>NC_051170.1:105980425-107307925 GCF_013339725.1 Rhipicephalus microplus
GTATGCATGCATGCATGCATGCATGCATGTATGTATGTATGTATGTATGTATGTATGTATGTATGTATGTATGTATGTATGTATGTATGTATGTATGTATGTATGTATGTATGTATGTACGGGGTCGAAAGCAGGCAGGTGAGGGGGCTTAAGAGGATTTTGGTACCCGTGCGTAACACTCATCGTACGAACTAGTCACGTGCTGCCGTGCCTACTAAGCAACGAGAATGAAGTGGACGTAGCCGCAAAGAGGGGAGTGCGCGGGCCATCGAAAAACGACGAATAAATGGATGGATGCTATGAGAGTCTCCTTCATAACGGGGCGATGACATGCGTGCTCCCAGGCTCTCTGGAGAGACGCTCTAGGTGCCGACCAGTGCGGACGCGCGAAGATCGGCTTCTGCTTTCAAGAAGGCTTTCCTGCGGTATCCACAAATTTGTCGCCGAGTTTGCAGTCACATCGTGTGCCTAAGTTTTCAGAAAATCAGCAGATACCACCTTTGTGCTGGTGAGTGGACTCTTAATTTATTTTTGGGACATTTTTACAAGGCAACACCACCGAAGGATTGAAGCCTAACCAAGGAGGCGATTGCCGCCGATGCGCCGTCCCGGTGCCAACGTGACTCAATGCTCTGCGCGTTCCAGGACCTGCAACCGAGAATGGAATACCAAGTAGATGGAGAGGGCATCTCCAGAAGATTGTACGGAATACATGGGTTGGAAGGAAGCCGAAACGAGACGCTCAAAGACGCGGTTAGCGTTCCCGCTGCCAAAATCTCGACCAAGGCTGGCGTTGGGGGAGACGCTCGAGCCAGTCATAGTAGGCATGACACCAAGCATACAATCGTGCGAGCTGGACGCATGCCGTCACTTCCCAAGGACTTTAGCAAAATTTTGCTACGACCACGTGGAGAATTAAATATCTCGAGTATTGGCGCTGGAGCCTTGGCAGATGCGATAGTACCGGCGGCCGGCGTCAAAGAGGAGGTGGCCATGCAGGACATTGTTGCAACTTGCAGCAGAACATTATGGTGGCAAGCACTCCGGACCAAGAAAGAGCTTCAAGATACCTCAAGGTCAAGCAAATCGACATTGGAGGCAAAGTTTTCGAGGTTAGCGCGTACGCCATGGCACCACACGATACTTGTAAAGGAGTGATTCGCAGGATCCCCGTAAGCGATACTCAGGACATTTTGACCCGAAAGATTGTGAACGCGTACAACCCGCTCACGCTGCAGGCCAAGAGAATCACGAACACTGGGACAATCATGATAGCGTTCGAAGGACAAAGGGCCGAGATTCGTGAGATATGGACCTTCACTTTTGCAGTGCTCCCTTTACCGCAAGAACATCGACATTTGTTACATCTGTGGAAAGCTAGGACATCAGTCTAACGTCTGTCCGAACCCAGCTGAAACCATCTGCAGAGGCTGCGAGATCAAGAACCCAGATAAGCTGCACCAGTGCAATCCAAGACGCAGGCTGTGCGACGGTCACCATCCCACAAGGAGTGCAAGAACAGGTTCTTTGTGCCATATGTCGTCAGACGCAGACGTTGGGAAAGATTGCGAGTAGCCGCAGAAGCTCGGGACGCATCAATCACATCGAGTCCGGACATCAGCGACAAGCAGCTTATTCCAGCCTACGGGACCCAGGGCATCCAGACTACCCAAGAACAGGAAAGGCGGCCCCACTCTAGGGGTAGGTCACGTTCCAGAAGAGTTTCTAGACCAAAGGCCCACTCCCAATCACGGGGGCACCCGAGTTCTCAAGGTCACCATCAGGGTCGGGATCAGCCTGGACGGCACCCGAATGGCCAGCTTCCTGGCGTTCAGTTCGAGATCACGGCTTCCAACCCGGGGAGGATGCCTGCAGTTTCACCGAAAGGCATCTGGGCTGAGTGAGTGTGCAATGGCGTGGCAGAGGTGATGACAGGTAAGCTGCCAGAGCCTGATAGAATTGCACAGCTAGAGCAAAAAAAAAACACGAGGCTTACAAAATCGAATGAGAGGCTATCAGCCGAGTTAAAAAAAATAAAAAAATCTTCTTACTAAGCTAACCAGCACACAGTCTTCACACCCAACGACTCAGCCAGCTGATATCCCTGTGGCTGAAAACGTGGGAGACTCAAGAACCACAAAGAAGAGGGCAGTCATGGCAGAACACGTGGAAGCCAACCAAACGACCATGTCAGATATGAAAGAAGTCTTTGACACGCTCAGCAAGGTAGTACCCAATCTTAGCGAGCAGATGGGCAGGCTACAATCAAGTGTGGCGGCACTGGAAGAGCTTATGACTTTGCGCATTACAAAGGTCGAAGCATATCTGCACAACACAGCAAGGCCTCCTCATGCACCAAACTCACCTCTTCGGCCACCAATACTAGTGGTACCAAACCTGTCGACAGGTGCAGCATCAGGCTCTGGCCGCCCATATAATAACCATGATTGCAGCGCTACGTGAAGCATTCCGTATCTGGCAATGGAACTGTAGAGGTTACCTTAAAAAGAAGGCAACGCTACGGCAGTATATTAGGAGCAGCCAAGAAAAGCCCCATATCATATTATTGCAAGAAACCCTTTCACGGCAAGCAACGCTGCCTGGACTCCGGCCTGTAATAGGGGATACTGAAGGGAGAAAATCTGCACCTTCGTATTTAGCAAACTAACGCACGTAACCCACGACCTCAAGATAGAAGCTGGCCGGTCGGAACACGTCATAGTAGAGATTTTACCAGGTACCAGAAACCGTCAGAGCATTTTTATTCTTAACATATATAGCAGTCCAAAGGAACAAATCAAGGGTTCAAGATGTTTCTAAAGAAAGCTGTTACTATCGCCGGGGAATCTCCACTCGTCATAGCCGGGGATTTCAACTTCCCTCATCATACATGGGGTCATAAGTACAACACTGGGAAAGGAAATAGACTTTGGCAAAGTGCTAGTGAACTTAATCTCACCCTAATCACGGAGCCCAGCCTACCAACAAGGCTTGGTACATCTTGCTGCAGGAATTCCACCCCGGACCTTACATTTGTAAGGAACATCAAGAAGACCCAGTGGATGAACCTTGCTGTAGACCTAGGGAGTGACCACTGTATTCTTGCCACCACCTTCTCCGTGGAGCGCAAAAAGCAGAGAGAATTCAACTTCACAGACTGGGGTAAGCTCAGGAAGTTAAGGACGGAAAGGGAACAAGATGGCCACAGACCAGGCTTCGAGCAGTGGGTCGAACAGAATAAAGAGGACAAGAAACCCGTCTCCTCGACTATTACCACCGATTTTTCGGTTTAAAGAATGAATAGCCTGCTCGCCCATCTTCTTGAGGCAAAGAAAGCACTACTGCATCGTTGGAAGGGTCAGCGCCTGAACCGAAGACTGAAGAAGAAGATTGCTGAGGTAAACAGATCAGTCGAGGAACATTGTCGTGCACTGTCCAGGTAGCAATGAGACAAAAACTGCAACTCTGTCGATGGTCGGATGCGCAATGGCAAGACACGGGATATGTTAAAACATCTCCTCAACGAAAACACCACCAATACAAATCAAAAGCATGTTATCGCTCGAATTTTGCATGAAGAGATAGGAAGAAGAATTTTGCATGAACAGCAAGTTGTGCAGCGGCTCGTGCATAAGTACCTTCCATCAAAAACGGATTGGCGCCACCAAGTAGACAGTACCAGGGCACACCCAATCCAGGTCTTGAAGGCGACTTTAACATCGAGGAGATCAGAAGAGCCTTGCATGATCTCAACGTCAGGTCGGCCCCTGGCTCAGATGGTATATCAAATAAGGCCCTTCGTAAACTTGATGACGATTCAATTGACACCCTGAAGAATATGATCAATGTAGCATGGAAAGAAGGGAGGGTGCCAGAGCAGTGGAAGCTGGCCAGCACGATTCTTATTCCTACGCCAGGAAAGCCCGTAACTTGGACAACATGAGACCAATATAATTGACATCATGTATCTGCAAGGTTGCAGAACATGCCATACTGCACAGGATAAACAAGTACTTGGAAGATAACGACATATATACAGACACTATGGTTGGATTCAGGTCAGGGCTATTCACACAAGACGCAATGAAGCTTATCAAACACCAGGTCATCGACAACGAAACCAGAGACATGGGAGCCATTCTGTGCCTAGACCTCGAAAAATCGTTTGACAACATCTACCACTCATTCATACTCGAAGCAATTTCCAAGCTTGGTCTGAGGAAAGCCTTCTATGACTACGTATGGTCCTTTCTTACAGATCGGGAAGCCGTGATGAAGATTGCAGATATCGAGGCCGCAGCAATCGAACTAGAAGGAAGGGGCACCCCAGAAGGGGCAGTGATTTCACCAATGCTGTTCAACATTGCCATGACTGGTCTGTCAAAGAAATTATAGAGCATTGAAGGATTGAAGCACAGCATCCACGCAGATGACATTACCATCTGGTGCACAGGTGGAAGTGAGGTGCAGATCGGGAGCGCCCTGAAAGAGGCGATTGACACCGTAGAAGAGTACATTCGTCCTTCTGGGCTCAAGTGCTCCTCTAGTAAATCAGAACTTTTACTGTATTGAACTACACGCCGGGAACCGAAGCAGATAGATATCCACCTCCACACAAATCAAGGGGATGCCATCAGGAGGGTCGACTCCATCAAAGTCCTGGGCATGCTGATAGAGTCTACCGGCGCTAACAGCCAACCTATAGCCAAGTTCACTTGGAAAACAGACGGTGCGGTGCACCTCATACGCAGAGTGGTCAACAAAAGAAATGGGATAAAGGAAGACAACCTCATCAGGTTGATGCATGCGTTTGTTCTAAGCCACTTCACGCACGAGGCAGCAATGCACAACTGGTCAAGAGCAGAGTCCGAGACAATGAATGTGCTCTTCAGGAAAGTTATCAAGAAAGTCCTGGGCCCACCCATACAGCACCGAGCGTCTACTTGTGCTTGGAATTCACAACACGCTCGAAGAAATAGCAGAAGCCCAAGAGAGAGCACAGTTTGCAAGGTTATCTACAACAAGGTCGGGGAGAATGATCCTGCAGGAGCTGGGCCAACACTCAATGGCAATCAGATGCAATTACAATGATATTCCCGACAACATCAGGGAAAATATCACGGTATTTCCTATACCACGAAACATGCATCCAGAACACATCGGAAGAAGAGTAGCGAGGGCCAGGACCGTACTTCGTCAAGTCTCAAACGAGGAACGGGGGGTCGTATTTGTTGACGTGTCTTCCTACGCCAATAGGAAAGCTTTTGTGGAAGTGGTGGTCGATGGGGCTGGCCGTGTAATAAACTCAGCGACGGTCAGGACGGGAGACCCAATCATTGCGGAACAGGTGGTCATCGCCTTAGCACTCAAGATGGATAACATTGAAGTCGTCTACAGTGATTCAATGGCAGCAGTACGGGCCTTCGCAAAGGGGACGGTCGTAGAACAAACGCTGAGAATACTACATGGCAAGAACATAACGCATCGTCTTCTGAGTTCGTTCCCAGCTCACCTTGGACAAATCAATGACTCCTCTCTCAATCTCAATGAAGCAGCACACGAGGCGGCGCGAAACCTCTCCAACCACGCCTTCCCGGGGATGCGTTCTACCGGTCAAGGGGATAACCGAGAAAGTCTTAAAACATATACCGAGCTCACTAAACATTTCTATCTGTGTTGAAGGATTTTCCCTCCACCTCACAAAAATCTAACTCGGCCCCAAGCACTTACATTAAGGCTATTGCAAACGCAGATGTACCCAACTTTGACGATGTTACACATCATGTACCCTGACCTATACCCAGGTAATCTTTGCCCACAATGTGGGGAAATAGCTAGAACATATGCTCTGGCAGTGTACCAAATTCGCTCATTTATCGAACATCACCTCTGCCAGATGGGAGGCGGCAATCCGCAGCTCGTCCTTGGAAGTTTAGCTCTTGGCTATACGCCAAGCCCGCGAGGCGGCTGAGGAGCTCGGCATCTCAATCCCCACGCCGGAGCTGCCCGCAACACAGTGATCTGTGTTTTGGAGGACCAAATAAAAATTATCCAATCCAATCCAATCCCCAGGCTCTCAAAAAATAAAAAAACGAAAAAATTATCTATATCTTGGCATAATACCTTATCTACTTCGATTAAATCGATGTTATTGCAACAAAGAAAAACAAATTTGTGTTCGATCTCTTTGCGTCTTCCGAGCAGAATGACTTCATTTCCCCAGCTATTTCCTGTCCTTTAGCTCTACTTCTCTATCAGCCAGTACTCTAACCATCTCTTCCTCGCAGACGTGTTCAGCTTTCAATGTTTGTCCATGAAACCCAAAGCCTCATGTGGGCTTGTACCCACACGTATACGTGGGTGCATATTGCCACATTCAATCAGAACATGTTCAGTCGTTTCTTTAACTCCCCCACAGCACGCACATTGTTCTTATTCTTTACTGAATCTCGGTTTGTGACTACGCGTTCTATAAGGCAACCCAAGCTTGCTTCGAAGAGTAAATCGCTTCCCCTTGAATTATCATAAAACCGCTCTCGCCTTATTTCGTTTTTGCCCTTTTGGTAGTTACTGAGATCCGGATTCTTTTCCATCACTGTCATCCAATAAACCCTCTCCGACCTTTTGACTTTTCGCTTAATGCTTCCTGTTAACATATCGCCGACACTACCAGCCGTATATTTGCTGGTAAGCCTCCTAGTTCTTTTTCCCCACTTTGTGTCCACGCTCTATTACTATACGAATACTTCAACACTTTCCCTGCACATCTACTCTCCTTCATTTTCCTAAGCGTCTCTTCAAATCTCACTTTCCTCTGAGCTTCCCTTACTTCAAAACCTGTCCACCCCACATTTCTCTTTACAGCTTCATCCATCGTCTTCCCGTATGCGCCAAACGCGAGGCGTCCCACAGTTCTTTAACGCCTTGGGTGGAGGCCCGCCACTTAGTGAGCATTGTTGAAATCATCGGAAAGGAGGCCTTCAGCGGCGACCATAGAAGTTTAAACTGGCAACACCGATGTACACGCCTGACGTCACCGCCGCCGGAAAGGCGCAAGCATTACTTCCTGTCGAGCAAGCTCCTTAAAGACACTGCGCCTAACACTTACGTATCAATGTAGCTTCACAAAAATTGTAACGTTTGCTTTTTTATTGGTAATGATCGCAAGTATGAACGCAGCCACCAGAACGAGATGTCTGGATGTTAAGCAAAGGGTAAGAATGTCTGGTTCATAAGACAGGACGACAGAAAGACAAGGAGACGAAAATTTCTACGTGGACTAGTATTCCAGTGCTGTAAATTGCATCGTGCATGTGCATTTTCGTTTGTACGCCCCACTGAAGTCATTTTGTTGCACGGTGCATTTGTACTCACCTGAACCTCTGTTACTAGTATACAACAAATTTCCCTGTTTGAAGAAAGACTATCGTCTTTAAAGTGGTCATTAATGTCTCACACATTTCGAGCTCACCACTTTCGAGCAGTTGTCCGCCACCACGTGATTCCTCTATGGACTTCCCGTTCACCATTCAGGAGCTCAAAGCAGCACTCGCTTCATGCAAACGTACCTCTGCACCAGGACCTGACAGAATCTCCTACAGAGCCCTGTGTCATCTGTGTGAGCACGCGAGAAAAGCTCTACTTCAGCTATATAATGATTGTTTGCTAGAGGGCACTGTCCCCTTAAGTTGGAAAACTAGTCGTCTAGTACCATTACTGAAACCTGGCAAATCACCATTGGTACTCTCCTCCAATCGCCCGATCGCATTGGCCAGTTGCGTGGGTAAAGTGATGGAGAGAATGATTCTCGGCCGACTCGAGTGGTACTTGGAGTATCATCAGATCTACCCAAATGCCATGGCTGGCTTTCGACGTGGTCGATCATCGATCGATAACGTCATCGACCTAGTCACGTACGTTGAACACGAGAAAGGCCATAAGCGTCTTTGCGCCTCTCTGTTCCTTGACGTCAAAGGAGCCTATGATAACGTGACACATGAAACCGTCCTTGCCGCACTAGAAGAGATTGGAGTGGGTGGCCGAATGTTTAAGTGGATACGCAGTTATCTCCAAATGCGATCCTATTTTGTGAGTACAGAGACTGGGAACACGTCTGCACATTTCAGTTGTCGTGGCGTCCCTCAGGGTGGTGTACTGAGCCCCGTGCTATTCAATATAACACTAATCGCTCTCCATACGCACCTACCAAACAATATTTATCTATCAACATACGCTGATGACATCTGCATCTGGACATCGGCGGTAACTCGCCTGCAGTTACGAGCGAGAATACAGAGAGCTGCTACTTCAACTGCTTTGTATCTACGCAATCGAGGCCTGGAAATTTCCTCCGGAAAGCGCGCTCTTCTGGCATTTACGCGCAAACCCATGTCGAATTACAGAGTGTCAATTAACGGTCAAAATATACCATATCGTCGATCTCACAAATTTCTGGGTGTCATAGTCGACAGAGACTTATCATGGAGCCCTCATGTGTCGTATTTGAAAAAGCGATTGACAGGCATATGCCATCTTTTCAAGTTTCTCGCTGGAAAGACTTGGGGAATGCAGACTAATGCTATGTTACGACTGTACAGGGTGCTTTTCCTTGGCTTTTTACGATACAGTCTGCCTGCATTATCAAACGCCAGCAAAACAAGTCGACGCATGATACAAAGCGTTCAGGCACAGGCGCTTCGAATATGTCTAGGTCTGCCTCAGGGTGCCTCAACAATAGCGACTATAGCTATAGCCAAAGACCACCTCGTGCAGACCCATATTGAAATTGAAGCTTTGAGGATACACATAAGGCATGTGGGCCGGAATCCCCATCACCACCTAGCCTCTCTACCACTGGATAGACCTCATACTTTCTTTTGTCGAACAATAACTACACATGGTGACTCCCTACCAACTGGTTTTACGCCCGCGGCGAGACCTTCAATTCCTCCATGGTGCCTCAAACAGCCAGTCATCTACCTGACAATACCAGGCATCCACAAAAAAGGTGATTTCTCAATACCAGCCCTCAAGCAGCTTGCATTACTTCTGCTTTACGAGAAGTACCAAGACTGCACCCACGTCTACACCGACGGCTCCGTCCTGCCAAACAGCTCAACTGCGGCGGTCGTTATTCCAACGCACGCCACAACCATCAAATTCAGGACAGCTCATGCAACCACAACAACGGCAGCAGAGCTTGCAGCGCTTGGCGCTGCGCTGCGTTTCATTAACGACCAAAGCACGCAACGGTGGACGATTTTTTGCGACTGCAAGGCGGCACTGCAGTCACTTCTGTCAAATCTACGCCGTGGTCCACACGAGCAGTTGGTATTTGAAACAGCAGAAATGCTATACCACATAACAGAGAAAGGGCACCACGTTATATTTCAGTGGTTGCCAAGCCACTGTGGAATTATCGGTAACGAACGAGCTGATCAAGCAGCCCGTTCAGCCCATACAGAAGACAACGACCAGTCAATACCTCTCTCAAGAACGGACGCTGCTAGGAGGCTCCGCATGCTTGCTCGCCAACGCTCCATGGCTCTTTGGAATGAGCCTCTCTTTACGCATGCAAGATTACGATCCCTTGATCCAACGTTAAGCATGCAGCTTCCAACAAAAATTTGACGAGGCGACGCTACTGCTCTGTCCAGACTATGGTTGGGAGTCGCGTTTACCCGTGCGTACGCGTTCCGCATAGGTACGGCCGACACCGCCGACTGTGCACACTGCGGAGATGAAGAAACAATTCGACATATACTGTGTGACTGCCCGAAATACAACCTGGAAAGACAACACCTTTCTAATAAACTAAACAGGTTAGATGACCAGCCGCTGTCAGAAGAAAGGATACTGCGCCATCGTCATGACTCATCGTCACAGAAGAAAGCCGTGCAAGCGCTACTGGGCTTCTTACGAACTACTGGCCTGTCAAAACGCCTCTGAGTGGACTGATTTTGTGTGTGCGTGTGTGTCAGTGTTTTTCTCTTATTTTTATTTTTTTAACTCTCCCTTTCTCTTTCAACCCCCTATTCCCCAACCCCAGTGTAGGGTAGCATACCGGATACTAGCATCTGGTTAACCGCCCTGCCTTCCTCTTTTTCTCGTTTCTCTCTCTCTCGAGATGTTCATATATCTGCGTGAGAAGAAAGATGGAGGCACCTATAAACAGGCAAGTCGCGCAGAAATACCTGTCTGTCTTGTGGAATGCGTGGACTCAGCTGCTGTTTCGGCTACACCTATTGAGCCCAGTGCCTTGATAGCCCCAGGAAGCTTACGCCATCGAGAAATATGAATGTCATTTCGAGAGCCATTTTCACACCACTCAAGTAAGCAAAAAACTGGAAACTTCTTTCCCATAGCACCAATATCGGCATGACACACATGCCAGCGTTCACACTCATGATATATACGGACACGTCACCATAGTGTTCGGAATCCAATCATCGCTCCTCCAAGCATCCGTAAATAGAGCGCCAGGAACGAAATAGCTAAAAAAAATGTGAGCCCGAAAGTATAGATGTTCGCTTAGCACGCTACGCATGTTTCGCATCTTCGTGCACGACGGGCACAGGGATGGCACTGGAATTCGCAAGAGCGCACCCAAAGCCAGATGCCGACAGGCGCGTCATACATCCCACACGACTTCGAGGACGCTCGGTCGCGTCACGCAAGTCCTGCGGAAGCGACACCAGCGGACTCTGTTCCGTGCAAGATTGCGCCAAACGTGCCGGCGTGATCAAAACGCGCGTCAGAAGAGGTGCCCGGAATGCCATCGGACATTATCGAGGGTAAACGAAGAAGGAAGCCAATGGACGGGAAAAAGAGGAAAGGACCAGAAAAGAGACGGTGGCACGCCCCACTGGCTTTCGGCACGACAACGCCAATTGCGCCACTGTATAGTAAAACGCTGCGCTACAGCAGTCCCCCCTCTTTTCCATCCGCGCATGCTCTCGTATACGCTCCATTGGCGATTTTTCGTCATTCGCCGCGAAGATCCGCTTGTCTTTCTTCCAACGTACGCACACAAACATATATGTAACGAACAGCAGCTCTTGAATGCATCTCTCGACACCGTGCGCCGCAGTCACTCACCACGCGGTGCTGCACCGTGGGTGCGGGCGTATGGCACGTTTCCCCCGAATCCTCCCGCTCCTCACCACCGCGGTTCTTCTTCACCCATACGGCGAGATGCGTGGATGCCGCGGAAGCCCCCAAGACGCGCGGCAGTCACGAGCGGAATGCCGTGCCTGGAACCTATATGCCGCTCGCGGGGACGCCCAGGGTTAGGCAGGCAGCCCAGCCCTGCCTGGCCCTGCCCCGCCGACCAGCCCAAAGTGGTCCTTAATGAGTATTTCTCCCCGCGGAATCCGTTCATTCTTACTGTTGTTTTCGAGCCCCCTCTCGCTCTGCCGTTGTTGCTTCCAAGGCTGCACGCAACGGCGTTGGGAGATGCACCGACATGGGGTAGCGCCGCCGATCAGGAAAAGGAGGACGGTGCAGTGCTCGTCGCACGAAATCTGCGGTGCGCACTGTGTGCCGGCGATGCACCCTAATGTAGCCCCGAATTTCTGTTTCTATATAAAAGCGTCCATTGCGTTTCTTTCTTTTTTGTTGTTGTTGCTGTTCGTGCAGGGCCCTTATTTTTTCTCTGTTGTGATTGGTCGTTGTAGGACGCTGTTGTATCACTGCAACGTTGTTACACTCTGGTCCCATTGAAAAGCCGAGCAAAAAAGAAGAAAGATAAGGGAAAAAGGACTGACTGTACGATGTACGTGGCAGGTAACCCGCGCGCCGTGAACAACAAGAAGCGTGTCGAACGGTTTCTAGGGCCGAACACACACGTGATGGAATCCCAGCATTGGAGTGGCTGCAGTTTCATTTGAGCGGTGGGGGCACGGGTGGGGTGGAGCCAGAGCAGAGCGTTTGGCTGCTGTTTGGAACGATTCGAAAACATTTATCCCGACGGACTCTAATCTAGTGGCGGGTGCGTGCGTTGGGAATGTTATATACCGGAGGTGCGCGCGCGCTGGCTTGACGGCGCCACAAAATAGAGGTGGTAGACGTCCATCCCCCCCTCCCTGCTTCTGGAAGCGCGAGCAGCGGCACACACGCACGTGCGTGCGTGCTGTGGCGGCGTGCCGGGCACCGTGCCCGAAATGCCCTCTTCGCCACGAGCCAGCAGAAAATACCGCTTGCTGCTTGAAGCGTGAGGTCAACAGTCCCCACGCTACCACCGATTCGGGCCACAATGGGGCTGTATAATGGCGGCATGCAGTGCTCGCACTGGCTCCGCTGCCGCAAAGCGGAAGGAGCAAAAGTCGCGGAAACCGTTCGCACGTGACACCTTTATTTATATACGGAGCGCACGAGTTTGTCTTCGTTTTTGTAGCACTGCGCGCCAAGCTTCGCGTAACCAGAACGGGTGGGATAAGGCGGCGACAAGCTTGAACTTCTTGTCACACAACTATTTTGCTTAGTAGAAGTGGAAAGAAACGGACTGGTTGAGGCGCGCATTCGCTGCAGCGTACTTCCACATTTTTGTGATCGTGATTTCGCGGGATGCACCTGGCAGTCCTTTTCCTGGTTGCAACTTAGTGTTTGATACCAAGTGAAATAAGTGAAATATATTTTGCCTCCCTACGTACTGTACAGGGGAAAAATTGTGCATTTCATGCATTGCGGAGACAGTGTATAAGCAATGATGTGGTGAGTCAGCGAAACGATCGGCTCATTTGAACACAGAGACTGGGAGTGTAAATGTACACATCATTCAGGCTAACAGTCCAGTTTGCCACCTAGCACTGTGGTTAAAGTCAGGCATAAAATAATAAAAAGGAGATAGCACTGTTATAGCGCACGTTACAGTGCAGAGAAGGACAACCATCGGTCGCAGAGATGGCTGAAAGAGTCCACTGAGCGCGAATAGTTTTCTGTGTCATTGACGGACGTGGGCAGAGCGCAAAAGATTTTCATTTCAGAACACGCCTTACTGGAGCTGACCCAGTTTACAGTGTTGTCTACAACCTAAGAAGAACAAAAAAAGGGGGGGGGGGGTCATTCGACTTTTTGGGGGAGTCCTCACCTAGCACATATACATATATCACTCTATTTAAAATAAAGGTCTCTTGGACCACCTCTGAAAAATAGAATAACGACCGCGTTGGTCTCATCTCAGTGTCTCCCACCTTTTTGGCACAGTTCATGACGCCCGCAGTCGGTTCACGTGACGTCATGAGAAGAAGGCTCTAGATTATGAGAAGAAGGCTCTAGATTGATCCTTGTACGAGAAACATCAGTTGCGATGGAATTGTTTCCTACCCAGCTAGGTCATAAATGGCACGCCCATTCTGCTTTTCCTCAACTCTCGCGTATATCTGTAGTGCGCAATTAATTGATTTCTCTTCGTTTCGTACGTTCACAACGATATACGAAAGGGGAGATAACAGTGTGTAGCCGAAAAACGAGAAATCCTGATGGGGCTCAAAGCTTAGTTAGGACATTGCCTAAGTATTTTATGAAGAAATAAGTAATAAAGTGAAGACAGCATGTGCATGAAGGCTAGTGAGGCTGCAAAAGAAACCACTCTGATATTGGAACGTGCAATAGTTTAGCGGCCCTTTAAAGAGATGCGCGAACTCTCTTGAGAGATAATTACACTATTGTATAGGAAAGTCATTGGACCGAAAGAAGTGTGAAGACAGGAGTTTAAATAAAGTCCTATACGTTACAAATAAAGGACTGACCGCAGAAGAGTACATTTTTTTTTCTTCTAAGAGTGCGCAAGTGCCCTTTGCATATCACACGCTAGACGCTTCCTTACTTCACTGACTTTTCATGGTAACTTTTCAGGGTACAATTTACAGCTTATGCAAGTCTGATGCCGGGTGTGATCTTGAGGTATGAGTAACCCTATCTCCAACAACGCAGATAACTCAGTGTTACTGCTATAAATTTCACTACCGCGAATCACTGCCTTGACATCCAACAAAAAAAAAAAAGGTTAGCAAGATATCACAAGCGAGTAATGATAATTATTGTTGGTGTTTTACGTCATTAAACCACGATGTGATTACGAGGGACACCATTGAGGAGGGTTCTAAGAATTTCAAAATCTGGCTCCCTTTAACGTGCACTGCACTGGACCTGCTAGCACTTAACCTCCATCCAAATGCTGCCGCCGTAACAGGTATCGAACCCGCGACCCTCGTGTCGGCTGCTGAGCATAGAACCGCTAGACCACCAGCGACAGTGAGATCGCAAGTCACGTCGACCTTATATCATGAATTGCTGTGAAATTGTGCGGTATGTTTAGTATTGAAATGTGTCCCTCAATAACAGTTTAGGTAACAGCGTGTTTAAGTAACAACTGAATAACAGTGTCACTGAATGAAAAGAACGTTATAAGACACCCGATGTCGTGAACATACAGGTTACATTGTATGCCGAGGTCGTGAGCCGGTAGAAGACAAAGTGCAAGATGAATATGCATTAGTACTCTTTTTTTTTTACCTAGGCCGTGCCATGTTTAAACTACAGGGACCCTAAGTTTGAATGTATCCCTGAAGCATTCCTCCAAAACGTGCCCGCTTTTCAGACTTCTCGCGGCACAGGTCTAGTGGTGACACCTGGGGAACAACCACCGCAGCGCACCTCTATCGATCGGGGAGATGTTTGTCGACGGCGCTAAGTGTGTTGACTTAGATCGCGCAACGAGGGAGCAGGCAAGCTCTTTAGAATTACTAGCCTATTAGGGGAAGGGTTCGTGCAACTTAGCAAACACGATATCAATCGGTCAACCCTCAAGGAGTCTTTGTGCAAGTGCCAAGTCGGCGGTGACTGAATCCCTATCACGCGTACAGCGTGTATAACTGACCACATGAACAGGCGTGATTCTGAACTACTTGGCTTTGTTATGGCTTCTGGGGATGCGAAGCATAGTGAATCACTCCACTGTTCACGCGATTTTATTCTCAAATGCACTGTCAAGCATGTGTCAGCCTAATGTGCACATTTATGGTTATCGTAAAGGCATTATCGCTGCGGTGGCGCAAAACTTGTGTCATAACACCAAATCTTAAGCAGTAAACTACGCATGGAACAATAACGATGAAAAAAAAAACAACTCGACAAACACGTAAACTTAACATAAACCTTCACTCCTCTTACGCCCGGGTGCCTTAACTGAAAATCACCGTACATATTTCAACACAACGCACGACTACGCAACAGAAGAAAAAGAGGGACAAACCGCAGCGCTGCCCCTTCTTGTCTTACGTCCTTGTAGTCGTGCGTTGTGTTAAAATATGTTCAAATACTGTCGCCAACTGGCCCAGCTTTCAGTCCTTCTACAGGAAGCTCGTTGTGATATTCAAGGTGATAACCCCCTGCATTCCTCATTGAGTCCACGTAACAGAGCTTAATTGCGTTAGTGCTTAGTCCACAGTTACACGCCACCAAAAAGAAATGATTGATTCAACGCATACACACCTGCTTATTATTAACTGCAGGTATTTCGATCACAGAAAAAAAAACCCTACTTCATAAATAGTGAAGGGAAATAACTTCGAGCGTACAATGCAATACAATATATACTCTCAGCAAAATGGTCGCGTCTAACAATATAGTAATCTCGTCGAAACGCAATGGTGTCACAATATTGAACCAAAAGGTTCGGTTATAAGTACACTTCGATGTACACGGTTCTTTGCTTTGCCACCAATGAATACCGGACTTCCAAGAGCCAATCGCATGTACAGACGTCTGCAACACAATTGAAAGACTTCTTTCTCTCCCGAGGCGCTACGATGAAATAAAATTTATGTAATGGGATAAAGAGGGTGACGAGAAGGGCTGCTTCACTTTAGGTCTGCTGTCGTCTAGCGCCATTCTCATCTCCTTCAAGAACCACTTTCACTCGTATAATAATACGGCAAAATATACCGTGACGTATGCTCTGTACATGATTGCTCAATCTGTTTCGGCCTCGTAAAAGCAACTGCAGTATCGAAACACGAGGCCAGCAATTACAATTCGTATAAGCTTTTTTTAGGAGGGGGGAGGAGTTTTTTTTTGTTATTCATAAATGACTTATTACTTCGTTTGAAACATACTAACGCTCTTCTCTGTGCTGATGACACTACTATTTTAACCGCACAAAACGATACATTCGTGCTATAATCAACTATCACTAAACGTTGACTTAAATAACGTTCATTCATGGTGACAATCAAATCTGTTACGTATCAATTCATCAAAGACTAATTCCGCGGTGTTCTCTTCCACGCAGTTGTTTCCGGAAATCACTTCATTAGCAGTGACACTTGATGGACACTTCGTTCATGCATCTTTATCCACAAAATTTCTTGGTGTAATGTTACACAAACATTTGAAATTCAGTGAGCATGCTCAGGCCTTAACTCAAAAGGTGTCTTTCGCAATTCGTGTGATTGTTAAAACATGACCTTAGTTTACAACCGAACTCCTTCTATCTTTTTGTTGCGCATTCATTAACAGTCACCTGTCGTACTGCCTAGCATCATGGTGAAATACCTATTGGTCACATATAAGTCATCTTGAATGCTTACAAAAGCAAGCTTCGAGACTCATTACTTTCAACTCATCATCATCACCATCAGCGCCCATTTTTCGCAACATGAATATTTAACCTCTGCATAAGCGTTTTAGCTACGACATTCTAATAATCATGTTTCGTGTCGATAATAATGAATTATACTTTTCCTGTTTTTTAGACGTTACTCTTGTAAATACTTACAGCACGAGGTTTCCAACTAACCGTAGCCGTAACCTTTTACGTAATGTACGTACCAACTATGGTCACATGACGGCGAGATTTTTATGCGTAATACTGTGGAACATGCTGCCCATTGTTTTCAAATCATAATCAATGTAATCATTTTGTAAACGCGGGAAAATTCTAGTGTTAATTAGGTGATTTATGACTTCAATGTGTTATTTCATCTTTTCTTTTTTCAAGAAAATTGTCACTATAGCTATTCCTCATATTGCCTTACCTTTTTCGCAGAATTTCTTCATATATATTGCTACTATTTCACCCCTGTTTGCTTACTAAAAAATAATACTCTTTTTTACTTTTTGTTAG
This sequence comes from Rhipicephalus microplus, assembly GCF_013339725.1. Lineage (NCBI taxonomy): Eukaryota > Metazoa > Arthropoda > Arachnida > Ixodida > Ixodidae > Rhipicephalus > Rhipicephalus microplus. The sequence goes on from NC_051170.1 coordinate 105,997,551, forward strand.
GAGGTCGCTCTGACAGTTCTCACTTTGAGGCCTTAGAATGCTCATTCGCGATGCAAAAACGTATATACAAAATGTATATATTTATTTTCAACTTCAAACTTCAATTAAATCGAACAGCTTCTTTCGCAAACACTTCCTCAAAGTGTGCACGCTTGTATGGCGAATGACTTGACCCTAACAGCCAGATCGTTTTATCACGCCCAGTGATTAAAATTAATGATCCCCTCAGTGCGATACTTATTTTCAATTGGTGAAAGAGGTCTGATAGAAGGAAGCAGTTAAGGGTAGTTCAAGTCAAACCCATATACACAAAATCCACGCGATGGCGATGAGCAACGCGGTCAGCGACGAAAGTGACCATCGTGCGACATATTGCATTGTCGAAAGCCCGGTTTTGCAAATCCATAAACTGTCACTCGTCACCCAGTAGTGGAAGGAGGGACAAGCCAATAGCAAGAAGCCGAAAAAAATGTACGTGAGTGACACACAGCATAGAAATAACAACGAATAAAAACGTTCAGGCACACCAGGAAAAAAAAAGGAATGCAAGAATGCAAGAGGTAAAAAAAAGCGCATTAATTTTTTGTTGCTTGGTAGAACAAAAAATAATGCTTCACTTTATATACCTTTATCATCGGGCCAGTTTCAGTAAAGAATAAGCCACTCTCATGCAAGCAACGCCAGAAATTTGTCGCCGAAGCCTTCACGCCATTGTTGGGTTCAATGAGCATGAGCCTGAGCGACATTATATTGGCGCCGAGGACATACCGTGGCGCCACCTACGTGATGACGTCACCCATAGGATGCCCGGTTGACTTCATCTGCTAGAACACCGCATTTCCTGCGCTTTTGCTGTGGACACCGCACGTGCTTCCCTTTGTTTTGAAGCTCAATGCCTAAAGATGTGGTAAGACCTGATAAAACGGGCAAGCAAACTACGAATTGGTGCTCCCGGTGGCACTCTCGGGTCTAATTTGCATCCTAAAATCACGACTGAGAACCAGTGCAGCCATGCGGGACGATGCAAATGGTGTCGCGGAATGAAAGCTGCCTTATTCCAAAACTCCGCATCTTATCTGTGACGTCAAAACGATCGCAGCGCTGGCCTCTCTATAGTGGAGGCCTTCCCTGCCAACACTCTGCGTCGCTTGTCGCGTGAATATTCCCGCATACGGAGTTCTTACTTGACACATTCACGAAAGTTAGATAGACTCTTGGTATTTACATGTCGAGGGCGTGATATCACTAAAAGGTATGCCGTAGTGGCACAGTCAGGACTTCCCCCTGTTTTTCCATTTAACCCGGTCCTGGGCTTCGTGCGGGCAAGCTATACCACTGTCAACTCCTTAATTCACCTGGCCACCTAACTTTCGACATCCTTCTCGCGTGCTGGCCAGCTCTTGAAATCTACTTGGTTGCTTTTAACAATATTTTAGCATGAACCTGTATAAGGGATTTCCTTAACACGGATATAAATGTACGGATGTACTTAGATTTCGTCCCCGTCGAGATCTGGCCGCTGTGGGGGGAAATGGAGCCCGCAACCGCAGGCTTAGCAGCACGACTCCGGGATAATTCGCATATGCAGTAGTACTAATGATGGACACACAAACGTAGGCCAGAAAGACGCTTTGGAATTACCACATAACCACTGTTGGATAACCGATGGTCAGCGCGCAGAATTGGTAAACGAAGCCGACGCTGAGGGTTACACGCTTAAAAAGAAAAGTAGCGGTACTTACTAACTTTGAGCTCAAATGTCATCTGTCAGCTGCTACTGCTGTATGGTGGGCACGGCCCAGTAAGATAATATAAGCCTTTAGCCGTGTGCTCTTGGACAATTTCAATATTGTGCTGCACAAACTGAAAAAAAGGTCTAATTTTGATTGCGTTAACTGTGCCACCTAAATGATCGTGTCTTGGGGCGGGAGTAGCTTTGCATATTTAGGCATTGCAGCTTGCTGTTCACGTGAATACAAGTCGCTGCTTGTTTCTGGCGTATCACTGACTGAATTTTGTTAGGTATAAGGGCATGAACTTAATTTACGAAACATCTGCCACAAACTTGTAGCATCACCTAATTTGCGGGAAGGAGTCCGAGGTGGTATCTCTGGTTTCTCCCCCCCCAGTGTGGCGCAATGTCTGCTCATACTTGCGCCTTCCACTAATTCCAACTTTGATTAACTTGAACAGCTTTATAGTCTCTTTCGAGTTCGAATGAACCAGCTTTTACTGTAGCGAACTTTTGCCACAGTATTTACTACTTATGTAGTAAGTAAAGGTGATAACTGCCAAATTACCAACCGTGACACTACTACTTACACTACTTATAGTATATCCACATGAAAGGAAGTAACTCTACAACCTTAGCAAGCAAAAAAAAAAAAAATGAGACAGTATGATAAGGCTTCTATGCGACTCACCCTAACAGAAACCGAAATGGTTTATAGACCTAATTTGGGGTATACACACGGTACAGGTGAGCTAGCCATGAGCTAATCCTTACTATTGATGTCTTTACACTGGATCTTTATAAATCACTACTTTCATATATGTATGGCATAACGTAGCGTATAAAAGTGCTACTCGAACATAATTAGGCAAAAATTATCTTTTGGCTAGATACATCATCACACTACCATAATTATAAAACATTAGATACCGCACTCAATGTCAGCGGTAGCAACGTTTACTAACTCGCCACGTATACGCAGGTGGTAAGCTCTACTAACCATGACGCAACAAGAAGTGACAACACCATTACTACTTCTAAAGAACAAAACGTTACAGAAAGGTCATAAACGTATCAAGAAGGCAGTAAATGCTGCAGTGACTACCTTTTTTTTTCTCTTTAAGACTGTAGGTTGAATATTGAAATCAGGAAGCTCGCAGAAATAAAAAGAAATCGGCTCGCGCCTTCGGGGGTCATTGGGAGAGCTCGTCGTGAAACTATATAGAACTATAGAGTTTCCTAAAACTAACTAGAGGGGCTCTGGCGCTGCGATAGTTTAGCGACCATAGGATTGATGGGTAGAACACGGACTTGCCTAGTCTTCGTACTTGCCAGATGGCGAATCGCGTTTGCGGCTTCATTTATTGCTGCATGGTTTAGGTTCTGGTTTGAAGAAAATAACGAAATTTTTTTGAACTTTATGACCCCATTTCAAATGGTAAGCCTAAAAAAAAAATAAGTAAGGGAAGCGCAACCGCGTAACATTAGCAGATTTTTCTTCCGTGAGAAAACAGCTCCAAGCCGCACGACCACTGACGATGCCAGAAGTAGTATGATTAGACAAATCCGTGAGCTATATATATTAATCATTTCCATGCTCGCTGAAGCACCTTGCGTTGCAGCTACCGTAGACACTAGCGCAAGAGTTCCCTCTAGTGTACATTTAGGAAATCGGCTGTTGACCCGCAGGTCATGGGATCGAATCCCGGCTGCGGCGGCTGCATTTCCGATGGAGGCGGAAATGTCGTAGGCCCATGTGCTCAGACTTGGGTGCACGTTAAGGAACCGCAGGTGGTCGAAATTTCCGGAGCCCTCCACTACGGCGTCTCTCATAATCTTATGGTGGTTTTGGGACGTTAACCCCACATATAAATCAATCAATGTATATTTAGGAAACTCTATGCATAGAACGTACTGATGACAATGATGATTATGAACCCTCTTACATTTGTAGCACTCTAATACACGCTGTTGATGTGTTTTATCTTCTTTTCCCCTTGAAATAACCAGAATTTCCGCTAGTTGGAACGCCTGACTTATTCGAATGTGTTCTTGTAATTTCTCTTGGTTTTATTTTTTTTTGTCATGAAGCGAAATTCTAACATAAATATCTCGACACACATTTTCGAATACACACGACTTGTAGCAAACACTGCCTTGCAGCGAAGCACAAGAAAAATGAAGACGCCGAAGCGTTCACTTCCTACTTTCATAAAATTCACATGGCAGGTTTCACCGAACAAGCTGGAGAATTAATTATTAAAACATAAGCAAGAACTCTGTGTACTAATATTCACAGTCGCAACAATGAGAGCTCTTTTGAAACATAGCACATTGCCATCGTACAAATTTTGTGCTTGTAGTCTTAATTTCTTCAACTACGTTGTGACTAAGCGCAGGAAGCCTCCAAATCTTTTTTAGTTTAATGTAATAGAACGTTTGGCTATATTGCTTAAGTTTCTCGCTTCCTTTGCGAACTGCAGTAATCGAAATAGCGGCATTTTGCTGATATATCTGCAGCTTGAAATGCCTAATCACGCCATAATCATAAGAAAGTATAGTGTGGTCGAGAGGTTATTGTTATGACACAAGGAAACGGAATGACATCATAGACAAAACAAACAAACGTACGGAGAAGGTGGTTTTCGCCGTGCTGCACGTGCATTTCACTGCTGTTGACCTAGCGCAACGCGTGTATGTGTTGGATATTCGTTTGTGAATTTCGACAACTTGCGCTTTAATCAACGTTAGAGTGATGAAAAGAAAAGTTGGGATGCTGCTTTACGCCATCCCGCCACGAGAGGGTTCAAAAAGCCAATGGCTCAAGCTTCGGCGACGCTGGCGCCATCTCGAAAAGAGAAGAGAAAGCACTCCTCGCTACTGCTGCGACCGCAAAGCGCGCGACGTTTCAAACAACCATTCGCTGCCTCTGTTGCTTTTTCATGCTGTTTGACATCCTAAAGCAACTTCTGCTTATTAACGGGAATGCTACGGCGCAAGTAAGAAGGCCTTCATAGAGTATGCGTTTTCCACAAAAATGCTGCGTAAATTATTAGGAAAGGCTATGATACCAGTGACAGGAATGATTTGTAACATATCCGAGACAAATGAAAGGTAAGATTATAAAGGGTGCTTACCAGCGCAAACGACAGGGCAGGAGGGGACAGGAGAAGACCTGTCGTTTGCGCTGGTAAGCACCCTTTATGATGTTATACTAACGCGCCCAATCCCACTGTCTCTTAAAGGTAAGATTATTAGGCCAAATAAGGGTGCGCGGATCAAAAACACTAAGTTAAGCTCGCAGCCAAAGCCCATGACTTCAATCACAGAACAGCCCGGCGAGTAGAGGCGATTTCAAAGCTGTAGAATTAGACATATATAGCAGCAAGATGGCAAGTTGGGCTAGTTTCAAGTGGAATTATACGTCTACAATCAAACACTGACTGCGAAGGTGGCTGCGTTGTCAAAATTAAGGGTTCTATGAAGAAGCATGTACCTTCTATGTACAAGCAGATGAACAGCCGTGGTACCGAGTTATCGATGAACACAGTACACCAGCACACCTCAAGATGCACCTGCACCACGAGACTGCTTGCATCGAAGCTACTACCTGATAGAATGCGCAACATTTAGGCGGCATGGAACAGTTTTATAGCCTATGAAAGACCCGGCAGGACGTAGTAACACTAACAAATATGGACTATTTTGCCACACCTACCGTGACGACTATAAAGCGTTTAGAGGTATAGACAAAGCGCTCCACTAGCTCTAAGTGCAAGTGCACGATGAGTGTTACTAAACTAATCGTATTTTGCACGTGTCCGTTTAAATGTACCGAGAGAATGAATGCGTGGCATAATGTTTGTGCGCGGAGATTACTGAACAAGTTTCCAGAAACTTCCCGAGTACTGACAATATACCAGGCAATTTCGTAACAGTGAACAACGCAGGCACACGGCACAAGAAAGACTGGGAGGGCTTGGCGATGTCCTGTCGGTCTTTCCAGTCCCGTGCGTCAGTGCTCTTTCTGTTATGAAGTCAAGCCAAAAAGCTTGAATTTATATCGTTTTGAAATCATGGTTGACTGTGCGTACGAAAGCAGGTAGTATATCCGATCCGTGCACTTCATCTTTGAAGGTTCAGCATAGTGTGGTTCAACGTTGAGTCTAATCGGGTCAATTACAACAGGGGTGCCATACCACAGGCTCACCATGTATAGTAAACAGGAAATTGTAATCATCATCAACCGGTGAACACTATAGGCGGTAAGAAAGAGAAGCTGAAACGTGCGGCACTCAATCGGTGTTCACCAGCCGTGGGTCCTCTTCTTAATTTCAAGCAGACCGGTGGGGTGGGTAGTTAGTGGCTCTTGCTGTGGCATATCAACTCTTTCGCAAGTGGGAGGTGGGGTGGGGGGGGGGGGGAGGGGCAAACTTAAATTAGCAAATGTTCACGTGCATCGCACTTCACAGTGTAACTAAAGCGTTCTTGTTCAGCTGCATATGCTTAATAGCAGCATCCATCTCGCCCTGAAAACGCGCTTTGTCTTCATGTTGTTCGCTTCATCTCAGCTACTTCTATTATTGATTTCTTCACTCTTTTGCAGTTCACTGTCGCTCACGCAATACCCGTAAACTGTTCCACTTTATAACTTTAGCTCACTTTCTTGCTTCATGTTTGGCTGCCTCTGTGGTCAACTAGCCCCTCTTCGTTGTAGCAACTTTATTCACTCATTTCCTTCCTCAGCTAACCGCACCAATCTTCCTCATTCATATTCCATTAAAAATTCCTCTCCAACCGCCATGTAACCAAGTGTTCCTCGATTAATGCCACCTGTTATCTACTTTGTTTTGATTTTTTCTACCAACTTGGCTGTTTCGACCCTCTATAGCCATTTATTTCTTCTAAGAAACTGACTTCATTATTTGCCTCTTGTTCTGTATGCACATGTGGGTGCATTCCCAGTGGTACATGTAGGCCTCTCATTCGCCTAGAATGAAAGTATCACCAGAATTACAATTGCTCCTGCTTGTGGTTGCACATTCAGGCACCTATATACATGCCCCATATATGGTGTCATTGGCGTAGACCATAGGGGGAGGGAGAAGGGAAAGTCCGGACCCCCTCTTCCCAATGTGTGTTCACGATGTAGGGGTCACACCTTGCAAGTGTCTCCGCTTGAGATTTAGCTTCAGAACTTCATACATTTCAGTTACTTGACGGTTATATATATAGCCCAATGAGCTCTTCCAATTCTTCTTAAAGGATTATTATTTTTTTTGTGTGTGTAGCTGTAATGAATACCTCAAAGCTGTGTGAGACTGTGGGAGTTGCCAAATCCGATTGACTGTGTCAAAGAATGTTCGATAAAACAAAGCAATACTGGAGACTCGGACCTCACGCTCGTTTTTAAAACTTTATTTCAAAGCATATAATAATTCTTATGTAAACAAATATACAACCACATATTATGGCCTGATTTGTGCCCCCCCCCCTTATGTTTTTTTTTTAATTTACGTCACTGCCTAACGTACCGTGTTGTCGCAGTTCATTACACAGCAAAATAGCACACATGAAGCCAAGAAAAGAGATAAAGAGAGCTCCGGTTTAAAGCTGTGTACTTTAATAATGATACATCGTAGCGAACTATATGCATAAATATTGCTAAATTTACAAAGTGAATGATTTGCTGTCTAACGCTTTCCGACGTAGCCCTTCATATGATGACCCCCCCCCCTTTTTTTTTTGTAATCTTCACCCCCATCATAACGTTTCCACGACACAAGCCGACAAAAAAAATGCTGAGTGCTTTGCTGTATTAACAGCTGAAGTGCAAAATAGTTAGACAGCGGACGAAGGGGACAACAATGAGGAGAAGCACTTGTCCTTGTTGTGCCCTTCCTCCGCCAACTATTCCGCGCTTCAGTTGTGAAGATATAGAATACCAACAAGCCCGCTCCTCCACCTTGCTTTGCTGCAATGCCAGTGAGTGAGTGAGCGAGTGGGTGAGTTAGTGACATGGGTGCGCGTCTGTGAGTGTGAGTATTATGAATGTTAGAATAATAGCCAATACTAACTAGTACCTTCAGCAACAGAAACACGAGAAGAATATTGATTGAGCCTTCTAACAGAGCTTCTTACCTGGGCCTGTATGTGCAGACAAGCCACGTCAAAAGAAAAAAAAAAGAATCAAACGTATACATTTCCACAGCGTCTCTTAAATATGAGCTTTCGTATTCACGGCCAAACAAAACGAGAAACTACCAGCACATTAATAAAAGCTGCCAATGACTCAGTGCGGCACTTAAAGAGACCATAGCCTTGCCGCAACGACAAAGCGTGAATCTTAAACGTTATAGGCGCGGTGTGATTGCGAAACAGGATGCTCGACTCGCACGCATTCTCACGCCATGCATGACCAAATGCACGCGCGTAATTGTCGAGTGCTCATCTCTGAGCGGCGTGCACCGAGGCGCCCCCGTTACTATCGATGCGTGATCATCTGGATCACTGGTCCGAGAAGCGAACACGTCTGACGTCTCTGTTAGCTCCGCGGCCATTCAGCCATTTCCTCGCGGTCCACCCCGTTATCATCTCTATAGCGATAGCTAAAACGTACGTACAAACGAACAGGTCGCGCACGCTTGACTGATTGTGAGGGCGCACTGATCAACCGGATAAAATGGTGCCCATGGAAACTGAACAACGTTGATATTTGCCACGTCACGGAGGGTGTATAGATTGTTATCAACTCACGCACGCTCGCGTTGTTCCCTTTCGCAGCAATGAACCGTGGGACAAACTGACAAGCATTGTTTCTGTTAGTGGTTTTTAACGTCGTACACAGCGTGCTTGTAAGATGACAAATGTGGTGGTTCACTGATGCCTCAGACATGCCTGTAGCTCTCACGCAATAATGCAGCTCTATCTGGCGTCCACCATGCGCAAAATGAAAATTCGTAACCTATATGATAGCATGCAGGCAAAAATGAGTAGAGTATTTGGGAAGGTAAGCTTTGAACTTGACGAAGAATTATGGGTATTCCAGAGTCTGGTGATCTGTCAATTGCCTTCTATGCAGAAGGGTTGCTAACCGTGCAGGAGCTAGCCCGAGCTGACCGTGCAGGAGGCACGCACATAGTAGAACGAAGTTGATCGACAACTCGAGGCTCAAAATAGACTACAAGTGGACATGAGTGTTCTTGTACACGACATTATGCTCCAGACGAACTTGTTGTGCTTGCCGGTAAGTCGCCTCGGTAATGTAATTGCACCGAGATCCAGAAGTCTGCCAGCGCGCTGACAACCGTATACACAATCACATAAAATCAACAAGAAGTTAATTCAAAAAACAATAACAGCCATACAAAAATCGTTCAAGCACACCGACGAACGCCTATGGGTGTTTTAGACAAACCTGATCACATGTGTTGGTTTTCTTATACCGTGTGTATACACGTGATTGTACCTAGTGATGGTGTACTTACTTTTACTGAGACAAAGCTATACTGGCTATTCTTAAACATGATTCCCATAACTACTGGTTGTTGCCTGACGAAGAATTCTATGTGTAGGTAAAGATCATTTTTTGGATACGGGCTCGATCAGCTATACGCGAGGTGAATGAGTTCTTATGAAGGAAAACAAAACTGTCTTCAGCCCTGTTCTCACATGAAAAAAAAAAAAACGCTGTGTGTTTCATTTATTATCCACACGTTTCTTTTTATGACCGTTTTTCCAAGTTTGCTGTCTTTTGTAACTGACTCACCACACCGTCTAACCATGTATTTGTGAACAGCCGTGGGGAACAGCTTGGTTGCATACAGCCCATATAAGGAACACTCGGCCTCTTCTATAGCGAGGAGTGCTCGGGTCAGCGTCTTTCAACCGCGAAAGGAAGGCATCGGGCCCGCTACCAAAACCCATTCGGTCATTGGACCCCTGTGTTTACGAGACCCACATGGCCCGTGCCTGTCACTCAACCGTTGTTCATTGTGCTATGCGGCTCATCTCGTAACGAAAACAAGCTGGCCGCCGGATGGGCGCCATCTTCGCCTCTTGGTTTTTACTTTTGTGTGTCCCAGCGTCGAACAGCTCGCGCAGCCCTTTCATCTTGCAATGTGAGCACTTGACTTATATTGTAAGATAATTAGCGCAACCTTGACTCCCACAAATACACACTCACTCATCCACCAGAGTAACGCACACGACACTCGGCGCTCACTACCAACTGTTTATTGCTCCTAAATGACTTTACTATATATGTACATAAAAATGCGCAAAGGCAATGATGAACAAAATTGCCCATGGGGAAAGAATTCACCAAGCGATGTATGTAGCGCCACCACCCAACAAGGTAACAAATAAAAAATGTTTGAAAAAGAAACAAAACAGCACATAAGCCAGCTAGAAGCATTAAATCCTTGCCCCGAGAAAAGATATTTCTTGTTGATGTAACACCAAAGGCGGCTCGGTGACACAGTTATTATTTTTTTAATGAAGTATGCTTTTAACAGCAGACGTGCAGATGAATACAGGCCTCTTTCAAGACGTGTGGCAGCTTAAGCTAGTTGATATGACATGAGGATAGTTATAGCGCGAGAACAGAATGACGACAAAGAGACAAGGACACGAAGGACACGAGCTCTTAAGAGACAAGTAGGACACGGAGGACACGAGCGCTAAACGAAACAAGGATGACGCGAAGGACACGAGCGCTACAAAGAGACAAGAAGGACTCGTAGGACAGGAGCGCTCGTGTCCTCCGTGTCCTTCTTGTCTCTTTGTCGTCGTTCTGTTCACGCGCTATAACTATCGCCTTCTTCCAAGAGCCTGGGTATCTGTGAATCGTGGTTCACACCCACATGCGGCAGTACATGCCACAAGATCTGCGTACTTATCCTCGTTTTGTTTTTTCTTAACCTTTAGCGCACGCTCCATAAGCCGGTCATTAAGGAATGTCTCGGTTATATTGATGTTCAATTTTCCGCAGGATAAAGGATTAGACTATACAACTCCCATGGAACATTTAACGGAAGCTTTTGCATGTTTCTTCGGGTATATTGCAAATGTGCGGACACAACTTGGCTAGCTTTCCCGGCGCCGAAAAGACCAGAGCCACACCATGTCTATATAGCAGCGACATTCTTAAGGTTATGGGAGAGCTTGTGCAAGTACGGCACCACTTGAGGCTTGGAACTCGATGAATCTCAAGAAGCTCCATCCTCTTCTGTTCCACGTTCCATCTTCTGCGTTAGCGACTCGGAGACCGTGTTTATGACCAACGAAGGGAAGCCCGCCACCGTCAATTGGCTGATCTGATCGTAAACCTAGTGCGCATGTGGCGTGGACACGACTTTGTCAACAAAGATTCAAGGCAAAGTGCGATTCCTCTTTTAACAATCTTAGAGTCTACAGAATCATACGGCAACAGCTCCTTTTTCACACGAGGATGGTTATACCAACGAAAGTGTTCATGGTCCCACAATAGCTTAAGGTCTAAAAACTGTAGACAGGTTTCTGTGCATACCTCGGTAGTAAATCTTAGTCCACGTCCATATTCTTTGAAAATTCTAAGCACAGCATCACAATAAGAACGCTCAACTTTATACTTGACACAGACACATATCGAACTAAAGCCATCCTCTTCAAATAAAAAACGTAATCGGGGTGTATAGGGCACCCGTTTGTCTAAAGGTATTAGGAAATCATCATCATATATAATTTTTTTAAAGCTTCAACCACTTAAAAATTATTCATATATAACGTCCTATCTACGTCAGCTAAAAGAAATATCACACGAAACTGGAGCAACACAGGATCCTATACAGATTCCCTGTCGCTGCAGATAGGGCCTGTAGTGAAAAGCAATAAAAGTAACGTTAACATTTTAAAGCGCTAAAAAATTCTAAACGCTAGAAGTTCTCAGCAATTGCAAAGTATCCGTACGGAATAACGATGCCCCAGTCCCGTGCTTTGCTGACCTATACAGTAACTATGCCTCCGACACTCCACGCACTATGTTATCAAAATCGGCGTTTAGCAAAAACTTTGGCACTCCCTAAAGCACGGGCCATATACTTGTTGAATTGCCGAATGCAGGACTTCAGTGGGAATAGTTTATTGTAGCGTTCAGTACACTGTTTGCATAATCTGCAATCCGCAGAGCAGAATCCGCCCTTTCCACAGTGCAATGGTGCATGCGACCTTCCCTTATAGCGAGAAAGCGGCGAAATCTTATGGTCGGCGCACACCTTTCGATCTAGGAGGCTTTCGTTCTGGTGATCCCAGCTGAAGCGGACACTCATCCTGACCATTTGTACCCCCTACCAAGTTGGTGGAGGGCAGCACATGAACATGTAAAGGTGGATTTCAAAGGTCACGATGGCTTGTGCAAGAGTGGATGTGCTAAAGGAAACGTTCCCATAAGCTCTTTAGACTCATGTAGTCATCGTAACACAAAGCAGGCTCTTCACGGGTCTGTGCGATATATTACCCGATGAAGACTGACACTAGGAGACATCTCAATACTGTCTGTATGGTTTAGAAGCAACAATGACAATTCAAATTTCCGGGTATCTGCGTGCCAAAGCCACCCAATGAGTATCAGCCATGCCACAATCGAGAACTTTTGAAATTGACATGGACGTTTTAAAGTTTCCGCAAAGTAGGCATTTCCACAGTGTGAATTTATTTTATGAAGTCAGCAAAGTTCCGATGACCAGACGAAAAAACGTCCAGTGGTCAAAACACGGCAGCCAGACATATTACTTGCTCAAATCGTTACTTTTACATTTGCACGTTTTTGTGTTAACGCAATTATTCACCACTTCCTTCTTTCATTCCCTCCTCACCCGCTAATCTTTTTACTCCCTTTCTCAATCACTAAGTGGAGGGTAATCAACCGGACATTTTGGTAGTTAACCTCCCCGCCTTATCTCTTCTTTTATTCATGCTCCTCCTTCTCCTCCCATTTATTGGCAGCACCGAGCAAGTTACCTGTGTTGTAGGCAGGAAAATTACGACGGCGATTTTCGGGATGGCAGGATGACGTTCCTATTAGAATTTTGATTGATATGTGGGGTTTAACGTCCCAAAACCACCATATGATTATGAGAGACGCCGTAGTGGAGGGCTCCGGAAATTTAGACCACCTGGGGTTCTTTAACGTGCACCCAAATCTGAGCACACGGGCCTACAACATTTCCGCCTCCATCGGAAGTGCAGCCGCCGCAGCCGGGATTCGAACCCGCGACCTGCTCCTATTAGAATTTTGATACTCAAGCTGCCCTGTTTGGCCTTATGTGCTCAAATGAGGTATGCTGAGCGATCACGAAGACATATCGAAGATTTACATTAAATAGAAAAAAATGTTTCAATCATTTTATGACTTAGGATAATAAACAAATACGCCAAACTAGTTGAATTTAGAGACACTACTCTTCGCAGGTCTATAGTATGGTCTTCGAATTTATCATGAATTCTGCAGAAATTTTCGAGCGTTTGATGCAATCCACATTCATACACGTATGCGCGCAGTAAAACCAGGGCTGGGCAGCATCTAAGGTACATGTATTTTAATTTCTGTCCAAGATACTGTTGGTGTTTCTTTTGCCCGTATCGCGGTATACCTTTGACAAGGTAGAGGGTACTTCTGATGCATCGTACGAAGTGTCAAGTATTTCAGGTACAAAATATAGTCACAGAGGGCATTCTGCACTTTGGGGCGTATCATTTGTAATGCCGAAGTTGGCAGACTAACGCAATTTTTTTTTTGAATGAGCAAACGCAATTAATTTAGGCGGACATAGTGTGGAGAAATGGCAGCAGAAAAATGGAGTATTGAAACTTGAAAAAAAAAAATGATCAGCTACCTGTCAGGGTATACCATCGAGTTTTGTGCGTTCGCCAAACATTTCATGAAATGGATTAGCTGTATAGTTAACAGTATTAGGTGAAATATATTCAATCTGGGAGGCATCTATTATCTAGATTAACAATACACATCGCTGCAAATTTGAGTATCTAAGATTGTACTCTGCTCGAGCTCTTCTATTGACTCCTAAATGCACGCTTCTATGCACAGTAATGTATTGAAAAGCAGGAGCTAAAGAAAAAAGGCAATGTTTTATAACATATTCCGCTCTTCGCAACATGTGTATAACCTTCATTGTGGTATATACCACAATGAAGGTTGTACACTTATAAGTGGTGGTTCTTGCACATGGTACATCTGTACAAGTTTGAGTCATCTAGCGTAATAATTTATGTTGTGACGGGTTCTACTGCTGCCACCGTCATATACGCACGTGTGGGCTGAGGGTGTATTCAAGTATGTATATTGTCACTTCCTCCATGAACGTTGTATTGGTGCGAATACTGATTATGATTATTTTTATAGCTCCCACAGCGATGACATGTGAGTGACGCTGAATCATTTTAAACTATAGGAAGTATTCTTTTTTTTTTGTATAGATCTCAGCATAGACAAAACGGCCGCGTGCTTAAGCTAGCAATCGACTGGTGAGCTACCTCGTGGTCTGGGAAAGGGTAACCAGTTACGTTCGAAAACTACAAATGTCGAACGTCGTCGCGGGGTCGCTCCAAGATCATCGCAACCTTGGCGGATCGGTGCGCTCGTTCTCGTACCTAAGCTTTCTGGGAGCCCTCGTCACGTTTACAGCTCTATGCACTTCCCGGGACTGGTTAGCGAAAATCTTATCTTTCCGCCACACCACTGCGCTGCCTATACAGAAGATCGAAATTCCCTTCCTCATTCGCCGCTTTTTCATTTCCTCATTCACGTCTCCTTGACTTGGCGTTCATTATTCATCGCGTGTCTCGCGCACATTACATCATTAGCAATCATTCAGAGATGATGCATGAAAAGAGCAGGACATTTGCCAATACACATAAGAAGTATGTACGTGCTTAAAGCACTGTAAATGGCTTGCGCCATGCGGAAATGTGAATTCCGCAAGGAATTGCGCGGTTGCGAATACTAATAATGGGCAATGCAGCATTCGAGTGGTTAGTGCGCCAGCGCGGCGTTTCAACTGAGCATTTCAACCCCGTCACACCATCGCATTTGGCCTTTGTTTGCCTCATGGTGAACACTGGGCCGAACTTGACTGGCCCTAAGGAGGTTTAATTTTTTTTAAACCTCTTTGACTGCTCCTCTATAGCAAGCCACAAGTGGCAGTGAGTTTCGGTTATTGAAGAGCTGTTTCAAAACATTTTTACTCGGTAATGTCGGTGTAAGCACCTGTATCCGAAAATGGTGGGCAGAAATTTCGATATATATGAATATCTTTGCAATGTTTGAAGTTTTACAGCATTTCTTCATATTTATAGACGGTTATTTTGTCACTGTCGCAGAGCTGCAAGCCACTCTACCAGCCACTACCTGCGCAATTGTTCATCATGTAACTCTCGGGAATCTGTTGCAAAGTCTGTCTCATAGACTAATATTGCACTTGGAAGAAAATATCCCGTCCTTAGCACCTTCTACTAAAAAAACAACAACACATATTGCAGTTCCTAAATGTAAAAAAAAAGTGATGGGACTTGCGAACATCTCTGAACATTCCGTCTGCTCTCTGCATGATCATCAACTGGCTCATAATTCTTAAGTTGAAATAATTTACTTCTTATATCTGCTTCACCCGCTTAGCCACTGTGTTGGGTTGCTAGAACCAACGACCCGGGTTCAATTTCCGGAAATGGCACGTGAGTTGTAATGGAGGCGTACAATAACGCTTGGGTACTTGACTTTGAGAGCACCGTAGAAAGCTTAGGACAAAGTTCATTTAATAAAATTCTAGGATACAACCTATTATTAAGGCGAAAATCATCAGTGTCTCTTTGTCCATCCCTTTGAACAGAACACGGCATGCAGAGAACGGTGCGGTAAAAAATGTACATATGTATACACGTGTCTTAAGGCCCCATTGACGTCATACTGTGATGTAATCACGATGTCTCAGATATAGAACACTCTCATCTTCATCCTTTTGCCCTGCGTAATTGATGCCTCTGATCGTATTCTCTGTTTTATGGGTACGCAGGCTTATAAGAGCAGGTGTGTTATTAATCAAAGAGCCTAAAACACGACTGCTCTACTGTATCTTCGCAATATCTGTTGCATTGTTAAAGGAGAGGAGTTGTGTTACATAATGATTCATGACAATTGCACATAATAAATTACAATTTCAAAGTGATGTACAATCAGCAATAAAAAAAGGAAGCAGCCTCGAATGGCTAAAAAGATACTGCCTTTAAGAAGAACTAGAATGAACGCTCTGAAGCAAGAAATTATTATCAACGATTTTAACGACATAGTTCAGGTAAAATGATTCTGTGCTCCACTATATAGTTGCAAAAGTAAGCCACCCAACCTCAAGGGGAAGTAACGATGAGCGAGATACGCAAGTCTCGTGTATATGTTACTATATGTAGTGGTGAAGGAGCAAGGTATTCCACAGCGGGTTCATGTTTGGGTGCGAAGCTTGAACGAGGTTAGCAATGCCGGACGCGATATGCTACGCAGAAAAGCAGCAGGCAATGACATAATAACACTCAATCTTATGAACGCCGGATAATTTATTTGGAAGAGTAAATATAACCTTCTGACCACTCCCTCTTCTGTTCCTTTAGAGCAGAGCTCTCCCGGTTTGCGTATAGCCGCTGTCGACATACAATAAAGTGGAAAGTGCTTCAGCTGCTTGTCGTGGTTGCTGCCACTTCCCAAGGATGGAGACCAGCTCTTTTCTAGCAAATGACTTCACATTATGTACAGCGTATACAAGGTCACAAGAAAGTTTCTTATGTTGGGACTTGCGCTGAAAAACTTGGAAGCAGAGGGTGCACAGCACTGGTCCTGTCGACTGCGCCAGTACATACAATTAATTTGCCACTCACTTTTTTTAGAGTAGAGCTCTCCCATCTTACGTAACGCCACTCTCAGTGCAAAAGAGTGGAAAGTCGCTGAACCACCTCGTTGTGATTGTTGCCGCTTCCCCAAGGATCGTTCTGGTCACAAAATCACTGCTAATAATTATATCGGCTATGCCGGTTATGCCGCCACAGCTTGAATGTGAACGATTGCCTGAGTAACCTTGTATATATTGTACATAAAGTCAAGTGCTCACTACGAAAGGCTGTTCTTAATCCTTGTTTAGTGGCGACAACCACAACGAAGCAGTGTAACTGTCTCCCACTTCCTTCTACAACGACAGCGGCTGCATCAAGTTGAGATAGCTCTGCTCTGAAAAGGAAGTGGGGAAGGTGTACTTACTGGAAGAAACCATCTGTACTTTACACTCACTGTATCAGAACAAGAAAGTTTCAGTGAGCTGGGAAAACGCCAACATCATGTTAATACACAAATATAGAGACATAAAACAAATGAGGCGCTACAGGCCCATCAGCTTACTGTCCATGATATACAAAATGTTTACAACGCTGAGTACAAGCAGTATAAGAGAAACACTCGATTTCAACCTATAATTAAAGAACAAGCTCGTTTCAGGAAAGGCTGCGTTACGACGGATACCATTCATGTAATAAATCAGGTAATGAAGAAAGCTGCTGATTATAACAAACCTCTTTATCTATAGCCTCTTTGTTGTTACTGTTATTGGTTTCGAACATCTCAAAATGACGATATGAATATTAGAGACGCCGTAGCAGAAGGCTCCGTAAATTTCGAATATATATATGGCTCTTTAACGTAGATCGTTAACGTGCAACAAGTATAGAAAGACATCAAGCATTTTTATAGACTATGAAATGCATTCATAGATAATCATAGGCACTCGATTCCGTAGAGATACCATGCAGTCATAAAAAGTGCTAATTCAACAAGGAGTATACGTAAAACTTATGTCAATATATTAGCTGACGTGCCAGGGACTCCACAGCTGCCACGCTTCTCCACATAAAAAAGAAGCGCTAACACGACGATCAAAAAGGGAGTCATGCAAGGAGATGTAACCTAATGCTGTTCACTGCATGCTTAGAGGAACTATTTGAGCAGCTTCTCTGGAAAGAGGGAGAAATCTAAGTTAACGGAGATTGTCTCACCAACCAGCGATTTGCGTATGCCATATACGATAAGATATATTCAGTAACGATACACATTGAAAATGAAAAATGATTGAGGAATTAACCGGAGAATGCCTTAAAGTAGGCCTAAAAATGAATATGGTGAAGACAAAGATAACACTGAATAGCGTGGCGAAAGAGAAAAATTTTACGATTGGAAACCATACGTTGGAGTGCCTACAAGAATATGGATACCACAGCTACTCACGGGAGAGCCTAATCACGAGAAGTAAATTCGCCGAAAAATAAGAATGGGTTTGAATTTATTCGGCAAACACTCGCAGATAAAGTCAGCAAATCTACCGTGGTCATGAAAGTGATAAGTATATCATCACTGCATGCTGCCAGTTCTAACGTAAGGTGCTGAAACATGGAGGATAACAAAGGAACTAAAATTCGGTGATCAAGATTCGCCTGTAAGAGTTGAACTCGACAGCTATATCTCTAGTGTGTACCGAGCTCGAAATGGCTTGTGTCAGTGAAGCTTTCGCATAGGGCTGCATTCCGTGTAATGGGTAGGATGCTTTAAACCACGGAACATTGTGCGCGTGAAATCTTTTCGAACTTGCTGTGCACCCACAACGTGGCCTTAAGGACTTTGCAAAGACGCAGTAACGTGTGTGCCTTTCGTAGTGAACAGCGCATTTTAAACGATGAAGTTATGATAACTGCAGGTTATGATGCCCAATCACTGTGCATACGCTTGAAACACGCATTGATACTTCCATATTACTTGTTGCATTGTGAGGAGTGTATACATGAAGTGTGTGTTTGTAAGGCATGCAAGCTACTTTCACTGCATTTCCGAGCAGAAGTAGTTATTTCCACTGTACTTCCAATGAGACGCGTGGCTATGTGGTAGAACACTTCCTTGCTACGCAAACGACCCACGGTTGCCACAGCTTGAACTTCACCGATTCCCAGATTTTCGATTATTTTTATTTTATATGCATCTTGATGTTTTGGTTATGCAGGAGATGATTTTTCGCTCAAAACGAACGACGCCGACACCAGAATTTCTGCGAAATGATCTCTTTTACGCTATCGCGTTAAAAAGTCGAGGACCACGCAGCGTTAAATGGAACGTACCTTGATAGGAATAACATTAAGAAATTACAGGACAACAGAATGAGTCAGAGGACCAACAGCGGTTGCAGATGTCCTATAGTTTACATCAAGAGAAATAAATAGATCTTGGCTGGCCATGTGGTCCGCAGAACAATGGGCATGCGCACAAATCGAAAACGCCACAAATAGGGCATTTAATGGGATAGTCTATAAGTAATGTATGTGCGGCTTACTATCCACCGAGAATACTCGAAGCGACTCCCGCCATTTCCTTTGTTTTTTGAAAGTCGATGTCTCACCTTCCGAACCAGCTCGCTAAAATATCGCAAAAGGCCTTTTTCTCCGAGCGAGAATTCGGGATGATGACTTCGCACATAGTAGCTCAAAATAAATACATAAATAAACAAACAGGAAATAAATAAATGAATAAATAAAGATGCCAGAGCAGTGGTATGGCTTGTGAAGTCAACAGGCCTGAAAAACCGCTGTGCATGTCCCCAATTTTGTCTTTTTTATCCCTTCCCCCATGTGTATTGGGCATCCCAAGCGAACGAGGTTCATGGGTTAACCACATTATCTTATGCAAATATTAACAATTTTAGCATGCATGCTCTGAATATTAGTGAAAAGACCTTCTATGATCACGACGCAGCCACATTGTTAGCGTTTGGTTGTTTTTTTCAAAACACGGATAACTCGTTCTAGTGAGTGATTATTGACCAATTCATAGACGATGAACCTGTGCGTAACCAAAAAAAAAAAAAATGACCAGGTAATAGAATTAGACGCAAATTTTATAGCCGACCACTTGGAGGTGCAAATTCTAATCACAATCTGCGGAGTTTTTATCGCCCAATTAAGCAAGCCTGAGCGTATAGGCTTGCGGCACGCGCAGTTTTTATAGATCAGTCGGGTCGAGGGATGGGAGATGCACGGCGAGCAGATAAGGCCTCAGTGGGTGTAATCTACGCACTGGGCTCGCGTGACTCGAGGTCACGCACGAAGCACAGCGCTTCTGGCGATGTGCTTTTCATACGCGCATACGGGGAGGGTAGGATGCGGCCGTTGCGATCCCTGCCAGCTCAGCGAGAACAGAAGCACCGTGGAGGTATAGGCATGTATGTACCGCATTTACTCCATATTGGCTTCGTTTCGTGCGGTATACTAAAGTACCGCATTAGAGATACTTAGGTATACCCTAACGCTAAATCAGATACGTAGGTACCCTAACGCCAAGTCAGATACATAGGTACCTTGTTTCGCCAAACCAGTTGGACTGTGTTGACATGTCGGGATAATATCCACCGCAGCGGGGCCGGCTTGCAAAACTTTATAACCAAAGAAAAATATTTTATACGTGTTGTCTGCCTCCATGGTGCACGGAGAGCCTCAACACTGCATACCAAGGCAACGAAAATTTTTCTCTTTTTACAATCTCTAAAAATCTTGTGCACTCATTTGCTTTCTCGCTTTTTGCAAATTCGTACGGTGGTGTCGCGTGTATCGTGCCCTTCTGCAAGCATGGCCGCGTGATATATAACCGAATCCCGCTAGGATGCTATCAACTGGGGTTGTTTTTAGTGCCCGCCATTGCCGCAGGGTGATCGTGAGAAATACGGCAACCGGTGGTGCAGCGGCCCACGCGTTCAACTAGAAGCTTGGCACGAAAGCTTCGCTTATTTTTACACGTCATCTCTTCCCTAACCTATTGATCATTTACCTTCGGCTGCCTGTCCATTTCGTTCCGAGTATTATGTACATCTAACGTACGATGGGGGTTCGCTGAGCAGCATTTATTTAATAGCTCGCGGTTATAAACAAAACTACGGCTAATACACACAGTTATGATCCAGTTGATGAGATCAACTCCACACATAGCAACAAGCACAGTTACTGCACGCACAAAGGAATCTGTTGTTTAGCCTGTGAAGGTGCCAAATATATATAGTGTCATTTATTTTTACCGAGTTTTATTTATTTATTTCATGTTTATGCCAGCATTGTTTTTCTATGCACCACTGTATAAGCAGTAATATCAACAATGTATTTGTTGTATGGTGTTTCTTAGAAGCGATATGTTCCACCGTGCTTTATTTTGTTGTCTGTACATTTGTCGCACAATACATTGTATTTACGCCCTGCTAACTCTTCCTTGGGTATTGAAGCAACTGCAAATACATAAATGAGTGTTCAATGTCTGCGCAGCTCTTGAATGTAGCGTAAATATGCTTCGAGACAGGGGTATTTGAGCGTCAAATATATCAAAGTTGTTTGTCACAACAACTTTATCATTACTGGTGAATGTAACAGGGACAGCTCACTGCCTTAGAAAAGCATATACCAATTGACACGAAGTACACTTAATATTTTACTAGCTTTTATAGGAACACGATAAATAAACCCGATTAAGAAAACACACAGTTCTTTTTTCAGACAAGAGGTCTCCACTGACATAGATTGTCCTGTGAAACAATCCGCCAATCTAGAAAAGCATTTACATTTTTTAATGTTCGTACGATTTTTACACTAACAACTATTTACAAGTACAAGCATATACAGGCCTTAATCGCGGGTTTTGACGGTGTTACGTACGCTACATAGAGGTCTTTATCAGACCTTTAGTGCCGTTCGCATGCAAATCGCTCCGCGTGTAACTGCGAAGGAAAAAAATAATATAGAAGACGTAGAGTACCAGTCATTCCGCCTAACAGAGTGAAATCAGGTAATGACCTCATCATGCTTTTTACCGAAAACACAGTTACTTTTTTTCAATATTCGATGCTGCGTATGCCTGACATCCCAAAAAGTGAAAGAAAGAAAGAAAATATCTCGAGATTATAGCTTCAATGACCTACTCGCAAAAGTAGTAAAAAAACAAATCAGTCATAAACCTGACGCGTACTGTAGTAAATGCTCAGTTATCTCTCTTTTTCCTAATAACACAAAAAATGCGGATACTTACTAAGGGCGCCATTACTCTCCACCCCACAATTAGTGAGAAAGAAACCAATATAAGGGAGACGACGGTAGCATATAGTTACCGTCGTCACACTCGACCCTGCGTTGAACATTCCTAATGTGACGACTGAAACGACATCGCTTGCTGCTGGTCATCACGGTGTTATTCGCCTGTCAACAACTACAGACAGAAGAGAAGTTATTGATATATAGCTTTCAGCATTTAGCGTGGGGTTACCAATGAGCTAGATATTTTCTTAAGAGAGTGAACAAAAAAAAAAGCCGGGCACGTTCCAACTGGAGTGTCGTTACGACGATGTGTTGAAATATGTGGAATTAAATATAACGCTTCTCTCGTCTGAGATTGTTAGTAATTTTATGCATGCCCATAAAGTGACTGACACGTCATTACAACAAAAAAATGGGGCGTATAGCGTTGTTTAGTTGAATACCAACGCTCGAGGAATGTTAAAAATGTGTGCAACAGCCCAAAACAAAGTCAGATGTCGAAGGCATGCTTTTCATTGGTGTAAGTGGGGCTTCAATACCTCTGTGTCACATCTCTAATTTTAAAGCTTGCTCTTCAATAGCGTTGTCTTTCAGTGCGAGAAACAAGACAGAGTGCAAGGAATGTTATTGTTCGCGGTATATTTCCTGACGTTCCTTGCTGCAACGTCAGTAGTAACTATGCCACGAAAAGATCAACATTCGTCCTACTCTCTCTCTCTCTCTCTCTCTCTGTATATATATATATATATATATATATATATATATATATATATATATATATATATATATATATATAGTTCTCTTGATGTGAACTATAGGATTAATGCAACCCCTTTTTGTTGTCTCCTGGCCCATTCTGTCGTCCTTCAATTCCTCAATGTTATTCCTATCATGCTCAAAAAGTGTTGCAGGGCCCCTTTAAAAAAGAGCACAGAAACTCAATATGTCGTCTCTCAAAGCAGGCTTTTGGACAAGTGGCGCCAGCTATGCAGCCTTAGCCATAACTGACAAGCGTGTAATGTCTGCCCTCTGAGATTCGGGAAGGCTTGCTGAAGCCTACATTAATCATTTGAGTATGGCTCTCAAAAACGGAGCCGAATCGATTGGAGTGCTGTGTTGTCGAAGCTAAAGGACATCAGTCTAAAGCGCATGGAAGCATCAGTTCGCAGCTTACGAGCTACAAAAACTCCCAAGCATTTCCTCGAGGGTGAACATGGCTAAGTGCAAATGCACGGGTTGATGCTATGAGGGGTAGTAAAGTTAAAATTTGTTGGCATTCCCCAGCGAGTTAACGTAAACTCCCCCGTGATCGCCGCGCACGCGCACACAAAGATGGCGGAGCGAAACAAGCTTGAAGAGGAGGGGGGAGCGGTGGAGAGACACGCGCAAATGCGCAGTACTAGCGAGAGGGAGCTGTCAGGAGGGGAGAGGTCTTCTTTTGTTTCGTAGTGCAGGGCTCGAGTTTAGTACTTATCGAGTATAGGGACAATTGGTGTCAGATAGACATGGTTAAAAAGACTGTAAAGTGTTCAGAATGTGGAGTGGGTTTGAAAGTGGACCCAAGCGTAGAAGCGGATGGAGAAGAGGCTGACGCGAAGTGTATAGGCAATGTGAGGTCGAGGGAAAAATGGAGAAAATGATGGTTGCCCAGAGTGAACTGCTGATGCAAATCGCCGAGCTCGAGACTGCGTTGGCGACAGAGCAAGAGAAAACGAGGGCAATGGGAGAAAGACTGAACTCCGCCGAGGAAGCACTAGCGAAGCTGAACAAAGAAGCGGCCTACGGAGAGAACCGTAGGGAACCGGCAACCAGAACGGTGGAGAAGGAAGAGCAAGCAAGTTTGGAAAAAACAGGTTCAGCCGGCTCAATTGTCGCAAGGCCCAGCTTCAGCGAGGTAGTGGTGGGGCTGGGAGGGGACAAAGCAGCCGGCGTCACAGGTGCAAGTAGCCCCCAGGTGCAGGACCCTCCACCTGAAAAGTCACAGCGTGTGATAATCGCCGGGGACTCGAATTTAAATCGATGCACAGAAGCCATCAAACAGAGGGTAAGAGGTGACAAGAGGGTTGCAGTAGGGGCGTTCCCAGGACGCAATCTTGAAGCAGCCATGAGGCA
Source organism: Rhipicephalus microplus (assembly GCF_013339725.1). Taxonomy (NCBI): domain Eukaryota; kingdom Metazoa; phylum Arthropoda; class Arachnida; order Ixodida; family Ixodidae; genus Rhipicephalus; species Rhipicephalus microplus. The sequence goes on from NC_051170.1 coordinate 106,021,534, forward strand.
AGTGAGCGCAAAACTCAAAACTACAGCTGATAAACGAAATCTCGTGATAATTTCAGGCGGTTTAAACGATGTCTTAAATGAAGATACAGCAGGACTAGCAACTATACTGGCGAAAGGCGTCGATGACATGCGCGCCACTTCTCCTGTGGTACAGGTAGCGATATGCACGATACCGGAGGTACCGGTGCGTGATAGCAACCTGCAAAGAGCGGTTGTCAACGCAAACCAAGAGATATCACAAACCAAGAGATAGGTTGTCAACGCAAACCAAGAGTCGAGAGAAAGGGTTTGAGGTGGTGGAAATAAACAGAGAGGTGCATAGGTGGGGTGGTTTTCAACGAGACAGAATTCACTTTGATGGGCGGCTAGGTCATGAGGTGGGTTGGCGACTTGCAGGACGCGCAGTAGCTTTTTTGAGGGCAAGCGAGCCCTTCGGGGTGCAGGATAGCTAGTAACGAGGAAAACAACCAGGGAGACTCTTCGACAGGTGGTATGCACAGATACGATTCCAAAGTGGCACCAATATCTAAGATAGGTAGAATCCGGGGCATAAATAGACGTATAGCCACGAGCGCCGAGCCAATTCAGACATAGGGTATATTAACATGCAGAATGGTAGGAACAGGCTGAAGTGGGAAGAGATAGAAGAACAGCTAAGGGAAGAGAGGCCGATGGTATACGGTTTTGTAGAAACACATCTCAGGGACCTGGAACAACCTCCGAACAATCCGGACTACGCGTGGAAATATTGTAATAGAACAGAAGGCAGCAGAAAGGGGGAGTGGTATTGAGGCATTCATTCATAAAAGTACAGACTGGCAAAGGGTCAAGCAGGAGTGCAAGGAACATTTATGGCTAAAAGGGAAAGTGGCAGGTCAAAGGACACTCCTTGGTTTCGTGTACTTGTGGACGGGAGCAAAGGCCAGAGAGGAAAACCAGGCAATGGTAGAGTGTATATCAAAGGACATTCAGGAGTTAGGAAGAGAGTGCAAGATAATTATACTAGGAGACATGAATGCGCACATAGAAGATATAGATGGGTATACCAACCCGACAGGCAAAATGATCATGGATGTGCTTGAAAGGCTTGATTTGATCATTTGCAACAGCACCGAGAAGTGTAAAGGGCAAATAACATGGGAGGTAGAAAGGCTGCAGTCGACGATAGATTATTCAGTGATGTCACATAGGATGTATGATAAGCTCAGGGGAATGCACATAGATGAAGGTGGCTCCAGAAGTCTGGGTAGTGATCACAAACGTATCAAGCTAAGTTTTGGAAGAGCAGTGAAAGTGGGAAGCAGACAAGATGAGCAACTAAAGGAAAATTTTTATCCAGAAAGGCAAATTGACATAGCCACTAAACAAATTGAGAAAGTAATCACGGAGGATAATAAGACAGTGTGGACATACACGAATCTAATTAGACTCTTTGAGCTAGAGCTTGCTAAGACGCGTAACAAGTCACCCCGGAAAAGAAAACACAAACCCAAAAGTTGGTGGGATGAGGAAGTTAAGAGAGCCTTAGAAAAACGTCAGGAAGCCTCTAGGGAACACAGACATTCTAAGCAGCGGGGTGAACCGACAAATGATGTTGAAAGAAAATGGGAAACCTTTCTAAGCTGTAGAAGAGATGCATCCCTTCTGATCAATGAAAAGATTAGAAGAAAGGGAGCTCAGTGGCTGGAAGAAGTACATAAAAAAGATAGAAAGGCAGCTGCGAAATTTCGGAACCATCTAAACTTCTAAGAAATAAGACGAGCCTAGAGCAGAGTTTTCTAACTACAGCCCAAGGTGCTAGGCTAGAAGGGGTCGAAGCTATTGAATATATAGGAACAAGGGTGACAGAAAAATTTCAACAAAGACGTACTTTATGTACCACAATAGACAAGGACGAATCAAGTGATGCAATGGCTCCATTCTCACAACGAGAGTGGGAAAGGGCTGAGAATAGGGTTCCTAGTAGTACATCAACAGGCCCAGATGACATTCAAATTATGCTGATAAAGAGATTGGATCCGAAGTCTAAGCAGACTTTGAGAGAGGCAGTGAGCAAAATAATTACCGATGGTGAAGTCCCTTTTGGATGGAAACTTAGCAGGATGAGCATGATCTATAAAGAAAAGGGGGACAAAGCTGACATAAACAAGGTATACCGTCCTATAACCTTGACATCAGTGGCCTACAGGCTGGCGATGCAGATTTTAAAGGAAAGACTGCAGGCATAGATAGAGGATGAGGGGGTGCTGGGGGAACTGCACAATGGGTTTCGGAAACACAGGAGGTTAGAAGACAATCTGTTCTCACTGACACAGTGCATCGAAATAGCGGAAAAGGAACACAGGCCCCTGTGGCTAGCATTTTTGGATATCAAGAGAGCGTACGATAGCGTGGTTCGAGAGGAATTGTGGGGAATACTGGACACACTAGGCGTGGAACATGTAGTCACTAATTTTTTAAAGGATATCTATAAAGGTAACAAGGTAGTTATAAAGTGGGAAAAACAGGTATCCAAGCCAGCAAAGTTAAAACGGGGGCTTAGGCAGGGGTGTCCCCTGTCACCCTTATTATTCATGATGTACCTACAAGGATTAGAGGCCGAATTGGAAGGAAGTGGACTGGGCTTCGGCCTCTCTTTTGTCAAACAAGGAAAACTCATTGATCAGGCACTACCAGCAATAATTTACGCAGATGATATAGTGCTAATGGCCAACAACAAGGAAGATTTGCAGAGATTGATGGACATCTGCGGTAATGAAGGAGATAGGTTAGATTTTAGAATCAGTGAGTTAAAATCAGCAGTCATGATTTTCAATGACAACGAAGGTAGTGAGCTTAGAATACAGGAGGTCACGCTAGAGATAACAGATGAATACAAACATCTGGGCGTATGGATAAGCAATGGGACCGAGTACCTGAGGGAACACGAAGTATACGTGACGACTAAAGGTAACAGGAATGCAGCAGTGATGAAAAATAGGGTCCTGTGGAATTACAATAGGTATGATGTTGTGAGAGGAATATGTAAAGGGGTCATGGTCCCTGGGCTGACGTTCGGCAATGCGGTCTTGTGCATGAGATCAGAAGTTCAAGCAAGATTAGAAATTAAGCAACGTGGTATAAGTAGGCTTGCTTTAGGAGCTCACAGGAATACACCAAATCAGGGAGTACAAGGTGATATGGGATGGACATCATTTGAGGGCAGGGAAGCTAGCAGCAAGATAAAATTTGAGAAGCGATTGAGAGAAATGGGGGAGGAGCGTTGGGCTAGGAAGGTTTTCAGCTACTTGTACATGAAGAATGTCGATACAAAATGAAGGAAGCGAACCAAAATGACTGGTAAATACCTATAAAAGAGCCGGTGGCCAAATCAAAAAGAACTATCGGTTAAGAAGAAAGTGAAGGAAACTGAGACTGACATGTGGAGAACGGGCATGATTAAGAAATCCGCACTAGAGATCTATCGAACTTTTAAGCAGGAAATTCTTAAGGAAAGGATCTATGATAATACTCGGGGTAGTTCTCTACTGTTTGAGGCCAGGACGGGAGTACTGCGAACCAAGACATATCGGGCCAAATACGAAGGGGTAGACACAGTATGCAGAGCGTGTGGAGAGGAAGAAGAAACTGCCGAACACTTGATAATGTTCTGTAAAGGGCTTCACCCTATAGTTCAGGATGATGGCGCAAAAATTTTCAAAGCACTTGGGTTTAGGGACCGGGAGGGCAAAATAGACTTTAAGCGGGTAGACTTAACTAGAAGGAGGTTATCTGATTGGTGGCTGAAGTCAAGGCACGAGTGAAAATTAAACCCTTCACTGCAAAGTACGAATCCTCAAACTCACTTTTTCAAGAAAAAAAATAAATCTAGTCTTTGGTTCATTAAGTATTACGGCTTGGTGGCGCTAGCCACCGCCCGATCTAAAGGGTACAGCCATATCCATCCATCCATCCATCCATCCAGGTGCGCGCGGAGAGTGAGTGCAAACCTAACGGCGCAGAGGCACGCCAGCTGCATGGCACCGTGACGTCACGGCGCGGGCGAGGGGTGCAAGGAGGCGGCGCGGCGCACGCAACCACGGCGGCCCAGCCATAGAGTTTAGGCACTGCGCCGTGCTCCCAACCGGGTTACAGAAATTAGGTGCCTTTTCTCATCTTCTAACCACTACCACCACCACCATAGAGTTTCTTAATATACACTAGAGGGAACTTTGGCGCTAGTGTCTAAGGGAGCTGCAACGCACGGCGCTTAGCGAGCATGGGAGTGATGGGTAGTACACACATTTGTCTAAACTTCGTACTTCTGGCCTGATTTTGGCTCCGCGTGTGTTCGTGTGGCTTGGAGCTGTTTTCTCACGAAACAAGAATCAGCAAATGTTTTGCAAGTGTGCTTCGTCACTTCATTCTTTTAGACTTACCTTTCCAAATTTCGTCACAAAGTTCAAAAGGGTTAAATCTTTATTTCAAAACAAAACCAAAACACAGCAATAAAGGAAGCCGCAAGTACGATTTGCCGCCCGCAAGTACCAAGACGAGGCAGATGTGTGTACTACCCATCATTCCCATGGTCGCTGAATGATCGCTGCGCCAGAGTGCCCTCTAGTTAATTTTAGGAAGCTCTGTGGCGCCAGGTGCACAGCGGGCCGTGACGTCACTGCGCGGAAAGCGGTGCGGGAGCCGGCGCGGGCGCGCGCAGCCACGAAGTGGAGGGCGGAGCGTGCGCAATCACGTGGTGCGTGACGTCACTGCGCCGTTGCTACAGACGCACCTCTCTGCTCCTCGCGCCGTTGCTAGGAGAGAGGAGGAGGCGCACCGCGGACGGTGGATTCAGGGTCGCTCATAAAGTGCATTCGCACTTAAAAGAGCACGGCGGCCGCTTGATAGATTCGAGGCGGTCGAGAACTGCATTCGGAAGGGCAGCCATGTTTGTCGGAGGAGCTTGCCGTGCAATTCGAACAGCTCTCCTGCGGGCGGCGCCGACGGTCGGTATACGGCTTGCCGCTAGCGTGAACCGGCGCTAACGCTCCAAGGAGGTTCAAAAGGCACAACGCACACTCGTCAAAAAAGAGCCTGAAATATCGCTGTTTCAAAAACTATGGAGTCTGTGACGGGTAGAGGCTTAATTTGCTTGCACACAGATAATTGACACTGGATACATACGTTTGCTTAAAGGATAAACGCACAGGACTAAAATATGAATGCTAGACTATCATATGATATCATTTCACAATACTAGTTAGGGACGTAAAAACTAAACCTGCTGACTTACCCTGAGCAAGTGAGGAGTCTTATCAAGGTAGTAAGCGCACGCCTTTCTTAATCATGCGGTTTCACAGACAGTAAAAGTGCCGCAGTCGCAACGTCACGTTAGCAGTGTGGCACAGTCCCCTTCTTGGCCCATATCGTATTCGTTGATGTTCTTATTGACGGACAGCTTACTACTGCTCTCACACAGTTCAGTCATAGAGAAAGAAGAAGACAAGAGAGAACACTCCACGAAACTTGGTCTTAGGAAGTGCGCCTGTCACACAGGTCCCGTTAATTAGGGAGGCGATCGCCGGGCTAATTCCAAGGGTCGAAGTATCGGCCCCCCGAACCGCACCACGAAAGCGTGGACAATATAGAAGTGGTCCTTATTGGCGCGCCAGCAGACGCCGGCTGTGGCCCAAAGAACAAGTCAGAGTCGAGAGTTGATAAACAAACAAAATTATATTCTCAATAATTGCAGATCGAAAACAATACACGAGTATGCACACTCCACAATAGTTGAGTATACAATATGTCACCAATTAAACAACGTACTACACAGTATAATCAGCCACACTCAAAACAACGCACACAGACAACAATTCACACTACGATGCAGTCGCATGCATTTAACAACCAAGACACTTAAAGACTAAAAACATAGAAAACGTATTCAGTCCAAAGTCCTTGGAACAAAAGTCTGAATGATACTCTTCCGAGAATCACTCACTCAAAGTCCAGCGTTGTTGTCGTTCCGCTGCCCCCTGAAGTTTCTCTTCCAGGAAACCTCGCGTCTTCAATTGGCCACTCTTCAAGCTTCAAGTTCTTCGCCGGAAACACGTCGGCTTCACACACGCAGCTGTTGCCACGCGTCTTCGCTCGATAGCGGTAAACACACGCTCTTGCCTGTAGCTCGAGCCTTCACCCCTCAGGTGGAAATCCTCTTCTTCTCCTGCTTTGTCGCTACGGAAAAAAACCTTCGCCGACTACACGGTGGAATCCCTACGCGCTCTGGCGCTAACTTCCGTCTTCTCCTTCGAAGTTTCTCTTCCAGGAAACCTCGCGTCTGCTCCTGCTTTGTCCCTACGGGCAAAACCTTCACCGACTACACGGCGGTATACCCTACGCGCTCTGGCGCTAACTTCCGTCTTCTCCTCCGAAGTTTCTCTTCCAGGAAACCTCACGTCTTCTCCTGCTTTGTCCCTACGGACAAAACCTTCGCCGCTCGATTAAATACCTTCCGCGCGAGATTCCAGAAGGTTCTTGTCATTTCGTCGGCTCGATACGCAGCGAAGGCTGGGGAGAGGGCGAGACGGTTCGAATGCCCTCCGCGTCGGATGACTCAACTCGGTATGACCACGCCCCTTTCCTTCTAGAAAAATTGAGTGCTTGCTCGGCCGCTGTTGTGGGGTGAGGAGGTTCGTCAGCGAAGCCACGCTTCCGCGGGGGGAGGGAGCGTGCCCGGGGAGCTTGTTTTCTTTTTTCTTTTTCTTTTATCGTTGACCTCGCGGCATCACTCCGGCGTTTCGTCGCGAGGAGTTGGCGGCGCGCTCTTTTTGAGCGCTCGTTCTGTGACAGCGTCACGATTACGTAACGAACTAGTGCTCTCACCAAACGTCAGAGAGCGCAAGCGCCAAAAACAGTTTTAATCAATGCAACAAAATTGCTTTTACAAAATAATAATTATATGCCCAAATCTGGTTTGTTCTTTATACATAAAAACAATTTAGTCAACAAACCTTACGCAATTATTTTTCTTCAGCCGTACTGTCATAAACATCATCCACCCAGCGACAGCCTATGCATGACTGACAGCGAGAAGCTTTCGTCGCTTTCGTGCGTGAGATAACAGGTGAGGCACGTTTTCGAGCGAAGCTTGTTGAATGACATGTTGTTGGGCTTGTTGGGTCATTTTTTCAGAAAACGGTTACACCTGCGCGAATAAGACACCATGCAACAATCATAGAAGGCTGCACACACACACGTTGCGCTTCGTGTGTGCGAGTTTGTTTCTTACGTGGCGCCTCATTCACGCAGTTGTAACCTTTTTCTGAAGCTTGTAAGGGCGGGGAGGTTCGCTAAAAAGAAAGTTTGCGGCTCTAAGCGGCGGCTAGACAGGAACATTGTGCAACGTATGCAGTATAGCAAAGGCAGCACGGCGTCAAGCCGAGGTGACGCATGCTGCGTCTGCCACGGACGCGAGCGTCTGTGCGCAGAGCATAGCGGGGAAGCTAGGTCATAGGCTCGGTGCAAAATATTGAGAAGCGTTCGCTGGGCCTCGCATGCTTCACAACGCGTTTCCCGAAGGCTCGGAACACGAATAATTCTTGGTGTGTGTCAAGGGTCCCGTTAATTAGGAAGGCGATCGCCGGGCTATTTCCAAGGGCCGAAGTATCGGCCCCCCGAACGATACCACGAAAGCGTGGACAATTTAGAAGGGGTCCTTTTTGGCGCGCCAGCGGACGCCGGCTGTGGCCCAAAGAACAAGTCAGAGCCGATAGTTGATAAACAAACAAAATTGTATTCTCAATAATGGCAGATCAAAAACAATACACAAGTATGCACCCTCCACAATAGTTGACTACAATATGTCACCAATCAAACAACGTACTACACAGTACAATCAGCCACACTTGAAACAACGGACACAGACAACATTACGCACTACAATGCAGTCGCATGCATTGAACAACCAAGACACTTAAAGACTAAAGAGATAGAAAACCTATTCAGTCCAAAGTTCTTGGATCGAAAGTCTGGATGATACTCTTCCGAGAATCACTCACTCAAAGTCCAGCGTTGTTGTCGTTACGCTCCCCCGAAGTCTCTCTTCCAGGAAACCTCGCCGAAATTTCTCTTCCAGGAAACCTCGCGTCTTCAATTGACCACTCTCCAAGCTTCAACTTCTTCGCCGGAAACACGTCGGCTTCACACACGCAGCTGTTGCCACACGTCTTCGCTCGATAGCGGTAAACACACACTCTTGCCTGTAGCTCGAGTCGTCACCACTCAGGTGGAAATCATCTTCTTCTGCTTTGTCTCAACGGACAAAACCTTTGCCGACTACACGGCGGAATCCCTACGCGCTCTGGCGCTAACTTCCATCATCTCCAGATCTCTCGTCTCAGCTGCTTGATTAAATACCTTCCGCGCGCGATTCTAGAAAATTCTCATCATTTCTTCGGCGCGATGCGCAGCGAAGGCTGGGGGAAAGCGCGAGACGGTACGAGGGCCGTCCGCGACGGATGACTCAGCCCGGCATCACCACGCCTCTTTCCTTCTAGAAATTTCGAGTGCTTGCTCGGCCGCCGATGTGGGGTGAGGAGGTTCGTCGACGAACCTAAGCTTCCGAGGGGAGAGGGACGCGTGCCAGGGGAGCCCTTGAATGCTTGTTTTCTCTTTTTTTATCGTTTGACCTCGCGGCGTCACTCCGGCGTTTCGTCGCGAAAATTTGGCGGCGCGCCCTTTTTGAGCGCTCGTTTTGTGACACTGCCCCCCACTTTAAGAATATTATCTCATAATATTCAAAACCACACAAACGAGTGTGAACAGTCACCACACACTTAAAGAATGTAAAATAGTCTGTTGCTCATGGCACGTCACATACACAATAAATCACTCAATACAATTGTATATTGTAATTCAATCTCACAACTCATGAAATATAACCACAGGTGCATGAGTACAACACTCCATCACATATTCCAAACAGTACAAATGTACAAAGTTCTCTCATCACAACAATGGTACAATACTACACATCACATCACTGCAACAAACATTTTGATTCACTCGACATACAGTTGTGACACAGGACAACAACCACATTAACTTAACACATAGCGCTGTCAAACACATTCCAAATCGACTTCGACACCTATCCGGTGCATTTCGAGCGGCGCTTGCGCCCTTTTTTGCGGTGCTCTCTCGATCTCTTCTTATTGTTTTTGCTCGTTTTGTTCCGGTGAGCCCCTTCCAACGACGGTATCTGAGGCGGCGTCTCAGCCATCGTTGTCACTTCCGACACTGCTAACGGGTCATGACGCTCAACCGATCCTGCCCGGTTATTCACCCGCTTGTTCATGTCACGACATTTGGCCTGGCTGGCTGACTCCGTCACCTTTACACTGTCGCTCGGTTGAGGTCGTGCCGACGTAAGTCCAGCTGCCCAGCACGTGAACTCATTCAACACGATCATCTTCTCATTCACTGTCTCTTGCAGCGCGGCTTCACCTTGGGCTCGAGTGAGATCAGCCACGGGATGCTCCTCCACTGTATCTCGCGGTCACTGGGTTGGCGAGGGCTCCATCTTCGGGTCTTCTCCCAATCGTTCTGGATCATTCGGCCCTCGCGCCCCGTCGATGTTTCCGATGACGAGGTCATATAGCGGGGTCGTCATGCATAGAGGGGTAACCTTCCCGCTGAAGTACGGGGTTTCAACCTCAATCTCTGCTTCGGGAAGCATCCGAACCGTACTGTCAATTAGGCAGACTAGTTTCGCTTCACCTGTTAACTCACTTTCCCGTACCAAATTTCTTCGCACGATAACAGTGAGCTACCGGTATCTCTTAACACCGTAACCTTCTTGCCCGCCACTTTTCCAGGCAGCGTTGGCATTCCCTTCGTAACACCGGTTGGCTGTTTTGTCATTACAGCACCCACAATAGGGATTTTCTCCCCATGTTTCAATTCTACGAATCCGTCGGTGACGGCATTATCATCGGACTTCGGTGCTGCTAGCACATAGGATACCTGGTGAGTTTGACTCGCTCCGTTACGACATGCGTCTGCTTTGTGCCCAGTCTGACCACACTTGAAACATTTTAATACCGTAAGGCTCATAAAGATCGTTCGACAGTTTTTTGCACGATGACCCACTCGGTTACACAGAAAACATCGCGGAACACTCTCCGGTGCACGCTTCTTTTGTTCGGGTGCCGATGTCTTCGAATCTTCAGGACCCTCCTTTTTGACCTTGGCCAAATTAGTGCCACCTTGCGCTTCCAAGAATTGATCAGCTAATTCAAGCATGTCTTCAAATGACTTAGCTCTCCTCTCTTTCAAGTACAGCGACAGGCTTGGGTGGCAACTAGTAAGAAATTGTTCTCTAATTAGGAGCTCTCTAAGCTCATCGTACTCCTGCGCTGTTCCTGAAAGTTCAATCCATCTGTCGAAATAATGGCAAAGTCGGGCGGCATACTGCGTAGCCGTCTCACCATCAGCTGGCTTTCCTGTCCGAAATCTGTCCCGGAATCCTTCCACAGTAAATCTAAATCGCTTCGGCAAAGCAGCTTTCACCTTTGCATAGGTGCTGCATCGGTCGGCGTCAGCCTACCGTACACAGTGAGCGCTTCACCACTCAAGCAAGTACTCAAAGCAGTTGCCCATTAATGTTCCGGCCAATTCTGGCTCCTTGCAATTGTCTCAAATCTGTGAAGGTACGCGTAAAGGTCGTCCTTCCTTTCATCAAACGCTACCAGCAGCTTACTTGGGTTCAAGCGGAAGCCATGATCTTCCCGTTCGCTGCTTTCAACTCTAGCTTGGACGGGAGTTTCACTTCGCTGTTGCAAACGGAGCCGCTCGAGTTCCATCTCGTGCTGCCGCTGCCGTTCCCTTTCAGCTATCTCCGCTTCTCTTTCTTCTTTCAGCTGTCGCTCCCTCGCTTCTCTTTCTTCTCTCGCCCTTTCGGCTGCCAAATTCTCTCTCTCCAGCTCCAACTTCAATTGCTGCTCTCTTTCTTCTTTCAGCTGTCGCTCCTTTGCCTCTCTTTCTTCTTTCACCCTTTTGGCTGCCAACTTTTCTCTCTCCAACTCCAACTTCAATTGTTGCTCTCTTTCTTCCTTCGCCCTTTCAGCGGCCAGCCTTTCTCTCTCCAACTCAGCTGCTTTTTCTTCCTTGGCCCTCTCAACTGCCGACCTCTCTCGTTCCAACTCAGCTGCTTTTTCTTCCTTGGCTCTCTCAGCTGCCAACCTCTCTCTCTCCAACTCAGCTTCTTTTTCCGCTTTGGCTCTTTCGACCGCCAACCTTTCTTTTTACAGCTCAGCTGCCTTTCTTCTTTGGCCCTCTCTTTTTCTACTTTTTCCTTCTGAGTGACCCACTTCCGTAGTTCGGCGCCAGAAAGACCCATCTTCTCACCAAGAGCGACTAACTTTTCGAGATCCAGTGTGTCTCGCAACTCGCAAATAAAACCTTGCCGCGTGCAAAAAGTATCTGCCTAAATCAGTCTATCGGAACACTCTCCTGCACTCGTTAACGAGAACACTGAGCAACACACAAAATCGTTCCGATAGCAGTATCAACCACTCGAGGCTCTTTCTTACTACTTTGGACACACTGTGCACAAAAGGTCTTGTCGCGGACGCCAGATTAATTGTCACGGGTCCCGTTAATTAGAGAGGCGATCGCCGGGCTAGTTCCAAGAGCCGAAGTATCGGCCCCCCGAACCGCACCACGAAAGCGTGGACAATTTAGAAGTGGTCCTTATTGGCGCGCCAGCACACGCCGGCTGTGGCCCAAAGAACAAGTCAGAGCCGAGAGTTGATAAACAAACAAAATTATATTCTCAATAATGGAGATCAGAAAAACAATACACAAATATGCTCACTCCACAATAGCTGAGGACAATATGTCACCAATCAAACAACGTACTACACAGTACAATCAGCCACACTCGAAACAATGCACACAGACAACAATACACACTACAATGCAGTCGCATGCATCGAACAACCAAGACACTTAAAGACTAAAGAGACAGAAAACCTATTCAGTCCAAAGTTCTTGGATCGAAAGTCTGGATGATACTCTTCTGAGAATCACTCACTCAAAGTTCAGCGTTGTTGTCGTTCCGCTGCCCCCGAAGTCTCTCTTCCAGGAAACCTCGCCGAAGTTTCTCTTCCAGGAAACCTCGCCTCTTCAACTGAACACTCTCCAAGCTTCAACTTCTTCGCCGAAAACACGTCGGCTTCACACACGCAGCTGTTGCCACGCGTCTTCGCTCGATAGCGGTAAACACACACTCTTGCCTGTAGCTCGAGTCGTCACCCCTCAGGTGGAAATCATCTTCTTCTTCTGCTTTGTCTCAACGGACAAAACCTTCGCCGACTACACGGCGGAATCCCAACGCGCTCTGGCACTAACTTGCGTCTTCTCCTGATCTCTCGTCTCGGCTGCTCGATTAAATACCTTCCGCGCGCGATTCTAGAAAATTCTCATCATTTCGTCGGCGCGATGCGCAGCGAAGGCTGGGGGAAAGCGCGAGACAGTACGAGGGCCGTCCGCGACGGATGACTCAAGCCGGCATCACCACGCTTCTTTCCTTCTAGAAATTTCGAGTGCTTGCTCGGCCACCGATGTGGGGTGAGGAGGTTCGTCGGCGAACCTACGCTTCCGAGGGGAGAGGGACGCGTGCCCGGGAAGCCCTTGGATGCTTGTTTTCTCTTTTTTTATCGTTTGACTTCGCGGCGTCACTCCGGCGTTTCGTCGCGAGAATTTGGCGGCGCGCCCTTTTTGAGCGCTCGTTTTGTGACAGTGTGCCGGAGGCAAATCCGGACTAGCCAAGTGGCCATCGTCTTCGTTTCTGCGCTAGCCTTGTGCCACTAGTGCAAGCTGCCCACAAATTTTTTTGACGTTTCCAATATAATTTTACCGCACTAATTTAAACAACGATTTTTCTTCCCAATTTACTGCTGATACTGCATACGCACGAAGGTGTTCTAAAGTTGCCAGGCCGCGATACCATTGCATTACAAGGGATAGCGGCCTGGAAACTTCTGAAAATCTTTGTACGTTGTCTTGACGTCTATATTTGTAAGTCAGAGTTTTATGGGTCAGAGATGTATCACTGGTTTTGTATTGTGCATCAATTAGCTAATCATTCAAAGGGGTTTGCTAGTACACATACAACGTGCACATATCTTTTTCGTAATTTGACAGCGAAGCATCCACTTACTAACATTTTCAGACCGCGCTGATGCCATGCCGTCCGGCGGTCCAAGCTACGGCAGGTACTGCTGTGTATCGTGGTGCTTCAACGCTTCAACAATGGCAGAACCCACAAGAAGCCTGGGACGAGTCTCTTCTGCATACCACGGGACGGCAGGTGTGTTAAAGCTTTTGTATGATTTGCGTGTCTTTAGGCTTACTGTTCGTACTTGCTCAGTGAGGGTAACAATAAAAAATCACTATTCAAGCACTTCCCCTTTAATTGCCAATGCAGGATGAAAGCATGGATGCAGTATGCTGGACGCGATGATCTCCTTAGTAAGCCGGCCAGCCTATTGTACGCAACGTACAGGGTTTGTAGCGACCATTTTACTGCTCAAAGTTTCATGGACCCTGGGCACACAAGGCTTACAAGAATGGCTGTTCCCAGTGTGCAACCAGCTGCACCATGTAAGTGATTGAATGAAACTCAAATATGTGCAATAGCAGCCACTTGTATTGAATCAGTGGCGACAGTTAACCGCAAGATCTTTGTAGCCGATGGAGAAACCTCACTATAGAAGTAACACTTGGAAAGTCTTAAATTTTGTGAATTGTGGGCTAAGCCCTTCCTAACAGCAGCTTTACATTTCTGTCATTTTTTGATGCTCTTGACCTGCGCAACTTGTTTTGAAAGACTTTAAAGGGCTATTTCACGTTATCTTTAAGCCTGAGTGCACATGTACGTATACCTTTCATCAGCGAAAGCTGGCACTGTTGATAATTCCAAAAATCACAAATTACTTGTCTCCTAGTTGGTGCCTTCTCTTTTCTTCCACGTTCGACCAATTTATGCGTTTGAAAGAGCTGTTTAAGTTTCCCCATGCTACTAGCTTTGTAACTTGTACCAACTGCACATATATGCAGGTTCTCTGAGCGTCGCTTCAAGTAGTGACTGTGACATGGCTGCAGAAGCTGCACTGCAAGGTGCGAATGAGCTTCAGTTTGTGTTATTTTAAGCCTCTTACTGACACATTGTCGTAATTTCATTTCTTCAGGACCTGCGGTAGAGGCTTCAAAAAGCGGCTCCTACACATTGAGGTGCCCCGATGAGCAGGGTGCGTTCAGTGTCGCGATTTCTTTTTTTTTTAACCCAAATTGACTGTTGACCAAACCTCTGCAGGTGCCAGCTCCCTTGTAGCTGGTGAAAGAATTTCTGCTGACTTCGTCTTGCCGGAGAAAACCTTAACCAGTCGTTCAGCTGTCCCAAAAGGAAATTGTGTGACTGGTAAGTTGTATGTTCACTTCAACACCAGAGTGGATTGATATAGAGACTTCCGCAGGCCGCTCGCAAGATTGTTCCGACAGCACTGTCCGAGGCACTGAACAAGCTCCACGAGACCCTCCAGAAGACGTCTCCGCCAACAGCTCCACGCCTGAGTGCCCTAGAGAAAATGATGACTATGCTTTTATTGCAGCTGTTTTTAATGTGCTATTTTATGTTTAGGACATTCTGAGGAAACTATCCTCAAAAGGACACTACGTGTGCACTTACAAAATGTAAGGGTGGGCTCTCAGTGATTTTCATTTTTTTTGTGCATTGTCAACATTGTGAATGGTTTGTTTTTAGGTAGTGGAATCGAAAACTTTGCCCCGCAGAAAGTTGTGCACCTTGGGTCTGAAAGAGCGAAGAAAGTGCTCGTATGGGAATAGTTGTTCTTCGCTTTTACATCCATTTTTTTTGTTTATTGCAGTGCGTTCCTGTGTGCCAGCGACAATGTCTCCATCAATGAAGTACAAGCAAACCATTGAACATCTGCAAGACAAAGTAGCAGCACAGCGGAAAACTATCAAAAGACTGCGGAGACAGCCTCACCAAGCACCGTCATCGACTTCAAAGGCCCTTGGAGTTATCCGACCGCAAGTCACCGAGGAGGTTTTTAAACTTCTTTCTGCACATGTTCGCTTGAGGCCCAAACGCAAGGGCAAGCGGTTTCCCGTGTGGTTCAAGAAATTCGCTCTTCACTTAAACTTCCGAGGTCCGCGAGCATAGCGATTTCTGGCTTCATATTTTTCTTTGCCTTCCCGGCGTTCATTAAGGAGGTGGCTAGCTAATGTAAAGATGACTCCAGGCATAATTCCAGGAATCCTTTCTTCCATTGCAACAAATACTCAAGCTTGGAATGAACGGGTCCGAGTGTGCGCTTTAGTTTTCGACGAAATAGCACTCAAAAAGAATTTGTACTATGATGCTGCAAGAGACCGTTCCAGGGTTTTACAGATGATGGCACTCATCGCACTTCAACCATCGCTGATCGAGCACTGGTTTTTCTTCTTGTTGGTGTTTTGAGAAAGTGGGTTCAACCGGTTGCTTTTACTATAGGGCACACATCAACACCATCATCTGTTATGCATAACTTGCTGGTGTCACTCATTTTGGAGCTGATTGATATGTGGGGTTTAACGTCCCAAAACCACCATATGATTATGAGAGACGCCGTAGTGGAGGGCTCCGGAAATTTCGACCACCTGGGGTTCTTTAACGTGCACCCAAATCTGAGCACACGGGCCTACAACATTTCCGCCTCCATCGGAAATGCAGCCGCTGCAGCCGGGATTCGAACCCGCGACCTGCGGGTCAGTAGCCGAGTACCTTATCCACTAGACCACCGCAGCGGGGCCTCATTTTGGAGCTTAGGAGCATTAATATTGCAGTGAAAGCAGTCATTTGTGACCAGGGCAGTTCAAATGTAAGTCTCGCTAACCAACTAAGAGTGACTGTAGCAAAGCCTTTTTTTTTTTAAGTTAATGGTGAGTGGGTGTAATACATTTTTGATGTTCCGCATTTAATTAAAACAACGCGCAATAATGTCCAAGCACACAAGTTATACATTGGGGATGACATCGTTAACTGGTCGCACATTGTAAGCCTTTACCAATCCTCACATGAGTTGCGGTTGCGATTGGCTCCAAAGTTGACTGAACGGCACGTTCATCAGAAACCTTTTTCTAATATGAAGGTCAGCAGAGCAACTCAGGTCCTCAGTGCATCAGTTTCGATTGCTATCACGGCAATGGTGTATGCGAAGGTGCTGCCTACTTCGGCCATCACTACAGCTCAATTTTGTGATCGTATGGACAGGATTTTCGATGCCTTGAACAGCTCGAGTAAAAAAAGAACTTCGCAAAAGCTGCGGCATGCAATCATGAAAAATGATTCAGAGCTGATTGACTTCCTCCGAGGCCAGCTTCCCTGGATTGCATCATGGCAGTTTGTTGGCAGACGTCAACCACAAACCATCGTAGGTTGGCAAATTACAATTCAGGAAATTTGTCAACTATGGGACGACCTCTCCAAAAATTACAATTTTGAATACCTGTTAACACGCAGGCTTCAACAGGATCCTCGGAGAACATATTTGGCCACATTAGGCAAAAACAGAGTTGCAACACCAACCCCAATGTAGCACAATTTATTTGTGGCCTGAAGCACATCTGCATAAGAAAACTCTTCAAGCTGTCAGAATACGGAAACGTCGAGGATGATGAATGTGACCTCCTCGAGGAGCAGCTCTCGCCATTCTCCCTCACCAGTGCGTCTCTTGTGGAGAATGAGGAGTGTGCACAGCCACAGCCTGACGACTTTCCCGCTCTAGACGATCTCTCTGAACTTGCGACCAACATTCACTCCCATATTATCGATGACTCCGCTGCATTTTATGTAGCTGGTTTTCTCATCAAACACTTCCTTCGGAATGCATGTGATGGTTGCAGTTGCCCACAGTTACTGAAAGACGACAGTGAGACGCTTGAGGGTACCCACCAGTATTTCACAATGCTCAAGGCATACCACGTCCCCAGCAAACTTTTTGGGAATCTCACTGTGCTATCAGAAGCAGCTTTTGCATACGTACAACAACTTGAATCTCACTTTCTTGCCATAATTGAGGCCACTGCACATCACCCGAAAGTGTGGGATGTTTTGTATCACCATCTGTCAAGTGTGGGCGATTTTCATTTCTGCTCTGCTGGGTGTCACGCGAAGTTTCTGAAAATGTTTTGCCGGGTTCGTTTATGTTGGCATGTGCGTTTTGTGAACCGAAACTTGGATAGGGTTAGGTTCCAGTCTTCAATCTCAGGCATACAGCTTGACAAGTTCAAAGGGTAGCAATTAGTAGCGGGTTTACACTAAAGTATTCGAGTTGAGCCGAATCCTGCAATAGCTTTGTTATGTTATTACTTCATTACAGCAGACTTCATTATGGTCTTATATGCTTATATTCAGTTCAACTGGACTAACCCCTCCTTCGTTGCATACATTGTTTTGGTTACCCGCTATGAAGAGTAGGGACACTGTGTATTCACTCGAAGTGATTTGCATAACCTTAAAAAGAATGTTGGGTATCCTGTCTGTATTTTTGTAGCAAATGCGGGCGAACTGTACACTTTATTGTGGGTCGCTTGGTCACTGTGTATGCTTTATCTCTCCAGCTCAAGTAATATATCGATAACAAAACCGCTTGTTGAAATGTCTTCGAGCGGGTAAGGAACACAGTATGAAGAGGGCACGGTTCACGTTATCACGCTTTTCGTATTTTAGCTTCTCATCAACCTTCTCATCTCGCCCATCAAAATTTTCAAAAGAATACCCAAACTTGTAGCGTTTGATGGGGCTGCGGGCGCTGCCATTTTATTTTTATATAGCTTGTGAGTGATAACGTACGATGTACAGCCTTTGTGAAAAATAATGAGCCAAAGTGATTTCCTTCTGCTATTTATTAGCCCTGTAATACCGCTCTCGTAGCACCAATTAAGGTCCACAATTCTGGATAAGTGATGACTACAATCTATTTTAGCTCGCAAGCGTCACAGCAACACCCAGACGCAAATCACTTGGGATCTGAAGTTTTTGATGAAGGCGACGCATAAGAAGAGCCACGAGACCTGCCAGTGTTGTAGCATAAAGTTTGTCTTTCACGTAGTGAGCAAGCTGCAAAGCCCTACCTTTCTGAGGACAAGCAGGCATCAAGTCTGCTTTTTTTTTAATTTTGGGCTAGCTGTTCTTAAGCACAGCCAGCACACTGCACCTTTGCCTTTCTGCTGTATTGTGTCGTGTGGTTTCTGTGCGCTCTTCTTTTCTATGCATTATTTCGGTTAACCCCAGGCGTGATTCGCAACTTCATTGCTGTGTATATGTCACTTCTTTCTTCTTCATCAGCATTGTGCGCTGTGGTTTTGCCATAGATCTTTACTTACCCACTGGCCCGGTGTGTCATACTTCACCAGCTTCTCGGCTTCTGCCAACTCTAGCGATGTGTGCGTTGCCTGTGTTCTCTCTGTATTTGTTACAATATTTGTTACAATTTATTTGTAAGGCGAGATGCATTTGTTGTCTACCTGTGTCATATTGTGCTTTTTATATTCTCAGACTCTACCTTGCCTTTGAATAAAACATTGCGGATACTCTGTCTCTTTGACTCATGTATACATTGATCACTTGTTCAAAAAGAAAAACACAAGCGCGATGAATAAAACCGTAGTGAATTATCAATACCTGCTTCTCTTTTTATTATAACTTAATCGAAATAAAAATTACGTCACGACCGATTCGCACGAATCACTGAACAAAACAAAACAGGGAATCGCTAAATCAAAACTACTTACAAAAACTATCCATTTGGGCGATGAAAAGTGGTCTAAAATCATGAACTTTCGTCATAGCCAAACGTCGGTTACGCAAAGTAATTCAAAATTTGCGCCAGTGAAACCGAAACAGGAAGCGCAAGCCACTTTCTCTCACAAACCACCAGGTGTGCTAGGGTCGATTTGGCCGCTGGGGTCTACGGGAGTGTCCACTCTTAACCTTTTTTTTATTTCTCTATGGTTCAGTACCAAGTACTCAAAATCGGGAAATACGTTTAGGGGCTAAGCTCCTTATAACGACACCCGTTCGTCCCTCGCAGCCGTTGTAATATGTAACAAGTATAACATTTTGACATCCAAGGTGGTGCCGGTGAGAGATTTCTTCAATTCGTTGTTGAACAATAAAAAATAATGCTCAGTGCACATGCCAATAGCTGATAATGGGGAATGAGAGACAGGAGCATTTGGATTTTATTTGACGCGTGCACTGCGATCCCCATTAGCAGCCATAGGCATGTACATTGAGCACAATCTGACAAGAAAGGGTTGCTACATTATACTCGCTAGGTGTAACCTCCTTAGTTTCAGAAAGGTTTAGCGAACGTTGAGCCGCAGTGCCATGAATGAACTCGAGGTGGTTAAAGGTGGGAAGTAAATACGAAGTGCAAGCCGTAAGAAAGTGTACGTGTGCCACCTCTCGTTTAGTCCTTGGAATGTCTGCTGGATGGGGGTGCTTCTATATGGGGAATATATGATGAAAAGATGCGAGATGGTGGTACTTGGAGGGTTGAATAGATGGACGAACGGACACACAGACAGATGCATGGATGGACGCATAAACGGAGGCAGGGGCGGATGCATGGACTAACGCAGGGACGGACGCACGAACAGAAGCACGCACGGACGGGCAGATGGACGCATGGACGGTCACGCAGACGGACACGCATGGACGGACGGAAGCAAGAACGAATGGACGGACGAGTGCTTCGCCCCACTCTCCATCCTTCACTCCGTGGATATGCTGCCAATTTTTTTAATGCGAAGCATTTCATGGCGAACTTCGGCGACTTTGAGCGTATCTATCTATCTATCTATCTATCTATCTATCTATCTATCTATCTATCTATCTATCTATCTATCTATCTATCTATCTATCTATCTATCTATCTATCTATCTATCTATCTATCTATCTATCTATCTATCTATCTATCTATCTATCTATCTATCTATCTATCTATCTATCTATCTATCTATCTATCTATCTATCTATCTATCTATCTATCTATCTATCTATCTATCTAGGAAAATGTCTGGTGTTGATAAATTTAGGTCTGCTTTCTGACGTTTATCGCACGAACGCCTGAAGACATTTTTTTATTTCAATTGCATGCAATAATCGCCCTCACTATGCGGGATTATCTCAAAACGTGTGTGTGTGTGTGCGTGTGCGTGTGCGTGTGCGTGTGCGTGCGTGCGTGCGTGTGCGTGCGTGCGTGTGTGTGTGTGTGTGTGTGTGTGTGTGTGTGTGTGTGTGTGTGTGTGTGTGTGTGTGTGTGTGTGTGTGTGTGTGTTAGCTTGCCCACGTTGGCACACAGATATAGGCTGCCTTCACCTTCAGCCGGCCAATCCCCCAAGTGCCAGTTCACTTGACGTGAGTGATGCAGATGTACCGTCTTCCCAGTTGGAATTTATATTTGTTCGGTTGTCGCCATAGCTCTAGCAGCACAGTTGCTGCTCTGTGACTGACTCCGACTGCGCTGAATCGAATCCTGCTTTGATTGACACTCGCCGTATATATATACACCGTTTACAGAGCCACTAATCAAATACAGAATCAACAAAAATATAGGTCGTAGAGCGAGCTTACATCTCTCATGATGCAGCAGCCCACATTAGTCTAAAAGGCGAGCCACGAAAATCGAAAGTCAGTTCAATAGTGAGCGAGGAGGTAGGAAGGGCGGGGAAGAGTGAGGGAGAGAGTACCACGATCGAATAATCACTCCCCGCGGCTTGCATGGCGTATAGAACGGTGGCGCATCCGGCGGAATCGAGTATGAGGAATAAGTATATATACAAAAATGGGCTAACACAAGCTCGTGACGAGCCCAGCGGGGACGTATAAGCTCACTTCGGGTGAACTATAGGGCCATTGACAATCCTTTGCCCGGCATTCTTTCCAGCGGCGGTCGACTTTTTGAATTAGATCTCAGTGGGGAATGAACCCGGAATATCGAGCTTTTCAGTCGAATGCGCCGGCAGTAGCTTCGTGATCGGTATATGTATAGGGTGGAAGGGTTAGGTCCAGCGTATCGACCTCCGCCCCCCTTCACTCAAGTCACTCATGTGCGCCAGTGGGCATACAAGATCAGTTCAGTTCAGTTAAATATAGTTCGGTCCATTGTATATATATATATATATATATATATATATATATATATATATATATATATATATATATATATAATGTTAGCCAGTGATATTGACTCTACCGACAAGAGGTCACAATAGGTGTAGCAAACAGACTGGAACTTGTTCTCCACATTAGCTGACTCAAACCGGGGGCACAGAAAGTGTAAGATCTTTGTACGGTGTTCATGAGTAATTCTGTAATAAATGAGGCTATACATAAACTCACAGCACACTACTGGTGTGCATGCGTTCAGTAGTAGGACACGACACCAACGGTGGCGTCAGCGCACGCTGTTGCGAAGCGCGCCTCCGACGACGTTACGAAGGGCGCCACGAATCTCACCGCTGCAACCACTGTTTACGAAAGACGGCGACCCCAACACGGTCCCGAAGGCGCCACTGCTTCGAACTCCGCCGGGAAGGTCACCAGCCGTTTGGTAGCGTAGGTTTCTCAGCTCGCGACTGCTTCTGCGCAGAGCTGATAGACGAGCGGACGAGACGACGGTGAGTTAAACAACGTTTATGTACAGCATATATACAGAGGCGTTACAAATTCGGCACTGGGGCCGACAGCTTAAGAGACTCGGACAGCCGAGCTCTATCCTCTTACACATACGTCTGCTCTGACACACATGTCTACTGCTCGCGACGCGCCGCAGGGCTTCTTTTATATGCACCGGGTGGATTCTTTGAGTAACCAAATGTCCAACCAGAAGCGCCGTTGGTCGTGAGGTCAGAATCCTCCAATGGGGTCGCCGCTGGGCCGCGTCAGCGAATCTGAAGCCGCTGCGCTGCACGTTGCTGCACCCAAGGACGAGTGACGTCGCCACGCATTGCGTCAGACTCGCCAGACAGGAAGGCGCCGGCTCGCTGGCTAACGTGACTCACTGCACGTGCGCGGCAGAAAGGCGCCGTCGCGTGATGACGCCGTTGAGTTGGTCATCGCGTCAGGCGGGCTCGCGTGCTGGCCTTGACAGAGGCATGGACGTTCGCTGTGGACTCGCAGGCATAACAACGCGGAGAAAACGTGTGTCGAGGATATATGTATATTTTAACTTATCAGGCCATTTGGTTGGTATAAATTATAATGATCCATCAGTGTATAGGTAGCATGAAACTTCACTTGGGAGAGATACAAAAAGGACAAGCCGCAGGCGCTTAGTGTATTTTAGTTTTTTGCATCTGTCCTTTTTATATTCTGTCTGTACCTATACAGTCAGAATGAAAAATCGAAATCACAGTTATAGCACACGGAACAGAGTATGTGTGACGCTACGATTTATGTAATTTTTTCATAACTTTGAGACGGCTAGGCAATTTGGGCACCTCCACGTTAGGGCCTGTTTTTTTTCTATCCGTGCGTGGTGTAACTAATGTTGAACTTAATTACTTATTTACCAGCGGAAGCAGTTGTTGACGTGATCTCATACGCGTCAATCCATTTCGTAGTATACGGCTTCGCGGGTCATTGTAGACTATTATTACTGCGACAATAGTCAAGTGCACAAAGTTCTGTTTGTGCTAATTTATCATTGCTAAAGAAATATTGAAACTAAGTTTGATCGGGACGGCTTCATTGTGATTTGAACCCATATCTATAAGACAATGCCCCTCCAGGAGCAGAGCATGCTATTCACTGAGTTATCCCTTAGCAAGATTTCTGGACTGTTGATAAAAGCAGTCAAGCAGTATGCAGACTCCGAGATCATAGACGCCTCTATATGTGTTTCAATTGCAAAACCGGAGCAACACTGTACTGGACATACCATTGTGTGTCCCGTGCAAACACTGCTCACAAGATGGAGGATTCGCACAGTTAATCGCCAATACACTAATAAAAACTGGCAGTGGTTCAACGAATGTGGGTACGTAACAATGATGGCAGCCTCAAGCTTCAGGCATGAGTCATACAAACAGTGCACCTCTGATTAAAAATGGCGATGGCCAGCAAATATGGCGCAGGTCTATATTCAAGGACGCACGAATAGTGACACACTTGGCGGAGAATGACGCCTAAGCTACGCGTGGCACTCCTCTAACAATATCATCAGAAGTGCAAGGCGAATCAAAAATGTGCGCATTCATATAAGGCTCGACTCTGAGAGGAAATAATAGCAACTTGTTTGCGTTTCCAACGATAAATTCCGACTTGGCAGGTACAACACGGAGGATACGAGGTGTTAATAAAGAGGACGATACACCGTGGTTGGGGCAACTAGGCGGTACTGGTGAGAAGACTGCCGAAACAGCGAAGCTGCCGGCCTTACCCTCCTTCATTTCCTACTCCTCACCCTTACCTTCCACCCCCTTGCTATTAGGTAATACACACGGCTTTACCGCCTACCTTCTTCATCCCCACTTCTCTTTTCTACATCTTTACTACATACACTGTGCTATTCGCAAGTTTCATCGCCTATAGGGGGCACCCATGCAGGGTGCTTCAATATGGCGCCCACAGAGAGTATCGGAGTCGCTGAGCGCATGTGCGGCCTGCACTGCAGTGTTGTTTTTTTTTTTTGCTTCGCGATGGCTCTATCGTTTTTGTAGTCGCACATTGTTCGCCATCAGAGACGCTTCAGAAACTCTGATACCATGCCTCGTTGAAGTAGAAGAGGTCTTGCATGCCAAACGCACCACCTGTTGTGGCGTGAAGGCTTCGAATAACGCGTTCGATTCGATGCTCTAACCACCGAGCTATCACAGCAGCCTGGCGTGAAGGCTTGTAGCGCATCTGTTGTTGACTCGTTGTGCAAGGACTCTGCCTGCAGACTTCTCATGTCCACCAGAATCCACGCTAAGTGCAGTTCACAAATGACTGCGAAGGTTCTGTATAAGAATTTTAGCTTTCTTTTTGTCTTCGTGGTAATTGTGTCGGTTCGCAAGACGTCCCTTTCGTGCGCTGACGTTCGGCGACAGAAGGTAATATTACTGTTCTTCAATTCTCTATACGTGTGTGCCGCGGTAATGTGGTGGTTACGATGTTGTGCTCTGACCCGAACGTCATGCGTTAGATCCCGGCCGCGGTGGTTGCTTTGCGATGTAGATGGAATGCTAGAGGCCGAGTACAGTGCGATGCCTGAGCACGTTGCCTTCCATTAAAGGTGTGCCTCACGATCACTACGTGGTTTGTCATGCAAAACCCCAAATAGTGTTATAACATTCTGTATTTCCGTTCACGTCCTCAGTTTTGAGCGGATTCTTACCGACGTAAGATTTTGCTATGTTATCGCAATGCCGATATTTTTGACGCATTTATGAAAAAAAAAGTCACAGCTTTGCCACAAAGGCGAAGCAATGAACGCGATAGCGAAAAATCAGGAGGTCACGCGCCGAATAGCAAGCAGATCAAAACGTGCCCCACGTTTCTCACGAACAAATGACGCACGAAACGTATTCACAGGTACAGATGATCGCGAGTAAGTGTCTCAGTTGTTACCTTGCTGTTTGTGAAAAGCGAACCCTTTTCGCAAACGTACACTGTGCAACGACTGCAGTGACCTTTGTGCGCCCGGTAACTACAACAGAAACATTCTAGTAAAGGCCCAACGCCAGCCAAGACGTATTGTGCTCAACTCGGCTGTCTATAACGATAGAGCGTCGTGTGCGAAACAGCACGGGTGACATCTACAGTCGCAAATACGCCACATCTGAGCATGCGCGGCGCCAGTGATGTGCCTGCCTCGCAATACTGATCCCCTTTTATCACCATGGATGCAAAAACCGCTTTGGCCGTCGAAAGCGCTCTGAGCGATTTCGCGAAAAAACAAAAAATAGGAAAGACGAAGTAAAACCTTTGTCGCTGCATGTGGCATGATATCACGAAGCGAGAATATTTCTTTTTGTTGTTGATATATTTCGATTTTGTAATGTTGACAGCGCTTCGACGGCCAAAGCAGCCATCGCGGCCGTGCAGATGAAGAAGGGGAAAAACTGCAGGGCAGGCACATCATTGGCGCCGCGCATGCTCAGTTGTGGCGTATTTGCGACTGCAGGTGTCCCTCATGCTGTTCCGCCCACGACGCTCCATCGTTATAGATAGCCGAGTTGAGCACTGTACATGCACATGCTATGAGCGCCGCTGGCCCGCCGCTACTCGATACTCTTCGAAAAAATTACGCTGGCGGCCACGCGGCGGCGTGACAATCTACGGAACTTGCGAATAGGTTTGCTGCGCTTTCTTTCTCTCTTTACCTGTTTCTCCTACTGTCTATGTGCCAGCGGGAGCATTTTCGATGGAAACGCAAATCTTTTGAGGACCACGTGCTGAGATTCAGAGGCAAGAACTCGAGGAGTGCGAAATTTCGGAAGGCTTCCACTAAGGGATCCCTAATAATCTTATCGCGGTTTTGCGACGTTAAACTCCTGCAATTGCCTCTATTTTTTTCATTTATTTCTTTTTCTCTCTGTGTAACTCTCGTTTTCTCCCGTGTAGCACGGCTTCACATGAACGCTTGTTCTGCTAGCGCACCTGGATATTACCGAGTGGTCACGACACTCGCCTTCCGACCAAGCAAAAGCCCCCACGCACGTGTGACATTTTGTGGCGAGAGCTGCACACTCGAACTCTCCTTCCCCTTACCTCCTCACATTCATCTCTCCATTTACGCTTGTTCCTTTTGCAAAATCTGCGCCTCTTCCACAGCATACTTCAACCACATCATGCGAAACTGCCCTGAGTGCCCTGTTCCCCGTTTCCTTAAACAATATCTACTAAGGAGCAGTGGGAAGCCGCCTTGAGCAGCTCGATGCACGACATTCAAGGGGCCATTCTGGAATGCGCTGAAATGGTATGGGAAGCCTACTTCAAGTAGTTCCTCTCCCGAACCACTGAGCCTGTCTTATCAAACAAGAACAAGGGAACTTGTTCAATAATTCGGACTTTAGGTATCCGGGTTCAAATACCACCTGGTAAAAAAGTGGTTTTCCTTTATTTCTTTCCTTGAAATCCTCCTCTCGTCCTTTCCTCTGTCCCCCTTTCCTTCTTCCCACTCGTTTCTATTATAAGCTGCGCACTTGAAGAAGCCTGGCGCAGCTATGCCAAGTGCTTGCTAGCTAACTCGAGTTAATGTGAACGATCCCGCACCAGACTCGGGTATAAACAGCCCTGCTGTTATTACTTCAAATGAAGTGGCTGAAAAGAGCTCCTGTCGCAGTAAATAAATGCATATCAGAAGAAATCACTGAAGACTACCGTTTTTTTAATGGTAGCTTTGCCGCAAAGGCGAATCAATGAACGCGATAGCAACAAATTGGAAGGTCACGCGCAGAATGGCAAGCAGTTCGAAACGCGCCCACGTTTCTCACACACAAATGACGCACGAAACGTACTAGGTGAACGCGAATAAGCGTTTCAGTTGTTACTTCACACCTGAAAAGCGCGCTCTTTTTGCATACGGAATCTGTGCAACGATTGCAGGGACCTTTGTGCGCCCTTAAGTACGACAGAATCGTTCCAGTGCAAGCCGAACGCCAGCCAAGACGTATGATCCTCTCTACCGGGACGGAAGGGTGCAAGAGAGATCGCCCACTGCCCTCCTCTCCTCGGGTCAAAGTACTTGTGAGAGATGAGAGCCGCCGCCCGCTCGTCGCACCATCTTGCTGATAGTGCTGAAAACAAGATCCCCCCCCCCCCCGGTATGCCCAGGACCAGCAGTGCGTGGTAGATATATATAGCTTGCGATTTGAACGTTGAAGCAGGTACCTCTCGGTGGCTGAGTTGTTCACGCCTTGCATTCATGACGCGGAGGTCCCACGTTTGATTCCGCGCGCCAGAATCACAGAACACTGCCAGAGTCCTTTAGGGGCGAAGCTCCTCAAAGCGGCACCCGTTCGTCTCTCGTCGTAGTACGTAACATGTCTTACGCTTTGACCTGCAAAATGGTGCCGGTGGGAGATTTCTCCTGTGCGTTGTTGAACAATAAAAATTCGCAGTGTGCGCGTTAACTAAAAGCCAAATTCTCCTCTCTCGTCATTTGATTTGATTGATTTGTGGGGTTTAACGTCCGAAAACCACTATATGATTATGAGAGACGCCGTAGTGGAGGGCTCCGGAAATTTCGACCGCCTGGGGTTCTTTAACGTGCACCCAAATCTGAGTACACGGGCCTACAACATTTCCGCCTCCATCGGAAATGCAGCTGCCACAGCCGGGATTTGATCCCGCGACCTGCGGGTTAGCAGCCGAGTACCTTAGCCACTAGACCACCGTGGCGGGGCGTGTCTAGTCATTTCCAATTAGCAGCCATTGGCATGTACATTAAGCACTATCTGACAATAAAGGGTTGCTAGGTTATACTCGCTGGACGTATCCTCCTTGGTTTCAGAAAGGTTTAGCGAGCGTTGGGCCGCAGGGCCATGACCACAGTGAACGAGTATATACCATGAACTCGAGGTGGTTAAAGGTGGGAAGTAGACACGAAGCGCAAGCCGTAAGAAAGTGTGCCTGTGCCACCTCTCGTTTAGTCCTTGGAATGTCCGTTGGATGGTGGTGCTTCTATATGGGGAATATATGATGAAAAGATGCGAGATGGTGGTACTTGGAGTGTTGAATAGATGGATGAAGGGACACACAGACAGATGCATGGATGGACGCATGAACGGACGCAGGGGCGGATGCATGGACGAACGCAGGGACGGACGCACGAGCAGACGCACACACGAATGGGCGGATGGACGCACGGGCGGTCACACAGACGGACGCATGGACGGACGGATGCTTCGCCCCGTGGATATGCTGCCATTTTTCTCTGCATTTTTTTCTTGCGTTTTCGGATATCTAGATACGTCTACATATACGGCGCATGACATCGACGCCGATGCCGGCGGCGAAATCCAGCCGACAGTGTCCATATAACTGCTATCGCAATAAAACTTCGAGGACGCTCCAGAGTCACCTTCAAGGGTAGAACGCGGTAGCCTAATCGCAGCTCGCGCGCATCGCATTTTCAACGGCTATAGCCTGGCCTAAGTTCTTGGTACATGTATCAACCGCGTCGTAAGGAAGCGTACGAGTGTATACGCCTAAAATTGGCTGTTTCATGTGAATGAATGGTCGTGTGGGAGTGTCGTAACCACTCGGCAATGTCCTGGTAGTCTAGCAGAACAAGCGTGCGAATGTGGCGACAGCTGCATACTCGCACCTCTCCTTCCCCTTACTTTCCCCATCACATTCATTCCTCATTCTAGAATGCCCTTTGCAAGTAAAAAATCTACATGGGAGCCGACAGATGGAAACAACGTAGTGGGATAACCAGGGTGAACAGCGGAAGTGCCTCAGACTGGCTGGCCGACGTTTGGATAGGAAGACCTATCTTTTTCAAAGGAACCGTGTCATCCTTGGCGTGTTAGTTTTAAAGGGTTTAGTGGTGATTACAAAGCGCCTTTGAAAAAAATAGGTCCTCCTATCGAAACGTCGGCCAGCCAGTCTGAGGCGCTTCCACTGTTCAGCCTGATTATCCCACTTCTGCAAGTACAATTCTTCAGTGCCCACTGAGCCATAAATATTTCTTTTGCGACTTTAACACCTAGTATGGAGCAGTGGGAGGCACACCTCGCTAGCTCGGACCCAGGAGTGCAGCTCGCACTACTGGATCAAGTCCGGCGGGCGGCTAAGGCCAGTGGAGCCCTGGACGTAGGGCCCCAACCATAAAGGCTCTAAAACGCCCCTCTCCCTTTCCCCTTCAATAAAGTTTTACTCTCTCTCTCTTTTGCGACTCAGCGATAAATATCAGTCCTTCAGGCAACCTACGCAGCTGCTCACTTTGTTGATTGTCTTTCAGATGACGATCGTTAAACATGGCTGAGTGCCTTGTAATATAACCATTTTTAAAACATGTAAATGTACAATTCTCATGTTTTGACGCCTGCATCGAATCTACGTTTCGGCCACGCAATGTTCCATGCGTTAAGAAGACTCGTGTTACTGTACATGACTCACAATCTCTGTGTTTTATTTTGCTTTCTTTCCTTATTTAAAAGTAGTTTCAAACAATATCAAGGCTTTGTGGTATAAAACATCTGCTTGCCACGCAGGTGGCCTGGATTTGATTCTCACTCAAACTGATTATTTTCATTATTTATTTCGGTTGCATCTTTCTCGACATTTTCGGTCATAAATAAGGTGGAAAGTTTTCGCTTGCAACCATCGACACCGACACCACGCAATTGTTCCAAATCAACTCATTAAGGGTATCGCGTTTAAACGTCGCCAAAGATATATATGACGAGCCTCTTCACGCGTCCAGCGAAAAACGCTATAAGCCATCGAGGTGTCCCTATGTCCACACTTGTATGTTTAGAAAAAGTGGTTAACGATTTAGAGGAGTTGGTATACTCTAATATGGGAGAGCTTAAAGTCGCCCCGTGGGCCTCACACTTGCTATGTAGGATGGCGAATTCTCATATCCTATCACACGTTTTTTTAAATAGCATAGTGTCCTTGCGAAAGGCAGGGACGTCTTCACCGTGGACTCTCTAGAGAGCGCAAGTGTGACAAACAGTAAATCTATATAGGACACATTTGAAACAGCCTATTCATCACCAATATGCGCACACATTGTGAATATTTAGTTACCTAACGTCCACCATTCTTTTATTTTATGACAACCAGCCTTGGAGAAGGCCCTCATGAGCTGCGAAATCCGTTTGATCCTGCAGTCGGCAGCATGAGTCATTGCGACTAAGAAACCATTTGTTTTATGCAAGGAACAATTCGTGCTTATTGGCTTGTCGACGAAAATTATGGGAAGAGGAGGAAAGCTCAAGCGGAAGGACAGGGAGGTTAGCCAGTTCTTAGACCGGCTGGCTACCCTGTGCTGGGGAAAGGGGTGAGGGGAATAAAAGATGATAAAAAGAAATGTTGCGAAAAGAGAGAGAAAAATTACAAGTAATAGCGACTGAGAAAAGGCAACATTAAAGAGTATAAGACGCTAAAGAGTATAAGACACTGAGGCCAGTTGTCCGCAAAAAGCGCAGCAATGCTTTCAAAGCCTTCTGGGCTGAGGATGGGCTCAGCCAATGACCCAGAATCCTTTGTTCCGACAAAGGCCGATCATCCAGTCTATACTGTAGAGCTGCAGCCAGTTCTTGTCTTGGCGCGTTAAATAGGTGCACTCATATAGAAGGTGCGTGATGGTTTCTTCGCCGCTGCAGTAAGTGCATGTAGAAGAGCTGGCCATTCCAATGAGATAGAAGTGTGCGTTCGTGAAGGCCACTCCGAGCCACAGACGGCATGGAAGAGCCTCCTCAGCTCGAGATATCCTTGGGGGAAGACGAAGCTGTAGATCGGGATCCAAGTTATGCAGGCGCGCGTTTGTGAAGTCTGTTGAGTTCCACTGTACCAGTGTGAGGTCACGTGCAAGCGAACGAAGTCTTGTAGCTGCGTTGGTTCTTGAGAACGGGATATCGCATTTGACGTCATCGACACCTGCAGAACTCGCCGCCATACGTGCAGCTCTTGAGTTTATAGTTGAAGAACCTTCGGGAACTTGGTCTATCTTTTCGGACTCGAAGGCAGCTCTTCCATGTCTTATGTCATCCTTTCGCCATGGACCTAATGAACAGTTAGTAGCGGAAATAAGGCTTCTTCATCACCAAGCAATCGAGAAACAGCACAGCATAGTGTATCAGTGGATACCAGGTCATTGCGGTATGCATGGCAAGACCGCGCAGATGAGGCCGCTATAGATCTGCACACGACGGTACCTAAGACGAAAATTATAGTTAACGTTTGCATGAACGAGTATCTGTGACGAAGCGAAAATAAATGTTTGGAAGAATAAATACGATTTAAAAGCAGATAGATAGAAAAGCAGAGAGGAAAGCGCGCTGCTGGCAAAGCTGGCAATTATTAGTGCACTGCGTAGGGGACGTGAGCTGCGAAGTGAGAAACGGACAGTGCTGGGAAACCTTACATGTGCGCGCCATCTCTGTTTCGCGGAGGCGGCACGCACATGTCCAAGCAATATATGCATCGTCATGTACATTGTGAATATTGTGATAAGTGGGTGTATGTTAGTCCTTATAGGAACGTGTGCTGGAGAATCCGGTGGAAATCTATTTTTGTAAAAATGTTTTATGCATAAAGCGCTTGGTCATTTGCACATGTTTGTTGCATGCATAGACACCATACCCGTGCGTTCGTAGCGCGGAAGAAGAAAAACACAGCGCTGGCCGTAGTAAAAATATTTACTTAAAAAAAATGGCAGCATATCCACGGAGCGAATGATGGATAGTGTGGCGAAGCATCCATCCTTCCATTCGTTCTTGCTTCCGTACATCCATGCGTGCGTCTGTGTGGCCGTCCGTGCGTCCATTCGCCCGTCCACGCGTGCGTCTGCTCGTGCACCCGCACGTTCATCTGTGCGTACGTCCCTACTTTCGCCCATGCATCCACTCCTGCATCCGGCCATGCGTCCATCTGTCCGTGCAGCCATCCATGCGTCCGTCCATGCATCTGTCTGTGTGTCCGTTCGTCCACCTATTCAACACTCCAAGCACCACCATCTCGCATATTTTCATCATATATTCCTCATATAGAAGCACCGCCGTCCAGCGGACATTCCAAGGACTGAACGAGAGGAGGCACATGCACACTTTCATACGGCTTGCGCTTCATGTCTACTTCCCACCTTCAACCACCTCGAGTTCATGGCATATACTAGTTCCCTGTATTCATGGCCCTGCAGCCCAACGCTCGCTAAACCTTTCTAAAACCTATAGGAGGTTACGCCCAGCAAGTATAACGTCTCAACCTTTTCTTGTCTTCTGTGCGTTGTTAAACAATAAAAAAAATCGCAGCGTGCGCGTTAACTAAAAGCCAAATTTTCCCGTCTCCCATTCCTCCTTAACAGCCAATGGCATGTACATTGAGCGCTATCTTTTATTTTTCAACAACTTACAGAAGAAATCTCTCACCGGCACCACCTTGGAGGTCAAAATGTTATACTTGTTACGCACTACTACAACGGCTACGAGGGACGAACAGGTGTCGCTATAAGGAGCCTCGCCCCTAAAACGTTTTGACTCGCACGCGGGCAGCTTGTTCCTCCACGTCACTCTCCGGCCACGCGGGGTTCCGCCAAACCTTCAACTCCATGTTCGTAGCACCCTAAGGTGAAATAATCTTTTCAAGGCGGAGCTCCTAAGAACGTGGGTCCTTCCCTCATCTGTAGTTGTAGTAGTAGTATGTAGCCACCTCTAGTTTATGAATTGCTAAATAGATGGCGCTTTGTGTATATGCCCTTGGAAATAATATCACTAGATGGCATTGGGGGTTTTGTACAGTTTACGAGTTTGTATAGTTGACCGACCGACCGACCGACCGACATCCACCCATCCATCCGTCCGTCCGTCCGTCCGTCCGTCCGTCCGTCCGTCCATACATACATACATACATACATACATACATACATACATACATACATACATACATACATACATACATACATACATACATACATACATACATACGGTGAGGAGGTTTATTAGCCGTTAAAGACAGCGACGAGACAGCGTGAAGAACCGTCCAGCGATCGGCACAGCGACGAACCGAAGCACGAGCCGAGAGAGCCGGGCGTTGGCGATGCTGCTCGCTGCAAGCACATCTTCTTCACAATCACCCCCGCTGAAAAAGGAGCCATCCTGGTGACTTGAGAAGTTTCAGGCAAAGGCTCATGGTACGGTTTCAGTCGGGAAACATGGACGATTTCCCGTGTACGCCGGCGCATGTCGTCCGATCGGGAAACTGGTTCAATTAGGAAATTAACCGGAGAGGTTTTCTCCAAAACGGGGTAAGGCCCCTCGTACCGGGGGACAAGTTTCGAGGAGAGTCCCGGTGTTTGGTATGGGATGGCAAGCCACACAAGAGACCCTGGGGCATAGCTGGGATCCGGAAGAGAGGTGCTACGGGTTTCTTTCTGGCGTTGTTGCTCTTCCGAGGTGAATGCACGGGCGAGCTGGCGGCACTCTTCGGTTTGTCTAGCAGCATCGGAGATAGGTGGACACTCGGAAGCATCAGGACGGTAAGGAAGTGGGGTATCAATTGTATGGGAAGGCTCACGTCCGTAAAGAAGAAAGAAAGGTGAGAATCCCGTGGTGGTTTGTATTGCGGTGTTATATGCGAACGTGACGTATGGGAGAACACGGTCCGATTTGCTATGATCAGATGCCACGTACATTGAGAGCATATCACCTAGCGTGCGGTTGAACCGTTCCGTTAGTCCATTAGTCTGCGGGTGGTATGCTGTCGTTTTCCGATGAATGACGTGGCATTCCGAAAGCAGAGTTTCGACGACCTCGGAAAGGAAAGCGCGGCCTCTGTCACTAAGGAGCTCTCGAGGTGCACCATGTCGAAGGAGAAAGCGTTGCAAAATGAAAGAGGCGACATCCTGAGCTGTAGCGCTCGGCAAAGTGGCTGTTTCGGCGTAGCGTGTCAGGTGGTCAACCGCCACTATAATCCACCGATTACCATCTGGTGTCAATGGAAGGGGACCGTAGAGGTCAACGCCGACGCGATCAAATGGCTTGGCAGGGCATGGAAGTGGCGGCAATGCGCCAGTCGCACGTGGCAGTGTTGATTTACGTCGCTGGCAGTCAGGACAGCACTGCACGAATTTACGTACAAAATTGTACATGCCGCGCCAGTAATAGCGATGGCGAAGGCGTTCATATGTTTTGAACACTCCGGCGTGGCCACATTGCGGATCTTCGTGAAGGGAGGCGCATACTTGCGATCGTAAAGTGCGTGGAATCACCAGCAACCACCGGCGGCCATCGGGAGCGTAGTTGCGTCGATGAAGAAGTTGATCGCGGATGGCGAAATGGAAAGCTTGACGTCGGAGGGATCGAGATACTGGAAGGTTGGGCGTGCCAGATAAATATTCGATAAG
The DNA here is from genome assembly GCF_013339725.1 of Rhipicephalus microplus. Taxonomy (NCBI): domain Eukaryota; kingdom Metazoa; phylum Arthropoda; class Arachnida; order Ixodida; family Ixodidae; genus Rhipicephalus; species Rhipicephalus microplus. The sequence continues at coordinate 106,055,644 of NC_051170.1, forward strand.
AGAGGCGATTCACGGGTCGCGACGCTGTTCGGTGGCAATCGAGCCGAGATTTAGCGATGACAAGGTCTGGAGGTAAGTGTTTCCGCGCGTCTGATCTGCTGGTAAAGGTGAGCGGGACAGGGCATCAGCGTCAGAGTGTTTGCGTCCGCAGCGGTATACGACGCGAATGTCGTACTCCTGGATGCGAAGTGCCCATCGCGCAAGGCGGCCAGAAGGGTCTTTCAACGTAGAGAGCCAGCAAAGCACGCGGTGATCAGTTACTAGATCGAACGGGCGGCCGTATAAGTACGGCCGGAATTTTACGGCCAGAAAAGAGCCGAACACTCTTTTTCTGTCACGCTGTAATTAGTTTCGGCTTTCGTCAGAGTGCGGCTAGCGTAGGCTACAACGTATTCTGAATAGACGGGCTTTCGTTGAGTGAGGACCGCGCCTAGCCCGACGCCGCTGGCGTCGGTGTGCACTTCGATGGGAGCCGTCGGGTCGAAGTGGCGAAGAATAGGTGGGGAAGTGAGCAGACGGCGCAGAGTAGTGAAGGCAACGTCACATGCAGGGGACCAGGAGGTGAGGTTCACATCACCGCGAAGAAGCTGGGTTAACGGTGACATGATAGATGCAAAATTGCGAACAAAGCGCCGGAAATAGGAGCATAGGCCTACAAAACTGCAAAGTTCTTTCATGGTCGTCGGCTTGGGAAATTCTGCGACTGCTCGAAGTTTTGCTGGGTCTGGTAATACGCCATGCTTGGATACGATGTGGCCTAGGATGACGAGCTCGCGTGCAGCGAAGCGGCATTTTTTCAGGTTAAGCTGCAGACCAGCGTTGATCAGACAACTCAAAACGTGCCTGAGGCGAAGGAGGTGCGTAGGAAAGTCATGGAAGAAAACCACGACATCGTCGAGGTAACAGAGGCACATATTTCATTTGAGGTCACGTAGCGTATTATCCATAAGACGTTCAAACGTTGCATGCGCGTTACAAAGCCCAAAGGGCATGACGTTAAATTCATATAGTCCGTCTGGTGTAATAAATGCCGTTTTTTGGCGATCAGCTTCTGCCATTGGGACCTGCCAGTAGCCAGACCGCAAATCTAGCGACGAGAAAAATTCCGCTCCGTGAAGGGTGTCAATGGCGTCATCAATGCGCGGCAAAGGATAGACGTCCTTGCGGGTTATCTTATTCAAACGACGATAGTCCACGCAAAATCGAATAGATCCGTCTTTCTTACGCACCAGGACGACGCGAGACGCCCAGGGACTGTGAGATGGTCGAATGACGTCTCTACGAAGCATATCTTCGACTTGATCGTTGATGACGCGGCGCTCTTCAGCGGAGACACGGTATGGTCTTTGACGCAGTGGCTGGTGTAGGCCGGTGTCAACATGATGTTTGACTTGTGTTGTGCGGCCCAGTTGAGGTTGCGACACATCGAACGAACTCCTGAACTCATGCAGAAGATCCAGCAGGTCGGCATGTTCGGTGGGAGTGAGGTCGGCGATGGCGCTGGAAAACGTATCATTGGACGACTCCCCGAGTGCCGACAGTGCTTTTGGGTGGTCGCAGTAGTCGTCCGGGACATCAAACAAAAACTAAGGGTCGAGATCCTGCATGCGGCCGAGACATTCCCCCGCAAGCAATGTGACAGGTGTGGAAAGCGGATTGCTTACGAACATGTTGCTTCTTCCGGCGGCAAGGTCAATTGTTGCGAAAGGCAGCGGCAAAGCTCGACGACATTTGAAGATATCGGAAGGCATAAAAAAACTGTAGCATCAGTGTAGGCGTTGCATGAAACGGAAACAAGGGCGATATTTCCAGGCGGAATATCGATATCTTCATGAACGAGCAACTTCGGCGGCTGATGAGTAGCGTCCAGTAATGGGACATCACACAAGGGTGAAAACTCAACTTCGGCACGTGCGCAGTCTATGACGGCATTATGGCGGGATAGGAAGTCCCACCCGAGAATGACGTCATGCGAACAGACAGGAAGAACAATAAACTCCACGATGTAAAGAATGCCTTCGATGGAGACTCTTGCAGTGCAGGCTGCGAGAGGCGTTACTTGCTGTGCGCTTGCGGTGTGAAGCGACAGTCCCGAAAGCGGCGTCGTTACTTTGCGTAATAAACGGCAGAGATTAGCGGCAATAACAGAAACAGCAGCGCAAGTGTCCACAAGGGCGAAAGTACAATAACCTTCAACAGTTACTGCGACCACGTTAGCAGGAGAGGAGCGAGGGCTTAGACAGTTCAAAAACGGCGCAGTTCTTGCCTCTTGAACTGCGTTGCTTAGTTTTCCTGGTCGGGGGGTCCGGGCCGGTGACGCATGGGGGAGGGCGATCGCCGACGAGGAGAGGGTGCGCGTTGCGGCTGGAAGTCAGGGTGGTCAGTAGGCGCATAGCGAGGTGGCGATACCGGCCCGTATTGGACGAAGGGTTAGCTGCCGGGATGCGACGACCGGGCATAGTTGCCGAACGCCTGAGGTCGACGGCGGCAGTAGCGAGCAACGTGTCCGGGAGTGAAGCAAGCGTAGCAAATCAGTCGGTTATCGGGCGTCCTCCAGGGATTGGCGACTGGTGCTGCCGCCCAAGGTGCAGTATAAGCAGCCGGGTGTGCGGGCTGTGAGCGCGTGGTGTAGGGTGGTTGCGGGAGCCTACGTACAGCGTCTGCATATGTGAGCGGCGCGGCTATGGGCTGCATCTTTTGTGAAAAGGCGACAGGAGGAGCCACAGGCTGCGTTGCATAGGTTAGGGGCGCGGCCACAGGCTGAACAGCTGGCGGATAGGCGATAGGAGCGCCTACCGGCTGTGCGACACCCGGGCAGTGACCACGGCTAGATAGAGGTGGCTCGTAGTGCGCAAGAGGAACAGCTTGTGCAACCTCTTCCGATGTAGCAGTGCGAAGCGGGGCAGGTAGACGGGTGGTGGTCTCGTGAGTAAAGGGCACTAGGGAAAGTTGGCGGGTGACTTCCTCACGGACCAAGGCTCGGACTTGCTGAAGCAATGTTGAATTGTCGGACATGGAGTCGAAACTGGACAGCGACTCACCACCAGGCTGATGCTGCCTAGTCAGAGTGCGTTGCTTTTCAACTCGTCGTAGTTCTGACACAAGCTGACGACTTCAGAAACTGTGCTTGGATTCCTTGCCAAGAGCATTTGAAATGCGCCGTCGTCGATGCCCTTCAGGATGTTTTTGACCTTGTCAGATTCGGGCATGGTGTCATTCACACGTCGACAAAGGTCGACGACATCCTCAATATAGCTGGTAAAGGTCTCGCCAGTCTGCTGAGAGCGGACGCGCAAGCGCTGTTCTGCCCTCTGCTTGCGGACAGCCGGCCGACCGAACACTTCAGCACATGACGTCTTGAAGACGCTCCATGTGGGGATGGTGTGTTTGCGGTTATTAAACTACAATTCGGCGACGCCAGTGAGATAAAATATCACGTGGCCCATCTTGTCGGCTTCATCCCACTTATTGTTGGCGCTCACCAGTTCGTAGTGCTCGAGCCAGTCTTCGACATCGGTCCCATCCGCACCGCTGAAGACCTTCGGCTCCCGTAGCGTAGAATGGCCAGGGCAGTTGAACTGGAGCGAAGGCGTCGATGTAGTGGCGTTGGCAGTCATGACAGGTGGTAGCGTGCGGCTTCGCAGATCCAGGATGTAGCAACGGGGATTAACAGCACCTTCCACCAAATGTGAGGAGGTTTATTAGCCATTAAAGACAGCGACGAGACAGCGTGAAGAACCGTCCAGCGATCGGCACAGCAACGAACCGAAGCACGAGCCGAGAGAGCCGGGCGTTGGCGATGCTGCTCGCTGAAGGCACATCTTCTTCTTCACAATACATACATACATACATACATACATACATACATACATACATACATACATACATACATACATACATACATACATACATACATACATACATACATACATACATACATACATACATACATACTGATGCTTCGCGGCACTCATCGTCATTCACTCCGTGAGTATGCTGCGATTTCTTTGTAAACAAAATTAATACATATACACGTATTGCATGACACAAAATGCGTAAACATTGTTGGCGGGCCGATATTTATGCATCGAAGTAAGAGGCATAAAGCAGAGAGAAACGTGAAAAGAAAAGTAGAACGCGTCGCATTTATTATGTCAAAGCATGGTATAAATGTACTTGCGCCTCCCCATTCTGCCTCTTACTGGGCGGCGATTGAAGCTACCTTACCACGTCGCGATCCTATCCCATGCGACAAGCGACACTCCAGTCGAACAAAACCGGTTAACATTCGGGGGGACCACCAAGTATGCCACTCCGCTCACGTCTCCACATGAAATGTTATTGGGCATTTGAATCATCTATCAGTTTCAATCATCACACGGTGCCTCTTCAGCGTTATTAGTTTTCAGAACAGATGTGCATTGTGTCAAGCAGTCATTTCATATCTTATGCCTGCACTTTCTTATCTCACCCTTTATACAATTCGCGTATGAAGTTGAGTACAACGTGTTTATGTGTCTCCCTTCTTACTATATATATGCATTGAAGTTCTGAGTGCCCTTGAAACACGTTACACTTTAATGTGTAGAAAGTGCTAGCTACATCAGTTATCTATAGCCGTACTTAACTATAGAACGCCTCGTATACGGGGTACAATTATGCAAACTTCGCATATGTGCATATTCAATTCGCCAGTCGTATATGTTACTTTTGTGCCATTCTCATCAAAATAAGTAATATTATTTCTAAAATATGCTTACAAAGTCACATAGCCAGCTCTCCACTGCATCGATTGATTGATTGATTGATTTGTGGCGTTTAACGTCCCAAAACCACCATGATTATGATAGACGCCGTAGTGGAGGGCTCCGGGAATTTCGACCACCTGGGGTTCTTTAACTTGCAACCAAATCTGAGCACACGGGTCTACGGTATTTTCGCCTCCAACAAAATGGAGCCGCCACAGCCGGGATTCGATCCCACGAACTGCGGTTCAGCAGCCGGGTACCTTAGCCACTAGACCACCATGGCGGGGCTCTACGCTGCGTTATGTGGTTGTACTTTGGTACCCACAATGAAGCTACAACGACATCAATTTGTGGAAGTCGAAATCTGATTGAAGATGAATGCACTTAAGTCGCATCGTCCATTAATAAAACTTAGAACGCTTCGATGTCCACCCAGTTTTGCTACCAAGCAATACACACTATTGTAAAGGCACTTGCTCACATTCTGTGAAGCAAGGTATTTTGCTCACTTCAGAAAAATTGCACTCATTCAAATTCGCATGATGTTAATATTATGACACTCACATCCTGTGGTAACTACATTAAATTTCAAGAAAAATGACAAGGGGAGATGATTACGTTCCACAAATATATTGCAATACCGGCTCGTAATAACACTAAGTGAAAAAAAGGGCTTCTTCCCTCATTAACACTATACTTTTCAAGTACTGGCAGTACAGATGACTATATATCTACTAGGTTATGTTAGCGTTTATAAGTCGCGACTGCAGGTCACAGCGTAAGATACGGTAAAAAAATTTGTTTCAACAATATGCAATAACTGCATGAACGTGTCAATTAAGTAACTCTCATTACTGCGTCTAACACGGATTACTGCAACCTGCGCAGTAATGACCCTACACAGCATCCCCAATGATCAGAATTGGCAAACGCACTATTATCTGCATGACCGGAACGTGCAACAAGCTCTTACGCTTTTCGAATACACAGCAACTTCTTTTCCGCTTACATACAAGACAATGTGATGAAAAATCAAGCGGTCATGCCATGCTTACAAGATATAAAAAGGAAGAACACAGAAACATTTTTGCAATGACCATACCTTCATTTACCCACAAAACAACAAGAAAGTCAAACATTAAAAATTAAACACCCACAAAATACAGACCTAAATTCCACCACATGAAAAAAAAAAGAGCAAAAAAGGAAACAAGGCAAATTTCGAACCATGCTGTCGTACCATCGAGAAGAATCGGGACAAAATAAGTATGCATATAATAAAAAAATTGCAGAAGTAGGAAAATCAACATATTTGATGAAGTTTCCTAAGTGACCCGACAGGAAAGTTTAAGCGGGTGGTGGTGGTAAAGGAGTATTGCTTCTACACATTGTGCGAGTATAGAATAAAAACTGGTGGTGGCTGTTTAAGTCACCCACTAATTTCGCAAAGCGGTCATAGTAACCACCTGCTATTTGTGTATGTGTAGATATATGTTTACGTCTGCACGACAGTGACAACGCTGCACTGAATAAAAACTGTTAGAGGGTTTAACGTCCCGAAACCACGTGATTATTATGTGGGACACCATAGCAGTGAGCTCCAGAAAATTACATCAACTGGGGTTCTTCAGCTTGTACTCAAACCTTAGTACACGGGGCTGAAGCATTTCCGCCATCATTTATGCTTTGAAGATAGATCGCAAATTGCAAACAGCACTGATTACAGAGATGCTATACAATTAGGTCTTACGCAAACTACACTGTAAGCAAAAACTATCCGAGTTTGGGGTTTTTCCGGCTCATGACCTCTGAAAACTCTCTCGGGTTTAAAATTACTACCTCGCGTAGGAGTAAAAGATGGTACATGACATAGTTTTACCACCACCTCTCAGGCAAGTAGTAAAAGAATGTCAAAATCCAGTTTTACCACTTAGGGAGTTTTCTATCACGTGATTTTTAACCTGCGTTTCAGAGTTTATTACCACGTGACTGCAAGGTACAGCTGCTTCGGCGGCTTTTGCCCCATACCCCCCTTGTGACGCTCTCAGTGAGTACTGAAGGTACGCGAAGCCCACAGATGTTTTTTTTGTTTTTTTTTGCATCGCCGTGCCTCTGGATTGACCACGAGTCAGCGCACTTTTACTGGAACTGGGGGCAGCATAAGCACAACAAGCGAGAACAGCTTTCTTTGAAGAAAGAAAAAAAAAGAAAAAATACGGGGGGGAGGGCTCTCAAAAGAGAAAAAAAGAAAGAAAACCTGCTGTGGTAAGTTGTCCTGCATATTTTCGCAAATTGTTGCTTTTGCTCGGCGGTGGCTTCGGAGACAGACAGTGCAAGAAGCTCGGTATCTGTGTGTCTGGTTGGGCTGATGGATCTCACGTGTTTCCTACATCATCGAGCGACCGTGCTCTTCCGAGCGCCTCCGAACCTGCACGTCGCGGATATCTCCAGTTCGCGGATATCTCCAGATCTGCCAGTGATAACAAAATCAATCTGGTGTCATCGTCCGTGCTTGCCCGCTGGAGAAGCAATAAGCAAAATGCTTCACTCTGTCGTCGGCACCGAGCCGCGGCCACCAGTGACCAGTGGGAGTGTCTCGCCGGGGCAGGTGAAAGAAGCATCGCATATATTTTGTTCCACAGTAGGCGATGTCTGCACGAGTAAAGTGCTGCCCGAATTGCCCACCTCATGCACCAACTGTTCTCACACATGTAGCACGAAGCCGATAAGAGGCAGACGGAACCAACAAGCGGCGGCCGGTGAGCACGAAGAAAACCCGGACCTGCCCGAATGGTGGTCTTTCGTAGGAAGTATGCATACACCGCCCCGTCCCCGCAATATAGCGGTCACGTGTTCATTTGTGTCTAAAATGACGACGACATTCGCACAGGACATGTGTTCTGTGACCGCCAGCTGTGTTTCATCGGATAGCCGTGCTCCTCGAAAAGGCCTAAAACGCCGTCGGTAAGCAGCTTGTATGCAGGCGTGGACCGATCTTTCTACGCCCGTTGTGATGAATACGTGCTGCTACTGTGTTTGTGCATCGTCGCCGAATGAAAATCATTGAGCTACCATGCTTTGTGCGTACTTCGGTATATTTTATGAACTTGTGCATCAGCAGTGCTAACACGCGTGGGGCAAAGAGTGCGGTGTGCCAAGCAATTATTGGATAATCAAAAAGGTGAGATCGTGTAGATTTATAATAAATGGTCGGTGTGACATTCAGTGCCCTGCAGCGCACCTGAAGCTTACGCTTGCACCTTCAAGCGTTGTTGTTAATCGATGCAAAAAAAGAGCTCTCCTACCGGTACTACATTGCCGGTCAAAAAGTCGTGCCTATATATATACCGGATTGTCGAAGTGTAGTCGAGCAACGCGTGCAGTCTGTTCTAGTGGTGTATTATTCTGCATTTGTTGTGTGTGCGTGTTTGTCTGTATGTGAATCTATGTGTCACCAATTCTGCCGTTCAATAAATTCAATCAATTCTGCTATTCAATAAACTTGTCGTCTCTGGGCGAATGCACCCGTCAATCTTTATTTTTTTACCACCAGAAATAACTCCCGGTAATCACCTCAAAAACCTTGTGAAGGTAGTAAAAATTTACTCTCTCTATACTCGCTGAAAACCTCACTGGGGTAAATATTTACTACTCTCCCTACGTTCAAAAAGTCACTTAGCACGAGAGTAAATTTTTACCTCGGTAGTAGGTGGTAAAAAAAACCCAGGAGAGGTAGTGCGCTAGAAGACAAATGGTTTACCCAGTTTTTGAGGTTATTTCAGGTCATTTTTGTTTAGTGTGTATAAGTGCAACGTACTTAATAGGCACAAGCGACACCTGTAGCGGGCTATAATTTCGGACAATGGACCTAGCAATGCTCATACGAACACCAGAGGAACGCCATAAACTAGGCGCACACAGTACAGTATAGTTAACGGCGTTGCCGCATGCGAACGAAAAGTGTGTAGCTTTCTGAAACACATCAGAGATCTCAACCATTCATCTGTCGTTGTTATACCGCGTGTTCATATCTCTGACAACGAGGAAGAGGAATTCATGAGGAAACAGCGCTAATGGTGGTCATCAACCAGCGGAGACGCCATACGCAATTTTCGACACCGTACGCAACACCAAGAGAGACAAACTCGCGCGACTGTAACGACCACAACACCTATTCCTAATGCAAGAAAGCTCACATACGCTCCCGCGTGTGCCATACACACACGTATTACTACGACAGCACAAGGCGCTTTAGAAAAAGGCAATTTTTTTAAACCCCCTTACGTCAGCACCACTAAAAATCGAACGCCCATTTTGCCCGAGGTGAAATACACGTTTTTCGAGGTACACGCCCCGATCGAAATACGTGAGTTTCTCTCGAATGTCGCAAGAATAAAGGCTCGCACATACCGTGCTCGTCGGCGACGCTGACCACCCATGAGCTGCACTTGCGCCCGAGTATCTCCGAGTGGGGACGCTTCTTTCCTGGTTCGAAAAAAAAAAGCAACATCAACAGGCCCGCTGCGCTCGGATTCGAAAGCCAAATCTTTCGGCGCCACCGACAAGAACAGTCTGGAAACATTAACACACAAACGTACAAAAGCAAACACGCAGGCCAGGGACTCTTCTTTGACTTATCTGGTGTTTCTATTTTTTTTACGTCTCTGCACCGACATTTGTGTGTGCGTGAAGCGCCAGAGGTAATTACAAGGGCAACGAAAGCAGCAGTCAGTGGACTGTGAACAACTGCACAGCTTGAGACGTTCGTGGGATAAAAGTCAAGTGAATGCTCGGACGGGCCGAGCGGGTGGGACCTAAGAGCAGCCAGCGGAGGGTGATCTATGGACTGCGGCCGCCAAGAGTCCCTGGAAAAAAAAACTACGCTGACAACCATGGTCAGACCAGAAAGCCGGTGCGAGAAGTGGAGAAGCGTTTTTTTTTTTCTTTTTTAATGAGAACTAAAGAGACAATCTCTCCACTTTCTTTCCCAAAATGAAATTAAAACTAATTTAAAAAAGAAATCCTGTCGTATCACGTGCCATAGCCGAGACGGGGTGGCGATGTATATCGTTGTGGGGAACTATATACGGATTGAATTTGACCACCTGGTTTCTTTCACGTGCAACATAAACTCGAGTAACTTAGGCGGTTGTTCTTGCGTATCGCATCCATCTAAATACAGTTGCACTGCCGGGGATCAAAGCCACGAAGCACCATTTCCATTCACGTTAGCATACGCACCAACAAATAGAACGCGTAGCGAAAGAAAACGATTGATTGATTGATATGTAGGGTTTAACGTTCCAAAACCACCATATGATTATGAGAGATGCCCTAATGGAGGGCTCCGGAAATTTCGATCACCTGGGGTTCTTTAACGTGCGCCCAAATCTGAACACAGGGGCCTACAACATTTCTCCCTCCATCGGAAATGCAGCCACCGCAGCTGGGATTCGAACCCGTGACCTGCGGGTCAGCAGCCGAGTATTTTAGCCACTATGCTAACGCGGCGGGGCAGCGAAAGAAAAATCTTACAAATCCAAACTCAGTGTTCATGGTTAGAGCACCTTTAAACACATCACAGGATTGTTGTACTAACTCTGCCTCTTTGATAAGCCCTCCCATGTGCAGATACAACTGTTAATAATGATATTAGGGGTCTTACGTACCAAAACCACGATATGATTACGAGAGATCCCGCATAGCGGAGGGCGCTGGAACACCTGGTGTTTGTTTTAACGTGCAATGAAATCGAAATGTGCACGCTCTTCTGCCCATTTCGCCTCCATCAAAGCGCGACCGAGATAGAGCACACGGCCTTCGGATTAGCAGCCAAGGATCTTAATCACTGCTACACCGGGGCGGAAAAACACCACTGCTGGTTTAAAACTTTTAACGTATACCTGCTGCAATTAGCCTCGGCAGGGATGTGCGCATCGTATAGGGAAGCTTATCAGTGCCCACTCGCGACCCTTCGTGAAGACGGTCGATGAACCTGATGGGGGAATAGGTCGTCAGAGTCGCGTATGGTTGACTTTTTCCCTTTGAACTCGCTCCAAAATTCCGAAGTATAGCATGAACAAGTAGGATAGCGTTGACACTCACCTTTATTTTTTATTTTAGAAATCCCGCTGTTATGTAAGATGATGTTGTGACTTTAAATAGCTGGTGTACGCCTTTACAGAAATGCACGTTGACGATGGGACGTTCTTTTTATAGTTGCGAGTTGTAAACACTATCTCTTTTATACACTTTTTGGCCTCCTTCGTAGAAACGTGACACCCAAATTCTTAGAAAATACACATTACCTCTCTCTAAGACTATACTGCCATGTGCACAAACGAATCTGAGTGTATAAAGTGCACCATGTGTTTGTCACGTTCTTTAGCTGAACTTCTCAATACCATGATAACAGGCGGGGTTGAACGTCGCAAAACCATGGCATGATTACGAGGGATGACGTTTAGTTCAGGGATCCGGAAATTTAGATCGCCTGCTATTTTAAACGTGCACGGGCATTAATCATCACCGCCTCCATCGAAAATGCTGCTGGCGCGCCCGGGATTCGACCATCGTGTCAGCAGTGGAACACCACAGTCACATGACGACAATGGCTGGTAACAGTCGTTCTTTGATAAAGGGTGTTGTTCAGTATTCAGAACACTGTACTTTCTCTGTTTAACCGTCACCGTGTCACCTCAAGCCTTGAACTTTGATGCAAACCGATAAAATCCCAGCCCGACGCTTTCTACGTAAGCTCGTGCCCCGGTGTTGGCAAAGCGAAAACGCGGGAAAAAATTGCATAGACGATTCGTCGGGTAGAAAAAAAAAATGTAACAAACAGATTAAATGGAAAAGCATGTGGCTGGCAGGCCGCTGACACGTACCACGGCTTGTCGTTGCATCCGTCGCGCTCCATTAATTGCTATACGCACTGGGCCGCTGACGTGTTCGTGCCACGCTTCCCCGACGCTAACGGCAATTTAATAGCATCTATGAGCGTAGATTAAATGACCTCCCGAGGACGTGCACTGGACGACGCACGATGTGGCACATGCATGGCCCGACGTCAGTTTAGCATGCGCTCTTCTCCACGGGGTGATTAGTTTTTACTTCGTTTTGTGCCGGTACTCGTGCACTGCGTGGACCGCGTGTACACGGAAGCTTACACTATATATAGAATTATCACATGGTGCCGCGACTGTTGCTGCATACTGATACGGGACGGGCTTGTAACACAACTCATTAGCGAGTATTCTTTTTCACTCTCTTTCTCTCTCTCTTCCGTCGACTATATATATGCATATCATGGTGTATGCGGGTGTAATGCAAGGTGTTGACGCTACTGGGCTTCGAAAAGGCTGCAGTGCGTTCACTCACACCCATGCTTTCAAGTCCAGTGAATACCGGCATCCGATACTTTCAACAGGAAGCGCCAAAATAGGAAGAACATCCTCGTCCTGCTGAGTATGCAGGTAGCTTATCGGCGCGAGTGCGTCAAATACCGCGAAGCGAACAGAGACGCTGTCGAAGAGAGAAATTTCAGGGCTCGTTTCTGTAATTGTACACGCCAACTTCTTCGTTCAGCGAACTGGGAGCGCAGAGAAAAAACACAAAGGACGAAGCGAGGAACCACACAACACGAGCGCGTGTTGTGTGGTTCCTCGCTTCGTCCTTTGTGTTTTTTCTCTGCGCTCCCAGTTCGCTGAACGAAGAAAATGAATTACCAACTGGCCCACATTTTGATCCTTTTGCAATGTACACGCCAACCACACATATATGCGCCGAGGTTGTATACAATGACATTTTAGGAGCGAAGCTCCTTAAGGCGTTGGCTGTGCGTCCCCTGTATGTAGCCACCTCTCGTTCAGTTCTAAGTATTACGCTAGCCACCGCCCGATCTAACGGTACAGCCATATCCATCCGTCCATCCGTCCATCCGTCCATCCGTCCATCCATCCATCCATCCATCCATCCATCCATCCATCCATCCATCCATCCATCCATCCATCCATCCATCCATCCGTCCGTCCATTCATCCATCCGTCCGTCCATTCATCCATCCGTCCGTCCGTCCGTCCGTCCATCTATCCGTCCATCCGTCCAAAAGATGCAAGATGTTATAAACTAGACGGCGGTACGTGTAGTTGATTATGAAAGATTCGAGGTGTTATAAAATAGGAATGATGCCACATATGGCGCGTGTCATCGTTCGATATAGTGCGGCGACGTACGCTAGGGGGAGCATTGCAATAAAATCGAGTGGGCAAAACGTACGGAGGATTCATGGTTTACCAGGTTTACCTCCGGAGCTTCGCCCACTCATCATCATTCATTTCGTGGATATGGCGGCATTTTTTCCAGCTTCAAGGGCACTGTATACAATTGAGAAAGGATGGTGGAAGCATGAAAGAAAAAAAATGGCTCATTTTAATATTTTATGAAGGATACAGCTTCGCATTCTGATAGAAGACATATGTGTAGTGTTGACATACCAGAAACATCGGGATCATGAAAAGGTTTGATTTGAAAGCTTTTTTTTTTTCCCTCTTTGCCCTCTTCCCACTCCTGCTGCGCAATCTAAACTATCATTTGGTTGTAGCGAGACGCAACACGACGAGCCGTATTTAGAAGGCAATGTTTAATGCTTTCTGATCAGTTCTAACGAGCTTCTGACGTGTTGTCCTCCTTGGACGCCAAAGCAGGGTCAAAACGGTCAGTCTAAAGATTCAGCTCCTCGCACTCTGCTAAACTAATGACGTTCTTCTGTCGCGTTGTTTTCGGTGTTTACGGCGTAATTTCTATAGCCACAGCCTAGTTCATCAAGTGTGAAACCATAGAGTACCTCGTACTATCAATCAGTAATAACGTTCTCTAAACCCAATGCTACAGAAGCAAGTATGCTGTAAAGCATTGAACTCTTTTTCATAATACACAAAAGAACAGTTGAATGAACAAGTTTAGGCAGTATGGAAAATGTTTCATCACCGCAAATAAGAAAAATGGTGACACTGAGCAAAGATGAAGAAAAAAAAATCCAACACGACAAAACGGAAACGATGGCGTTGCATATGCGCACGTGACGAGGTGCACGAGTTTGACAGGTTAAGAAGGTAGAGGGCGTTGCCTACGCGGGAGAGGTCTACGCGGGAGAGGTTCATAAAAGTACAGACTGGCAAAGGGTCAAGCAGGAGTGCAAGGAACATTTATGGGGCTAAAAGGGAAAGTGGCAGGTCAAATGACACTCCTTGGTTTCGTGTACTTGTGGACGGGAGCAAAGGCCAGAGAGGAAAACCAGACAATGGTAGAGTGTATATCAAAGGACATTCAAGAGTTAGGAAGAGAGTGCGAGATAATTATACTAGGAGACATGAATGCGCACATAGAAGATATAGATGGGTATACCGACCCGACAGGCAAAATGATCATGGATATTTGTGAAAGGCTCGATTTGATCATTTGCAACAGTACCGAGAAGTGTGAAGGGCAAATAACATGGGAGGTAGGAAGGCTTCAGTCGACGATAGATTATGCACTGATGTCACATAGGATGTATGATAAGCTCAGGGGAATGCACATAGATGAAGGTGGCTCCAGAAGTCTGGGTAGCGATCACAAACGTATCAAGCTAAGTTTTGGAAGAGCAGTGAAAGTGGGAAGGAGACAAGATGAGCAACTACAGGAAAATTTTTATCCGGAAAGGCAAATTGAAATAGCCACTAAACAAATTGAGAAAGTAATCACGGAGGATAATAAGACAGTATGGACATACACGAATCTAATTAGACTCTTTGAGCTAGAGCTTGCTAAGACGCGTGACAAGTCACCCCGGAAAAAAAGACACAAACCCAAAAGTTGGTGGGATGAGGAAGTTAAAAGAGCCATAGCAAAACGTCAGGAAGCCTCTAGGGAACACAGACATGCTAAGCAGCGGGGTGAACCGACAGATGATGTTGAAAGAAAATGGGCAACCTTTCTAAGTTGTAGAAGAGATGCATCCCTTCTGATCAATGAAAAGATTAGAAGGAAGGGAGCTCAGTGGCTGGCAGAAGTACATAAAAAAGATAGAAAGGCAGCTGCGAAATTTTGGAACCATCTAAACTCCCTAAGAAATGAGACGAGCCTAGAGCAGAGATTTATAACTACAGCCCAAGGTGCTAGGCTAGAAGGGGACGAAGCTATTGAATATATAAGAACAAAAGTGACAGAAAAATTTCGACAAAGAAGTACTTTATGCACCACAATAGACAAGGACGAATCAAGGGGTGTAATGGCTCCATTTTCACAACAAGAGTGGGTAAGGGCTGAGAAAAGGGTTCCTAGTAGTACATCAACAGGCCCAGATGGCATTCCAATTAGGCTGATAAAGACATTAGGTCCGAAGTCTAAGCAGGCTTTGAGAGAGGCAGTGAGCACAATAATAATCGATGGTGAAGTTCCCTATGGATGGAAACTTAGCAGGATGAGCATGATCTATAAAGGAAAGGGGGACAAAGCTGACATAAACAACTACCGTCCTATAACAGTGACATCAGTGGTCTACAGGCTGGTGATGCAGATTATAAAGGAAAGACTGCAGGCGTGGATAGAGGATGAGGGGGTGCTGGGGAACTGCAGAATGGATTTCGGAAACACAGGAGGTTGGAAGACAATCTGTTCTCACTGACGCAGTGCATCGAAATAGCAGAAAAGGAACACAGGCCCCTGTGGCTAGCATTTTTGGATAGCAAGGGAGCGTACGATAGCGTGGTTCAAGAGGAATTGTGGGAATACTGGACACACTAGGCGTGGAACATGTAGTCACTAATCTTTTAAAGGGTATCTATAAAGGTAACAAGGTAGTTATAAAGTGGGAAAAACAGGTATCCAAGCCTGCAGAGGTAAAACGGGGGCTTAGGCAGGGGTGCCCCCTGTCACCCTTATTATTCATGATGTACCTACAAAGATTAGAGGCGAAATTAGAGGAAAGTGGACTGGGCTTCAACCTCTCTTTAGTCAAACAAGGAAAACTTACTGATCAGGCACTACCAGCAATAATGTACGCAGATGATATAGTGCTAATGGCCAACAACAAGGAAGATTTGCAGAGATTGATGGACATCTGCGGTAATGAGGGAGATAGGTTAGATTTCAGCTTCAGTAAGGAAAAATCAGCAGTCATGATTTTCAATGACAACGAAGGTAGTGAGGTTAGAATACAGGAGGTCACGCTAGAGATAACAGATAAATACAAATATCTGGGCGTATGGATAAGCAATGGGACCGAGTATCTGAGGGAACACGAAATATACGTGACGACTAAAGGTAACAGGAATGCAGCAGTCATGAAAAATAGGGCACTGTGGAATTACAATAGGTATGATGTTGTGAGAGGAATATGGAAAAGGGTCATGGTTCCTGGGCTGACGTTCGGCAATGCGGTCTTGTGCATGAGATCAGAAGTTCAAGCAAGATTAGAAATTAAGCAACGTGGAATAGGTAGGCTTGCTTTAGGAGCTCACGGGAATACACCAAATCAGGGAGTAAAAGGTGATATGGGATGGACATCATTTGAGGACAGGGAAGCTAGCAGCAAGATAAAATTTGAGAAGCGATTGAGAGAAATGGGGGAAGAGCGTTGGGCTAGGAAGGTTTTCAGCTACTTGTACATGAAGAATGTCGATACAAAATGGAGGAAGCGAACCAGGAAGTTGACTGGTAAATACTTAGAAAACAGCAGGTGGCCAAACCAAAAAGAACTATCGGTTAAGAAGAAAGTGAAGGAAACAGAGACTGACATGTGGAGAATGGGCATGATTAAGAAGTCCGCACTAGAGGTCTATCGAACGTGTAAACAGGAAATTGCCAAGGAAAGGATCTATGATAATACTCGGGGTAGTTCTCTACTGTTTGAGGCCAGAACGGGAGTACTGCGAACCAAGACATATCGGGCCAAATACGAAGGGGTAGACACAGTATGCAGTGCGTGTGGAGAGGAAGAAGAAACTGCCGAACACTTGATAATGTTCTGTAAAGGGCTTCACCCTATAGTTCAGGATGATGGCGCAGAGTTTTTCAAAGCACTGGGGTTTAGGGACCGGGAGGGCAAAATAAACTTTAAGCGGGTAGACCTCACTAGAAGGAGGTTGTCTGATTGGTGGCTAAAGTCAAGGCGCGAGTGAAAATTGAACTTTTCACTGCAAAGTACGCATCCTCAAACTCTTCTTTAAGGAAAAAAAATAAATATAGTTTTTGGTTCATTATATATTACGGCTTGGTGGCGCTAGCCACCGCCCGATCTAAAGGGTACAGCCATATCCATCCATCCATCCATCCATCCATCCATCCATCCAGGTTAGTCCTCCATGGGTTAGCACAATGGGGAGTTTCGTTCCAAGTGACAACTGTCCAAAGTGTGGCACAAAGTGTGGCACAACGAGCATGAAAATGGAACATGGGCTGTTCGCAAGACTAGCGTTTACAGTGACCTTGTATGTACTGTGTCGGTGACGCTGTTTAACGGAAGTACGCTACAAGCATCATAGAGGTGCCTTTCCCACGCTCCAGAAAATGCGCCTCATTGTGGGGAATTTCCTCGATCAGCAGATTAACGAAGTGCACATTACACACATTCATGCGTGACATTCTATGAAATGTGAACATTTTGATCTGTTTTATTGTTCCTAAAGCTTGTCCCATTTTGATACACAGATTGGTGTTTTAGCACTCATTTGTAAAATATATGCACTGTTTTCACTTGTTTTCTTTGTTTCGTTTGTTTATGCACAAGTTACACGTACCATAAAACTTCCCTTACTGGATCTGTTCCGGCAGAGGAGATCTTCTTTCTGGCCGGTGAGGAGAAATTCTTATGGGACAGGTGCTACCCTTTTGTGTTCGCCTGTGGAAAACGCGTCAAGCTTGTCTTTCGGCCTGCCTGGTTTCAATAAGTTGATGTCTCGCTCAGTACCGGGAGAAACACCACGTAAATACGCAAAATGTACACAATCAAGTTCTATTTGTGCTTTTTATTTACCATGTAATGTACAGACGGGCCTACTGTTAAAAGGAGTATACTTGCGTGCATGGTATGTTTGGATTTCACTCTCTTGTAAAAAAGAACAGTGGCTTAGATTTGCCTAAGACTACCACTGATTGACACTTTTGACTCTTTTTGACAGACTATGTATAGGGACATACAAGAACATTCTTTACTTGTACTGACATATGCATGAACGTTCTACATTCTACAGACAGCAGCAAATCAACGGTGCAATCGGCCCTTATACTTTGTTCCGTCTCACGCCGACGACAGAGTATTAGGCATGTTTTGAGAATATTTTAGAGATCAGGTGCATGTTGAGCCCCACCTTATGAATCCCGTGTGCCCTAGAATTCCAGAATGCACCTCTAGAATAGGGCGAAATGATGACGCATATATTGCCATCGAAGCGCCAGGATGCATGTATAACTCACGCAAGAATCGTGTTATAACATACGGGCCGCAGAGCGCCCGACGACAACATTATAAAATAGTGCTACCGTGCGCTCGCTTCACTCGTCGTTGAGTGGCGCCACTACTCGTAACTGGGAATATGCACGGCACTGCTTCCGCCACAACACAGCCGGCCTTGCTTTCGAGCTCGCGCAGAGCGCTCGGACCGAATCTGTCGTGCATCGCAATATAACTATTGCTGACTAGCAGTGCTCTGTGCCGAATGAGAGGCGCATGCGCACCCGTGTCTTCTGGCGAAAATGTCTGTTCCCAGTAACGCCTATTTCCGCCACACGAGCGCGCCCAAACTTGACCTTGGGCTCCGTATGTGAAGGCGATCAAAAGGAGTTTTCGCTCTTCCTGTTGAATATGCACCGCGTATTATTCGGAGTACCACATGTAACCAGCTCGTAAGAGAAGACGGTAAAGTTTCTTGCCTCTTTCAGTTAGTATCCATGACTTACATTATGGGCTGTTCTACTGTGTAACGGAAGCATCTATACTCAATAGACGTGACTGGATATAGTGGAACACCTGCGAGTCGGGGAATGCTGCTTTGCTGCAGAACTCGGAAGTATTACGAACCATGCAGACAAGTAGACTGTAATTTGGACCTTAATGAATATGTTTTTGTATGCATGCAGTTCCTATTAGTATTTCGCATTTTCTCTCAAGGAATGCATATATTTACTATGCGTTTCCGTAACAATCTTACGGCAATGTATGGGAACATTGGAATATGACATCCTCAATGTTTCAGCAGAGGAGCTAAACAGCGCAGATAAGAGAAAAAGAGAACACACGGAGAAAAACAGGTAGGTTAACCAGGACTGAACCCTGGTAGGCTACCCTGCACTGGGGAAGGGGAGGAGGGGAAGGAAAGTTATATAGAGAGAGAGAGATAAATAGAGAGGAAAGGCAGGGAGGTTAACCAAGCTTGGCTCGGTTGGCTACCCTACATTTGGGGTGGGGGAAAAGGGGAATAATAGAACGGAAAGAGACAGAAAAGAAAAGGAGTAAGAAAGAGAAGCATAAATAGTCAGCTCAAGACTACACAGCACGGCCTCGCACAGTTCATTCACAAGCGGTCGTGAAGTTTGGTGGTCCTTAAAAAGTACAAGAGGGCTTTCGTGGCTTTGCGCGTATGGGAAGCCGTCGACCAAGGTCCCAGGATCTTCTCTTCTGTAAGCGGCCGTGAATCCAGCTGACAGAGCTTGGCTTCCATAATACGTCGTTCAGTCTGGTATGCTGGGCAATGACATAGAATGTGCTCAAGCGTTTCCTCGCAGGCGCAGAAGTTGCATGCCAAAGTGCTCGCCATTCCTAGGAGACGAGAGTATGAATTCGTAAATGCCACGCCCAACCTCATGCGGCACAGTAAAGTTTCAGCGCATCGTGGGAACCCGGATGGCAAACGAAGTTGCAAGTTTGGGTCGATCGAGTACAGGTGCGTGTTGAAGAAACCCTGCGTATTCCGTTGTAGGAGAGATATACGGCGAGCAAGTGATTGTAGTAGCCTTGCAGCGTCCGTTCTCAAGAGTGGTATGGGCGTGCGCTGGTCTTGGTCATGAGCCGATCGAGCAGCTTCATCCGCGCGGTCATTGCCGACGATTCCGCAATGACTCGGCAACCACTGAAATATAATATCGTGACCTTCCGCGACCGCTTTGTGGTAGTCGTGCCTTATCTGATATACTGATTGTTCATGTAGCCCGTGCTGCATAACAAACCGTAGTGACTGTAAGGCTGACCTGGAGTCGCAAAAGATGGCCCATTGGTTAGGTTGCTGGCAAAGAATGTACTTTACTGCACCTCGAAGTGCTGCGAGCTCCGCTGCTGTCGACGTCGTGGTGTGAGAAAACTTGTACTGAAGCAACACATTTTCAGATGGAACAACCACTGCTCCTGTGGAGCTGTTGGAATTAGTGGAGCCATCGGTGTAAACATGTATGCGGTCGAAGTATCTTTGGTCCAACAGACGCAAAGTCAATTGCTTCAGGGCTAGCGTTGACATGCGTGCCTTCTTAAAGATTCCAGGAACTGATAAGCGCACGTCGGGTTGACGAAGACTCCATGGCGCAGTTGCTGGATGCATCGCAAGTTTGAAGCCAGGCGGTAGTATGTCCTGATGTTTTGTCACGATACCGCAGTACGAAGAATGGGGCCTCCGAGCTGTCAAACACGCTAAATGATGTGTCGGTAGCCGTGATAAATGCCGAATGTGCAAGACTAACATCCGTGCACTGCAAAGCGTACAAGCCCAAGCACTTCGGACATGCCTTGGCCTTCCAAGATGCTCATCGACAGTGTCAACTATTGTTATTGCACAAGAACAACCGGTCACAACGCACATCATTGTCGAGACGCTCAAAGTTATAGAGAAATGGGTGAATGGTCTATGAGGAAAGTTTTGGAGGTTAATATTCCAATAAAAAAACAAAACTCATAGATATTTGAATCAATTTGAATGTCTTTCCGACTTGCAATTTCACACAAATGTATTTTGTTTAGAATATTAACTAAGAAACATCAGTTGTTGCCAGATACACCCACCAGTCTCACCTGTTTTATTACGTCAGCAAGAGTAAAGTTTTGTTCTATATCGTTTAGTGCAAGTTGTAGGGACAATATTGGTCCCGTATTTGATGAGGTACTTCGAACGTTAATTAAACAGTGTGTCGATTACACATATTCATGTAGTATTGTTGTTGTTATAAATATACCACTATCTAGGCCCGGCCAGGGAGGAGGTTCCATAGGGGCCCAGCCTATCTCACCCCGTAAATTGAATGGAGGGGGTCTCTACCTAGAATAAATAATGAAAATATTGATCAAACAATTCTCCCCCCCCCCCGATCTCCCCCGGAAAAAAAATCCTGGCTACTGGCCTTTCACTGTCATAATTAAACAAAACATTACAGTGTAAGTGCTGCAACGTCTAAAAGCCGCAGTTTAGTCCCACTGACCATCAAACCATTATTACTGGGTTCTTAAGCCAATTGAATGATTCATCAGTCGATGCAGATTACGCTGCCTAATTTAGGTCTTCCCGGCCGGTTATTTAGTTAGCGTACCAACTTCCTCTGCTTAAATAAATAAACAATGCATTATTATTATTATTATTATTATTATTATTATTATTATTATTATTATTATTATTATCACGCGTCTTACGCCCAAAAACCAAGAAGTGATTATGAGGGACGCCATGTAAATTTAAACCATGTGGTCTTCTTTGAAGGAACGCTGAAGATTAAAAATGACTTGGCCTAGATTGATAAACTGTACTCTGAGAACTCTCATGCCATGTTTCACTATCATAACTTTTTATTAGCGCAGAAAATCAAGGGCAAAGCTTCATTTTTAAACTTTGAGGGCGAGATCTCTGCGCGTGACGTCAGAAATTTTAGAATGCATTTTCGGCACCTTCGTAACATTAGATCAATCAAAATTTCTCAAACTTCGACATCTAGGTATGTGGCACCCACAGACAGCAATGCATACTTCAATTGAACGATTAGAAGCTGCTTATCTTCTAGCA
Source organism: Rhipicephalus microplus (assembly GCF_013339725.1). Classification (NCBI taxonomy): domain Eukaryota; kingdom Metazoa; phylum Arthropoda; class Arachnida; order Ixodida; family Ixodidae; genus Rhipicephalus; species Rhipicephalus microplus. Next base: position 106,077,407 of record NC_051170.1, read on the forward strand.
GACGCTGTCGAAATCTCTGACGTCACTGTGTTTGGTACGGAAATCTCAAGGTGACGTCTGCATCTGCATTTCTTTTTCTCGCACTTTCTGGAGTGTGAAATCGTACACTTTACTACAGCGTGAAATTTCGTTTTTCTATTTAGCGGTGTGACTTTAACGTGAACTGGCATCGAACTCTGCACTGGCCTCTACCACTTCGCCTTCATCAAAATACGACCGCAACGCCGCGGTGCTCTAGTGGCTAAGGTACTCGGCTGCTGACTCACAGGTCGCAGGATTGAATCCCGGCTGCAGCGGCTGCATTTCCGATGGAGGCGAAAATGCTGTACGCCCATGTGCTCAGATTTGGGTGCGACGTTGAAGAAAATCAGGAGGTCAAGCTTTGCGGAGTCCTCCATCCACTACAATGTCTCTCATAACCATATCGTGGTTTTTGAACGTTAAACCCCACATATAAATCAATCAATCAATCAATCAATCAATCAATCAAACAATCAATCAATCTAAATGCGACCTTCGGCTCAGCAGCCAAGCACCGAAACCAACTGCTCCCCGACACTCGGCGGAAAGCAGAAACTCTTCATTACTGAAGGCCAGATAAAGCTCGCCCAATATTTCAGCTCAGGTACTTCCAAGTGTTGCGTACGCGCACGATATGTGTTACCAATACCATGGGGTGCCAATTAATAAACAGGTACCCTTAAGAAACTTCACTCCTTATTATGCGCCGCTTCGCGCCGCTTCAAGCTTTTGCCGGCGGGACGAGACCACAGCATAAGCCACGTCTCTAAGCGCAGTCCACAAAAAAAAAAAAATAAAAAATAAATAAAAAAAGGAAGCCACTAGCTTTTTAATGAGTGCCAGCATTCTTTGTTGCAATGTGACTGGGACCATTACACCGAAGATGAGGATCGTTTTCAAACCAGTGACTGCGCGTATGGACCCTCTTTAGGATATTACGCGTTTTCATATGGGCGTACACGTTCATGCGAAAACACTTTGTGGCGTGACTGCTGTACGAAGTGACTTGATCGCCGCGCTACCACCCACAGAGCCTATGTATAGTCTTCGAGCTAAGGCTCCTTCATCAAAAATTAAAATTACCGCCAACCAATGCACGTGTACCACCGAAACCGCTCTCGCACACAAAGAGAAATACTAAAAATAATAAAATAAAAAAACGGTGCGTGACACGGTATGGTGCGCAAACACGTGTTCACCCTCGGGGTATACAAAATGCAAGCTGAACTATCTCTCTCAAACGTCATCCACCCAACTCCTTTTTATACCAAAAAAGCAGTGCTGAGGCAATGAACTTTGGCACACCGCAGTCATTATAAGTATCTTCTTGTTGTACAATATAATGCGCCCAACGGTACGCACACTCATGCATCTAAACATGGCTGATCAAAGCTTCGGCGCACACGCATAATTTTAGCGCAACCCTTCTGGAATATTTAGCCAACAGCAGGACGCGTTTTATTCATTTTGTTTTTGTCCAGGCCTAAATAAATGCGGTGATTCGACAGAACGCTGTCGTCTCGATGTAATGGAATTAGCAAGTACTCGCAGTTAGGGACATTAATTATCGCACGGCCGAGCTCGCATAAATTGTTTACAGGGTATATGACAGGCTGTATAAATACAAAAAGCTTATGAAAAATTATTATTTTTAACATGCTGTCCTAGCTAGCAAGAAAAGATGGTTTCATTAACCAACGGAGTATGCATTATCATGTTACATTTTTCTCAAAATAACAACGCCCGAAAAAGACTTTATGTGTAAAGGTTACAGTGTCATCAGCCTCAAACTTTTATCACTCCGAGCATTGCACACATTGAAAAAAAAATGCACTGGCCAGAAAAAAAAAATGAAAGACCGCTACTGCTTATTCATAACGATAATATTGAGTACTGCTTATGAAACGCATTCTAGGCATATATTATGAAAATACTGCAACGAAGGGCTGGTCGGCCTGCTGACGTCACCCGGCGTTTCAGATCAGCGTCATGATATACGCGTTCTCCCGACGTACACTGGGGTGTGGCCTTGCAGGGCAACACGTACACGTGATAAGTATTCACATCGGCAAGAACGCTACGCAATAACGAAAAGAACGGGCCGCTAATCGCCTTTTCCTGCGTATACGGCGATTCCTTGTATATACAGCGCATCATCGTCACGGCGAACCCGTCACCGCAACAACGGAACTAACTAGAGACAACAGCCTCAGGGTCACCCTTACATCGGCACACTCCCGCGGTGCAGCACAATAACACGGATCCATTAGCGGTCCTAAGAACGTATCCGTGTTTTGTTCGCGGCGGGATATCGTATATAATACGCCTGGGGGGGTGCAGGCTTGTTGCTATAGGACGAGTACGAGCGTGTCGTAGCACGAAGAAAATACGCCGCTTCTTGCACAGAGACACGGTTAGGCACATATTTTTTCTGCTAGGGCCCACGCAAGGCTGTGTGCCAGAACATAAAGGGTAAATATATATACACAGAAGCAGAGCGTCTACGTACGCATGAGACATCTATAGGGATCGCTGGAAGTAATCTCTCGTTCAGGTGAAGGAGAAGACATCTTGTGCGCCGCAATCAGCCTTCAGGCACGGCCACACGAACGAGCAGGCCGCATTCTTCGATGTTCCCGCCAGCGCAATCCAAAAAGGGGAAGGTACAAAGAGTGAAACAAGAGAAAGATAAGCGCGCTGCGCAACAAAGGATGAAGAAGCACGCTGCAAGGCGACGAGTGAACGAACGCAGCCTGTGCGCGCTCGCATGATGCGTTGCTATCTGCTTCCGGAGTGTACTGTATACACACACCAACCGGAGACTCGCCGATGTTGCTGTTTCGCTATACCTATGTTCTCGTTGCTAGCAATGCTGCCACCGACAATGAGGAATCCGTACGAGGATACCAGGTGTACAGACGAGTGTATTAGCCTCTTTTGACGGCACCCACTCCTTTTTGTTTGTGTGTGTGTTTTGCTTCCACACGAGTACGATCCCCGTGATCTTGTATTTTCCGTCTGTTCGAGGTGCTTCACTGTGCACTCAATATAGTGGCACGAGTGCTTACGCACTCGTCTGTAACATTTCTTTCTTCTTTACTTTTCTCGCTCTTTCGCTCTTTTCCTCCTCCGTGTCACTCGTCGGCAAAGAATGGACGCCTCCTGTACATCGCAGCGAGTCTGAACCGAGTCCGTAGCGTCGTCCAGCAAAGGAAGCAGCACAGACACGGTGGATGGGGCAGCGTTGATCCTGATGGTCCTACGTGTGTGTGTGTGTTGCGCGAGAAAAAAAAAGAAAAAGTACAGCCACTCCCCCAACGACTCAGGACGCTATGCTTGATGGGCCCGCCTGCGGCTGCTGGTATCTCTCCCACGAACCGTTCTTTTCTCGTACACACGAATGTGCGCGTGTACCTGTGTGTACGTGCGCAGGTGTTTGTGTCTCGGCGCTGTGTATACCCTTGCGGAAACCTTCCGAGTACGGGTGCAGACTTGTGCTAGAGCTCCTTTTCTTCATACGTATAGCCTAAGACGGAGATATAGCTCGCTGTATTAAAGGCATCGAACGTATAGATGTACAGCGAGTCGCATGCCCTTGGGCAGGCAGCCTTGAGGGGGAAAAAAGGCAAAAAAAAAGAACTTGAAAGAATAAGTGTAAGTTCGAAGGGAATGACGTTCCCAAGCCTTCACTTATTTTTATTTCTTCTTTTTCTAGGGTTGAGGGAAGTGGGGGAGGAGACGGCTTCGCGTGCCGAGGCGCCATATTCACCGCTCTTCCGAACCACCGCAACTCCGGCAGCGAGGAGCCTATAACAGCTTCGTGGTGACGTGCAGGTATATATAAACATACATTCAGTGCAAGAAGCGTGCCGTGCTCGCATGCGGCCGCCTGATGGCGGAATCAATCGACTCTGCGAACGTCTCGAAGATGAGCGGCGTGTACACTCAAAGAAGCAAAAAAAAAAAAAAAATCAATCATTCCTTTCCTCGCTCGAGATTGTAGCCTGCAGACTGTGGCCTCCACCTTGTTCGCAACTTCCTGGTTGTTCCTCTTCTTACACTCGGCATCGTCGAATAACGCAAAGAACCGAAGACGCGCGCCGCTCGGGCTCCATCGAAAATCTGTTCTCTTCCCGGGACTAAAGAGCAAAGAAGCGCCCTCAGGAAAAAAAAAAATAAAGACAAGATAATCGCGTGGGTACACGCGCCGCGCGCCAAATAATAACTACGTGTTGTCTCGAAAAACAGCAGCTTAGCGCCATCTTTCGGACATCAGCCCTTCGAAAGAGCGCCAAGCGAAGGCTTGCTTTTCGCAAGCGTGCTTACTCGAAGGGAACGCAAGTGAATGCGTGAGAAGCGTTTAGGGTGCGGCTCTATTTCTGCATTTTCCTCCTGGGTATTAACAATTGCTTAACACACGACGGAATGATTGTTTCATTATCATTCTGGCCTTTACCTTCAAGCGTGACCTCTGAGAAGAAAAATAAATAAATAAAATGCCAATAGGATGCATACGTGGCTTGCGATGGCTATAGATCTCTCTTATTTTATAAAAAAAGAAAAACAACTTCGTACTATAGTTACGGAAAATTCTTCGGCGCTTGGAGAAGCACGTATACTTAAAGGTAACACGCAAGCACAAAAAGTGTGATTCGATTGTGTGTGTGTGTTTCTTTCGTATTTCACCTGAATCCCGAACAAGGTGTCGAAATATCGTGAATCCCGCCGCACCCATGGAAACATAATTCCGGCAATTATCCCCCCGCCGCCGACTCCACTCTTTGCTTGTTAGGCAATCCGACCTTTGCACTTCCGCCTTATCAAAAAGGCGAACATGTCACGGGGTCGAAAAAGAGCAGTGAGCTTTTCCTTCGTGTGTTCCGTGGATGTTATCCTCAGAGCCCTATTCAAACTACGTATTTAGTTATTTATTATATTATTTATTCATTTCGAAAGAATTTTTACGTGTCACGCCGATGCGGGCAATATTCACATTAAGCTAAAAGTGAAGTCAATAGCAAAACAAATCAGATAATTAGAAGAACAGAACATATATACGTTAAAAAAAATATCGCGTAATCGCACGAAAACGACGGGAAAGAGCAGATACAAGATAGACACAATAAGGAAACGCATAGGAATCACACCTCCTCAGCACAGCTTTCACTTTGGGTCGGAAGTGGCTGTGATTTTGTCTACTATGCTTTACCTCGTCCCGCCAGGTGCGGAGTATCAGACTGGTGGCACAATCTCCAGGCGAACCTCTCCTGTTTTTCATCATTGAACATTAACTTCGTCGCCCACTTACAAGAGTCCACTCTGCGCCATATTCCCTTTTGGGTGGCAGGAACAAGCGTTCGTTTCATAACCGTTCCTACGTTACTTCTCGTAGCGAAATACATATCGAACAGATGCGCGCAACTATACACGAACGGAGACATGACACAATTTGTTTTGATAAAGGAACTCTGCGCTGAGTGTTGCATGCTCGTCGCAAAAGTAAACTTAGCTGTCGTTGATTCTCTCACAGCACGGCTATATATACTTCAAAATGTGCCCCCACAACAAGTTGAGACTGTAGAGATGGAAGCGCTGTGTTGTGCGCGTGCATATCGTGTAACAGCTACGGCAGTGAAAGTACTCGCTTGAGTGCGATGCCTAACAGGGACAGCTTAGGCTCTCGCCACATAAAATACAGTTTAATACTTTATTTCTCTATTTTTTGGATACTGTGATCCTAAACAAGCCCATACAGGAGTGAACAGTGAATACGCTGCTCAGTTTCGCAACAGCGCAAGAGAAACACAGTTATCACACTTCAGCATAGTGTTATGTGACAAAGTCTCATACATTGATCGAAGCGAAAAACAAGAGAGTACAACATTTTTGCATAGCTCAGTCTTACATGCCGCAAACCTCAGTGTAGAAATATAGAAACATATAAATGTAGCAATATAGTTGGTCACTTGAAGGGTTTATACAAATAGAAACTGCTCTGTTTTAGCAATGAATGCCTCTAAGGATTCAACATTCATGCAAGCATGTCGAAGCGCGTTTCATTTTTCTATGGTAGACGGGAAGAAAGAACATTCTGAACTGTCGCAGCGTGTTATATATGGTCTTATACACTTTGCATGATTTAGGCTGGAAAGGCACTGATAAGGTGGTTTGAGGTAGTCGTTTTTATTAACAGCGAGTTTGTCGTGATATAACAAGCACATAAATTTTAAAGAAGCAACGTGGCAGTGATTTTGAAGTGTTTGTATCGCAGCGTGATTGTGCAGCAGCGTCACACTCTCACTCCTGGAGTATCTATAGTAGATCAAACGAAGCGCCTTCTCTTTGATTGCCTCCAACTTGTTGATGAAATACCCTTGGTAGGGATTCAATACAACACTGCCGTATTAGAGAATGGGGCGTACCAGATATTTATAGCATGATAGCTTAAAATTAGAGGGCGCTGTCGCAAGATTTATGCGTAGAAACCCCAGTTATATGAATGCTTTTCAACACGTCTTACTGATGTGTGTATCGGCCACTTTAATGTACTCCTTAGTGTCACCCCTAAGTATTTGTACGATTCTGCCCGAGCAACGTTTGACCCCATGAGGTTGTAAGTGAAGACAAGTGGCTTTTTCTTTCTTTTTACTGACATACATGCTGTCTTAGCTACGTTAATTCGCATTCCCCATTCACCGCACCACTTGGCAATACTTACTAAAGATGAGTTTAATTTAACCTCATCTGCCTTTGTTCGTAATTTTTTGTACATTACGAAGTCATCTGCAAATAATTTTAGTGCCACATCTTGTTCAACTTGAAGGTGCATATCATTTACGTATATTGGGAATAATGTAGGACCTAACACAGACCCTTGGGGCCCTCCTGAGAAAACTTCCAGACATTCCGATTCAGCACTGTTTACTTTAACGAATTGTGTGCGGATAAAAAGGTATGCGCTTATCCAGGTTACCACTTTATCGTCTATTCCGATGTTCCTAAGCTTGCTTATTGTTTTTATTAATTTCCAGTGGGTTATTGTGTCAAACACCTTCGAAAAATTTATGAATGTAGCATCTACTTGCAGTCTAGAATTATTTACTGCAACAAAGTCGTGAACGGTTTCCAAAAGCTGTGTTGTTGTCGAAAGACCTTAGCAAAAGCCATGTTGTTGGTGTATAGCAAGTTGTTTTCTTCAAGATACCTCATAATTGCTTTGCAAATGATGCGATCCATGTGTTCACGAGAGCAGCTTGTTAATGATACTGGCCTGTAATCGTTAGTTTGCTCCCGCCATTGTGAATGGGGATGATCTTTTCACGTAGCCATTCTGTTAGAACGCTGTCACTTTTAAAGGATGCTGCAAAACATTCATTAATAAAATGAGTGACTTGCTCTGCGTATAGCGTCTGATAAACATATTTTATATATTGTCGGGTCCAGGTGACTTTTTGACGACCATTTGTAAGAGAAGGTGTAGGATTCCCTACCTACTCTATAATGAACTACTTCCCCGCATCGCCTATATTTAATATTATTATTAACTGTGCTTTTACGTCCCGAAATCTTGATATGATTATGAGGGACGCAGTGGTGGATGGCTCGGGAAATTTCGACTATCTGGTGACACGCTACGCGGGCCTTTAGCGCTTCGCCTCCATCAAAATGTGACCGCTGCGGCCGGGATTAAACTTATGGCATGGCATGACAACATTGCCAATATCAGAAGGAATTTTCCAAAAGCCGCATGCACCTTTTCGGATACTTCAATATCCCTGACATTGACTCGTGTTGATTTACGTACTTCGCACAATTGCCGTGATTTCATTAACCCACCAGAGATTTTTCGCCTCGTACAGTTAGTTGATACTCCCACCAGAGATCGGAAACATATTAGATTTAGTGCTAACATCTGCGCCAAAGGCTGTCGCTTTTAAAGGTTGCATTGATAGCTTCAGTGATCATCGCCTTCTAGAAGTTAGCAATGAAGATACAACATACCACACACCACACCGAACCTGAAGTGCACATTGAACTACAAAAAAGCTGACTTTAGAGCCATTAACGATGGCCTGCGATTATTTCCCGAAAGCCTTCTTGAAAAAGATTTCATGCAGGTTTGTTAGTTAAACTGGACAGCTTACAAACATAAATTAGTGGAACTAAGCCAAGCTCATATACCCCGCATAAAGCTGTGCAAACATATCAAAACCTTGGTTCCGCGGGTTTCTTCTAACGTTGAAAAACAAGAAGAAGCGCCTTTCAAGATTGCCAGTAAAACAGGAACTGACACATCACGAAGAAAAAAACAAAAACAAAAACAAGGGAAGTTAGAAAGCGAATACTGTAACGCCATTCACGTCGCCAAAAAACATTTTTCCTTCCTTCTACAAAAAAGCAATCCAAGAAAGCTTTTGGCAAATAATCGCTCCTCCGAATACTCATGATGACATAGCGTTATTGGACAGTAGTGGGAATTCTGTTGCACAGGAGGACTGCTCAAGTATGCTTATTAATTACTTCACGGCTGTGTTTACCAAAGAAAACCACTACAATATAGCGCTGCTTCCTGAAGCAAGCTATCAGTATAAGGCATCCAATACTCATTACCTCTCAAGGTATACATATAATCGTTGATAAATAAACTTAAATTATCGAGTAGCTTCTGGCATAAATGGCATAAACTCCCAAATCTTGAAAAACACCAGTCAGCATCTCTAGTACTATCTTGTCCTACATATTGGAACAACCCCTATCAACAGGTGAGATCCCTGATGATTGGAAGGTGGGAAAAACAATTCCTGTCTTTAAGACCGGCGATAAACGATGTGCCACTAACTACAGACCCATATCACTAACAAGTATATATACCATGCAAAATGCTCGAACATATCATCGCTACTATAACTCCACAAAAGTTTTAGAAAAAAATAACTTCTTTTTTGCACAGCAACATGGTTTCAGAAAGGACTGTCATGTGAAACACAGCACATCGAGTTCACCTATGAACTACACCAGAATATGGATGACGTTTTGCGTACAGATTGCATATTCATTGACTTTTCTAAAGCCTTCGATCGCGTAGCCCATACCCGCCTCATAGCTAAACTCTCTTCTTACATTTTGATTCGTTAACAACAGCGTGTGTTCGAAATTTCTTATCATCTCGCAAGCAATTCACAGTTGCAGGCAATCATTCCTCCGAGTTAACTGACGTCACCTTTGGAGTTTTTCGGGGAAGTGTTTTAGGTTCTTTATTCTTTTTAATTTTCATCACTGACCTCCCGACGGAATTGCATCCAACATCAGGTTATTCGCGAATGACTGTGCGGTGTACTGTAAGATTTCCTCTAGCACTGACCACATTGCCTTACAGCAGAATCTTGATAGAATCAGCTTCTGGTGTTCATCCTGGCAAGTGACCCTTAACACGGACAAATGAAAGTTACTTATTTTCAGTCGTAAAGGTATACCAACTTGGCAATTGATTATTCGCTTAGCAATCATTCTGTATAAGCCCGACATCTATGTCTAAATACTTAGGTATTCGTCTGACATCAGACTTGTCTTGGTCCAGCCATATGGAAAAAAATAACCACAACGGCTTCTCGTTCACTTTGTTATCCAAAACTAGATCTCCAGGAATCTCCGTCAAAGACTTGAGAACTAGCCTACTGATCATTAGTCCGTCCCTAGCAAGAATTTGCATCGTCCGTATGGTCTTCTCACAAAACATACCTGGTTCATTCACTCGAATCCATGCAAAATCGTGCAGCTCACTTCATCGTGAGTGATTACAGGCGCGCATCAAGCGTGCCAGATATCAAATCAAAGTTATCACTTCCATCGTTGAAGTCCTCGTAAGACCATCGTACTTATCAGTCTCTTTCATGAGGTAACCTGCAGTAAACACCCAACTATAAACTGCCGCTTACCCGTGCGCATCGTATATCTCGTCGCATTCACAATCATCGAAGCTGGGAACGCCTGTTCGGTCGAACAAATGCTTTCGATTCATCGGCTTTACATCGTGCCTTATAATATCGGAAGAATCTTCCAGATAAAATTGTTAGTATAAGTGATTTTGAAACGTTCAATAAAGAACTACATGATATGTTTTCAAAGCTTTTTTAAATATTTGTGTTTTTTTCTCGCATAGCCTCGACTTTCGGCTTGGGCAAAAGATGCTCGCTCTAGTTTAAATGGTATAATTGCGTCAAGTGTTTTTTTTTAGTTTTTGTGGCGCAGTTCGTATGCCGCCTCCACACTTATTACTACTAAAGTGTTCAGTGTACTGAAATATTTGTATTTAGTACTCACTTTGTACAACTACCTGTTCATACATTCACTAACTCACAATCTGTGCTGTTTCAATTATGATGTATCACCTCCCTCACATATTGTTCCAAATGGGAACCTGTGATGTACTTGAATAAATAAATGACCTTTGGCTCAGCAGCCGAGAACCTTAGCCACTCATCCATCGCTGCGGACGAACACAAGTTCAGAAGTAATTCTAACGTCACTGCGGGAGAAAAAATGAAATGAAAGAAGTTATAAGGAGAAACGAAAAGGCGCAGGCAGCCTAACGCGAAAAATTTCTCACAACGAGGTCGTCGAACTGAACAGAGATCAAGGCTGGGAGCCCGAACTCCGGGTCACATTCTCGCGGATAATAGGAACAGCGCTCAAAAATGGACTACACTGGTAAAAAACGACCCACTGTCTACACCTCTTCCTATTTAATACGCGAAGTTATATTGCATATGCAATCGCTGCCGCCACCACCTCCACGTGCCCCCGCACACTGAGGCCCACATGCGGGCACTCTCTTCCTGGACGTGCGGCCACAAACGATCGGATTACGCTGTTTCCTCTCGAGAAGGCTGCGCAGCCATAGCTGCATACAGGAGGCGAAGCCCGAAAGCCGGTGTTTAGAGCCGAGGCGATGACCGTCCGAGTGCGGCGTGCTCGCGAGCACGGAACCAATCCCACAATTACTCGGGCATTTTCCTCACGGGGGCTGCAGCAAGGGGGGGGGGGGGAGGCAGCGCTACCTCCTCTAATCAGTCTCGTCCACTCCCTGTTTCACGAGTGTAGCTGTGCGTGCAGGGCAGCCAGTGTGTTGATGCCAGGAACACCGAGGGGTAGACGGCGAGGAAGGGGCGAACGAGGGAGGGGGAAAGGCGTCGTGATGGACATGAACGCCGCTGCCCGGGGCATGACGGCTGCGGAAATGTCTGGGGGCGCCCTTTGGCGCAGGGGCAATGCCATTGCAAACGCCTCCGCGAAAGCGCGCTTGGCGAACACCACCTGTAGGCTTTAAGGCCAAACAGGCTCGCCAATTTTCGTGCGCGAAGTTCAAGGCCACGGAACTCACCGGTGTGTAGCACTGCACAGACGCCGGCACTGCAGAACAGCCCGGTCTAGACGGGCGGGCTTCGCTTTTTCTTGAATGATCTTGAACACGGCCACGAGCCACACCCCTGCAGTGTGGTGAGCGTACGAGTATACGCACGGCGCCGTCGAGTACGCGTTGTACGAACTCTTGTTCTCTTTTGTTTTTTTTTTACAGGGTAGGCTACATACGCGGGACATCAGGAAAACTGGCTTCCTCGCGGCACAGTATGCCGCTGCTCGGCAGAGTGCGGGCAGCATTCAATGTGACATTGCGCCGCAAAGATGACTTTGCTCTGCCGTTATCTTCGCCGAAACGCTGACAGCGACGTAGTGCGTGGCGTTGATGTAGACGCTGATGCGTATTTCCGATCCGATCCTCTGGAGTCCCGACGAATTCAGCTGTGCAGATAACGGCTTCGAAGTTGCTTATTAAATTTTAATTTTGCTGTATTACCCATAATAACCATACAATTAAGATTGAGGCATGCCGCAGCGCGGAACCTAGATGGATATTGACGAGATTACTTATTGTGTTGTGAAATATAAATGCAAGGTTCCCTTAATTTCTTTTCTTTTTTTTTTGTTTCAATCAAACAATGCCAAAACGCTTCAGCAAGCTCACAGCGCGACCCATTAGGCTTAAAGCTATGTCATGGTGGGCCACGAACTTAGAACAATAATACAAAATACCATTAATTTAGTGGTAATGTTGCTGCATAGATCTAGACGTTTCGGAAGCTCTCATTCACAACTGCTCGCTGTCTTTCTAAAGAAGCATGCTGGCTTCTACAGTGCTGAGAAGTGTCTTTTCGTTCGTATTATTGATGATATGTGGGGTTTAAGGTCCCAAAACCACCATGTGATTATGAGAGACGCCGTAGTGGAGGGCTCCGGAAATTTCGACCACCTGGGTTTCTTTAACGTGCACCCAAATCTGAGCAAACGGGCCTACAACGTTTCCGCCTCCATCGGAAATGCAGCCGCCTTCGTTCGTATTATTAAGTTACTACTGTTGTTATCTTATCATTATGGCGTTTTACTTGGTCGAACCAATCTTGACCGTGTTGACCGCATTTCCGATGGAGGTAGAATGTTATAGCTCGTTGTGTTCAGATTTCGGTGCACTTTATACAATTCTAGATGGTCGATAGTTGTGGAACCTATACGGCTTTACTCATTATGGCATCGTAGTTTTGGGACGCTAAACACAACCACTTATTAGAATTGCTCGTATCAATGCGTGATGAGACACCTTGTGTAGCTCATTATTACGAGAGAATTTCGAGCATTCGGTACACGGGCGTTATTGCTTTTTGTAATCATGGACACAGTAACGCGGAGCGCACAACATATATGAATTAAAAGAGGGAATTTTAAGGGCTCGTTTCTTTGTCGATGCAATCTTTATCAACCCATCAGATAATGAAGTGGACGAAAGGATAGGGGAAGTTAACTTCAATTACACTTGTTGGTTTTAGTTTATGTTTATTGATGATCCCCATCCTGCTTGGGCCAGATGGCTAGGGCTTGCAGTATTTGTCAATCAAAAATTTAAAATTTGTACTATTTTAAGCGTATCGCCTTACAAAAATAATTAAACCAGTCTAAAGATAGTCTAAGAAATAGTTTACACAGTCTATATAGACTGTCTAAGCTCAATTTTGTAAGGATTGCATTATTTTGTAAGGATTGCAACGCAATTTGATAAGGATTGGATTAAAACGTGCCAACGCCACGGTGGTCTTGTGGCTAAGGTATACTCGGTTGCTGACCCGTGGGTCGCGGGATCGAATCCTGGCTGCGGCGGCTGCATTTTCGATGGAGTCGAAAATGCTTTATATGCCCGTGTGCTCAGATTTGGGCGCACGTTATAGAACCCCGGGTGGTCCAAGTTTCTGGAGCCCTTCACTACGGCGTCTCTCACAATCATATGGTGGTTTTCGTACGTTAAACCCTACAGATCAAATCAAGAAAGAAAACGTGAGGCGAGCAGGCAATAAAACGTTCTACTCTCACCGCCATGGCTGAACGAAAGGTATAGTAATGCTCCCCGGTTTGCATGTAGCAGTACATAAAGTACCCGATAAAACTCTATTCACACGACGGACGTACGTGATCGCGGAAGAATCAGTCACGTGACATGTCATGTGATTCGGATCTATCCGCAGCCAGCATTCACACGACGGAAGACAATTCACGCTATACAAGCGACGATTTCGGCACATGCTCCCCGAAGGAAGGATGGCGGCAAGGAAAGAACGGCAGGGAGGTTAACCAGTTTATAGGCAGCCGGTTTGCTACCCTGCACATGTGAGGGGGATGGGAGATGAAAGATAGAGAGGAGAGAGGGATTATCCCATCAGTGGTTTAGGACTCCGGCTCTCCGCGCCCACAGAAGCGGGACCACGCGAACGGCTGACGTATGATGTGCGTAATCTGTAGGCTCGAATCGCGAATTAATCCACCGTGTGAGTATACAGCTTAAAGTATACACGAAAGATGAATGCTATACCGTAGCTCAATGTAGGAGCATCAGGCGTGTTATCCGAAGGTCGCTGGTTCAGTGCCTGTCGGAGGCAAGTTGTAGTTTCGTCCATTGTGCTTAGAAATTTTATGCTGTAATTACTCAAAGACAGTTTAAACAGTACAATTAACGCTCTCTACATATTCTTGGCCTTATTTATTCATTGGCTTTTATTAGGATTATATCAACCACACAAGATAGCACCACTGAGAGTAAATGCGCACCTTATTTCTAATTCATTGTCACACCACTGGCTATGACGGTACATAGCCATACACGAAAGAATCATGCACGAAAAAAAAAAAAACGACGCAATGCGACAGTCCTTTATGGTTACTTTAGCCGATAAATAATTGAACCTGATTCTCAACCCAACAGGCCTTCCAGTGAAAAGGTAAAAAAAAGAAAAAAGAAAGTTTGCGAAAACAGATGAAGAGGACAGACACGACATGGTATAGGCGAGAAATGCCGGAAAACGCACCAAAACCATCACTCGAGAGTTAAGAAGGAGAACAAACCACGATAGGGGTGCCGGAGCAATACTGGGGAGAAAAATTCGACGTCACCGCGATAACTTTGAAAGAACTCCACTTCTACCTCCAAGGAGAGAGGGGAAAAAAAAAACAGGAAAGTTTCGTACTGCTCTACCGCCTCTTCCTTCCTGATCTCTCATTTTATTGTTTTTTAGTCTAACTCCGCTGGCAAGTGAGTCCGCATTCGCCCTCTGGCCTCGAACCAATTTCGCGAAAATACCTCGATCATTTTGGCAGGTGAAAACTGCGCCCGTTCGCCCTTAGAACCATTATACGGTGCGAGCCTTACAGCGAAGAAAGAGAAAGTGAAGTTGAAAAAGTACAAATAGTGTAATAAACATCGCTGAAGAATGCAGAATTAAATTTGGGAATTATATAGAAGCAAGACCTTCAAGGAATGGGTAAAGGCTTTTGACCCCGGTCTCATAGCAGTCGGGAATGAATTATAGCTGGCTTATACAGCAGAATAAATAAAAAAAACAAAGCGGATGGAGCGAGCAGAACACATTACTCATCTTCATCACGTGCCCCTGATCGCGAAGCTCGCGAAAATGAGTAAGTTCAGTTACCACCATCATTTATACGTGTAGTCAGGGCCTATTTGATAACGTTGTATTCCCTATATTGTTGTCAAAGTTCTTATTATGCCCGTTCGATAGCGTTATTCTGCAGTGAAACTTGTTAGAATCTTGTGAGACTGAATGGGAATGAGATATTTTCGGAAAGATATCTTCTGCGTGAATTCAGTATACCTGCTGTATATTATTAGGATGGACAATAAATGACTTCCTATTAGGCGTTTTACTGTAGTTGAACATCAGATTTTTATGAGGACTAATTGTGGATTAAAGGGCAGTTTAAGAAAATAAAATTAAACACCTATGATTTGATATTTCGGGCAAACGATGATGGTCTCTGCTGTCTTCTCTGCATCTCTCGTATACATTAAACGCCGCATGCCCAGTTTTGCAATCACGTCACGAATATATAGAACGTGCTTGTCTGCGTGAAAAAGAACTGCGGGCACAAAATATGTTACTGCCAATGTATTAAAGACAGGAAAATAAATGAAGACTAATAATAGAATAATTTCATTGTGGTAACAATTATACGGACACTATCGGCTAATTTTGGCCGTCACCGTCATGTTCCGGATATATACACGTATGTATATAAAAGGTATAAAGAATAGTTATTCAAAAAAATTTAATGTAGCCACTAAAGATTCGAACCAGCGACCCCTCGTTCCACAATGCGCTGCATTAACCAACTGCATGGACCACGCCGCTCTTTTTTTTTTATTGCTGGACCACGCCACTCATACTATGCCATCATGCACACTAACGGCGAGCAATGTATATACCACACTTGCCACTGGCTTACTGTCAATGGGCATTCTCGAGCAAACAATTTACTTTGTCTGGACAAACCATACGTGCTTTTCCTAAACAATTACGTGTCCAATGGATTTATCGATGGAGGGGTGTGTTCAGTGAGGCAGCTACAGTTTGATGGAAGGGGCATTCCAAAATGTCTCTGGCTCCACTTTCACTCCGAAGCAACAGGAAATGTTGCTCGCATAAAGTGCAGGACTATTCGGGAAGTTGCTGGTCATGGCGTGTCTGTTGAAATGCGCGCAGCAACTATCGCTTTAGCCGGACAAACTCAACTCGGTGCCCCAGATCTGTTCTGGTGACGCTTGCGCCTTATAAACATTGTACGGCTTTGTCGTTGCATCGGTGCACGTCTCACCAGGAACCTTGCAGGCTGACGGCATGAACTTTTTGTTGCCCAACATCCGTGTGGTGTGCTCACAGGACGTGCCAGTGATAGTCGCTGGAGACTTCAAGGCTAATGTGCTTCGACGTGAAAACCAGTGGCTTGTGATGCTTCTCCATGCCGAAGTTGAACTGCGCCTCCTGTCGGACGTCTTGCAGTCAACTATTCCCAACACCTGTTTAGATACTGTGGTTACTGCATTGCTGCAAATTCAAGCACAATCAACCATGCATGTTTATTGGGTTTCGTATGATTCTTAAATGTCCTAGCCTTACTTCATGCAACAGCCACATGTGTCGTTATCGCATTCATTACTTAGGCCTTTTGCCGAAACTGAGACCTTTTAAAATAAATGTTGGGTTTAACGTCCTAAAACCACAGTATTTTTGTGAGGTACGCTGTAGAAAATTTCAATTACCTGGTCTTCTTCATCGTGCACCAAAATCCAAGTACACAGACCTCGGGCATACCCGCCTCCATCGAAAATGCGACCACCACGACCGTCTGCTTTTGATCCCGTGATCTATCGCGTTCGCAAAGATGAGGGTGATTATTTGGAGACACAATACGCTCCATAGGGTAAATAGTATCCTCAAGAATAGAACACGCTTCATTCAGTGTTGAATATTGGTAAGATAATTGCTTTTGCACAGAAACGTACACGCTCCAGCAGCTTCTTGTCATATCAGTTATTCTGGAAGATGTATATAACGCCAAACTCGCGAGTTCTGAATGTTCTAAACCTGTTTACCAATTGTAACGATGACATGAGGCAAGTATAGAAACGCGCATTTGCAGCTTCACTGAATCACGTATGCATGCATACAGCAAGAACTTTTAAGAAAGAGAGAAGTGTACTTATAAGGGCTCGTTTTCTTTTTTAGACGCAATATTAATAAGAACTAACACGCCATGAGCTCTTGTAATTCGCTTTCGCAGTGGGTACGCATCTCGCATATGACGTCATATTAAGATTAATTTACAGTCCTCATACCTAACATACAGCTTTCCTTTCACAGTTTGTCACATAGGAAACCAAACACCGGCACATCACCCAATCAACTCCTTATCGAATGACCTTATTTCGCCGATCAAGGAAGCCAGTATTAAAATACTGATATGGTAGGACTCGGTGATGGATGACCAGAAAAAAAATCTTTTAATGAACTGTCTGATTCGAATCGGACTTGTGAGGAATGACGGTACACGGGGGTTTTGATGCGCTGAGAATGTACAGCACCGTTCGTTGTTGTGGCTACATAAATCTTCCCTTGTTCTCTGAGGACTTCGTACACGACGCCTTTGCACCGACTGTCCGAGTGACTCTTTCCGTGGTTATATGAACTAAAACGGGCGCAAGAGGGCCGAGCCTAGGCGAATCCTGTAACGCTCTAGAAAGTTAGGAATGTTCCTCCGGAACGCCGTTATTCATGGCCGCGGCTGACTTTTTTACGACGCCGGACACAAGCGGTGATGGATGGGGGTGGGAGGATGTGGTGGGGGAGGGGGCGAGGCAGCGCGTTTCGGACGTTTTATGGGGCGAACTTCCTAACTCTGTAAAAAGGCAGCGTGTCGCGGCGTCTTCAACGACAAGCCGGCATCGACCACCAGAGCGTGTTGTCCCATATCACAAGATAGGACGGCACGCGGTCGATTGTGTGTGTATATTCAGACGAGAAGGACACGGTGTTTTCAAATATTCGAGTGGCCCCGCAAACGCAGTTACACGGCCCGGAACGCCGGCCGGCTAGATTCGTTTCTAGGCCCGACCACGCGGTGTCGCCGTCAACGCTATAGGCATTCTTTCTCTTTCGGCCCTCCATGCGGATGCAAGGCGCATCCCCCGCGGACCCAGCCGGCGCCGATGTTTTCTTTCCGTGTTCTGCCGGGCACCGAACAAGTTTCCTTTCGCTCCGCCGCACCGGAGGAGAAAGAGAGGCGTAGGAATGGGAAAGGAGAGAGAAAGGATAATTAAAGATGAGGAGACCGCGGCAGCAGGCGGCGTTGCCCGGCGGCTCTGCGGCGGCGCGGAGACCTCAGCCCTCCGGGACAAAACCACGCCCACTCGCGAGTTCGATGTGCGCAGACGTCAGCCGACCAATGGCGGTCGCCGGCTCACAGAGCGTGGCGCCTTGCAGGGAGGCTAGAAAATGTCGATGGAAAGGGTAAGACATACTCTTCCTCTCCCGGTCATGTGAAAGGGTAGAAAGAAATCAGAGAGAAAGAGGGTATAAAAAGATCCCGAAGAAACGAAGAATCTTCGAGGGAGCTGGAGGCGCTCGAAGGGATGGCGGAGAAGCCTCGCGAAGAAGCAGAAAAAAAAGAGCGATGATGGCACACAGAAAAGCGCAGTACAAGCAGAAAATGGAAGAGTGGGCAGGAAAAATGGCTCTTTCCCCTCGCTAAGCCTAGGCGAGACGCGTGAGAAGAGAGGGCAGAAATGAGAAGAGAAAGAAGCGCGTATGCAGCGCAGAAACAAAAGAAACGGGAGTCGGCGGATGAGAAGAAGCAAGAAAAAGCTCGTGGAAGAAACTTTCGTCTTTCCCTCACGTTCGCCGTGTGCCTTGCACTTAAAGCAGGCTATTTGTTACTACTCGGGAAAGCCGGGCCAAAGTCTTCTGGACAGCCACTTTTTTTTTTTGTCTTGGTATTCCTTCATTTCTTAGTGTTGTATTTATCTTTTGGGGGGTTAGCCTATGGCTGCCTACACTTACTATTTACTTATTTATTCCGTCGGTATTCCTCAGGGCTATCGGCTTCTTTTCCACGCTGTGCACCAGTCGCTCACTCTTCAGAATATCTTTCGTCTTCCAAACTTTCGCACCACACTCATAGAGAAGCCATTCTTTCGTTCTCAACTCTTTCTTTATCGGTGCCTCCAGAATCCTCCAGCCTCCAACTTTACGCCCCTTCTCTCTTCTATTTTTACGTTGTTCGTCAGGGTTCATTCGGCTTCTGCGCATGTTGTTTCCTCCAGCCAGGCCTGACGGTGAAGCGAACTTTAGCTCTTTTCAAGCTGCAAGTCGTGCCCTCTACTTTTTTTTTCTTTTTCTCTTAACTCATACCACCACACTGCTTTCGATTGGCACTTCCAGGAGCTAGCGTCATTATTTTTGTTTAGTTACGTCTTATTCAACACTCCTTTCCTCCTTTTATTCGCTACAGCCCTTCTTTGGTCTTCTTATCCAAGCCACGAACTTTCCACTCATCAGTCCTAGCTTCACAAAAGGCGAAGAAAAAGATAGTAGAGAAAGCACAGGAATGACCTTTACGCGCCCCCTGCACGCGCTTCAGGGCAGGCGGGAGAACTAGAAACAAACGCATTGAATACCAGCTACAGCCATATTGCGAGCAACGATGAATGAGTCTCGGGAGCCCGAATAAAAGCGGTGTTGTGTGGTGCTGAATCCAGAATCGAAGAAATCGCATCTTGTGGATACGGCGACGACAGGGTTCATTAATTGCTCAAGGCGGGTCAATAATTTCCGTCGTTCAATATATAGACTCCCCCTACCTCCCAGAGAGAACGCCCGAAAAGAAAGTCATTTGTTTCGAAACACGGAAGCAACTGAGAACGTTGGCACCGGGTTTCGAGATTGGACTCGGGGCGCTCGCAGATGCTTCGGCTAAGAAAGATGTCCGGATTACGGTATAGACTCGGAGAGCGCGCCAGAAATGTTGAAGTCACATTGCGTTTGTCTACGGGCATCTCACTAGCAATAGCGGAAATGTATATAGCATCTCTCGCTTCAAAATGTTCAGCGAGTCTATAGCTGCAAGGTGCTGACTTTAAGTTGTACGATGAGATAAGGACTTAATGCATGAATTATTCTGGCGCACGCTACACACTTACAACCCGATAGGACAAACGTGTGGTCCTGTAGCTAGAGCGTGTTTGGTATAGTAAGTGATGCATTGAAGCCCTCCTCTCGATGTGGACGCCTCGTATAACCTCTCGATGTGGACACACATACACTATAACTCCTCGTATCACAGGAGTGTGGTAAACTCGTTAAAGAAAGGTAGTGTAATGCATAAAAGGTGTTACGTGCAGAGCGGAAACTGCGTGTGGACATCTTGATCTCGACAAATGGTTTATTATAGTAATGATAGTACACACAGTAGGAACAGAGTTCTTTTTAAAGTGCGAATCTGTTCTTGATCGAGGCTCTCATGTCTGGAACCATCGTAGATCCTAGTGGGATTTAACCCACAGAAGGTGGGTAAATCCTCCTACGGCAATGTGCCACCGACTCCATCTCTCCCACTACTCCCTACGCCCGCATGGAACCACTGCACCCAGTACTGCTCCCACTACTCTTCCGGCTTCAGTTATACACTTCATGCCACATCATTCCCACATCAGTCCCCCCCTACATGCCGCGTCATTCCCACTTCAGTCACCCACTTCGTGCCACGTCATTCCTACTTCAGTTCCCCTTTCGTGCCCCGTCCTTCTCACTTCATGTGACGTCACTCGCACTTCAGTAGCCCACTTCATTCCATATCATTCCCACTTCTTTCAAACCGGTTTCGCAGCTTCTTTAGGGTCGGCCAAGCTCCACTTGGCCGACCCTATTTTTTTACATATTTTTTACATTAACTGATGAGACTTTGTTCATTTGTCGCCTAAACCGCTATTGCAAATACTCATTTTATTCTTGTTTTCGAAAACACCTTCCTGCCCACATCCTCCCAGGGCTTTTTTTTTTCCCTCCTCCAATACTCTTGCAAAAGATCAAGTAGGAGAACGCACCTTAAACGCTGGCTAATTATCCTGATTTTAATCAAGCACATTATCTTTCTCTCGCATTCCCTTAACCGAAACGCTTTATCTACATATGACGTTATCCACGTCATGTGATACTGGCCTCATGCAATCCATGACGCTGCAGGAGGACATGAAGTCATGATTTGGCCTCCCAAGACAACTTTATTGATGTGTACTATAGCCGGACAATAATGCCAGCGAATACCGCAAACAAAACTGCTACAGTCGTGAACAGTTGCGGTAACGCCATATCCGCAAACCGTAAAAAGTTCGCGGACAGACAAGTGACAGAGATGTTCAGGGTGCTTGCTTATTTCATGAGCTCCGAAAATCCATACCCCTCCCCCTTTCCGTACACATTCGTTTATATATTTTTTCGGTAACGATGCACATCTATCTATCTATCTATCTATCTATCTATCTATCTATCTATCTATCTATCTATCTATCTATCTATCTATCTATCTATCTATCTATCTATCTATCTATCTATCTATCTATCTATCTATCTATCTATCTATCTATCTATCTATCTATCTATCTATCTATCTATCTATCTATCTATCTATCTATCTATCTATCTATCTATCTAACTATCTATCTATCTATCTATCTATCTATCTATCTATCTATCTATCTATCTATCTATCTATCTATCTATCTATCTATCTATCTATCTATCTATCTATCTATCTATCTATCTATCTATCTATCTATCTATTTATCTATCTATCTATCAAGCTACTTAATTAATCAAATGACTTTCATGAATGAGTCATGTGACTTGATATGGAACTGTGCTCGGTTTGCGAAAAACTTGGAAACTTGCAAATGAAGTTGAAGGCAGCGGAAAGCGGAGTAAGCCGCTTGCGCACACAGTTGCCTATGCAGTTAGTTGATCTGGCAACCCAGAAAGTACAGACGAGCACAGAAATACAACCACAGTGCTGAAACCGGCGTATAGACCAAGACCGACGTAAGGCCAACGAAATATATGTCCAGGCCACGAGTATATATACTTCTGACATCTCGGCCCGTGTTTATAAGCCGCCGTCATAAAAACCCCCGCCAACGTGTATATACGTCTCTCAACCCTGCGCCGGGTGGACACCTATTTCTCACGGCACCCCCCTTACGTCCGGACGCTATACGACCGAGACACGAGTCCCACCCGACCTGCCAGGCCTCAGCCTGTCCAAGGCGCCATGCGCGATCGAGTCGCCGAAAGCGGAAACCGAGCGTCCAGTTCCAAACGCGCGTGGCATTCAATTTGGGCCACCCTATTTCTCAATGCCTAGCAGTATCGCGAAAAAAAATACTTTTATTTCGAGGCATTCGTTTCCACCAATCTCTCTCTCCCTCGCTGTCCAGTCTCCCACACGGCGTGTTCCCTTTCAACGCACGAAAGCTCCCTTCTCCGTGGACGGAATCTTAGTTGCGGGCCATTATCGTACGTTTCCGCCCGAGGCGGCGGGCCAGGCGACCGGGATTCGTTTTCACCACATCTTTCAGCCGTCACGAAGGGCCTGAAAGAAAACGCCTTCAGAAACTTGAAGAAGCCGGTCGCGCCGCAGCGAAAACGACCACACTGCGGGGCGACCATCCGGCCCTTGCACTGCGGTGAAGCGGGACTGGCGGCGCAAGATCGAAGAAGCATCAACGAGACTTGTGGACGGGCCAGCCTTGAGGGGAAAGGTGTCTGCTTCACCTGGAACCAGCTCGGCGTGGGAGAGGGATATTGTTCGTGCGTGCGAGCGAGCGTGAAATGTACGTAGACCTTTCGCAAGCCACCATGTACAAAAAAAAAGCAAAAATAACACGAGCAAGACGCGTCATCTGTATAGTGGTAGCAGTAAAAGCAGAAGCAAACGGGCAGCTATATATATTTATAAAAAGCCCCACGTCAACCGAACACCGCTGCCTTGACGGAGGAGTTCATTTTTCAGAGGGAACACGAACGCACGCACGCGTATAAGGTGTGAAGGACGATGCACGGTCGGTCTTCATGCGGTGCGCCGCGGTTATATGCGGCGTGCGTTGCTGCGGCCCACCCTCGCCGGCGCTTCTAGCGCTGTCGCGCGGCGATCGCGTCGGCCGCAGGAAATGGCGGGATCAAGTAGCGCGTTGACACTCAAGTGGAAGTAAATAGAGCGGCGGCGCCTCCTTTTGGCCGGAGAGAAAAATAAACGGCGGGGCTGGAAGTAAAGCGCAGATCGAGAAACGAAAAGAAACGCTCAGAGCGTACGCGTGGCGCGTCACCGCTTATGGATAAATCGCGCGAGGAAATCGCAATTTTCTCGCGCGCAATCACTTCTCCGCGGCGGTGGTTCCGCCTTCGCTCCCCGCCTGAGGACACTCCCTCTTCTATCTTTCTTTCTTTTTCTCTTACTTTCTCTCTTTCGTAATCTGCCCCCCCCCCCCCCTTACCTCGCTTTCTGGGAGTCAGGCTGCAACAGTGGCGGACCAAACATTTCCCTTTCGGCTTGCCGTAACGTTTTCTAGAGTCAGCACATCTTTCTCGTTTCTCTCGGCTCGCGTATATACGGCACCGTAGGCTGGCGTGAGTGAGTTGAGCCAACAGTATTTCTCTTACTGAGTAAGGCCCGGCCCTGTAGGACTAGCCGCTGCAGTGGCACTCTTGATTGCTCCGCCTTTGTTTGCAGGCGCGTTTGTTTAGGGCTTCCCATGAGTGGTGAGAGAAGTCGGCGCCGCTTTTCCGAACCATATTTCGTCCTCGGGTCCCCCGTTGGTACCAAGCCTGCCCTGTTCCGAGGTTTCGGCTTCGCCGCATAACTCACCCTGCCCAAGATGGAGCGCGAATGTCGGGCTCGGCGCGAAGGCTCAACAGGGTTCTTTGAATGGGCATCGAAGGGTCGCGGTTATTTGACGCCGAGGCCAATGCGTCCTGGTATAACTCACCGTGGTGTTGGCATTCAACCAAAGCCTCGGTCTATATGTACGTATACTGGTGCCCAGAATAACGGTAAACATCGTTTTTTAAACCGACTCCGTTGCGCGTGGCCTTACAGAAACGTCCACTACATGATGTTCTATGGAGATGCGTGG
The DNA here is from genome assembly GCF_013339725.1 of Rhipicephalus microplus. Lineage (NCBI taxonomy): Eukaryota > Metazoa > Arthropoda > Arachnida > Ixodida > Ixodidae > Rhipicephalus > Rhipicephalus microplus. The sequence goes on from NC_051170.1 coordinate 106,101,501, forward strand.
TGTAGACGCATTATTCACCGCTTCGTGTGTTGCAAGAAGTCCGATATCGAGGGAAAAAAACAACACTTTGTACAAATAAGAAAAGCCTAATGATAATCTTGTGCATTATTCAGTGTAATGATAGTTACGACTGTTGCGGTTGCACCCTCAAATGGCAGCATAGAATGCCTTTGGTGCTTTCATGGGGTATGACCTTTACCTTTCATTCATAGTTTGCTGAAAGAGTAAAGGGCGGCCGCACATTACGACTGCCATGATCCTTTATCAGAGCTGTTGAGAGACACCACTGGTCTTTTTTGTTCAGTAGTAAGACTTTTATGCAGAAGGAAGTCTCGTGTGGTTGTGCTGTGCACAAGGATATGACGAATAAATACGCACGTTCTCTTTACTGTGTGGTTGGCCATGCAGAAATGCGTCTCTGCGTTTTCTGCAATGCAGCGCGGAGCGCTTGGCCAAGTGCATGAACGTTTCGCTCAAGTCCACACTCATCAAGCTCCATGAACGCTTCCGCATGAATATAAAAAATAAACACTGCCTCTACAACCAATGTTTTCTAACCAATTTCGCGCTTGCTACTGTCACTATGCCGGTTTGGGGTTGTTTGGATCATGGACACCATGTTTCAATACGTACTCAGCGCTACTGTGCATATTGTTCATAACAAAGACTGCTTCTTGTTGCTCCTATGCTTTTGCGCATATACCTTTAAAATGAAACTACTGTCCAGTCATAATCTATCAGTATTCTCTGCATGTTTGTTGCAGCCAAAAGTACATCTATATATTACCATTACGTACTAAAAACATTGGTTAAGCTGTCACAAAGTCGGTATTCTGGGAAGTGGGAAATTTATCACTTCGTGAATGACGGGGATTCAAAAACTACATTTGCCATGGATGTTATCTTTACAAGTCCGAGAAGAACAAACAGAAAACATGGGGACGTGACAAATCAGGAACATTATTTCTAGCTCAAGTCTTAGCCCTCCCTCATGTACTATTCCTTTCCCTGCCTCACTCACTCACTCACTCACTCACTCACTCACTAAATTGGTTTCAGAGGTTTAGTGCAAGCGCTTCACAAGTGTGTACGGGTGACGTGCCTGATATTGCACGCCAGTTCTAAATACTGTGATGTCATCGGCGCTTTGGTTGTGCAAATGCGAAACGGTGGTTCTTTGGTTGGTTGATCCTTATCAATCTGGTCCTACCCACCATGGGGGATTGGCCGTAAAACGAATGGTGCCTTGATATATAAACGAATTTGTTTATAATATCGAATTGATAGAGAGAGGTAGTTTTTTGAAATAACTCATTAAATATCTGAAGAACTTTTTAGCCTATTTCCCCACAATATATAGATTAGGAAAACGTATCAATTTTGCCTATAATACAGAAATGATATTCCTTTCTGGGATAGATCTATGGTCTCGGTGGTCTACGTATCGTTCCACAAGAACTAGCTAGTGCCCAGTCATGACAGGCACAGGGAAAAGAAATCAATATAGAAGAAAGAAATCAATCCACATGCAAGCCGAACTTGTTTCCTGCAGGGCCTTGGCTCCTGTGTGGCAAAGTCTAACCTAAACAGATTTTCAGCATGGATTACACCTAGCTGAGACCTAAGAAGCAGCGGTATTTTCCCCAAACATTCTGCCCTCGGTTTTAATGCGAAAAAGTTAGATTACCCACGCGAAGAAAAATACAGAGTTCGTCACATGAGTGTCGACAGGATACCGTCTTGGGGTCTGCAAACCGCGTTGCATCACGGCTGGAACAGGGGTAGAGTGCTGGTGCAGTTTGGTTTGGGGAATACATAGCCAAAGTATGCCATCAAGGATGATGTCACGTGTTAGTGTCCCGTGGTATAGTGGATGTAACTGTAGTCGTGAGACCTGAACTCATCCTTGTTTCACATTCAATGAATCTTAAGAGAATCAAGGGCTATAACCTGTGATGAAGTGAGCCCTGCGGAGCTCCGCTGCTGGATCGCTTGTGCTTCACGGAAAATAGCACCTGCATATGCCTTGCGATAACTTTATCTGCATAATGCGCAAGGATGGCATGGTACTGATATTGCTTCCAGCACGTTTCCACGCGTTTTCATTTTATTGTAGGCACGTATCACTATAGTTTTCGTAAGTGATATCAGCAACAGAGGAGCGTAATAAAATGGTTACACTACATTGTTATACCAGCTTCGACTGCATCATCAGCAAAAAAAAAAAAAAAATCACCAGGAAGCTATTTAGATTCTGTGAAAACTTGCCAAGAAGCTTGTGACACGTAATGCGAATGGGTGCGGTTTTGTCAAGTGCTCCAGTCGACACATTAAAAGAGTAAAAGAAAAAAAATTAACTTCTACTAAATAAAGCTAAGGCGTATCTGTATTTCGTAGATTATTATTTACGATTGTTCATATTTTCCGAAAGAAGATGAGAGGATCATTTTTGTTGTAATGATTACTTAATATTTGCCACTTGCGATTCCGTTCAATCTGAAGAAATTTTAGCGCCCTCGAACGTATCTGATCAAGCTTGAAAGAAGGCAATCATGTCACCATCACGTACTAAATTGAAAATTATGAGCTCGGAAAGCCCACATTTCGCTAGAGCTTGCAAGTAGGCACCAACACCCTACTCAAGGCGTCAAAATTTCTGCACAATGTACAAGTGCTTTGCACCCTTTAAGTTGGGCTTCTTTCTTTACTTAAGCGTTCAGTGGCGATGAAGCCTTTTCATAAAGAAAATAAAAAAGCGAAAGGGATTGAAACGGGGGGGGGGGGGGGGTGCTTCTTAACTTAGAAAATACATTTGCAGAGTCTAATTTAAGCTGCATTTCAAAACAAAGAAAATGGCGTTCATACCGGATTCCGTCCTCGATGTAGGAAATTTAGTAAGCCCCAAACATTTATCTTTCATGTTAACAAGCAACTTATTGGGTAATGCAAATGCGCGCTAGAATCAATCTCTTTGTTAACTTTGTTGCAACATGAATGCTCGAAAAGTTGAATGAAACAGAGCTCGAACAAAACGTTTCCACGGGACTGCGACTCGCTTTTCTCGGAGATTCAACAGGCGTCGTGGTGGACACTTCATATACAGTTCTGCCCCATTTCCATTCCTGTCACTTGTATTTTTAGATTCCACAGACCACACGACATGCAGGCGAGAAAAGGAGGGAGCGCATTTATTTTCAATAAAGGCCTCATAAAACCTTAATGCAACTGAATCCACCTCCCACTATGTATTTGGAGTAGCAACACGCGAGCAGAGGGGTGGCGCATAGAGCGATATATTAAGGGCCTATAATCCTAATGGTACTTGCGAACGGACAGAACGACAAGGGACAATGAAATAAAGCAGACAGAGGTGAGGCGGTGTGAGGGTAAGGGAGATGCCATTGAGGATGGAGGATGCAACAGAGTCAGCAGAGAACGGGGAGAGAGTCAAAGAAATATTCGTATACCATCATTCTCTTGCCCCAGTGCATCGAGATGTCTGTCCTCTGTACTCTTTACAGGCGAGAAGGAGAGCCCACAGGCGCTGAAACTTAGTGAACTGCGAAGAAAGAAGGGGTGACGGGGAGAGGAGGGACAGGGGTCTTCCTCAAAAGCGCCGCCATAAACGGTTGGTTGCCAGACAGACCATTTCGACAATGACGCGGCGGCCAAGGACGCCATTTCGCGCCTGGCGATGATGACAGTTTTATGACCAATTTGGCCATTCGCGGTTTCCTGGTGTACGGCGAAACCACCGAGTGAGGACTATAACCGCCCTCCTACCAGAGGTTGTGCCCCTCTTCCATCAACGTCCCCCCTCACCCTCCTTTTACTCCGCCGTTTTCCATCGTATATATACCCCCTCCTGAAGTCCCGCAGCGCAGACAACGGGATGCGGTTAGCGGCCGGCAAACGTTGATTCCGATGGCACATAGGCCCTGAATCTGGAATGATCCCGAAAACGGTCCGGCCGTGTGATGTCTAGTTTAGAGACAAAGAGGGGACCGTTGCTCTCGGGCGCTATGGTTGTAGTTTAGGCGCGTATCGAGTGTGCGCTCGCGAACGCCCTCTCCCGTCTTTATTCGCCATCGTCGGCCCATTTTCGTAAGAGCTCGCATTTGGAGCACCAGGATGTCATTGGCTAAATTGATACAGTCTTTGTGCACCCGTGATGGCATATTTTAAACGAGGCTCGGCAAAGCTGTTCGATTCTTACTACGCGCGGTGCCGTCTACAGGCCGTAAAGGGCATCGCACTTCAGAGCGTTTAGATGACAGTGGTTTGTTGCCGATGCGTAATGGAGAGACAAGACGGAGAGATGTTGATACGGTTCACGCATGAAGTACAGCTGTTTGTCAAAAAAGCTTGTCCGGGATTGAGAAATATGGCATTTTTTTCAACTCAAATGTGATCTGGTTCGCCAAACGTCCTTCGTATCTCAATTTTGCGAATGCTGCCATTTAACTTGGGTGCTATAGAAGGATACACCGTTGAGAGTTCAATGCGGAAGTCATCAAATCTGCTTACTTAAAGCTTAGTAAACCACTAGCGAAAACCCACGCCACGCGAAGCACTCTCAATTTGAGTCATCCTTCATTCACTTGGTTCACTTTAATGCTGGTTGGTTCACCTTTCATATTTAATCACATTTTTTCACGTTTATTCACATTTTTCACATTTATTCGAGTTTCAATTGATTCGCATTTAGGCCACTTGGCTCATTTTCGATACATATTTACATCCCTAAATTGCCGCTTGAACCACACTTAAATCGCTTGATTCATTTTTGATTCAAAATTAGGTGACCTGATTCGCCCTCGGTTCCCCTTTTTTTGCTGTTATGTTCGTTAGTTCATTCCTGAATCACTTTCAATACCCTTTAATTTCTACTCAGTCGTATCACTAATTTGTACTCAATTTGTTCTGAATATCATACTATACTGAAAGCCGGATATTTCGACCCATGAGCCATGCAATGCTTTCGCATTCATCGGTGTTAGGAAATAATGGAACGAATAAATTGCACTCCTGATTACACATTCAGCTCAACAGGATGACAACACGGGACAGGGGGTATGAGGGTATCGCTCAAGTGGACCTCACTGCACCACGTATGTCCTCACTTGTGAGTGAGGATTAGACTATCACTAGACGGTTCTTGATTTTGCATCGATAACTCTGCCTTCGAGGTGTACTATACTATCATACTTCGAAGCATCCTCGCGTTAGAGCAGCCCACATTCTTTCCCCTTTAAAACGAGGTGATGATTCTTCTGGACCCGTATAAGTCTTACTATATATCTTTCTGAAGGTCACAATTTGAGATCGTAGGGGAGTGGAACACCCCCTACTTTAGGAAAATTTTCCATTTTGTGTTATATATACTCATGCGCACATACAAGCTAACAATCACGAACATATTAGGTAGATCCCTCCTCTCCCTCCCCCCACCCGTCAAGAAAGAAGACCTGCACGCAGGTGTACGATGATTTACCAATGCGACATCGCCTGTTCCTGCGATGTCAATAACAGGGCGCAGCTTGCAACTGTTTTATCTCATATTATGTATTTCGCATATGCATGAAGACTGCGCAGCAATAAGTTTGTTTTTCCACAGTAACATTTCCAATAGAAAAAAAAAAACACTTAGCGATTTCAACTTAGAGGAGTAGAAAAGTAGAACAAACACAAAGAAAGACATAGAGGTGAAATGTAGAAAGTGCCTGCCATTTGGTCTCTACAACTGATAGAGAGAGAAAAAAAAGATTGTCGCATATTTCACGCGTAGTGAATGTTTGTGGGAATTGATTTCACGTGGACCTGTCAGCTAGTACACTTATTTATGCGGCCCTTTGAGCGGAGTATAAAGAGGTGGATCGACGTGGCCGTCTATTTTGGGTAGTTGCGTGCATGTCGGGGGGTTGCCAGGCAAGTTGAGTGCACCGGCGCCTGCAGGCTAGCTCATTTTCTATTGTAACGCCAGTACTCACGTTACAGCAACAAGGAGCTGAAGCATCGTTTGTTGGTACATTCGCCCATTCGTTCTTGCTTCCATCCATTCATGCGTCCAACCGTGCGTCCGTCCACACATGCGTTCCTCAATGTGTTCGTCCGTACATCCGTTCGTCCGTCTGTCCGTCCGTCCGTGCGTGCGTGTGTTCGTATGGCAGTCTGTCTGCCTGTCTGTCTGTCCATACGTCCGTGAGTCCACCCCTCTGTCTGTCTGTGCGTCCACCAGTCCGTCCGTCTATCTGTATGTCCATCCGTCCATCCATCTATCCAGTGAACACTCCAAGTACAGCCATCACACATCTTTTGATCATGTATTCATCATATACAAGTGCCGCCATCCGGCAGACATTCTAAGGACCGCTCTTTCGGGTATGTGCAAGCAGTGGCTATATACAACATCGGAGGGTGGACAGACCCACATCCTAGCGGGCTTCGCACCTAAAAACCCTATGCTATAGCTCAGTCATATGGTTATACATACGTAAATTGTTGCACTAAAGTCACAAACTTCGACAAATTATGCGTCTATACCTGCAGTGTAATAAGTGCTCCTAAAATGTTTTCAATGCCTGTTTTGCTGTTGTGGTTTGATATATCCTGTAAATTATCTGTGGTGCTTCTCACCCATATCTTAAAAATGCGCAAAACGATATTGATATATAACTGTATTTTGATTAGACGTTATTCACGGCCGCTTCCCTTATACTTCGTTTAGTTCTCTAACATACATCACGCGCCCAGTATTTTGACCACGGTGCCCATATCACACATTTTTGTACTGTAACGCGAGCTAATACATATGGAAGGCGAGATTCTATAATCACGGAAGCAGATGTTTTATGTTAGACTGCTTGTTATTCTATGTACACATAGAGATATACAGAGATACAGAAAACAAGGGAAGCGCCGAGAGGTTAACTAGATTCGTAACATCCAGTTTCCCACGAAGATAATGTGACCTATAAAAAAAGTTTCCAAGCGGCATACGCTTATAGTATAGAAACGTTACCCACGAAAGTAATCAAGACGGGAGGGTAGGATAAGCATAAGCGAAGAAAATTCGTTTAAGCAATGGTACTCATCATAACAAACGGGTGAAGTGGCGCTGCTGTAAGATAAAAGCATTAGAGCCCGACAGGAAGAAACGCGTACTACAGGACCAAACGCACGCTGGTTGTGTTGGTGTTTCGTATGCATTCTTTAGCTTTTTTTTTTATTTCCCTCGTTTTTGTGGCTCTGTAACATAATGAACAAGTACGAACTAGCCCGGCAGTCCACAGAACTCCTAAAGGGCATTTGAGCTGAATTTGTGTCTGAGCTGTTCGATCTCGCAGTTTAATTATGCTTAGCGTGACACAAACACTCGCCAAATAGGTACCGAAACACACTGCAGTAATCATTTTGGAAACACAATGCCTGTGCGTATCTATTGTGACCATTCGCTTTGCATTAAAATTGACGTAAAAGAGAACGACGTAATAGTATACGCTTGTACGACGTCCTTCTAGGTCAAGCTTATTATTCTTCATGGTATTACGCAACAACAAATAAGTGTACAGAAAGAGGCCATGCAGTTAATAAAATTATTGTTATATAGATAAGCTTTCCCTGCATTGACTTTGCTTATGCTTTTTGTGCATTGGCCTTTGCTATAATCAGGTGTTATGCCGCATACCACATGATATAAGCAAATGCCAATGCACAAAATCCTGAATCTAATCCTGAAAGTTTCGGGGTTCGTCTTCATTGTAGTTAGAAAAATTAAAATGGTAAAATATGGTTTTTGTTGGAAAGAGAACGTGTAACATCTGAAATCCTGCGTCAAATACCATCAAACGCCGCAGTGTAGTTTAATTAAGCTCACGTGTATCAATGTACTATGTTTCCTTTTTTGTATCTCTCTATAATCTAATCTCATAATACCCTTCCCCAGCACAGGAGAGCTAAATGGACTCGCGTCTGGTTGACCTCCCTGCCTTTCTTTCCTCGACTTCTTCCTCCTCCAAAATGTTTTATGTAAAGTTTAACCCAACCACGAGAGAAGTTGAAGGTTCTTTATCGAAGAAAGAGTTAACACTTAATGACACCCTCCCTCTCTCCCCCCCCCAATTTTTCTAATATTATTGCTTTACGCTGGTTAGTTCTGCACGTAATTTTCATGACAAAGATAGATACAAGGCACTATGCCTTGTATCTATCCCTGTTACTTACGAAAATTATGCGCAGAACTCATTACCACAAAGCAATAATAATAGAAAGATTGGGGTTGGGGGGGGGGGGGATTATCTAGTGCTTGCCTTTTTATAACCTTCGAGCGTTGCGAAACCTTGAGATCGTTTTATAACTTCCTAAACTTATAAAAGGTTAGGAACTTACAGAACGATATTAAAGTCTTACAACACTCAAAGCTTATGAAAGGGTGAACCCTAAACGACAACCCTCCCCCACCACCCAATCTTACTATTATTATTACTTTGCGCTGGTTAGTTTCTGCACATAATTTTCGTAAGAAATAGAGATGGATAGGAGGCAGTAAGGTTAGGGGCTTATTGCCGATCCTGATGTCTTGCAATGATTGCGAAGTTATGAAAGAGCGGAGTGAGAAAGAAAACAAAATACCCAATAGAGGAACAGTTATTGATGGTGCAGTGTCCTTAATCATATGCGCGGCTTTGTGTTGCAACGCAATACTATGCAGTCACTTTTAGAACGTCTCTTTGTAGTGTTATTTCGCGTAATGTACCTACAGCTTAAGGCGGTTCAGAAGCTATTGCTCTCTTTAGAATAAAACTAAGCTGAAATCGATAGAGACAGGCGCCGTACCGAGACTGCACAGCAGCCACGTAGCCAGGCGTTCTCATATGTGCCTGGAACAGGAGAATCCAGATCACAGCGATAAATAATTCAATTAGGGAAGTTATCAGAATGCTCTCCCCTCTAAATGGTCTGGCCTTACGTGCACTACTCTGTATAGAAGAAGGCTGCAGAAAGCTGGAGGTACCCCAATGTACAGCAGCATGAGCACACGCGGTGCATAGTTAATTGCGAACACCACAGCTTTTTAGGAGGCACCGTGTTGTACATACACAGCAGCGCGCCAAACCGTGATTAGGAAGCCATGGAAGAAAGAAACGAAAATGCCCGCTTAGGGTCCTCCACTCGAAACGTAGGGTCTTGGGTGAAACAGTAAGAGAAGCTCGTTCATGCGATTTGTGAGAAAGATTAAAAAAGAAAACAGCAATTGCGGCCGCACCAGCCAGCCAGATGCCACGTGCTGCGAAGCGTTCTGGATACGTTTCTCGCGGCCGAAGAAGCGAGCTCTGAAACAGGGGATGCGGCCGGATGTTAGCCCGGAGATTGTGAAGCTTTTGTGTGTGTTTCGCGTTATCTGTTTGTTGCCGTGGCTTCTGTTTCGCTCGTGCAAAACGGGAAAGCGAATAACGGGATGCGTATAATCGCCGAGCGTAACGTTTTGCTTACGCTTTAGTCAAAACACGCAGTGTATAACAACAACAGAGGCAGCGTGCGCAGTCTCTAATTGGTCATCAGGGGTAAGCAAAAGTTGGTTCTCGAGAAACGGTATCATTTGCGCGTAGCAGCAGCGCGAAAGGTTCTGCGGTTTGATCGCTAACAGCGTGTGAAGCTGGCAGATTAAAGTGGTCGGCGCGACGATTGTGCTTCTCCAGGGGAATCGCGCTCGCGCACCAAATTTTTGGCGCAACGCCTTTAACACATCCATGTACGCAACGAAAAAGAAAGCCATTTCATTAAATTATTTTTGATTAGAGCAGCAAAGCACTTCGGAGTCATATGTGTGCTGAATGGCGATGCGCGTTGTAAATGGCTACGAATCAGTTTCCGCGTTAACTTTAAGACACCGTTTCCCGAGAATTCCCATCACTTGAAAGGACATGTTTTTATCTCCGAAAATGCACGTACCAGCGTCAGTGCAGGTACGATACGCTCGAAAGTCTTACATGTTCAAACAGTGGAATGAGACATTTAATTACATTTCATCTTCATTCCCCTGCGTGGCAATCCGTGAGAAGTAACATTTTTCATGGAGCAGTGCTGGTGTGTATATTTTAGCTCGAAATGTGCTGTAAGGCGTCCGAGAGGCCATCTGCTCGATGGAACTCCGTGACTAATGTGCGGCAATGCAATGAAGTGGAACAATCGTCTGAATTCTAGGCTCTGGAATCCTGTCAACAAATAGAAACTCTTGCTTCCGTCATAGGCGAAACCGTGACAAAATGCTCTTTGCAGAGAGCGCAGCTCATGCACCCAAATAATCGCTAGTGCAAAGTTCAAATAAAATCGAACTTTTTGCCTGGAAAATTGATTGAAGTGAAGGTTGCCGATTGCAGTGTCAGATAGGCATTAAAGTTTGAATTAGCGGTAGAGTTAAAAAAATTAAAACGTGAGTGAACAGGAAAAGGTACCTGTTCAGGTGCGCGCGATAAAGAGCGATTAAGTTATGCAGATGACTTGAACAATTGTCACGTCTACAAACTGCATTCATTGCATTCAACATCGGAGCGCTATGAAGAATGTCCCCCGCTGTTCATTGGGACTTTTGACCGTGGAGCTACTTATGCCAGCCACCCGTACTATTACGACAAAAAAAATTATCATTCTAAACGAGTCTTCTTCTTCACCCTCTTCTTCATCTTCTGCTTCACTCCCACACTATGGGCACTGATTTATGTGGCGTGGAGTGAAATTACTCTGATAGTGGAGAGAACGCTTACAGCTAAAATGACAGACAGACAGATAGATAGATAGATAGATAGATAGATAGATAGATAGATAGATAGATAGATAGATAGATAGATAGATAGATATATAGATAGATAGATAGATAGATAGATAGATAGATAGATAGATAGATAGGCTAATAGATAGATAGGTAGATAGATAGACAGATAGAAAGAAAGAAAGAAAGAAAGAAAGATAGATAGATAGATAGATAGATAGATAGATAGATAGATAGATAGATAGATAGATAGATAGATAGAACAAAAAAAAGAAAGGAAGAAGACGAAAAAAACGGAAAGAAATAGAATAAAAAGAAAGAGGAAATTACGGGCAGAGAGAAAAAAAGACCGAAGGAAAGTGGCAGAAAGAATCAGAAAGAGAAAGAAAGATAGAACAAAGGGGGACGAACACAAAGCAAAATACAACAAGCGAGAAATACAAAGAAATGTGTCGATATAAATGGATAATAGACAGAAAGAGATAGAAAGAGCCGAGGGAAAGGCGGCACAGATTAAGTTTCGAAGCAGTATACGCTCTTCCCTCAGGATCAGCCCCACTATCGCGAGACTGGCTTCGATTTTTTTCTTTTTTTTTACGTCGGGCCTGTAAATGCGTCAGCGGTATCAACGTGAGTATATAAATGAGCGGTGTCGACACGAGTGATGCGAAAATTATCACGTGACGGCTTCACCGAATGACGTCATCGTGACGTCACAGTCGGAATTCGTCGCTTACGAGCCATCCCATCACGATGGCACGAAAGTGGCGAGGACTTCATATGAGTCATAAATGACGTCGTCGCATGACGTCTATAGCTTGCTGAAAGGTGGGCCCGCCACGGAGGCAGTGCTAAGCGACCGAATGAGATGCCTCTGATCCTGGGGGCAGTGGAAAACGACGTTAGGTGCGCAAAGCTTTCGGTTCCAATAGAGTGCGCGAGGAGTCATGGGAGTTTTAGCAGCTGAACTGTAGTGTAGTAATTAAAACGTAACAGAGCATCATACGTGCAAACCGAAGGTTGTATAGGTACGGCCCCCTACTTCCGTCCAGTTATTTTTTGTCCCCCTAAATTTATTTCCATTGACGTCACGATTACTCCATTTCCGTTAAAATATAGGAGACGAGCTTGAGGTTTGCCTGAAGAGCAGAGCGCAATTCTGTAATCGCAATCCGTGCTCCTCATCTTCTAAATCGGTAGCCTCGCTACTCTTCTGCAGCGGGTATACCTTAACTACGCCGCAAGGAAAGGAGCATCTGTGCAGTAACATTGGCCGCTTCAAATTATCGTTGAATGCCTGCTGCGAGTACTGTTGCAAAGTGTTCATTACGCTATAATTATCGCTTTTGCGAGGCAGCAATGTAGCCACTACGCAACCTATGCAGTCACTCAAGTAGTTGGCGCTTTTGCTTCTGCTGAAATACCGCGTGCAGTATGTGAAAGCGCTTTGTAATGGTTTGGCCTTAAACATAAATTTAACTACAGAAATTATGCTAAGTTTCACTGCCTCAGGTTTGGGACATTGCCAAAGAGATATTTTGATGTGGTTTGTAGTTGGATTCAAGTTTCTAAACCTATATACTCCATGGTAATATTGACCACAACAAATGTGTCATAATTTATATAAAAATGGTTTTGGGACGTTAAACCCCACATATCAAATCATAATTTATATAAAATGCATTATAATCTAACAAATGTATTCGAGATTGCTATGATCAGGATGATTCGGTAGTCTGGTCTACTAGCGCAATCCCACAATAAAAGCAGCATTCATTTGATATATAACCCAGTACTTTCTATTTATTTTTTTTATTTGTTTATCGATTTATTTATTTATTTATTTACTCTTTATCATTCAGCATTGTTCATAATATCTTTAATATTAAAACTGCGAAATATTGGTCAATCCTCCAGAGTGAGTATGTGCCATTTTCTGCAAGGCTCAAACAAACAAACAAACCAACAAACAAACAAACAAACAAACAAACAAACAAACAAACAAACAAATCTCTCATACATTGTGCTAGTCACAAGTCTTGGCATTTGGCGTGTTTCCATGCTTCTGTCAAGCAACATTACATTAGTCAGAGAGACTCCTGCTTTTACATGACGTTCGTATGGGGCTTTTTTCCAAGGCGGGGGAAGCAATTACAAGCGTCGGCGGTGTCTACGTGAGTAAATTAATAAGCGGCTTCAACACGAGTGATGCGAAAATTATGATGATGTGACGGCTTTACCGAATGACATCACCGTGATGTCACAGATAGGGGTGGCTTTGTGTTAGCGCGTTTGCTTTCCAAGCAAACGGCCTGAGCTCGATTGCCACTCTAGCCGAATTTTCTTGTGATTCATGTATATACATATATATATATATATATATATATATATATATATATATATATATATATATATATATATATATATATATATATATATATATATATATATATATATATATATATATATATATATATATATATATATTTGTATACCAAAGTTTCGCTTATGGATAATGCTGATTTTCCGCTCAGAACCAACGACGCTGACACCAACATCAAAATTTCTGGGAAACAAGCTCTTTCTTTAATAAAATTCTGGTGAACTTTGTAACGATTCTTCAAACGTACTTGGTCTTTTCACGAGGTTACAGCAACTACTCGCAGTCACGCGTGACATGCCGCGAAACAATACACTTTGCGTTTCCTTGCCGTAACAGTGCTTCTCGAGCGAGACCAGATATCGTGGTCGTACGAGTCAAGGGCTATAGTAAGCCATCACTGCCATTTTATTTGGGTTTTGATAACTTTGAACGGGCCGATCGAGCTGCCCGTTCTGCCAATACTGAAAGCGATGAAATATCAATTCGGCTTTCCAGAACTGACGCTGCACGGAAACTCCACATGCTTGCTCGCAAGCGCACCTCGTCACAATGGAACGAGTCACATTTCATCCATGCACGGTTAGGTACTTTGGACCCAACTCTTAGTCTTGGAATTACTCCGGAATTACGCCGACGAGACGCTACTATGCTGTGCAGATTATGGTTGGGCGTCGCATTTACCAAAGCGTACGCGTTCTGCATAGAAATGGCTGACACTGCTGCATGCGACCATTGTGGCAGTGATGAAACAACTTGGCACATTCTGTGTGAATGCCCACAATACTGCTCGCAGAGACAGTCACTCTGCAATGCACTAGATGAACTGGACAACCAGCCTCTTTCGGAAGAAAGAATCCTGCGCTGCCGACAGGACTTTATGTCGCAGAAGAAGGCTGTGAAGGCGCTCATGCGCTTCTTGCGTTCAACCGGCCTGTCCAAACGACTGTGATCGGAACTCCCTGAATGTGTGTGCATGTGGTTTTTTTTCTAATTTATTTTTTATCTCTCTATTTCTATCCTCTTTCCGACCCTTTTCACCATCCCCGTACAGGGTAGCAAACCTGTTCGTCTAGGTTAACCTCCCTGTTCTTCCTTTTATTTATTTCTCTCTCTCTTGATCACTTTAAAACTACAAGTAATTTCCGCTATGCCAAGTTTCCCTTGATTGTCTTTTCAATTGGTTAAAACACACAAAGTGCCGTATAAAACTTTCGACGTGTATTTTCCGTGTCTCCTGGTTGACTTAAAATACAAATCACGTGTGTCGCATACCCTCATGCCACAGGCCATGGTATGCGAATATATGTCACAGGGGGCAGGGCGAAGGAGCTTCATAACGTACATGACAGTGACGTCATATTATTATTGGTATGACCTGTCAATCAGGTTCGCGACACTCAATGGTCCTCTGGGCCAATTTTCCCACAACCTGTCTCAACTACCACAAGAACCCTGGGAAATGGGACGTGGTCAGATATTTTCTTGTGCTAGGGGGGAGTGGTTGTTCAACTATTGGTTATGTGGAGGTTCCTTCGTACGTTTGTAAGTGTGTGCATAGATATATAAAGAGGCAAAACTGAATATTTTTCAGTTTTGCATTTTTTAGTTTTTGCCTTATTGGCTACGATTACACCAATGATCAAGACGGTAGCGATCAACCGGTCAACTTACTTTATTGAGTCGGAATAGATGTGTATTTACGTATTTTCTTATTAGTTTCAAGGAAGATAACAGCGACAACAATCTTTATTGATATTCCTGGAGATGGTATAGCCTGGTTTATCACCTACATTGCTGCTTCAGGTGACGATGACTATCGTACATTATTCTAAGATGTTCGAGCATGCCTCTGGGGTATACACACGAGCTTTGGCCGACAGATGCGAATAAAGAATCATGGCATATCCACGAAGTGAATGATGATGAGTGGGCGAAGCAGTGGGCTCGTTCGATGTTACGCACCATAAATCACCCGTGACACTGGCCACTCGCGCAAGTAAATGGGTGACAAAGTGTTGTACACTTATATACGACGTTTATTGGCCATTGTGATGAGTGAAGAAAACGACAACGACGGAAGTGCGGGGCAAGGCGCGTGTAATGTGCGCGTGAGTGTCAGCGAATCAGCTGATGACCTGTGGTGGCCCATAGAGGTGGCGTGCCACGATTGGGCCACGGGCGACCATCACGTGGCAGTGGGCTTTGTGGCTGGGGACGAGCCGAAGCAGCGGGAGACGGGAGACAGCGGGCCGAAGCGTCGGACGCAGGCGATCCAGGTTCCGGCCAGGGAACGCGGCCGTCCACGCTACTGCCGTCCAACTACCAGCTGGGGCGGCGTTGCCGGCCCGAGTACTGCATCTCGGGGCGCGGCCTGGCCTGCTGTTCTCTTCCTTGCCGAGGGTATCGCGGATGTCGGCGAGGCGTCTCCACGGTCAGCCGTCCGACACAGCGATGAACGTGGCCTGGCTAATGGTCACGGTTGCGTCGAGCATCGCGTCTCGGCGCACGCTCTTCGCTGGACGGGCTGGCCATGCCCCGCATGGAGCATCGCGTCTCCGATGCGGGTTGACTGCTCCGTGGCCGCACCCATGCCTTCAAGCGCCGGTGTCACCAGAGCGTCGCACTTCGGCAAGGGACGAGCGAGATGTTCTGCCGGGCGAGACGCGGGAGTGCGCACAGAGGAGCACGGAGCCGGGCGAGGTTCAGGGTGGCCGAGGATCCAGGTGCCAGGGAAGTTGCTGGCTGAATCTAGGATCGCCGAGCGGTGCCGAGTGATGCGCCAAACTTGGACGTGGGCCACGAGCTCATGAGCTGCAGTGTGCACCCGAGGGTACCTGGCGGTGTCCTGGCCAAGAAGAAGGAACGTGCGGAAAAGAGAGCTCGAGGGTTGAGGCAACGAAGGCAGACGAAGCAGTGCGCCGCTCGAGAGGACGAGTTCATGGCAGCGTTCCTGAGCCGGACGTGAGACCCGTACGTGTCGGCGAGGTCGAGCTCCGGTGTGTCTGTTCAAGGTCCAAGGCCGAGACCTGCTGAACGGCTCCTGCCCGGGTGCAGTGGCCGGGAGCAGGTTCGTGGGCGAGGCCTACCGGGCGTGGTCCTCGGGAGCCGTGGCCTGATCCTGGACCTCCGGAGTTGCGACCCTGACTGCTGGGTTGGCCGCGACGTCCGACTCAACGGCGCTGCACACGGTAGCGTATCCGTGCGTCGTCAGCCGTTCCACCCATGCCATGAAATAAAAAGTTCATGTTGATCCTTTCTCGTCCGCTATCCACAAACATAGTGACGAATGTCCGTTAACCATCACAATAAATGGCGAGCCTGCCAGGATTAAGCTCTCGCGTGACATCTGAGAGCCTCACGTTGTTTGTGTGTGGCGGACGAGAATGGACGACAAGAGAAAGCTAGTTGAGCTAGGGAAGGAGATGGGGCTGAGTGGAGAGGCTTTGCTGGCATGGGTGAGCGCGGAGGAAAAAGAAATGAGGGACCAGAGAGCTCGGAAACGAGGCCCGAAGCCGCGCTGGTCCAGGCATCTCCGCCACCACTGCTCGAGAGTCGTGAGTCCAGGGGACTGTTCTTCCTCATCACAGTGTATTGTAAGAAAAGTTGTTTGACTGAAACAACTTTCTTGTGCGGGGGGTTATTGTGATGAGTGAAGAAAACGACAACGACGGAAGTGCGGGGCAAGGCGCGTGTAATGTGCGCGTGAGTGTCAGCGAATCAGCTGATGACCTGTAGTGGCCCATAGAGGTGGCGTGCCACGATTGGGCCACGGGCGACCATCACGTGGCAGTGGGCTTTGTGGCTGGGGACAAGCCGAAGCAGCGGGAGACGGGAGACAGCGGGCCGAAGCATCGGACGCAGGCGATCCAGGTTCCGGCCAGGGAACGCGGCCGTCCACGCTACTGCCGTCCAACTACCAGCTGGGGCGGCGTTGCCGGCACGAGTACTGCATCTCGGGGCGCGGCCTGGCCTGCTGTTCTCTTCCTTGCCGAGGGCATCGCGGATCTCGGCGAGGCGTCTCCACGGTCAGCCGTTCGACACAGCGATGAACGTGGCCTGGCTAATGGTCACGGTTGCGTCGAGCATCGCGTCTCGGCGCACGCCCTTCGCTGGACGGGCTGGCCATGCCCCGCATGGAGCATCGCGTCTCCGATGCGGGTTGACTGCTCCGTGGCCGCACCCATGCCATCAAGCGCCGGTGTCACCAGAGCGTCACACTTCGGCAAGGGACGAGCGGGATGTTCTGCCGGGCGAGACGCGGGAGTGCGCACAGAGGAGCACGGAGCCGGGCGAGGTTCAGGGTGGCCGAGGATCCAGGTGCCAGGGAAGTTGCTGGCTGAATCTAGGATCGCCGAGCAGTGCTGAGTGATGCGCCAAACTTGGACGTGGGCCGCGAGCTCATGAGCTGCAGTGTGCACCCGAGGGTACCTGGCGGTGCCCTGGCCAAGAAGAAGGAACGTGCGGAAAAGAGCTCGAGGGTTGAGGCCACGAAGGCAGACGAAGCAGTGCGCCGCTCGAGAGGACGAGTTCATGGCAGCGTTCCTGAGCCGGACGTGAGACCCGTACGTGTCGGCGAGGTCGAGCTCCGGTGTGTCTGTTCAAGGTCCAAGGCCGAGACCTGCTGAACGGCTCCTGCCTGGGTGCAGTGGCCGGGAGCAGGTTCGTGGGCGAGGCCTACCAGGCGTGGTCCTCGGGAGCCGTGGCCTGATCCTGGACCTCCGGAGTTGCGACCCTGACTGCTGGGTTGGCCGCAACGTCCGACTCAACGGCGCTGCACACGGTAGCGTATCCGTGCGTCGTCAGTCGTTCCACCCATGCCATGAAATAAAAAGTTCATGTTAATCCTTTCTCGTCCGCTATCAACAAACATAGTGACGAACGTCCGTTAACCATCACAGCCATAAATGATATGACGCTTGAGTTGTGAACTTCCTTCTGCCTTCATTATTACTGCTTCGTGAAATCGCATCAAGCCTGCGGTTAGCAAATACCAAGTCTGTGAACGTTCCTCTGGTGGCTGTTGGTTGTTTCCAGTCATACGAAAGGCATCGTAGAGCATATCTAGTATTGCAAATGAGTTCCGCAAAAACCCGCAAGGTAGTGGAAGGATTAAGAAAGGAAAACAAGGCAACCACCCGTTTGTAGCACGAAACCTCTTAGTTGCCGAAAAATTTGTCCTGGTCCGGGGTTCAAACCCGGGAACAACGCCTATCCAGGGTGGTCACTCTGCTAATTGAGCTAACCAGGAAGCTAGAAACTGACAGCGTGAAGGCGAATTCATCGGCAACTTGAAGCACATGAACAAAAGTATTAAAAATGAGTTCTTAGAGCATATCTAGACGTGATATACTGTTCAAGCCAATCGTTGTCCGTGGTCATCATCATCTTCATCATCGGCATCATCTTCATGACGTATAGTGGGTATATTGCATGTGCTGTGCTGTGATAGCAGAAATAGAATCTGTGACCTGGAATGCACTTGTCATTCATCATCATCATCAGCGTCATCGTCATCGAGGGACAATGGGTGACACAGCTCAACCTACCAAGCTTCGCCGCTAAAGGTTTGCAGGGATAACGATAACGTGTCTGCAGCAAGCAGAGGACCGAGTTGATCGGCAAAACACTGGGGAGGCGTTTGCCTTGCAGTGGGTGTAGTCAGGCTGATGAAGATGGCGATGGCTACACGTGGTGTCGCACTGTCTCTGGAATCGGGTCACCTTTGACCAAGCGAGCGATGATGTGGTATAATGACGGGACTTGCACGTTAAAGAACCCCCAGGTGGTCAAAATTTCCGGAGCCCTCCACTACGGCGTCTCTCATAATCATATGGTGGTTTTGGGACGTTAAACCCCACAAATCCTATAATGACGGGACATAATCTTAGTGATCACGTCACAAAATTCGGTGACGCAACACGTACACTATACCCACGAAACAAATTATCCCTTGTTTTACACGGTTTAATCGGAGCTGGGCACTTTTTCCAGGCCGTGGCCCTTAACTTTCTCCTGTACACTTTGAATCACGTATTGCGTAAAGTGCTTGGTACCTCTAGGAAACTAGTCCTTTTTCGTCTAGTGTCCTGGGTAAATCTAGCACTATACACGGGATCTGATTAAGAATTTGCCCTTTAACCCTGTCATCGTATAGGCAGGGGCATAGCCAGAAACTTTTTTCGGGGGGGGGGGGGGGGCGGTACCCCTTGGGGGGGGCAATTTCGGGGGGGGGGGGGCACGTGCGTGGTGTGCTACCTCCTGACTACGCACCTGCCTTCCACAGATGTGAAAACCTTTCCAGTGAGGGACACCGTCATTAGTGAGGGGCATCATACAACGTTCGAGTTGGCGGTGGCCCTCAACACTCCCTAAACGTCCCCGTATGCAGGTGCACCTCTGATAAATGCGTCAGCATGCTCAAACTTCTTAAGAAACCATCGCCGTTCACATTGTAAATGTGGCTAGGACGGCCCCCGGCTGTCACAGAGAAGGATATGTCTCGTAGTCACCGTAAAAAGATGACACTGGCAAAGTTCACACTGCGGTGCTATTCATAAACTTGGATGCTTGTTCTTGCTTCTTGCCCTCTCAGAATATGAAAAGTAACGTTATTCGTGGCGGCCACGAGAAGGACAGATGAAGCCTGGCATAGGCCGCCGTTCTTTGACGCCAGCGTAAATTACATACGAATGACACATCCCGTAGCGGATTCAGCTGTGCATTTTGGATATACCGCATAAAAGTGTGCTGATAAACACCATGCACCAGTTAAAATTCACCAACATAGCTTGTTTACAGGGACTGGCGTGTTCCCCGGGATTTTAATATCGGGCCCAACGAAACACCACCCTGTATACGACCTCTATTTCTCAAACTTTAGCCCACCACATGGTTGGTTGCGTCGGCCTCCGCTTGGATTAGAGGACGTCACGACTTCCGTGGCTCTAGCCACTAGCTCTCGTAATGGGTGGCATCTTACCTGTTCGACGTGCACGGCCTTTAAATGCACTGGATTACCGAAGGGCGTTACCCTTACAACATTCGAGCAGAACCTCCTTATACTAACGCACGTGAACTCATTTTGACTGCATTACCGAGTGCTGCAACACCCTCAAAGATTAACGTTCACGATGACGGTGTCCATAGGACGAGCTCCAACGCGTGGAGGTCGACTTGAGATGGGACCAACCACCGGGGCTCCACTTGAACTACCAAGTCATGCTTCTCCCGTGCAACTGTAGACTGGTCAGTACGAATCACAAACGCCACAACACCAAGAGGAACATAGTAAGTACCATAAATTCGCATAAATATTGCCAGCTAGAGCACTACAAGGTATCTATCGGTGACGTCAGTGAGTTGAATACACGTGATTGTAGCGTTGGACTGCTGTTTGCAATCACAAGCCGACGTAACAACAATAAAAATTAAGGGTATGCGGAAGTAGGATGGACCCTGATCTTTCTTATCCTTCTTTGACCTTTCCACGCCGGGTAGCCAGCATGTCACCCACTTTGTCATGCGAACACCGATAATGGCACATGACACGTTTTGCCCATGAGAGGGGATAATGATCATTTACCTTGATGTCATCGAGGTCTGTGATGTTCGACAAAGGGAATGGAGATGCTATGTGTATAACGTCGATAGCCGAGACATTGTTGCGGCGGTTGATTCCCATGGCCCTGATTTCGTTTGGCGCCGAGAATGAAGTGCGATTTTCTGCAAGTTCAGGTGCATATCGTTGCCCGTTAATGAAAAAAAAAGAATGGAGCGTGATGCAACAGATGGTAAGAGATGGCTCGCTGATGATGTCGGAAAGCGACAACGATATTTCTGTCACCGAAGGCAGTCTGGAAACACTGCTGCCCAATATGTACCATTAACTTGATGCCATAATCCAGCAGACCACCAGATTTCTTTCTGCCGACAATTACCACCACTGCCGCCACCACCTCCACCATCCAACGCGTTGCACTCGGAGAGCCGGAAAGAGGCAGAGGTGATGAAAGTGGCAGCGTATGTCATGTGGCGCCACTACCACCAATGCGTGTTAACAAAGAGACGACGTAAGATCCTACTAATGATCTTCGAAATGAAATCCTACACATCATCACTATGTTGAGGTCGCAGGGGAGCTCACTCATCATTGAAATGGCAACGTCATCATCTCGAAACGTTCTGTAAGCTCTAGATACCTTGGAGTTAGTCCCTGAAAGCACTCCTTAACATGATGTATTGCATTCTACTCCATACGAGACAGTCGAAATCTAACGGTACTCTGTGGCAGCTGGCAGTTTAAAGCCTTGTGAGTATGCGTGATGAATGCAGCTATACATGCAGGCGCATAAATTGTTCACTTCGTTCTTCATCATCCTTTCTCTAATTCTTTACTCCATTTCCCCCCTTCTCTCGTACAGGGTAGCAAACTTATATAGTGTAACCTAGTTAACCTCCTAACATTGCCTTTGCTTTCGTCTCCCTTGAAGACTTGTGCAGATGGTTATAGACCAACAATGATATCATGACAGTGAGAACAGTGATTTTGTGTGCGTTCCCTCTGTCTCTCTCTCTCTCTCTCTGCATTCCTCTTTCTTACTACCCCATGCTTTCCCCAGTGTTCAGCAGTTATTCTGCATTAGTTAAGATCCCCACCTTCCCATTCTCTCCGCTTCTTTCCTCGATGAAAACTCACAAAGTCCCTTATGTATCTCCCGAAGATCACTCGAAGGCGAAAGCCGTCTTTTTTTTTCTTTTTTTCACAGAGGCGCTGTAAAGTGGCGTAGACAGGGAGTAAAACACCAGGTGCGACCTCTCCCCTCCCCCCCACCCCCAATTTCATACAGAGAAAAACGGGACCATTTGAAAAAGGTCAAATCCCCACCCCAGAATTCAGAGGTGCACCCCCGAAAAATTGCTTCCCTGCTCCTGGTGTAAAGTGATTATGTCACGTAGTGACGTTATAATACATTCATTCATGTCGAATTGCTGTGATGTCACGCATTTTGGAGACCCGTGACGTCATTGTGACATCACTTGATGACAACAATTTGTTGATGATTTTTCGCATAACCCATCCTGATGGTGCCCACGCCAACGGCAAATTTTCGCATCTGATGAAGGATCTAGGGCTTTCGCCGTAATAACCGCACTCCCAGACAATGGGTTGCAGATGCTCGCCAAAGAGCTGCATCGTGGGAATACCAGGCCGCGTAATAATTCGCATCTGCCCAGACAGGCACACCAGCCAGCTGAAGTAATTGAAGGTAACCGAATTTAGTTACTACCTGGTATACGCTGAAATGCGTATACGTGTGTTATTTACTGTCTCTCTTTCCCTCCCTCTTTTACTGCCTTATTCCTCTCGCCATGTTTAGGGTAGCAAAGTAAACGCGATCCATCTAGTTGACCACTCTGCCTTACCATCTCTTTCTCTCAAATATAACACCATACACGCCACGCATCGAAGCGAAGACCTATTGGCTGTGAGGCGCAAGAAACGTGACGTAATGACGACGTCACACATAACGCACTCATAAAGACACCTGTGATCCCATAATGCTCTTGGGACTGTTCGTGTTGACGCCGACGCTGCCGACGGCCAATTTTAGCGCTTCGTGGGGCATCTAATAATCTCACCTTACTAATTCGTGGAATTCTTATGCTCCGGTCCTCTAGCGATAAAAGTAAACGATTCAGAGACTACCATGCGGGAGAGCTGCACGCATTCCTTCCCGAAGCGGAGTGCGGCTTTGCGCAACTCCCCACAGTGGTGGGGGTGGTTGTGGCGCACGCCTCCCTACACGCAGGTCGCAGGATCGAATACCGGCCGCGGATGCCGCGGATGCCGCGGATGCCGCGGATGCCGCATTTTCGATGGAAGCGAAAATGCTCGATGCCCGGTTGCTTAGATTTCTGTGCAAGTTAAAGAGCTCCTGGTGGTGGAAATTTTCTTAACCGTCCAATACGGCGTCCCTAAAATCACATCGTGGTTTAGGGACGACCGTGCGCATGGTAGCTCGCTCGATAATTTCCGGGTCTTCCCGGCGCTCCGCAATGAGCCGCAGGTGAGGTTATGTTTTACGTTCTGCTCCGTGCAAGTATTCATTGCGTAATCCATGCGTGCAAACCTTCGTCTAGTGGTCATTTAGGGAGCGCCAATCTTGTGCGATAGACCACACCAGTATAGATTTCATAATGAAATAATTGCAAGCGCGAACCCACGGGACACAAGAGAAGAGACAAACAAGCGCAGTCTCTTGTGTCCCGTTGGTTTGCGCTTGCAATTATTTCATTATGAATTTGTATTAACTAGCCCACCTGTCAACCCTACTGCACTAGATTTCATATGAACTTGCGAACCATTCGGGCAGATTTCTGGCGGCGAAGCAATGCCGGGCCTACTGCTTTGCGATGCAGATCGCCGCCGTCTTCGAAACGTTGCCGCGGAAAACGACACCTTCCACGCTGGGCGCATTATGACACAAGTTCATATGCAGAACTAGTTACATAGAAAATAAATGCAAAAAACAGTGATCCACAGTGGGGCCTAAAGCAGCAGTGGCAATGTCCAGCTGGCAAGCTCTCACAGCACCGCAAAAGGCGCTCACGGGTGCAAAAGACGCCCACGGCTTTCTCGAACGCCCCTATAGAGTCCCCTGTCCTCGATTGACTCCTTGTGGCCTGCGATCATCAATAGCTGCATAAACCAAGCTGTCAGTTTCACAGAATGATTGATATGGGTTTGATCTCCCTAAACCACCACATTATTATGAGACACGCCGTAGTGAAGGGCTCCGGAAATTTCCACCACCTGGGGTTCTTTGACGTGCACCCTAATCTGAGCACACGGGCCTACAGCATTTTCGCCTTCATCGAAAACTCAGCCGCCACAGCCGGGATTCGACCCCGCGACCTGCGGGTCTGCAGCCGAGTATACCTTAGCAACTAAACCACAGCGTCGGTGCAGTTTCATAGAAGGAGTGGATGCATCTGCAGGGTAATTGCCGTAATTTTTCTCGTAGAGTGTGGGTGGCGATGTGACTTTCTGAGAAGGCGTGGGGAGATTTCCACGTTTCGCTCGTCATCTACCAGCGAACACTATAGACGATCGGCGCGAGATCTCTGTGGGTGACATTTTTGAATGGATCCGCAAAGCAAATATCTCTTTGAATCAGATTGTAACGGTTGCCATTCACATGTAATCAGCATAGGGCAGAGACCAAAGATAATGTGTAAAAATTCATCGTGTTAGCCTTCTTGTTTCTTCCCGCAATAGGTTGTTTTTCCTCTCCGTCGTCTCTCATTAGTTCGTCGCGGGAAGGATCTTTTCTATTTCGCGATGGCATGTCTATTCCAGTTATTAAGGCAAAAGCTTTAGATGCTTCGCTAAACACGAAAATGGACCGTCAGCGCCAAGGCGAGTGATGTAAAAATCATGATCACATATAGTTCGTCACCTAGTGACGTCACAAACTGCCCGAATTCGAAACGGCATCGTGAAGTCGGGATGACGTCCCTGTGACGTGACTTAATGTCACGTGAAAGGATGATGTCATCCCACGACATCATCCCATGTTCATTGGAGGGCGGATGTTGGTAGCGCGTGAGGGGCCGAAAAGTTGCAACGACTCTGATCCCACCAGCTGGCAGTACAAAAATTACACTGGATCCAGAAACCTGAGGACGAGGAGTTCAGCGCTATCTACCGAGAATAAAAAACAAAACAAGAAGATAGCTTTTAGCTTATAGCAATCCTGGGCAAGTGCAACGAATGCAAACATGCACCCAGGTGGATATCTCCACATTCAATTAAAACATGCTTCGCCATTTCTTTAGCTACCGTGCATGTGTATTTGTCTTTTTTACTCACACTTTAACCTATGCGCACTAAGGCAACACTACCGCGTCACAAACAGGAATGTGCTTCTCTTTAAATTATCATAGAATGTAAAGCCACGCTCAGTTGACACACGCTGTCTGGGCTGTAAATGGCGCCGCTAACACTGCAAATCAGCACCTATACATAGGCAAAAGTTCGCAAATTGAACGCTTCCAGTTATCGATACTTTGAAGTTGGTCGGTTTCATTATTCAGATTTCGGGTCACTTTCACCACAGAATGTTGCAACTTACTTTAAGCGCGACTGTATGTGCTTGATTATCTCGCTTTCACCATTCACGTATAGTAACTCATTGCTGGCGTTCTTCCCATCGCCGCTGTACAGTAGACCTTTTCTGCCTCTCCAAATGTTTGCTTAACGTTCTTCGTCATCATATCGCTTACGCTGCCAGCCGTACGCCTCCTGTAGGTCTCCTAGTTCGTTTTCTCTACTAAGAGTCAATGCCTTTTCCTCCTTATTACCCGAACGCTTTATATTGCCGCATGTTGTTAGGCGCCTACTGAAGTATTGCGCTGCTTCCTGCTCTTATGAATTCTGCCAGACCACTTGACAAGCCAAACGCGCCAAGCTAAACGCGCCATGCAACGCTGGCTGCACGTGTCAACACACCACGCGCTGGAAAAAGAAGGCTGGCGGTTTTAGGAGCGAAGCTCCTTAAGGCGTGGGCTGTGCGTCCCCTGTATGTAGCCACCTCTCGTTCAGTTCTAAGTATTACGCTAGCCACCACCCGATCTAAAGGGTACAGCCATATCCATCCGTCCATCCATCCATCCGTCCGTCCATCCATCCATCCATCCATCCATCCATCCATCCATCCATCCATCCATCCATCCATCCATCCATCCATCCATCCATCCATCCATCCGTCCGTCCGTCCGTCCGTCCGTCCATCCATCCATCCATCCGTCCATCCATCCATCCGTCCATCCGTCCGTCCGTCCGTCCATCCATCCATCCATCCGTCCGTCCGTCCGTCCGTCCGTCCGTCCGTCCGTCCGTCCGTCCTTCCATCCATCCATCCGTCCGTCCGTCCGTCCGTCCGTCCGTCCATCCGTCCGTCCGTCCGTCCGTCCAAAAGATGCAAGATGTTATAAACTAGACGGCGGTACGTGTAGTTGATTATGAAAGATGCGAGGTGTTATAAAATAGGAATGATGCCACATATGGCGCATGTCATCGTTCGATATAGTGCGGCGACGTACGCTAGGGGGAGCGTTGCAATAAAATCGAGTAGGCAAAATGTACGGAGGATTCATGGTTTACCAGGTTTACCTCCGGAGCTTCGCCCACTCATCATCATTCACTTCGTGGATATGGCGGCATTTTTTTTTCGAAGGAGCGGGACGCGGCGAGACGCAAAAGAAGAGGTTGACGAGCTTTTCACTAGCGAGCTCAGGATAACCTTTGTGTATTTAGTTGACGGGCACAATTTTGCCATAATTAAATAGCTGTTTTAGCTTCCGGCGTTGTATTTGTTCGTTACAATATTACCATCTACTGCCTTTAACATTCCTTCGTTTCCTTTCAAAAATGATTTTCTATGTCACGGAGGACTAAAGCATCACTACACGCTTGCATATCGTACAGTGAAGTAAGAACTCCATTGACAGAGAACAAGAAAGATTAGTAGAGAATAGAAAAAATGACAGCATATTTACGAGGTTAATGATGAGTGGGGCGAAGTGGACGGACGCATGGACGGACGCATGAACGCATGGACGGACGAAATGACGGACGCTTTGCCCCACTAATCATCATTCACTCCGTGGATATGCTGTGACACCGTTTTTATTGACGTGCAATGCAATGCAACTGGCTCCTACACCGACTACGCCGACTACGACGACACAGGGCATACAACCCACGGGTCCTAAAAAAATGTGTCGGACTATGTCGTGTAATTTTGACCATGATAAGGGTATTTTCGTACACTGGTTGACAATGTTATAAGTGCAAGTCCGATCCCAAACACCTGTAGATCTCAGGAATTTTTCGGCGCAATTCAGCCTGGAAATGTGTGCGCTTGTGGGTGAGGGGGGGGGGAGATCCTGTCGAAGCCTGACCTTACACACACAAACGTGTGTTCATTAGAAATGGTTTACGATTTAGGGTGCTATATGCGCACCCTACTAGGGGAGGGCAGACCCCAGTCCCTCACGCACTGTTTTAGTGGCGAAGACCCTTACGCCGTGGGTCGTATGTCCCGTGTCGTCGTAGTCGGCGTAGTAGCCAGCTGCATTGCATTGCATGCCAATAAAAACAGTGTCACACCACGGAGAGAATGATGATGAGCGAGGCGAAGCGTCCTTCAGTCCGTTCGTTTCGCCCCACTTGTCATCATTTACCTCGTGGATATGCTGTGATTTTCTCAATATAGTGAACGCTTTCGAGCACTTATACGCACTCCACTATGGGAGAGCCGTATGCCATCCCAGTGCCCCCGTACTTATACAGAGTAGTTAACAATTTAGTGTGTTTTGTACTGCACAACGGGCGAGCATAATTTCGTCCAGGACGTGTTTAGAATCAGTGGTTTACGATTTAGAGTACTTAGTACTCGACTATGGGAGAGTCTAAAGCCGTCCCGTTTCCAGAACTAAAGAAGCAGTCAGGACGTCAAAACAATGAGCATGATGCATTGCCATTGCAATCAAGTTTACGTATGCATTGCTGAAGTATGTTACCCTCGAAAGCCTCCGTCATTACTCACATTATTCTGAGCATCCTGACTTCATATCTTCTCGACGTTCCGGGCAAACCTGACATAAAAAGCTGAAAGCATGTTCGTTTGATTTACCTTTATATTCTTTATGCTGCCACAATTTATTCAAGTAAGTATGAACGAGAAATCGTCCTACTCGTATGTGAACTTTTGCTACACGAGATAGGTCATTACACGCCAAACGTCCCAGCCGTTACCGTGACGATCTCAAATGTATTAGAAAAAAATTGCTCAGGTTTTTTTTGCTTTGAAATAGCGAATTTCAGAATATTTTGTGAGAACAAATGTTTGGCTACATGGGGAGCCTTCCGAATTTCCCACCCGTCACCTGAGCGGTGTTTTCCAGGTAATTTATTTTGAGAGTATTGTTTTCCTTTCAATATCAAATGGGTTTGCGTACTAAGCAAATTAATTTGCGTAAAGTGAACGAAGCTGTATCATATTACTCTAATTTTACTACCACATACGCCTCAAGAAATCTAGTTCAATATTCTATGTAAGTATTTTCTCTTTTGCAATATTTTGCTTCATATGAATGTCTGAGTTATCAATATTACTTCATTGAAAGTACATTTTGGGTTCAAAATACTTTCTGACCACTGCATACGGCTTGTGAACATTACGTGAGAGAAATCACTAACGTAAGAATACCATTTTGGTCGTCGTTTATTAATTCAATTACCTGCCGCACCCAAAGGCATTATTGCAAGGGGAAGTCACACATGCATCCTCTATTATCAGTCTGACGTTGGAAAAATAAAGTAATTCCTTGATTTTGGGAGGAGCTAAGTGGAATTTTCGTTTAACAAACTTTCTACAGGATCTCGCCTCAACATAATCAACGCGCTTAGTCCAAATAAGATTATATAAAAAATAAACACCAAGGTATCCATGCTCAGTCACTCGTGCTAGCTGGATGTTCTAATGTGTAATGAAACAGGTGTAGATCGTGCTTATGAGTGAAGGAGACACATTGACACATATTATATAAGGTTCAGAGACATACGTCAGTTAACATACCAGTGAACTATGCTACCTAAATTGCGTTGCAAGTACATATGTTCAGACACTTATCTAATGCAATGGTAAATCACACAATCATTCGTATACAGTCGCAGGTGTGTTTAGAGAAAGTGTATTTAGAAAAAAACTGGTGAACGATTTAGAGTACTTGGTACTCTAGTATGGGAGACACTATATAGGTCGTCCCGTGGTGTGTTTAGAAAAAGTGGTTAACGATTTAGAATACTAGGTATACTCTGCTACGGGAGAGCTGAGAGCTGTTCCTGTTTGTGTGCCTAACGGTACCCTAAACGGCACCCAAGGGATGGACCTGGTCCCGTGGTTGAATAAAACATCCTCAGCAACATCATTGATGGAGGCCCTGAAGCAGATCTCCGAGGGATATTCCATCTACTGCCTTTAACATTCCTTCGTTTCCTTTCAAAAATGATTTTCTATGTCACGGAGGACTAAAGCATCACTACACGCTTGCATATCGTACAGTGAAGTAAGAACTCCATTGACAGAGAACAAGAAAGATTAGTAGAGAATAGAAAAAATGACAGCATATTTACGAGGTTAATGATGAGTGGGGCGAAGTGGACGGACGCATGGACGGACGCATGAACGCATGGACGGACGAAATGACGGACGCTTTGCCCCACTAATCATCATTCACTCCGTGGATATGCTGTGACACCGTTTTTATTGACGTGCAATGCAATGCAACTGGCTCCTACACCGACTACGCCGACTACGACGACACAGGGCATACAACCCCACGGGTCCCTAAAAAAATGTGTCGGACTATGTCGTGTAATTTTGACCATGATAAAGGGTATTTTTCGTACACTGGTTGACAATGTTATAAGTGCAAGTCCGATCCCAACACCTGTAGATCTCAGGAATTTTTCGGCGCAATTCAGCCTGGAAATGTGTGCGCTTGTGGGTGAGGGGGGGGGAGATCCTGTCGAAGCCTGACCTTACACACACAAACGTGTGTTCATTAGAAATGGTTTACGATTTAGGGTGCTATATGCGCACCCTACTAGGGGAGGGCAGACCCCAGTCCCTCACGTCACTGTTTTAGTGGCGAAGACCCTTACGCCGTGGGTCGTATGTCCCGTGTCGTCGTAGTCGGCGTAGTAGCCAGCTGCATTGCATTGCATGCCAATAAAAACAGTGTCACACCACGGAGAGAATGATGATGAGCGAGGCGAAGCGTCCTTCAGTTCGTTCGTTTCGCCCCACTTGTCATCATTTACCTCGTGGATATGCTGTGATTTTCTCAATATAGTGAACGCTTTCGAGCACTTATACGCACTCCACTATGGGAGAGCCGTATGCCATCCCAGTGCCCCCGTACTTATACAGAGTAGTTAACAATTTAGTGTGTTTTGTACTGCACAACGGGCGAGCATAATTTCGTCCAGGACGTGTTTAGAATCAGTGGTTTACGATTTAGAGTACTTAGTACTCGACTATGGGAGAGTCTAAAGCCGTCCCGTTTCCAGAACCTAAAGAAGCAGTCAGGACGTCAAAACAATGAGCATGATGCATTGCCATTGCAATCAAGTTTACGTATGCATTGCTGAAGTATGTTACCCTCGAAAGCCTCCGTCATTACTCACATTAATCTGAGCATCCTGACTCCATATCTTCTCAACGTTCCGGGCAAACCTGACATAAAAAGCTGAAAGCATGTTCGTTTGATTTACCTTTATATTTCTTTATGCTGCCACAATTTATTCAAGTAAGTATGAACGAGAAATCGTCCTACTCGTATGTGAACTTTTGCTACACGAGATAGGTCATTACACGCCAAACGTCCCAGCCGTTACCGTGACGATCTCAAATGTATTAGAAAAAAATTGCTCAGGTTTTTTTTGCTTTGAAAAATAGCGAATTTTCAGAATATTTTGTGAGAACAAATGTTTGGCTACATGGGAGCCTTCCGAATTTCCCACCCGTCACCTGAGCGGTGTTTTCCAGGTAATTTATTTTGAGAGTATTGTTTTCCTTTCAATATCAAATTGGGTTTGCGTACTAAGCAAATTAATTTGCGTAAAGTGAACGAAGCTGTATCATATTACTCTAATTTTACTACCACATACGCCTCAAGAAATCTAGTTCAATATTCTATGTAAGTATTTTCTCTTTTGCAATATTTTGCTTCATATGAATGTCTGAGTTATCAATATTACTTCATTGAAAGTACATTTTGGGTTCAAAATACTTTCTGACCACTGCATACGGCTTGTGAACATTACGTGAGAGAAATCACTAACGTAAGAATAACATTTTGGTCCTCGTTTATTAATTCAATTACCTGCCGCACCCAAAGGCATTATTGCAAGGGGAAGTCACACATGCATCCTCTATTATCAGTCTGACGTTGGAAAATAAAGTAATTCCTTGATTTTGGGAGGAGCTAAGTGGAATTTTCGTTTAACAAACTTTCTACAGGATCTCGCCTCAACATAATCAACGCGCTTAGTCCAAATAAGATTATATAAAAAATAAACACCAAGGTATCCATGCTCAGTCACTCGTGCTAGCTGGATGTTCTAATGTGTAATGAAACAGGTATAGATCGTGCTTATGAGTGAAGGAGACACATTGACACATATTATATAAGGTTCAGAGACATACGTCAGTTAACATACCAGTGAACTATGCTACCTAAATTGCGTTGCAAGTACATATGTTCAGACACTTATCTAATGCAATGGTAAATCACACAATCATTCGTATACAGCCGCAGGTGTGTTTAGAGAAAGTGTACTTAGAAAAAACGGGTGAACTATTTAGAGTACTTGGTACTCCAGTATGGGAGACACTAGGTCGTCCCGTGGTGTGTTAAGAAAAAGTGGTTAACGATTTAAAATACTAGGTACTCTGCTACGGGAGAGCTGAGAGCTGTTCCTGTTTGTGTGCCCTTAACGGTACCCTAAACGGCACCAAAGGAGGGACCTGGTCCCGTGGTTGAATAAAACATCCTCAGCAACATCATTGATGGAGGCCCCGAAGCAGATCTCCGAGGGATATTGAAACGCCATTTACACCATGAGGTGCTCCAGTTGAAATAAGCTGTACATCTCAGTAAAAAGCAAAATAAAAGCTTCTTATGTGGCTAGTTTTATCATTACATTACTGTTTCAAGGAAGATAACTATATTTTAAGTTAACCAATCTTTCGTGCGGTATCTTCCTTATTGATGCTACCCATTGCTGTCAAACTGTGCGAAGGACATTGGGGCAGCAGGTGGGGGGGGGGGCAAACCGTTGTATTTTACCATCGCTTGAGCTAACGCAGGCAAAACCCAGTATAGCATTGCCAGCTGTGGCATATCAGGCGAGGTCACGCCAAAGAGATGTCTGCTTCATCTTGTTGTTTGAGGACCTTGATGACGATTTTAACGCGTCTGCTTGCATTCGTTCTTCTAGCGCCTCGATAATATTATTAATGCAGGCAAAAATACTTTTAACGCAGCCGACTCGGTATAAGTAGAGGCATCACTACTACGGCTTGGAAAACAGGACAGCATAAAGCACGTATGAAAATTGAAATAGGAATCAAGTTAGAAATGGAAAGAAAAAGAAATAAGTGGAAAGAAAAACACACATAAATAGAAGTAAAGAGAGAAAAGAAAATATTGAAAAGAGAACAGGAAAAGAAGAGAGGAGGAAAGAAACAGAAAACTGAAGAGAAGCCATGAAGGCGGCCAAGCTCCGCACCTCGCCCTGCCGCGGTGGTCTAGCGGTTAAGGTACTCGGCTGCTGACCTGCAGGTCGCGGGATCGAATCCCGGCAGTGGCGGCTGCATCTACGATGGAGGCGGAAATGTTGTAGGCCCGTGTGCTCAGATTTGGGTGCACGATAAAGAACCCCAGGTGGTCAAAACTTCTGGAGTCCTCCAGTACGGCGCCTCTCATAATCCTATGGTTGTTTTGGGACGTTAAACCCCACATTTCGATCGAAGCTCCGCACTTCCTTGAGGCTTCGCACCGTCAGTGGGAAAGTGCGTAACATAAAATGCAATAATAAACATAAAACTAAATAAGAATTACCACACAAAAATTAGTTTTCAGGGCAGGTACAAGGCAAATTCACATGTGATCGTGCACTTGCAACTTCGCTCTCAGATGCTGTTCATGTTGTTGAACACCCTCAATTTTTAAAAACAAAAGTTTACTTCCCCTGTTATATCCCACCCCGAACGTTGCTGGTATACGAGAAACCTGCATCTTCTCAATTAACCACTAGCTTTCCTTCTTTCTTTGCTCTCTCTCTCTCCTGGACAAATTTTAGGATGATTTGTTGAAACTGCTAATGACTTCTCGAATCCGCAGGACGCGAACAGAAACTTTAGTGTTTCAGTTATTTGTTTATTTTGATTTACTACCCCCATGGTACCAGTGTCAATGTTCATGAGTTTGTGCAGGTGATGGGTTGTAACGCGTTGCCTTGACGCGAGAGGGGTCTAACGTAGAGCGGAGTGTTATGAAAACACGACTAAGCCGTACCTAATCGCGAAAAATACTTGGAACAGGATTACCACCTCCTGGTGTATAAATATGGCTGACAGGGAGCCGCCATATTACCGGAGTGTGAAAGTGAGTTAGATTGAACAGAATACAGTGACTGACCCACAGAGCCAGTACACTCACCCATCCCCTCCCAACTGCTATAAAGTGCATATGTGCATTGTGTATGCGCGCCACCGCTAAGTGCCCAAAGTTCTTGTCCAGAATGCATCGCTAGCCTTTATAACGTTGCTCCATCACAGTTATTCCCAGTTGCACAGTATAACTGCGTTCAGGAGGCGTTGCCTTCGCGTGCAATGCCAGAGACAGCATAGCTACACATTATTCTCTCGTAAGTGCGACTTGTGCTCGCCAACACGACACGCGGGACTTACGACTGGTCGAGACAAGAGGGAGCGTTCTCACTAATGCAGCAGGTGATTCCTGCGTCCCTCCGACGGCGTACAGAACTTTCTCGTCCCTGGAGGTGGAAGTTTTGTGCCAGCGAGCCTGCGCTGAATACCAAAAAAGCACGCGATGGGGACAGAAATTATATCCCATGTTGCAAATCTACCAAGGTTGTTTCACGTACACAGTTATACAGATGTGATGAAAGTATACCATCTTTGTGCGATACTCTGCTAATTACGCACGTCTGTTTACGTTTGGCGGTTTATATAATTGTTTTTGTAGTAAAATCAAACCTGAGCTTCACAAAGCGTGAAGAAGGCATCCATCGACAACTTCAGAAGCAGAAAGTGAGAGAGAAAAGAACTAGTGCGTACTTACGTCTAGTTAACCTTTAGCGTACTACTTCTCATCACATTTGACAGAGAACCTGTATATGACAAGGCTTTGTCTGCTTGTGCGAAACCCTAAGTATACTTGCATGTTCCACAGAAGGTGGGCAAATGCCACTGCCCATTACTGGCCCACAAGAATATTAAAAAAGGAACGCATGAGTGGCAAACACCTCTTCACAACGAGTACGAAGCGCCATGCTCTAAAGCCACAAGCCAGCCAAGACGACGCATGATCGTGGCAAAGGGACGCATGCTGCTTAAACGGATTACTTTAAAGGCACATGCACGAATTTCACATTTTTACATCTTGCATATGAGCGCTAAAAACCAATGCATGTCTGTGTATATAAATGTTAAACAAAAATTAAAAAAGGAAGCTTTATTGTACACGTAACTTGCACATACACAAACTAAACATCGAGAGCAAGTAAACACAGTGTATACATCTTACAAATCAGCCCTGAAATCCAAACTATCTCCGTGTATACGGATGTGTGTTTAGAAAAAGTGGTTAACGATTTTGAGTACTTGGTACTCTACTGGGAAAATTGAGCCGTCCCGTGGGCCTCACAGCACCATTCGCAACTGGTGGAGCCGGTTAAAGGAAGCTTCAATAGATTGATTTATTCAAATTCCGAAGAATATCCCGCATGTATGCATACCAGAGTGGGCGCATGCATATAGTACGGAACAACTGGAAGCTCCAGCTGTCTCTTCTTTACTATGAAGAAACATGTATGCCATCGTCGAAAAAAAGCCCCTTCGCCACGTGTTTCCAGCTTCTCATCGAGGTAATTCAATACAATCTGCCGCACTTTTCGGAGTGCGGGATAGGCACCTCTGTAAGGCTTGTGCCATACTTTCGTTAAACAGTGTCGCCGTCACAGTACGTTTTCTCTAGTAAGCCTTGAATTCAAGGCAAAATTGATCGGATATTAAGTCCCCGATACTCATCTCTATATGTGTGTTATTTCATCACAAAGAACTATCTTACTATTTATAGTTAAAGTAGCCTTTAGACTAACAGATCAAAGCCACTTGATCTCCAAGTGGGCAGCAGTAGAAAAGAGCGAGTTTCCAAGATCTTTGGCGGGCAAAAGCTTGCTTCCCTGTTGCTGGCAATTCATTATGGATGCTTCCACTCTACCAATTTTTTTAATACCTCCTTGGTCATACCGAAGGAGATTTATTTTTTTAAAGCCTCCTTGGTCATACTCAAGGAGGTTTCATATCTGTTCACAAAGTGGGAGGGCTCCTAATTCACCTGAAGTCGAAAACGCGAGGCGATTCACATCGTGGAGGCATAATTCTTGCGTTTTGCTTCACCTCTGAGGTTGTGTGTTCGAAGACATAGGAACGTAAAGGTGTGGCTATCACTCTCAATCAGGTACCGCTTAAAGTTCTGGATATAGCCTAAAAACCAGGTGATTTCGCCTTGTTTCTTGGATATAGCTAGCATTTTAACCAGGACTTTATTAACAGTGTAGTAATTGCTTTCAGATGTTGAAAATGAAATGCTTAAAATGTGGGGGAAAACAACAGTGGTAGAGAGGTTCCGCTTTGTGAGGTTGCAATCTAATAGATACGAAATTCTAAGACACCTGCCTATTTCAGTCTGCTGATAAGCCACAAAAGAGAGAGAAAGAAAAATGGAGAGGAAAGGCAGTGAGGTCAACCAAGCTTGGCTTGGTTGGCTAACCTACACTTGGGGTGGGGGAAGGCGTTTACAAATATTCTATGTCTCGATATTGAAAAATAACAGTGTTCACTGATAGTGCTGTACTGGACACAGCTTTTCACTTCTGGTAAATAAGAGAGGGGAAATATGTCGACGGGAACATGAGGAATTGAACTACCGGCGCCGAGTCAGCGCAAACAACAGTCTCCGTTTCATAGGGACACTGATGTGGAAGACTGGAACGGTTGCGACAAATAAATTGTACTCTTACTCTGAGAACTCTAATACCATTATATCACCATCACAGGTTTATTGATGGAGGAGAAAATTAAGCTTTAGGGTTTAAATGTCACGGTAAAATCCACGTACACAGTAAAAAATTTTACACCCAAAAGGGTGTAAAAAGGGTGCTTTTACGAGAAAGCACTCTTTGCAACACCCTTTAACACCCATAAATGGTCGATTGAAAAAAAAGCACCCATTTGTTTGGGTGCTTCCCTCGATAGCACCCTAAAATAGGCTCTAAGGGTGCTTTTGGGCCTGAGAAGGGTGTAGGTGACGATTCATCAGATGGAATATGCAGCATAAGAAGAACACCTAATTATATTATTTGGTATTTTACGTCTCAAAAACCTCGATATGATTATGAGGGTCGTCGTAGTGGAAAGCTCTAGAGATTTTGACCATTTGGTGTTCTTTAATGGGCGCTGATATCGCGCAGTGCACAGGCTTCTACCTTTTCGCCTCCATCTGAATTCGACTGCCACGGCCGGAATCGAACCCGCGACCTTCGAATTGGCGGCCGAGCAGCGTAGCTACTGCACGAATATGTGGACCTTGCGTTAAATGACGGCCTAGACTTAGAATGTGTGAAGGTGCTCTCCGAATACAGCAGAATGCCAGCAGAAGCAAATCGCGTTTCATCTATAATGGCAATTAACTGCAATCCACGTTACGAAAGCTCACCTTAGCGTTGGTTATAAGCTACATGTTTGCTGTGGATTATACACAGGAACATAATGTTCGCCCGAGTATGGGTGTGTGTGCGTGAGCCTGCGCATGTGTTCGCGTGTAAGCGCGATTGTGTGTACACCCGTGCATGTGTGCGTGCGCGTGTATGTGCGAGTCCGTGCTTGTGTTAGCGTGCCTGTGCACATGTGTACGCCCATGCATGCGTGCGTTTACGGTCGCGTGTGTGTGTTGCCGTATGTGTGTATACGTGTATGTGTGTGCGCCTGTGACTAAGTATGCGTGTGCATCAGCCCGTGCGCCCTCAAATTTCGTGTGTGTGTGCGGGGGGGGGGGCACTGCTTCTTAGTGTTTAAGGTCCCACATCTGTTCAGACTGGGAGTCTATATGGGAGGTGGCTTAAGAAATGGCGGTGGTCAAGGCACTGTACACTAACTATTCAGTACATGGAAAACAGCTGCACATTTTCGTGCCTCATCATTGCTTACGAACTTGCTGTGGTAACTGATTAGCTCCGTTGAGGCGCTTCTACGCTCGAAAACGTGGGTTATGACCAATGCACACGGAAAGCTGTCACTGCGCTTATGCACAACCATCGTTTATATTAACAACGTTTAACAAGAACGTGCACTGCCTTTGCTACAGGTGCTTAGCTAGCTCATTGGGCAACCATATGGAATTATGTGCTGATCATGTGGTCAGCAAAAAGTTTGTTATAACGACCTCGGCACGTTTCGTGGTGCATGACAAGCCTTCTAAACATCCGCTACAGTGGATTAATTTGTTCCAACTTCGACTACGCATTCAGTGTTTGCGGCACCATACGCGGAATCGCCGGACACATACAATGCAAAAAGAAATTTCTCTGGAATAAGGTGTAGTGATGCTCTCCCGCTAATGCCACCGAGGACGAAATAATTATTGTTTCTGGTCATTCCATGGTGCACTTTGTTTTGCGCAAGTTTTGCTTCACTATTTTTCGCCCACTGCAATCGCATTCCGTCAAAATACTCAAAGAACCCGAGGCTGGTAAATAACTTGCGTCGCTGTGCGACTGGCTGGAAGGAGAGTGGCCGTTTACAAGGAGTCATTCCGCGTTGAACGGCCGTCAGCCGTATGCGCCATAGCGTTTGCCTTTCGGCGCCGTCTTGGCGGGTTTGCCGCTCCTCCTCCCCCCCCCCCCCCCCCGATCAACCCGGCCAGCGTCAACGGCGGCGTAGATAAGCGAAGAGTTGCGTCACCGAACACCTGCGTCGACAGCTGCGGCGCCGCCACGCCGCCGCCAGTGCCTCCTCCTTCTCTCTCTCAGTGTTGCCCTTTCTGTCTCATCAGTCTTTCAAATGCGTTGCGTTGGTCGGGGGTCTTGGTCGCTGTGTGTGTTCTAGCGAACAGGCGCATATTCAATGGTGGTCACGCATGACACCGTGTTCGAAGTGACGCTCGGATTAAGGAATATTCATGGAGTGGCGGACACGGACAACGTGGGCCTGTTCGAAGTGACGCTCGGATTCAGGAATATTCATGGAGTGGCGGACACGGACAACGTGGGCCTGTTAACGGTGAGTGTACTGTTTTCGTAGGTAGTAATCATACAGCGCTAGCTGGGCGCCTGCAGCAGCTCTGCCGAAGTAGGCTGCCAGCCATTTACAACAGCATGCGTTCGCGGGCCTGTTGCAGATGCCCGATTAAACGTGGGACTTAACGAGTTCACACTGCTATGCGCGATGTTGTGTAAGTGCCTGCATCACTCATACAGTGAGTGATGTGATCACTTAACAAGGGCGGGATTAGTTGCTGATCGCACATTGTCTCTACACTGCACAAAGTGATTGATATTGTTTTAAGATGTGCTTTGGGCTACATCGTAATAACATTTCTATTAATACTCAAATGTGCAACGTGCTTCTGTAGGTGTAAACGCAAAAAAAGAAAGAAAAAGCAAAAATTATGTACTGAGGCGCACTGTACGAAATGGCTTTTTTTTTTTTTGCTTAAAGACGGTATAGTTGGAGGTGCTGATATGCCGCGATGCTCCCAGCACGTGCGCCTCGGTCTTTTAAGCTATTTAGGACAAGTGCCACCAGCAACAGGGAAAGATCTAGCAGACTTCGCGTTGTTGTGGCCATCGCCGTGCGTTGTTTTTCCTCGTTTCTGTTTGCTGTTTTCGTGCTTCGCTTTCATCTGCGATAATGTTCGGCGTTATAACAGAATCGAGAGAGTATACGTGACTGTTGGAGCTATGTGGGGGTTGCTCTAGCATAAGTCATGGCTGCTGCAACGTAGTCGGCGTCCGCGCGCGTTGGTGTCGTTCGAGCGCTCTTACTTGCGTGATTGTGTTTAACTGAGTATTTAGGCACGGGTTACGTTTGTAAATCTCGTAGTCAATAATCGCTAATAGCGTGCCCCTGATTGCCATCAGAGGATGGGCTTGGTTGTCGAAATATGCCAGACGCTTTTTCTGAAAGCAAGCTTTGAATTTTTTTTTAAAAGAAGTACTTTCATACGTGCAAGGCAGTGCCTATTGCAGGCCCGCAACTCTTTAAAAACTGGACGAGCTATCACATCTTTTATCAAATTACAATGAATTATATAAGATGATTGAATTATAGATGACGAATTTCTGTGCTAGATTAGGTGCACAAAACACATGTTCGCAGCCCTACGTCTAGAAAGCAGGCAAATAGGAAGCACAGCGTCAAATTTGGATTAGATTCCATTGACGGAGCGTCTTGTGAGAGTAGAAAGAACGAGAAAATTGTTCATTTTTGATGCCCTTATAGAGGCAGTCAGAATTGCACTGATTGGTGACTTGTAACAATTCCTCAGATTGTTAGAGGCGTGATTTAAGTAAGTCTTTTACTTTTTTTTTTGTAGACCTCTTCGCTAGTGCCACGCCCAAGATCATTTGTTCTCATGTAAAAGAGAAAGCAGAGATGTCTTCACTGTTTGTACATGAAGAGGTAAGTTTCTTGTGCGTTTTGATTAATGCTACATGTTCTAAACGTTGTACTTTAAGAATTGTTTTTCACACTGGCTCACTACCCTAGAAGGAATTTGATTCTTAAGTGAGTTCAGGCTTTCGTAAGTGCCATTTTTGAGCTGTAGTCTTACACTTCACCTCATTTCGGGAATTCGCTGTATGCTTGAAAACTCTTTATCTTTATCATACGAAAGTATTGGAATGTATGGGTTGTATGCTTCGAGTTCAGTGTAATGTCAATTACACGCCATTTCGAAGGATACACACTACACATTCTTTATATATGGTGCTGCCAGAACAGCACGAAAATTTTTTTATGAGAAGTCATATTTGCTCTTATTACAGGATGAGAGGGTGCCGCTGACGTCCTGCGTAGTCTACCCTGGACCCAGCCTAGAGCAAGCCTACTTCCTGAACCTCCACATGGATAACCGAAAAATCTTCCGTGTCAGTAATGATGAAGAAGGAAGGAGTGACAGCACTGATGAGTTGATTTTTTTCAATTTTCAACATTGTCTACGGCCGCAAGGCCTTTAACAACCACCGTGATTGAGCGGCTTTTTCTCGGCGTGAGTTTGGAGTTTATCACAGAAGTTGTTCAGGCAGTACGGCACTGAAAATTTTAGTGTCACAATGCCTGAACAACTTTTTCTAGTGTGGTCATGGTAGATGAACAAATATTGTTATTTGTGTAAGTTATTTTGCTTAAATATAGCTCGACCATTCCATGCCAAACGTCCCAGCCACTTTGGCGACCATCTGAATTGTATTTGAAAAAAAAATGTGCTGACTTACTGCGTTGAAAACGGTGAACTGCTAGAATACTTCAGCGAGAAAAAAAGTTTTGTTCATGTGGCTGGCTTATAACTTCCTGGCATAATGCCGTCTGTGTGCTGTTTGTGGAAAATTTTGTTTTAAAACTACCGCTTATTTTTTCTAAAGCAAATTCGGTCTACCTGTTAAGTAAATGTGCTTCTGTAAGGTGTTTGAAGCTCAATAATAATAGTGCAATTTTTTTGCCACATTCGCTTCCAAGAATAAAGCCAAAATGTGTTATGTTTGCATTTTGTATTGCAATATTGCACTTTGTATGAATATCTGAGCAGTGAATACTTACTCCACAGAAAGTATATTCTGAGGAAAAAATATCTTTATACCTCTCAAGCTGCTGAAATATACGAGAAAATATCACGAATTTCACAAAATCGTGATTTTTGTCCGTATTGAGATGCAATTTGCTCCATGTTGTGATACAATGAAAACTCATCATTATACCTAAACTGTAAGAAAATGAAATTCTTTTCTGTAATAAAAATCTTATCGCAAAAAGGACAGGAAAGAGCACTGTCAACTGAATTTTATTGAAGGTGCTACGAGCGTTTTTATACTGAGCACAAGACCAGGGCTCATCTGCAACAACACATGTGTGACCATGACAAAATAATTTTAACCGAGAAAAGAATACTCTTTTTCGGAAAAGATAAGTGAAGGTGTACTGATGCATTGATCCTTGGCCTTCCTGATAAAGAGTTCTAAAATCTCTCATTTTTCTGCTTGCTTTTTTTTTCAAAAACCGTGTTTTATGAAACCTAGGACTACACTTGCATTCTTTACGGTGTCCGGCCATGAGACTACTATAGCCCTTCTTAACATTTGAAGCATGCTGTCTTGCTTGATCATTGAAGCATTGCCCAGTTTGTCCTATGTTTACTTTTCCACGTGTTAGCGGTATCTCATACACATTAGATTGGCATTCAGTAAACCTATTCTAGTGACAAATGGTGCAAGATTGACTATTCCTGTTGCTGTAAGTACATGCACTTTTGAAAGCTTGCAAGGGGTGGAAAACAACAATGTCATATCTGCAGGCTCTTTTCCTAAAATTGTGAGACACCTTATGTACGTAGTACCATGTGACATGCAAAGGTGATTGGTCATTCTCTTTTTCTTTTGGTCCTGTTTCCTTTAACTTTACTTTCTGCAGGAGGGTTTCGCAAACAAGTGTGATGATGCTGTTGGGGTATTGGCTGGTGCTATCAGCCCAGGAGTGCTAAGAATGTTCTGCCTTTTGATAGTGGGCATTCAAAATTAATAGAAAGAGGAATTGATACATGTATTCAGGCCACCCTTCAGAAGTCATGTTAGCACAAGGGTGAGGTCAGGCTTAAAAACCAGATTAAAAGACTAAAAGATGCTGGGTATCCCAACAGAATCTTCACACCCGTTTGCAAAACCCTCCTGCAGAAGGTAAAGTTAAAGAAGACAGGACCAACAAAAAACAATGACCAAAATCTTTGCATGTTATACCACATCACGTGTCTCACAACTAGAAAAATAGCCAGCAGATATGATATTAGTGTGTTGTTTTCCACCCCTTGCAAGCTTTCAAAAGTGTGTGTACTAAACAGCAACAGGAATAGTCAATCTTGCCCCATTCGTCACGAGAATAGGTTTACTTAATGCCAATTTAACGTTTGTAGAAATATTTTTATCAGGTAAACCAATGATCAGTGCATCACTACACGTTCACTTATCCTTTCCGAGAGGGAGTATTCTTTTCACAGTTA
The DNA here is from genome assembly GCF_013339725.1 of Rhipicephalus microplus. Taxonomy (NCBI): domain Eukaryota; kingdom Metazoa; phylum Arthropoda; class Arachnida; order Ixodida; family Ixodidae; genus Rhipicephalus; species Rhipicephalus microplus. The sequence continues at coordinate 106,143,800 of NC_051170.1, forward strand.
AAATTATTTTGTAGTGCTCACACGTGTCGTCGCGCATGAACACGGTTCTTGTACTCCGTATAAAAGCGCTCGTAGCAAATTCATTAAATTCAGTTGACAGTCTGTGCTCTTTCCTGTCCTTTCTGTCTCTTCCTAAAGTTGTCGCGCTGTGACTAGCACACAACCACGATGAACCAACTCTCCCAAATTAAGCTCTAGTTAAATAACACGTAGACCGAGTTTCGTATGGAAAGAAGGAGCGGTGCTTTTAAAATAAAATTTTTCACATACAACACCTAGACGGCATTCCAGAAAGTTCAGAAGGCAGCCACGTGACCAAATATTTTTCCTCTCCTAAATATTCTAGAAGTTCACTATTTTCAATGCAGCACGAGTTTTTTGAATACATTTGAGATGGTTGCCAAAATGGCTGGGACATTTGGCATAAAGTGACCCAGCTGTGTCATTAGCCATAATTATGCATTACCTCTTTTGTTTTTTGTGTGTCCTGACTCAGTTTTGTGTTCGTTTTTAGCATATTGTGTTTCTGATCATTGTATTGGTTTCTTCAGTATTCGCTAAAGTTATATGTACGAAAACCCGTATATGTTTGCATCTACATCATTTCTCATAACCAATTGTTATACATGCAGGAATACAAAGCTTAAACCATTGTGATTGTATACATTTGAAAACACTATCCATATATATTTTTGTGTGCATCACTTCTTGGGAACGATTGTGTACATGAAGGCGTATATAGTGAAATCATGGTGATTGTATATATTTGAAAGAATCATAAGTATATATTTGCCTGTATTTCATTCCTATTAACCGATTGTGTACACGAAGGAGTATTAAACTGGAAACCACTGGGATTGTAGATACTTGAAAGAATTATAGGGATATATTAGCGTGTATTTCATTTGTAGTCTCTATGTACTTGAAGCAGTATACTAAACTGAAACCAGTGTAATTGTATGTTGCAAAGAATTGTCAATAAAGTGAAACTGAAAAAATATGATAAACATTTGAGGTGTTGCATGTGTAGTGTACGTATACATGAACGCATATCTGGTGAAAAAGTTGTGTGGCAGAAGAAAAGTTTGTTTTATTTGCCTATTAAATAAACGCAATATGCAAGGGCAGCAAGGCTTCATTTTCTGTAACGCGCATTATGCATATACTGTGAAGTATATATAGATCCAGCACAAGTTCATACACGATTGTACGCGTTTATATTTTTGCCCACACGCAATGAATGGAGCTCGACAGGTGGTGCACCATCGATAATCAGAACCACTTTCTTCAAGTAGTGTTTAATCAGTGCATGCTGATATCTATTGGTGGCAGTATTCGCCACCCCTGCCATGGGCACTCAACACCCTTGTGCACCCTTCTCGCACCCTCCTCAGAGGGTGCTAAAAAAGTGATGGACATCGAAGGCACCCTTCCTTAAGGGTGTTTTTTTTAACACCCTACAGTTTTTTTACATGTACACCCTATTCTAAGGGTGCATGGTAAAGCACCCTTTTTGGAAGGTGCTGAATTAACACCCTTAGGGTGTCGTCCACGGGACAAGCTCATTTACACCCTTCTGGGTGTGAAAATATGTGACGTCACAGATTTCAAAGATATAGTTTTCGTTGGCGCGGCGAAATTCCTTTAAGCTTGGTATATTCTCTACAACGCCCCAAAAGGACGATGTAGTTCATTTTTACTGAGTAGAAACCACGTAGGACCTAGTCAAGGAATTCCGTGTAGAAAAAGACGTCACGACTGTTGGTGTAGGATTTTCAAGGTGACGTCACCACTTACATATTCATTTTGTGCGCTTTCTCGTTTGCGAATTGTTCTGCAATGTGGGGGAATTTAAGCATCTTGTAAGAGTAGTTTACCAACAAGTGAAAGAAGGCTTTTCTTTTCGGTGTACAATTAGAAACCTTAAGAAGAGGACAGCGGTTTGTTTGTACGTCCTCCGCTTCGCAGGTTATGTGCGTCATAGCAAAGAAAACCCCACCTTCCGAAAGTGAAAAGCTCTTTTCAATTGCGTGTTGGCACCTTCTAATAAGCAGGCACTGACGTCTTGAGGGCTCACATACTGGGCACGTTTACGACGGAAGCGCATGTGGCAGGTCGGGAATTCCGTTTGAGCCCTCGCGTGCTCTGCGGCCACCAACGCCCTTTAAGACAGGCACGACTGCCCGTGAAGGCTATGCAACACAGATTGCGCTATCACACGAGACGTTATTTTTTTCTTATTGGGTCAGTGAATGAATGTGGCGGAGTCACGACAGAATATACGGGATGCCGCACAAAGCTCGCCAGAGACATTCCGAGAATTCCAGCACACGTTTGTAAGTGTGATTTCATGAAACGCAAGACGTCAATTTGTCGTGTCGTGTGTAGCAGCGTTGACGGGGTCAAATAAATTCGATTTGTGCATATTATCAAAGGACCAGAGAAGTGGTTATAAGAGGGAGAAGAAGATAAAAGTTAGCCCCGTGACTGCCTGCATCAGGGTGCGACACCTCAACAGTAGCTCACAAGGGATGGGGGTAAGGATGGAATAAAGGTATATATATATATATATATATATATATATATATATATATATATATATATATATAATGTATATATATGTAGATGCGCTAGGACAGTGAGCGAGGACATATGGGGCATAGAAGATATAGGAAAGTTAGAAACACGGTCACAGGAGTCCGAGGACGGGGCACCACTTGTGAGAGCTCTTGTCGGCGACAGGAGATAGCGTAGGGCAAGTCCAGCAGGTCAGAGATACGCTGTCATTGAAGATTGGCGTCAGGAGATGACGTAGGGCCAGCCCAGTCGGCCAGAGCTACGCTGACGTCTGAGATCACGAGGGCACAATAGGTCGGCACGGAATCCAGCGAGCGAGTTCAAAGGACCAGAAAAACAGACACGGTAACCCACTATTTTGTAAGAGCGTTCATGAAAGGCTGTTTACGACACATTTCGTTTGCTCGTATATATAGCCTAAGCCGTTCTGGTATACATGTTAACTGGTTTTATACCCGTCGCTTCTGGCGTAGGGGCTATGGTTCCCGATTGCTCGCATATTCATAGAGGCGAAATTCTAAAGGCCGGTGCGCTTACATTTAGGTGCACTTTAAAAAACGCCAAATGTTCGAAACCTCCAAAGCCCTCCACTACGATATCTATCATGATCACATCATGGTTTCCGGATGCTAAACCTCAACATTTATTATTGCTGTTACGGTACGTTTTATTTGATACGCAAACTTACATAAATGGCCCCAATTTTGTGCGTCTTTTCGGTCACCAAATATGATAGCGCTTTTCGGGCAAACATTTCAACCAGATTCCAAAAGCGACGGGCGTGAAATAATGAGAAAGCGAAAGTGCGAGACAAAGCGCAGAAATAATAAGCGGCTTGTGGATTATTTTGTTACGGCTGTATTTTAGTAGCTGTTACCGTAGCCTACCAATGCACTTAGCTAATGTTATGGAGGTTCTGTGGAAAGGACATCATGATAAATGACCTGATATTTGCACTCTATAGTTTGGGTAGATTGCTATTGCCACGTTCCATTTCCCAAGTTTTTGTTATCGTCCCAAAACACCACACGATTCTCAGCGCAAACCGCGCCTGCAGTTTTTGAGAAGGTTCCGGGCTGTAGTAGATCATTTCGATAAGATCACGCCCACTGTGCGAACGGTACAGATTGTTCTGGAACCTACGCCACCGCCAGCGATAAAGCTAGAACATTCGACGGCAAGAGTATAAATGCCGACGCGCTTCACCGCTTGTCAGTTGTTGATTGAAGGCCGACGCTCAGTTCGCCGCTATCAGTCCGAGACTGCTATCTGTGCAAGACTGCTGCTGTAATTAGACTTTCCGTTTACCGGGCACAGGTTCGCCCAAATAAACAGTTAAATCCCAACACGAAGTTTCCTGTCTTCGGCCACGTCACGACCGCGTGACATCTGGTGGAGGTGCTGCTTCGTTCATGTACCAGACGCCCCCGTCAAGCCGTGAAACCAGCCCACGTCGCGGAGAAGACACCGACGCCGACCAAGAGCAGCGAACAAGCCGCCGACAGCAAGGTCTCCCACCGGAGTACGGCCTTCTACAAGACAAGGCGCGGAAGACCAAGGCCATGACCTCGACTGCAGCGACAATGACAACCGGAGCGTCCCAGCCCACGATCGTCATTCATCAATCCAGGGAACCACCAACGTTCCATGGGTCATCGTTTGAAGACCCGGAAACCTGGCTAGAAATATATGACCGTGTGGCCGCCCTCAACCACTGGGACAACGAAGAAAAGCTCCGTCGTGTGTACTTCTACCTGGAAGACACCGCGAGGACCTGGCTAGAGAATCGGGAGTCCACGCTCCGAACGTGGGATGTCTTCTGCGGCGCATTTCTGCAAACGTTCGCGAGCGTCGCTCGCAAAGAGAGGGCCGCTGCTCTACTAGAGACCCGGGTTCAGCTACCAAATGAAAAGGTTGGAATTTTCACAGAGGAGATGACCCACCTATTCCGTCACGCTGACCCAGACATGCCTGAGAAGAATAAAGTTCGTTTCCTCATGCGAGGGGTCAAACAGGAGCTCTTCGCGGGACTAATGAGGAATCCACCGAACACCGTCCAAGAATTTGTATCCGAGGTGACCACCATCGAAAAAACCCTGGACATGCGCACCAGACAGTATAATCGTCGCCTGACTCCAGAATGCGATGCTGCTCAAGCCAGTAACTCCGAAGACCTGCGTGAAACGATCCGAGCGATAGTGCGGGAAGAGCTGCGCAAACTGTTGCCTTCGGCAACAACTTCGGCATCCACTTGAGGCTGCAAACTGCAGCCTCAAGTGGATTCGATCGCCGACATTGTGCGAGAAGAAGTCCGGCAATCGCTTCGAATTCCCCAAACACCGCTGCGCGAGCCAGAAACTATGAGCTACGCCGCTGCAGTGCGCCACAACGCTCCTCCCCGTCCACGCCAAAACGCCGCCCCGTCGCACTTCCGTCGCCAGACGCCACCGCCGCCACCACCCCCAATGACGTCCTACCGTTCCCCCGCGGGCCAGCGCAGTGCGCCGAGGAAAACGGACGTTTGGCGTGCACCTTACAACCGCCCGCTCTGCTACCACTGCGGCGAGGCCGGGCACACATACCGCCGTTGCCAGTACCGACAGATGGGACTGCGTGGCTTCGCCGTCAAGGCACCGCGTCCGCAGCCAGGAGAACGACCACGTGACATCGCCGACTACCTGACAGGAACTCGGTGGACACCACGAAGCCCTTCGCGTTCGCCGTCGCCCAGCCGCCGCACGTCACCGCACCACCGGCAGTACTCTGGCCCAACGCGGGGCCGGTCTCCTAGCCCGTATCCGGGAAACTAAGGGCAGCAACCGGTGGAGGTGCGGTTGCTGTGCGACGAACTACCGAAGATCCTCCGACGACGACGACACCGCGACGGAGCTTTCCGAACACAACGCCAACCAGGCAAAGCCCTGACGGCGAAAGCTCACTTACCGAAGGTGGCCTGACGACGCAACATGGAAGCAGCGGAACAAGACGACGCAGCCGTGACCCGACGCCACGCCATAACTGTAATGCGAGACAGCGAACTAGTGACCTCGAAGTTCTTATCGACGGCCACAGTGTGACTGCTCTCATCGATACTGGAGCCGACTATTCTGTCATCAGTGGGTCGTTCGCTGCGAAGTTAAAGAAAGTTAGGACAGCTTGGAAAGGCCCTGAAATCCGCACAGCCGGAGGTCATCTCGTAACGCCTGTAGGAATCTGCACAGCGAGAGTCACCATTAACGGCCGTATTTATCCTACAGACTTCGTAGTCCTACAGCGTTGCTCGAGAGATGTCATCCTTGGCATGGACTTCTTATGCCTCCATGGTGCTGTCATCAACCTAAAAACAAAGTCGATAACGTTATCCACAGAAGAAGCACTACCGCCGCGCACGCCGTCAGGACACCATGCCTTGAATGTGCTGGAAGAACAAGTCACCATTCCGCCTCGCTCAAGCGTCATTATTTAAGTCGGCGCTCCTAAATCACCTGACTTGGAAGGCGTCGTTGAAGGCAGTCAGCATCTGTTGGTCACCCGAAATATTTGCGTCGCAAGAGGAATTGCAGAGCTGCGGGGAGGCAAAGCAACGGTTATGCTCACGAATTTCAGCAATGAGTACAAACATGTTAACAAAGGAACAACGGTCGCATACATCGAAGAAATTATCGAAGCCACCAGTGCTTTCGCCCTCGCCGATTCTGCGGAACCTGCTCAGAGGAACCAAGCCCCTCCCATAGCTGTCGACGTCAATCCCAGACTTGTGTCAATCCAGACTAGTGTCAACACTGTGACACTATTATCAAACGTGTAATGGAACTGTCGTATAGCACGAGGTCATAATAGCAGCCGTTTTTGTCTACGTTTGTGGAGGTTATACCCATATAGGCTTGCGCAGGATTTCCCTTGAGGGAGGGCGAAAGTCCATCGCAGCCTCCCCCCTCCCTATACGTCAGTGTATGAGACGGACTTTGCGCTCCCCCCCCCCCCCCCCCCCCCCTGCCACCTTCGTGAGCACGCTGTTGCTACGCGCGCCTCCGACGACGTTACGAAGGGCGCCTCGAAATCTCACCGCTGCAACCACTGTTTCGAAAGACGGCGACACCAACACGGACCCGAAGGCGCCACTGCTTCGAATTCCACCGGGAAGGTCACCAGCCGTTTGGTAGCGTAGGTTTCTCAGCTCGCGACTGCTTCTACGCAGAGCTGATAGACGAGCGGACGAGACGACGGTGAGTTAAACAAGGTTTATGTACAGCATATATACAGAGGCGTTACAAATTCGGCACTGGGGCCGACAGAGACTCGAAGATCCGAGCTCTCCTCTCTAACACATAGGTCTGCTGTCAAAGGGGTCTGCTAACACATAGCTCAACTCTCTATCACATAGCTCTCTTCTCTGACACACAGCTCAACTCTATCACATAGCTCAACTGCGACACACATGTCTGCTCTCCAACAGGTCTGCTGTCAAAGGGGGTCTCTCTCGACGCGCCGCAGGGCTTCTTTTATATGCCCCGGGTCCAACCCAAATGTCCAACCCGAAGCCCCGCTGGTCGCGAGGTCAGAATCCTCCAATGAGGCTGGGCCGCGTCCTTCTTTCTCATCGAATCTGGAGAGGCTGCGCTGCAGGTGGCTGCACCCAAGGACGAGTGACGTCGCCGAGCATTGCGTCAGCCGCCAGACAGGAAGACGCCGGTTGTTTACTCGACGGGCTCGCGGCTGAGATGACTCACTGCACGTGGGCGACAGAAAGGCGCCGTGTGTTGACGCCGTTGAGCTGTTCATCGCGTCAGGCGGCTCGCGGGCTGGCCTTGACACAGATTGCCTTTTTCAGAAGCACGGACGTTCGCTGTGAACTCGCAAGCATAACAACGCTTTTATGGTTATGTCTATACAACTGTCTTTCTGCAAACAAATATAACTCCTTATACTGTGCAAATTAACCTTTTTCCGGTGAATACGCATCGTGAAAAGGCAGCTGGGAGAGAACAGTTTGGATGGCGCTGCGCACATCAGGAGGCTTTAGGAGGACTTCCAATAGAACTGGTCGGTGCGAGACTGCTTCTTCACCCATGTAAACACACGGGCAAGGCACAAAACGCGATGATAGCTGACGAAGCGGCCGTCAATATAGGTCATCCGACACGCTTTCTTGCTGCCGTTACCATGTTCAGCCAATTTTCATCGTTGGGTATGTTTACTTTGTGAGTGCTCATAGAATTGTATGAATGGCATTAGTCTATCGGGGCGAACCTGTGTTTACGGCGTTCGACTGCTCCCTCGAAGGTCATGGTTCGAATCCCGACCGCGGCGATCGCCTTTTGGTGGAGGCGAAATGGTGGAGGCCCCAGTATACTGCATGTTGTCACTGAACGTTGACAAAAAAAAAGTACACCTGATGGTCGAAATTTCCGGAGCCCAGCACACGCGGTCTTCTTCATAATCATATCGCAGCTTTGTTACGTAAAACCCTACACATTATTATTACAAATGTCATTGATTTTAAGTGAGTTAGAATAAAAATAAATAAAAACACGACGGGTGTTATTTCAGAAGCTTATGTATGTAAGGTATTCGACAAGAGCAGTATTAAAGCCACACAAAAAAGTATGTATTCTGCCGCATGACGCATATCGTCTTGTTTATTCATTTCATTTATTCATTTATTGCATCCTTAAAGGCCCGAGGGCATTACATAAGGGGGGGGCAAAAAATACGCTGTGAATGTGTATAATTCAAGTTGAACAAATTATTATAAACAGTACAGTTCTAATATGGTAGTTTGGTCAAAAATGACAACAAAAAAGAATCAAATAACACACAAAAGAAACGCTTTGGCTGGGAATTAGAGAACAAATAACTAGGCACAAGCAAATTATACATACAGTACATTGGTAGGATATATTTACAGCTACGGGTTAATGGGTGGAATCAAAGTGGGATTCTAATTTTGCGCGGAATGATGTGCGGTTAGGTGTGGCAACAATGGTATCGGGAAGGTGATTCCAAAGTGTTATTGCTTGGGGGAAAAAGGAGTCGTTCATTGCGGATGTACGGCCGTTGATTCGTGCAATGGGGTTTGAATGATTAATGCGGGAAGAAGTTCTGTTTGGGGGCTGTAAAAGTTCGTGTCTTGATTGGGGTCGGAAAAAGAAACTGTGGAGGAGGCATAGGCGCGAGATGAGGCGGCGCGACGCGAGTGATGGCAGTTCAATTGATTGTTTTAGGGCGGTGACGCTGATTTCTCTGGAGTACTGTAAGGTTATAAAGCGGGCAGCGCGGTTTTGAACTGCTTCTAGTTCGCTAACGAGGTATGCCTGGGATGGATTCCAAATGGACGATGCGTATTCGAGCTTTGGCCGTACGTATGTTAAGTATGCTAAAGCCATATATCTTACTGAACTCATAACGAACGAACTCAAGACAAGTGAGACTTAGTGGAATTTCCAACCAGAACCCATAGGGTCATCCAGAAAGAGCCCAAGTTTTCATTAAGTAATTGTACTGTTTGTCAGTATGCTCTACGAAGTATTACGGGGATGCACCACATACAAACAGGGCCACAGAATGTACAGTTGGCGCCTACAAAAAAAAAAACACTACTGACCAGCGTAACGTACGCGCCTGTATTTCTAGATCTTTTTCCATCAACAGCGTCTTCTTTCGACCATCCGTAGTGTGTACTACTTGATGGGTGAAGTTGATTGTAGGAGATGTATAAACAAAAATATTATCCACTGAATTACTATGAATACACAGTTACCTTCTGCTTTGTAGGTGATATAATTCAGTAATGGCGTGCAGTTGGGACCACAGTTCCTGCCAGTGATTCCGCAGTTCCGAAAAATAAAGAAAGCAAGTTCTTAAAGCGCTTTTTAATATAGATTTTTCGTGAGCACACTAGTATATCTATAAAAACCAGTAATATTAAAGCAGTGTTTTGTAACAACGCCACGTCAAGTCGCTTTGTTATTTCACTTTCTTAAACGTAGGATTGCACAGACGACCCCCACCACGACCGCAGTCACCGCATTCAGGGCAAGCCGTCGGAACTTCGACTCCGCGTGGTACTCGTGGCGCCATCTGAAAAACGGGTCACCAACTTCGCTCTCCTCGTCGGTGAGGAGATGCTCTTGCACAAATACGCGCATCGACTACTGTGCACAAGTTCGAAGAACGCTGTATGTGTGACTCGCGTTCGATTAGCACGTGTATCTCCCTTAAGCTGACACCTGAATATGTTGTACGCTTGTGTGTCTTACGTAGAAATTATGTGGAAGGTATGCCTTTGTATAAAAGCTTCATTGTCTTTCCACTTGTTTCTACAGATTACAGTTTTCTAAATATTAGAAAACAGTAATGTGGAAACATGCTCTCTGTGGTACCTCGCCTTTCTCATGTGCCTTTCTACCATGTTATCTTGTCACTTAATTTTTTTGTAAGTTCTTTTGTCATGATTAGAGAAGTAGTAGGCACCATTGAACGCGCCAACTACTCCATGTCGACCAAGTTAATGAAAAGAAGAAAACGCATCAATCATAAATGAAGAGCAGTGCTGAAGTACTGCGGTACCCTTGAAAATGTAGAGTAAGGCTATTCCAGAGCAAGGTCAACTTGTTACTACAGGTCGGTTATTGATTGATTGATTGATTGATTTGTGGGGTTTAACGTCCCAAAACCACCATTTGATTATGAGAGACGCCGTAGTGGAGGGCTCCGAAAATTTTGACCACCTGGGGTTCTTTAACGTGCACCCAAATCTGAGTACATGGGCCTACAACATTTCCGCCGCTCCATCGGAAATGCAGCCGCCGCAGCCGGGAATCGAACCCGCGACCTGCGGCTACAGGTCGGTATGACTATAGCTCTTAGTGGACAATTAGTGAGCTCTTATTAGTGACTTTCTGTGGGTGGGAATCCCAGTCCGACATAATGTAAAAGAGTGAAGATAGCAGTCAGTCATAATGAATGTTTGGCGGGTTGAGTTACGTTGAAGCATGCTGTATCGGATGTATGGGTAAACTGCAATGATTTCGTGTTTATGCGAGCCTCAGCATCTCCGAAAAGACTATCTTAATCGTGCGTTGTGCAAGTTGTTTTTTATGTCCATGGCAGCGCAAAGAAGGCTGCGTGATTAGAAAGACGATATCTAAAATAAAATTCTTCGTGGTGTCTATTAGACGACTAACAGAGAAATGTAGCTCTGAGCAGTCGTTTCAACAAAAAATCTCGTTTCGCAGAAAAATTTTGGTAATTATAAGATATCGTATTAAATGGCTAGAAGATTTGGGCCTTTTCTTGGCAGACTGATATCTTGCGTTCTGCAAAGATACCATAGTGCTGCTTAACTGAAAAATAACTGGCCGTAATCATATTTTTCGACAATACTTAGCTTTGCGTGACAACAGAATGAATGTAGAGCAAGTAACAGTGCTCGGTGGAATTGCGCAGCAGGAAAATAAATCCTTGACGACTCTGGGAAACGCGCGCGTGCATTCGCATTCCTTTGTTTATGTTATTGTGTGTGTGTTTGAGTGCACGTGCATACGTACATCTTTTTTGGCGTACAAGTGACAGCGTGTGGTGTGTGTTTAGGAGGTATTCCATGCTTCCTAAACACACTAATTTCTTGATTCCTTTCTACTCAGAGGAGCGTGTAATGCAGGAAACGTATATGATTCATTAGGGTCGTCCTTGTCATTGATGTATGGGTTCACAGTTCCTTCGTTATCGCTTCCATGCTACCCGGAACACTCGCCGAAGCGGCCTGGTCGTTAATCAGATCTTATCACGGGAGCATGACAGTCAGGATTTCCATGTGAACGCGCAGGTGCACCAGCGCTATAGGCGCGAATGCAGATACGAGCCCAAAGAGGACACTGATCGATGGTGTTTCGATGTCTTTCCGCATACACACCCTCCTCCGCCACTCAGACTCGTCTTCAGCCTTCCTAATGGCCGATGTGCTCCGATTCCGCTAGATTAACAAATGCCGTAGCGCACGTTTTACGGCCGCGTAGGTCAGACAACATTACAGTGTGTTTTAAACTTGAAATACTGAATATGCTTAATAGATCTAATGGTCTTTATTGTTTTAATGTAGATGTTCTCTCCGCACCTCTTTGAAAAACAATGCTTGAAACGTAAGTGTTTAAGGGCACAGCATTCACGAAGGGCACAATAACGAAAAGTCAAAGATGTCCGGAATTCAGTCGCATTATACTTAGAGAAAATAAGCAGTGGAATGGTTAATCGGAAAATGAAACGGACATGATCATGCGTTATCACGTAGGCCACATTGAAAAACACCATTTCAATGGCATGAATGAGGAAAATAGAATACAGTGTCATTGCCTGAAGCGTTTGCAATGCTATGAAACTGTGACGTCCAATGAGCAAGTCCGAAGAAATACTGCTAACGGCACAAGCAAAGAGAAATAAGGGTAATAACAAACTTAATTAGCACAGTAAATGAATGATGACTACTAAAGGAATGGGTGATGAGTGAACATAGAAAACAGTATTGCTTTTATTATTCATAAATTTAAATTTTGTGTTTCGAATTCCTCGAGCAGCAATTTATTACAATGTTTCAGTCGAGGTATGGCAAGAAGTAATAAATCAAGTAACAATCCTTACTTATTTATAAAAAATTCGCATATCAAGGGTAATTTACTGGAATAAATGAGGTATATAGTACGACGCAAAGGAAACTGACCTGTGACATCGAATTGTGTGCTTCAGCGATGTCACTATTTTGTAACGGATTGAGTGTTTTGTCTATGAGATAGCAAAAACTATATACGCGTGGCTTTGTTTATTTGAAGTAAACTATCGCGCATTAGTTGTCAACTTAATGATCTTTCCTCTCTCTTTCCCCTGCTTGCCTCTATCCTTCCTCTTGCGACCAAATTACCTAAGTACCCTGAACTACTAAGGCTACTGGTGCCTGGAGAATTACGCGCGTTTGCGCACTGCCTCGCAAATTGTCATGAAAGGTGGCTCACATTTCCGGCGTGCAACTTCGCATTTGCAAGGCAATCCAACTTCTTTCGCGTTACCGTGTTATGGCGACGACGACTTTCACAGAAAACCGGAAGGGCTAAGCGCAACGCGTCGCCAGACGTTGCGCAATAGGCAGAATATTTTTGTTAAAAACGAGAACACTACACGAATGCTGCTTTAAATAGAAGCGAGTAGAGCGTAGACCAGTTTTGTGCCTAAACATTACTGCAGATCCATGAAGCGAATGCTGATGGTGGAGCGAAGTGAAGTCCTAAGGCCCATAAAGTATACGTTGAAGTCACCGACTAACGTAAAGGAGAAAAGGTGGACGGACCTACGGCCGCACGACAGATGCTCGTACGGACGAACGGACTGATGGACGCACGAACGGACGGATAAATAGATGCACGGACCGACGGACGCATGGATGAACAGACGACGCACGGACGGATGCATGGACAGAGTGCAGTCTGTTTTAAACCTGTGTGCGCACTGTGAATGCTCTATGTTCGGTATATGTTACACCTAAGCTTCGGTACTTCGGAAAGCTACGACAACGGCGTCAAAAGACATCGCGAGGGCCTTAAGAGCTTGGCTCCTAAATCTTTCGGCCTCCTTCGAACTTCTGTCAGATAGAATCCAGGTACAATTATGGCCAGCGCATTCACTCGTCCTGAACGTTTCGTTCAGAAGAATAGAAAATTCAGGAAGAGAATTGGCATAGGTGAATGACAAGTGCGTTTGGCGTACTAACCACAATATATACTGCAATCTGTCAGCGTAGACTACCTTGCGTGCATGTGTGAATCTGTATGATATCTTGGCAGAGAAAGGACGCTACTAAACCATCATAGAAATAATAGATAACTCTCAATTTGTTACAATGGTCAGAACAGCCTATCGAAAGTGTCAGTATTTTTGGGTAGTGATAAGGGCAAACGAGCCTTTATAATATTTCCTGAGATATCAATTTATTTTTTTTATCTCTGTGTTCAGCCTTTATACCCACGAGAACACTTGGACTCATACACTGCGATACTCAACATACGTGGTACTTCAATGCACATGTGTACTCTCCGATGCATCTCGTTTATGATTCGATCATGTTGCCTCTACTCGTGGTAATAAAGTATTCAGCATTTAGCCTTAGGAAAAACTGTACTATGCTCCTCCGCACATAGAGTCACGCTGTGGTGAAGCCAGCTTTCAAAGCGTCTGTACGTGTGTTGTACAGGCACCTTGAAAGATGGTGTTTTGTAGTGAACATGCTAATGTAAGAAGCCCCCTGCAGTAGGCTATAGTGAAGTACGTTGTATAAGGTACTGTTGAGACAGAGAAGAGATTTCCTCCCCCATTGCCCTGGCTGAACACTTTTAGGGGCGAAGCGCCTTATGGCGTGGCTTGGGCGTCCCTCGAATGCAACCACCAGTGGCACATACCCGAAATAGGTATAACACTTGACCTCCAAGGTGGTGCTAGTGAGAGATTTCTTCTGTGCGTTGTTTAACAATAAAAAATAGTGCTCTATGTACATGCCAATGGCTGCTAATGGGGAATGAGAGACATGAGCATTCGGATTTTAGTCAACGCGCACGCTGCGATCCCCATTAGCAGCCATTGGCATGCACATTGAGCACTATCCGACAAGAAAGGGATGCTACATTATACTCGCTGGGTGTAACCTCCTTAGCTTTAGAAAGGTTTAGCGAGCGTTGAGCCGCAGTACCATGAATACAATGAACTTGTATATACCATGAATGAACTCAAGGTGGTTAAAAATGAGAAGTAGATACGAAGCGCAAGCCGTAAGAAAGTAAAAGCCGAATTCTCCTGTCTCTCATTTCTCATTAGCAGCCATTGGCATGTAAATTGAGCCCTATCTGACAGGGAAAGGTTGCTACGTTATACTCGCTGGGCGTAACCTCCTTGGTTTTCGAAAGGTTTAGCGAGCGTTTGGTCGCAGTGCCATGAATACAGTGAGCTAGAATATACCATGAACTCGAGGTGGTTAAAGGTGGGAAGTGGACCCAAAGCGCAGGCCGTAAGAAAGTGTGCGTGTGCCACCTCTCGTTTAGTCCTTGGAATGTCCGCTGGATGGCGGTGCTTCTATATGGGGAATATATGATAAAAAGATGCGAGATGGTGGGACTTGGAGTGTTGAATAGATGAACAAACGGACACACAAACAAATGCATGGATGGACGCATGAACGGACGCAGGGGCGGATGCATGAAAGAACGCAGGGACGGGCGCACAAACAGACGCATGGACGGTCACATAGACGGACGCATGGACGGACGAATGCTTCGCCCCACTCTCCATCATTCACTCCGTGGATATGCTGCCATTTTTTTTATTTCGATAGAGATTGTATGGACAGCCACGGCTGGTTTTTTCCGTGACGGAGGCACGTATGGTTGCCGCGCTATTGCTGCTACGATCAGCATGCGGCTTGGGCCCCCACCACAGGCGGGAGCTTCTACAAGCTGCGCTTTCAACACGAAAAAAAAAAAAAAACAGTGCCAAAAAGTGCCTGCAGTCGCCGTGTTCTCTTACACCAGCGTTTTGTATAGTTACGTGAGATCGGATCTGGATGAGGTGACTGCCAGCCTCACTTCGTGTAACATTGCGATTGGACCGCCATGATGATGTCTCGGTGCGAGAGTACGAGGCTGAGGCGAGGTGACAGCGATGACAAGACTGTGCAGTTTGACAGCACGAAGCGGACGAACGTCGGGCCCGCATGTTTGCTACAATGATATTGCTCCTAAAAATGCTGGCGTTGCCTCGCAAAACACTCGAATATGTTCTTATCAAAATTTTTTATTGGGTTCTCACGGGCAGTCTTACCCTTTTCAAGCTTTTTAGCACGCTTTATGCGCACCATGGCGTTTCCCGCCAACATATTACCGCGGCAATTTCAACAACCTCTCGGTTCACTGTGTGGTCACTTGCCTACAAAGGGTACATCTGATGGGTGGCATGCCTAATTTTCAGGCCGTTTGGAGGAAAAGCTGTGTTGAAATATCTTTCGATGCCGTCTTAGCCTGGAAAGGTCTCGACCGTTTGCAGAATTTCCGCTATAGCACCGCCACTGGCATTGATATTCACCAAGTCACAAACGCGCATTCGGGACGAAGACGGTGGCCCACAATTACTGAAGCGCAGGAAATGCAAGCCTTCGTTCTACCGTCGTTTTCTCAGTCGGAAAAGCTCCTTGCAGTCTACGCGTATTCGTGAGTCACGCAGGGTGAAAACAAGCCAACAGCTACCAGTTCCGCCAGGTAGCCCTTGGGCACTCTTGCCGGTCAGGAGGTGCGACGCGTCAGCGGCAGTGTAACCTTGGTGTTATCACAGGGTCGTGTCAGAAGGTGGTGTACTGTCGCGCCTCCAGGATTTTGAGACGTCAACGAGGGACAACGTGGAACGCTGTGGCCAGATAGAGTGGAAAGCTCATATGCCGTCTTCTTCCAAAGGTTCTCAGTGCCAAGTGGAAGAGACTCGTCCTATAGTAGAGGATCTGCTGCCATAGATGTCCATGTATTTCCTTCTTTGATGATGTAGCTCGGTTATCACGCGTTGTGCGTTTTAGTGTTGAGGCAATAAAGGGTTAAAGTGCCAGCTTTATATGCCTTAACCTTAAACAAAACAGAGGTTTTGAGAAATCGCAGGACAACACACCAAGCGGCAACTTATCTTGCAATGGGAGCGAAGGCGACGGAGGCGTGGCTTCTGCACATTGCTCCGCAAGTACAATGAACAATCCCTTCAGTGAACTTCAAGGGACCAAAAAAAATACAGTTTCCTAATTGAAAGTTCACTACGATTATTATTCGCTAGTATACGGTACACTACCGGACACAACAGAAATCAAGTGAAACGTGTTAAATCCAAATTGCTTTCAAAAGAACTCCATCGTTTTCATTTGAACTGGTGCCTCCAAAGCGCAAGAAGAGACAAAACTGCCAATGGTGTCGGCGTTTCTGCGCGCTGCCTCTCACACAGCTTGCTGTTGTGAAACAAAGCCCCGCAACTATAACATATATCCTACAGCCACGGCTAGAAATAAGGCATTGGAACCTGCCTCAGTCATAACTTCGTCACTCTATAGTTATTTGAGTTTTGGACGAACCCTGGAAACAATGTTCAAATATGATTGTTGTCCGCAGGTACTGAAGCGCATGCGGCTCGTTTTCATGTCGCACACACGCCAACCGCGCTAACCAACTACGCCACAGCTGCCGACCATGTCGCACACAGCTATTTTGCCTCAGCGGCGCTACATGTACAAGCTATGTTGTACCGGCACCGATGTGTGGGTGATGAGGGGCGGCAGGCATTTGCAGAACGCAAAATTCTGTTGAATTGATGTAAAATGAGCTTGACTCCGCATATCAAGTTCGTTCGTATGTATGTATGTATGTATGTATGTATGTATGTATGTATGTATGTATGTATGTATGTATGTATGTATGTATGTATGTATGTAGGTCGGGTCGGTCGGTCGGTAGGTAGGTGGGTGGGTGGGTGGGTATGTATGTAGGTAGGTAGGTAGGTAGGTAGGTAGGTAGGTAGGTAGGTAGGTAGGTAGGTAGGTAGGTAGGTGGGTAGGTAGGTAGGTAGGTAGGTAGGTAGGTAGGTAGGTAGGTAGGTGGGTAGGTAGGTAGGTAGGTAGGTAGGTAGGTAGGTAGGTAGGTAGGTAGGTAATAAACTTTATTAAGGGTCTAACGAGGAATCAGTAGTCCGGAATAGGCCTCCGGGAGCCGTCGTCCGTGGAACAATGTGCGATGTCCTAGGCGATAGCCTTGGCTCGTTGGATAGCCCAGATTTCGTCCACTGCTCGTGCTGAGAGGGCGGCTCACCACCGCTCAGATCAAGTTTGTTCGACTGAAACATTCCCAACTGAGAAGTTCGTTCACCTGAAATATTTCGTATAAAATGCTTGGAAAAACCATAAGCGATTTTCTAAAAGTTCGTTATTCTGAAATAATTGTAAAACCGACATTTGTACAATCACGAGTTCACAGTATTATGGAAACTTGTGGCTCCATGGGTTATGGTTCGCTCGTTCGTCTCGTCAATGCGTTTAGATAATTGCATATACGAACAAATAATAAATGACATATACATTTTGACTGATTAGTAACCATTTTAGGAGCATATTGCAAGTATACTCGTTTCTGAAAAACCACACAGTTCATTTGCGGCCGATAACTGACGCATTACTTCACGTAAGCTATAGACGTATACTTTGCGAACCGGCGTGCTGAAAAGGTAGATGATGAAGAGAAAGTTAAAGAGAAGGAAGACTTGAAAATGAACAATGACCGCATTTCACATTCGACTTCCCGCAACTATTTGTGTCTCATAACAAGTAAAGCAGTATTTATGTCAGCAAGGCAAGTGTGAAAGTAATCAGTAAACTTAAGTACTATTTTTTGACGCAGTAGTAGGCATGCTGTTCGGTTATGCTGCTTCCACAGTGCTGTCAAGAAAAGTTGTCTCCGAGTATATTGGGCGAGTCTGTCGAGTCATCACTGGTTAGCCAACGTCTATTGGTTACCGGTGATATTGAACGAAATATCAAATTTCTCACTGGCACATGGGTGGTGGGCAGGTTGTAAATAAGAGTTAAATAGCTTAGTAGTGCGAAGTCGCGTCGTACAGAAAGAAATAGCATACGGCCGTTGAGACTGCGAGAAAGGAGTTGCTTTAGCAGCTGTGCGCTCTACAGTGAATGCTGAGCATCAGCGGAGCAAGAAGGAAGAGGAGAAGGAGGAAAATAAGTTGGGAGATGAAGTCGCGGTAGTTTTCAGCGGCAGCCCAAGCATGAGATGGCGAGAGAGAAAGGGAGGACCGAGCGACGCAACGTGCCGAGCCATTTAGCCCATTTCTCACCGGGACACGCATGTTTATTACGCGAAGACGCAAATGAGGGGGGAATTTGGCCGGCAGAGAAGGCGGGGAGAATAAGACACCGCGGTGTCGGCTCGGGCTGCCCCGCACGGCGGAGTTTTGCGCGGACGACGAAGACGTCGGCAGCCGCGGAGCAAGCGCGCTCGGCCGTGCAGCCCGCTTCGCAGGGCTGCGTCGGAAGGGCCCCGGCGAGCGCCAGCGCGACTCGGAGAAGCACGGGAAGGTGGCCTCAGCCTTGGCGCAAGGAAGTGTGCCTCCGAGTCCCTAATGCGCCTGCGGCCAGGGAAAAAACCCGAAGCCTGATTACACATACGCAATTACCCCGACGGCGAAAGGGGTATATGCAGAGCAGAAGAATAGGAAATGAAGCAAGACTTCGGTGTAAGCGAGGAGAAGGCGAGAGTATCTCGGGTTTGCGCACGAAGTACGCTCGGTATAAATAAAAAAAACATAGGAAAAAGAAATACTAAACAGACCATTCTAGAAGAGAGACTGTAGTCCGGAGGGAGAGCTCTAGCGCAGGAAACTGACTAGTCTGTGGTGCAGGGCAGTTAGGCCTGTACCGAGCCAACGCTCCATTTCACCTCGCGGCTTGCAGAATTACTTTTGCCAGGTTTCACACGCACGCGCGCGCTCGCCTTCCCTACGTTCTCCTCGGTACAAGGAGACGGCGCTGCATGCGAAGGATGTCAGTCCCTCCGGAGACCTGTAGGACCGATGTGAAACCACCGTGTGTGTGCATGCGAAAACAAAAGAGAGGGAGAAAGGAGAGTGAAAGAGGCACGATTTTCTTGTTGCCTTCTTCGTCAAAGTGGCCCTGTGTGTAGCAAACCAGAGAGCTGAAACTTCGTGTGCTCCTTGGAGGAAAAGCGGGCGATTACTTCCCGTCAATTAGTCCGCGAATCCATCCCTCTTTTTTTCTTCCCTTCTGCGTTTATTCGCCTGACAAGACTCACTTATGCGAAGAAACAAAAAAAAAACCGGGGCGGCTGCGAATGTCTTTCGTACGGCGGTGTCTGCCCGATCACGCAGCACCGAACTTCAAGAAACAGTTCCACTGCTAAGCCTCACCGCCAAGTCGAATGTATGCGATGCGAGCGCGCGGAAGAAAGTTCAAAGGAGCAAAATTTACACCTCGCCAAACGACACGCATGCTATTGGACACCGCTCTTACACGTGTACATCGTAATGGCTCAAGTCCGAAGGAAGCATTCGAGGTACATTTACACGCCGCTGTGCAGCATATAGGTGCCCGAGGGGGGTGGCTAAATCACGGAATTATTCGGAATTCCCGATGAGCAGGATCGCCGGGCATAAATTTTCGCACTTTCTTCCAGCGTGGCGCTAAGTTTCTAATCCGCTTCATGGCGAGGTCACGCACCGAGGCAGTCGAAGTGAACGGACGCGGTGCGTCCCATGAGGCGAGTGCCACGCGGGCCTTTGATGTATGCAGGGTAATTCTTCAGGAGTAATTATGCTCGTTTAAATCTATGCGGGACGTTATCCGTGAACTTAGCCTATGTCTGATGCTGCCCGTGTTGTGCCTAGATATCAAAAATAGAAAGGAACAAGTGCTCCCCATTTGCATGTCTCGCGAGCTAAATTAAGTTCGGAAATATTGCATCGTCAGTGCAAACTTGAATTTGTAAGACGAAAGCTTTCTAGGTGTTTTCAACTCTCCGGTGCTTAATGAAGCTGAAAGGCGCTGCTTTCCTGTAGCACTATTTATAAGCACATTGAAAGAAGAAGAACGAACAACGCGCTCTCTGCTCATTAGTTGTTCCTGCTATTAATTCAGAAGCGCACGCTATAGAATATCTGCAATTTAAACGCTCTATAGTAAAGATTGGCAGTTTCACAAGCTGGGTGAGACGTAATCATAATTAGGCTAATTACTATTTTCATTCTGGTAGAACATCAATACATCAAAGGAGTAAATTTTATACAAAAAACTAACGTGTTAAAATTTCAACAGCACCTTCACACATTCATATATAACCGTTGTTTCTTACGCCACCTTCGTGCAAATTTATAGTGGCACTATGTGTGGTCTTTGGCAAATTTCGACCATCTGGTGGTCTGTCCGTCCGTCCGTCCGTCCGTCCGTCCGTCCATCTGTCTGACCGTCTGACCGTCCGTCTCTCTGTCTGACCGTCTGACCGTCTGTCTATCTGACCGTCTGATCGTCTGACCGTCCGTCCGCCTGACCGTCCGTCCGCCTGACCGTCCGTCCGTCCGTCCAACCGACCGACCAACCGACCGTCCGTCCGTCCGTCCGTCTGTCTGACCGTCTAACCGTCCGTCCGTCCGTCTGTCTGTCTGTCTGTCTGTCTGTCTGTCTGTCTGTCTGTCTGTCCATCCGTCTATCCGTTTTCTGTTTGTCCTTCCGTCAGTCCACATGTCCGTTTGTCTGTATGTCTGTATGTCTGTAGGTGAAAGAAACCGTCCGCGTTTGTGCTTCTAGCTTTCCATCGGCTGATTTCCGTCGTCCCGCGCGACATGCAAGACCAGCAAGACACGCGCGAGGCGACGCCAACCGCACTTGCGCTCATTGAGTTTCCTGAATATACACTCTGGCGCTAGTGTCTATAGGGAGCTTGCATGAACGGCGGCGACGCTATGTACTCTGGGTAAGCAGCCATATTTTTGTCAGAGGCGGTCGGAAAGTGCAGCAATGCAGTCGTGTTTGCGAGCGTTGCCGTAGCTTGCAGGCGTGATCGAGTGCGAGTGCGAAGCGAATTCAACTCCAAAAAGAGTCGTGCACGATGCCAGCCTAACCGAAAGACTACACTGCAACGCTGTACCAGGAAGACCTCGAGCGGTACGAAGAAAAGACGAAAATTTGCTCCGAGTGGACCCTTTCACGCTTCGTGCGGGCGACTGTGTAAGCGACGTACGTGCACTTGTGGCCGCGCGTCGACAGCTCCGATATTCACGAATTTCTCGTTACGAGGACGAGTCTGATTACCCAAGAGCTGTTGAAGTCGAGAAAGGCAATCAATGGCCACAACATTGTGACGAGTGGCTGGTTGTGGGAGTCGTGAATGAAGAAATTCGCCGCCGATACCGTGATCATCGTCACTCAAGTAAGAGGTGTTAAATTACTTGATTTCACCGTAGATGCTGTTTGTTTCTATTCAGGTTAAACTTCCAGTGTGTTAAACCCCGATCGACGCCCTGTTCATGGGCAAGAGTGATGGTGAGGTCCTTGCCGCGCACTGCACATGCATGGCCGGCAACAGCGAAGCCTGTTCGCATCCCACTGCGCTGTTATTCTACGAGGAGTACGACGCACGTGCACGAGAAGAGCGCTCCTCAATTTAACACGTCTTACTTGATTGACGACGACCATGGTGTTGGTGGCGACTTTCATCACCCATGGCTCCCGCACTCGGCCACTATCCACAATGATGTGACCATCGAGGGCCTTTCTAGACTTCATCTGCTCCCGGGTTTTCAAACTCGTCCTTGGAACGAAAAATTCATGAATATCCGAGCTGTCGACGCGCCGCCACAAGTACACGTCGCTTACACTGTCGCCCGCACGAAGCGTGATTGAATGGATCACTCGGAGAAAATTCTCGTCCTTTCTTCGTGCCACGCGAGGTCTTTCTAGCATAGCGTTGTGGCGTGGTCTTGCGGTGAGGCTGATATCGTGCACAAAACTTTTTGGAGTTAAATTTGCGTCACAATCGCACTCGATCACGCCTGCAAGCTACGCCAACGCTCGCAAACACGATGCCGCTGCTGCCCTCCCCGGCTGCCTTTGACAAAAGAATGGCTGCCTACTCAGAGTCCATAGCGTCGCCGCCGTTCATGCCAGCTCCCTATAGCAGCTGCAACACACGGCGCTTCAGCGAGCATGGAAATGGTGGGTATACAGTGCACGGATTCGTCTAATCTTCGTCGTTGTGGCTCCCTGTGGGTTCATGTGGCTTGGAGCTATTTTGTTACGAAACAAAAATCAGCTTATATTCAGCGGTTGCGCTTCCCCACCATATTATTTTAGGCATACCGTTTCAAATCGGGTCACGAAGTTCAAAAAAATTCGTTCTTTCCTTCGAAACGAAACGCAAACCCATCAGTAAACGAACCAACAAGTGCGATCCATCGCCCGCAAGGAAAAAGACTATAAGGAAATCCGTGTACTACATATCATTCCCACGGTCGCTGAATGATCGCAGCACTATAGAATCCCCTCTAGTTGATTTTCGGAAACTCTATGCTTGCGCTCTTACGCATCCAATTTTCTCCCCTTTTGCAAAATGCATGGATGAGTGGCATCGTCTCGTGTCTTTCTTCGAACTGTTGGCAAGTTGACGGTATTAGAACCGCCATTTTAATCAAAATTCGTAGTGTGTGCGTTAACGAAAGCGGACTGCGAATCTCTGTCTCCAAGCGGATTCTTCTGTTTCTCGTTGCCCATAGACGTCCGACTCTGGAGTTTCGCCGCAGTTTTGAGTAGTGCAAAGTTTGACTCCCTTGCACTGTATGCTTCGCAACCAGGTGCAACTAGCGCGGAAGAAACAACGATTCAGCTAAATATTAGGGGTGTTTGCGCATTGAACACTCAGAAAAAGAGCTTCGAATTTCGCTCCGCCAGTAGGACGCGTCACCAAACCGCCATGACTTGTTTGCTGGTCCACTCGCCAGAACGACGGCATAAAACAAGAGCAGACGTAACAGCTCCGCGCTGTACGAAGAAAGACCCCAGTCGATCCTATACTGTTGCATTGTGAATTGCCACGGACTTAAATGATTTCAGTTTTACCGATTTCCTTAGCTGTAATTGCGAAGCAAAACAGCGAGAGCGCAGGGTACGGACCATTGCGAAAGTGTTGGGTAAGCGAATTACTCGCGTTTTCCAGAGATGGTCGCACGAGAAAGTGTGATAATGTAGGTGTCCTGTTATTGTTTTGAGTAGCCTTGGCGTAGAACCCTAGTAACTTTTATTACGAAGCCCAACAGAACCTCTGATCGTGGTGCGCGCCGTACAAAAGTAGACTGGTGACACGCGCGATAAAGATCGGAAACGCCACGACCACGGATACTTTGAGGTGGTTGCCATGCACTATAGCACCGCGCACGTATAAACATTGAAGGTTCTAAGTTCCAGATTCACCTAGCGAATGCGAACACGTACGTTATACAGGTAAATCGCCAAATGTTGATCGTGACCACAATCAGGCTTTTCTTGCCATTGGTCTCCGCGATTGCCGGAGTTATCGCGGAGGCCTCGGTTTCGCCTTTCGTTGTAAATCGAGAAAGTGGACACATATATGTGTCCCCCCCACAGTGTATGCAAATGGAAGACAAACATCAACAGAACATTCTAGGATGTGTGATAAAACAGTTCAACACACAGGAAGTGAGAAGTGAATGGAGAATAAAAAACGCTAATCACCGGGGCCATTCGTGCCAGATAAAGCCATCTTCGTATCACTGATCGTAAGGTACATTGGTGTATGAACTTCATCTATTTGACATCATGTGTATGCCCAAATTTGACGCATTTATGCGTTATAAAACACACGTCGAAGTGCTTGCATCGAACTTGATGTCATGCCATGATCGCATGCACATAAACTGCGAGTTGTCGCACGCCGAAATAACTGAAACATCTTTTGCATTGTACCCGCAGTTTCCGCAGTTATCTTTGTAAGCTGCCTACTCTTCTGAAGCGAAGTTGGATTGATGGAAGGAGCTTGGAAGGTCTTTGATTTTCAGGAAACTGTTCCTCAAGACCAGCGCAAGAGAAGAGCCTGTCGACGTTCACTTGCGAATGGCTCTCTTTTCACTGGCCAGCGCGTTGACGAGGGCACTGGTGGCTGCGTTTTCCGCAGCGCCACCTAGGCAGGGTCTGACGTCGATTTGCAGCGATCGGCATGTTCCAGTAGAAAACACCGGCCCATCACTGCGTGCTTTGCGCCTCCCAATTGGTTTGTCTCCTGCGCAACGCCACTTTCAGCGCCAGCGTCAGCGCCGCTGTTAGTGTAAGTGTTAGCGCACACTGCTTCGCATCTATGCATGGTCCCCTTTAGCAGGCGATGGTCTCAATTTTTCTGACGAACACTAGCTCACAATTAGCAACCCCTTTCTCACTATGCACTGCCCCTGAGACATTGCACTTTTAGAAGACCAAACTCTGAAATGCAAGACTTGTTTACGTTGATTTAAAAAAGCCAGTGATCGCTTCTTATAGCAATGGTCACATGATAGACTTCAAGTTCATAAGAACAGTATGCCACTGACTGACGCAAATGGCAGTAAGCATTCCGATGCGAGGTGCACGGTCGCCCAATCTCTCGCCGTCACCCTACCAAAACGTCTTGACACGAAGGCTGTTAGGCATTGGCGCAGCTAGTAAAATTTATTACAATAAGTGTTCCATTGTCACAATCCTAGTGGAGTTGCACCTAATATTTGTGAATATTTCCATAATGTTTTTTTTTCTATATCATCAAACGACGTTAAATGAAGTCATTGGCAAGAATGTGGGTATTGATAGGAACTAGAGTCATGGAGTCATGACATGGAGGGAGATATGTTTATTATGAGTGAAAAGCTGAAAGGTCGGTCTCAATCAATTTTGTGACCTGCTACACAGCGATAAGTAAGGGAAGGGTGAAGTGAAAAAAGCAGAAAGAAGGTGTTCTGATGATGGGGACGAAGGCGATGATGGATTGAAACCATGAAAGCTCAACAGTTTTTTTACGGTCTTCTTTCGAGTTCTGTTTCTCGCAAAAACTTGTTCAGAGCTTTGTGTATACATTGCGCTAATAAAGTAGTGTAGGTCCCAAAAGAACTTTTTTCAGTACTTGTTGCAAGATATAGTATGCAATAAAAAGGTTGCCATCATTTTTTTTTCTGTGTGCACTATACGCGAGCACACGCACAAGAGATGTTCAGTGGTCTTCGGAGTGCCACATACCTCAAAGTTCGGACTGCCTGCACGGCCTATAAGGTGCAGGTAGTGACGACTGAACGCCACACCCAGGCATAGACACTGCAATAAGCTTGAACTGCACCTTTTCATGGTCGACGGTATTTTAACTTGCGTGTCTGGTCCCATAGCTCGTTAATACGGCGGGGACGATCACTTGGCGAAGACCAATAGCTATAGCAGTTTCGCGGAGGGGAGTGTGCATAAGGGCTTTGTGTTCGGCTATGAAAATGGCATTGCCAATATTACGGCGTCAATGGGGGGCTATCTTGGTCTTCACGTCGGCTTGCTCGTACCCATGGAGGCCGCTGATCATGGTGGAGACACATGCACGCTATCAAGAATGCCAAGGCATCTGAAACGGGAGGTAATTGAAATCCGCAAGCTCTTCAAACTCGGTGAATGGGATGACACTCGTGCATCTTGTGTTTCCTACGCGCACTCGCACTGCGCAACCGCGAACGAAGACAATAACATCGTATTATGTACTTTAATGACATTGTAAAGCATAAAAGTTGCCCTATTTATCTTGATTCATTCAGGGCCAACAGGATTCGGAATTACGCCAAAGAATGCATAATGCAGCCTTGTACATCTGCTTAATATTACTTGTGGTTTGTATGTTCTAGAATGGTTTCTCCTTAAGCGTCCGTAATTTGGCAGTTCAATGACAACTTGAATCAGCGTGCATTCAATAGTATGACAATGGTAATTCCAGCATACACATTTAATGGAGCCAATGTATTTAAGCTATGTTCTGAGCGCAGCCAAAATAGTGCGTTGTTCCACCGGGTTTCATGCCACGCCTTAAGTATATATTAAAAGTAATTATGCACGCTTGTATTCTTTACAGGCTTCTCCACCTCTCGCTTTATACTTATTTTGTAAGTTTAAAAAGCATAATTTATATGCGTGCGTAATTTGCCCATATATGTTGATGTATTTGTGTGTACGCTACCAATATGTAAAGAATCAGACTCGTCATTCGCAGGCTGTGTGCTCGGTCTCACCCGGCAGGAAGTTGTTTGTTCGTCCGCTTTAATTCCCTTCAATTTAGATCTTATCTCTATAGTACAGTTAAAAACTGTGAATAATATCCCCATAGCATCCTCGGCTTTCTTGTCTGTTGGCCTCATCAGGTTGTGTGTAAGATGATAAGCAAGCCCTCGGTTGGTTCCCTTTGTCGCAAATATGCAATATGTTACGCGGAACTAAGAGTTCACTGCACTTCACGCCAGCGGCGTATACAATTGTCTTTTCGTGGGGAGGGAGAATTTTTTTGAAATGGTGATTATTTGCTTTGCATGTCATGGCGAAAAAAAATACGAGACGGCGGGGGGACACGGGCCAGTGTGTCATCGCTTGGTTACGCCACTGCTCCACGTACTTGTTCACTGATGTTGTTATCCGGTTCCTGTTGGCATAGTCAAGCTGTGTCCTTGCAGCTTTCTCGCCAGGATGGAATTCACCTCACTCGGCGGCATACAGTGAGCAAATGTTGGCTCGACACGACTCGACTTGACCAGTGTCAAATTACCTCCCGCATTCCTTCACTTTTTTTTTCTGCTCATAAGTATTCCTAATGGCATCCGAAACAGTTCGCAGATAAGGCAATTGCACGCATATTTCCTGGAGTTCCCTGTGTGCCGAGACTCGTAGTCTTTCTGGAATTAAAGACCTACAAGAAGAACGGAGATTTTTAACACTTTCTTTTATTAGTAAAGATATTGCACCTGACGGAGACCACGTTTCAAAATTTCATGCGTTGTTCAGTCACTAGCAAATGCATTCAACAGGCTTTCGCTTTGCGTTTTGGAAAACGAGGAAAATTATTTGCTTTGAGAATACACTCACCCACTACACTCACCCTCAAACTCACCCTTTGATCGCCTTCTAGAAATGTCTGACGACACATTATTTGCTCAGTTCATGCGTTAACGTTGTGAAGGCACTGTGACCGTGTAACATGGCTACCATATATGTCACGAATAACACATAGATGTGGTTCGAATACGGTTCAGTAAAGAACACTAATCATAAATAGCTTTACTTGCCTGCGTAGCGAATGAGAGGGAAAGTTATGCGATTGTTTCGTTGTCTTGTTCGGTGCGGTTGCGCAGAGTACAGAATGTAGTCTATAGAAAAGAATAGTGTGCTCGCCAGAAGCGAAGTCCAATACAAAGACACACAGTCCACAGACAGTACACACAAAAAAATAAAAAACTTATGTGCTGGGAAAGCCAAAAATCTGGTATTCGGCGTTTTCGTGGAAAAAAATTAATGAACTGCCATATGAAGTTTAAAATAACATAAGATTTGTCAAAGCCGCACTTCTCAAAGCAACCACTCTTCAAAAATATGCACGCCTCTCGAGCCGGTTACTTTCGTTGCCTGCGTGATAAACGAGCATCCTTGCCACGAGACACCGCGTTAAGACCATTTTCAAGCCATACCCGTGTCACTTTCTAGTCGAGCACAACCCAGTGGACACGAAACACATTAAAGAAGGCACTTGGCAGCTCGTGTTCGCGATGCCATTATGAGATGGCGCCACCGCCCACAGAACGGGCGACTCCCTAACTGCCCTGCCGAAGAGCGGGGGATCGCACGATAGGGACTGATGTCGAGGGAACAACCGCGGGGTCTGTGCATCCTGCTTCGGAAACGCGCCTTGCATGGGAGTGACGGAACTCGGCTTGCACCCTGTGCTCCAGCATCGCTTTTCTTGCTGCAGTCGTTTCTACTATGACTCGCATGAGAGAGAAAATCGACGCAGTTTACTATAGAGACAGCGCCACTATTAAAGACGGAGAGATGTGTGCGCGGACTCCCTTCGCCTTTGGCGACAGGTCGCTTCTCCATTTCGGCCCATTGTTTAAAGCTATGGTTATACGGGCCTCTTGGTACGCATTTGATGTAGTACTGCTGTCAAGCGTAGCCCTACGGCTGCGTGAGTTCGCCGTTGATAGTTACTTGATTGATGTGTGGGGTTTAGCATCCCAAAACCACCATATGAATATGAGAGACGCCGTAGTGGAGGGCCCTGGAAATTTAGACCACCTGGGGGTCTTTAACGTGCACCCAAATCTGAGCACATGGGCCTACAACGTTTCCGCCTCCATCGGAAATGCAGCCGCCACAGCCGGGATTTGATCCCGCGACCTGCGGGTCAGCAGCCGAGTATCTTATTCACTACACCACCGCGGCGGGGCGTTAATAGTTACTTGACACAGAAACAACGTAGCATATAAAATCGTGATGCCTCATAAAAGACTGTAACCTCCATTTTAGCGGGGAAGCTGCTTAGCGAATCGTTACTTGTCCGGCGAACCAACGAAACAATAACATCCCTCATCATCATCAACATAAATTGGTGTGGTGGTCTAGTGGCTAAGGTACTCGGCTGCTGACCCGCAGGTCGCGGGTTCGAATCCCGGCTGTGGTGGCTGAATTTCCGATGGAGGCGGAAATGATGTAGGCCCGTGTGCTAAGATTTGGGCGCACGTTAAAGAACCCCAGGTGGTCAAAATTTCCGGAGCCCTCCCCTACGACGTCTATCATAATCATATGGTGGTTTTGGGACGTTAAACCCCACATATCATCATCACCATCATCATCATCATCTTCATAAAGTGGTATGCGCCACAGAAATCTGTTAAATTCCCTTACTCGCCACTGGTATACAAAAAACAGACAAGGCAACAGTGAGCCCGAACGCGAACGGCTGCGAGACGACGGCGCCAAGCGACGACGGCAAGCCCGAGGACGTACAACTACAGAAGGCAACGGCAGCTGCCAGAAGACCTCAAAGCGATGGAAGGCGGCCAATGACGACGTGCCCGTATAGATCTATGAGAGTGCGGACGCTTGGGTTCAGCGCGAGTTTTATTCTCTGAAGTTTCGACAACTACCTCCTGTACGCGACTGTCAGTGGTTTAACTCGAACCCCTATGCGTTGATAATAACGTATAGAGATAACCTGGCATTACCTATAAGGGTTTGAAACAACCTAAACGCAACCAAATTAGTCTTCATAATCGCCCAGTATCGCTGTTCCAAGCCTTGCGTGGCTTACTACATGCCTCGCTAATTTCTTTCTCTCTCAATTGTTTAACACGTGTATTCTCTAACACCTGTGGGTAATATGTAATTCGCGTTTGCGATATAAAAGATCCGTTGTAAGTGGACATCTTTGCAGTGTGGTTCTCATCTGTGTCCCATTTTATTGGAAAGTAAATTATGAGATAAATGTAACAGCCGCAACCTAAAGCATTGCAAAAGCCTTTATAACAATAACGCAAGATGCAGCTAAAGACTCTAAGGTCTGTTTCCAGTGCAAAACATACTGTACTGACTAAAATACACAATTAGTCACCACCAGGTGATTAGTGTCAATTATCGATGACTTGCCCTTATACCATTGGAGACTCAATAACTCCTAACTGCTTCTGTAGTGATGGGACCAAAGAATGACTGTTTTTGTCGTATGTTCATCCGCTTGACTCAAACATTTTTTTATTTATTTATTTAACACATACTGCGGACCCCACTTCGGTCCAAGCAGGAGGGCATGGTGTAATGCAAAGAGAAATACAGTGCACAGTTACTCAGTACCGCAACTACTTCATTCGATTGTCTGGTTCCAGTCTGAAATGGTGCGTGGAAAAAATGAAAATTTGAACGTGTTCGTTCTCGCGAAGTACGGAGTTAGTGCATTTGGTTGGCGATGTCTTGTCGGTCTTGTGTTTAATGGAGAAACAAAAGGGGTTGAATCAAGGGAAGTTTGCGATTATATAAAAGAGACAGAAAGTCAAGGCGGGACTTCTTTCTACGATACTGAAGGGAAGGAATATTATTAGCTACCATTAGGTCTGTGGAGGAGTCCGTTCGCAAAAACCTAGAATAAACAAACCGAATGGCCTTCCGCTGAATCCTTTCAAGTTTTTTAACGTTTTGTTTAGTATGGGGGTCCCACACGATACTCGCATCACTCCAGCTTCGGCCTAACGAAAGTGAAATAACTAAGAAGCTTTACGTTTGGAGGGGAATTTCTGAGCTTATATCTTAGGAAGCATGGAGTAGCTTTTAATACTGAGAATGTTAAACTGTGCCTTCTTGGAAACGAAATTAATGATTTGCAACATAGTTTGGTATACCATGACTTTCTTGGTGAAAACAGTACTTCAGCCTGTGCTCTAGCATGAAAGTGATGACCACGATTTTTCACGCCACTTAGGTTTGAATGAAACTAGAACCAGCAACTTAGTATCAAATTTTTGTAAGGGTTGTGATATTCGTTTTATTTTAGTTCACTCTAAAGTTACATGGCGTTGAAATAGTTAACATTGCTACAAAAGTGCAGTGCGCATAAGGGAGACTCACAAAAACTCCAACAAACAACTTACCTGGAGATCCGTTACTGTGTATCGATCTGTTCTGCTCAAATCCTTATTTTTGATTGCTGCTATGTTCTAGCAGCAGCAAGGCCCCGCCGCGGTGGTCTAGAGGCTAAGGTACTCTGCTTCTGACCCACAGGTCGCGGGATCGAATCCTGGCTGCGGCGGCTGCATTTCCGATGGAGGCGGAGATGTTTCAGGCCCCTCTGCTGAGATATGAGTGCACGTTAAAGAACCCCAGGTGGCAAGGCATTTGAACGGGCGATGCCGTTGCGGAAATTATCGTGGGCCGCGGATTATTCTCCATGTTTGCGAAAGACGTTTGTGGGGATTGAGTGACTCGCATAATGACTTCCATCGTAGTGACTGTAGTGCATTCATTCGACGTTGAATTTTCTTTTGTAGACGTCTCGCCTCCCTGAAGTCGTCGATGAATCGCACTTGCCAACCGTTTTGGAAAGGTGATGGACAGAATGGTGCTGACTCGCTTAGAGTGGTACCTGAAACATGACAATATGTACCCCGATGCTTCGACCGGCTTTCGACGTGGATGGTCTCCCATGGACAATCTTGTAGACCTTGTCGCGTCTGTACAACAGCAGAAAAGACTAAAGAGATTATCAGCGGCACTTCTCTTGGACGTTAAGGGTGCATGTGACAATGTATTGCATAAAACCATCCTGGACGCCTTGGCCAACATTGGATTGGGGGGCCGCATCTACCAATAGATCTACAGCTATTTCAAGAACAGAACCATCTTCGTTCAGACAGAAGATGGTGCAACAAGGCACCATTAATCTTGTCGTGGTGGTCCTCAAGGTGGGGTCCTAAGCCCCACACTTTTTAACCTTGCGCTCATTGGCCTCGTTGACATCCTGCCGCATTCCGTGCATTTGTCGACCTACGCAGATGACATCTGCATCTGGGAATCAGGGGTCACGCATCTACACGTATGAGCCGGGCTTCAGAGAGCGGCTACACTGACGTCAAACTACCTTCAAGGACGAGGACAGGAGCTGTCATCTGAGAAATGCTCACTGGTTGCGTTTACGCTCAAGGCAATGACCACATACGTCATCAGAATTAATAGACACACGATCAGCTACCAAAAGACCCACCATTATCTGGAAGTAATAATAGATCGTGACTTGTCCTGGAGCCCTCACATCGCTCAATATGAAAAAGAAACTCACCATGATCACCCACGTCCTAAGGTTTCTTGCGGGAAAATCATGGGGTGCATTGGTACGAACCATGCTTCAACTGTATAATGCATTTTTCTTGGCTTCATGCGCTACAGCCTACTTGTGCTCGGCAAGGCCCGAATAACAAAAGTACGCGTCCTCCAGTCAATACAAGCTCAAGCACTGAGAATATGTCTCGGGCTTCCGAGATGCGCATCCTTAGCAGCGACTGACGCAATCGCTCGTTAACACCCTATCACAACCTACATTCGTGTCGATGCTTTCAGAACGCACATAAGACGTGCCACCCGGATTCAATCGCATCACCTCGCCTTTCTTCCAACTTCTGGGCCATGCTCTCCGTTCTGCACCATCTTTTCTCCGCATCGCATGGTGATTCCCGCGAACTTCGCGCACGCAGCAAGACCTTCGTTACCATTGTGGTGTCTACATCCGCTGGAAGCCTTGACAACCATTCCCGGAGTGCAGAAGAAGGGAGATTTGTCATATTTGTCACTAAAACAAACAACATTGCTGTTTCCGCATGAGAAACACGGTGAACGCATTCACATTTACACGAATGGGTCGGCTATTTCATCAAGTTCAACAGTCGCAGTGGTAATTCCGGAGAAATCCATCACTATAAAGTTCAGGACATCGCATCTGACATCATCCACGGCTGCAGAACTCGCCGCCATTCGTGCCACTCTGGAGTTCCTAGTTGAAGAATCGAAGCAGACATGGTCAATTTTCTCCGACTCCAAAGCAGCTCTCCAGGGCATTGCATCGCCATGGACTAAATGAACAGCTAGTCGCTGAAATATGAATGTTTCATCACCGGGCTATAGAGAAACAACATTACATGTATCAATGGATACCGGGCCACTGCAGCATCGATGGAAACGACCGTGCGGATGAAGCAGCCCGATCTGCTCATGATGATGCCCCTTGTGCAGCTATACCATTATCAAAACGGACACCGCTACAAGGATTCAATCAATTAATTCCACGAGAACTGACACTCGCTCAGTGGAATTCACCGGAATCAGCCAATGTTCGCCTTCATAAATTGGACCCACACCTACAGCTCTGTCTTACATCAGGAATAATCAGAGCTGAGGAGACACTTCTGTGCTGTCTGTGGATTGTGGTGGCCTTTACGAATGCTTATTCGTTTCGAATCGGAATGGCCAACAGCCCAACATGCGACAATTGTGGTTGCCGGAGACTTTCTCCCATCTTCTCTGGGAGTGTCCTTGCTTCAGTGCGCCAAGAAAGATACTGTCGAAAGTTTTAGATAGACTATACAATCGCCAATCGTCGGAAGAAAGGGTATTAGGACATTGACCGAGACCATCCACGGCATGCAAGGCATTGAGAGCGTTGTTGCACTTCTTGCGGACAAATGGTCTTAGAGACAGACTGTAAGCAGAGTCGTGGATCGTCTGTTGTCATTTGTTTTTCTCTCTTTCAACGTCTCTTTTCTCTCATCTTTTATTCCCCTTACCCCCTTCCCCAGCACAGGGTAGCCAGCTGGTCTGAGAACTGGCTAAACTCCCTGGCCCTCCTCCTTCAATTCTCCTCCTTCATACGCATACTCCAGCTTTGGCAATCATGAACTTATTCACAGCGCAACACCAGAAAACACAGACAGGGAAGGAGCACAAAAGGAAAAAAAATACGGTGCTGACTCCCAACTGTTGTTTATTGGAAAAAACGGAGGGGACGGGGTAATAAGTTCACGATGGATCCTAACCAAGTGGCCCAACTTACCGTCTTACAGTTTTGTCGTCTTGCATGCCACGTGGCTTGTATATTATGAAGCCTCGTACCATATACCACTGTTACCTCAAAGCACTTACGCTCTGTGCTTCGAAAATCGACAACATGTGACGCCATAACATATACATGTACACATGCATCTATAAAATAAGAAAGTGCTAGAGATTGTTATCCGCATTTGCAGCACTGCCCTAATTAGCAGCGATACCACTAGATGGGGTGTAAGACCTACGAAGCTCAAGGGGCTTTACAGGAACCAAGCAAGGCCTGCCATTCTAAGGCACTTTTTGCACTCGAGGAGAAACCATGACCAGCAGGCTTCGCTGCCTCAAGGAAGCAGAACCATGTGCTAAGACGGCAGAATAATGAATCTAACAGGCCTAAGGAGCGTTGGCGTTCGCTTCTATAACGCTGCAGCAACGTGTCGACCTGTTTCACACAGTACGCCGAGAAAACGCGTTTGCTGGTCCCCCCTGTTTCCCTTTTCGTATAGCTAGCAGTATAGCCAGTGAGGCAGCAGCCCACTCAGTCCGGGCCTCGAAGCGCTTACATATCTGGGCAGCGCTCGGCCTTCCACAGCCACCGAACATCTCGCTCCCTTTCCTCATCCGCGTCTTTAATGTGCGCCGAAGAAATATTGAACGCCTCGGGAGCGGAAATCTTGCCGGCCCAAAACAGCAAGGCTGCTAGGCACGGGTTTGGGGAGAAAAAGGGGAAGCGAAGAAAACCCGGGGAGTAGTTGGGCGGGAAAGGCAGAGAGACTTCGAAGAGGGCAGAGAAGCGAAGGCACGCGCCGGGGCTGCTGGCACAGCTTGGGCGATCCGTCATTGGCGCAGGTGTTTCGTAGTTAAGTTTGATTGCGATACCCCCACCGAGTTCGTACGAGTTTTCCAGAAGGAGCGCTGATGATTGGGCGAGGGTCGACAGCGAGCCCCGACCCCCGTCGGGCGAACAAGAAGAACGACCCGATCGGGGAAAAGGAAATACCGGCACGGCTGTCAGCTTGCATCGGAGGAGGACGGCAAGGGTGGGACGCATTACCCGTAGCGCTGAAACAAGGAGCGCCTATGGCTCGCGACCTGCTGCTGCCGGTGCCTGGCAGTGCGAACATTCCCCCCCGTCCCTCCTTTTATACCTTCACTGCCTCAGAGCACCCTGCGCCGAAAACATTGGTGTTTCTGTATTTCCCTCGGGGGTCCAGCTCTCAACGTCTTGGATCTGAAGAGCCTCTTCCTCTTCCACGCAGCTCTCCCACGACGTCTGTACCTCCCCCTCTCCAACCTCCTCACCACTCATTGCCTTCTACACCGCTTCGCCGTTCCTCAAATCAGAACCAGAGGAAACAGCGGTGCCTGAGGGATTGAGGCCTGGATCTGGGCTCAGTGGCTGCTTGAGCCGCCAGCTGACTGCGAGCCTTCGCTTCTCGAGTTCCCAACGCTGCTGCTTTTGCTTCTCGCGCGCGCCGCGTTACTTTCGGGACGTCTTCTCTCATTGCCCACTGGCGTCGATGTCGATATGAAATATGGGGTCCCGGCTGGCTGGCTCTAGGACGAGTGCAGCAGAAAAGTTTTGGCAGTTTTCCCGAGTCTGGAAAAGAAGGCCGGCTGACTGCCTCGAAGAACGGCACAAGAAAAGGGACAGGGGGGATAGCAGGCAAACGCAGAAAAGGGACTCAGAAGTCCAAGAAAGCTGTCGCGATCGATTGCCTTTCCCGTTTGCAGGGTGCGTATATATATATAACTTTTGCAGAAGGGAGCGAGTTGCTTCTCTGCTTCGTTCACGCCTGCGGGATCTCCCGAGCATTTGTCTTGGAACCAGGGTTGAAGAATTGCCCGTGGGACTATACATGTGTGTGTTTGGGAAAAGGTTTGGTCGCGTTGGGGAAGTGTTTTGGGGGTGCTAGTTTATTCCGCCGAGTTGAGAAATTGCGTTTGGAAGCGAGAGCTGTTTTCTCTTCGGGGATAACAAATGGAGCAAGCTTTCACCTCCGGCGTCACTGCTCGTTTTGCGTGCGCGAACACAAACAAGGAACTGCCATAACTACGCTCTTCCAGCGTTGTGGTTCGGAAGCGTTTCGGCAGTGAATATCTATAACGCCCGACCAGAGAGTTCATGCAGAATAAATGGGTATGAGCTGTGAAACATGCGTATTACTCGATTACGACGACAGCCTGGCACTCAAAGTCGAATGAACTGCATCGTTGTAACCAGTAAAACTCGGTGAAGTCTTTTATAACGATTATGGCGTTGTACTCGTTCATAATACTTTATGTCGCTCTCCTGACGCGCTAGTGCTGCCGATTTTATTGTGTCATACAGGAGCTATCCCTGCAGTGTAGAAAACTTTTCTGAGCATAGAGACCCTTGGGTGAACTCATCCAACTGTTTCAAGTGTTCTGCTTCCCTATAGTTGCCTCTATACCAGTGAAAATTTGAAAAAGGTACACGAAAGCATTATGAGCTACCTTCACTGCAAATCTATACCCCAAATTCAGAAATGATGAAGAATTGTCAGAACCTGTATGATGAGCTGAAGTCAGTGTCGCCATAGGATTTCGAAACAAGGCAAAATCAGCTTGCTCAATAAAGGTGCCGTTCGCATTGGCATAGTAAGCAGACGATGAAGCACTGTGTGATATTCCCGCAAAATCGAGTAATAAACAATGTAACAGTAGTACGTAAAGCTTGAGCATCGCTATCAAGACACCCTGTAACAAATACAGAATTCTAAGAGTACTTGATCATATCGGCCTCTATGTTTGGTATGACGCCAATAAGTTTGGCCCAGTTTTCAGCCAAAAAAAGTAACGGAGTCATGAAAGCATGAACACCCGATTACCATGCCAAACGCATCGAATGCAAGTGAGTTAAATCGCTAAAAACACGCCATACAGTACACCCTTCCTGCTTCGAAATTCACGCTTCTTTTTCTCCCCATATCTCTCTCGAACGTTTCTGCTCAAAAACTCATTTGAATCTCGTGATATTGAGACACGGGTCACGTAGCCGCAAACAACACGTCTAACAACGCGTCCATGTCAAAAGCAAACAAGAGCTGGGATCTCCGTGGCGGCAGAATCATAACGCTCCGATTTCCTCCTCGCTCGAACGATGAGTGAGGGCGTACAACTGGCACGCACACTCACGCAGTTACAAGTATAGCCCTCCTAGGCGAGAACAGGGGCGAGAAAGGGAAAGTGGTGGAGGAGGAAGATGTGCTCGCTACTTCAGCCGCTAAAATAGGGGGGAGGGGGTTGGAAATCCCGGAATCCGCCCCGACGAGGTTTGGCTCGCCATCAGCTGCAGATGCGACACTTGCGTCTCCGAATAACCCCGTTACATTATTCCTCCATAGATGTATAATGCGGGAGCCTCCCACGTGACAAAGGATCCCGCGACGGCCTTCCGAGCACGCGCGCCCTTTAGACAACGACATCTTGCGATTATCATAAAAGGGGGCACCCCTCCTCCACCACCGCTTCGTCTTAAGTCAGCGCCAAAGTCCGTCTCTCTTGCTGTTTCTTCGTCATCGTCCGAAAGCCTCCCAACAACTGCGGGCTCAGGGCACGACTCTGCTGTACATACATACATACACGCGTACACGCTGGCGAGCAAAAGGATTGCATCCAAACGGCCGTGCCATTCTCTTGGTTACAGTGGCGGCCTCCACTCGAGCCGCGGCGGAAGAGAGGACAGATTTGCCGCGGCGACAGCGCGGGCTGCCCGCCGAAAGCCCCCGTCGCGTCTTTCGCGTGAGTCGCATGAAACAGCGTGGTATTTGCATCAATGCCCGAAACAAGGCTCGGTCCGCGGCTCTCCTTGCCTCGCTGTGGTTGAGCACCGCTGACTGGACAAACAGGCTGGTCGTCTCTCGAGTGACCGCAACCCCCATACTCGCCCGCAGCTGTCCTTGATGAGTTTTGGCTGTCGCCGGCTTGGCGTTCTTGTTAGACTTGTGTTACTTCCACGAAGTGTGGCGTGACAGAAAGAAACGACTGGCGATAACAACGTAGCACGGCTTCGGTTCAGCCATGTTTGTTTTTTAAATGAGCAGCGAATTGGAGGTGAAAGAGCGAGAGAGAAGGATCAGAGTCGGCATCAGAGTCGGCGATGTCGTTGTACCGCTGTGCAACACTCAAAGTGTGTGTGGGCCAGTTGGTTCGAATTACCAATAAAATAAAACTCGCGACAGGTAATTAATCGCAAGATTGTAACATAAATTAACCTCAGAAAAGCTGCAGGATCGCATACAGCCGTGGATACGAGAATATTCGACATTTTCAGCGTACTGGGAAGTAAAAGCGTGTTATGCTTGGGTTGCAGAGGCTGCAATTGCTAACTTTACGATATTGTTATCTCAATATGACAGAGCAACACGTATAGATATTTCGCACTTCTACTATACCGTTGCAAGTAGCTACCAAGTCACCCACAATGAAAATTTCTACGTGATAATGTTGTTTTACTTGAACGTGCAGTGCAGTGAGCGATATTTCTTGGCAAGCAACTTTAGAAAGCGCGAGAAGACCCTAATATTCGGAGTGACAGTGTGCTTTTTCTCCCAACGTTCCAAAAAGCTTATTTGCATTTAGCGACATTTGTTCCACTTTTTAAACTATTTTAGCTGTCATGGTAACCACACGAATAATTTATTCTTGTTTCCACTTGAAAGCTTTCTGAAGTGACAAGACGACGCATCCCAAAACATTATTGCTGTAATAATACAATACAAGCAACGAGTGGCATTGCTCTGCCTTCACAATTCGGCTTTCTATTAGCTGCGCTTGTTGTTTGTAAACTACGAACAGGTTTATAGAAAGAAATAATGACGTAATGTAAGACTGCGTTATGGTACTTCCATCCATTCTGTCGAAGTTGGTTTCCTGAAACGACTCAGACATTGTCGACCGAGTTGAGATGAGATAATGACTGAAATTGGGGAATCGATGAAATAATCACGTGGTTGTTATATAGTAAAACGACGATTCATTGACATGGCATTGTCTGCGTTGTTAACCATTTGCAGTGCAGAATGGTGACAACGCCATTTCACTTCATAGTTGAGTAGATGAGTAGGCGTATGATTGACTGAATGACAAAATAGGCTGAAAACTGAGGTATAGTAACTAACACTGTCATGCAGTGACTAAACGACTAAACCACTGAGTTGGTTGTTCTGTCGTAGACTGGGCACATGTGTCAAATAGTTCGTTGCAGGCCGGCTGGCCAAGGGAGCATGGTATATAGGCGAATAACTGATACATCAAAATAAAAAAAAGTATTGGTGGTTAAAGAAACACACTGAATGCTTGAGTGGAAGAAGCACTAATTGATTCGGTTATTGAAAATCTATGTAAGACAGCTCAGTGCTTGGTAAACGGCGAGAACGAGTGACTGAATCAATGAGCGACAAAAAGGAATGACACATCCGATAAATTTATAGAAGAAAAGACTGTAATGCGCCAGTCGAGGTGAAACGTGAAGAGTAGAAGGAGAGTCACAGCCTCTGCGGTTCAGGGAATGTGCCACAAAAGCCTTGGTAGAAAACCGATTGATTGATTGATTGATTGATTGAGAAAGTGAGTGAGAGAGTGAGTGAGTGAGCTAACATAAAAGGAAGACTACAAGAAGTGAGCAAGAAGTGAGGAACCGAAGGAAAAAAATGCAGAAAAAGTACACCCTCATTTCGAAACGAGGTTTATCTTCCGCCCCGTACTCTCAGGCAGTGCAAACAGCAAGTGTTGTCAGATACGTCATCTGCTCAGGAGGCACTTCGTGACTTGGGCGTTGGTATACGGGTATACCTATACGTATAGCTTCTCTCGGCCAAGAGAGAGTGTTTGCGCGAAGGCTCTGCCATGAAGGGTCGACCATAAGATGCGATGCGCTCGACTTACATTGCGAGTCACGTCACGAGCACACCACTGTCGGTTTCGTTTGTCGCCAACCGAACGTCGCCAGCATGTCGCCTCGGGTCCGTGCCTTATCGGCACCCCTACGGCTCCCCACCATTGTCGTTAGCGCAAAGCTGGTGACAGCAAAAAAAAAAAAAAGAAGTAATTCAGGTTGAGCTCTGGAATAGAGATGTTAAACCACGGCAGTGTAATGCTATGGCACTAGCACTTGTGCCCCCGCGTCCGTTTAGCGACGGCGCATGTGCAAAACTTTACTTCAAGGTACTAGGTCCCGAAAACAGCAATTATTCTTACAGAGCCCCGCAAAATCAGAACCACGCCAAATTTGAACCCGAAGAAATCATATAAAAGAGAACTTGCGCGCAGAGCACTGTTTCTCTAGTGTCTGTGTACTTCTAGCGGGAAGCGTGTGCGCTGTTTTGATCTTATTCTGAAATGAAGCAACTACGGTTACGAAACGAATTGTTAAATATGCGGAATCCTTTAGAGCTTGATCATTTTCTGTAGAAATAACAAGCATCCAGAAGAAAGAAGGGGGGCGGGGGTGGCACCTTTTCGAAGTCCTTTCTCGATTGGACCGGTGTACCGGCGAAGGCTACCGTATCTAGGCATTTCCAACACTAATTGTGGGAGTTGAAGTTCGCGCCAATGCAGCTACAGAACGTGCTAATAAAATGCCTGAAAGCTATTGCGGCACATGCGGAATATTTTAAGGAAGGAATACTGTTTATGGTTGAACTCCACTGGTAAGTTTAGAAAATTGAAGCTATATATGTCGGCAAGTAAAACACCATAGGTTCGTGACATTCATTCGGTGACCTTAGCTTGTAAAATCACATGAAACATCACCACTAGGTTCGTTTTGGAATGCTTACTTCTAATAATAATAATTTTTGTAGTTTTACGCCCCAAAACCATGATATTGCCACGTTCCTTTCCTTAAGTTTTGTTATCACCTTGTTACAATATACGTTCAGCACCATTCGCGCCTACGATGTTCGAGAAGCTTCGATGCTTTAGTAGATCGTTTTGCTAAGATTACGCCCGCTTCGGGAACTTCACACATTATTCGGGAACCTACGTCGCCACCAGCGATAATGCTAGAATATTTGATGGCAAGGGTGTAAATACCGACACGCTTCGCCGCTTGTCAGTCGATCTACGGCCGACGCTCCGTTCGCCGCTATCAGTGCAAGACTGCTATTGGAATCCGACTTTCCGATCACCGGGCACAGGTTCGCCCAAATAAACAGTTTGATCTCTGCATTCTCCTGTCTTCGACCACGTCGCGACCCCGTGACAATATATAATTATGGGAGACGCTGTAGGGCAGGGCTCCGGAAGTTGCAACCACACGGAGTTCCTTAACGAGCACCCAAATGAAATTACGCGGGCCTCAAGCGTTTTCACATTCACCAAAAGCGCAGGTATACCACGGCCAGGATTCGATCTTGCGACCTTCAGGCCGAGCGACATTATCTTTGGACCATGCATGCAGTGGCCGTGGCCATGGTGGGCGATTCCCAACTGCAGTGCAAACATGGGAACGTGCATTAGATTAACACTGATTATCCCAATGCATGGTTGCGATGTCGAAACTAGCCCTTTCACCGTGCATGAAATGCTGAACACGTTATGTGTTATGGTGTCAGCACGGAGTGTTCGTGAAGGAACTGCAGATAAACGGATGCTGGGAGACACCCAAATGCGCGTCTTTTGCTGGTCGTCCTCTAAATCTTTTTAATAGAACAGCTGAAGGTGTTAAAGAATAATTTATGAGCAAGACAAACAAAACATTAAAAAAGTATTGCGCAAACATTTTGGACAGCCACAGCAGAAGCGCCCGCATGCAGAA
Source organism: Rhipicephalus microplus (assembly GCF_013339725.1). Lineage (NCBI taxonomy): Eukaryota > Metazoa > Arthropoda > Arachnida > Ixodida > Ixodidae > Rhipicephalus > Rhipicephalus microplus. The sequence goes on from NC_051170.1 coordinate 106,185,370, forward strand.
CAACTTCATTCATTTCCACCTACTCCACCATTCGTTCTTTGAAATATTCAAGTTGAATGCTCTTGTGCTCCTTGAACAATAAGAGACATCAGTATGATCTGGAATTGTTCAGTCGAAAGAGCGTAGAAATATTCTATAATGCCATAACGTTCTTATATAGACCAAGCAATACGTAGTGGTGACCTCCATCTTGTAAGGTCAAACAAGGCTCGGATAATGAACAAAAGGCTGCAATTTCAAATCGTGCGATGTCAGGCAAGGCACCATTTATGTGTTTTTTTTTCGTGACATGCCTTTTATACGTAGGCATGTTTATGACCTATGAAGATTGCCGGAACGGTTCGCAAATTAATACTGTTAAGTAGGCAGCTCAGGCTATTTATGAAGGACAATATCTTCTCTCTGTACACGTCCGCTTTGTTTGAAGAGTAAGGAATGAAAAGGAAAGAGGCGATGCAACAAAAAGTATTCACGATCGGCTGTTAGTAAGGACCAAACTGGCTTCTATTGAACGCAAGTACAAGTAATGAAGAAAAAAGAAAACAAGCACGTACACGTGCACGCGGAAGGCGAGAATCAAAGGAGGCGTGCGAAATGTTCTACGGAGAACAAAAGAGCGCCAACGACTGATGGAACAAAGCATGGTCGTGGTCTGGAACAAAGCGAGCCCCATTCACCCGCTTCGGGCTGTGCCAGCAGTGCCAACCTTGCAGAGAGCTTTATAACGTACTTTGCTTCCGAGATTGCGCCAATCGCACGAAAATATCAATACAAAAGATGACTCCTGAACTTGTGATGGAGAACAAAGCCGCGAGCTATAGCGTCGTACAGGTCGATGTAATCACGCATACTTTCGCGGAAGCAGGAAGTTTTCACATCATGACCCACATGAGTATAGAAAACCTTTCATTGACTCAGTGCTACACATGTGCTTTCCATCGCAAACACGACGTGACAGAATACAAAAGACAAAATGCACTCCCTAATATACCAAGTGTTTTCACTGTTTGATTCTGCAGAACGTATACAGGGTGTGTCAAGAAATGTGTCGAAGACTTCGAAAATCGGAAAAAAACGTGATATTTCTTTGGTGCCTTCACATGGACTTCTGTAGCCGCAGGTATCTTGAGATATGGCCAAAGACGTGATTTGGTACCGTAATTAAGAACCCAAATGAATCATTTTTCTAAGTAGTGAAGTCAGGTTGTTGTGCCAAAATGGGACAATTGAATTTATTCACGCAAAAAACCTATTGCAGCTTTGACATTTTGAAAAAAGCGACCCGTTGTAATAATTGTGATGTAATGCAATCAATTTAAACTCATAAGCAAATCCTAAGTAGAAAAGTGGAGGAGCGTAGCGATAATATTCTGAGACGTCCAGAACGAATGATCGTCACTATATCAACATTCACTGATTGCTTTGTGTGGGTGGGGGGATGCGCTTGTAATTATAGCACGCATGTCACACAAACGTTCACGAACACCGAAGAAGTACACTTCTGTAGTCATTATCTTGAACAGTGAAATCATTCTGGTCGTCTTCTTGATTCACTCCGCGGTGCTTCGGTTTTAGTTTCAGTGTTGAACTGGGCAGAATTTTTTTATTCAGCCACACTAATTAAAAAGGCTGTTTTTTCTGTATCTCAACACTGCGATGGGTTCTTCGCAAGAACAACATCTTCAATTTCACATAACCAGCTCTAACTCTATTACTTTAAAGGTTAGTTTTTTGTTTAATTACTGTCCCATATCATGCCTTTTGCCATCTTAGAGACGCTTGCGGCTACAGAAGTCATTTTAAGGCATAAAAAATGCCACATTTCTTTGATACTTGAGGATTTTGCACAAATTTCCTAAAATGCCTTGGCTGCCGCATTTTATTAGGGGCCAGATGAGATCCCGAAGAAAATGTTTTAATGCGAATCACCAAGTTACTGACATGCACTGGTGGAAGGCATAAACGAGACGATGTTACACAATGCCTGCACTGTACCATAACAAAGTTGCACTCACTCACTCACTCACTCACTCATTCACTCACTCACTTTTCTGGTGTCCTTCCTTGTCCCATCTTTTTAGCGTGGTTTTACCACTCGTAACTAAGTTATTGAGCAGTTGTTGGGAAACTATATACTTACCATTCATTCCTTTCTTTTTTTTTACCCTAAAACAAACGACAGACCATTACCAACACATGAAAATTGAAAAAGCAATAAACAGCAGTCGACAGCCATCATTGTCACATCTTGTCAACGGCGTTGCTTCTTATCGGTGCTCGAATGTCACGCTTTCTCAAACCAGCTTGTCCAAAAGTATGCTAATTCATCAGCTTTGCATGAGATACACCAAATAATGCATTATTTAAAATAGCGCAAGGCTCTGTGGAACGCGCACACAAGAACATACTACAGGATGTAAACACCATTTAGTATTATAATCTTTCTTTGTTTTTTTTTTAGTAGACAAGCCCGAGATGCACATACGATACAATCGCTGAATAGGAAAAATCCGCGAACGAGGTGTGTCACGGGAGCCGAGATTTACTGCAAGCAGACATGTCTCATTCAAGGCTACAATTCTGTTACAGCCTACAAGCAGTTGCATGATGAAACAAGCGCTAAAAATTACACACACTCAGAGAGGACACAGCCGAGCGCTCCTCTCTGAGTGTGTGTAATTTTTAGCGCTTGTTTCATCATGAACATTTACCAACACGCCCAACTGGCAGTCATCCTAAAGCAGTTGCAGCTTGTGAAGAAAACAAATTCGCTTGTCGAAACATCGCCTGCAGCGACACGCCGTGTACCCTAATTTTTCATCTCTGCGAGCTACCATCTTCCCGTGGGCATCTGTCAAAAAGCGTCACCGCACGTGACCGAAATGGGGAAAACAATTACGCTGAAGAGTCAAAGCTCGCGCAAGCGAAACCTGATTTCATGAAGTTTACAAAACCCGGTAATACTGACTGGTAATGAAAGAAAGAAAGAAAGAAAGGAAGAAAGAAAGAAAGAAAGGAAGGAAGGAAGGAAGGAAGGAAGGAAGGAAGGAAGGAAGGAAGGAAGGAAGGAAGGAAGGAAGGGAGGAAGGAAGGAAGGAAGGAAGGAAGGAAGGAAGGAAGGAAAATAGGAGGAAAAGAACGCCAGGCAGGTTAACCAGCCTATAGGCAGCCAGTTTGCAACCCTGCGCATGGGAGGGGGATGGGGGTGTGAAAGATAGAGAGCAGAGAAGGAAGAGAAATAAACACAACACATTCGGCAGCACACGCGCGCACACTCAGTCATAGTCCAGTCTTGTCTTTCGCGGTGTGTGACAATGCTGTTACAGGCACTTGTTCAAGTCCGTGTCGCGTAGGAATTTTAACAGAGCGTTTGTCACCTTCTGTTGCAATGTCTTCTCTCGGGCACTTGACAAAATAGTGTGCACGGACATTTGGCTGTTGTCGATGCGCGCAAGAACGGATGCCAGTGACATGTCTCTGGATGTCCTACAACGGGCAGTCGCACAGGATGTGGTGTAGCGTCTCTTCGCAATGACGGGCATCGCAGAGAGCGTTGTCCGCCATTCCTATGACAAAGGAATAAGATTTTGTAAATGCCACTCCTATTCACCTTTTCATAAACGCCTCCCTGGGCGCCACCATAGCCCTCCTTGGGCTGTGCAAATTGGCGCGTCCCCTCGAAAATGCACTGGCAACGCTGCGCCCTTAGCCTTTGTACTCCCGCGCACAGCCCATCATGGCGGTGTTTTTTTTTCCTTCCTGTGAAAAGGTGTATAGCCATAAGCGATGAAGAAGGGTGGCTTCTGATTGCTAAACGTTCCTGAAACATGCTGCGATTAGCGTCAACTCTAGTCCACTTTCCTGCTTCGGCTGTAGGCCTCCTGACAGCGACGTATCCCAAATATAAAATTACATCTGTTATCCATTTGTAGTGTGTAACAAGTTTGTTTTAGTTCACTGGGGTAGTGTAGCGGTTACGGTGCTCAGCTGCTCGTTAGAAGGTCGCGCGGGTTTAATCCCGGCCGTGGCGGTATAGCACTTCGGCGTATAGGCGAAATTGCAGGATACTGCTATGCGATATATCAACGGACGCTGAAGAACGCCAGATGGTCGAAATTTCCGGATCCTTCACGACGGCGTCCCCCATAATCGCATCGGGGTATTGGAACGTTGGGCCCCAGAATTATGTTCTTAATATTATTTAGCATTTCATTCATTCGTCCTTCTTATCTACATGGTGACGTGCGAGGCTGGTAAGTAAGCGGTAACTGACGTAATCAAGTACTGAGCTATCAAGCGCTGACAGTCTCCAAACTTGTAGTACATAACAAAAAAGAAATACTCGTGAAATAATATTACTGCACTAACATTTCGGAAGAGCATGGTCACGGTAACTGGTGTATTCAGGTTAGCGTCCGCGCCTAGTTCGACAGCGTGGCAATCTTATAACTTCGCGTTGCGCTGTACAAGCTCGAGTCTCTTTGTTACGCAAGCTTATAGATACACGGGAGTTCACGCCCGTGTCTCCTTTCGGCCTTTCACTCTCCTACCCCCGCTCTTCATCAGTGGCTCGTGCAGGCACCTCTGGGGAGGGCTCTTCATCTCTGCAAATAACGCTCCACTTCTTCGGGTTCTTCCTTGTTTTACTCCAAACGCGCACGGCTGAGATCGTTTTTCACGCCTGGGAAAACGCCGAGTGCGGCCTGTCCGCGGTGCAATGAGTTGTGCTCGAGGAATTTCTTTTGCATATATAGGCCCACCTTTACAGGCGCCGAGGCTAAAAAAATGAAAAAAAGAAGTGAAGAAGTGGAGGTGAAATAAACTTCGGGGGCCGGTAGCGACGAGAAGGGTCGTCCCTATTTCAATATCCGAGTACCGAAGTAATCATGCCTTTTCTTCGCCTCACGCTGTACACACGACGGCGCATAGCGAAGACCTTCCTTCTTCCAGGCCGTCTCGCGTGCAGGATAGTTCTCCTTTCCCTTTCCCGCGATGGCTCGCCCGAACTTTCTGGAAAATCAAGAAAGAGAGTGAGAGAGAAGGGATCGCGTATATCTCTCGGGCGGCGGCAAGCAGGCAGACGGAACGCTGAGCGGCGAAAGCCGTTCCGCGGAGAGGGCATGCAATGAAGACAGGTGCGCATCGCAGTAATAAATTTCACCAGCATGCGTCGGCGAAGACGCGCGCCCTGAGGAAAGCGTCGGCCAGACGGGGCGATGAGAGATAGAGGCAACCCTCGAGAGGACTTTTTAGAGAGATTGGTGCGGGTGGGTATAGGCCTCGATATCGGGAGCTGCTGTTTACGGAAAGGGGAGGAAGGCAATACGTTCGCAACTCGTGAAACTTTTCCTCGACGAAGGTTCAGGGGGCGTGTATATTGCGATCCGACCAGCATCGCCGATGAGGTGGCCGCGCCAGGGAGATGCAGTGCATATATACGCCAATACTGGTGGCTGATTAGTACGTGGGAGATATGAGGCCGTTCTGCTGACGTCAGGAAGATGGATAGCGGCGCTATAGTGAGGACATTCGTCTTTCGGGACCGCTGATGTGCGATACATCGTGGCGACTGACAGGCGGCGCTCTTGCTGCTACGTGGATGTTTTAGGTTTGGTAATTGCGATCTCGATGCGAGTATCGGATGGCGACATGGCGGCGTGTGTTATCGCAGAGAATTCGCGTCGCTCATAGGCGGGCGTGGTGCGATCGGGTGGGCTTATCGCCAGTTTTTGCGGTTGTTTTGTTGCATTGCAATGCCTACGTAGAGACCATAGTTTTGCGACAGTAATTGCCGAGGTTTTTGCTTTCCACGCTTAATAAAAGAACAAGCTGTCATCTCTTTGTCCGTTTATGCTGCCACTCTCTCCATGCAGATTGATTGTTCGGCCCATCATACATCATTGAAACTTGAAAGAGATGCATACTGATTGTATTTATGCGATCGATGCCACTTCTTCAAAGTACGCTAGCTCTTTCAAACAACAATTTTCAGAACCCTCACTGCATGGCATGGCAATAACTTTACTATGGTTCAGAATCGATGGCCAGAGCGCAATGCCCTTCAGGATCAGATGATGACTGCGACCACGTAGGTAGGGGTAGGCCAAAGACTTGTCCGAATGGCATGACTTCTCCTGACTGCCATGCAGGAGTCGATCTTAGAGGTCATCATTAGACATTCATTGACCCTACGTCTTCCTCATGGTTGAGACCTGAGGCTGGGACACAGCCAGAACATATGTGATCAAACACGGTGTGTGTCCACAGCGTTTAAATTGAGTGGGCAAATCTCCATGGTTTTTTTAGGCATCAAGGGTGGGGGAGGATTTCATTTGAGTTAATGTTATTCCCACAGACAACCTTTTACCCTTTCTGTGTTATATAGTACGTAGTTTTAAAACCTGAGTAAGTGATCAGTTGTCTTTAAGCGGTCGGTGGATTATCATTGATTCCTCCTGCAGGTTAGAAAAAAAATTGCAGGGGAGTATACTCTTGAGGGACATGATAATTTGGGAATTGGTGCTTGTGTAACCCGAATTTAAGTAAATATAGCGGCACATATGGATGTTTGCTACAGTATTATCATCACATGACACTTTTGATTGATTGATTGATTGATTGATTGATTGATTGATTGATACGTGTGATATAACGTCCCAAAACCACCATATGATTATGAGAGACGCCGTATTGAGGGCTCCGGAAATTTCAACCACCTAGGGTTCTTTACGTGCACCCAAATTTGAGCACACGGGCCTACAACATTTCTGCCTGCATCAGAGATGCAGCCGCCGAAGCCGGGATTCGATCCCGCAACCTGCGGGTCAGCAGCCGAGTAACTTAGCCACTAGACCATCACGGCGAGGCTCGCATGGCATTTTTTCCAAAAGCGAGAGAAACGACCCATGTTCACACGCACCTCTCGCGCCTATAACAGCTCGCTAAAGAAAGATTCAGTTATGATCGAGACGCTGGACATATCACTGAAGACACCAGCTGGCCGATAAAAAAAAATACGAAAGAATTCAAATATTTGTCACTAAAGAACTTGAATATTTGTCAATTCAACCCCTGAAGGCTCAGCACCCAGGCTCAAACCATATTTATTCATGAACTCTAGCTATCCATCACCTATATCTATCAAAACGGAGCTTTCCTGATTCGATAAAACAATATTGCAAGGAGACACAGCTCACGGTATGCGAATTTCAAAGAAGTGCATGGAGATTTTGGTGCACGTTAAAGAACCCCAGGTGGGCAACATTTTCTGAGCCCTCTACTACGGCGTCTCTCATAATCATAACGGGGTTTTCTGACATTAGGCCCTAAAATTATTAATATATGGAAGTACATGGAACACCACAAGAACATATGAAGTTCACCATCCATATTAGCACGCGCTGATTGGATAGCACTCCATATCAGATGTTGTGATTGGCAGTCGTCCACTATCACTTTCCCTCCATGCAACCAGCACGTGCCCCAATGTGTGATACAGTCTGCATGATAGACTAAAAAAATTGCCAGATCTCACGTACAGTTGCAATCAAGCAAAAACGAGAAATGTTGATATGTCACTTTAAAAATCAGCCCAACGTTACGAGGTGGAGGTAAAAGATGCCGTACATGATTTCCGTGCCATGATTATCATGTTTGGATCTGTTGTTTACCTTCGTCATCTATTCACGGCACGTCATACCAAATATAGTATATCTGGAGCTAGCGAAACGGCCGCAAGCACGCTATGAGCGTGGTATGTGGTCATGTTCTTACATCACACGCGAGTCAGGATTATCATGTTTGCACCGGTCATATATTTCGTCGTCCATTGACGTCATGTAACAACAAATTAGGTATATGTGGAGCTAGCAACACGGCGACCAGCGCATCACGAAGGGCCCAATATGCTCCAATGTAGCGTTGACACGCCCGCACGCTGAGCACAGCGGCGCTACGTTTGCAAAACGCGAGCACTCAATAGTCTGACGTCAGGCGCCACCAGCGTCCGTTGGCGTGGCCCGACGGCAACCGGCGCGAAATGAGGCATGCTGCATTTCGCGCCGATGCGTTACCCAAAAAACACTGCGTCTTCCTCTTTTCGTGATGGAGGGACGCCGGACGCGCTGAAGCGCGCATGCGTCAAAGCGACGCAGCGCGGTGCGCTCCTGCGAGTGTATGGCAGGCCCGGCGCCTGGCATGGCAACGCCGGCGTAACGCGACGAAATAATGAACGCCGGCGAGCACGCACTCCGCGTCACGTCAAAATGCATTGGCGCCTTGACTGCGGCATGTAGTCATGTTCTCACATGACACGCATCTCATGATTATTATGTTTGCACCAGTCACATACCTTCGTTATACATTGGCGTTACGTAATACCGAATTCGGCATAGGAGAAGCTAGTGAAAGGGCCGTGAGTGCATCATCAGTGTGGTTGTACACAGTCATGTTGTTACGTGACACGCATGTCATGATTATCATGTTCGGATGTGTCATTTACCTATGTTGTCTGTTCACGTCACGTAATACCAAGTTTGGTACATGTGAAGCTAGCAAAACGGCCGCGAGCGCATCATGAGCGTAGCATGTAGTTATGTTGTTACATGACACGCATGTTTTGATTATCATGTTTGGACGTGTCATTTACCTTCGTCTTCCGTTCACGTCCCGTAGTACCAAATTTGGTACATGCGAATAGCGCAATGACCGCGAGCGCAACATGAGCGTGGCTAGTCTTGATTTACGTGACATGCATGTCATGATTTCCAGGTTAGGGTCTGTCACTTGTGTTAGCCATGCCGTCATGCCATATACCACACCAGTTTCGCAACATGTCATGTGAACGAAACTATTGCAAGAGCAGTAAGACCATGAAATGCAAATCACGACATTCATGACATACATATCAAGATTTTCATGTTATGACACGTCAAATATGTTCTTCACACAGTCATGTTATGCCATACTAAGTTTAGTATCGATACCATTATCGAAACGGCCAGGGGAGCAAAATGACGTAGGCAGCTAGCTATCTAGCTATGTAGCTAGATAGATAGATAGATAGATAGATAGATAGATAGATAGATAGATAGATAGATAGATAGATAGATAGATAGATAGATAGATAGATAGATAGATAGATAGATAGATAGATAGATAGATAGATAGATAGATAGATAGATACGCACGCTCTTAGTCGCCTGAACTTTTCTAAGAAATGCGTCGCATTTAAAAGAACCCGGAGAGGGGTGAAGCACGCTGTGTTTTTAGAGGTGGTGGTATCAACTTTCAATTGACTAAGACACTTGCGTGGCACCCCAGAGATTTATTTGATGAGGCACTAGTGGTTCTAAGTCTGAAATCTGACATGTAGGTAAGGGTGCTTCCATTCTAACAAACGCCATCAGAAAACAGTGCAAGAATGCAGCGTATATCCTAAAGAGGTGATTTTGCTTCTTCTTCTTCTTCTTGTTGCCCTGCTCTTGTGGCTCATACCTACTGTGGGGTTTGAATAAGAATTGAATGGTCTTGTAAAATTTTGTAGAATTTTAGAGTAATGCAGGCTATAGAATAAAGACATTACTACTATGAGAACGGAATTTCGATGCTCGCGCAGATGTACAACATATAAAGATTTTCTCCTTCTTCTCTACATTTCCCATTTGAGTTTTCCACTACATAAGGAAGGGTGTTTAAGCTCCACTAATCTCGTCCGCTATTTGTTAGTCTAACTCTTAGGCTCTACATTTTTAGTGGACCAGTGGCAGGTAGTGTGATTTAACACATTTTCTTGTGACGTATATCAGTTTACGATGGACATTGACTATAGACCGTATACACCGTGGCCACGTTTGACGCCGACAAACCAAAACCAATGTGCTTTCGCACCTAGCGGAAGACCTGTTCATTGCCTCAATCTATTTTGAAACGTGTATGTACACAATTGTCGACATTTCATTCTTGCGAAAAAAACATCCCTTCGACTCTACTCAGCACCCATGAATTCACAGCGACCACAATGAACAAGATCACGTTCACAACATGGGCACTATTACTTAAATACAAGAACTGTTCTTCATATTTATAAATTATGCATTCTCATGTCTTGAGTAGATAACTGGATCCTCAGCAAGCTTTGATAAATATGAAAAGCATAAATGAGGAAGCGCTATAGGTGAAGCTAACTGCATGCATACATGCAATATACAGCGCTGTTATCCTGTGTCGACTCAGTCATTTACATTTACAAATCCATGATTCTGCCTTCGCCTATTCATCCCCGTAGTAGCACCTTGCATTTCATGGATAAAACTCGGAACTACAAAGTCATGGTTAATCCCGTAGCGTCCTCTCCTTACCGCAAGAAGGAAAAGAAATCACATAGTAAACACTCAAGAAAAAAAATTCCCTGCCTTTTTGGGGGTATTCTCTTTTAGTTTTTTTTTATTACACTTCACTTTCCTAGGGTTCCGCTTTCCTTTTCTTTCTCTTTTTCATGCGTCACACGGGTTGAGAAAGCGCCTGGATTAACCTCGGCCACCACTGGTCTTCACCCTGCCATCGTAGCGCAACGCGACGCGTTGCTTTTTTGCGGGCATGCAGGCTTGCGCGGGCGCGCCTGCGCAACTAGGCGTTGCGTATGCGTACACTGTGCTTCTGCAGCAGGCCCAGGCACGTTATATACGCAGCCGGCCCTCAAAATAGATTACGCGTAGGCGCGCGCGCTTGTCGCTCGTCTTGGCGAGCAAGCGCGTTCATTTTTTTTTTGTATATTTAAATGAGCGGGTTTCAAATTTATATCCCACTAAGCCCAGCCCCCTTGCAGCCTACCTTTGCTCCTGTGTCAGTCTTCTGTTGGCTCACTTTTTTCTTTTTTATTTAAGATCATTTAGCTCACTCTATACCAAGCCTGCGTGTTTCGCTTGCTGATGGAAGCCCGTGAGAGCAGCACACGTCGCCTCCGAGCTAGCGCGCGCGCGCTAACTGATTACCCCTCGCAGAAGAAGCAAGCGCAAGGCGTCGGGTTTTAATTAAAATTTTACGGTTTTGCAGAAATGCAAGGAGTCTGCGCTCTGGCCCTGCGCGGCCGCGCAGGCGCGCGCCAAATGAAATCTACAAGACGCACACACACACACATGCATATACGCCGCAGTCGTATAACAGTTCGCGCACAGTGCGCTCTCATGTCTGGCTCTTTGTTGTCTTAGACCCATTTTCGTATACCTTCTTTTCCAGCTGTTATTCTCTGTCTTTCAATTTTGATTCCATCGCTGCCTTTCTTTACTTCGTATGCACGTCTGCGCGCACGCTGGCACGCAGCAAAACAGAAAGAGCTAACTAAATAAACGTAATAATGGTAGATGAAATAAAACCGACGGCAGGCAGATTCGCCTCTGGAAGCTGCACACGGGCATAATTTAGAGGGGCAGATATAAATTCTCATTTTTGCTTCCCCCTCCCCTTTCTTTCCTTTCTTTCCTCAGAGTCTCCCGAGCACTAATACGTTTTAACTCCAGGGGGGCTGAGCCAGAATCCATCCTCGTCGCTCCCTCGCTGCGAACAGCATCAAAAGCCACGACATAAAGCACGAAAACGGGCCGAAAGGTACGTAAAACGAAGAACAATAGATAGAGTGTGTAAGCATAAATGTATATACGGATGAAGAAAGAGGCAGAGATAAAGAGAGGGGAGAAGGGTCGGGAAGGCTGGCTGCAGCTGAGGCACGCAATGGCGTATACGCAGCCGGGCAGGCGGCAGCGGTGAAATATGTGCGCTGCCTTTGAATTATGCAAAGACGGCGAGATTAATTCATCTCGGGGTCAGTTTCACCTAACCTCTAGAGGCCTCCCCCGTTTTGTTTTTTATCTCCTTCTTGGGTTCCGTAGCGTCTTCTGCGGTATAGGACTGCAGGCGTGCCTGGGGCGAACTGGTGCGCGTTGCAGTAGCGCAAGCAGCAGCCTCGGCGTGGAAATTTTATGCTGCTCGACCTGCCTTCACCTTCTCCCCACCTCCCTCACTCCGTCCATACTTCGCCTACCCTGATCTACGTTCCTCACATCCACTTCTGTTTCCTCCGAGGCAAGCTTCACATGCACGACGACTTTGTCGTGCAGTGAAGACTAACGCAAGAAAAGCCCATTTCAAAATTATCGCGCTATTGTTTCCAAAGTGTACTTTTCGTTTCTCCTTCATCCTTTGGGTGCATCTGAGCAGTGTTTTCTATTCTTCCTCATTACTTATTTATCTCGCTTTCTATCATTTGACCCTTATTGTTATTGTGTGTTTCGTTGTTTGTCAAACTAAAGCAGATTCTCTGCAAAGAACATATTACTTGCGGCTTTCAACTGCAACAGTGCATGCTAGGAGTCATTTCATATCATAAGTGTTCGTGCATAATATTTTTAGGAGCTCTGATACGCATTTCTTGGCCTGATTGTGCACTCTCGTCTTCACAGAATGAGGTTTAAGTGTAGGAAATGCAAGACAGCACAAAAGTAGCAGGCGCGCTTTCAAGGCAAGTAATATATTGGTGACGTGGGCGTAAAAGTTTCATCAGAAGTGCCTCGAATATCAAATAAAACTTCCTTAAACTGCGCGCATAGTTTGCTGCTTTAATAAAATAGTGTGATCACGTCGTATGAGAGATGAAAAAATGCAAATATAATCACCTTATTTTATTTCTCAAGAAAAGTGAATAAGGTAGCCTCACGAAACATTTCAGAATAACGTTCACGTTGATTAAGGAGACTAGTTCATATAGGACGTTTTCAGTACAGCTAAGTTAGGTTTTCAATGACCCGAGGGCCTCAACGTCTCTCTCTCTCTCTCTCTCTTTATTGTTAGGGGTCAGTTTGAAAGGTATTGCTGCACATCAGCATCCTACCATTCTGAAAAGCAGCAGCTACGCCAGCATTGTCCGCAACAGCAGCAAAAGTGCAAGCTTGTTAGAAGCAACAACAGCAGCAGGATATAGATGCAAAGCCTTTAATCAGACGCAAGTGAAGTCGCGACTTACGGAGGCTCGAACGAATGGGTCAGGTTATCAACCGCGGGCACGATCAATAAAACTCGTACAATTCATGCTCATTAAGCAGTCAATAAATGATTGTCTGGTCTATATATTTGTTTGTTATATGCACCACAAACAACATTACTAGCCGTAGACTAGGCTAAACTCGTGTTTTTTTTCACGAACAAAGCATCGGGAGTGTCATTGTTTTTCGTGCTAATGGTGCAAGAAAAAATATATTGTCAAGTGTTTAGCGACTTGCATTTACAAGTTAGCACAACTTCAGGCTCAATGATATATAGTTAAATAATATAGTTAAAATGTATACATTTGAGCTGATTTCAAATTCACTGAGATATCACAAGTTGAACAAACTATCAATGCCGACAATTATGAAGGTCAAAACCACGTCACACTATATACCGGTCAGCGCTATTTGGCAACATGTAGCCTGCATGTAAATATATATGTATCTTAAGATGGGTTATATTGTTGGTGCTTCTTTCTTCCTTACGCAACACGTATCGAATTTCACGGTCAGTCCCGTTTTTCCCACCGCTACAGTCGTGAAACCCAAGAATCCCGCTTTACACTTTCATGCTGTTCCATGGTTGTGCGTGGACAGGGCTACAAATTGAGACTTTAGAAAGAAGTGGCAGAAGGAGACGATGTAATATAAGTGGCAGAAGGAGACTGGGTCTACGGAGACCGACAAGGCGACAACATTGTTTGGGTATACAAATGCACGCTTAACAAAGCATGCAACCTGCTTGTTTGCACCGGTTTCCTTTCCGATTTCGTTTTGTTCCAACGTTCAGTACCCTCCAACCCCTCCTTCTACTTTCGACTGCTTGCGGGTAGCGTCCTGCTCATTTTTTTTTTTTTCGACCGGTGAAGCTATACTTCTCACGGTCCGAAAGTCCTTGAAGAGGTTGCATTCTGGCTTCAAGAGCGCGACACCTTGCAATCGCACGACGCCCCTCTCCATCGGCCAAAATGTTAAGCAACATGGAGGATGGCGGGACACACACGAAACAAACGCGACCTTCCACGCCTCATGGGACCGGACGAAGAACGCCTGGCGAGTCACATCCGCTCCGCAAGGCGCCGAATAAGACGTATTCCCCCGGCGAGCACGGGTGAATAATAACGCATCCACAAGATGCATTTCCTTCGCAGCAGACCTTATGCCACGAGATCTCACACGGCTTCGTCCGCTACTCGCAGTTCCGGTGCCAAACCCGACTCGAATCCCATCAGCCAATGTGCGTGCGTAGACTGAGAGTGAGTCTTCTCAAGAGGCCAGCACAGAGCGAATCGCGCGACCGAGCCAGCGACAAGCGTGCAAGTACACTACCTTCACTTTCAGATCGGTGTGTCTGTCCGTGTGACGTGTCTCTGTAGGTACGTGCGAAGTCGTGGGACAAATGAAATGAAATATCGCGTTTCGATTGTGCGCATTCTGGTGAGACAGACGTATATATACGGCGTACGGAGTGGTGGCATTGAGCAATAGACGCCCAGGTCCTGTAGCCCGGGATGACGTCTTTATCTTCCTCTTTCGCGGGTCGCATACGGTCGTCGTCGACGGCGGCGGTGCGGTGGTCTGTACTCCCGCAGCGTTCGCCTTTCCTACAGAGCTGAGCAGAGAATCGAAACTCTATTATGCACGCTTAGGGAGACCGAAAATTGGGCCCGACTTTCTCAAGCACGTCGAAAGGAGAAGGACAGTGCAGCGGCGGTGCTTTTTCCTTGGTCTCCTGCGCTGCACAAATCGTGGTAGTATAGTCTTCTACGTAGAACTTTTTTATATATATATAAGTGGCAAGGAAAGAAACCGAGCGAATAGAAAAAAACCGAGTGATTGTTGAGGGGTGCCACCCTTTTGAATAGCTTTTTTTTTTATTGTGCACAGGCACTGCCACGCACTTTTGGGGCTTCAATATCAGTTTTTTTTACTACCCATCAAGAAGCCACAGAGGCCCCCCTCACGTGGTGCAATCAAACCTTAACTTCCTTTTTTGATGATGCGTACTCAAAAAAGAAAAAAGAAATAGGCCTAAATCTTCAGAAAGAAAGAAACTGAAAATACAACAAGGACGCATAGCTGAACGTCACATGGCTCCCAAATATGCACAACTTCCAAGGATAAATCTAAAAAATGCTTGGAGAAATAAATAGCTCGCATGAACGGCGCTGACTGCAGCAACATAGCGGTATAAACGTGTTTTCGAACCCCGTCGCCCCATTCAAACCTATAGTCACTGACTAAAGCAGTGGTTGGAAAATAAGTAATGACAATGGCATAAAATATACGCGCGCAAAAGCAAAAGTTGGTGTGTGTGCGTGATATTGTCACTTTCGTCTTGCACATTGTTGTTTGCTTGTTTGTATGTTTCTCCCCGCAGCCTTCAGGCTCGCTGCCCGTATGCAACTTTGAGATTCGCAGCTTATATGTCCTCGACTGTATTTTTTCTATTGCGTAGCAATATCAGTGGAAAAGATATGCAAATCATCAAGAAGAAAGATATATGGTAGTAAAATGAGTCCATGCTCGCTTTCGTATACGTGGCTTTGGTGGAGGGAGGACCGGCTGCGTCTAGCACCACCTGTCCCAAGTCCCCGTTCTCAAAGGAAGGAAGTCCTGTCCCCGACGTTCAACCAGAGGCAGCAGCTATGTCTTAAAAAAACGAGATTTACAAAAGAAAAAAAAGTTGCAAGGAAGCCAATCACACCTTGATGCACAATAGATAGAGCCCCAGTGTAGGTCTCCTTGTGACTGGCCCACGGGGGTCAGGGGTGGGAAAGCTGTCTCGAACTCCCGAACCCCTCGCTTCCCGGCGGAGAGAGAGAAAGAAAGCACCAAGCCAGGGGGTACGGCCTCTATTTTGAAGGGGAACACCACGAGACGTGTCGACCGGGCTTGGCCGATGCGGCTCGGTGGATACGTGCCCGCTTGTGCGCGCCACTATAGTCCCTGCTATCCGTGGTACTGCCGGTTGGACCGAAGCCTCCCACTTTTATTTCCTCCATTCGAAACCACCGTGGCGGAAACAATGTGGAGGACCAGAAAGATGCCCCGAAAGTGGATGGCTGTATACGCGTTGAGGACAGGCTGTCGCTGGTCAAGAGGGCCTTGTCTACAGGACACCATGATGTGCCTGTTGCCCAGGACACTCCCAGTCAGCCCCTGCTTATCTCTTTTTATTTAATTCCATACGCCTGTTATTTTTTTCTTCTTCTTTTCTTTACGTGTCGTGATTCCTTTCACTTCAGTGGACAAGGCGGAAGCTTTTAGCCCTGAATGTCTTTCGCATGAGGGCATCGCCGGCAGGAACTGTACAGGCCCTCCTCTTTAGGAGAACTCATGGCCGGGAAGAGAATGGGAGAAGATTCGATGCTTCCACTGCATGCCTCAGCTTTCTCTTTCACCAGGGTTGTAATAATTTGGAGAAGATGGCACCTTTTAGTGGTGACGGACTCTCTGTTATCGCTGTGAAACAAAGTATAGATGAAGTGTGCTAAGAGTCCAACAGCACGCGCTCACACGGATTTAAACGAGCTTCACAAAAAAGCCTGTTAAAAAAGTGCTGTCATGCCGTTCAACTCTTACCCATAAGTGTCAGAGCTCTATGTTGTGCTTTCTTACTGTTCGCGGCATATACCTCACTCAGTGGCTTATACTGCTGATCACCAAGTGACGGCTCTCCTTCCCGGCTGCAGCCGCCCCAATGAAGAGTCGCCACACAGTAAACCAGTTTGCAGCCTTAACTATACCGGGCTTTTGCCGCATCTTTAACTAACAACCTTACGCCCTACACAAAGGGTGTTTTCGCGTATCAAAACGCCGATAAGGTGTTGCCACTAATGGCCTGTAACATCCATATAATGAGGTGGAATAATAAAGTGTTTATTAAATGGAAAAATAAAAAAGAAGGGTTATAAGCAGGCAGGTGGAACTTCTAGTCCAGGGCTCCAGTAACCTCAGGAACCCCCCCTCCCTCCTCACGCCTAGTCCAGGAGCTCCACTTTAGTCTCCTTTCCCACTGCTACGTCCTGAATATTTGCGCCGGAATCTGAGGCGTGTTAATTTTGAGTGGTCTTTATTCATATCCTCATGAAATGCGAGCAAGTGTTGGCTGTCTTCCCCACCACGAGCAAGTCGACGGGCTATGCGGGTGTGTGTAAGGCATGTTTTAAACGCAGGTGCGGATATGTCATTCTCGACAAGCGGTGACACTCATGCATTCTTTAACACTTAGCCGACAGTGAGGCGGCGAGTGTCACTGTCGTTGTCGACGCTGATGCCCTAAGGTGCTTCCAATCACCTAAACATCTTTATCACTTAAAAAAAAAACTAATTGAAAATAAAGTGTGCAAGTCAAGGAACATGCAATTAAACATTACATCAGCATAGAAGAAGCACGCACGCACGAATCCACACACACAAGAGAGCGAATTGTAAAATACCCCACGGACAGACCACTTGTGTTAACACAGCCTTACACTAACCATCTGGTATACTTGGTTGGTTGGTAACAACTTTATTGGCAGTCCAGCAGATCTCGAGCTTTCGCCAACCGGTCCTTAGGTCTCCCGCGTGCCGGTTCCGGTGGATATACTCTTGTTCGTTGTTAACGACTAATAATCATTAAGAACATATGCGTAAATTTGTGGTATGCTAGATAGCCCTAAAAGAGGCATATCTTTTAATCTAAGCTAGCCTAGATCCAACGTCATTTTAATCAGTGAGTCCTAGTGACCATTTGGCCCGCTGCAGTATACATGGGCCATGGGTGTTCCGATAACCGAGAACACTGTTGTCTCGCAAAGAATATTTTAGTTAGAACGCCGCTGCTCGAAGACTATTTGGGTAAGAAAAACACTCTTACACCCCAATGTTTGGAAATTTCAGTTAGGCAAAAGCGTGTTTTGCTTGCTTGAAACCGCCTTAAGTGGGCAAAGTGTTTTTATACAGTTAAGTTACGTGTATAAGGAGAAGTTGCACTCCCCCCCCCCCCCCCCATTGTTTTTTTTTTTTGCCGAGTGGCTCGTACGATTTTGCAAGCACTTGTGTTTTGGGGGTTTATTTACGTTTTTCAGCTGATATATATATATATATATATATATATATATATATATATATATATATATATATATATATCAAAAAGTTGAGCTTAGAGAACCAACACGTAATTAAGCTGAATCATGTACTGGAAAACGTGCATTAGAACAGAGACTTCCCTGAAAACAACGAAGTTGTGTGCTTTTCATCGTAGTGGCGCATGATTTCGCAGTACAAAATATTATTACAATTCTTTTTTCGACCCTCCCGTCTTATTTAAATTATTTGTTTAGAAAAAAGGGGTAACGATTTAAAGTACTGGGTACTCTACTATGGGAGAGGTTATTAGAAATAAACATATCTTAAAGAACGGGAACATTTATCAGATCTCCGCTTATTTTGGGCTTCTTCATGGAAGCGGCAGCCCTTTTGTGGGAGTGGTTTTTGTGATTATTATTTACTTGTTAACTTGGTGCCATCTGGCAACACTGCCACAATCTCATAGATGAAGTGTGAAAACAACAACAACAATGTATTTACCTAAATAAACTCCTCGATATTGCCATACTTCAAGAAGCTTTCAGTGGCTTCTTTCACAAAAGCATGCCTCCTGGAGTCGTTCTAGGAAACATCACTTTAAGATAAACACGGCCTCCTGCATGTATAAGGTGTGTAGCGAAAACACATAAACTTGTTCGACAAACGTGCTTTTAAAAGTATGGGCTGTAAATATTATTTCTGATAGGAAGCATCAGCCATAAATTTCTCATCTAGCATGTTTCTGTAATTATAATTACAATAAACATGCTGAAATGTGCACGGGATGTGCACGGGGCTTTATAGAGCCGTGTGCACATCGTCGACGAATGTGTTTTCAGATAGAGCTTTTTTCTAACCTACCGCACAGGAACCAGGGCTATAAATACACAAACACATGAAATAACGGGATCCTTGTTTCCCCTATAGCAAAATACATTCTTCAACAGCAGCCGAGCATGAATAAAAAATGAACACTCACTGAATAAATGCCAGCCACAGTAAAAAATCTCACCATTTAGACGAACTGGACCAAGTTCACATTAAATGGTGTTTCAGCTCCGCAGACAGCGCTGCTCGACTTTTGATTCCTCCTGTTAGAGAGCACGCAGTAATGAATCTCGTTTTATGCTCCTTTGTCTCTCTACACTTTCATTCAATTCGACAAGCTAAATAGGCCGCCCAGTCTCGAAACGGCCACAAACACCGAAGGCCTCTGTCCACGTCGGAAGCGGTCAAAGCCCACGAGTACACCATTTATGCCGCAAATACATGGCTTGGGAGCGGAAGTCGCACGCCTTGTCTAACCCTCGTGATTCGCGCCGCTGAGTTTTATTTTGAGGCACCGTCGGCTCGTTCCGCGTGATATAGGTGTACCGGCAACACCTCTCGTCCCTGGCAGAGCCACGCCATCCACTGCGCGGCGCCCAGGGATACAACATACGAAGCAAGAAGGCTGCTTCAACTCACGCAAGGTGGCTAAAACACCGTGTTTATATTTATGTGCAGCGCAAGCTCGGGCAAGAAACGTTTGAGTTCGCCTTAGAGAAATGAGGAGGGTGCAGGACTGGGAACACTGCGACCCACCCACGGAGCCGCGACATCGTCAACGCCTCGTCGTCGCGTAGCCTGACGTAATTGCCAGTTTCGGCAATCCGTCCACTTCTCTCTTTACGGCCGGCGTCGGCTGATTGTCGGCTGAGAGAGCGCTCATTATTAACCATCGTCGGCGTAGTTGCTTGCGCTGTTCCGCTCCGTCAGCTCTCGTGGGACGGACATTAGTCGGGACGTCCCATCGCCGGTTACGCGACGCGAGAAAGAAGCGTCGAGATACCAAGTGGGTCGTGCAAGAGGGCGCCGTTATGTATATGCGAGTTTAATGTTGTGCACGGCACCCACAACAAGCACTTACGCGGTTAAATTACTCGATGATGCAGGTTCAGAGGTGCACAGACATGGATAATTGGTTGATTGAAGGAGTTTCGTTAAGAGCTACTACTGTCAAAGGCTTTCAGTGGCCGTAAATATATTGGTTTCAAGGTCCTAATTGTCCAAGAACCATAAAAGTGTCCTCAATTACCCGAACTATGGGTGAAAAAGAAAACATACAACGTAATGTGCATGCTGCTGCGGACAACTCAGGCAACTTGCAGTCGTTCGCTTCAAGGAGAGTTCAGAAGCAAAGTGCGAATTTACTACTTTTGCAAGCGCTGCCACCTCATACAGAGGCCCGTATACACTGAATCGAAGGGTCGTCATATATGCAACAGATTTCTCGCATTGGCCGTGTTGTCCTCAGTGCGCATATTGCGCAGTGTGGGAGGAATCACGCAAACGTTTCGAATGTGAGGACGTATAAGGGTTTTCTGGCCAAGCTCTGAGATGTAAAGTATGCTGAGAGTGCACATGAGATGCCGTCCTATATACAGTTTGCCACAATCGTTTGTAGTGCGATATGCGTTGGGCTTCAATGAATTCCTCGATAGTGTTGTGAAGTCCAGGGTCATTAAGTATCGCATTGGGCGTAAATAAAAAGACGCCTTGACCATGCGAAGCAACTAGCTAAGTTGTACGCGCGAGCCACGGACGTGGCGTTAGTAGACGCAGCGGAGTATGCGATGCATCACGCCATGGTTCTCGCTGTGGCAACCGGGCCGCAGCACATAATTACCGAAACTGGCTCCATTAGAACAAACAAACCCCAAGAAGGTGATGAAGCAGCTATAGGCAGCCGGCAATGCAGTTTACGAGATCTGATGCATGATAGCGCCAGAATACACAGCCTAGAGAGTAGGCACAGCAAAACAGAGTCTTCCAATGCGTATACCATATCCTAGCGAGTAAATGCAGCAAAACCTGACTTGCCCTTGCATATTATTTTCTTTTATAGTTGTGAGCAGCGGGGTCACAGATGATTATGTAAGCGCCCAGGAAGCCTTCCTTGAAAACGTGCTCAAAAAGGGAACTGACACTTCAGCGTGTCACTGTGTTCAGCGAGTGTTTCACTTTCTTAGTATCCCTGCCAGTCGGTACCAACAATGCTGAGGCGGCCCAAAAAGCTTCGTCACGCACTCTGGTCCACTGTCGGGTGCCTATCGTTATAGCCTGCGCCTCAACTCATGCATCTCGCATCATAAGCGACTCGAAGACTGCCATCCGCAACTTCAACAAAGTCGTGACCTCAAAACCGGCGCACCACATGTATTCTCCCAAGTACACCTCTGTTATACGTTGCCGCCACATTGAGGTCATCTGGGCTCGTGGCCACTCGGGGTTCGCGAAGAACGAACATGCTTATGACGCTGCTCGAGATCTTGTCCATGGTGCACATGTCGATCATTCAACGTCATCTCTCGCTCAGCCCCTCACCACCCCTCGCGAGCGGGAGATGATGGTCTCTTCTTTTCATGACCATGACAGAATGGTTACTTTCGGAGAAATCCTAATGCACTGCCGTAAGACCCGACTTAAATACCCATCACCAGACAAGTCCTTCGAAAAGCAGCAATCCACTATACCTGGCTTTTATTACAGGCACGCATTTTCCCTTGTCCGTCACTGTACAGCCGTATTTGCCCTGCTGTCCACACAACACAATGCTAAACGTGTGGGGTGCCTTCCGCCGAGCTCGACCATCTACTCACGCAATAAAACACAGCATGAACCCCATACGTTCACAACTACCACGGGCGAGAAGTGGGAGGTGTTGCTGCTCAGCACATGCCCGCTCTGGGCAGTCCGGCTGGCCGAAGACACCGCCTGGATCGAAAACCTGGCCACCTCCTGAGAAAAGGGGGTTACGCAGGGGGCCCGTCTCACGGGCTCCCGCAACCTTTAACCCCAGCAGGGACACTTAAATAAAGTTGCTCTCTCTCGCATCGGCCACTAGCTGAAATGAACCAAGAGCAGCGTGTTGCTAAAAGGCGCTTCTTGTCTGTTTACCGCCACGTGCTAATTACACAGTACCAAGACGTGCGCGCGCAGGAATAACATTGGAAAAACGCAATGGCGCTTCGTGACGTGCACTCATGGTCGACTCGTGGACGAGACGTATAGTTTATTTCCCACGTGTCGTCCATTCCTGCGTTGTTTCCTTCTGCAGCTCGTCGGGACGAAAAAAGAGACATATTGTTTAAAGCGTGCGACAAATCTATGTAACGCCGTTCGTACTCGAGAGATTCGGAAATGTTTTAGCGGTGATCAATTCGCGACGCTATAAACACTTGTACTGAGGTCAATTGATCAATACTTGGAAAGAATATTTCAGGATTCCAATAAAAAAATGCTACCACAAAGCCTTGGTGAACGTTACAATTTAAATAAATAAATAAATAAATAAATAAATAAATAAATAAATGAGTACGTGTGCCCACACTATATGAAAATGGCTATATTTCTATCACTTTACTCCTCACTGCCACCCCGCCACGGTGGTCTAGTGGCTAAGGTACCCGGCTGATGACCCGCAGGTCGCGCGATCAAGTCCCGGCTGCGGCGGCTGCATTTCCGATGGAGGCGGAAATGTTGTAGGCCCGTGTGCTCAGATTTGGGTGCACCTTAAAGAACCGCATGCAGGTGGTCGAAATTTCCGGAGCCCTCCACTACGGCGTCTCTCATAATCATATGGTGGTTTTGGGACGTTAAACCCCACATATCAATCAATTACTCCTCGCTGCCATGGAAGTCGATGCCCAAAAGCCGTTGTTGTGAGATAAACAGTTCGTTGGGCAACCGCCACGGTGGTCTAGTGGCTATGGTGTTCGACTATAGTGACCTGATGGCCACGGGATTGAATCGCGGCCGCATTTTCAGAGGGGGCAAAAATGCTTGAGGACTGTGTACTTAGATTTACGTACACTTTAAAGAGCCTCAGGTGGCGAAAATTTCCATAGCCTTCCACCACAGCGTACCCCACAATCATATCTTGGTTTGGGACGTTGAACCTTAGCAATTATCACTCGATGAGCCCTTCAGTCAGTTTAAGGGAATAAATTTTCCATATACTACTAGGCCACCCGGACACTGTCTCCATCTCTCTCAATTCGCTATCTGGTGCGCATTTCAGGAAGAAGGTAAACTTGTATTGTTTGTATTTACAGATAGTGTTACTTTTCGCACAGGCCAAAAATCTGATCGCAAATGCTCGCATCTGTCCTCCACAGTTGAATTCTTCCAGTTTCTCACCTTGATGTTTGTGTTGTGAGAACAGGCTCGCTGAAAATATAGAAATGTTAAGCAGCTGCTAATGTTTAACTGGAACCTTCAAAAGATCTTTAACATGTTGCATGACGCACAGTATCATTGAAAACCGTGAAAAAAATAACTGTAAACGTTTAACAGAAAGTATACTATCATTTGGCAGTCCTAGCCTTAAAGACACTGCTTACGTTTAGCGATACGGAACGCTGAACGTGGCACAAATGTCTGAGTCATTAGCGTCCTGCTTTTGCCATCAGCCGTAATTTCCAAGACTGCAGTGTCCCTTGCTGGCACGCTTAGCTCTCAGCACTAGTCACTCTGCAAGCAGTCGGGAAATCATTAAGTAGAGTAGGTATATCCACTATACGAGTATACTCATATGGCTATATAGAATTTTACTGGTGGCGGCTGCTTTTCACTTCAGTTGATCCTCCTGCTACGACGGACTATTGTTTCTGTGCCGACTGATGGAATCATGGCTTCCAAGCTGTACGAAAGCCGATAAAGGCACTCCAGGGCAACCTCTGATGTGCCCTGCATTTTGAGATAACTCATTTTTCTGGGATTCCTCAAAGGAAATTGCATGAGTTCAGGTGTTTAGAACGACCACTATTGAGAGCAGAAGAATGATTAACGAGGCTTGTCGACTTGCATATTGAAAGGAAAGAGTCACTAAAAATTAAAAATTTCGTTACCATTGTGTTGTGATATGTGCGTATACGTGTGTTTTCGCATATGTGTATTCGATCGTTCTATCTTCCAAGCAATGTTTTGTATGTTTTATTTTAAGATATGTATCAGCTTTCACTTAAGGGCAACGGAGTAGCCGGCGCCATGCTTATGATCCCACATCTCTTTATATACTATATCAATAAAAAAAAACAGGTCGAAACAAGATGCCTTGTCGTATCATTTCTCTGTGTTTCCGAATATTAATGTTTTCGCTAAATCGCATGCACGTTCTTCACTTATTACTGCCCATGTTTCAGTGGCACCTTTATTGCAACTACTTTGGCTGCTACATGACGGCACTGGTTTGATGTCACCAGAGTGAAAGGGTTGCAGTGCCTGTGCGTTTAAAAGCTGCGTCCAAGACGTCATGACAACCTATCAAATAGGCCCCGCCACGGTGGTCTACTGGCTAATGTACTAGGCTGCTGACCCGCAGGTCGCAGAATTGAATCCCGGCTGCGGCGGTTGCATTTCCGATGGAGGAAGAAATGTTTGCCCGTGTGCTCAGATTTGGGTGCACGTTAAAGAACCCCAGGTGGTCGAAATTTCCGGAGCCCTCCATTACGGCGTCTCTCATAATCATATGGCGGTTTCGGGATGTTAAACCCTACATATGAATCAACCTATCAAATAGAGTGAACTTCTATTTCTGGGGAGGGGAGGGTAACGTTTCAACACCACCATATTATTATGAGAGGCACCGTAACAGAGGACTCCGGGAATTTCGACCACCTGTTTTTTTTTTTTTTTTAACGTGCACCCAAACTTGAGAGAACTCCTAGCTATTATGAAAAATACGTCTTGAAGATCGTTTCTTCTGTATTCAAAATAGTTGTCTGGTGTTGAATTGTTGCCCGGCTAACAAAAAAAGTATTAATAGGAACTAGCATTGCAGGCCATCGTTTCCTTGTACTCTGAGCAATCATTGCTTTCTTGGACGTGTCAATAATTTATATTTCGCACCATGCATCGCTGATGTGTGCAGCACATGTGCACAAATGTTTTCGTCGAGCTGCGTTGGACGGATATATCAGGATTATTAACTGACGTATCGGTTAAGTCCAGTCTCTGAGGATCAGTTTTCCTAACGGGTGGTTTGTGTGGCTTACAGCGGAATTATCAAAGCTGTAAGACAACTCCATAAAAAACATCAAAGCTCCGGTGATGTCATCAGAAAGTTCAGAATGCTAATAGCACGACATTCAATGAGAAAAGTCAGGAAAGTTCTTCGGCGCACCTTTCATACAGCTTCTACAAGCTGTAGTTGTAAGGCGACCGAGTTAGAAGAGGAAAATGCCTCAAAATAAATTTACTGCAGCTAGGTGAATAACAGAGATCCTGAATGCCCATCGGCGGAAGATTTAAGGTTTCATGGTAGCGTTTCTATATTAGAATCATGTCTTCAATGTCATGGAAAACATATCTTAGTCAATGAACACAACATGTACACAGATACCAAAGTGTTATCATGTCTTCAAAGATCACGCAGGTGACCTAGGTCAGATTATTGTTTCTTTAGAATAAATTGTTTCATACCCTGATCTGCAAACCTGATACATCTGTACAAACGTACGGTGGCTGCACATTCGTTAGGAACTTAAGTTTGAAGAAAGGCGTATACGCTCCAGGAATGTGAGAACCAAGTCGGATAATTGAATGATTTATCGCTCGCTGCCCTGAGTTATGCTATTCCACTTAGGGGCAGGAACTCTCCGAGAGAGTCGCTTAATATGTGAAATATTTTCGTCATTTAAACTCTAGCCGTGGTTTCACTATCCTAAAGAGGAAGAATGGCTTATCATTTATTACGAATAAAATAGAGATAGACTGAGGACATTACGGACGGTAATCTAGACGCCCGCGGGGCTAATTTATGCTCAGTGCTTGAAATTATGAGGCCCGCCGCTAGGGCCGCAGCTGGACGAGCTCCGCTGCTTTCTCACGCTAAGTGAAAGGCGCCCTTTCCACTCGCCCCTGCAGTACACTCAAAAAAAAAAAAAAAAAACGCGGCACAACTGAAGAATGCGCGGGAAAGGAGGGGGGACAAAAAATCGTGCCGAACGACGAAGATTTCAGGTAATCAGCTGACAACGGTAAATTTGTCATTGCGCTGCAATTTGTTTGCTGCCAACTGTACACGTGCTAGACCATACTACACCGCGCGTATTTATACGAGGCACAGGCGCTGCTTGCCGGGAAGAGGAAGAATCGAGGAGCTTCCATCGTTTCGTGCTGCGTTCGCGTTAACGAATGGCACGATAATTTTTGGAGCACTTCGGGCGATTCTCCCGAATAAACATCTGTTCTTTTTTTCTTCTTCTTGTGCTGTCCGAGTAACTGTAGCGCAAGAACCGCCCCGAGCGCGTTATTGCTGAGTTCGATGTTTACGCCCCGGACATCGAGGCAATTACTTACGCGCAAGCCGCAAACGGCTGTTGGTCACGCTTGAAAAGTTTCCGCGAATGAAATGTGTTGTGGTTCGAGTGGTTCTGATAGAACGGCTGCCTTCGTTCACGTACACGCAGACAACCACTATACCCGCACTGTGTCTCAGAACAGGCAATATATATATATATATATATATATATATATATATATATATATATATATATATATATATATATTGCTGAAGTCCGTAGAGCATTGGGAATGATTTCGCGAAGAGCCGAGATCTGACGCATGTTCCATTTTTCCGAGTCACCCTAAAATTTTGCCACTCCTACATTTAAGTTCGTCCATGCATTCATCCAATCCATGTGGGCATTTATCTGTTTGTACACAGTCATTCATAAATATGCCTCCGTTCCAATCTTCCATCAAGTATGGCTCATACGTATGTGCATAAATTCGTAGCTGCAGCTACTACATCCTCTTCTATATTGACCAGTCTGCTCGATATCACTTTATTAACTTTGATTAAATCATGCGAGTGGACACACAGAGCAGTCAATTCATTACACTCTGTTCTTCCATTCATTCTTTTCCTTTACGTTCCTTGTCCTCTCTGTCCAGTCCAGCACCCTATCTGAGCATACGTTCCACATTATTTCATCCGGCCTTCCCTATACGTGCAACCACCCGTCAATCAAGGTTTTTATATTTGCTCTCATTCTCTTTTATGTATCATGGTGGTTTACTTTACCCTTGAAGCGTTCTGTTAATACATACTACAACGCCCAGCTAATCTACTTGTTATTTACCTGTTTCTTGGGTCTTTTTCCGTCGCGATTCTGCATTTTTATCTTGTACTGCCCAATCTGTCAGTAACAGTTCATAAGCATGAGGACAAGGTTGCTGACTTATGCATGCATGCTGCGGCTGCGTAAAGCGTGCCTACAGCGCCCATGGTCACTGCGATCGTCCAATGTAAACTTGATTACTAAAAAGAAAACTATGACATAAAAAACAGATAAGTTATGAGTGCATCTTATTTTATCTCAAGTGCAGAGAAGTCACAACTTCACTGCTCAGTTTTCTTGCATTTCGCGTTCCTGCCCCATTAGATTAGAGGTCTCGCTATACGCAAGGCATATTTCTGCGGTTTGCCAAGGCTTTCTGTGAGAAAGAAGGCGGGCGGCACTATTGTGTCCCGTCTAATACTACATGAATGGCGTGAAATGAACGTGCTGCAAAACACGCAGTAAAAGGCCGAATAGCGCCGTTTATGTGTCTCGCGCCGTCTCTCTATGCCTCGATAGAACACATTTCTCGATCGCCTCGAAAGAGATGCCGCTTCTGGAGCCTCTTGCAGCACAATAGTCCAGCACCCGCCAAGTGGATGATTCTTCGCTCTTCACTTTGCGACCAATGATACCTGTTTTGAATATCCAACGCAACACTTAAAGCGACTCTAAAACATTCTCAGCGCTCTTTTTTTTTTACTTGGAAGGCAGACTGTTTCGACAGATGTCGGTCGCCGTGAAATGAAGCCCAACATTTATTTTCTTTCTTTTCTTTCCAGGCACGAGAAACTGAACTTTCAATTTCGGCTAGACCGTGACAAAGAAGCCCGAAATTAAAGGCAAGGCTCACAAGGAGCCGTGGCGCTCACCGAAGCTGCTTGGGCGACGTCACCGCAGCCGAAGCGAAATGTGCCGGCACATGCCCCGTGCCTCGATGAAACTATCCAGGTCGATTTGTTTCTAGCCCTTTTCTACACTCTGCTCCGACGCAGCGTCGCTGCGAGCAATAAAACACCGAGACCTCTGCGGAACTCGGTAGACACCCAATGATTTACGGCGAGCTGCTGCAGCTCCAGCAAAGCGGAAGAGAAGCAGCGCAAGTTCTCCCGAGGCGTCAGTGCAGGCGCTTGGCTCCGGAAGGCTTGCACGCTGTGTGCCCGACGTATCCGCAGCGACACAGCGGAACGCAGCAAACCAGCAACGATGGGCCCGGAGGAACGGAGTAAAAGAATAAAAGTCGGAGAGCCTTGTGGGCTAGGAATATAGGAAGGGGAATGCGTGAGGCTGACGTGCTGTATATTTCTTCCAGGGCACGCGCGTGAGCCTTGTAGGAAGACACCTCGCACTGTTACACGCACACACACACACTGGCCCGACGACGTAGATTGCTCTTCAGTGGCGGCCACAGAAGAGAGCGTCGCGTGTCGTGCATTCCGAGTCTTCTGGTGGGACCACACATACCAGGGTCCCGAGGTGTCGGCGACGGCCAGGGAAGATCGACTACCGTAATAAGTGGCGATGAGGCCGATGCGCTTGTGAAAGCGGCGGTGGTGCGCCGTTTGTGCAACTCATTGTTTCGGTGAAACTTCCCAAGAATTTCGCTGTGGCCTTTTTTTTTTCTCTTTTGCAGGGCCACGCCTTCTCTGTTCAGGCGCGCAAGCGGACCGCTTTCTTTCGACTCCCGCCGAGGACCGAGCATGCATCTCCCCAAGTCACCCCTTTCTCACGACGCGGCACGAACGTCGCAAACCCCCGCCTTCCGCGCCATCCAAAATGTTGTGTGCCACCCAAAATGTTGTGCGGGATGCTGAATAAAACAAAAGACGCGTTACGACCAGTAGATTCCACCTTCACCGGCATGCACGCGCATGCATACGGTACATACAGCATGCACAGATGACAAGAACAGTCGAAATTGTACCGACCGTTTTCACTGCAGTATCAACTTCATGGTTTGGTGGGAAACAGGAATGCACTTCGAGAAGAAAGTGGTCAATACGACTGGTAGTGTACGCGCTAACGAAATAGGAAGGGACTATAACACTGCGCTACGCAACAACTGTTACATGTTAGAAAGAAATTTATGTAGCGCGAGGCGAAAAAACGAACACAGGAAAGAATAGACTGAGAGGACAGAGTCTACTCTTTCCTGTGTTCGTTTTTTCGCCTCGCGCTACATAAATTTCTTTCAAATGTTTCACCAACAAGCCCACATCACCACTCTTGTCGCTTACATGTTAGCCTAAGGCGCCAAGGGAAAGCCCTTTTCCATATCCTATATATGAGTCATAATACGAATGACTGGCTTAGGAGTAAGAAATAAACAAAAACATCATGGTATATCCACGGACTGAATGATGATGAGTGGGGTGAAGCGTCCATCAGTGCGTCCGCGCTTCCATCCGTCCGTCCGTTCGTTCTTGCTTTGGTTCATCCGTCCGTGCGTCCATTCATGTGTTCTTCCATTCGTCCGTCCATGCGTCCATCTAGTGAACACTTCAAGTACCGCCATCTCGCAACTTTTCAACATATATTCATCATATAGAAGTACCGCCACCTAGTGGACGTTCCCAGGACTAAACGAGAGGTGGACACCTACTACTACGACGACGACTACTACGAGTACTACTACTGCTACATACACCATGGACGCACGACCCACCATAAGAAGCTTCGCCCCTAATATATCTTCGATGATACCAATCCTCAGAATGAGTAAAACCTGCGTTAGTAATCACCATGGGCGAGAAAAAAATGAGAGGACGCTCGAGCCTCGCCTTCAAGAGTATATAGATCATGATAGCGTAATGGGGCCTCATGACTGTCACCTTCTGAACTGCTTTGGTTTTCGGTGCATGCCTCAACCGCACCGTAAGGAAACGAACGACTGTGCGCTTAACATCGGCTGTCTCAAGTATGATTGAATGTCTATTGCAAGATCAGTTGTTAAATGCCTACTACGCCATAATTATTCTTTCTGCGAATCTTTCTGCTACGCGTTAGTATATTGGGGCTTGATTTTCAATAAGCAAAAGGATGCAAAACCAAAACCGAAACCCGACCAGAGGCCCTGTCTGCGTATGACGTACTATTCGGTAAGAACCGAAGGCCGTATACTAGTCACGCCAGCGCGGAGTATGAAAACGGTGAAAGCCAGCCCAGCGAAGCTCCGACCAAACACCACGGAGGAAGGAAGAAAGCTTTCCCGCGCTATACCCATGTCAAACATTGCCACCGTCACCTTGTGGCCAGAACAATAAACGCTGTAGCAGCCAAAGTAGCGATGCCATCGGCTGCGTCAATTCTGTCGACGTGCCAAACATGACATCACACAGACATTGTTGCCAATAATTCTGGCAAGCGAGCTGCGCTTTTCGAGGCAATCTTTAAAATTCATTTGCAAGCAATCGGCGCATCTCTCAAGCTTGTGATTTGGCATAAATGACGAAAATGTAACGTACCCAGAATTTCATTGAGATCCATTGACGTCGAAATATTGCCAGAGTTGGCCTTTAAGGCTATCGCTTTAACACGCGCAGTTGACCCAGCTGGCAGGCTCACTGTGCCAATACGTGAGCAACCAAGCACCAAGCACCGGCGAAGCAGCTGCTACTCTTTCACCTGGTGACGTGGTACATCAGAATCGTGATCAGACACACTTACGACGTGTCTTATTACAATATTTTTTTTCGTGCACCTATAGTTTTTTTTTCTTCTATGTCGGTTTCCGTCATTGAAGTGGAAACGCTCACGGTAGGTGGTGCGAGCACATGACATTGCGACTCACAGGACGAGCAGCCACACTGTAATTTACGAGGTGAATATACACAGTTTGATGCATCAAGAACTCGTGAAATGCATGACAGTTTTTTTTTTTTTTGAGGAGGGAGGGGGGAGCATCAGCAAGGAGCAACCGCAGACTTTCAGTACTATGAATATTATGTCTCCCAGTTCTTATAAGAGAACCGGCAAGGAAAAGTAGAATACGTAGTGAAAAGAGACGTTGCATTATCTATTTCTTAAACCACCCTATTTGTCAGAAGTCACTAAAAAAATCACCACGAGATTGCAAGAGACGTTGCTGATACTTCTCCGTATCCGTGGCCCCGTCTCTGAAGTATATACGGCGCACCGTGAAATCGAAGCAACGTCTGCAAAGTGAAAACAAGCAGACTGGCAGAACCAAAGAACCGTGCGAGGTACAGAATTACGTGAAAAATAGGAGCGGGTACTAAGAGACCGTGGTACACCCGCGCGAAGGCCTCATCCCCATCGCTGGCGCGGCGAGCTAACATCCGGAAAGCTTGCGTCATATCTCAGGGGGGCTTAAAAAGTTCCACGTGCCTCAGCTGCAGCCGCGCTTTCGCTTTTTTTCGTATAGTTCTCCAACCGAGGGTACGTATATATATACATTTCAATACTTTCATTCGCTATATCCAGATGGATACAGCTAGCGAGCGAAGATGTATTATATATCTTAAGTCTCCGATTACGAAGGAACCGTGGTATAGGCCTGCAGAGCGAAACCCGAAAGAGAAGCATGTGGGCCAGAAGGAAAAGCCGACCTCCCAGAATTCGAGAAACCCCGGAGGATTTGAGGGAAGCGAATGAGGTGCGCGCAGGCGTCAGCGTGTTGCGAAGCAGCAAGCTCGTCCACGGCAAGCAAAATGAAGCGCAGAAAGAGAGGAAAACTTTTGAAGCTCGTGCGATGCCATTGGGCGAAAATAATAAAGCAGTTGCTCGGATGAAGATAGGAACGAGCGAAGAAGAAAAAATTGCGGTTCGGTTGATGGAAAGTCAACGTAGAGGACGAAGGTTTCACGTATGACCGTACACAAGCGAAGTGTGGCGAGAAGGCGGCGAAGGTGGGCACAGGGAGAGAAAAACAGCACCGCAAAATGAAAGAGGGGGGCTTCAGAAACCGGGATATATCCAACATGGCGTCCGGGATTGGTTTTCGCGTTGGCGTCGGGGAGCCCCTCGTGAGATCTTAATCAATCAAGGGGCTTCCTACGACGTCTTGGACCCCGCTTTGAAGCGCGAAAGCAGCCGCTCAAGCCCAAGGCAGAGAGGGCGCTGCAGCCGCAGCCACCCACGCGGTGAACCGTAGGTCTGCTTCCGCGCTTCGGCAGTTGGCGGGAAGCAGCCAGGCTTCGGCGGTGCCGCCAAGAAAGATCCATCTCCACTAGCGAAATTACCGCTAACTTTATCAGCACCACAAGCAACAGCAGCAGCTCCGAGGTGGTTCCACCGGTGCAACTCAATGCCTGCGAGCGCGCGCTTGCCGACGTCGAAGTGCGGCACGCACACGAGTACACGTACGCACAAACGTACGCGTATACTTCTGGGAAGGAATGGCAGTTAGAGGAAAAGCGAGGATGGAAAGTAAGAAGTAGAAGGAGAACGCCGGCGGTGGTATCGAGAGGGCTTGGCGGGACAGGCGCCAAGAAGACGAGGGAAGGGAAGTAGGTTGAGGAAAACGGGCGTAAGCTCGGAGGTGAAACGGGAGGTGGGGAAGCGAGGGGAGTTAGCTGTACGGCGGTGTTACCTAGGAGACGGAAATGCGTCAGGGGCTGCTGAAAAACAAACTACAAAACTAGATGAGAGAGAGAGAGAAAAAAAAGAAACGAGACAAGCATCCCCGCCTGCAGAGGTCTCCCTGCCTGACCGGCCGTGCCAACTTATCCTGAAGGAGTAATCGGAACGGGATACCTTAATTAGGTTCCGCAGATGGCGCGCCGCCGGCCAACCCTTCTTTCATTTCGCTCGAGGCTCGGGCTTCGGCTGGCTTCGTTTGCCGGCCTGCGCGTAGCTTTATCTTCGGCCTGCCGGGCGGGCACATCTGCGTCGGAGGCGCCACGCTTCCGCCTCGCATCTACGCCACGAAGCTTTAGGGGCCGAGACTTGTTCACTTTGCATGGAAGGCGCGGTACAGGGTGGCCAGGCGGCTGACCGGCTGCGCTGTGATTGCCTGCTCCCTCGGAGCTGTGGCGCGAACTACGGTGTGTACGCGCCCGGAATTACACGACGGAGTTACCGGCGCAAGGGAGAAACGTTGCGGGCGAAGGCGTAGCCTAAAACAGCAGGTGCGAGGCCACTTTAGCGACTAATTACGTTCGACCGACGCAGTGGGTGGTCCGCGTTGGCAAAGGAAGTGCATGCTGTAAATGCAGCATTTTTGGTAAACAATGTGCGTAAACACAGCAGCTGTCGTCGCCCGTGATAAACGCGATTATGCATTATACGGCGAAATTACACTGCACAAAGCATGGCACTGCGCATATTAAGTAACGTCGCATCTTCATAAATACTATGAAGCCTGCAGCGCATTAATTGCAATGCTAGTGGTATCCGAGGGCGTGACATGTGAAACGCGCCATGCCGACCCATTCGGTGCACGTTTGATAGCTTTTAAACAGAACTATTGGTATTTGTTTTCTGAGGCCAAACATTGCATAGTTCCCAATTCGTGTTACTGGTGGAGTCCAGGAGGCAACGCACTCTCTTATTTTTTTAATAATTTTGTATCCTTTTGTTCATGTTGACTTATTCGACCACCTTATCCCCGGCTGTGAGCTTTTTTCTCCTTCAGAGTGAACTCTTGACCTAACCATGTATACGTCACTTATACATAACCGACTTGGTGGAATAATGAATTTGTTCAACATGACTGAATAAATGTGATACTATTTTGAGTGTTGCATGACTTAAGGCGTATCGGTTCCGCTTAACATTTTTCTGTTTTCTGGACGTTGGAGCCGCCGCCGCTGTATAACGACTGTATATGCAGAGTATTCCAGCTAGCTCTTAACCGAGTATAAAAACATGCTGGCGCACATCATGCAGACTCGACAAAATACGTCTTCCTGACTATTGCATGGCAAATGTAAATATTTTTTTGCATTTTTTATATTTTGGTTATTAGGCAGTTAGGCAAGCCACACCAAGGCTTTTAATTAACAAAACGATCAACACAGTAAGAAGGTTCAATTAGACAGCTTCTAACTTGCAATCCATTTAATTTCAGTGTGTTACTTCCGAATGATGATGAGTACTGAACGCCAGTCGAAGCCTCAAATGAACACTTCCATTGTCTCTGTTCTCACGGAGCACCTACTGCTCTGTCTACGACGTCTGCGGCCATTTTGACTAGCGTATTCATGTATAAGTACATAATGAATTCCCTATCAGTGTTAAGTTATAGGAGTGAAATAAACAGGAACACTTTTATGAAGACGAAATACTGCCATTTATACCCTTTTAGCCTTTCATGAATGTCCTGAAGCCGAAACTTTGCTTCGTGGAAAGTGTTTTTTTCATACAGTTCATAAATATTATAAGTATTTTCATAACAATGTGACATTATAATGTTTAGAACGCACCAAGTTGCCCAATAGGCCATACCTGTTTACTTAGTTCACATATTGCAGAGAGTATGTGGCTGTTGCTCTGCGCTTCATACTGATCATTGCTCATCCCCGCCACGGTGGTCTAGTGGCTAAGGTACTCGGCTGCTGACCCGCATGTCGCGGGTTCGAATCCCGGCTGCGGCGGCTGCATTTCCGATGGAGGCGGAAATGTTGTAGGCCCGTGTGCTCAGATTTGGGTGCACGTTAAAGAACCCCAGGTGGTCGAAATTTCCGGAGCTCTCTACAACGGCGTCTTTCATAATCATATGGTGGTTTTGGGACGTTAAACCACACATATCAATCAATCAATCAATCAATCAATCAATATTCATTGCTCATGAACACTTTTGTGTTTTCAGACCATCGTATCTGCGCACACCCGCAACGCAAATGGCAGGTGTGCGACGATCTGTTCTGCCACATTAATCACAAGCGTAAACACCCATAAGGCGTCAAGGCTTTGCGTATCCACTCGAAAGCGTGGCAGATGCCGCCTTTATCCACCAGAAATGGTTTTTCCACTTCACACCTATAGGATAAAGCCTCCACGAGGATCCTCGTGTATACAGGACGGCTGGCAAATCGGGTACGCCACCGCACCAAGAGCCCTATAACACGCATATAAGCGCAGATACTGTATAGTGCACGCGTTTGCGTGGTTTCACGAAAATCACTCCGAGTGCGACTTTCAACCGGCTGTATCTTCAAACATATAAAAAGGAAAAATGGCCCAATAGTAGCGTCGACTAGTGCAGTGACGCTCGTTGTCATTCCGGGTCAAATAGACGAAGTAAAAAAAAAAGCGAGAGCACAGACGATGTTTGACAATGCACCGGCTCAAAAGCAAACAGAAAGCACTTCGCGCGACGATTTTGTCATACGCCGAGCCATTCGGTGCAACGCCGCCGCCGCTGGCCTATTAATGCGTTTATGCAAATGCCTGGCGACACCGATGCTGATTCTGCCGCGCGAGCATCGTCATTGGCCTGCGATATTCCCCCCTGCGGCGGCACATCTCGGCGCCATCAATCAGCCTTATCCCTTAAACAGCGCGTCAGTGCGGACAAAAGAGGCGGCGCGCCTTCCCAACGCCTCCACCTTTTTCTCTTTTTTTTACATTTTCGCGCTCAAAACACTGCGTGAACGAGTGCCGAGAGGCTTTGCACCTTTTTTTAACTTCGTTTCTTTCGAGTTTGAGCCCAGATTCTCCCCTTTTAAACCCGCATACAGATAGATAATCCTCGGGCGCGTGG
Organism: Rhipicephalus microplus; assembly: GCF_013339725.1. Lineage (NCBI taxonomy): Eukaryota > Metazoa > Arthropoda > Arachnida > Ixodida > Ixodidae > Rhipicephalus > Rhipicephalus microplus. Next base: position 106,221,255 of record NC_051170.1, read on the forward strand.
GAAATTATACGCCCGCCCCATGTATTTTTATGCGCAAACAGTGGCAAGATGGGCACGTTCGATGCTGCCATGCGTGCATGCTTGACTCTGGCTTCTTCATCGCCCCTTCTCTCCACCCCTAGGCCTCTCCTCATCTCTCTCTGAATCTCATCTGGTTTGCTGGGCGTGCAGAGAAAGAATATTTGTTTTCGTCTTCTCTGGCCCCGCATGGAAGCGAAGCCAGATCTTACTTTGTTTTCTTCCGAGGCTGCCAAGAAGCGAGTATACTGTCATATTAGTATGTAGGACGACGAGGATGCCGCAATCCCGTGCTCCGGATACCTCCCAGGGAACATCAATTTAGAATTCTTGCCACACAGAGGTTTCACTGTATAGAAAAATCGCAAGAAAAAAAACTGAAACAAAAAACACACGCTCAGCAAGGCTTCGCTATAGAGTCTCTGTGAGAAGCTGATGCAGAAGAGAACAATAGTTTGAGGTTTCCAAACCTGCATCGTGTAGAGAGCTTAGGGCTCGCTAAGAACTCGATAAAAACAGAAAAATAGGGAAAAGCGAAGATTCGCGGAAATAGCGGTTTGTGGAAAACTTTGCGGTGGCGCGAAGCAAAGAAAAAAAAACAACTAGTTAGACCAAGGCATCGCCTACAGGCTGTAAAGGAGGAACGGCATTAGAGTGAAACCACAGAAAAAATGTTACACGAAAAGAAAATACACGGTGCGGGAGAGTCGGAAAAGGAGAGAAGCGTCAGTATTCGTAACGGAAAGTTGAAAAAAAAAGGTAAAAAATGTTACGTGTACACCTTCTGTGCGTGTCGCAGAAGAAGCTTTGGCTCGAACGTGTGGCCTGAATACGGCAACGAGCAAGCCTGCAGAGCGCCGGTGTTTCTTTCTTTTCTACAAACTTAGTTTGCCTTCTTTTTTTTGGTGGTTTCGCCATCGCTAAAGTTTCCAGCTCTAATTCCTTCCTTGGCGATCCAAGCCACCAGCGTCTACCTACCACTACACCCCCCTCCTTCCCCCTCCTCTCCCGCAAACGGTATAGTATGCTGCGCTTTATTTCGTTCTGCCATCTCTCCTGATATTTCTTCTCCCAGTGGCCGCACTGCGATCGGTCCTGCAGAAAAGAGCACCGGGTCCAACACTCTTGGGCATCCATCGGGAGGGCCCCCATCCCATCCATTTAGAAGGTTCCGCTAGATGTATTCAACTCGTGTCCCTCTCACGGCGAAACGCGTGACGTGGATGCCGAATGCCGCAGTCGAAGGGTTTAGCTTTCTTGGCGTAGTTCCGGTGCCCCCACACTCCGCCTCCACCTCCTCAACCTTTCCGGCCTTGTATACATAGACGTAGACTCGGGGCTAGAACCCATCAATCCGCTTAGCTTTCCAAGCGTGTATAGAAGGCGCACTGGGAGCTGCGCAAGGCCGAAGCCCGGTGCTTTAGCCGCAGGCTCCGTGACCGAGCTTCTGGGGGGGGGGGGGGGGGGGGGGCTGTTCTTGAGTTTCACCAGCGGCGCTGCCCACGTATCTGCGTGTGCGTACGCCACCAATCCTGCAGCTGATACGGGCACGGATCTCAGCCGTGGCCTGAAACACGCACGCCGCATCGTTTCTTTTTCTTTTTCTGAAATATTTGGGAGCGTGTATATTTCTTTACGTGGAAATTTCGAGATGCGCTACTCTCTCATCCCTATTTCGTGAGCTGCTTCCCTGTGGTCACCGGGGAAAAAAAGGAAATAAACGAAAACGTTTACGGAAAGCTTTTTTAGCCGACGTGGTGCTACGTGTATAGGCTGCGTTCGACAGGAATACATATGGCTGCATTTAGAGCCGCAATGTCCGTTCGAAGATGTTCGGCGCCCGTTCGGAATTTAGGATGTATACCGGTGGTCGGGCTGTGAAGTGCTCCCGGCACTTACAACTGAATATCGTGCAGCTCTGTTTTTTTTTATTTTGTTAATTTTTTTCGGGTAATGTAGCTATGATGTTTTCAGAGATAACGTTATAGATCGTAAAAGTTCCACTCTGTGTACCTCATGTGTACTTTGTATTTACCCCGTGTATTCCTTGTGTGCACTATATATACCTTACTCTCCGTTTGAACTGTGTTCAAGCCTTAAACGTATTTATGTGATGAACATGGAGAGCACGACACTAACTTTAGATTAGAATATTACCACTAAAATTCCGACAAATTGCCGGAAGATAAGCTTGAATGCGGATGGTGTCCCTCATAATTGTTCTCAGTTGAACTGAAATGAATGTACCGTCATGAAGGGAATAGCATGACATGGCGTAATGTCTCATCATTCATGAATGACATGACGTGTGAGTCATGCCACAACATTAGAGGCATAATTGACAGTGCGTTTTTACATCAGAAGGATGGACTGTCGTAAGTGTTGGTAAGTTCAGTTATGAGTTACCGATACCGCAAGTTGCTGTACAGTGTGAACACATCCTCATGGGCTCGCCAAGCAAGCTCACATTATAAAGCGAACTAAAAAATTACCCCGTATCTGCATGTTCACTGCAAATGTCGTCGAAAGACGATAGGTGGAGAGAGTGAACAAAACATTTATTTGATGTTCTGTGCGAGAAAATCGGTGAATTCTATTCTGGAGGCGCTGCGATGGAGAGTCTCGATGCGTGCAGAGAAGGCGAACGAGCGCATACAGGCACGTTAGACACGAGCGCCATCTGGCAGTTATCTTCGAAAACGGAAGAAGGCGTGCGCGCCTGCGGAGAAAGATGCACGCCTGCCACGATTGATTGATTGATTTGTGGGGTTTAACGCCCCAAAACCACTATATGATTATGAGAGACGCCGTAGTGGAGGGCTCCGGAAATTTCGACCACCTGGGATTTTTTAACGTGCACCCAAATCTGAGTACACGGGCCCACAACATTTCCGCCTCCATCGAAAATGCAGCCGCCACAGCCGGGATTTGATCCCGCGACATGCGGGTCAGCAGCCGGGTACCTTAGCCACTAGACCACCGTGGCGGGGCCAGCGCGCCTGCCTCGGGGAGAGAGAGAAAGAGAGAGACAGAAACAGCATTATTTTGCCTAAGAGGCGACAAGGTGACACCACCGTGTCGTCTTAGAAAAGCGTTGGAAACAATTGCCTTTTTGAGCATCGCTTGCACTGTCAGCATAGCGTGATAAACGCTACGGTCCTTAGAATTACTTGTGTGTACCTTTTTAATTCAGCGGTGCATCATTTCACTTCAATCCTTTCGCTGGAAATATCTGCGCGAATCTTTGGATCCACACAAGCCTTTGACGCAGACATGGAGGATTTTCCGTGGCCTACGAACATCGCCACATCAACATCGCCCCTTCAAGTGTCTTTCTCTCCACCAAGGCCGCACCGAAATCGAAGTAGCAGAAGATTTCTGCATGAAACTTGCCGATCATGCGTCCGCGTGCACCACGCGCCATCTAGAAAACGCTCCAGTTTCCAGAGATTCAAGAATGGACACCTTTTTCTCTCTAGAGGAACTACAAGCGGCCTTGACGGCATGCAAACGATCTTCATCGCCTGGTCCGGATGGGATCACGTACATGGCTCTTTGCAACCTCGGAGAAGCAGCTCGACGGGCCCTTCTATCCGTGTACAACGACTCGTGGAGCAGTGGATTTATCCCTCATTCACGGAAATCCAGCCGCCTTGTCCCTGTGCTTAAACCAGGTAAATCTCCTCTCCACTTGATCTCTTATCGCCCCATCGCGCTTACCAGCTGTTTCGGGAAAGTGATGGAGAGGATAATTTTGACTCGCCTAGAGTTGTACCTGGAGCTCCACGAGGTATACCCTCATGCTATGATGGGCTTTCGGCGTGGGCAGTCCGCAATTAATAACGTTATAGACCTGGTCTCATCTGTTCAGCATCAAAAAAGACAAACGTTTATCTGCGGCGTTGTTCTTGGACGTGAAAGGTACATACGATAACGTATCACATGAAGCCATTCTGGATGTCATGGAAGATGTTGGATTAGGGGGTCAGGTTTACCAATGGATCCACAGCTATCTGAAAGGCAGAACTTTCTTTGTACAGACGGAGAATGGCACAACAACGCACCATTGCAACCGTCGAGGTGTGCCTCAAGGCGGTGTTCTTAGCCCCACACTTTTCAATCTAACGCTACTCGGCCTGGTTGACGCACTTCGATTCGATTCGATTCGTATTTATTTCAGACAAAGACAAGTAATATGTACATTTGCCCTGTCTAGGAGGAGTGACAAAAAGGCACAAGTGCCTGACTGGGTGTCACACCCCTTTTTAGACACACACAACTCAAAACATCAGTGGCAGTTATCTAAGCAAAATACACAAGGTTACATATAGTATACATATTTTGGCCAAACATACACAGGATTTTCTACATATATACATTGTTCTATATACATATGAAACAGAAAGATTTTCTATATACATATACAGTATAAACTGCAGCAAGGTAAAAACAAGAGAAAAAAAAAGAAAAAAGAAAAAGAAAAAAATAGAAAAAAAAGAAAACGGAATTATTCTTGTATTGATAGGAGATATGTAGTTAACTTTCTTTTGAAGCATTTCATGTGCATCGTTTCTTGTACCAAGTTTATCACGGTAGGATGATGATTTAGAAAGTCTGCTATAACGTAAGATTGTTTTTGCATACCATAGTTAGTTCGTGTAAAACCTTTATCATACCTAGTTTTTCTGGTTTCGTAAGCGTGTCCTTTTCCCAGAAATTGTCGAAAAAAACTATCGTGGCATAACTTTATTTTCTGAAATATTGTAATGCCTAGCTTCTTTTTCAGTATGTGTTGCATTGTTAATATAGTGTTCGCTTTAAAAAGTGGAGCGGAGTGAGTTATATATGGCACATTTTCAATAACTCGCACAATACGTTTTTGTAGGATATACAGCTTTTTAAGATTTGTTTTTGTTGTTGTTCCCCACACAAGGAGGCAGTATTGTAAATGGGAATGAATTAGTGCGTAATATAGCTGGAGTTTTAACCAACGTGGCAAAAGTTGCTTTGCTCTGCTGATAATACCTATTGAACGTGAGATGCGTCTTGTGAGGTTATCGACATGAGGGGACCAGCTGAGATTTTCTTCGAAAAGAACACCGAGAAATTTATGTATTCTTACACGCTCGATGATCTCGCCACGGAATTTCAAATGTACGTCATTCCTGATTGACTTATTTCGGCAGCGAAAAATTATATATTTAGTTTTTTTGGGTATTTAGTTCTAGTTTATTTACAATAAGCCACTCAGATAAATTATTGAGCCATTTGCTACCTTGCAACTGAAGAATATGTAGGTTCTCTCCTGAAAAAAATACATTCGTGTCATCGGCGTAAAGAATTATATCTGGCGTGAACGGAATATTACCTATATCATTTATATATAATAAAAAAAGAAGTGGTCCAAGGATGGAACCCTGAGGAACACCGTATTTAATTTCACCTAAGACTGATTGTGAATGATTGGTGTCTGTGTATTGGTAGCGGTTAGTCAAATAACTGCGTATAAGGTCAAGAGCAAGTCCCCTAACGCCATATTCGCTTAACTTTTTTTAATAAGATATCATGCTTAATAGAGTCAAATGCCTTTTTAAAATCAAGAAATATCCCTAGAGTATACTTTTTGTCTTCAAAATTCTGAATTATTTTTCTTTGATACTTAAAAGAGCCATTTCACTTGACTTCTTTTCTGAAAGCCGTATTGATTGCCTGTAAGTACATCATTTTTAGTGCAGAAATTCATAATTCTTACATTAATCATTTGTTCGAAACTTTGAAAACAGTGGTAGTACCGAGATTGGTCTGTAGTTGTTCATGTCATTTCTATCGCCTCCCTTAAATATAACTGTTACTCTAGCGATTTTTAGTTTATCAGGGAACACGCCTGTAGCCAAAATGAGGTTGCATATGTGCGATAAAGGATTGCTGATACTGTTGACAACTGCTTTTATCGGCTCGGCTTCCAGACTCTGTCCATCTATTAATATATGCAGATGACATCTGCATCTGGGCATCAGGCGTAACACGCCTTCATTTGCGTGCCCGGCTTTAGAGAGCGGCTACAATAGCGACAAAGTACCTGGAAGAACGGGGATTAGAGCTGTCATCAGAGAAATGCTCGCTTATAGAATTCACGCATAAGGCTATGAGCCCATATGTTATTAAAATCAACGGACACACGATCAACTACATGAAGACCCACCGATTCCTCGGAGTCATAGTTGATCGCGACCTCTCCTGGAGCCCTCACATCGCCCAAATGAAAACTAAACTCACCATGATCACCCACGTACTGAGGTTTCTTGCTGGAAAAACGTGGGGTGCATCGGTACGAGCAATGCTCCAACTCTACACTGTTCTGTTCCTCGGTTATATGCGATACAGCTTGCCCGTGCTTTGTGGGATCCGAAGAACAAACTTGCGCGTCCTCCAGTTGATCCAAGCCCAAGCCCTGAAAATATGCCTTGGTCTCCCGAGATGCGCGTCTACAGCAGCGACAGTCATCATTGCGCGTGATTATCCTGTCGACCCATACATCCGCGTAGACGCTTTGAGAATGCACATAAGACATTTCACTCGGCTTCCATCTCATCACCTCGCCTCACTTCGAACTTCCAGGCCCCACTCAGCGTTCAGCGCAACTGTAGCTCAGCATTGCGCAGTGCTTCCATTGCACTTCACGCATGCAGCACAGCCACCGATACCATTATGGTGCCTACACCCACTCAAAGCCCTTCTTACAATTCCTGGCATCCAAAATAAGAAAAAGTCGTCGCATCTAGCCCTGAAACAGGCCACATTACTTTTCCTGCAAGAGAAGCACAACGGACGCCTTCACATTTACACGGATGGCTCGGTGTCTTCAGTAAGCTCTGCAGTAAGCTCCCGAGAGCCACATCACAATTAAATTCATGACATCGCATTTGACGTCGTCGACAGCTGCAGAACTTGCGGTCATACGTACAGCTCTGGAGTTTATAGTGAAAGAACCTTCGGGAATTTGGTCTATCTTCTCGGACTCGAAGGCATCTCTTCAATGTCTTATGTCACCCTTTCGCCATGAGCCTAATGAACAGTTAGTAGCTGAAATAAAGATTCTTCATCAGTAAGCAATCGAAAAACAGCACAGCATAGTGTATCAGTGGATACCAGGTCATTGCGGTGTATATGGCAATGACCGCGCAGATGAGGCCACTAGATCTGCACACGATGGTACCCAATACACAGCCATCCCGTTCTCAAGAACCGACGCAGCTACAAGACTTCGTTCGCTTGCACGTGACCTCACACTGGTACAGTGGAACTCAACAGACTTCACAAACGCGCGCCTGCATAAGTTGGATCCCGATCTGCAGCTTCGTCTTCCCCCAAGGATATCTCGAGCTGAGGAGACTCTTCTATGCCGCCTGTGGCTTGTAGTTGCCTTCACGAACGCATGCTCTTATCTCATTGGAATGGCCAGATCTCCTACATGCACTTACTACAGCTGCGAAGAAACCATCGCGCACCTTCTGTGTAAGTGCACCCATTTCAACACGCAAAGACAAGAACTCACTGCAGCTCTGGATAGACTAGACGATCGGCCTTTGTCGGAACAAAGGATTCTGGGTCATTGGCCGAGCCCATTCTCAGCCCAGAAGGCTTTGAAAGCTTTGCTGCGCTTTTTGCGGACAACTGGTCTCAGAGACAGACTTAAGTGTCTTATACTCTTTGATGTTGCTTTTCCTCTGTCGCAATTTTTTTTGTAATTTCTCTTTCTCTTCGCAACATTTCTTTTTAACATCTTTCGTTCCCCTCACCCCTTTCCCCAGCACAGGGTAGTCAGCTGGTCTAAGAACTGGCTAACCTCCCTGTCTTTCCGCTAAAACTTCAAACGCTGAAACGAGCAATATTGGTGGGCGCTGCGGATGGGGTTGGCCGTCTGAAGTACTGTTAGGTGCCGTTTGGGGTATCGTTACTGCGCACAAACAGACAAATGTATAGACAGACAGAAAGAGAGACAGACTGACGAAAATTTTGGCGTTGAAGGTGGATCCCCAAGAAAGCCTATTATCTTCACAAATTCGGCAGACCCCACGTACCTTGGGAAACGACGTTATGCGAAGCATGCGGAGGGAAGGTGAGCGTGTCGCAATTTATTTTTATTGAGCGACACGTCATGAAATGACGCTGAATATATCTACAAATGTCGCACGCAAAGACGTATGTTGAAGAGTTGCAGATATTTATATAACCAGTTGTTTGCACTTGCGCAACGATGCCAACAGGAAGATGCTCATTAGCTACACCAGAAGCTGATATGAAGCGCTGATGCTCGCGAGGAATGCTGGCCCTGGACACTGCTACATTAATCAACTTCAGCGCATGGCACCTAACAATCATTGACGTTAACCCAACGTGACGGCTGTACCTAGGAATACATATGTAATTTTTATAAAATTGGGTAGGCAGCACTGCAACCACTATTGATGTTTCATGAAGATTAGCGTCCATTGAAAAAGTAGCTCCGAGACCTGGCGTAGCTATGAGGTAGAATGCTTCATTGCCACGCAGAACTTGGGTTCGCAGAGCCTGGGTTCGATTCCAGTAGCTGAGATGCTCACATTTATTCTTTGGTTTCGTCAGATTGGCGCGGCCGATGTTGAGTGCAGTGTGCATTTCAAGCAGCAACATTAAAAATTATTTTCCTTCTTGAAACACACACAAAAAAAAATGTCAGGCACCCTCTACGCGGCATCCAAACAAGCCCTTGACGTCCCTTCATGGGATGCCTAGGCCCGGCCCCCTAAACCTGCTGGTTTCTTATAATAAAGTTTATTCCTCCTCCTCCTCCTCCATCATTTAGCAATGAAGTTATCTATCAATCACCGCATGATGAGGATTTTTACTTGGAATGCATCAGCACTAAATATTTGGGCAAATATGACCCAAGTGAGATATCTTTTTCTGATTTCCCAATTTCTTTCATGAAGGTTTGAAGTGTATGTACCCCTTAAACATTTTCTTAGAAAAAAAAACACTTTCCAGAAAGTCACAATAATATTGTTACGAATAAATATAGCACCTGGTACTATATAAACTCTTTATTTAGGGCAAACTTGTGCCCGTAAACTCAAAGCTAAAAATGGTCAGCCGAGAATGCCTCTTGCTCGCTGACTCCAACTTCGTCGGTCTCTTCCTCTGCCCCTCGAGTCTCGTGCCGGTCCCGTGGCGTAGCATCGTGGCGCGTGCAGGACGGCGTTCCATGGCGCGGCTTTCTTGCTACTTGATTGGCGGCTTTTACGAACGCGAATTGTGGCAGCGTCTTCTGCGATGTTCGAGCTGTGGCAATATTATGATTGCTTAAAGATCTCCCCCCTCCCCCCCCCCCCGAACATAAAAATGGCAATCTTAGAAGGTTTTTGTTGTTTTTGAGCAGCGTAGCTGGTAGCGAAATAAAGTCGTAATGGTTAAGTAGCACAACTAAACAAAACCTCTATAGTACTCAAACTTCATTTCGAAGCTCAATAGACAAAAATAATTTCATATAGCCTTTTCTATTTGGCACAGTTTAGCAAAAGCAAGTGAACTTGGCACTTTGTTTTGTGCAGGCAAACCAGTATGTCCATGTATTTGTGATGGACATGCGGTAATTCCAGACTAATTCTAATGACCAGATTGCCATCAAAGCCATTGCAGATAATGAACCACTTTACCTGCATTGCAACCATTGCATAACATAAATTTCCGAAATGATATGGCTGTATGATCATTTTTATTTTTTAGATTATATATTTCGGTGAGCACGCTATATCATTATTAAAACGGTGTACATGCACTGGTACCTATGCCGGTTAGTATTGTGTCCGCTCGCCTTACCGAATGCTGGTAAAGCGTGGGCTTGTATAGCCAGATCTGGGCTAGTGTTGGCTAATGTCGTCTCCTCAAGATCGATATTGAGTGCACCCACTGCCTGTAAAAGGCCTGTCTTGTGTTCCTCCATCTGATGCAGGCCTTGTGTATGGGGTGCCCACGTTATCTCTGCGAAATTCTTAATCTCATCGGCCCACCTAACTCTCTGCCTCCCCATCACTCGTTTGCCGGTTCTTGCGATTCAGCTCGTTGCTCATAACAACCAGTGATCATCATCAGTTCTCGCGACATGTGCCCGATTCCTTTCTGTTTCATCTTGATTTTGATTAAGACGTCCTTAACACACGTTTGCTCCTTAACATACGAAATCGTCTGGCGGTGGCTATTTGTTGGAAAATGTGGGTAATTTCAACTAATGGTCACTACCAGTGCTTGGTGGTAGTGACCACTAGTTGAAATGAGTGTGGGCTTGGTTCACTATAACGCTGGAAAGTGCTTACTAATGACGTCTGTAGGGGCGGAAGATCATGAATTGGTCAATTCAATGTCGATTGACCTTAGGGTTGCACTGGCTATATTGCTTTATACCTTCGGCTTGTGATGAATCGTACTGCCAAGCTATCGGCTACTCCTGGCTATATAGTGCTTAGTCACGGTGACTGGAATTCATCTAAGGCTACATAACGTTACAACAGCGTCGATGTCTTCTACCCTCCAAAAAAGTAATTTGGCTTTTTTTAGAGTTCTGGCTTGCCACGTACCATCTGCGCCAACTCCCTTCGGAAATCATTATACTATGTTCAGAGAGTATAAGGATCTCCGAACATATTGATGTCAGACCACTCCATTGTTAGTTAACTGTCGGTTAGAGTCGCTTACTGTTGGCTCGTGGTGGCTAACGTTGGGCACAATAATTTGTACGCATAAACGTTTGCTATCATCTCTTACGAAGAATGCAACAAACGCTGCATTCCTACTGCAACAATTCTGCCACTAGAGTCCAGCGTTGCTCGATACCTCAGCTAAGCGCCAACAAAAGTTGCTCCCGCGGGTACGCATACGTCATCACGCCGCCGCAGTGCGTATTTAGCTTCTCGATGAAAGGCGTTTCAGTTCTCAAAAAAAAAAAAAACTTGGCTGATCCCTCTTTTTTAGGAATCGGTAACGCGAAAGTGAAACATGTGTTCACAGAGGTAGTTGAGTGTTTATTGTGCACAGTTTCGCTGCGAAGGAATGAATTCCTACTGCAACAAACTGCAACGTCACGCGAAAAACGGCAAGCAGCTGGAAACTTGCAGCGCGCACCTCAAGCAGAAAGCACGCACGAAATGAGCATGCACAGGACGAGCGTGGACAAACAACTGTCACAGCTCGAAACGTACAGCATGCTGCTCAGACAGAAAGATAGACGAAACAAAGTATACACATGACACGCAATGGGACACGCAGAGCAACCCTCGAAATTTTTACTTCGTGTGTGAGCAGCGCGCTCTTTTCGTAAACGTGGCGTGAGAAGCGAGTGAAGTCACCTCCAGGAGGTTTTGAAAAGATTGCTTTGCTAGAATGGAAGCTGCCGCAATGCTTTGCCTGTTGTAGTGAAGCCAGCTTTTGCCCTCTAAGATCTCAGAAACATGCTATTTTATGGTGGTGCCCACTTAAACATCAAGTGGCTTTGATCGGTTAGCCTAAAGGCTACGTTAACTTTAAATTAAAAGACAGTTGTTTCCAAAGAAATCATCTGCAAAAACCGGCATTAGTGACTCAATCTCCTATGAAATTTGCCTTTAATCCGAGGCTTATTAAAAAAAAAGTCTAGTAACACAAGGAAGCACTATGAGCACTATGTGACCCTAAATGTTTGCCACGTTAAACTCGTTGGGCGTGCAAGGAAGTTCGGAATGGAAATATTGAATTTACTTTACTGCCGCTTTAACTCGGAAAAGAGGGGAGGAAATCGCTTCTTGTCGCACGTAATATGTGAATCTGTTCCAACTTTGTGCTTTTTGCGTTTCTTTATCTCTTTGTTTTTTTGGAGTTATTCGTGATTTGTGACAATATTGAAGTGCTGCGAGTTACATCCTCTCTAAGTTCTCTTGTTTGTACACGCCACTGAAGTGATTTTGTTACACGAGACATTTGTACTCACCTGAAATGTTGTTACCCGTTTGCAATAAACTTCCCTGTCTCAATCGCCGAACGCTAACAGCTCATCATGCCCCTTGTAAGATGGCTGCCGCAACCACCATCTTACGGTTGGCACGGCTTTACTCGTGGGCAAGAATTTCCACCCAGCAATTTTAGGGGCGGAGCTCTTTATGGCGTGGCTTGTGCGTCCCTCGTAGAACGTAACCACCAGTGGCATATTCCCGAAATAGCGGTCCTTACAATGTCTGCTGGATGGGGGCACTTGTATATGATGAATACATGATGAAAAGTTGTGAGATGGCTGTGCTTGGAGTTTTCACTAGACATATGGACGGACGATCAGACTGACATACGCACGGACGGACAGACAGAGGGATGGCCGCAAAAAGAGATGGACGGACAGACAGATGAATGAACAAACGGATGAATGCACCAAGGATCACACAGATAGGCGGACGCAAGAACAAATGGACAGTCAGACTGACGAACGCTGCGCCCCACCAATCATCATTCACTCCGTGGATATGCTGTGATTTTTTTTAGGAGCGAAGCTCCTTAAGGCGTGGGCTGTGCGTCCCCTGTATGTAGCCACCTCTCGTTCAGTTCTAAGTATTACGCTAGCCACCGCCCGATCTAAAGGGTACAGCCATATCCATCCGTCCATCCATCCGTCCATCCGTCCATCCGTCCGTCCATCCATCCATCCATCCATCCGTCCATCCATCCATCCGTCCGTCCATCCGTCCGTACATCCGTCCGTCCGTCCGTCCGTCCGTCCGTCCATCCATCCGTCCATCCGTCCATCCGTCCGTCCGTCCATCCATCCGTCGAAAAGATGCAAGATGTTATAAACTAGACGGCGGTACGTGTAGTTGATTATGAAAGATGCGAGGTGTTATAAAATAGGAATGATGCCACATATGGCGCGTGTCATCGTTCGATATAGTGCGGCGACGTACGCTAGGGGGAGCGTTGCAATAAAATCGAGTGGGCAAAATGTACGGAGGATTCATGGTTTACCAGGTTTACCTCCGGAGCTTCGCCCAATCATCATCATTCACTTCGTGGATATGGCGGCATTTTTTAATCCTCCTTGAGCCACCTTCGTGCTCTCTTTAGCCACTGCAACTTCGAAGAAAACTTGAGGTAGAAGCACAATGTGTACAAAACACCCAAATCACGAGATAAGCGCGTGCGCAAGTGAGCGACCACGCCGAAAAACACACGCGCACTTTGACCATGTCATGTGCAGGCGCACACGCGTATCAACCCGCGGGGTGGCGCGGTACGACGACCTCGAGAGCCCGCATGTCCAGCGCGAGCTCCTCCCGCCATCCTGCTACTGATGACAAAAACGCGCCGAAGTTACAAAGCTCGGCGGACGGCCAACGGTACATGGTGTGTATAAACCACTTGCCGTCAGCAACCTGAGTAATGTACAGAGCCGTCAAATTCTACCCTGAACGCAGCGCCATGCGGCTGGCGCTCCGCGGAGCGCCTCTGCCGGGTGCTTCGGAAACTAACGCGCAAGCGCAATGACTGCTGAAGGCGTGGCCTTCGCCGCGTTATCTGCTAGAGCATGGCCGCTCGACCAAACTGCGCCTGCTTTGCGGTGAAGCAATAATCACTCTTGTTATGTGTGCACGAAAATTGAGAAGTTGGTGCTGTTCTCGAGAAGTGCAGAGACGGTGGCCTTTTTTTTTTTTTTTGCAAGCAATCGTACAAGTAATAAACATCGGCCCATACATGAGCAAAATTTTCCAGCCGCGCTGGCACTGCCACAACTAAGTGATTTGGCGGAACAGAAAGAATATTCCCATAACTCGCACGACTTTTTGGATCAGCCCAAAGTTGGGCGCCGTAAAATCACAATAAAAATTGAAGTGGGTCTATTACGCCAGGTGTTAAGTTTGAACGCTGTAGCAGTGCACAGGCTGCAAGCAATTAAAAGAACTCATAGAACTAATTATGAGAATAACCATAATTATTTCTCATTTGGTGAAGAAATGAAAAAAGTTCTGTTCAAGCTTATATCTGAAAGTAAAAATGAAATTTTGGGACATTTGTCTTTTTACGCAGCTCAACTGCTGTGCTTAATTATATTAGAATATTTAGAAACGAGTGGCATCACCATGAACCTCGATCACCGCCCCCATCCTATCCAGAAGAGACATATACAAGGCGTCGCATGTCTGAACGTTCGCCTTCGCTTCCTCCCAGCATTCTTGTACTGCTGACCACATGTTGTCCGAAGACAAGCCATGTAGGCTGCGGGATCACAACGCTGACTTCACGTTTCCGCAAATGTTCTCAGTGATGTTCGTGTCCATGGATTGTGGTGGCCATTCCAGCACGGCAACTCCACGCTCTTGAAGGAGAAATAAAGTCAGCTTGGACGTGTGTACTGGGGAGCGGTCCTGTTGAAGGATGAATTCTCGATCTGGAAGCGATTTCCCTGAAAGAAATTTCGCCGCCACATCGTCTAGAATGTAGCAGTAGCTCTCAGCCGTGAAACGGCTATGCACCCTGACGACAGAACCGAGGCCATCCTTTGTGATCCCCCCCCCCCTCCAGACATTTACTGAACTTCGGCTACTGGCGGCTACTCTCTGTATGTATCGCGGCATACACCTGTAGGAAATGAACAAATATAGTTTATTAACGGACGAAGTTGGCTCCATGCCGCTTCAACATTCAAACACGAAAAATAGTAGTGCGTGAAGGTATACTGACCGAGCGATAGACTGATAGGCGATTTCTTTGTGGTTGCCTTGGTGACATGAGGCACCGGGGCCAAACATTCGTGGTACCTACTCATATTTTTATTATGTCATGGGTATGATGAAAGAGACTCCGAGGGCAGAATGAGGTTCCCATAAAAATAGAGACAGCGAGCATTTGGCAAACTACGCCTGAGATGCCGATGCTGCCGACCAGCCTGGCATGCGGGTCGTCTACAGAGGTTTTCGGGCGTGCTTCCCAAAATCTGCGAGCCACACGTGTATAAACTTTAAAACTGAAATTAACCGTCACGCGTTACCTCATGAGTGGAAATAGGGCTACGAAGAATTTTCAGTATAAACTTGCCTCATATACATACACTATTCATAACGCATACCTAAAAAAGGCACTTGGCTAAGGGTTCTAGATAACATGTTTCTGTCTTCTAGATTACAGCGAAAATTATAGGGGCTGTTCTCAGAGTCTAATAAACTCCAGTGAATTACCTTCATGTTAAATATCACTCGTACGTTGCTTTACCTAACCGAAAAAAATACTTTTATAATATTTGCCTGCTAATTTGGAATCAATTAGGTATTACCACGTACTGCAGAGTCATATCACAGGTAACTAGCGCTGCTAAAAGCAGCGGCTGAAATTCCGACAAACACGAATGCTTCTTGAAAGCTTAAAAGCACCGCTTTACATACCGCACGCTCATGGGGTGCCAAACTGGTGTTCTCTGATCACATCGAGTCGTGTACGTGGACTCGTCCGGGAACACCACGCGTTTTCAAAGAGATGTAGACCAGTGGGTGTGATGTTCAGCAAACTGGAGCTGCTTAGCCTTGTTCTCAGCTCGCATTAGCCGCTTCCTGTAAGCCGTTCGGCTTCTAAGTCCTGCTTCGTAGAGGTGGCGCTCAACGGTTGTAGCCGAAACACGGTTGTGTCCGACCTCAGCCGCTACTTCTCGGACTAAGTTTTCAGGCTGCTTCGTTACGGCTGTTGCGATTCGCAGGTCTTCGTACTTTGTAGTCACATGGCGACGGGGCTGCTGAGGGGCGCTTCGACTGCGTCATCCATTTGTGGACACTTGAATGATTCGGTTGACAGTTGCATTAGGACGGTTTGTCATCGCAGATATAGCCCGTTGAGAATATTCTTTCAGACATAAATCTACGATGCGTTGCACTTTGTCTTCCGGCACTTTCGGTTTGGTCCTTCAATCGAGAGGCAATACTGGAATGAAGTATTACCAAGCATCCGAGCATATGCAGCCCTTTTAACACGCTGCGATAAAGAAAAGAAAAGCTTGATGGCGCCACGAATTGAAGGATCACAAGAAATCACCGCAGCGGGCTAAGGTTTTAAGCAAAAAAAGACATGAAGCGATAAGCGGGTCTTGTGTCACGCAGAGACAAAAAAGGAATAGAGGCTTATTTTGCACATTTTCCTATCATTAGGAATTTGTCATCCGCACTTGTTTGGTGCTGTGATCGCCCCCTACGAGTGCCGCTAAAACTAGATTAGAATGTTTCTTAGTTTCTCTGCATGAATTGCACGACGAAACATGGCTGCCGGTAAGCAGTAAATACAGGCGGAATATTGGCGAGTTATATTCGGTAGCATATGAAAGCAGCGCTATTAGTAACACATAAATGCTAAAATACCAGTTCTCTAAGATTAGCGGACTAGCCACATTGTTTTGTTTGGAGGTTAGTAACTAATCAGTATTTTCAAACATTTAGAGATGTCATGTCAAGCCTTACATGACATATTCTTCATCAGTTTTCCGGCGCGAAACTTTGCACTGATCGAAAACAGTCGTGTGAGCTGTCGGAATATCCTTTCTATTCCGCCGAATGACTTAGTTGTGGCAGTGCTAGCGCTGCTTGAATGTTTTGCTCATGTATGTGCAAAGGTTTATTACTTGTACGATCGCTTGCAAAAAAGCCACAGTCTCTGAACTTCTCGTGAACCACACCAATATCTCCATTTGCGTGCGCGCCTAAGAAGAGTGATGCTTGCTGCACTGCAAAGCAAGCGCAATTCGGTTGAGCGGCCGCGCTCCAGCAGACGATGCGGCGAAGGCCCCGCCTACAACTGTCATTGCGTTTGCGCAATGACAGTTGCGTTTGCGCGTTAGTTTTCGAAGCACCTCGCAGAGGAGCTCCGCGGAGCGCGGGTCGCATGGCGCGGTGTTCAAGGGTAGAAGTGGACGGATCTGTACGTTGTGTGGCATAGTGGATCGCGTCGCGCGAAGCGAAGCAGGATGACGCTGGTTGGACGCCTCACTGAGGTATTTTAAATGCGAATCCATTTCTTAGTCGGGGCATGTTAGGCGTCTGTCGTTGTCCGCGCGCCGGCAGGTGTGATTTCTCGGCTCTCACTCCATTTCTTATAGCAACGGCTGCGGGCTGGCGCGCCTATCCTCGCCCCTAGCAACCGGAGCAGGTGGTGTGGGTGGAGTAGTGGAGAGTGAGTTGAAAGGGGGAGGGCGCTTTGACGTGTGAGGGCACTCGCATCGTGGGAGTACCTCCAGAGAGAGTGTATGAGAGGGTAGGTGCAGTGCTTCATCGCTTGTTCTCTCGCCATTAACTCTTTCTCCTCCCAGCGCCCCACTCTTCAGTCCACTGACACGTACGAATATATAAATGGAGTGAATCGCGCGCCTCACTCTCGACCGTTCACTGGCTGATGAAGGTGCTGAAACCAGAATGTCCTGAAACCATGGGTTTGTCCATGCATGTCTGTGACCGGTTCATAACCATGACCTACTGTACTCCTGACCTGCCCAGATAGCCCCTCTCCAGCGCCCACGTCTAGTTTCTACCTTCTGCCGCTAGGGCTATAACCTACGAGCGGCGTAGCGCTAGTCAGCACCTGTTCACTGACGTCACTTTCAGCGTTGGTGGGCAGATTTCGGCCAACAGACCACGCATATTGTGTAATTATTATGCACAAATAAAAAATAATTTGAAAATAAATATACGGAGAGTCATTCAGAAATTGTTTGCAAAAAAATGAATGCGATACCACATAGGATGTCCTATACACTATGTGAGTGCACAGGTTCTCTTGTTTTTCAACCAGAGTTCAATAGATACTTGACCGCACTGAACAGCTTACTTGACCAGCCGTGTAAGTGAAAAAATAGTCACATATATGCCGGAAGTTCACCACAGAATGCAGGCATTCTTGCATCAGTGCCGTCCAAACAGCCCTAGAGAATCAGAGGAACAGGTTATAGGTAGCGCCACCAATGTTGAGCGGTTGAACGAGAGCGGAGACACTCGCTCCCATAGGAACTCTACTATCTGGGCCGGTCAAGAGTACAGTAAGTCGTCTTCATAACCACCTAGTTGTGTGACTCACTCAGCAGGTGACGCTGGTGTGAGTGACAGACTACGGTAGACAGGCGGACGGACTGACATATGGATGGACGAATGGGTGGGTGCACAGACAGAAGCACAGACGGATGGATGGATGCTTCGCCCCATTCATCATTCAATCCGTGTATACGCTGCAGTTTTTTTTTTCTAAGCACACATATCACGTCTGCAAATTCATCGAAACTCCATCTTCCCTCTCTGTGTTAAATTTTGTCGACACGGCCTCACGTATATAATGGCGAAGCACACGGGACTGCTTTCAGCTCTCCCATACTAGAGTACCAAGTACTCTAAATCGTTAATAACTTTTTCTGTTTGCTACTCTAGACTGCCCCGGACAGTCTGTGGCTTTCCTATGGGAAAGCACTCACAATTTATTCTAAACACTCTTTCATAGCGCTAGCTCGCCGTGTTGTAGGGACAGCTGCTTAAAGCTCTCCCTTTGTACAGTACGTGGTACTGCATATATATTATGTGTTCCAAACACAGGAGCTCTACACCATCAGCCATTTTAGGGGTGAACCTCTTTAAGGCCTAGCTCGTCCGGCATTCGTCGATGTAGCAGCGTCCACCACACGTATCACAGTGCCAGCTACACAGCTGTGAAAAAAAAAAAAAAACCCTGTGGCGTTAACAGAATGGTAAAGAAAAAAAAAACGGGACCATATTAAACACCTAGAAACACACACCCTTCATAACAGTGGGTGAATTCAACGTACAAATTATGAACTTTAAGAGTTAGCTTTTGTCGTCGACGATCACTGCCCGCTGTCGTGGTGGTTAGAAAACCGCTGCTGTAGGCGACACATGTGTGTATGTGAATAAATAAGCAAGCTTAACGATACACTGATATCAGTCATAATTGCGACGGAACAACATAAGATACCTACAGGAACGAGCCATTTATACTTGTCGGCCACATCAACGTAGACTAATATTATGAATCTTACGACCTAGCTTCGCCCACTCGTCATCATTCACTTCGTGGAGATGCAGGAGTTTTGGGGGAGAGAGTTTTTCTTTTAAAAAGTTTCGGCGTCATAGGCATAAAACTTGGCACCCGCGATCACGACAAAATTCGGCCATCGAAACTGAGCCGATCACATGCATGCGTAAGCATAGGCGCGCTCACGGGGTGGGAGTTGGGGGGGGGGGGGGGGGAGGTGAAGTGGTCCGCCTCCTCCCTTGCCTCATAGTCACCTAGAAGGGAGGGAGGGCAAAGTCGGCCCCATACATTAAAGGAGGTGTTACGATGAACCTTGGTGACCGTTATAAGACAACGCAAAAGCTGACACTAAATCTGAAATGGTATCCCAACTAGGGATTTGCTGCAGTGTGTTATCTATCGCAAAACTTAGTATACAGATATGACACGTGCTAAGGAGTAGAAGTCAATCTTCAGATCTTTTCACATGGCTTTATTCCCAGACATTTATGTGAGAAACAAGGTGCAAGTGTTCAAGCAACACGCAGTAGGAACAAGCGATTGAAGGTGAGTATATGGCTCTCAATAAATCGTTCACCTCCGAAACCAATTGAGCAAGTGGACCACTTCAAATCAATGCCAGCGTGCAGCTCTGTATACTCGCGTCGTGCCCCTTCCTTCACGTACCAAGTCATCTGATGCACTCCCTTGTGCACACAACTGATCCCGCTGGACGTGGGCCAATGAGAGATGATACGGGCAATTTGCCAGGCATCCCATACCAGCGCCTACTGGGCCCTGGGCTATATACAGTCAGCATCGACTGCGCACCGAGTAAGAAGAAGTGAGCAGGAGCGTTTGGTGACGCTATCTATCGCTCTGTAGATTCTATCAGGTGTCAAGGACCGAAGGCCTCGTGTGTTTAGCTGAAAGCGTCCAAAGCTTTCGAGACCACGTACCACGGCTGCCCTCTTTTTCGAGACTTTCAGCGGCGCGTGTTTGTCCGCAAAAACATGGGCAGACCGTGCGAGGAAAAATGGCGCGGTGGGGAAAGTGTCGCGCTTTATTAGCATGACTGTGCAAACACTGGGAACGCGGACTCGGTCGCTTGTCGTCCCTGTCTGTTACGCCCGATACCCTAGCCAGCGCTTTCTTTCTTCTCTGCCCGTGTCGAGTTTGTCTCGGACGTCGCACGCTGCGAACAATGCCGCGTACACGACACGTGACGCTTTAAATGCGATGGGCGTGTACCGTTCACACTACGCGCGCTGTGCAGAACCGCCGTCTTGTGGACGCCGCACGCGGAAGGTTGGGTGGGAAGAGAAAAGGGCCACCCGTCGTGACTGCACTATGGATCGGGGTGGAATCGAACATTTAAAAAAATAACAACAACGTAGAAGGCTGGCACCACGCGTAGCGGTCGTGTATAAGCTAAGTGAACGAGGTTCATGGTATTGGTTGGTGCATCCGTTCTCCTTTCGATGCGTGTCGATAAGGCGCGTCTGTCGCTGCGTCCCACCGGGAACGATGCACCCGTGTTCGCCCGCGACCAGTCCGCCCAGTTTCGCAGAGTGGTCCCTGTCTTCGATTATGTATTCCCCTTCATACCTTCGCCACTTTTTTTCCCCTCTTTTTTTTTTTCGGCGGTCTAGATTATGCGGAACGCAGCGTACATGGCGTGAACTCGTGTGTTGTACTGCGATCCGTTGGGGCGGTTTCTTTGAAAAGTGCTGAGCTTTGGCTGCCTGAGCGTTGACCGGCGAAAATGTATCCGGCGAAGTGAATACTATCGATACGCGTTGGAATCCTCTGGGAACAAGTTAGTGCCTCGCGGCCGCTACAACACTCCCGTCGACAGGTGTGCGTTTGTTTCCAGAGTACCTCAGCTGCCCGCATTCGCGAAATTTATCGTATACGCAAGGGCGTATCGTCACCGACCAGCTTTCAGGTGGCCAGTTGATTGATGACGTATGAGCCGCTGTCTCGATACAGTCAACGCGAGTGTGATAAGGTCCATTCATGGACGGCACTAGAGAAAGTGCACTTTCGTGAGCTCAAATAGCACAAGTGCACTAAATATTTCTGAAATTACTGTTTATACTAAATGACAGCCTTTGCTAATACAGTAGACTCTCTGTAAATGGAAATCTGTTAAATGGAACTGCTGCTTGAACGAAACAATTGCCTCAGTTGTGTTTGGTTTCGCACGTGTACTCTGCACCCATGTTCATCTCTCAGTAAACGGAACTGCTGTTAAATAGAACATATTTTGCCGGTCCCTCCAGGTTCCATTTGCTGAGAGTTTGCTGTAGTTTTTGTATCACGCTGGCTATAGTATCTGTTACGAATAACAGTTAAACAGTGGGTTTATTAGATTAGAAAAAAGAACCAAGTTTGAGTGAATTGGTTTATTTGATTGAAAATGAAGGAGATATTAAGTATCCCACAGGTTACCAGTGAAAATCTTGAACAGTTGCAACTGTTGTTGCACTTCAACGAACTGTCACGTAGCAAGAAGCCTAAGGGCACGCTGTTTGCTTTCCAGTATTGTTGCACTCGCCAGCCTTTCGAAAAGGGTGCACAATGATGCCCATCGATCCTTCAAGACAGTTCTGTTGTACGTCGGAAATTATTACGAACCACACAATTCTCCTCGCGTATCCCGGCGTCATATATTTGTTAAGTCCTAAATCGGGAGTGGCAGCTGCAGACATACATAATGGTTTAGGCTAACTATACGTGCCTTTGCACGCAGCAATACACCGTTCTATTAGTCTCCCGAGTACCACAACAATTAAGAATGTGTATTCGTTATGCTAACTGGCAAGGAACGCACAGCCAAGGTGGTACTGCACAGTAGGTTAGCTATAGTAACTCTGAACAACGCGATAATTCAGCCGTGCTGGCTTTTCCCAAAGTAAAGCTGTGCAATATGCATGTTAGTATTTCCCATTTCTACTTTTCTGCAACGGAGGAGCTGGAATGAGACATAGTTGATGGCACGCGTGAAGCCACGGCTGAGTCATTCTTCCATACAAGTTTCTCTGGCGCCTGCTGTGTAAATTACACAGTCTTCCTGCAGCGCTGGCTAACGCTATCTCGATCGCACTGTCTAACGTTTATTAGCTGCTGTATATATTATTCGGATGTGTTGAATATCAACGTAATGTTATACAACCGCGAAACTTTCATATTGCCTTCAATGTTAAATTGCTGCTTAAAATTTTCAGCTTCACTCAGTGTATATCAGTCACCTTGGAATAAACACAAGCAGGTTTTTGCATATACGCAAGCATAACCCACAATACCTATAATTTATGACAAATCATTGTAGAGTAATACACTCAGCTGCGACCACCAGTGGGACATGCTCCCATACAACACTCCTAATGTTCCTGGCTCCTAAACTGAAAGCACTCACACAAGGCAGCAACAGCGAGCTCGAAATGTCTCCCTTTATTTCACGGGCAATTGGACAGCACACTCCGTGGACGCGCGTTCTTGGTGTATATAGTGACTTCAGCTGGACACAGCTTTCTTCGATTAGGCTATACAAGTTGCACCGAATTCTTTCGGTAATGCTGGGTGCAGCTGATATATAGGTATATCTTGATGTACTTTTTTTCTTCAGAAAACACTCGCTGAAGCCAGTAACTCGCGTGCTGTCGTAATACTTCTTTCGTTGCCCAAGAGTGCATCTCCGCTGAGGTTATTTCTGCAGCAACTGCGGCTCTCAATCACGTGACTCGTTTTTTTCGTTTTGTTTTCTACGTTCACACTCCGGTGCTCCCGAACGAGCCTCGAAATTTCCACAAATCGAACCGAGGGCCCCCGAGTCATTTCACGCACCAACACCTAGCTGGCTCTTATCCGGGCCCGCCTTTTGTTTGTCCTACTTGCGCCTCACATGGGACACATGGATGTGGTGAAGATCGCGGAAGACTCTTTTCGTCCACACACTATATTTGTTTCGTTTTATTTTATAATTCGGTGGTTGCCGAAAAGTTCTGAGATATACGGCCACTCTCTCCAACTGCGCTTTTTGATCAAATTAATTAGGTTTGTACATGCAGAATGGAATATTTACAGTGTAATTCGATTAAAAACACTGTTATAGTGAAAGTAACAACTAACATTGGATGTATGAGACACCGAGTCCAGCTTATCGTGAAAAGTCGAAGAACAATTGAAGCGACAAAAGTACGACCCATTCGGTAAATCAGAAAAACAGGAATTGAGTCTCGGTAAAACCGGGCTTCTTCACCACGTTTACTCACGAATGAGAACACGACCATGTGTGCAAACAAGTTTGCCGGTAACACTCGCATACAGTAGGGCTGTGAAGCACGAACTCAAGCTGAGCCAACTGTGATCAGCCTGGTTAACCACCAGCGCTGGATTCCTCTTCTTTCGCTCTCTTTCACTCTAGGTTTTCAACTGCAGTTAAAAAAAAGCGCGATTCATTCATCTGTCACAATCACACAAAACAATACTAGAAAGTCTTGATTCTTTTTAAGGAGTTCTGGCTTGCCACGTAGATGACTCTCTTTAAAGAGAAACGTGTGTTATCTTGGGGAATCATAATACTCTCTTCGTAGAGCCGTCTGAACCACAAGATAGTTAACGTGTCTTTTTAAAGTGACACGTTAACTTCAGAATGACCCAGCGTTTGTCTGTGTCTCTTCTTTAGTATCTTCGTGTTGAGTTCGCACTGTACGTATACTTCATTATGCAAAACTGACTAGCCCAAAGTTTCACTCTACTCCGTTAACTTCGCTTCGGTAATCCCAATCTCTGTGTTCTAAAGTGAATGCTGACGTTACGTTGGACCATAAGCTACCCATTTAATGCCAATGAAGTCGACGCTCCGAGTAAGCCCGCCATGTGCACGCAGCCACTGCACTTACAGAAATACGTCGATCCACCTCGTGACATCTTGCTAAAGACGAAAAAATCAACGTGAACAGTTACTTTCACATGCTTCGCCTAAAAATGATTCCCACGAGGCGAGAGATCTGGCACATTTTTTTTTTTCGTTTTTTTATTTCACCTGTAATTCTCTGACGTATTTCCGGGACTGAAGTACGTCACTGAAATCTAGGTGGACCGCGGTATAAAGCACTTCGTGTTAAAAAGGTGAGCGTCAGATCGTAACCAACATTTTACGTACAGCCTCATTTATACTTTAGTACAAGCAGGTTGAAAGCTTGATATTGACCCGGAATAATCTACTCTTATTTTCTTTTACCACTCACTCGAAATGTCAGTATCAAACAGGAAGTAGGGAATGCTAATACATGAAAGCTGTGGTTAGATAAGGTATTTCTCTATAAATTAACGATGGAGGCGGAAATGTTGTAGGCCCGTGTACTCAGATTTGGGTGCACGTTAAAGAACCCCAGGTGGTCAAAATTTCCGGAGCCCTCCACTACGGCGTCTCTCATAATCAAATGGTGGTTTTGGGATGTTAAACCCCACAAATCAATCAACCAATCTATAAACTAACGAGACCATTGTCATGCCAATTGCAGCTTTTCGTAACTGTTTGAAATAAGTCTTCAAGGACACAACATCACCTAAAACGTTTCAGCTAGCCTTGTATCCACCCAATACAATAATATCAGGCGTTAAATGTTCGCAAGAAGATGCAAGCTCCATATTCTTAGGACAAACGAGCATTCCGTACCAGAGAAAAATAATCAGCGACCAGCAGCTATGGTCTCTGAAAATTTACTGATTGAATAAGCAATCATGAGACTGCAGAAACCATATGATCGCTGGACGAAACAATAGTTAAGGTGTAACTATCTTTCTTATGACTTAACAAGTTCTGATTAAATGAAGCAATCTTCCTATGGATGGAAGGTAAATGCCCCAAAGTTGAGCTTGATATATAAATGTGAACCACGCAAGTATACAGTACGTATTTAGCATTGAAAGTACATTATAGTAGTTCAGCAGCAGTGTTCTAATTGAAAACTTTACACGGGACTTGGCACTGCTTCAACCTATGCCATGTGTTTTGCCGTACAAAAAAAAAAGAAACTGGAGTTATTCAAAGAGTAGTAAGGTAAAAGAAGGGGATAACCAACAATTATATATGATACAATTGAAGTATTAAGCTTCAAGTATAAATGAAGCGGAGTAACGTTTGACACATGTACATGGTACAGCGACACCTGGTCTCCCCCTTCCAATCGCATTCTTCGCGTGACTGGTATACTGCTACTCCTACTACTATACTACACTTTACTATACAATATTACAATGATATACTGCACTCTACGTATTCTGCTACCACGACGACTAACTACACTATACTGCTACAGCTATAATCATACTACTATACTGTAATAGTACGACACACTATACTGATACAAATATATTCATATACTACTATACTATATTAATACGACGGCGAAGGTGGCGGCACAGAGCAAACTAAGACAGTTTCGTTGTAGATCGAGGCACAAGGCAAACGGCGAACGTTTTGAAAAGTGTGCATATGCCACATGGCCTCATATTTTTAGACTGTTCGCTTCCTAGAAAGAACGAAGTCGGTTTTCCCACGCGAATCAGCCGCTAAACATTCGCCCCATCTCTGCACAACCGCGCAGCGTGAGTGCCCAGTCTTCGCCGACCGCCGTACAGTCTCGAGCCCCTCTGGCCAATACACGGGTGCGCAACAGGTCACTCGGGCAAATCGGCGCTCTTCTCAGCCGAGTTTACGACGCCACTGAGGGTCCCCTTTTCTCCACGGCTTCCATATATAAGAACAACGACCCGTACGCGCTGACACAAATGCGCGCGCAATGGCCTCTGCGGCTCGCCGTCCGCCGCCGTGGCGGCGCTGCAAACACAGAGAAAGGCGCCCTGGTACGGGCTTCGGCCATAACAATATCTTCCCGTGCACTTGGAGGAGCGCAATGCCGTCGTCACTCTGTGCTGATAGAATCTCCCTCTCTCACTTCTTCTTATATGGGCTCTCATCCACGCCGAATCCCTCGCACTGTTTCTTCCTGTCGCTTCTTCATGACCGTTCCACCTCTTCTTCACCCCCCCCCCTTTCTTTTGTTTATTTCTTCTCACTTTACACGCTCGTCGATTTCTTTTCGGCATAGTGGGAAATTATGGCTCTTGATTCCCATCACAAAGTCTTCCTGCGATTCTGCTTCTACTTTCAGTCGTCGGTTTAAGTTGAAATGCGAGAGATCACTTTCAGGAAGGAATTTCAAGAAAAACAAGCATGTATAAAAGATTGCGCCGCTCTGTAATGGCACTATGCAACTTACTCTTCCTGTCGGTGAATGATGTCACATTGGGCTTCGATCGTTCGTCGTTGGTTGGCTACAATTTCGTGAGGCGAGCTTTTAACTCGTGAGGCCGTGTTCCTACCAATAGCGTAGCGTTCAGATGGCGGAGGGGTGGGGGGGAGGGAAGGGGTGCAACAGGTTTCCTCTAACACTCAAAATGGGATAAATAGTCAGAAAAAAGTAATGATGATCGGTGGGGTTTTATGTGTCAAAACAATAATACGGTGATCGGGCACATGGTATAGGGAAGGGCTTCGCAAATTCCGACGCACGATTAGCCAACGTACAAGGGCAAGTTATTGTCCATGCCGAAAATACAACAGCCACTCCTGGGGTCGAAACCACGACCTTATTTCCTAGCACCCTAACCACTGCACCACCACATCGGCTTAACGGAAGTGCGATGCTGTAGGTGTGAATGTAGATTGCATCATTACCTGCATTCTCATATGTATTTCAAGTGGTTTTCTGGGCGTGTTGGTGTGACATCATAGAAAGAGCGCGAAAAGCGAGAGACCAGACGAAGAAAGACACAAACAGAGCGCTCTGTCTGTGCGTTTCTTCGTCTGGTCTCTCGTTTTTTTCGCGCTGTTTCTTTTCGCGCAATACGTATCTCAACTCACTAATACGTCCCACGCTTTAATATACGACCCTATTTCATGTTACGTTGTTACTTCAACTTTGATGAGTGGCAATATTCCCCTTCACCAGCGTGAAGTGCCTGTGTGGTATAGTTAAGCTATTATTACAATGCTACACCAAAGATGGCGCGAACTGTCCTTCCTGCGAACCTCTGCAGCACAGACGAGGGGACAAGAATTAGATGGCACGAGCCCATGACGTCACACTCTTCGTCCGCAGTCTGAACCTACGCTGCACTTTCAACTAGGTATGCGTTAAATGTACCCGCTCGCCCAACCTGCCGTGCCAACTATGTTGTGCGCGCTATAGATAGCGCCAATAGCATAATTAACCGCTTTAAGTCATCCGCCACTTAATTCGCAGTTTAGAAGGTATAGGCATCAGTTATCGGAGATTGCTCGAATGTATATATACTCAGAGATGAACGAAGCTATCTCTCCCAGCTAGGAGAACAAACTGGCCTTCCTGTGCAAATTTCACGATGTTCTACACCACTACTAGAGCCGCTGTTCACATAGCTAGTGATATTCTTCTAATTTTTCTGTTTTTCTTCTTTTTCTTTGTCCTTCCGCTTAAACTTTCCTCCTCCTTCCTAATTTTTCTGCAGTCCTGAAGTATTGTGCAAAATATCTGGTGTGATATCTGGGGCTCTTTATGGTCATCGTATAGGACTGGTGAGCCCGCATGTTCCGGTTGACGTGTTGATACAATGCTGAACTGAACCTGTTTGCAATTGAATTGAGAAGGTGACCAGCGAACAGAAGAAGCATGAAGTTACCAGTTTATAAGGTGAACCTTGGTCGTCTTCTCCACAGGACCGCCTCACAGTGGAGTAATTAAATCAAAGAACGTAACGCTGAGTCCCAAACGCAATCATTTATGTTTCACATCAGTTATGAAAGACAATCAGTTATCTTTTAAGCCACAAACTGTATTAGAAGAGAAGTATGATGTACAAGCGTAATAAGCAAGGTTGATCGAACAAAGATGAACCTTTAACACAATTATTACAATCATAAAGACACGCCACTTAGATCCTGTATAGGAAGTACAGATGTGTTTGCAGCTACAATTGTTTTTTAACTTCTTTATGAGTCTCGGTAAGGAAAGCTTGGTCACCGAATGTAGATATACTATAGTGTCCACGCCCCAGTTCTCTGATTGACATATGTTGTCAAAGGAGATATGATGCTCTCGAAGGAAGCCGAAGTGGTTAGTGCGTTATCATTCAGTGTTTTCGATTTCGTATAAGTGATATAGTATATATTGCTATAAAGATTAAATTTGTATAATAGTGAGGTTTAAAAAAAGGAATTGTGCGAGAGAGATATGGTACGTTGCATATACAAAGCGTATGGTCATTTTTTTCAGTGGTATAAAAAAGAAGATACAAGTGATTATACGAAATATTTTCTCGTAACAGCGTCGTGGTACACAGTGTCGTGAGACAGGTGTTCCCACGAGATGGGAGTATGACCACGGAGGTGACCTTTCAGGGCAAAATTACACGAAATTACAATTTTTGTGTAGATATACAAAAACTACATGTTTAACGCGGTTGATGAGCCTACGCTCAAAACTGTACGCATAGCTGTTCAGGCTTTGAATATTGATTGAGTGTTTCACCGATACACCATAGAAGCGAAGCGCTGGTGTAACTGACCGTCCGCGAACGGTGAATGATAGAATGCAGTCCCCAGCGTTAAATTAAACCGAAGCGCGAAGTTCTGTAGACCATCACTAGTCGCATAGTGTTGTGTAAGTTTTTTTTTATACTTCGTTTCTGTTTCTACGTAGCGACCAAAGGCGTCCATAAAGCGAGCCACGGTCACCCATGCAGTTGAGGTACGTACGCGTACGTTCACGGAGTGCCGTGCTCGAGAACAATGATACCCGGCCGCAGGGCACCGGCAAAACATGCCGTCCAGCTTTTTCACCGGCCCCGGAACTATCTCCCCCACCTGCTTCTCAGTCCTTCGTGGCGATGCATCGGTGTGCCTGCAGCCGCGCGAGAGAGAAATATTTCGCAAACACAGACCGGTAAACAAATAATTAGCGGTTGTCATTAATCGCCGGCCTTCCTCCTCTTCGGCGCGGCACGGTTGCAGCGCCGGGGGCCATTCAACGTGCACCAGAGAAGAAGCGCGCTAGTAGAGGACGGCAGTTATCCATGAACAAACAAACACACGCACTCGCGCGGCTTGCTTTGTCGTTGTTAACGGCTCGCGAAACTCGTGTTCGAAGACAACACGTGTTCCGCATATGCGGTATATGGGTGCTGCTGCTCGCCGTAAATAAAAACCGTCGGGTTCCCACCTCCACTTCTCTGCCGTATACGCATGCATTGTGGGCTAGAAGTGAAATGTGGGCGTCCGCGTAATGGGTTGAAAAAGTAAGCGCCTCCCAGGGGCCGCTCCACCGCCGGTGCGCTTGTTCTGCATGGCTCCCACGTGGATTTTTACGAATGCGAGTAAGCAAGGAAGCCTTGGGAAGCGACGTACTTGAGAATAGTTCACCGGCCACACAGTTTTCACAATTATTTCTTGTTTTGTCCCGCCCTCAACGCAACTTCTGCTCTCCGCATGCAATCGCTTACAGTCGAGAGGCAGCGTCCGTTGCTTACTTTGAATCGTTAGAAAAGTTTTGGGCGGCCCTCGATGGCACCTTAATAGGTGCGCCAGCTGTTGGCGATTTTACCTGCAAGGCGGAGACTTGGTCTACTGTGGGAAATGGCGTTGCTGTGGCGTGCTTTGTGTTTGTAAGGCCGACACATTCGCGCGGAGGCAAAGGATTTGTGCGCTGCAAGCTTTCTCGCGAGCTAATGAGTTGAACTCGGGAGAGGTTTTAATTGATGTGACAGCTAGGATGTAAGGTCGTTATTGTTTCGTCGCTTACGCGTTGTTCTCCACTGCTCCTTTTTTTTTTTTTCAAACTTGGCGAGTAGTTGGAACGCTTCTTACGCACTGGACGTGAAAGGTTGAACATTAGTGCTATATAGTGCAATAACGGAGCATTAGAGCTTCAAGGTTCTGATTCATTGACCATGTACTGAAGCTGATCAGAAATGAACTCTTCTTACTTGTATAGGAAGATCAAAGGAAAGCTGTTTGTTGAGGAGTGACCCTCTACAATTTGAGGCCCGGAACGCCAGCATTTCTTCCGCGAGTTTACCGAAACGTATTTTGTCGATCTACGAATCTGGCGTGTTTATCAAAAGTAAAAGAAGAAAGAGCAGGAGTACTGCCCTTTTCCAGAAACACAGCGAGGAGTGTAGTCCATGCCTCACTCGACAAGATTCATCGTCCCGGAAGGAAAAGTTCAGGTACAATACGGAAAAGCGTTTGCGCGACAGCGCATTCCACAACTGCAAACGCGAACGCGAAGAGGGCCAACGAAAGAAAAGGAAACAGAGATGTCGCATTCGCAGTGGGCAACAAATTGAATCGAAAGATGGCAAGACGGCAGAAAGAATCTGAAAACAGAACTCGGCGCGCGCTGCACGGTTCGCCTGCCTTAAAAGGGCATGAGGGCAGGCAGCCGAAAAGGAACTTGGTTCAGGCATGGCTGCCCAGCCTCCTCCGTTTCCTCTCCTCGTGGCAGCAGCGGAGAAAAGATCGGCGACTGACACCGTCGGCTCGCAAGACAGCACATCGCGACACAACGGCCCAGTCAGTGACGTGGGCGTAGAAGCAAGCGGGGTGGCCTCGCCAGCGTTCCTCCTCGACAGAGACGTACGGGCACTTGGGCCCAGCCAGAGCGGCCGCACGCTCTCCAGCGCCGCTCAAGCAGCAGCAGCAGGAGCAGGGCCAGCGCGCGCGTAGAGCACGGAGAGACGGCCCATTTGTCTGGCAACGGAGGCACTATCGGTCTCGGGACTCGGCCGCGTCACTGAGGGCCTTCCTTTCCTTCCTGCGCGCGCGCCTTCGACAACGCCAAGTGGCAAAAAAGAAGGCCCTGTGCGCGCCGGGAAAGCCGGCCCGAAAGGCGGCATTCGTCTCTGCCAGGGCGGACGCCGCGAACACAAAGAGCGTGAGCGAGCTCGCGCGGCAGCCGGGTAACGAAGCGGGCGAAGCTCTTGCTCTGCTGCTGCCGCTACGCCGTGGGCTTACCAGCGACGCTCCTGGTCGCACCCCCTTTCAGAACACTCCCCCCTTCTAACATTCTTTGCTTCTCCTGGCTGCTTCACGTACACCGCTGTTTATCTCCGGGCCGGGCCGGCATCCATGCAAGGGACGCGCAGAGGCCCTGCCGTCCTTTAAAGCCAGGCCGCGAGTAAAGGATGGCATTCAGTTTCTTCGCCACGGCTGCGCAGGTCTGCACGCGACGGCGATGGATGGCGCATGCCGGCTTCCTTCCCGATCCTCCTCGAGCCACCCTTGCCTCTCTCGTGCGCGCCACAGTACATACTGGAGGCACGCTTTAGAATCCGGCACGGTTCCGCTATGTTTGGTCCGTGATGGAGATGAATGGTCGCGCGGCGAAATCTTTAATTTCCGGGTCGATTGGTCAGTCCCCGTCGCGCGCCGCTTGCTCCGTCGTGGTACGGCATACATCACGAGTTTTATTCATGTTTCAGAGTCTTGCCGGTTCTGTGTTTTCATACCAACGTCGCCCGTTTGCTTCTTTGCTTTTCTCCACCTCTCCTTTATATTTCTTTTTGGCGTAAGTTCCGCGAGTCTATGGGTGAGCTGCTCTGTGTGTCTTCCTCGTTGCCTGCCCTGTCCTCTGACTGATAGCAAAAAGGGGTAACATGCTATTTGGGATGGGCCATCCGAGAGCATAACTATAACTGGTATTCGTCTAATCTAGATAGCTCGACGGCAGCTTGGGCCACTTTAAGAACGTTGGTTGTGTTCGATGTGTCCTCTTTCTGTCTCTCACGGAAACCGTCAGTTGGATCAAAGCCTATTGTAGTGACGTCATCATATCCATTCATCATGATATTTTTCACGTCCCTGCACGGCGCCTCCCGCGCAGCTCGTGCAGAGCTTGCAAGGCGCGCTCCAGACAGAACGCGCTTATTCTCCCAGAAGCTAGGCAGCCTGCAGCCGCCATCGCTCTGTTTCGGCCCTGGAAATGAAAGTTCGAGACAGCTCGACGGCGCCGTCATGGCGCCTGAAGTCCCTCATCTAACGCTACATCTAAATTTAACGCAGAGAGTCACCACTCATGCACAATAGGTATCATCATCATCATCATCATCATCATCATCATCAGCTTGACTATACGTCCACTGCAGGACCAAGGCCTCTCCCATGATCTACCAATCAACTCAGTCCTGTACTTGCTGCTGCCATTTTGTACCCGCAAACTTCCTAATCTCATCTGCACACCTAACTTTCTGTCTCCCTTAACCCACTTGCCTTCTCTGAGAATCTCAGATTTGGGTGCACGTTAAAGAACCCCAGGTGGTCGAAATTTCCGGAGCCCTCCACGTCTCTCATATTCATATGGTGGTTTTGGGACATTGAACCCCACAAATCTAATCTAATCTCTGAGAATCCAGTCAGGTATCCTTAATGACCAGCGGTTATCCTGCCTACGCACTACATGCCCAGCCCGTGTCTATTTCTTTTTCTTGATTTCAGCTATGATATCCTTAACCTTCGTTTGTTCTCTGATTCACTCTGATTTCTTCTTGTCTCTTAAGGTTACACCTATCATTTTCTTTTCCATCGCTCGCTGCGTCGTCCTCAATTTAAGCTGGACCCTCTTTGTAAATCTCCAGGTATCGGCTGCGTAGAGAAGTACCGGCAAGATTCAGCTGTTATATACCTTCCTCTTCAGGGATATATACCTTCCTCTTCAGTGCTTGCCGAATGTGCTCCACCCCACAATAGCTATCTAGGATTTGATAAATTCTGCTCGCACCACGTGGTTATAGGTCAAGCCGGAGAGGGCAGTGGGAGAGAGTGGCGGTCTCTGGAGTCAATCTAGCTATATCTGGAGTTCTTGAACGTGCACCTAATTATATGTGCACCGGTTAATGCTTGCATATATTTGCATTCTATCTAAATGTGGCTGCCATGGCTTGGCATCTAGCCCAGTTGCTTGGCCGCTATACAATGACGGTCGTCTTTATGACGCGTTAGTATATCGTTATTGGTCACCTATTCATAAGAAAACCAGAATTTTCTGAAGGAACGTACTTCTACTCATTCCAAATATTAAAATTGTTCATAAATTGGAAAAAAAAACGCGAAATTAGGATGCACATAGATTTTCAATGTGCATTTACTTGTTTTCTTGTATAACCTACTCATGATTTTCCCGCCGCATAATGTGTGTATAGCAAAAAAATCTGCCGCACAGCAGGCGTACGTGCTTCGTGATGATGGGTGTAACAAAGATGTCGGCAGATATGGCGACAATAAAGTGATGCTCCGCAAACCATTGAGCGAAAATTACCCATTCAAGCACTTTAGAACATCTTCCCCAGCTGATACATATCGCGTCTCCTTTCCGATATGCTATGCAAACTTGCAAACGGTTTCTGCGATAGTAATGCATTCCAAGTGGGTCACGGAACAGTCACACAATTGCTTCAGCATGCTTTTTTTGGCCACCCTCTTCTTCCATCTTAATACTTGCAATTTGTGAGACTGTGTAAAGAAAAAAAATAAATAGATGTATCCTACGTGTTGTTACATCGCTGCTGTGTTTTGATAAGAGTATACAAATTAGTGAAAAGCTGAATGAACTATCGACAGAGATTACCTATTTAAATATCTTTTAAAACCATCACTATGGGCTCTCCATACTGCATATATACTTTCCTTAATTGCGACATAGACTTGCCCTTAAGGCATACTACTTTGTGCGTGTATGAGTAATAAATGTCTGCCGTTAGGCCTGTGTTGTGTTTGAAACGAAGT
The DNA here is from genome assembly GCF_013339725.1 of Rhipicephalus microplus. NCBI lineage: Eukaryota > Metazoa > Arthropoda > Arachnida > Ixodida > Ixodidae > Rhipicephalus > Rhipicephalus microplus. The sequence continues at coordinate 106,255,138 of NC_051170.1, forward strand.
AGTGTGTTGTGGAAGGTGTTGCCATGTATCCAGCTGTCGTAAATGGTTGTGTAGCAAAGGCCAGCTTGCAGGGAGGTGACGTGAGCGTTCCGACTGTATACACCTTGGCATGTCGATTATAAGGTTGTATGCATCAGCTTGCATCAGTGGAGTGCTACAATAGGACACGTATCACCAACTTGTAAATGCCGCCACAGTTCCACGATGATATAACAGCCGGTGTAATAGTCACCCTTCGCCGAAGAATCCTAAGCACGACTTCGTCCGCCCTATATAGTTAGGTAAGGGGGAAGAGTGCAGACACATGGTGGGACAGGAGCACGTCCATTTTTACGGGTACTGACTGAGTCTAGATAGCTGGAAAGTCTATATCTGGAAGGAAGTGTGCATGCCTGATGGTCAGCAGCCGTGGCACAATCGCAAGGAAATAACAGGAGGAAGAAACTGTCTACAAATCTATGCTCAGTACATAGAAATGAATATACGGGCTGCGAACTCATCTTGCCTGTTCATAACTATGCGCCATGTAGATTTGTAGACTGTTTCGTCCTCCGGTTATTTCTCATGCGAATGTTTCATGGCCCAATCATTGATTTAATAGAACTGCTTCTGCAGGCATTGCTATTCTCCTCAATTTTACCAACTTCGGCCATTTGTGAAAATACGCTGAAGAAAAAAAAAGAAAGATAGAAAGAAACTGTGTCACACGAATTGCTGCATAGCTTCAGTGTGTTGGTGATACAAGCGACTTAAGAGATTAGCAATTAAGCTTAACGAGCGGCGATATGAATATAAAGTGTAAAGCAGAACGGCCTCCGAAACCTCACTTACCTGAACACTCTTAGCATAATGTGCAAGCTAGATTGCACATTATGACAGTAACCGCTGTCACTTTTGCATGTGTATGCTTCTTTTCACAACGGAAACAATTATATTTTGCGCTAAAAGTCCTCGTATACCGTCCGAAAACAACATTTTGACTGCTGCTGTATTAAAATTGGGCTACTTCAAATATTCGCGCTACTAAGATGCGAATAACTATATATACAACAATCCTTGATTTTGAAAACAACTGAGAGTTTGCTTATGCTATTCAATATGACTTTGTCATGTAATAAACCAACTCTCCATCTACTATAGTGCATATTTTATTACGACTATATGGCACGTTTTGCGTGGAAACCAGTCGAAACAACTCCGTTCGCACATAAATTGTGTTGATTGCAGGTGCACACTAAAAAAAACGTTTTCTCGAAAGGCAGTATACGCAACCCATAAAAACGGAAGCTTCTATAATAACACAGACATTTGAGAACATTAGAGCCCACTTCAAACTTTCATTTAATTTACGTGCACGGCACGAAGCAGAAAGCGTAACGTGAGATTCCAGTTGGCACGTACACGAATGCACTTATGGCACTTTCCAGAAGAGTGTCGCACATTTTGCAGAGGCATGCAGTACTTTTAGTTCTCATCCTGAAGCTCGCCCAGAAATGTTGCCGTCAGCTAATTGCTTGAGAAGCAGAAAAGAAGGAAGAGTGCAATGCTTACCCCAATGATGATCATTACAATTTTAAATGTACATTTATGTTCTGAAGAACGCTCATCAAAGAATTAATGTCCTCATTTGGTTTTTACATTACTTCTAGCTAAATAGACTCTTCTCTATATCACGTAACATTCCTTGCACTCGCAACCTGATGACCGCGTCTTGGACAAGTATAAACAGAAGACATGGCGGCGTGAATTAAATGTCGTATTGCATGTTAATAAATCCCTTAGAGAGGACGAAAAGGTTATATAAGCCTTCTTTGTTCTATTCCGACAGGACTCTATACACTCATAATCAGGTATATAACTAGGAAACCGGACATTTTTTTTGTCTGGTTTTTCGGCTACCGCACGCATTTATCCATGAGCTGAGTTAGAGTGCAGGTCTTGCCTAAGTGATCTCAATTATATTTAATTATTAACATAAACTCACATCTATCCCGCCAGTGACTCATGCTGGTAAGTCATGCCGGTATAAAGAATGACCAGTCATGCTTGTCTGTGTATGAAGCTATATAGGCCACCGGTCGAAGCTTTATTGGAGGTATTTGCCTGCCCGTCACGCATATATATATATATACTTCTCCAATCGTGTTGTGAAAAGCATACCGGCGATTGTCTTCCTTTTTTCTCCCACATGCAGAGGAAGTATTTGAACAGGTTGATGCGTCACTGGTATACGAAGTTATTACGCGATGCTTATAATATGCTAGTATATATACAGAGACAAAACTTTCATTCGTAGACAGATAAGAGATCTTCCTTGTATAGGTGGAGCCATTAAAGAGGTCGTGAAACGTTTTAGGGGCGAAGCTCCTTATAGCGGCACCTGTTCGTCCCGCGTCGTATGTAACCTGTCTTACGCTTTGACCTGCAAACATTTTGACCTCCAAGGTGGTGCCGGTGAGAGATTCCTTCTGTGCGTTGTTGAACAACAAAAAATAGTGCTCAATGTACATGCCAATAGCTGATAATGGGGTATGAGATACAGGAGCATTCGGCTTTTAGTTAACGTGCACGCTGCGATCCCCATTAGCAGCTATTGCATGTACATTGAACACTATCTGAAGGGAAAGGGTTGCTACGTTATACCCGCTGGGTGTAACCACCTTAGTTTTAAAAAGGTTTAGCGAGCGTTGAGCAGCAGTGCCATGAATACAATGAACTAGTATATACCATGAATGAACTCGAGGTAGTTAAAGGTGGGAAGTAGGTACGAAGTGCAAGCCGTAAGAAAGTAAAAGCCGAATTCTCCCGTCTCTCATTTCCCATGCAGCCATTGGCATGTACATTGAGCTCTATCTGCCAGGAAAAGGTTGCTACGTTATACTCGCTGGGCGTAACCTCCTTGGTTTTATAAAGGTTTAGCGAGTGTTGGGCCGCAGTGCCATAAATACAGTGAACTAGTATATACCATGAACTCGAGGTGGTTAAAGGTGGGTAGTAGACACGAAGCGCAAGCTGTTAGAAAGTGTGCGTGTGCCACCTCTCATTTAGTCCTTGGAATGTCCGCTGGATGGCGGTGTTTCTATATGGGGAATATATGATGAAAAGATGCGAGATGGTGGTACTTGCAGTGTTGAATATATGGACGAACGGACACACAGACAGATGCATGAATGGACGCATGAACGGACGCAGGGGCGGATGCATGGACGAACGCAGGAACGGACGCACGCACGGATGGGCGGATGGACGCATGGACGGTCGCACAGACGGATGGAAGCAAGAACGAATGGACGGACGAATGCTTCGCCCCACTCTCCATCATTCACTCCGTGGATATGCTGCCAATTTTTTTTTCGAAACGCTTCACGTCTTTCGAATACACACAAAGTTTTCAAATACTTGTGTAATCAGAATCCCGGCCTTCGATCTAATACTATTTATATGGACTCGTTTTGTAGTCGTGGTTCATTTATTAACTATATTTGCACAATTTCGATTCCCCGCTCAAGTTCCCCTTAAGCTGACGTCGCTTAAGGTCAGACAACGAAAATGTATCTGTCATCGACAAAACATGGCAACAAAGCTATGTTTGCTGAGCTATAGTTGACCGATGTTAGTAGCATCATCCTGTTTCAATTGCGGCGCCGTGAAGCGGTCACAAACGCTTCCACTTTGATAGATTGTGCGGCACTGTCTGAACGTGGGCATGGTATAGGCATATTCAGGACTAATTCAATGAAAACACGCCGTAAAATCCAACATAACACAACCAGTAAGAAAAGGACTGGGAGGCATGTGACGAGTGAGCGTAGGCAACAGGTGACGGAGCCCGGATGTACTTGAAAGCGGAACCAAACAGATCACTCGCAGCCCTTCCGCTGTATATTCACAGCTCAGAGCGCAAAAATTGCTGCGTTATTATTTTCTCTCCCATTTTCTATAAATGTGTTATTATGGAGCAAAAGAAGGCTGGCGCTATGAATATACGTCCTCTTAACATGATGTTTCACTGTCGCCACGTGTTAGTGCCGGCAGGTATAGGGCCGCATGGCTGTTTATAAGCATGAGAAAACTGCAAAACTGCGATTTCAAAAGGGCGTCATAAATTATAGAATAAATGATGCGCGCAAAAATTTAGAAATCAACATGTCTAATCCTTACTAAAGCAGACAAAATTACAACCGGGCAGTTTTTTGTGCCTGTTTCACGACCCCTTTAAATCAGGGCACCATTGGCTCGCGCTCCTGCCCGCTCGACCACAGCCAACGCTGCTCTCGTGGCTCAAGATAAACATATTTCACCGCTTCTAAGTTGTAGACATAGCTTCATGTTGATACCATAAGTCGAATTATGCTATTGTCGGGCATTCGCTACATGCTGATTTCTGCTGATTCTTGCATCATACCAACACATTCTTTTAACTGCAAGGTTAGCACATTCTACTACATTTATTTTTTGAGATAAACAAGACAGCATGATCGTAAATTTATAAGTGTTACGGTGGCGTTGAGTTTGTCGCCATGTTTCCATACAATAACAATAAGATCTGGGGTTTCACATCCCGAAAATACAATTTCATTATGAGAGGCGCTCTATATTTGAGGGCTCCATAAATTGTGATCCTCTGGCATTCTTTAACGTGCACATAAATCTGCTCTGTTCCCATCCACTTCCTCTGTTTGGAGTCATTTGTTGATGGGTCCTTTTCACCACTATTCATCGCCGTCACCTGTTGATTCACATCTTTATTATCGACGTGTGCATCAGACTCGGAAAAACAATATGTTCCATTCGAGCCGTGGCTCATAATTTGTCACACATTGGATGCCGATGTCTGTTTAGGAAGAAGGGACTGATCTTAAGAGTTTGTGTACGAAAGCGGGCAGGAAAAGAAGAGGCTTCGGTCCCCGAGTGGCAGCACCGATCGGGCACAGCTTCCTTCGCCTGCATGCTTCTGCAGCTATGCAGACTGCAGCGCTGGCGATCAGCCAATCAGGACGGGCCCGGGAGAGAGGGGGGACATCCCAGGCTCTCACGCGGGAAGAAAGGGTAACGTCGTTGGTGCGCAGGACATAAAGGGTGGGAATGAGGCTCAAAAGGGCGCCGAGTCAACGTCGTATAGGGCAACGCGGCAAGAAAAAACTTTGTCGCTTCGCTCGCACGGTGGCCGACGGCTTTTTTTTTGGACAACATTCGGCGCTGGCTCAGTGCCACACTACTGGGGTTATGCAGCACGGTCCGAGTTTTTTCAGTCGGAAAAATAACGCTCGACTGAACCGAACGTCACCAGAATTAACACGCCTGAGCAGTCGAGAATAGAGACGACGTTCCCGAGAGGAAACGCGCGCTCTGCGCGCTTGCTTGCTCGCTCGCAGTGCGTTGTGCGTGAGCAGAGCTTGTATGCGTAGCACATGTGGCGGCGTTTTGTCTCATCGGCGTATGCCAAGTGCTTTCTTGTTTCAAAGCCTCCTTCCTTTGTCTTAGTTTGGGAAAAATTCGTTTGTGAGTCTGACAATTGTGGACTTTGAAAACAGGAGCCACTTGATTTGTGCGCGGCATGAATGCTCGTGTAAACAAAAAAATGGACTAAGCTGGCTTCTAAAGACGTGAAAATAGTATGTAACGACATCTCTCGTTAGAAAAAAAAAGTATCTCATTGAAGGTGGTAGAGTTCAGCATCTTTATGTCTAGAGGCAGAAAGAGAGCTTTGATTGCGTTTTTTTATTTTGTGTGTGTGTGTGTGTGTGTGTGTGATTGGTGTACGAAACACCGAAGGAATGCTGGCACTCACCTGGCCGACGTATTGCCACCGCAATGCATCGGCAGCTTCGTTGTTTCTTGCAGCAAACACATGCATGCGAAGAATGAGTACCAGTTTTGTCTTTGTTCCTATAGATGCATAAGGTCTTATGAAACTTTCTCCTTGTAATGACGCGTTCCGTAGACCATTGTGAAAAACGACGGCTTTTTATTAGGTTTTCTTCTAAATGCGAAGCATTGCTTAGTGAACTTCGGCGACTTTGAGCGTATCTATCTATCTATCTATCTATCTATCTATCTATCTATCTATCTATCTATCTATCTATCTATCTATCTATCTATCTATCTATCTATCTATCTATCTATCTATCTATCTATCTATCTATCTATCTATCTATCTATCTATCTATCTATCTATCCGCTTACGTTTGGGTGCTCTTGTGGTCCCTCATTTAATTTGGCGTGTACCAAAATTAGCATGGGACGGTAAGATGGTTTGACGAATATGACGCGCTGGTCAATACATGAATAATGTCACAGTCCCGTCGCGTACGACGTCAAACAGTTCCCGCCAGACATTGGCACATACCCACGGGCGGGTATGTGCCGCTGGTATGCGGGTATGTGCCACATGTGGTTGACACGTATTATATGCTCAGGAACGACGAGAACACACATGAGCAATTTTAACGCGCGAGCGTTAAGAAATACCAGACATCGGTAGCGTCGACCCGACGAATGCAAAGAATAAATTTCTGGGTCCCAGCTGTGATCAAACCCAAGCATTCTGCGAGGCAATAGAGAACTTTAACACAGAGCTACACTCTCTGAACTACTTTTCAAACAGACGATAACCTTCGTGTGGTTGCAGTCCGGCCTACCCAATTTTATAAAGATTACACCTATATATACTCCTTTGATACAGCCGTCACGTCGGGTTGACGTCAATTGTGGTTAGTGGCCATGCGCTGAAGTTGATTTATGTAGCAGTGTCCAGGGCCAGCTTCCTCGCGAGCATCAGCGATTCATATCAGCTTCTGGCGTTGCGAATACGCATGTTCCAGGTGGCATCGTTGCGCAAGTGCAAACAACTGGTTACATAAACATCTGCAACTCTTCAACGTATATCCGTGCGTGCAACGTTTGTACATACATTTAGCGTCATTTCATGACGTGTCTAAATAAAAAAAAATGCAACACGGTCACCTTCCTTCCGCATGCTGCGCATAACGTAGATTCCCAGGTACGTGGGATCTATCGAATTTTTTTTTCCCTGCTGACCGCTGCCTCCCCGATGATATTTATTGCAAGGATTCGCAATCAATGTGTGCTCCTCAAAAGCCAGACGGTGTGCCAAAATCGGTTCAATCGACGCCTTATAACAACCCTTATAACTCAAAATGCAGGTTCAGCGGAACATATAAGGTTTTAATCAAGGACATTATATGGTTCCGCGAGTGGCCAGAACATTTTCAACCGCGCTCATGCTTTACCCCCTTAGCAGGCAAGTTTGTTTATTTAGACAAACAAAGTACAGTTTAAGGGTTCGGCGGCTCTCTCGAAAAGCCGTTGGGGTATCCGAAGGACAGAAAGCTTCAGAATACCTGATATAGGTATTATGCTGTTATTACAATTGAGAGTTCCGACAAATCTCGCACCTCATACGTTCATGTTTATCGTTGTCAGTGATTGAAGCAAAAATAAAATACGCCATTTGGATTACGAGCTATGTGAAGTGAACTGAACCTTTCCCGCACATCGGTTCAGACATGGTGACGCACATCTTCCCGAAATTCAAGATCGGTTGTCCCGGCGAAAAATAGATTTATTGTTTCCATTTCATTACCAGAAAGCGTGCTGGTCCTAATGAGAAAAGGAAAGCTTGTGGAATTTCTTTTTAAAACACCATATCTGACACTACAGGGCATATGAGGTTTCCTACAAATCAACATTTTACAGAAAACGAAGTAATCAATTTAGTGTAAACGCAAAGCAAGCTTTCAATACTCCACTTATTCTGTGGCGTTTCATGTAGTCCTAACCACATGACTGCATGCACCTTATTCATGACTACGGCTTATTTCAAACAAACGATTTTCATCAACACTGTCGGACGGAACAGGGTTTATTCCCCCCCCCCCCTCCTTTTCCTCACATCACCTGAAGGAAGCTACCGGGCTCACTTTAAATAAAGTTCATTCATTCATTCATTCATCCAACAGTCTGGTGCATATCACCAGACATTATCTTTGGAATGTGCGGGATTGCTGAATGCTATTGCAATGTATGAATAAAAGCGCTATTCGCAGTTTGCTCTTTGATGGTGAAGAAATGGTTTGCTCCAGCATCAAGAGCTCATAAACAATGCAGAAACAATGCAGCGAGCAATGTCGTAAATCAGCTGTCAATGCCCATCTGAATCTGAGGCGGCCGGGTGATGGAGGAGCACATTAATTAAAGCGCCCATTCTTTACATCAGGTAATTACCCGACTCGGAACTCGGGCAGCATATGTGGCTCTATGCAATACGAGCAACAACTTATGCTAATCATTTCGCGGAAGCGGGCCATACGCTTCGTGCTTACGTTCTGACCAGAGTTTACGGTAGTGCCACTTGGATTATTGCATTTGGCGATGCTGCCGTTGTTCCGCTTCTCATTTTACGCCTTACACGCAATATGCTGAGAAAACACGAGCTAATGGATCCGTACACACGATGCATTGAGGCTGAAAGCCTGCAGGTGTCGTGAGAGCCGGCTGAAAACGACGCTTTATACACGCCACACAGCAGCGAAAACGCGTGTCTCGCACGCCTATTCGATTATGCACGGCACGTCATAAACCAAATTTCTGCGAAAGCGACTGCGAAAACCTTTCAACGGGGCATCCAAAAGGTTCGTGCCACGGCACGGTCTCCCCGAGAAATATAAGAGCCACGTGAAAAACGCGCGCTGCGCGAAAATATGAGAGAAAACACCCGAACAAGGGGAGGCACTCGGAAAACACTTTGGGGACGTTGTTGAATCGGCGGAGAACAAGCCAATTAGAATGCGCAAATGGCCAGTGCCGTGCCGGCGGCGCGCATAATTTATCGAGGCAGCCAGCACGCACGGGTTGTGCATGCGCCCGCCGTGGTGCACGCGATGTGTGGGCGATGGCGTCGCCAGTTTTTCACGACGCGCCCTCTCCTGGGCTTATGCATGTGCCTGTAGTCTTCAGAGGTCTCACTCTCCTAAATCTCTACCTCCAGCACCGCTGCTCGAACCCCTTCTCAACAGGCTCAGTATTAGCACTCCAATTTTTTTTTCTTCCTCGTCTTTTTTTTTGGCTCACTCTTGCCGCCGAAAGTTTGCCGCCCGAAGGAGCTTGCCGCCTCAAACACAACCAGCGGAGAGTTCCTGAGCGGCGGGCTGCACCGCGTAGACCTCGTGCAGTGCGCGCAAGCCGCCGGGAAGGAAAAAAAACCTCGTCCATACTTCATTTTCCGCTGCAGCGCGCGCGGGAAAAATGAGCTCTCTCCGCGGCGGCGGCAGCGTCGCACCCGTTCGAGCGCACCTTGGAAAAATCCTGCCGCTGACAGGAGCTTAATAACTGCGCCGCATGCCGCGCAGCGAGAGGCATAGCGCGGAGCTGCCGCCAGGGGCGCCCCGAGCGGAGGGTCCTATACGCCTCTCCAAGCCCCGAGTTTCGTGCTGCTCCATTAGCGCGGCAGGCCCGGCTACAGCCTCGAGCACTCGCACACCTGAGCCATTAGCTCCTAGACGTAGGTGCTGTATGTCTTGTTTTTTTTTAGATATATGTCCGCAAAGAGTGAGAGCCGAGGACGAAAGTATAGCGCGACGACGCCGCCAACGTGTAACCAGTCGTGCGAGACCACAACCCTGTCATGCACAAACATACACGCGCAGGCGCAAATTCGGGTGCTGTGTGTGTACACGCCAGCGCCAGCTTGCCGGCTTTGCTGCATAACAGGCGCGTACGACGGCTCGGCACGTCGACTGCACTTTGCGCGGTGTGAGTGAGTGCGCGCGCGAATGTCTGTATCATACACAGGGAGCCGGCTGGGATACGTATGAGCTTGTGTAGCCTCATTTTCGTGCCTACCTAACAGAACGTGTCCCAACCCTCGGTTTCTGCCGACTCTCGCCGAGAACTTGTGACGAATGGAGCCGCACGTTATGAGTTGTGCCCGCGAGCATGATATTCAGCGCGTGTCTAGCATCCGTGGGACTCGAGAGATTAGTTATGCCAGACAAACCCGGGGCCGAGCTGATTGCGTTGAGGTATAGCTGCTTCTCAACCACGGCTTGCTGCTGCAGAGTGAAGAAGTGCGTTCATATAGCTACGGTGGTATTCATTGTCTCGAAAAAAATGCTATAAAATAAAGTAATGAAATAAATAAATTAGAAGGGACGGAATAATTTGAACATGTTACATAATACTTCGAGTACACATAACGTCTGGTCTGATTTATCGGTAGAATTGGCACCAATGCATTGAAGAATCTTCCAAGTCGCCACATACTTGCGACAATAACGAGAGGCAATAGCACGTTATTAGTGGCACCTTCGGCGCAGGGCAGATTTTTAGAAAGCTCCTCGCTTTCATGTTCTTTATAAATAGCACAAAATCATAAAATGGTTATATAAGCTGTATACTGAATATCAATCTAAACAAAGCTGATTACTCACAGGGAAGTTTATTGCATACTAGTGACCACACTTCAAGTGAGTACAAGTGCTCCCGTCAAAAAAAAAAAAAAAAAAAAAATAGTGGCATGCCCAAACAGGACAGTTCCATATTTCGAATATTTGTTTTTAATATTTAGAATACCATTTACACTCTACTATGGAGATCGGTAAGCTCCCCCTGGCTCTACGAGGTGTATCTCGAACAGTAATAGAAAAGTGAGAAGTTCGTTTATAGAATAAATTGTGAACGCTTCAGAGCACTATGCCTTCTACTATATGCGAGTGTCATATTAAGCTCTCCCGGTTATTCCCGTGAAGTCTTTGTGCATAGAAAGAATGTTTACCGATTTGAAGTATTTGGTAATCTATCAAGGAGAACACAAAGCTGTCTCTACGGTATGCAAACCGAAAAACTGAGAGTGTCTTTTGATAAAGTGTCGAACGATTTTCAGCACTTCGTACTCAACTATGGAAGAGCAGTGAGCCGTCTCGATTAAAATAGTTTACGCACGTTTAGTTTGTATGAAAAAACCGTTTAACGACTTTGAGAGCAGAAGGACGGCCCGTGGCCCTCACACCTGATGAGTGTGTTCAGAGAAATTTATTCTCGCGAACAGTGAACACCAATTTCAATCCAACAGAACATCGCGACAGAACACAACTTGCACAGACACACCAAAATTATTACAAGAAAGATATATGTGTGTTTATAACAGGCATTCAAGAAATTACAGTGCGATGAACCCTACTATAGAAGAGCTTTAAGCTGTCCCAGTTCATACACGCGCACTTGAAACTGTGCTGAGGAATAGTCGGAGTGTTTAGAAAAAAAAAACTAGTTAACGGTTTAGACTATCTTGCACTCTGCCATGTGTTTAGAAAAAGTTTATTCTATCGTGGGACGCAACAAACCCATGGAATGAGCGTCTATACAACAAGCACAATAACAACAGATGACAAAGCACAACATACATGACACATGTGTTAAGAAAAAGTGGTTAACGATTTATAGAACTAGGTACTCACAAAGCCGTCCCGTAAGCACAACAAACGCCATTCAGCAGTATTGAAAGTGGGTAAAAAGAACTTATAGTAACTGGCGTAATTTATCTTTTGTCCCGGCCTTCCATAATGAACTGCAATTACACACTTTTAACGTCGGTTTCAATCTTGTCAATCAAAAGCGCTAAAAGAGCGCTTTTCGTGTCTGATGTCCTCTTTGTGCCTCAATTTAACATTTATTAGTACGACTCGAACTGAGGTCAGCCTGGAGTTGTGTGGTCTAAATGTGGCTATTGCTACAGGCCACTCATTTCATCATCAGTGAAGAGGTGATGTATTTCTTTAAATGGCGCGAGGGTTGTGCTTGGCCCACGAGCGCCATGCATGTCAGTGAGTTTTTAAATGACCATTAACTGTGAGTTTTTAAATTTCCATACAGGTCACAAGAAGATAGATGCCGACGTGTAAAACCCGCGCAGATATGGACAAGGCTGCAGTGCCGTCCTCGTCTTTCTTATTGCGTCCCGCGTGTAGAGATAGTTTTATGTTTTCCATCTCATGCAAACTAGCCCTCTAATGCATGCTTCTTGTGATCTGCAGCGTAGTACGGATGAACAAGAAATAAAGGAGCCGCTGGGATGCCAACCAGTTCTGAAGAACGCACATGCTACTCAGAAAAGACTGGAGAGTAGTCCAGTAGACTAAGTATTTGAAGGCACTATAAACTTTCCCGGAGATTCCTGCAGTGCACAATCTATACGGAAGACACAAACTTCAGCATTAGTGTCTTCGTGCACAGCTAATGACTCGCATAATATGCACTGATATCAGAGTGCACGGGGACATTCGTGTTCCGTCACATTGCAACTGAGCCATTGCAATTGAGCCATTGCATCTGAGAATCTAACCCATGAACTCGAGCTCAGCAGCTACACTTGACAGTTGGTGCAAATGCTTCCGGCCAGCAAACACTGAATAGTTGTGAAGATTTAAGTATGTGTGTACCTGTGAAATATTTGGTACTTGCATGTTTTACGGACTGCATGACAACTCGTTACGAGTAGATTTTGCGTGCCGTCAGGGCACCTTATACGTGAAGTTCAACTATAAATGGTAACATCTCCCGCAGTGGGCACACCTGATCATGCCCACTATATATAGTTATCGTGCCGTGCATTTATAAAGCGGATGTGTATTTCTTGAAACCAATGCGCGGATGACTCCTCTGTTGAACGCTATACCATAGTCAACGAGCAAGTTTTAGGGGCGAAGCTCCTTAGGGCGTGGGCTGTGCGTCCCCTGTAGCCTGTATGTAGCCACCTCTAGTTTAGTTCTTGCAGTGTTCACTAGATGGCGGTACCGTCTCCTGTGTAGCCACCTCTCGTTTAGTTCTTGTAGTGTTTACTAGATGGTGGTACTTGTAGCTGATGATGAAAAGATGCAAGATGTTATAAACTAGAAAGCGGTACTTGTAGTTGATGAAAGACGCGAGATCTTATAAAATAGGAATGATGTCACATATGGCGCGTGTCATTGGTCGAAGGCAATCGTTCGATTTAGTGCGGCGACGTACGCTAGGGGGAGCGATGTAATAAAATCGAGTGGGCAAAATGTACAGAGGATTCATGGTTTACCAGGTTTACCTCCGGAGCTTCGCCCACTCATCATCATTCACTTTGTGGATATGGCGGAATTTTTTTTTCGTTCACATACGAGCCGATTGCGCCATGCACATAAACGTGAGCGCGCATTGAAGCATGTCTACAGTTTGCTACACAAGGCGTCCGATATTGTGCAGAATTTTCGTTTACTCACATTGTTTGCACGCTTAAAAAAGCTAATTGAACGAACAATGCACTGCGCATGCCTCAAATGAGCCCCGGGTCCCGGAAAGTGCGTGGTGGTTGGTAGTCGTTCGTTTAAATGGGGTGAAACGCTACTTTTTATCAAAGTGACGACCACGAATGGAATAGCAAGTTTGCCCCGGTGAAAAGGCGTTCCCGAGGAATCCAACTGTTCGAATGTAAAGAAAACCGAAAACAGTGGGTTTACACTTTGCCAAATGAAAGTTGGAGATTGCGCGCAGAAAGAGATACAGAAAGCGTCCTCGCACTCCATGATTAAGAATCACTATATTATTAAAACGCGCCGGATCTCCAAATGAGCATGCGAGTCATGCTTTGAGAGCCAAGTAAAACGAAGGCATTCCGTACGGCAGCCGTAAGCGTGAGGTTACAGGCTTCGCCGTATGTGTTTCCTGCAGGGCGTAGTGAGCAGAGGGAACACAAAATTACGAAATTAACAAAAAGAAACCGGAAAGGAACCACCAATGGAGGCACGTATAGGCTGGCTGCTGCGCCACTGCTGGCGAGATCTATACCTGGGTGAATAAGCAACGAGCTGAATAAGTAACGCGGGCAGGTACGCAACGTGAGTCCCCTGCAACTCTCGGGCGTTCTCCATTCCTAATGAGACAAACATGGGAACCCAGGTATAAGCTCCCCGGCGAACGCGTGGCACGCCGGGTTCGTAACCCGAGGCGCGGCGTCTCCCGTTCCCTCTTGCGCACGCACGCACGCACACACACACACACACACACACACACACACACACACACACACACACACACACACCTTCCGGCCACGCTTGGCGGTGGTGGTGGCGCAAACTTTCCTCGAGTGACACCGCAAACGGTAATTTATGGAGGTCTCAGATTAATCTTGATAAGGCTGATTATAAGAAGAAGACTTCGAGCATGGCAGCGGCCACCTTTCTCCAGGGATACATATATAAATGTACGCGTACGGAAGGAGGAAGGAAGGGACGCCGGTTGAGCGGCGCACCGAGGAAGTAGAAGGGGGCAGGGTGGGTAAGGTGTGTTGGCTAAAGAAAGAGAGATGAGGGGGAAGATGCTACGGGTGGGAGCGGCGAATGTAAGCAGGAGCTGGAGGGGAAATAAAAAAAGGTGAACGGGCTCCAAGACCCGGCTGCCTCAGAAGGCGCGAACAAGTCTCAAGAAGACCCTGGTGCTCCGCAAAGAGAGAGAGAGTGGGAGTTTTGAAAAGATAGCAAAGCAAAATGAGCGAGAGGAGAAAAGGAGAAAGGAGGTGGCAGCACGCATGCCACTTCGGCAGCCGGCTGCTCGCTATTCAGCGATGCCTTGCGCGCGAGAGAGAGAGCGGACGACGGTGGCAGGGGAGTACATAGAGCGCTGCCGGTCCTGATTGGTCAATAAGAAGCGCCCCTCTCCTACGTTTCGTGTCACGTGGGGCGCGGCACATGCGCACTCGAGCGGCCGGCGAGCCGGCATTCCGTAATGGCGAACGCGGTTCCCGGCCGATGCGTGAGCGAAGAGAGTATTGAGCCGAGTTTTTTCTTCGGCGCGATCGTATATGGCGTGTTTCTTCGCTGCTTAACTTCCTACCTATTCGTTGCCTACGCCTGCTCACCGGTACCGCCACCGAAGGAAGTAAATGCGAAGGGTGCACGAGGATCATGAGTAAAGCAATCACAAGCCGCATAACCTTTCCTGACCTGCGAGTTTTTTTTTTCGTCTGCTTGTTTCTTCGTACCAGTTGGCAGTTTACACGTATCTGCTGATTGCCCCGAACACTGATGAAACTCAACGAATAAAGACTGACAAAGTAAAAAAAAAAAGCGGCGGGTTAGTGAAGGAAATTTGGCGCTGTAAGCAGAAATGGAGAGCCAGTGCATTCATTATTCACGCTTCCGCAGTCTTAATGAGAAGCCGGTTCAGGCCAGGAAATATATATATATATATATATATATATATATATATATATATAGGAGCATGGAGACGAAAGTGCTATATCTTTAGCTCGTACCTTTAACGGATGTACAAAGTGCGTACGCTTGTCGAAGCATTTATATAGCGCTAGGTATTTATAGCTTCTTGTAAAACAGCGTGCAATACTGCTGCAAGGAACAACGCACCACAGTTTCGTATATTGTGAGGCGTTCGATAATATATAAATCGCACACTGTGCATTATTACGACGTGTTTTCGAGCGGTATAGCAGACTTGCCTATATAACGACAAAATGCGACTGTTCTTACTCCTTTTGAAGTATATGTTTTAAAGTCCGTGGGATACGCCTCGCAGTTGTTGAACAGCCGTATACATGGCAGCTTCTACATCGTTATGCGTACCGTCTCAGGCTTCGCATTATGTGGCAGTTTTACTCTATAAACGCAGAGTCAATCGCTTGCTCTAAGATGTTATAAATCCTATAGTGCACAGCTGAGATGTCGGTGGCATCTTGATCTTTGTGACGCAGAGATGAACAGCATCAGGGCACGTGTTGGTGCGCGTGAGATACCACAGGTGTCTAGTTACAAGAAAAACAGGGGCGTATGACGAATGTGTGCATGACGGTTAACAACCTCTCAGGAAGCAGTATACGTTCCTATAGGAAAATCCAGTTTGCTCGATGAAGAGTGTTTGCTTGAACACTCTTAAACAAGTTCCGCGTGATGAACAAGGAAACCAGACCATTTCCTTCAGGCTTTCTACAGCTATATATATACCTTTAGATATAGCTATTGAACGATACCGCGTCCTTCGTGAAGCGATAATCACGCTCGAGACGATGAAAAGCGTACTGCATGTGTATGTATACAGTAAACGTGCATCATTCGAGTTCCACGTGAAGTGTGCAGGCATCGTATAAAATTCTGGTTACTAAAACGAAAGGAATGTATGGCAGCCAGAATTGCTCTGTTTTCACATGATACTACTGAAGTAAATTGAGTGACAGCAAATTTGTTGAGTACCAGGTAACCACAGCGGTCCCGTTGACTTATCGGCTGATAACTCCGGTGATATTCTCGGCTGTGGTGCGCAGGGAACAGTGGAGTCGTTACTAGAGCGTATATGAAAACATAATAGGTGGGACCAGAACGATTTGCCAGATGTGACACTTATCGCGAAAACCGTGTTTTCGAAAGAATGCGCCAAAACTTAAGGACAACAGAGATATTTGGGGAAAAAAAAAAAGAAGGAAATGAGACAGAGACACGATCAGGGGAGAAAAAATGGTGTCGTGTAGCGTACATAAGAATTCGACCACCAAAAATGCGCCCTTAATTCACTCCTTGTCTGAAATCTAGGAAAAACAGAAGAATAAAGAAATGGAACGTGGCTGATCTAAACAATTGCTTCAAAGAACACGCAGAGCCTGTAAATAGCATTCGAAAAAGAATGGTGCGGGGGGTAGGATTTCCTACATCGGGTCAAAGGGCACGATTTTAGTCGTTCCACAGAGGGCGAAGAGTTGCGCAAGTTTTCGTGGGTCGTCTCTACGGAGTGAAGGGGCAAAGAGCCACGTAGAGTGGCGACTGAGCGGTACTTTCCACACAGAACAACGAGCTGTTACACAACCGCAGTCTTTCTCGGGAGAGGAGCGATGAAGCGTTCTACCCCCATAAATCTCCCGTCCACGCTTTAAAACCTCGTCCAGCAAATCGTTAGCTCGCATTGAAGCCACTTCCGCGTTGCTGGCGATTGGTTGCATAACCGCATGAAAACAAATATGTATATGGTCGTCAGCCCAATATCCCAGAGGTAGAACATGCATCTACTACACGATGACATATTTTAATGTGTCGCATTGTATGTCGCCTATCCAGACTGCACTAAGTTTACTACACCAATGCGATAAAAGAAAGAAAGAACAAAGTTTCGTTTGCCGGTTAGGAACTTCTCTCGTCATCAAGAAGCAAGGCAAAGGCGGTCATGGCTATATAGAAAGCCCTGTCTACATCCTGACACTGATCTTATATTCAGACGTGTTCTCTGTAAGCAGTAACTTCCTGCAATGGCTATTAGCGATATTTTGTGGTTATCTTGTTACACAGATACAAGCGAGCATGTGAAGAGATTTGAATGTAGTATTCACACATATGGACTCGATCCAATCGCTAGTTTGCATCAAGTCCTGTTGGTTTCATATGTGGCACACCGCAAGTATCTGCACCACGTTTCATTCTATGGAAAATACCGCAACCTGTTACTCGACAGCATCCCCCTCCCCCTATTTTTATTTTTCTTTATTCTTTTTTGAGTCGTAGCAAATCTGGTTCGTTTCCAGTGGTATTCCATCTTTTCGCTATATTTAACATTGTTACCTACAAAACATCATGCCCTGAAGTCCTGCAGTCACGGTTGTTCACGTTATAATACCTGTTGCGTGTAGATGTGTTGTAGAATTAATGACCCGCAATGATGTCTTCATACGAATGCATTAAAATGTCCACACGACGCTGTCACATACAGAAGCCCATATAGGCTCTATCCTTTGTAGTTGATACACTGGCAGTGCGCCAGAGTCCGAGAACGCAACTCTCGCAGAAAGATAGACGGCGAGCAGAGTCAAATTGGAAGCGAGCTCGCTTGTCTCGGCGCATAAGTCACGCCGAAGAGTCACACGCGTACACTTTCTCGGTGCGGTGGCACCCGCACGAACTCTATATAGCCGACCCGAAGGGCGGAGAAACGCTGTGGAAGCCTGCAGCGGCCCAACGAGTACGGCGACGACGCAATCAAGCTAATGCAGAGGCACAATCAGTGCCGATCATTCGAGCCATCCAATTTCGAAGGGGCTCGCCTTATTTCTTCCTCCTCTTTGTATTCGGCCGCGCCGAGGCAATTCCTATTAATCGGAAAGAGGGGGGGTGAGGGTGGAGGAGGAGTGCATCGTGCACTCTTGCCGCAAGGGGCGTCGCCATCAACTTTCGCTCAGCCATACTCGGATGTGCGACACCGAGGGTTCATGCACGAGTCAACTGTCTCGAAGAAACAGCAAGGCACAGAAAAACGACCCACCCTCCTCCGCTCAAAGAAGTCTCGGACTCGTAGATGCGTTCAATGAAGTGCAGGAGATGGGAGAGTATAGCATGTCAAGCAAAATGAAGACGCGACTTGCGCGAGCTGCGATCTTGTTAGCGAGTTGTTCGAGTCGATCTGGACGACTCTTGAGTTCGCGCAAGACGTTCGACCAATAGCTCTTTCTGTTATTTTTTTTTCTTCGTGAAGCTTCATCTTCAAGCATCGTTTATAGTGTCGACCTGTAATCCAAGCATGTCTGACACTGCACGTGGGTTATCTTTTCATTAAAAAATTGTTATCTATGTAAGTCATCACATTAGCATTCGCGTGCGGCCTCCGAAGAAGCGCATAATTACAGTTTCCTATTTGTTCTGCCGCTGAACATGATTCGGACGTGGCGATAGCAATTATGGGGGTTAATATAGTCGCATACACTCTCACATGTCCCCGCTTGTTCCAACGTTTCAAAAACTCTCCGTCTTTAAGAAAGTTTCCAATGAATCAACGGCGCGCGCCTATAGTCACAGTTGGGCGACATTGAGTCGTAAATTGCGTAAAAAACGAATCGTGGAAACCGAGACGTTACCGGGCAGGCCTTGGGTGGTCCTCGTTTGAAGACCATAATAAAATCATCTAAGATGGCTCGCAAGTACTCACTAAATAGTTTAATAAAGGTCACGCGCAAGTTATAGGCACTGGAACAGCTTTGCGCTCAACGTGCGCACTCACGCACGCATAAGCGTGTGCACTCGCCCCAAAAAGAGAAGTACACTCTAAAAAAAAAAGAGCGAGTAAAAAGGGTGTAGTTTTGTCCCACAACAATAATCGTCATCTATATTGCGTTCATTCCTTGCGCTTTCGCCCCATGCCCGCTACATTCCGGTCACGATCGGCATGCACATTATCAGGGTCACATTGCATTCTCGATAGGAAAGTGGCCAGCGCCGAGTTTTCAAGAAAGGAAGCGCACGCAAGCCTGATGACGATTATTGTTGTGGGACAAAAAGACACCCTTTTTACTCGATACTTTTTTAGAGTGTAGCACATATTGCGCCTAGCAGTGGCATTGTGCGGAACCAAGAAATGAGCATCGCTCGCGCCTCGCAACTTCTCGCGGCAGTCGGAGCGAATATGTGGCCGCCGGCGTCACAGCAGGAGGCAAACAAATTCACACGCTCGCAATCTCAGCTGTGTCACGCGTCCATGCCAGCATGCGTGCGTGCGTGTGTTCGCCGCAGTAAACAAGCGAGCCTCGCTAGAACGGCTGCGACCCGGCCATCCATTACGCGGGGCCTGACATCGGCATTTATAATATCTGGACGCTCGGCAGAGGAGAGCAGAAGGCGAGGCTGTGGAAGACAACCGAGGCACACCGCCATCACAGCGCACCGCACGGAAGGGAGACAAAAAAAAAAAAACGCTTTGCTGGCCACCGTTTGTACTTGTATACACGTTTATGTACACGCTTGGGGGGCCCCGCGTCGTGCTACCACTGGCGCTTCGCGTATACGCTGTCTTCCTCGGTGGATAAGCGCAAGACTGGCTCGCCTGCCTGCTTCCACCGCAGCCACGTGCGCGGTTTGGTTGCGCGGGCCGCACATTCTTGGGCACCTTATTGCGGGAGACGCACGCTGAAGGGGGGGGGGGGGGGGCGAGCCTCACTTGCTGGGAAACGCGGATTGCGTATCCTCTTCCCTCTCTAGTTCCCTCCCCTTGTCTTCTCTTTCGAGTTAACTTCGCCCAGCTTCGCATCATACATCATTCCGTAGCGCCTATAGTCCATGTTTTGTTTTCCCTTTTTGTACGACGAGACCTTAAGGAAAGATAACGAAACGTATACAGAAAAAAAAAGAGCTCAAGGTTTAAGAGACCGGACACAGGAGAGAAGCAGGTGAAGGCGCTACGGGCGTAGCTGCACTGTGCACGCCCGCAGAGCATGGCGCGGAATTGGCGAAGTCGACACGCGACAAATTCAAGTCGAGTAGCTATAGGGAAATGTCGGTATACGTTGACCACGCTGCAGTGCTCGCTACACAAGTGCACACGCCATAGGTGGAGTCCAACTAGCGAAGGTTATACTGCAACGATGCACGAAATCGAAGAATTAAACACCAATAAAACAACAAAAAGAAACGTAGAACGACGTGCAGGAAGGGCAAAGGCGGTGCACTCCTGCCGAGCACTTCGTCGAGTCGGCCAGCCAGGCCGGTCGAAGAGAGAGCACGTGGTATAGTGATAAGTGGCTGCTCCTAAGCTCAGGGGTCGTAGGTCATCCACGGTTCGATATTCTGTTCGTTTGTCTTAGCGTGCGCCGAGAGCGCTGCCGCAGTGTAAGAGAGAAAGAGAGAGCCAGTTTTCCCGGCGAACGCGAGCAGAGCTAGATAAGCGTGCCTGCTTGCACGGCGTGCTCACTACGTCGGGCAAGACTCGGTAGACGAGTACAAGTCTACGCGGCGAGCCGACCCCCGCGCAAGAGGACGACGAGATGCCACCACGGCCTTTATCGATCCTATAGGACGCGAAAAGCTACTTTTCATTCGACGCCGCTTTTAGTTTCTCGTTTCGTCTTATAAGAATGCGTCATACGCCGAAGCTTCGTCGATATGTCATCGATAAGGATGGCAGGCCAATACGAGGAGCGGCGCACGGATGGTCCTCGAGCGAGATGGTCCTCGCGATTTCAAGCGGCAGGCCTTGCACGTGCTTCCAAGGTCGGGCGTGGTGCAATCGAGATAAAACGAGCCGGAGATATGGAGTGAGAACGTTAACACCACAGAAAGAAGATACCGTAACCCGAAATAGCTCCCATTGATACTCTATATAAGTGCAAAGGCATGTCAAGCATTTGACCAGACGCAATGCCACATTTGGGAATAGAGACTGTATGGATTAGCCTGAAGGCTTGTGTCTGTAGCGAATCTCTGAGAATATTTCATCCTCGTGCACTTTCAATTGAAATATTTATTTCACCTCAAGGTCCTGAAGGTCTATTTCATTTTCTAAATAAATTGCCTTCATTTATCACTGCCTACCTTATACTTCAGTGTTATTGCATAGAGGACGAGTTCCATTATTGCAACATGCGTTTATACACAAAGTTTGTGTAACCGATCAAGTGATATGGTGGACGCATATAAAACCAATTAGGTTGTTATAAGGCGGGGCTATTTGTGTCACTGAAAATTAAACAATGTTTAATTCATAAGTTAGTATTCAACAACATTCTAAAAAACAAGCGAGCATCATTAGAATCATGAGTTTGACGGAAACCCACATGGTCGCGAAAGCTGCAAATCGTTGAAGGTTTTAGGGCAGCCATGAAAAATTAGAAATGAGTAGTACTTCTAGCAGAGCTATACCTGGTTAGAGACGAAATGCCTCTAATTTACATTACCATGACAGACGTCCAGGGTTTGACTATTTGCAGCACCTGATGTTTTTAAAATGCGAAGAAAACAAAAAAAAGATCAAGAAGTTGTGGAACTCTTCATGTAGAATAGAAATATTATATCTGGTCCAAACTAAATAAAACAATACTCGTCGACAATGCACGTAGGACCTGTCACACAAACACAAACACACAGGTCACAGTGCTATTCGTTCATAAATTGAATTTGAACAGGCTGTAAAATAATACTAAGCATTCATATACATGCTCACTTAGATCGCCAGTGAAGCAGGCCAATAAGAGATAAAGTTTTCTAGTCAAGGCAAGCACAGCAGCAGCGCACTTCATCAAAGTTGCGGCATGGCTACCATCGATACAGTGAAGAAGCAAAGAAAGCTCCGAATGCAAACGGGTTACATCTTTGAGCCTGGATGTGATTTCACGTATAATACGGTGGACCACGTCCTGCATACCTCGACTAATCGCATCAGAAGGGCAGCCCTTTTCCTGACATGACCAGTCGCAGCCATACAATTGAATTTTTCTCCCGAAATAAAACTAATTTAGGCTATGCTAGAATAATGATGTCACGACACTGGGGCCAGTAATAATAATAATAATAATAATAATAATAATAATAATTAAAATGAAGATGTGTGTCCACTACGCTGTGGCCCCCTGGTGATCTCGAAGAGCGACGTGACTTGGTTTTCGTAGACTTCATACTGATAAATCTCAATGTTCACGACAGTCGTTTTAACGAAATTTCCTTTAGGTCTACAGACCACGCTGCTTTGTTAGCCTTTTCACGCACCACTTCAATATTACGCACGACATCTTAAGACTACGTACGTATACGCAAGCACAAAGCCTATAGACCGCACCAAACAAAGTGCAGCGAAATGCGATAGCACCAAGTTTCCTTATATAGATGCCATTTCGAGTACAATCGAATGAAAAGATTTCTACCGGTAGTATACTTTGCAGCCGGCGCATGCACAGTCATACGCCTTCATTCTCTGTCCCAGACAACGCTAAACCACCTGCAACTTCCGGCTGCGTCTAGGCTGCTTATATTTTTAAAGATAGAAAAACAAAAAGAGAAATATGTGCAGTGATTCAACGCGAATGCATTACACATGCTCCAGCAGCACACCTCTGATTACCTGCGATTACCTTCACTCACCTTCATCGAAACGCTATTAAGGGAATATGAACGGAAGAATGGACGAATGGATCATACAATGAGTGAATGAATTCAGGAAAAGTGAAGATCGAACCGAACTACGCGCAACGCTGCACAGGAACCCTTGCATGCGCATTATAATCTTACATCACATAATGACAGTTTGATAGGCAGTGAGCGAACACCCATGATGCTGCGCATTTCACACCCTGTTGGGTTGCACAGAACTCTACCATTAAAAACCCGAATTCGACAATGTCATCGTACTACAGTAAGCCCTGCATGAATATGAACGGTGATTACATGAGCTAAGCCTCACACAACACACACGGTAGACCTCCCGAAAGGAAACACTCCTCTTATACACTTCCACAGCATCAACGAGAACGCATTAAAGAACGAAGGTGCATACAGCTCGTCAACAAAATCGCAGCCCGTACGACCGTCTAGCAGGCAACAGTGAATGCAACGAGGCTGCCAAGGGTGCCCTGCGTATATAAGCGGTCGCGTGCACACCAGCAAAGCGAGGAGGGGCACCAGTCCGAACAAGAGGCACTTAACGCCACGCCACAACGACGTCCTAAACTTTTACGACGCGGAGGGGATGGCCACCGTCGGCGCTGAACTTGGAAGCGGCGCGGACCGTTGTATATGTGCGCGGGGAGGTGACGTTTTTACGACTACGACGACGTCTGTGTATATAGGTCGTGTGGCTCTCCCCGGGCATACTATAGCCACCTGAATCTCGCCGGGCCACTCGGCAAAGTCTCCCCCCTTCTTACGACGCATAAACACTGCCTTTCCGTAGTCCCATTGCACGCGTGAAGAGACCAATATTGAGGAGCGGAACCACCCACTCTAATGGAACACCGTGCGCTCTATATCACAGTTGTTTATTACGCGGGTGAACGGATGTATTGTGGCTGGTCATTTTGGTCACCCTTTAACGGTAATTATTCGACTACAGTCGAATGCGTACATATCGAACGCGCACATAACGAATTGTTGTGCATATCGAACTGATGTGAAACCCCCTTGAGAATATTTGCGATTTATAAAATACTTTTTTACAGTGAAACCTGCACATATTGTATCTGAAAGGTATCACAACAGAGTCTATACGTAAACATTTTGACATGTAACATATCTTTTATATCGCATAGTGAAGAGGATCATACTGCTCTTCGGTAGACACAATAATTCGTTATAAGTGGGTTGGATATGTGAGAGTCTGACTGTTTTCTGAATTACCTGCACACATAAATTCTTTTTATTCCCGTCAGTATTCGATATTGACAGGTCCTCTTTTAATAGTGTCTTCAGTGTTGTGTTTCAGATCTTCGACTACATTGTCACTACTCATGGCATGCCCCATCCTGTGATAACGTTCTCGGAGACAGAAATATTCATTAACAAAACAAAAATCACGCGCAGACAGCAAAAGATCACCGGTTATTAACCTTACCCAGGTGAAATCTATGCCGAAACCGCCAAGCCAGTTCATAAGTCAACGTACTAGCACTGAACCCACCTAAAAGGCACCTGTAGTGAGCTGTTCTTTCTTTGTTGTTTTTTGTTCAGGCATACAGATTGTGACATCTGATGCTGTGAGGCAGAAATTAATCTTCAGATTTTCGATACTGCTTGCATCTACTGCTATCAAGATCAATACACACTCACAAATCGCATGCTAAAATAATCATCATAATTTATGCAGCGCGATTTCGGTTGTCGTATAAATTATTACAATTTTGTGCCATGCGCTTTAACTTCATGAAATAGGCGCTAAGAAACAAATGTCGGCTACATCAAATACAAATTATTTGGTGTATTATATGCTGTATCACCATTAATTTATTACGGAGGAGTTTTTTTTTCCCTCCTTTTTGACCTTCGCTAACATTATGCCAAACCACTGCCATTGACTTTAATGTTGGTAAGCATGCGTCTTATGTAAGCAGAATCATTTCTCGCTATAAACGCCAAAATAGTGCACACGAGCTTGTTTCCTTGCCTAAATGTGTCCGCGTTTCAGTAAAAACTAATTACATGTGTTATCACGCAGCGCAAGCCAGGCCTATAATGTTATCGGTGGGTTCTCGAATGTTGTCGATGATTCTCATCTATTTTCCGCTGAGACGCGAGAATCCGTGTATATTGTGGAACTTTCGCGAGCAGTGGTGCGATGACGTTGAAACGTACGATGCATACGTGCACAAAATGCGATGTGATTCAACGATGACCAGATTATTTCGACAGACAGAGGGACGAGCTCGATCGATGACCGAGCTCGCCCTGTGTCGTACTTCGAGCGCCGCTTTCTTATACTTTGAGTGAGCTGGCTGGGTACACGTTGGCCCGGCAAGTTAATATTTGGCAATACGTTCATCATCATTGTCTCTTAGATATATCTCACCCTCGCGCTTACATGCGCTGAAGAGCAAAAAAAAAAAACATTATTGAGGCACCACCCGCGGGAAGTCACCGCATCTGGCTTTTACATTTATTCAAACGTTAATTTTTTTATCCCTAGGTCTCGTTTGTGTAGGAATGTAGCTTTAGGTTGCATAGTAATGAATTAATAATTACTGATAGTCGATGGTTGACGCTTTAACAGATCACAGTTGTGGCTATAGCTGTCTTCTCTATTGCCAGTGCTCTGACATTTCTGACATCAAACATGAATGCGCGCGAATAGATGAGTGCACGCACATCAATCAATAGACATCTATGCACATGGGTGAGATGAATGCCACATAGAATGCACGTGTTCACATTACCTGTCACACTATTCTTTCTAGCAAATGAATTCGCGTTTGCTGTGTCAGCCTAATGGCGAAGAACATTTTTGTAGAGGAGCAAAGGGAAAGTGCAATGAGAATGAAACTTCGCAATTTCATTTTTGTCTGATCACTCGAAACTCACATAGTCAGCTTCATTCCAAGCTCATGCTCTGTGCAAATAGGAAGATAAACTTCGCAAAACTGCTCAAATATAATTATTACTTGAATACTCGAAGCTTAACCCTCCGAGTACCTCCGTAATAACAAAACACGCCGCACAAAATGAATATGGGAGTGCTTGCAACTTACACTAACCCGGTCAACGATAGATGGACCACGGAGCTGCCTATTTGGCATGGAATAGCCTTCATTCATAACGGGAGGACACGACTTCTGCGGTATGCTAGCGCCAAGATTAAAAACATTAGATTCAATGCACTATCGGGAGCATTGTTTGGACAATGGGCAACGACCCATTCAATATACTTATCTCACTGCTGCAAAACTGCCGCGCGTTTAATAGCAGTTTTCTCGGTGTAGTCTGCTTACAATTATTCTTACCTGCGAAGTGTATTTGTCACCGTTCTTTGAAACAAACTGTGACGGGATTGCAGGAACTAGGTGTTCTTTTATTGCGTTATAGCTGCTACGGATACAAAATATGACCATGAAAACGTATACAAGATTTAATGTGATGTTTCTTCTAGGCCGCTGTTTTAACTACCGATATA
Organism: Rhipicephalus microplus; assembly: GCF_013339725.1. Classification (NCBI taxonomy): domain Eukaryota; kingdom Metazoa; phylum Arthropoda; class Arachnida; order Ixodida; family Ixodidae; genus Rhipicephalus; species Rhipicephalus microplus. The sequence continues at coordinate 106,281,526 of NC_051170.1, forward strand.
CGTCCCCAATTTGCCCCCTGTCCACGGTTTGAGACATTCTTTAGAGTGAAGAAAAAATGGTCATTATATTGCACATTCGCCAACCTCCTATCGTTTATTCCGTGATGCATTAAAAGAAGGAGAGCGAACATGAAATTGACAAATACTATATATTTGTGTCACAAAATAAACGCGGCTGTCACGCCTGCGTGCCAGGTTTTGTATACCCCGAATCATCGCCTTTCAAGTAGGCCTCACTATCGATTGGTACGCCACGAATGCGAGCAGTAGATTTTTGACCATATAGTTATAACAACATCAGAAATCATGGAAGCAATGCTACGAAGTACGTAAATTATCTGCTCAAATTTTTACGTCAGAATCATGTACTTGGTTTAACAGCATATCAAAATGCAACATATAATTACGTGTAACAGTAGTCATGCTGACGCTGCATCTTACATTTTTATATCATTTAGTGATCATTGAAATGCACTTCACGGTTGCTCACTGTTGCCGCAGCATGGTAACGTAATAGTCCAGTGATCGATAATCATAATATTCTCACAATATGGCTATGCTACCTACCCATACATGATTAATCATGATTTTCAATTGATATACGGGTAAACATTTTATGTATGAGCTCCGGAGTAATTGTTGTAAATTGTAGAAGGCAAGACACCAGAAACTGTTCTTTTCAGACATTCGGCTTTGTTTCGTAAGTACTGTATTATACTTATGTGCGGATACTTATGTACGGAGACACCATGCCCTTTCGGTGTAACGTTTAGTATCATTAAAATATACAAACAGTTTTGTTGCTTGTTGAACTCTTCTCAGCATGTGACAAAGGCAAAAAATAAGAAGCAAACGCTGATATGACCCTGTAGTAGCAGATTCATCGATGTTATTAACGCGACAGCTTCACAATGTATACACTCCAAGCACAGATGTTTTGCAAGCAGTGTATTTGTGATATACATGTGTATGTATCTGGCGATGATTACTCTTCAGAGATTTATATAGGACAGCATACGAAAAAGATTAGCAGCCGGAGAATACACGTGGTAATAGTGTGGCAATTCGGTGTTCCTATTGCATATATCGCACAAGAATGTTTGAACATTTAAGACAGACGCGAGTAAAATAACTGAACGGCAATAGTCAACAAGACACATTTTGCAGTTATTTCCAGTTCCAGTTAGCCCGTGCGACAATACTACAAGCACACTGTCGTATTTTTCAGCACAAATGCATGCGCTGGTGTCGCTTCTCTTAGCTTAACGTGTGACGCATGTTGCTAAGTGTAGCAGATCAGTAAAAATAGCATTGATACGAATTACAATATCTTAGAAAAAGATTATGATCAGAAAATGAAGTGTTGCCCAAACAGTATTGGGACCTTCGTGATCTGTAGTATTTGTTTTAAAAGAAATTAGTCATGTTGTTGTTGAATGCCAAACGACATTCCAAGTATACTTTAAGGACTGGAGTGTCTATTTCCTTTTTTTATATAAAATACAAAGTAGCTGCCTCATAACGAATACAAAATTTTCTATATTTACATGAGCAACGTCTTCACGAAAAACAGGAAAATGAAGAACATAGACAAATATAGAAGTGATTTTAGTGCATCCCAAAAATTGTATTATTTAGCTCTGTCTGAACATTTTTGGCATACTCTGTACGTACGAAACACTTCCACTCTTAAAAAAATATTTTGAGGTAGTTCATACCGGTTTAGGTTATTACTATTGAACGATAGTGTGAGTTCGAATATCTTTATTAGGCACAAGAACAGCCTGATCTGGTCGCTGGTTAAAAATGTCGAGCATTAACGAATATTTACAGCCGATCTGCGTACGCTATGAGCACTTATTAATGAAAAATTTCAGCCACAGTTTACTTTCACTGTGATGAAGCGATATCTATTTTTTTTAATTCACTACTATTTTACACCGTCATTTTATTACGCCCACGATTTTGTGGTTTCACGCCCACCATGAACACCGTTAGTATTATTTTGAATTTTCCTTGAGTTTTCTAATATTCCAATCGACGCACACAGAGCAAGTTTTCTTTTTTAAACGCTCACTCGTCCTTGGTGAAACGGCATTTGTATACATAAACAAACTTGGTTGCCCGAGTGAGTCATACAGCATAGCAAAAAAAGAAAAAACACGCCCCGTGCAGTTTCAAACATCGAATAACACAAACACGCTATAAAAACGAAAATCAATTCGCATTACGCAGTCTCAGCGCTATCTTTCCCTGCGTTGCCACCCGCCTCGGTTCAACCGGTAGCACATCCGCGCACGGGAAATACAGTGCGCTGCTGCCCCGCAAGAAACAGCGCAGCCCAACGCTTTGCATGATGACGGCATCGGCGTTATCGTAAGTACTCAATGCTTCCAAGACATCGGCGTTGACGACTCACCGTTTGCGGAATACTTTCCAGTCTTCCCTCGTCCAACGAGGCGGCGAGCTCGCTGGTCCTGCGAAGATCGGGAGTCGAGACGGGCGCCGGCGGGAGCGGCGGGCGTTTCGCAAACATGGCGGCTTCCCGACGCCTCCGTTGCCGGCGTCTCGATGGGGGTTGTTGTACGCCGGTGTCGATGGCGGCCGCACGCTCCAAGTGCGACGGTCGTTAGCGTAGTTGCACTGTAGACGGCGAAACGTCGAGAGCAGGAATGTTTTAGCTGCTGACCGCACCTCGTATTGTGACGAAGATGCGGAGAGCGTTGCGAGTCTTGTTTCGCTCGGAAGCGTGTCGCGAATAAGAGGCGCGTCTCCGGATAATGTATCACTGCACGCGGATCGTCCGAGAGCGGCACGTCTCGGCGCCCGGTGACGGCCTAGCCCCCGCGTTGCTTTCATGGAAATTTTTTTTGATAACACGAAGCTCAGTGTGAAAACTTGGAACTGATGTAAGACGTTAGTTTAGGAGCAGAGTTTGTAATCGTTTCAAGGAGCCGCCCGACTCAGATAAGGATCGAAGAAAAGGCTCGCACAGTCCTGACGTGTTATGGGTTTCACGTTATCATATCTCAGTCTTGCTGCGCTTTGAAACACGAGGTTTTAAATAAAGCGCATTACAATTTCTGTTCTTTTACATGCACGTTTTCAACTCGTACGAGAATTCTGTTCTTTTACATGCGAATTGCATTCGAACGTAGTTGTGGCTATGTGCTATTTCAAATGAAAATACTCAGCAAATCAATTGTTCAATTTACAGGAAACTCATGTCGTACGTATTATGATGTCACTACCTTGCTTTTTATCAAATTTTAGCGTTCCGTAACTTCTGGTAAAGCTAATTTGGTGTTCTATCTCGCATTTCTCACAGCCATACTCATAACAGACTTAAGTGTGACCTTCTCTTTGCAATCTTACATAAAAACAATAATCGATCACTGATAGTTACATAGAATTTACCAAGAAGGCATTTCTTTTACTGGAATCCACTTGCTCTCCTCCGCTGCACATATAACGTGTCAAGCGACATCGACTGCAAATGTGTCTAATCGAAAACCTCAGTATGAGCAACTGGACGAAAACTATTTTGGTCATGTGTTAAACAAATCGTAGGATTCATGTACAATAATGAAATATTTAGACGCAATCAGTGTTAGGAAGCTGCCCAGTATCAAATAAATGTGTGCACGCTAAGTTTTCCAGAATAGCAAGGAAAGGTGTCTTCTTCTGAGTACCAGTGCAGCCTTTTTTTTTTTCGTTTTCTCTAACATGTGTACTCAAAATTTACTTCGTCGGTTGTTTCGATATGATGACCAAAATGCACATTTGTGGCACGGTAAAGGATTTGAAAATGATGAGCAATATTTATTACACCTCGCATGCTAACTAAATAAAGATTATCTAGCCACATGCTTAAGTTGCGAAACAGCCAGGTAGCTACAGTATATAGAAAAACTTATTGTGCCTCTAACTTCTTGCTTCTAGCCATGTAATGCTATTGATATCACATGTTTGTTGTGGTTGACTGCGTACTTATTCTTGTTGGCAGCCAACAGGCAAAAGATGACAAGGGAGACGTACTGCTTGAGATCTGTACACAAATTTTACTTGAGTGACATGGCTGCGGATAATCTCGGTTTACAATGTACAAGGTTTTAACAACGACACGCATTTTTTGTCCATGAGATGGAAACAAAAAGAACAAAAAATACACAAAGTTCTGATGAGTCATTCATGGTGCATTTATGCTAAACGGAATGGTTCGAAATTCGGGCCTTCACTTTCAATGCTATCAAAACACTACAAAAGCGTCCATACCATCAGCTATGTAGCAGGGTAATGCGGAAGTTAGCACCGTATTCCAATGGTATTAAGGTAAGCTCTTACAGAGGCTTTTCTGAAGAAACTAGGCAAACGTTTTCGATAGGACAACAGCAATGTTTCTTCAGGTTAGAACAAATGTATAAGCTCACGTCAGAAAGTCCAATAGAAGTGTATTTCTTTCCGAAGGAATTTCGTAGCTGAGTCGCAAATTAGAGAGAATGCGTAATAAAGAACAATGCATTAGAATATCTTGTTGACCTTTTTGTATAGTTTTGCACATTCATCGGCCAAAGTGCAACGCCTAAATAAGCTGAAAACAGTTATGATCAACGGTTTGCCTTTACAATGGTTTATGCTGAAGCTGCATTACGATGTTCACATTAGTGTTAACAATCAGTTAAGTAACACGCAGCAACATAAACATGAAAATCTAGACAGTAGTAAACATGCGCCATCATTATATTTAATTTTTCAGAATGAAGAAGTTGAATCTCGAGCAGTCAAAAGCAATATACAAAGCACCATGTGGTACAGTGCTGAAAAATATCATCACAGAATATTTTTCAAAAAAAAAACAATGGAAGCTAGTAATCAGCAGTAACCGACATATCTCCGCGTGAAACACAACATCACTAACTCCGCACTCACAAGCTCAAGAGTTGAATGATCGAAGTGGCGTGAGTATTTTCAAGTTTACTTACCCGCGTCTAAAATTAAATACAAGGGGTGAATGAATATGAATGACCGCAGTGTCAAGCCATGGCCAAGCAGACAAGGAAGAGCCTACGACTATGTTGCTCTTGGGGGGGAAAAATTACATACAGCAGTACGCTCAAGAAACAAAAGGATAAGTATTCAAGGGTCACGGCATACTTCATGACACAACCATATAGACATTACCTTTACAGTCAACAGTTCCCTTTCATCACCAGGAAAATAAAAAATAAAATAAAGACGAGTGAGAATAGCGTAACACAGGTACACGCACAAGAAAGTCAGAGCGCCATCAACGCGTCACACCAATCAAAACATGATGCGTTTCGCGACAAATGTGCTTTACGTATTTTTTTTTTCTTTCTTCGTCACGCGCACAACACGCTTCACGACTGCACAAAGATAACACACTCACACACACAACACGTGTGCGCGTTTTCGCAGGGCGAGAGAGAAAGACTGTGAGCACTGCCTTCTCTGCCGGGACACGGTCGTCACACACGCACATACACGCACTTCCTCGAATCACGAAGTATAGCGGGTACACAGGGACAGACAAGAATGAACCGAAGAGATGCCTCGGTGATCGCACACGTCCGTCGACCAGCGGCGCGTTACACACACACACGGCAAACACAAATCGCGCTGGATACGTGTATATGTACCGTTGCCGCCTACCAGGCAACACGAAGCACTGCGTACTCTCAGTAAAGAATGTTGGACAGTCGAATTCAGCAGGTGAACACAGTCACTGTAGTAGTCCCAGACAGCTTCGACTGATCGAGTCCAGTTTCCGCTGCTTGTCTTCGGGAACACGGCAACTTGCGCAGCCGAACACTGCGGCTGTATTTTACCAACCAGTTCTTCGAGACTAAGGTCATGGGGGACTTCTCAACGCCCAGCTGCAGCTTGTTTTTTTTTCTTGTTTTTTTTTTCTTCCTATTCCCATGTCGCACGTCTCACGGTGACTCTGGACCAGAAGAAGGAGTTTGCGCGTCGGAGAAGGACAGCGGGACGAACAACAGGGGAAAGGCGCCACAGTCGGCAGCATTGTCTGTGCAGACGTGTCGTCCGCGTTCATACATCGCGACGATGAAGAAGGCGGCTGCAGTCGAGCCCATTTAGCGTGTCGGAAGTCGCCAGGGAGTAGTACGTTGCCATGCGAAATATAGGTTGTCAGTAGCGAAGCAGCAGAAAGGAGATCCTCCAGCATTAGTACCAGGAGCAGAACAGCGTCGGGCCGTCCTGCTTCGAGATGATGCGGACGCCCTTCCTCCGCTCCCGGCAAGAAGGCGCCGCGTGGGGTGCCTTCCCCGCGCATCACCTCTTCGGATGTGCTAACGGAGAAGAAAGCTTGCGCACTTTGCGTGTGCAGTGTCGGAACGCCCGCAGTGTAGAAGCTATCTCGAGGAACACAGACAGGCAGAGAAGAAAGACGAAGATCGGCAGCTGCTGAGCCAGGCGCGAAATGGCAGCCGTCGGACGACCCTTACACCCGCGTCGTGTCACTCTTTTTTTTGTTCGCGGGACCGGCCAGACCCGGGCCGATGTTGCGTTGTGGTGGTTGTGTGGTGGATCTCGCTTGCCAAGCTTTTTTTTTTTCTTGCTGTGGTTGCGCAACAGGGGTGCATGCAAGGGGTGCGCTGCGAGTGGTGGTCGCTAGCATGAGGTGCTCAATGGGGAAGGGGGGGGGGGTGAAAAAAGAAGGCGCCGCTTAGCTTCTCGGGACACAAAGGTGTGCGCCTACGCAAGCGCCACCACGGTATCTCCAGGGGGGCGCCGATGTGACCGCGGGGGTTCGCGCTGGCGAGAACTGACCGTCCTTCCAATGCTTCGCCGCAAATGCACAACCTTGCGCATTCGTAGCCTACAGGGGCGGGGGGGGGGGGGGGGCAGACTGGCTTGCGCGTTTCTTTTTAACGAGTTCTCGAAACACAGGTAGGACCTTTCGCGGAAGAAGGGAGGGAATTCAGAAAGGCGACCGGATAAAAAAAAAACACAAAACAAGTGTTTTTGCGGCGTGGGCGGTTCGTCATTGTAACCTGTTCTCTTTGCACTCCTATAACTATTACCTCGCATAGGAAAAAAAAAAGTGCAGGGCATCCTTGTTGCGTGGTGGTATGACTTCAAGGTCACCCATACCATGGCTCTCGCAGCTCAGTATGCCGCTGAAGTGCCCGCAATCTAACGAAAAAGGAATGTCCACTAAGCGAAAATTTACTTTGCCTGACAGTTGCGCTCCGGTCCTGGTTAGAGCTGAATTCTAAGTAACTCTGGCGAAAAATGTAACGAGCGCGCGGTATCCACCAGTGCTCGTTTTGGCAAGCCCGAACAGCACCTTGTAAAACAGAGCGTAATCCAATAGCGTGCTTTCTAAGACAACACGGCTGCTGGGTATCGATGCCCCTTGAGCAGCACCGAAAAAAAAAAAACCTCGGCCTGTCATGATTTTCAAAATTTTGCTCGGGCTATGCGAAACCGCCTACCTCTGAACCAGAAAGCATCACTGAATTCAGGCTACGAATGAAACCCCGATGGTCATGTTGTCGCAATGCAAACGTGCCCGGCGGCTCGGAACAGCCATTGCGCTTTGGCCTGAATGCTAATTTAGTATCTCGACGGAAAAAAGACGAGGGACGGTAAAGGAGGGGACATGATGCGGAGGTATGCTTAGTCGATTCACAGTGAATGATTACATTATCATGTGAACTGCGCAGCTGCATGTCAAATATGTTAATGGTAAAACCACAGATATTGCACTGAGTGGCGTTTGCATTTTTCGGACGAATCGGAGCGCCGTTATAAACGTATAGTTTGCCAAAAGGTCACAGTGGATACGTATGTACGGTATATCGCACTATATAGACAGTACAAATTTCGTTGGGTAACGGTGCTCCAGTCGGGGGTATGCAATTAATAAATACATATTTATATTTGTGTAAAAATAAAAGGTCATTATGCGTCATGTGCTACGTATATGCGGCATAGTGAATACATCTAGTGATAGAGCGAGTCTATACAATGCATTATCGTTATATCAAAGTGCTCTAAAAATATTTGGTAGCCTTTACGTATAGCTAGAAGGTATGTTTCAAAGGGAGAAAAAATACGTATAATGGCAAAACGTATGTGGATAATCCCATGGGTTACCGTCAAACAAAATAGGAAACCTTTTTTTTTTAAATCCTTGATACATGCTGAAGCCTGTGCGCATGCGCCACTCCGCCTACAGCTGCATGTCGGCGCCGACAACTGCAGGATGGCCTCCGAGATTGCAGACACGCCGCGCGCCCGCCATCTCTGAGGCCATGACAGGAGCGAGCGGTAAACGCTGTCACCCACAAGACGGCGCTGGCGCATGCGCAGATGGCTTGAAGTACCGGCTCCGTAGGAGCCGCTGCCGCAGGCGAAGTCGTGCACGCACAGCTGCTTCATCAGAGTGACGCATTGTGAATCACAGAAGGTCATAACTCTCAAAACACGCCGGACTTCGAGAGCATTCCGTTTCTTATGTGGCTAGAAATATAAGGGGGACGTTCTGGAGCACAATTAGTGTGTTTGGTGCTCCAGATGGTAAACTATGCCTATATAGCATAATGTTATTAAAATCCTAATTTTTACCTCACATGAATTGTCGCATAACCAATCGTAACCAAAATTAACGCTGTAATGAATGATTATGAGTTTTCTGATTCACACGTGCTCTGTATGAAGGAAGCAATATGATGCACATAAGCCGATTGGTGACGTCATGAGTGCCCTTTGGCCAATAGGGAAAAAAAAGTTGTTCATTTTGCAGAAACAAGGTGCACAAGGATCCTTGAGTTACTTAACTCCAACCTCAATGCAAACATCGCATAGCCCCGGTCAAACAAATTCCAGCTGAAGAGGTATGTCCTCAATGCTTCTCCTGGACACTCATATTCGGGCTCAGCAGAAAGATAACAAGTTGGTTTCTTCGCCCGAGCAAGTAACTTTAATTTATGGCCCTCTTGCTAACCATAAACAAGTACGGCTCTCCATCTCAACATACAAAAACAAAACTATACAAGCAATGAGACTCATGTTGTACTCACTCGAGTAATGACCTGATGCTCTCGAAGCAAGCACATTATATGGCTCAGCATTCGGCAGTGGTCATACAACGTGGCCTGTACTAACTGTTACATCAGTGCCACTGCGCGCGAGCAGGAACAACGTATGCCGAGACTTCCAAGATTTGTCCAGGACCTCAAAATAAGAGTTTTGAGGCGCACTGCTTCTTCGAAAGTTCTCATCGAATTCTCGAAACTAAAAAAAAAAAAACTGGCTGTCATCAAATTCCCCAATAAATCGTCCCCGGAAAAGCTGTCCTCGTTTTCACAGCAAGTTCGTTTTTCCTGCAGCTCACATATGCTACACGTATGTGGCGTGAAGAACAGTCGCGGCAGCTGCGCAGACTCGCGAGTGCAGGCGCCACACGTGCGAATGAACTCGTACAAGAAGTTGCCTAAACCGTCGTACAGACGTGCGTGCGTGTATGTGTATAGACGTGTGACTCGCTCTCTTAGCGCGCAGACAGCCACAAGGCGGGGGGAGGGAAGGCTATAGAATGCAAGTGTTCTTGGTGGGTGCTTGTGGTGGGGGGGGGGGGCGAAATAAGAAACAAAAAAGCGAGGGTAATAAAACGGGGGGCGATGGAGATGCGCGTCAGCGGTGGCTCACTGCGGCCCGTGGTCGGGGTGGTGCGTAAGCTCGGGCGGCCCGTGTCCCAGTGCGAGGCCGGCTTCCAGCTTGGCCTTGTTCTCTTTCTTCCACTTCATGCGCCGGTTCTGGAACCAGATCTTGATCTGGCGCTCGGTGAGACACAGGGCGTGCGCAATCTCTATCCTCCTCCGCCGGGTCAGGTAGCGATTGAAGTGGAACTCCTTCTCCAGCTCCAGAGTCTGGTAGCGCGTGTACGTCTGGCGGCCCCGCTTTCGCTCTGCGACAAAGGAGAAAGAGAGACGCGCGTGCGTTCGTTAGTTATCGGCAAGTTGCTACGGATCGGGAAATATGGAACTGCGTGACGCGATAATGGCGAACAGGGTATGTACGAGTATACAGATGCGTGAACTATGCCATCTGGTAACTCCAACACACAAGCCCTAACTAGCCCAGCTGTCTAAACTTAGGAAATATAGCGGTCTACTGTACAGTCATGAAGGACAAAGATGATCCCCACAAAAAGGGCCTTACAAGCAATACGGTGATTTCTCCAAGGCAAATAAATGATCGCGGTTAACGCACGGCGTGAGGAAATTTTATCAAAATTAGATACAGAAGTCGTACCCACTTATAACAATACTCAAGTACCATGAAAATTTCAGTGTTATAACAATAGTTTCTATAAACAGGGTGCACAAAAAATAATGCGTAATGCAGCAAAGGCAACCTGTCTTGAAATACTGTTAAATCCGATGGGATACACCATCAGTGATAAAGATGACAAAGCTGCCGATTTTTCAGACATGCTTGAAAATTCAGGCGCTTTCACGGAAGCGCCACAAACCAGTGGATGTATGACAGCGCGATACTGAAAAATTTTTCTTTGTATAAATTTTTTACTCAAATTGTATGAGTGAAAGTGCACTAGCCGAAACCACCGCCAAACCTGCGCCATAATGAATTTTACAAGTCAACTTTGCCGCAGTGCCGAAGATTTATGCGGAGAAGCATATCAAAAAATACGAAGGGGCACTGGGGGACGGTGTTGTGGACGGAGGTTCAGCAGCTTGAATTTCTCGTTTTATTCTTTGTCTTCAAGGATTTAGCGTTTCATTACTTTTCGGTACGGACATCCAGCAGCTAGAATTCATCGTTAAAAGCGATAATGCGGCACGATGGCATTGCTGTACTCTGTAAGCGGCTTATTTCATAGGAAAACACGCAAAAGTTGACGGTGCAGCAGCTTATCGTTGCTGTAACGAATGCATTGTTAAAACCAGTATCATTATTAGTCAATTGTAAAACTGATATATAAAAAGAAATAATTAATTCAAATTTAGGTGGCGTTCCCTTAATGAGACATATCATTCCAGCTGAAGAGATTTAACCTCAGTGAATACCTTGTGCAACAGGCTGAAGAAATATGGAACTAGCGTGGTCCCATGTTCCTTCTTCTTGCCGCCTTTACGCCAGTAATCGTGTCTTGTTCCTGTACTCGATAGCAACTAGCCCAACTGTCATCCTTGACGAACATCAGGTTTTAGCTATTACGGTCGTTGACTTCAAGAAGTTGTTTAGTGGTCCTTCATTATTATAATGCTCGTAGATGGGTATACTAAAAAAAGGCGAAATGGAGGTTGTCGCAATAAATATTTCAAACGATATTCTTCTAGGCGACGAAAACCGTAACTCTAGATACCCTCTCGGCTTGTAAATGTTCAGACTTTAGTTTCCCCGACAGTGAATACTTTTTGACGATATCCCGTTTCTCATTGTAACAACTTCTGTAAGAAGTGCCGGTCGTGTTCTGCATAGCGCGAACAAAGGATGCAAAGCAACACAACGCTTCTTGTGCTCTTTCTTTTACGATTGTGGCGGTGGTGTTTGAAAAACAGACCACACTTTCATAACGATTAGACAAAGGACGGCTAATGATGAGCATTCCAGTCCACAAAATATCCTTCATCACACCCACTTACAAAAACAAAAAAAGGTTAGGTGTTTATGGACAGTGAATGTAGTCAGTCGTTCCATTTATATATTTATAGCTGTTGACAAAGCAAACTCTGCACAGATATCAATGCCAAGGCGGGTAAAACTGAGTGAGGATGCTATTCACAGCTGCGTCCATACGTTTTAACGAGACTGCTTGCTGGCCCAGTTGGTACTTACTTAAAGACATAATGTAGCCGCGAATTAAAACACACACATAAGCGAGGTACGCGTCCGGTATTCGTGTTCCTCCCTTCTGTGTCTTTTAATCAGCGGCTCAATTGTGTTTTAAATGCGTCCACACCTTGGTCCCATTCTTGAACGCTTGAACATAATACGGCAAACTAGCACTGAGGGACGCAATATGTCGTGTGTTCCGGTGAGATGTGTGCACATGCATGACGACATCACATATGCGCACCTGGCGACAGATCACCGAAGTAGATGAACCTACGCTAAAGAGTCGTCACGATAGCACGTTACTGCTATTTATGGCTCTTCATGCATTTCGTGTATGCATGACACCACATGAAAAAAAAAAGAAGGAAAATGTAAACTCCGCGTGCGCGAAATTTCATCGCCCAAATTTGGCGGCAAAGAGTTCAAACTAGTACAAGAAGTATCTAATCACCAAATAATGCAGCAATGATATTGATGCGGACAAACCAAATAGCATATGATTAACTTCAAAAAGTGACCCGCGCATAGACAAGTGCATAATAAACATGAGCTCGTTCAAAACGCAGGCATATTAATGAGCTACATCTTATGCCTCGCATTTATGGTTTTCATAATTTGGAGCCGTATACGCCTATACTGTTATGCATGAAGGAGCAAGAAAAAACAGGCCAAAAACATGTAGCCAGCAAGTTTTAGCGAGTAAGTGAGCGAAAAAGTGTCGTATACAGGGCACGACGAACGTAACATTCTCGCGGGTTATGGAGGAGGAAGGGGAGGAGGAGGAAATTTTAAGCGGAAGGACAGGGAGGTTAGCCAGTTCTTAGACCAGCTGGCTACCCTGTACTGGGGAAAGGGGTGAGGGGAATAAAATATGATAAAAAGAAATGCTGCGAAGAGAGAGAGAGAGAGAGAGAAAGTATGAGGGCGTATAGAGATTTGAGGTCCCCTACAAACAGAAGCATGCTCAATTGCGATTAGATAGCCAAGGAAGCGGCGGAACGTGTTTTGTTGACTGCCACCCAGATGCATGCTTGTATAGGCTGACCTCGATGAAGCCGCAATACAGGCCAGCTGGGCAACCACGCCCTGACAGAACAAAATCCTGGGACCCTGGGCCTACCCGGTCTGCACGAGCCACCACTCTGAGGACGTTTTGTGGTTAACGGAAGCAATCGGACCAAGAGACAAACTGTGACTGGTCACGGACGACGCGTTGCTGCCTAGTACTTGAATAGTGATCCAGCCTCTACATTTATGTCACCAACTATTCTCTTTCACTTTTTGCCCCACTTTCCCCATTCGCAAGTACAGGGTAGCAAACCGGAGTTTTTTTCTGGTTAACCTACCTGTCTTATTATATATATATATATATATATATATATATATATATATATATATATATATATATATATATATATATATATATATATATATATATATATATATATATTGTAACGGGGAAGATTTATTCACCGAGAGCTGGTCTTGCTAACGGCTTAGAGAGCGCACAGTCAAGCAGGCCAACGGGAGAAGCTTCAGAGTCCAACCCACTACAACCACGTTGTCGTCTTCTTCATTTGGGTGCCAATTCAGCTGTGTCGGTGCGACAGTTCCATACACGTATCATCACCCCGGCCCGTAAGGCACCGTCTCGGTGCCTGTTAAATGAGCGAGTCGGCGTTGTAGGGCTTGAGACGAGAAACGTGGACCACTTCCGTTCTGGGAGCAGCAGCTGATGAGTTTGTGGTAGCGGCAATCTCGTAGGTCACAGGTGTGACCTGACGAATGACTCGGTAGGGCCCAGCGTATCGCGATAGTAGTTTCTCGCAAAGGCCAACACGTCGAGATGGGAGCCACAGGAGAACAAGAGATCCCGCAGAAAAAACGGCATCTCTATGTCGACGGTCATAAAGAGACTTCTGTGCTGTCTGCGACGACGATAACCGAGCACGCGCTACCGCACGTGCCGTTAGGGCACGGGTGATTGCATCCTGAGCGTACGAGGTGGAGGATGGGTGGTCTGATGAAAGCAGTGTGTCGAAGGGCAGTAAGGGATGACGTCCGTAGAGTAGATAAAAAGGGGAGTAGCCCGCTGTTTCATGATGCGACGAGTTATAGGCGAAGGTTACGAACGGAAGAGCTATGTCCCAATCAGTGTGGTCGGTAGATACGTACATGGAAAGCATGTCCATCAATGTGCGGTTTAGTCGCTCCGTAAGGCCGTTAGTCTGAGGGTGGTAAGATGTGGTGAAGTTGTGACGGGTAGCACAAGATCGGAGTAGATCATCAACCACACGAGATAGAAAGTAGCGACCACGGTCTGTGAGCAGGTGAGTCGGAGCGCCGTGCTGGAGAATAATGTCGTACAGCAGGAAGTCGGCAACGTCGGTTGCGCAGCTGGTTGGTAGCGCTCGAGTGATTGCATACCGAGTGGCATAGTCTGTGGCCACTGCAATCCATTTATTTCCAGTTGTAGAAGTAGGAAAAGGGCCTAGCAAGTCCAACCCCACTCGATAAAATGGCTCGGCTGGAACTTCAATAGGTTGAAGTAGACCGGCAGGGGGAGTCGTAGGCTTCTTTCGGCGCTGGCAGAGGTCACAAGGTGTGACGTAACGGCGAACAGAGCGGTACAGACCCTTCCAGAATACTCGTCGTCGAATGCGGTCGTAAGTTCTGGAGACCCCTAGATGTCCAGAAGTTGGAGCGTCGTGGAATTGTCGCAGAACATCCTTTCGCAGGTGATGCGGTACGACGAGTAAAAGTTCGGCGCCGTCGGGGTGTAAGTTGCGGCGGTACAAAACGTTGTCTTGAAGCAGGTATCTGCTAAGAGAAGGGTCAGCATAACGCGATTGAAGGCGGTCAATGATGGTGAGCAGCGATGGATCTTGGCGCTGTTCGTCAGCCACGTTCAGAAAGTCAGTAATGGCTAAAACGCAGGCATCGGATTCCAAATCAGTGGAGCTAGGTGGATCAATAGGGTGCCGGGATAAGCAGTCAGCATCGCTGTGCAGCTTTCCAGATTTGTAAACAACCGAGAACGTGTACTCCTGTAATCGAAGTGCCCATCGGCCGAGTCTTCCTGTAGGGTCCTTAAGCGTCGACAGCCAGCAAAGCGCATGATGGTCCGTGATGACTGCGAACGGACGTCCGTATAAGTACGGACGGAATTTCGCAATAGCCCAAACGAGGGCTAAGCATTCCCGCTCAGTGATGGAATAATTTTGTTCCGCTTGCGACAAAAGACGGCTAGCGTAGGCTATCACACGGTTGGTGCCATTCTGTATCTGAGCGAGTATAGCACCAATGCCATGGCCGCTTGCATCGGTGCGAAGCTCTGTTCGAGCCGCTGGATCAAAATGAGCCAACACAGGTGGTGATGTGAGGGCGGTAATTAGCGACGCGAAGGAATGTTCTTGGTCCCTTCTCCAAGAAAATGCCACATTCTTTTTGAGGAGATCCGTGAGGGGCCTAGCAATATCCGCGAAATTGAAGACAAAGCGGCGGAAGTATGAGCAGAGCCCAATAAAACTGCGAACTTCTTGTGTAGAACGCGGAACCGGGAATTCTCGGACTGCACGGACTTTGTCAGGGTCGGGTTGAACACCAGTGGCGTCAACAAGGTGGCCGAGTAGTTTAATCTGCCGACGTCCAAATGAGCATTTCGACGAATTGAGTTGGAGACCAGCGCAACGAAACACGTCAAGAATTGCCGAGAGACGAGACAGGTGGCTTTCGAAGGAGGGCGAGAAAACTATTACATCATCCAGATAGCAGAGGCAGGTCGACCATTTGAAACCGCGAAGAAGAGAGTCCATCATACGTTCAAAAGTAGCCGGGGCATTGCACAAACCAAAAGGCATGACCTTGAATTGGTAAAGGCCGTCGGGTGTGATGAATGCCGTCTTCTCGCGGTCGCGGTCGTCGACCGAAATTTGCCAGTATCCGGATCGAAGGTCAAGGGACGAGAAATAGTTGGCGCCGTAGAGGCAGTCGAGCGCATCATCGATTCGAGGTAAAGGATAAACGTCCTTCTTGGTGATCCGATTCAGGTGGCGATAGTCGACGCAAAAACGCCAGGTGTTGTCCTTCTTTTTAACTAAGACCACAGGGGAGGCCCAAGGACTCGATGACGGCTCAATGACGTCTTTACTGAGCATTTTCTCGACCTCCGTCAGTATTACTTGGCGCTCAGCACGTGACACGCGATAAGGGCGTTTGTGAAGTGGACTGGCGTCGCCGGTGTCGATGCGGTGGGTTACGGCACTTGTGCGGCCCAGGGGACGGTCGTCAACGTCAAAGATATCCAGGTAAGAAAATAGAACACCCCGGAGCGCCGCAACTTGGGAAGGTAAGAGGTCACTGGATATCATTTTGTCGAGGAACGCCTTATTTTGCGACGTGATGACAGGTTTCGTCATGGTCTTAGTGTCAGGTGTAAAAGAACAAATCGAACATTCCTCAAGGGTGGAAAGATCGGCTAAAGTGATGCCTTGGGGAAGCACTTGAGTCGACGTAGAGAAGTTCAGAACTGGAAGTAGCACCGTGTTGTTAGCAACAACCACTATAGTATGTGGTAGTGCGATGTGGTGCGTAAGAGTCAAATCAATGAGGGGAGCTACCAGATAGTCTCCATCAGGAACGGACGGGAAGGGCGACAGAGGAACGTACATAGCAGCCTGGGGCGGTAGCCGTAGAGACTCCACGGATCGTAGCCGAGTGCGACTTGGAGGAGTGAAATCGGAGCACAAAGGCAATTCGAGCCGTAAGATACCGGTAGAACAATCGATGAGGGCGGAGTGGGCGGTTAAGAAGTCAATTCCAAGGATGACGTCGTGTGGGCAAGCATCGAGGACTGCGAAGAGAACGGAAGTGTGGTGGCCAGCAACAGTAACGCGGGCAGTGCACATACCAAGCACCGATGTTCGACTTCCGTTGGCAACTCGAACAGTAGAGAACATAGCTGGTGTGAGAACCTTTTTCAGGCGAGATCAAAGTGTAGAACTCATAACAGATACTTGGGCACCAGTGTCAATTAGAGCAGTAACGGTGTGGCCATCAACGAACACCCGAAGTAAATTGCGTCTTGAATTTGTAGCCGGTTGAGGGTTTTCGTTCCGAGTCGTCAACGCAGCGCCACCACCAGGAGCTGCACTCGTCAGTTTCCCGGGGAATGGGCAGAATAAGCCGGTGACGGAGAGCGGCGGCGTTGAGGGGAGCGTGACGCCCGACCCTGAGGTGACGGCGAGCGGCTGGACCAGTTTCTCTGGGCGACGACGTCAGCGTAGGACGGTTCGGAGCGTGGAAATGAACGGCGAGCTGAAGGGTCCAGAATATGGACGCTGGGGAACCTGGACGCCCAGGTTAGCAAACTCCTGACGTACGACGGCTTGAATAAGCGAGACTGTTGCCCAGTTGTCTTGCGCAGGGGGCTGATAGGAAGCGGGTGCCATGGCTTCCAGCTCCTGGCGAACAATCCTTGCGATATTGGCAGGAGGGGCAAGTGAACGGGGCGCTGCAGAATCCTCGCAAGACGAAGTCGCAGCAGTGTTTGGTAGTCTCGCGATTTGGTGGGTGATTCGCCTGCTTTTAGCTTGCTCAAATCGCCGGCATTCAGATATGATGGAGTCGACAGTGGTGCAGTTCTTGCACATTAGTATGTTGAAAGCATCATCAGCAATGCCTTTCAACACGTTGCTGATCTTGTCCGCCTCGGACATGTTTTTGTCCGTCTTCCGGCACAGTGCCAGTACGTCTTGGATGTACGTGACGTACGACTCCGTCGATGATTGAACACGCGACGCGAGTTCCTGCCTGGCTGCCATCTGACGAGCAACTGACCGACCGAACAAATCGCGAAGCTTTTGCTTGCATGTGTCCCAGCTGGTCAATTCTTCTTCATGCGTCTCATACCAGGCGCGTGCCGTACCACGTAGGTAGAATAGAATATTTGCCAGCATAAGCGGTTCGTCCCACCTGTAGTGCTTGCTGACGCGCTCGAATAATGCGAGCCATTCTTCGACGTCCGTGCTGTCCGTCCCGGAAAACGTGCCAGGGTCGAGAAGATGGGGGGGAATCACAGGTGATGGAGCCGGCGCGGATGGCGAAGCCTGAGTGCCAGTTTCAGGCATCACGGCTGGACAAAGCTGGCGTCCACTGCGGAGTTCCAAAGCCGGGTTGTGTGAAGACCCAGCACCTTCCACCAAAAGATGTTACGGGAAAGATTTATTCACCGAGAGCTGGTCTTGCTAACGGCTTAAAGAGCGCACAGTCAAGCAGGCCAACGGGAGAAGCTTCAGAGTCCAACCCACTACAACCACGTTGTCGTCTTCTTCATTTGGGTGCCAATTCAGCTGTGTCGGTGCGACAGTTCCATACACGTATCAATATATATATATATATATATATATATATATATATATATATATATATATATATATATATATATATATATATATATACATGAAGCCTTCCGTTTATAGGAGAGTGAGAATGAAAATGTTGATATATCGGCGATCGAAATGTACAAAGGAAACGTGGTTGGGGAATCAGTAACAAAATGCAAAATGTACGCAGAAAGACGAACAGACAAGATTGCGCTAATGCGAAGTTTACCAAAAATTTAAGAAACTTGGTATTTATGTGAATTTCAACTACAAAGTTATATTTAAAAATACTTGCAGTGGACAAAGCGAAGCCCAAATTGTAAATTGAGCTTCGTGGCTCGCTGTTGACGTGCACCACACCGTTTTAAACGGGTCGCTTTATAGCATTCATCAATCTCTCGAGCTGCTCCCATTCATTTCTTGCGAACTCACATAAGAGACCGAATGATGTCAGTTTGATGTTGTTAAGGCCAATACAAGGGACCGTATTTTCTCCTTATACCCGGTTGTTGCAAAATTCATATAACCCGAACACATACGGCATATTGGAAGGCCATTGATTCGTTGCACGTTCTGTCCAACGTAGGCTATACTGTAGGCAAACGTTAAAACGGCAAGGCGACCTCAATATTATAACAATTTCAATCTACTTATACAGTCATTGTATCATGGAACTTTTTCTGATCATTTCCAAAAAAAGAAGAGGAAACGTTAGCATTTTCGTGCCCCCCGCCCTCTTCTGTAGACATATGAAAACATTAGCTCTAGGCCCACTACATATTTTAATGAAAGCGGTATAGTAATTCTTCTCGAAAGAATTGCATCCGTATCTTCTCAAATTTTGTTCCTTCTCTGTTCAGGCAACTTCTCTAAACGGCGCATGCTCATCCGCTTATCTCTCTTCCACTCCAGGGTCATTTGACACTGCGCCCCATTTCCGCTTCGTGTCGTCCAAGGCGTAGCAGTGACGACTGTCACTGCTACCCCCCCCCCCCCATTTCGCCTCCTTCTCTCACACCCCTAAAGCTGCTTTCAGTAGTGCTTGATGTCGTCTGTCCCCTCGGCGATCTCACTGTTTGTGTTTTCGAACCGCGAGAGAGGCAATTTCGGGTGGCAGCAGTGGATCCCTCCAGCCACCGCGCGTCCCGTCGTCCGCGGAATTACACAGTTCTGGCTTCGATGCGTCCCCAATCAGAAACTGAATCCCGGCCGCCCGCGCCTTTTCCGCCATTGGGCGGAACGGCACCCAGATTGAGCCGCGCTCTCTCACTCCCTTTCTGCTCGGACCCGTCGGAGCCTGCTTCACTAAGACGCCGGGATTTGAAACATCCCGCACCCGCCACCGAGGGCCCCGTATCAATCCCCCTAGCCGGACCAAATTACACTGGCTATATACCACTATACCACTGCTGCAGCAGTCGCCGCAGCTGCAACCGCGTGCCCCAGACTAAGGCGCGGCTAGCAAGACGAATACCTCGCAGAAACTTCGGCTCCTCGGGCCATCCTTTCTGCCCGCGCGACACAGAGCGAAGGAAATGAAAAGGATTCGCCTTGGGCAAGAAGACTAAGAGGCGGCTAATGCGAGCTCTGAAAGGAAAACGTATACGGTCACGGGACGTCGCACAACGGTGTTGCTTACTATGCGCGCTCGCCGAGATTCGTTTCTCGGGATTTCAATAAGCCAGACGGACAGCAAAAGAAAGCGGTGACGTTCTGGCGACGCCAGGAAGTAGCTGTGCTGCGTGCGTCATCAAGGCAATTTTCATAGTGAAATTATGGGACTTGTCGCGGGCCGCAGCCAGAAATGTCTTTCGGAAGGGGGGTTCACTTGTTAAAGACCTTGAAATACACCTATATTTTTTGTCATTGCTAAAACACCCCCGTTCATCCTAATAACGGGGTGGCAAGACCCTTTGGATACGTTTTTGGTTTGCCGTAAATAATACGCGCAATACTGAAAACAAAATGACAGAGAGAAGGAAATTCGGGCCGATATGCATCGGACCAACCGTGATTTCAAGGCTGTGCATCGATGCAATTCTTCTCATATATTCATAAAATTACGTTTCACGACTGCCCAACACGGACGGTTTGCTGCACTGTATGTGGCTTGAAAGACATAATCTATTTGGATGACGTCTGAACTCATCACTATAGCTAAAACCAACTTCCACATTCCGCTGTATAACAGTTGGCATTGTTGGATAACATAAACGGCTCGCATTTGCTCAAGATGCCTACAAGATACAAGGTAATGATCATCAATTTTCGGACCAGACTTGCCGCAAGCTTCAAAGTTCTCTATCAATGCCTGCGACCCCACAGCATGCGTGGCCGAAGGCAGCTGACTGAATATTAAGCTTACAAGCAAGAAGCCCACGATGCTCACGTGATTACTCTTCTGACCAAACTTGCAGCAGGATTCAAAGTTCTCTACCAAAGCTCGCACTTAAGAAACCTTATAACCCTATAGCTGCTGTATATCTCGGCGACACAAACGCAAGACAGCCGACTCCACATGCGACAACTAAATAACCGAATTCCAGCCCTGCAGGAACATTGCTTCGACGACATGTTTACTAAGCACCGCACAAGATTCACAGTGTGTGCCGGATGCTATAGCAGGAGGCGAAAGTTTCGTGAACGCCGGATTTCGCGAGAGCAACGCCGCATCAGTGGTGCTATATATAAGTAAACCTTCCTCGGCAGATGGAGACTCCTCAGAGAGTTCTAGCTCGTAGCACTTTCTAAGACGCTGGCGAGAGCTAAGTCCAGTAGACGGCCGAGTTTCAGGTAACTGCGGGGAAACTTAAAATGACGCTTACGTTCACATGTGAATACCTTATAGCCGACACGATGACATTCCTGTGTAGCCGTTGGGTCGTTCCTTTAATCGACTCGACGGGCAGCCTTATTTCCCCTTTCTCTCTAACATACCGTGTATACTCACGTGATGGCGAACCTTAGTTCTCAAACACGCCAGCCCTTGTCACCGCAATTCTCCGAGGAAAAACCTCATCTGCCTCATCTCGCGGCCACCACCCCTTTTGTTTTAGCCGCGGCAGCACCTTCATTCCGCGCAGCCGCCAGTGCGACGGAGTCACGTACGTCGCAGAGACGACTGCCGCTTTCCTATACAGCGGGACGCGCGGTTTTGCTTTATTCAATTAAATCCGAACCATTTACCTCTTCTTCCGGCACTTTCGCTCGGTTGCATTCTGAGAGGAAAGAATAGGAACATTTACACTGAGTCAGCAATGCTATATACTCCCATTTGGGCAAAGGGCCTACTGAAAAAAAAAGAAAAAAAGAGAATGGCTCATTCTCTTATACGCAGTAGACGAAAAAAATTTCCTCCCCTTTTTCGCGTTCTAGAATGACCTATTAGGAAGGAGAGCCCTCGAGAAAATGAAGTGGATACGAGAACCTGCCGAAATCACTGTGAGCGCAAAGAAAAAAAAACTGAATACAAAGTAGAAAAAAAAAGAATAAAATCTCGTTCCCATATAGCGAAACGGACTGATACCATCACCCTTCGTGGGAAATAGAATAAAGACGAAATTTTCAGTTTGTGAAAAAAAAAAAAAGAGCAAATAGATAAGGGCTGAGACAGCACGCAGAATTGCGCGCGAGAAACTTGCAAACAAATAATTCGAGATTTTTTTTTTCTCTCGCTCCCATCTTGAAAAGGGCAAAGCCTTCCTTTTCTCTCGGTCTCCTCTCCCCCCCCCTCTCCCCAAGATTCCCCGAAAATTGCCTCCCGAAAATGTGAAACTGTTTTTGAGCAGCATGCCCTTTCATTGGCCTCTTTCTCTTTTTTCGTTTCATTTTTCTTTCTTGAGGGGCGGAATAAGGTACGGACAGACGAGCGGGAAAGAAGGATTTCAATTCTATTTGCCATTACGGCTAAGTACGAGACTTGAAAAAACTTTCTCGGTAGCTACGTTTGCGAAACGAAATCTCGACATAGGCAGAAAAGGGAGCTGCGTGAGGAAAGGTGTACGTGACCACGTATGTAGCGAGGGTAGCAGAAAAAAATAAAACAAATAAAAAGAAGGCGAAGGTAGACGGGACTTGGAAGCTGGAAAAAAAGCGAGCAAAACGAAGTGATTTTCGAGCCGTACGCGGGATATACTCTAGGCTGTTTCGACTGCCTGCGAAGACGAGACGAGACAGGGTGGTGGCGAGACTCCGCGGAGCGTGGGCGGGGGGTACCGTATCACGGACGAAAACTACTTCGAGATGAGATGAAACAGCCTGCGATGCGCGTGCGAGGAAAGCCTGCAGCCCGACGAAATGATGGCTTCGGGGTCCACCCTATACAAGATTCGCTGTACGTATACGAACCAGGCTTCTAGAAGAAGCGCAACCTGTAGCACGTCCCAGCCAGCGGTGCAGTTAGTACGTTTTGCTTTGTTGTCCCGTCAGTCGGAGAAAGGGACGCTTCGCGTGAGGACACTTCGCTAACATTGCGTTCGCGGAGCTGGAGAAATTTCCTCCCGAGTTCCTGCAAGAAACGATTTCGAAGCGAACCTGCTGAAGCGTGACGACGTTTACAGTTTCGAACCAGTGAGCCAAGTGTATTCGGAAAGGTTTTCCGTTTCTGGCCGGAGAAACAAAAAAGAAACAGAGAAGGATGGCAGATTTGATCGAGAACAATTCCGAGCGTTCAGGCACGCCATCGATGCGTCATAAGAGTTTTGAGTTAGCCGAAAGGGATATAGAATATCGCCATTTTTTCGACCCGGTTGCCCTTCTCGTTGGCAACTTGCCGAAATGTATGGGAAGATTTTTGTCTTGTTGATTCATTGCTAAAAATTGTGAGAGCCTTGAAAAAAGGCACTTTTTGGGAGGCTCTGAGGTGACAAGCACGCATGCTTGCGTAATTGCAGTGAAGGACAAGATATATGGAACGACAGAACGTGAGTGGATGGCTTCTATTCGATAGGCTTTTGTACGTAACTTACTGCCTTAATTTCACAGGAAAGAGAAATGACTGATCTCAATCTGGCAAAATACCCAGCAAAAGTTGTTCATGAGTAAGTTCATTCTGTGCGTCGTAGCAGAGACAAGATTTCTGTGATGTGTGAAAGAACTTCATGGAAACCATCGAGCCAGGAATGTAACAGTTCAAAGAGATGTTGGTAATTCACGGCAATATTGGATTCCCGAAATTTGCCCGCTTCTTTTCACTACACAGACCAACAACACTGTCAAGACACAAAAAAAGCTACAGCGGAAATCATCCGACACTTGGCGCGATAAGACATATCACATCGACGCTTGCCTTGGTATAGTGCGTGAACAACAGTCAAATTGCGTTCAAGGTGGAATTGATCTAGAACGCATCAAGCGTGATACGGAAGGGACTATTTAAAATCTCGTCAAGGTGCATAGCGAAAAAGGCATTTTTTTTCACACTGCGAAAAAAAAACCTTAGCAGAAGCTACACCAAGGAGAGAGTACAGTAAAACTTCATCGCTAGCTGAATAAGCACACAATCACAATTTTCATGGTGGCCAACGTGCACATTTCATTGTTAGCATAGGGCCGCCTCTGCATGGCGTTATACGGTCAATATTTTGGTCCGTGGTAGTATGGTCAATGTCAGAACTTATGTATTGGCCATTAAGTTCATTTAGCGAGGCCTCATTTTACCGAACGTCCGGCCACGAACAATGCTTGGCTGTACCTATACTTGCAATCAGGCGACAAAAGACTCGTGTTCGAAGGTTTACACAGAGTTTACAACGGCTATGAAAGTAATGATGCAGAAAAAGAGAAGAAACAAAAACACAAGACAACGAACTCAAAAAATACATAGGAGCAAATAAATGACACGGCACGTCCAAGTAACATCTTGAAAAAACCGAAAATGAAACAGTACAGAAAAGATTAATAAGACAAACAAAGCCACAGGGTGTTTTATGCATTCGCTTAAGAAAACTCCAAAGTGAAAAAAGTAATGTTTTTCTACTTAGTCGATGTACTAACTGCGCCCCTATCAAAATCTTCCTGAGCTAACGTATTATTTCGAACTGCCCCCAAAATCGTAGGCGCTGCAAGATTTCTTCACTTCCCCTGGGTTCGCATTGCCACAATGGATCGACCCGTCTTTGAACAGTGTGGTTTCCTCCATGCATAGACCAATTGATACACGACGTGAAGTTCTTCTTGTGCTCCCGTCTGAAACTTGATGCTAGTTTTTACTCCACTTTTGAGCATGCGGCGATGTCGTGCGATCAGGTGATCATGATATATCATCCTAACTTTAATCGTTCTTATTCTGACCCAGTGAGACAATGGTTTCGGGTGCTCGGCTGCTGATTCGAAGGTAGTGGGTTCCATCGTGACCGAATAGGGTTCGCATATCGATGGAGGCGAAATGAACCGCGTACTATGCGGTATAAGTGCACGTTAAAGAACACCGGATGGTCGCAATTCTCGGAGCCCTCCACTACGGAGATCTTCTAACTCCGCAAAACCGTATACATATGTCGTGGTTTTGGCACGTAAAACTCAAGATATATGTAAACGCTCCTTGTCTGTTTGAACAAATGACAAGTAAAATTTCATGATGATATTTAAAGCTCCGTCTGACGTCATCGGGAGTGTTGGCGAACAATCCCGGCTTCATGTAATCGAACATTCACAGCTTCATTGCTGCATTCATGGCGGTCACGACAATCTCCACAGCAATCGCGGCTTGATGTAACCGCGCTGAACAAAACCGCCTCGCAACTTTCTTGCAGATTCGAAGGCAGCCTTTTTTGTTGTTGTTGTTGCGGCCACTTTTTTTTTTCAAGAACTTTGCTCTGAGATCCCGCAAGACCGCTCCAAGAAAGCGAGTCGCTCGAAGGACTAAGCGGCCACGGCACGCAGGAATGACACACGTGCAAGCAAAAAGCGTGCAGATAAAAAAAGAAGAAAGGAAAAAGAAGAGAAAAACGAGAGAATTAAAGGATGCAACAGGAAAGATAAACAAACGTGAGGCAAGGTTCGCGACAAGTAAGAAACGCCACAGACACGGTGGTGGGTCCGGCAAGTGTCCAAAGCCGGCGGCATCCCTTTGGGTCCCGAACAAGCCAACGCTCCACACCTGCTGCGACGTACACGCACCCGCTGCGCCAACAACAAGTTGGCGCCTCTGCGTCACCAGAGTCTACCCCTAATTGCCGTTCTTCTCACGCAGGAAAAAAAAAGGAACTCGTCTCACTTTTTTTAAGTGCTAAAAAAAGCATCTTTCTTTTTTTTTAAGGAAAGAAGAAACCCCTCCGGTGAAAGAGTTCTAGAAGCCATCGACCGGGAGAGAAAGGGGTCAGAGCACGGACTTTTTTTTTTTTTGTCAATGGGGCATGGAGGAGGGTCCTATACTGAACAGGCAAGAAGCACTTGGGTGACCACCACTATAAGTGTACGGGTGCGCGCGTCGGAATGCCGCACCGTTCAAAAAACTGCACGCTGTTCGCTTTCTTTCGCGGCGTGACAGTCGCAACACTTAAACCACACTGTACTACTTTCTAGCCCCAGGCCTGTACCGCGAAGGCAAGAAGAAAGAAAAGGTTGAGCCGAACAATTAGTCAACTCTTTGAGCTCCTTCCCGATAACACTCGAAGTGTGTACCCTTTAACCTGAGCCCATGGGAGCTTTGTTGTGGCTTCCACCAAGGACGGGGCGGGCATAGGCATAGCCCCAGACGTCCAGATCTTTCTGTATTTTTTTTTTGTTTTTTTTTATCGCTCGTTACTCCAAGGGCCGTATGAGAGCGCGGCGTCACCCACCCCTGCTGAAAAAATACGCAAACAACGGCACAGCTTCGAACTTAACAACTGTAGATGCCTCCTCCTGTTCGACACTCACATGCTGAGCTGAAAGAACATTACATTCGGTGCCGTGCCTTCGGTATCTCCTTACTTCTTTCCTTATATTTGTTCTTGGCAATCATTTTCTTAAGGGTGACAAAAAACTTTAAAGTCAGCAGATCCTCCTTAGGCTAAGTTCACCACTGCAGCGCTTTCCCTTTGCCGTGGGCGCCTTACGTGCGGCACTCAAAGAGCGTGATGCAAAAAGGGCGTCAGCGGAACGGGGCTTTAAGTAGGAAGAATCACAAAAGGATGCCAAAAGAAAAGAAGAAGAGTGCGGAGCCAGGACAACAATGCCGATCCCAGAACACAGGTGCGCCTGCTGAGCATAGCCGGAGGACTCAACAAACCAGTCAGAAAACGCAAGCAGCAGAAGATGGGGAGCCCGGAATTCTATACGACGTGCACGCATCCTTGCAGCGTGTGAGCTATATAGGAGATTCGCACAGATCTCCGGAAGACGTGTCCGTTCTCGGAATAAAATAACAAGTTCAAGCGATGGCATGCCCTTGGCTATTTCTACTGCCAACACAAGGAGTCCAGGCCTCCAAGTCGGATGCAAGAGCCATGCTTACAACTCTACAGAGGCCCGCAATGGTTTATACAAACGCTCGTCTCGGATTCAGACAAACGCCGCGAGTCACTCGAAGTCCAGTCGATTTGTATGCATTAGGACGCCCCCTAACAATGACGGAAGGAAACGTCAGAGAGCGCGCCGGGCACAGCCGGCCAGTCGCACGGGGCCGCTTCTCTTATTTACGCCCGAAGACAGGGACGGCGGAGCCCATGAATATGGACGGCCTGCCCGGCTGTTTCCCCGCCAAGCTTACTCGCATTACGCGCCTGCCTCTTGGTCTTCTAAAGTCCCTGTCCGCCCATAGCACGCTTGTTCCACGCCGAGCGACGTCTTCTTTTTTTTTTTACCTTTATGGCTCGAGCCGTTTTACTTTGGCTCCATTCTTCGGAAGAAGGCTGGGATTGTTGTTCCCCAGATTATACGGAACCGAGAGGTTTGCCACCTGACAGAGTAAAGCTGCTCGAAAATGCGATAGAGGCACGATTTACGGCGACGATAAATTCTGGCGCAGACGCGCTGGTCAGGCCTGGTGTGTATACGCACTCAGTACAGGAGCCGTAGGAAAGACTCGGTGTGAAACCTAACGCCTGTAATAGCCTCGAAAGTCACGACAATCAACCAAGCTCTCGTTTCAAGAGCCAGCAGGCAACCGGCTTGATGCTTTTTTGCCCTCGAGGGCTTTATTCCGATGGGAGAAACTTCAAAAGCCAATCAGAATGGAGCTTCGAGGGCCTGGCTTCTCAAGGAGTCATCAATTTTCGAGCTAAAGGCGAATGAATATGACGCTGTTCCCACATATTCTTGAGTGCGAACGCAAAAAAAAAAAAAAAATCTTGCACGGTCAGGTAAAGTATAACGTGGCGAAATCATCATTCATCGATCCACGCCCCGAACACAGACACGCGCGGCAGACGGTGGTCGGGCACACGCGTCACACGCACGGTGGTGGTGCACCACCTGCGGTTCACGACAAGGGTGCGGAGCTCCGCTGTATACCTGCGCGTCAAGCTGTTCGCAACTGTAGCTATAGAACCGACATGCTTAACGTTTCACCTCGGACACACATGGCGAGAGGCGTTGCCTGTAGCGTGCATGCCGCGGCGTCCATTACGCAATTAGCGGCCGCGGAAAATCACGGGACATGAAAGTCCACCACGAGCGGCCGAACGTCACGCCTACCGCGCACAACGATTAAAAAAACCGGCAACCACAGCGCCTAAATGCGGCGCCTTTCCTGACCGCGGGATACCGCGAGGCACGCACCACTGTCCGCAGTGCACGCGCGGAAGCACCCAAAAAAGACGAGCGAAGAAGCGATGCTTTCGCGCGCCTTTGTTTCCATTTCGCTTCTTTCTTTTCGCGTGGTGGCGGGTGCAGCGTTGGGTCACGCGCGGCCCATGTATCTCGGAGAAGACAAACGACGCGAAGCCGTAACAGCGCGGGAGCCATCATTCACGAAGTGCACGAAGCTCACACGTTCGGCCACCACGCACCGATCTATGAACGAGGAAAAAAAAATGTAGCGAAGATAGATGGCGAGCCCCGGGGCCCCAAACGACAAGCGCTGTGTACAATGCTATACCGTCCACATAATGACGAACCGCTGTTACTTGACGCGCGCGCGCGCGCGTTGGCAGATGTGATTTTTTCCGTTGCTAATTCTCCTCCAGATATAAGATTTACGAAATTCCCTTGAACTTGGTTCACTGGCGACACGGCCCAGCGCTCGGAGAGCGCTGAGTTGTCCGTCGTAATGGAGAATATACCGACGCACCCCTGCTGTGGAACGACAGTTAGTCTAAGTATTCACAAACACTCCTCGACTCGACTTTCACTCTTCACTTGACAGAGTTGCGCACTGCGCCGCTGCTCGGCTGAAAATGACGCTGCGCTACTCAAGAATAGCAGCAAATTATCACTGATATGCAGTGACTTGCCGTGCCTACAGACGGCGCTCCCATCGGCTTTCTCAAGTGACGGTGGAGCGTTGAGTGAAGGGGCGTTCTAGAATACGGGGGTTAGTCTAAGTATTCCAACGGTGAACGTAGACGTGCCCACCAGCAAATGCATTCTGCACACAAAGTGACGTCGTTATCTCCAAATTATCGTATTCTTTCCTTTCGCTTGCCGCAATACTCGGTCCCCATGGAAGCGGGGATTGTGGATCATGCAGCGAAAGATTGCATCGCATCCATACACGAATGACAACGTGACATTCCGCACGCACATATGCGTGCCTGTTCGTATAGTGATGAGCGGACGGCGCGCAGTATACCCTCGCGAAGGCTTGCGCTGCTGTTCGGGTTTCATTTGTCGCTGATAGTACACCGAGCTGGCCACAGTACCGATTGGCCACAGTACCGGTTGGTTGATTATCGCTGAAATATAGCTCAAAACACAACACCGCAGATTGGTCATACCGATAAGCATCTGCACTTTTCTAAATCCATAACCAAGTCGTCTATCCATCTATCCATCCATCCATCCATCCATCCATCCATTCATCCGCACATCCATCCGCACATCTATCGATCCATCTATCGATCCATCTATCGATCCATCTATCGATCCGTCTATCGATCCGTCTATCTATCCGTCTATCTATCCGTCTATCTATCCGTCTATATATCCGTCTATCTATCCGTCTATATATCCGTCTATCCATCCGTCTATCCATCCGTCTATCTATCTATCCGGGCGTCCATCCGTCCGTCAGTCCGTATGACCGTCCGTCTGTCCGTCCGTCTGTCCGTCCGTCTGTCCGTCTGTCTGTCCGTCTGTCTGTCCGTCTGTCTGTTCGTCTGTCTGTTCGTCTGTCTGTCTGTACGGCCGTACGTCCGTCTGTCCGTCTATGTCTATATAATATGCACGTGGAAAACATTGCGAGAGGACGAACACAGTCGCACGAAGGCGCGTTAGCAAACGCAGTCAACGAACGACTCAGTCAGGCTGTCGCAGTATGCGCCTGTATACTCATGCCCGAATTGAAACCACCGGGGGATTGAGATGGAAGTGGACAGCGTCGCCGTTACGAGTAGGCCAGCAATCACAATCCCCCCTCGACTACTGCAATTCTGATCTCTCTACTCCTCCCTCTCATCTCTTCTTCCAACTCTTCTCTCATCCCCCCCTCGCTACAAATGGCCCGGGGCGCGCCCAAGAGCAATCGCTGTGGCTCAACTATATATACAGCGGCGGCCTGCGGTATGTGGTGGTTCCAGGTGAAATATGAAACACTGCCGGGCGTGCCGTATATAACGGCGACACGCGGGGAAGGCGCACATTCGTCTGCTGACACGAGCGAACGCAGCTCGAATCTCTGCGGCCAGAGAGGAAACGAAATCCCAGGGAACCACGCTGGATGTGAAAGAAACATGGAGCTGCGGGCGACGGGCGCGCAATTAATTCAGAAGCCCCGTATCTGCTGGTATAGAAGCGACTTTCTTACGCCGGATTTTCCTTTTGCTGGGCCACACCACGGGTTCCTCGGAGATCAATATAAGAACCGACTAAACGAGCGAATGTCCGAATGCGAGGAGAAACGTAAAACGGAAAAGAACAATGGCACAGAGATAAGGCAGGGGTGGGAGTACACACGAAATGTATGTGTGTTTGCACGGTGTTTCTGTCGTTTCTTGGACACACCACTCCACTGGTTGTAAATGTGGTCGGCGGTACCACTCCCCCCCCCCCTCCAAAAAAAAAAAAAAGACAACAGTTTTGTGCGAATGTCGCACGAATGAAGAATAAGAGCAGTGAACAAGAACTTCGGTAAACGAATACAATTTTCATCACACCTGGCGACAATATGGCGACAATACAGCGACAGCTAGCGTCCAAGTCTTAGCTGAGGGTGCTTGACCACCGTACACTCTAAGCCGAAATTCGGCAAAGTTGGACTAACTGCAGTCGTTAAACCAATGGACGAACGGTTCGTCCAACAGGGACTAAATGTGTGACAATGCGTGTCTTGCGCAACCGCCTGGCAATGAAGGGACCAACGGGGAGGGCAACTGCGCCGCGATCGCCTCCTGTCGATGCTGCACTGCAATGCTCGGCGTGGTCGGCGATCATGAAAACAAGTTAAATAGGCTATACGCCACTGTGAAAGTGAAGCACTATGAAACGAATAGAAGATGTTATTAGAGGAAAGTAGTACAACACGCTGTCAGTGCACACAGCAAGTGCCCTCGCGTTTCTACCATGCATGCCGGCACGGGCGAGCCGAAGCCAAGTGAAAGTCTCCGCAAACACGGGCAATGCCGAGAACTCGCTTTAATGTGCTGAATAAGTCCGAACTACGGTGAACACTGACAATGCTAATAAAGGTAAGCTGTTCATCAGCGGTCGTGTACCCACACAGTGACCACAAGTTCAAAGCGATATATAGGAAAAGTAGGCTTCGTACGTCATCGGTATCAAGCGGGCTGCCCGTGTGAGTGCATTTCCGGCACAAGCGAAGGAAACGTCGCGTACAAGTTCACAAAAATAGTAGCTCAGGCAAACTTATTTCTTTTTATCCATACGACAATCGTTATCAAAAATCCAACGTGTAGGCGATCGCGGATACGACTAATCGTGCGGCCAGCGGTACACAGGTTGTGCCTTACCAGCACGATGAAAGAACCATGCCTGCGAACGGTCTCGTCGCTGTAAGTATACAGATATCTACATCACTCTGTAAGACACAGCGAACATGGGGCACTTACCTATTGTTCATTTGTGACTATAAAATAACGACGACGAAAATTTCACGCGAGCCGCATGTTGCGATCGACGGCGGTCGTTTAGCCGTACTCGTCGTAAGCCTAGCGACGCCGTCGGCAAGCCGACACGGTATGGCATCGGCGGGGCGCCTGCGGCTGCTTCGCCGGCTTTCCCGCACAAGCGCCGCTGCTATGTTTGTGTTTGCGGACTCGTGCGCCACCACTGCGAACGCTGGTTCGGCCGACATGATCGATTACCAGCTGATAATTCGTATTCTCGGGCTGGAGGCATGTTGAAGATTAGATTGATCCATATTAAAAGATCGATGCGCATCGGTGCAACGAATAAGCCCATGTAAATTTTCGCGTTACGGTGTCAATATTTATTGTTTTCTTAAGCCGAGTAAAAGTCGCCCACTGGCACTAGATGGGAGGTCAAAATACTGTGCTATATATACCCGAGAGTCTGTTCTTTGTAGTACAGCGCGGGCAGTCAGTGTTTGCGGTGTTTTACTTTGAAATAATAGTGCGTATGTATGTGTGTGTGTGTGTGTGTGTGTGTTGTGTGTGTTGCATGAATAACATACTATGATCTTCAGTGCTGATTAAATTGGAATAAACATAAATATACTGCACAAACGCAGTGTCGCCATTTTTTTTTTGCCATTGGTCCAGACGGTTCAACTGTTAGTCCCGCTGGAGCATTCTACTGGGGCCAACATTTAAACCAAGTGAGTAAGTGCTTGGGGTAACAGTTGAGCCCTTGCAGTTACTCCCGCAGTTAGTCCAAAATTGGTTCAAAATCTGTGGCAGCGCATTTAGACCCCTAAAGGACCAATGGCATACCCCACTTTAGTCTTTTTCGGCTTAGAGTGTACCTACACATCTGTTCTGAAGTGAGAAAAGAAAAGGAGAGAGAGAGAAGAATTTATGGTGTGTCTCTACAGCTCGGCTGTCCACAGTTTGTATGGAGATCCGATGTAGGAGTTTGTGCCCCTTGGCGCCTACAGAATGAGAAGACCGCGATGGTAGGGTTGTAGGAATATTACACGCAAATTGCTGCCGCAGACCATGTTATGACGTTTTGCCCTATACCTTATACTCACCTTCACCTTACTCGAGAAAATTATGCAGCCCCTTCACGAAGTGATACAAAGCAGCTCGTTTGCATAGAATCAGCGTGTTCTTTCTGCAAAACTTTGGAACATTTATTAATATACATTTCGCTTTTATTTTGCAGGACCAGGCCATAACACCTTGCTGTACGAGCCCATACGATGCAGCCGAGTATATAGGAGATAATCTTGCCGCGCCGGGACCCAAAGGCCCGGCCGAGTCAGCGGATACTTTTCACTACACCGCTTCGCGCAGGCGCAGACATAACGAACCAGAAAATGATTTCTCTTCACTCCCTATTAACCTCGCGCCTAATTAAAAAGGAAACGCGCGCCACTTTCGGGGTGTACACGAGCGGCTGCATCGAGGAAGGGGGCGCGCACAGTGCACGCCGCCGTGGCAACCCTGAGATAGCGGGTCTCCGACACACTGCAGGCACACCGCTTGCGAGGATATCGCGCAAGCATTCGCACCCGAGTAAACGAACCCCACCAGAAAGCATTACGCGAAAGCCCCAGGTGGTTCGTGTGGGTTACACGGAAGGGCAGGGGGAGGTAGGGTTCGAATCCTTTAGGCGGCGCCGCTGCGGCTTGCGCACCTATGACGCTAATGCTGCGCGAAAGCGCTCCTTCGACCACCGCGAACGCGGCGTGGTTGTAATGCGCACCTGGGGACCACGCTTTATCACAATTTATAGCGTTTCTGGCGCCAAGCGGGCGAGGGCACGCGCCTTTCAAAACCGCGGCGAGAGAAAACAAAAAAAAAAAACAAAAATGACTTTTTTTTCGTTAATAAGGCGGCAATAGATTACAACGAGAACATGGAGAAGTGGGAGATGCGAGCCATCCTGGCAGGATGAGGGAGGGTACGCTGAGAAGAAGAATGAGTGCGACTAATTAGCGCGATCGCGAAGCCTTTATTTTCATTACTTCAATTCGTAGAGTGATATATATTTCGAGAGTTTCTCGTTTTTGCTTGTTTCGCGGTTAGGGATGATTGCTTCCGACTCTCTCTCGGACGGGCGACCCCCCCCCCCCCCCCCCAAAAAAAAAAGCTATAATTAGACGCGGTGGCCTTAAAAAATAGCAGCTGCTATTGCCCAAGTTTTTTTTTAATTACGTTAAAAAATTGAATAAAAAAAACCTTGGTTTTAATGGCCAAATGGAAGTATAATGAAGGAAAGAAGCATGTCCCTGATAATTTCCTATATAATGATGATTTCCGCCGTACATTCTACTTAGCCATCGCCCAATTAAATATTCTGAGAGGTACGGGGCCTGTCAAAAACGCGAACTCCAATGAACAAATGACTAAGAAAAGAAACGTTGCTCCTGTACGTCAGCACCTAGAGCAAATGGCGAAAAACATTTGTTCTGCAATGATTGAATGTACCTAGATGCAGGAAAAAAGAAATGGCTTCACAGAAACAAGACCTTAGCGTCGCTATAGTTGCATATCGTATCACGACATGTACATACCATAACGGGCTCTGAAGTATACACGGCTTATACAAGAATATCTAGGCTTGCACATCATCTACTTGTAGAAGGCAGTAATAGAGCCAAAGTTGTAAGAAATTCCAGTCGCAACAAGGCACCCACTACAACAAATAAATATTGCTGTTGCGAATGTAAATATTACACTCGGGTTTGTTCGTCACCATCCGGTTCATTATTTGGAACCGTGCTTATCAACAGTCATTCGCAATAGCAACTAGAATATGTGCTTCAAATTCATAAAGGTAAATTTGGTGTTCACCAAAACTACCGTGAGCCGAAATATTTTTGTTTTCTTCCGTGGATCACGCCGATTTTGTGGTCGTCGATTTTTGTTTCAATCAAGGTTTTCAAAAAGTGAATCCTGGCACTTTTTTCCACTCGACTTGAGAAGCCGAGATACGCATTATCCGGTTTGTGAGAGCCAAGGAAGATTGAATTTTGTTTTTTGTTATTGCTCCTTGGTGAGAGCATTGTCTCCTCTGCACGCGTGACAATTTCAAGCATATACGAATGGATACTGGATTCACGTGTACTGTGAATTTATAGCTAGGACAGCGACCAATGAACATGAACGAAGGAAGGCAAATAGGAGGAAAAGAACGACATGCAGGGAGGTTAACCAGCCTATAGGCAGCCGGTATGCTACCCTGCGAATGGGAGGGGGATGGGGGAGATGAAAGATAGAGAGAATAAAGGGAAGAGAGATAAACACAGTACATTCGGCAGCACACGCGCGCACACTCAGTCATAGTCCAGTCTTGTCTTTCGCGGTGTGTGACAATGCTGTTACAGCCACTTGTTGAAGTCCGTGCCGCGTAGGAATCTCAACAGAGCTTTTGTCGCCTTCTGTTTAGATGTCCTCTCTCGGGCACTTGACAGAATAGTGTCCACAGACATTTGACTGTTGTCGATGCGCGCAAAAACGGACGCCAGTGACTGTCTCTGGATGTCATACAACGGACAGTCGCACAGGATGTGGTGTGGCGTCTCTTCGCAATGACAGGCATCGCAGAGATCGTTGTCGGCCATTCCTATGACAAAGGTGTAAGATTTTGTAAATGCCACTCCTAGCCATAAGCGATGAAGAAGGGTGGCTTCTTTTCGGTCGGGCGCAGTGGGCATGCGGAGAGCCATCAAAGAGGACAGGTGGTGTTGACGATTTGTCTCGTTGCTTGGTGGGCACCATAGTAAAAACGTGATTTCAAGCGCAAGTCTTCGAAGATTACTGGCAGCATCGGTCCGCGAAAGTGGTATGGCTTCTTCTCGTGTTCCTTCAAGGGCTGCCCGCGCGGCAGTATCGGCATGTTCGTTCCCCATGACGCTGCAGTGACTTGGCAGCCACTGAAACGTCACATGATGCCCTTTCTCGTGTGAAGTGTGGAGAAGGCATCGAATTTCGAAAACAAGCTGTGAATTCGCACGGCCCGCGACGCAATGCTGAGAGCACAGATTGGCTTGCTCACGCTACTTTGCTCCATTGCGCAGTTCGTGCGAACACCCAGTAAACTATGTAATAAGGAAAATGCAAACACTTTGTATACGTTATACGCCATACTTCAGTCATTGTACCACGGAACAATAAATGAATGCATTACCGGCGTGCGCTTATAGGCAGCAAATAATTGCATTCGCCCGCTGTATCGAACCGCCCCATAGTAGGAGAAAATCTGCACACATTAAATTCAATCAATTTATAAAGTGGAACAAATTATTCTGAAATAAATACGGCGGATGAAGCAGATATGAAATTTTGATAACACTGGCAAAGGTAGACAGCCTGATGTGCTCAAATGTTGCTTTGTAGTGTAAAGTACTGAATTCACTCTCCGATGGCAGAGCAGTCCAGAACATACACCGGTCCTTGAACAATTCTAGATATGTCATTCATTCATACGTATCGCTACCCATATAGAAACATGGCAAGTTGGGCTAGTTTGATAACAATCATAATTGAAAATTTTGCCGAAGCGCGCTGAAAAACGGACGGACTGCAGAAGAGGCTGACAAGGACAGTGCTTGCTGTCCTTATCAAGCAAGCAAGCAGGCAAGCAAGCACGCAAGCGCTGTCCTTGTCAGCCTCTGTCCGTCCGTTTTTCAGTGTGCCTCAATAAAATTTTCAATTATTAACACTACCCTTGTGTATCGAACAGCGTCGGTGGCAGACTCAATTGGTAGCGGTTATGGATTATAATGAAGTAAACAAAAGTGTGAGACATACTTAGCGTAATCTGAGTTATTCGGTGCCAATTTCCATGCATTTATACAAGATCATTTATACTAGATATTCAAAGGCTGTTACAAAAATTCAGCAATAAAGTGTAGTTGTCACAGCGTAACGCGTACCTGGTACGCACGGTATGCGTCACACAAACCAACCGCCTATCCGAATCTCATCGAAGCAGATAGATCTACTTTGAAAGATTCAGAGTTGCATGCTGGAGCGAAGTTTGTAAAAACGCAAGCCGTGTGGGGAAACGAACCGGCAGTCACCGCAAATCTCTCCCTTCGCAATGCGTGGCCTAGTGCCGCCATCTATGCGAGAGCAAGCAAAACACGCCTGGCTCGTCAACAGCCTTCGAGACGCTGCGCAGCACGTTACCGACAGAAGCCGCTAGATCGGAGGCCACATCTCGCGCAAATGCGCGGGAATGCAAGCAGAGACGTCGTGCGAGCCTCCTGAAACTGTACCTCTTCAAGTTAGCAATATTATCAATATTAATTAGGTTCACGAGTGAGTTAACAACGCACTACGATAGTTGTGGCAGTAAACGAGGCATATTCGTGAACATCGCACGAACAATTTTCGGCAATTCCTTACCTGGCATCATAGGAGCGATTATATAATAATGTCGAGTATGTGCTAGAAAAGACAACTGACCGCTTGAAATATCTTGTAAGCACTACATGTAGCGCCGCATGAGATACTTCATATAAAACTTCAGCTGAACCAAATCTACTTTTTTCTTTAAAATATGTGCTCGGCGCAATTATGCAAGCACTCATTAGTCATGTCATGTGATCACGTATTCCAGAACAGTCCTTCCGCGGCTAATCGTTCTTCCATAATATAGTACGTAGCACTCCAAATCGTCCAACACTTTTCGTAGACACAATAACGAAACCAGAGCTTACAGCGCTTCCGTAGTATAGAGTGCATATAATCGTTCACATGTTGTCATAAATGCATAAGAGGTCCTTTTCGGTTAAGAAACCTTTGCTACGATTTGATGTCTCAGCTTGCTTCTGTTTGTAGTCAAAATCTCTAATGAATTTAAATTTCAGTAATAGGCGCAACAAAAATAAATGTTCGTCGTTTCCTTTCAGATGCCACATATCGTGGAGTATTGACGTCATGTTATATGTGCCATTGCGGCAAGACCTTTAAGTTTTAGACGTATATACCCGACGACACTACCATATGTTTGTATTATTCTGTGACGAAGTAACGTAAGGAATGTCAAAAATACTTCATTATATATTAGCAATGTCTTGAGAACGAACAATGTAACACATTAATGTCTTCTGTGTATGTATGATTTTTTTCCGAAATAAAATTCTCTTAAACTATTTTGTTGTCAAGCGCGATGCGTAGGTGAGGCGTCTATGATCTACAAAAGCCCCCGGGACGGCTCTATGCCCAACTATAGTAGAGTACCCAGTACGCTAAATCGTTAACCACCTTTTAAAAACACACATGTTCTTTGCTATTTGTCGGACGTTAATCAGGACGACTCACTGCTCTCCCATATACAAAGTACTCGAATTCATTAAGCACTTTTTTTCTAAGCACATCCGATATTTCGACGTTACTGCGATTAGTTGAGCAATACTGCACCGGGACGGTTAATGTCCCGTGCAGTATTGCTTTTCTCGCGCTCCGCTGTCCCTCAAAATTTTATTATACCGATCACTAATTCGCCCAAAGCTTGAGTACGCGTCCGCTATATGGGATCCCGTGCAGCAAAATTTAATTAACGCGCTAGAATCTGTTCAGAACCGCTCAGTTCGGTTCATTTGTTCTAATTATTCTCGTACTGCTAGCATATCAGAAATGAAATCTAACCTTGACCTACCCAATTTAACTGTCCGGAGGAAACTGGCGCGACTGCATTTTTTTTCATAAGATATTTTTTCACAATCCATCAATGAAGCGAGACCTCATTTCACAACCGTCATACCACTCATCGCGCATTGATCATCAGCATAAGGTTGCCATTCCGTTTTGCCGCACCAAATTCTTTTCAGCAGCCTTCTTACCGAAAACAGCCGCCGATTGGAACCACCTTCCCTCTTCCGTTGTATCAATAACAGACCCTTTGTTATTCAAGACTGCAATTTCTCAGCAATGCTTGTAACTATACGCAGTTTCCATTATCTATCTTTGTCTTGTATGTGCTTGAATTCTTATACATTTTTAGTTGACTTATGTTGCCTTCCTGATTTGCGCATCTGATACTTGTTTCTTTTGCAAGATGTTTCAGCGCGCGAACAAAGGAAAAAGGACAGGGTAGACAGAAAGAGCGCTGACTTCCAACTAACTTTATTTGACAGAGTGCCAAGAATATATACTGCTAAAAAGGATGATAACAGAGCATGAAGGTAAAGGCACGCCTAATCTACACATCAGTACCAAACACGTGTGACAGGTCCTCTATTGCCTCAAAGCCCAGCTAGGTAATCACGTTCAGCCTGTGATAAAGCAATCGATGATGTGCTTACACATTTATCTCCTAGCAAGTGTATTTTTTCGGCTTCAATAATTTCTCGGGTAAGCTGATCCCTGTGCCTTGCCAATATTGAGCACTGATCAAAGAGAGGGGTGCACCCACAATCTCGGCAATGAATGCCAAGATGCCCTTGTACCACATTGTGCACACTGTTTCGGTGTTCTCGGAGGCGGTCATTTATGCACCTGCCGGTTTGCCCGACATAGATGCACCCACACGTCAGTGGAATCAAGTAAACGCTCCCACTGCGCATGGGATGTAGCGTGTCCTGTGCGCGACAGAGCACGAGGCAGAATTTGCACGAGGTGCATTGACCCGTTTGCAAAGCCTCTGCAATTTTTCCGGGGCAGAAAAAACCACAAAAACGTTGGCGTTTCGAGCAATCTTTTTTAGCCTGTGTGATACGTCGTGCACGTAAGGCAGTACGACAGGCCGGCTCTTTCGGACACTCTTTCTGTCTACCCTGTCCTTTTTCCTTTGTTCGCGCGCTGAAACATCTTGCAATATGACTACGCACCAACTAGCCCAAGTTTCCACACTTGTTTCTTTATTTTGTCTTTTTTTCTCGTGTGTTATATATGTTGTACCCACCCCCTCTGTAATGCACTACGGGCCCTGAGGGTATTCTAATAAATAAATAAATGTCTCTCCATTAGGAGAGTGCCTGTAGTGCTCTAAAGCGTTCACTATTTATTGTACGCATATTCTACATCGAGGTCGCTGGGAAGACTACGTTTTCTAAACACATAAAATTGACACTAACCCTGCTGTTTGTTATTCTCAGCTGTACTTTGCCAACAAGTGATGCAGACTTGTCGATAGTTCGATTGATATGTGGGGTTTAACGTCCCAAAGCCACCATATGATTATGAGAGACGCCGTAGTGGAGGACTCCGGAAATTTCGACCACCTGGGGTTCTTTAACGTGTACCCAAATCTGAGCACACGGGCCTACAACATTTCCGCCTCCATTGGAAATGCAGCCGCCGCAGCCGGGATTCGAGCCCGCGACCTGCGGGTCAGCAGCCGAGTACCTTAGCCATTAAACCACCGCAGCGGGGCTTGTCGATAGTTGTCATTATCGATGGTAGAAACTATCAATAGCGCTGTCAATGATCGCTCGCATCGAAAGGGCTATCAACAGCGCTGACAATGGTAAAATTCGACAGCACTATCGACAGTATAAAACCAACCGCGAGACCACATTGAGGCATAAACTTGGTTGTATACGAGTGCATGGTTTATAGTGAAGCATGATGAAGGGCAAGATAATCGACAAGCTTGATCATGTTCTTTCAACAGAATCCTTGCGTGACACTTGATAATTAAGGTAAATTGACACAGTAATGGAAATGAAGCCGTTGCATGTGGTCGAACAGTGCGGCTTCAAACTTTTATTGCAATATTTGGTTTCACAATAAGAATATCGAGAACAAAGCTTGTTAATTGTAAGTTGTAACCCATCCTGCGGCGGCTGCATTTTCGATGGAGGCGAGAAATGCTGTAGGCCCGTGTGCTCAGATTTCAGTGCACGTTAAGGAACCCCAGGTGGTGGAAATGCCCGGAGCCCTCCACTACGGCGTCTCTAATATTCATATGGTGGCTTTTGGACGTTAAACCTCACATATAAACCAACTGAAGGTCTAGTCCATTTGAATTTATAAAGATATAGTCATAAACAAACGAACCGAGTATAGCTGATAGTATATGCTATCTCACATGTTTGGTAATATCGAGGACCAACCAACAAAAGCATCATTATTAACAGCACTGTCCATAGCATCATCAATAGTAATACCACAAGTGGTACTGTTGATTTCACTATCAGTAATACTACTGATAGTTTATCGATGGTAGTATATAGATATTTTATTCAGACTATCGATGCTATCGATAGTCAGTCTACCGATAGGTCTGGATGAATATACTACAAACTCTATTCAAATTTTACTTTTTGTAGATGTACCCAACAGGTCTATTATAATTCAATTAGTGCGTTGTGGTCTAATGCGTCTGAAGCTGACGCTGAGTGAATCGCTTTCGAATGTCTGACCTAGCAGGCCAAAATAAAAGTGAGCCTAAAAATTGCATGTGAAAATCTCTCAATTTATACAAATGTGCGGCCAGCATACAGAATACGTAGATTGTATGTTTAATTTGTTCAAAAAGTGAATGTACTGCAGCATGGTTTTGACGAGCAAGTAGATATGCATTATAATTCTACAGCCAAATTACAGAAGCCCATTGCGGCGAACCGCTAGTTGAGAAACGTCCTATACGCGTGTAAGGATCCGAACGACTAATCGTGAACTTGTGTCTCACGCATCACCGAACAATAGGAGCTCACACACCAACACGTACACACGCGAAATAACGGTTCCAGCTGCTGCCCATCGAGAGGACTGGCAGACCCGCATGAAGCTTTAACCTTTCACTCCGCAGGGAAAGCCGAAGGAGCGCCTCGCGTGACCTATCTCTGCAGCCATCGGACAAAAGCCAGACACCCGGCATGCGAGAGCGGCTTGATTGCACGAGATGCCTTTCTTTGGTCATACATTTCCATAGAGTACAGCTTGTTTCGTTTTGTTTGCTATCTCGGCCTTTCCAGAAGCAGCAATAGGAGCTTGATTCCTATGGTATTACGCCGCTCATTATGCTCCGCGTGGTTTCCATTTCTCTTTTTTTCGCCGCGTCACCTTCGCTGTTTCGAATGGGAATTAGGCTTCGCGCGGCCCAAAGGATAGAACTAAAGAAAAAAAGAGGGGAAAGAGGAGGTAGACTGTAGCGAACTCAGGCTTCGGAAAGGTCTGGCTTCATTAGGAGTCACGGTAAAAACTATCGCCTGCAGTCCTTTCTTTCTTTTTTTTTCTTTCTTACTTCGCCTGATCCTGCGCTTGCCTGGGCTCAGCAGGAACGCTTCGCAGCACTGGGCAATCAATCCCGGCGTTACCGTCTGATAAGCATGCTTGCTCTGCGAGCCCAGACCAGCAAAGCACGCCGCCTCTCCGATACAAAACAAAGCCGCCGAAGTCGGCGAACTAGAAACCTATGTGCAGTAACAAGAAGCAAATGAAAGCATTTTAAAAGATAAAGCCTGAAAATAAAGCGACGTAGAAAGAAAGAAAAGTAGAAGAGGTACGCAGGGGCTGAGTTCAACTCGCCAAAGGCTTGCTCTTAAAAGGCAAGTTCAGCCCCAAAGTCAGCCAAAAGCGAATGCAAATAAGAAACGTCGCTCCCTACCCTTCTCCTTCGCGTTATCTTCCCGTGGAGCAAGATGAATGGCGCACATTCTATTACGCGACGCGGCACTCCGCGGTGCGCGCTCATACAAAGCGCGTTCATCTTTCCTTTTACTTTTTATTCTTCAGCTTCTCTTCGAGCTTACCAAGAGGGCGCCACTTAAAGCAAGGCGCCTCGGAAAAAAAAGGAGACAAGGGTTTCTGAAGACCTTTGGTCCGAGTGAAATTATATTGTAGAAGAGGAACCGAACACAAGCAAGAACCACTCACACAAAAGAAACCAAATCGTAAGTGCGCGCCAACACAAACACGCTTGGCACACACGCACGCAGCGTAACACAAACGTGAACCCAATCACGCAGGCGTGCGGAGGTCATACGCGTACGTCTAATGCACACGCATCCGGGGTGGTCCACGCGCGGTACCAAACGAGAGTCTAGATATCGTCCCGCTAAATAAATGGAAAGCGGATTCCCCATTTCAAGCGTCGGCAAAGTTGCAAGAGAGGAATCCACCCTTTCCCGACACACCACCACTCCCCCCTTTTATTCAAGGCAGTCGCTGCTGCCACACTTCAGCGAGTGTACGGTTCGGTCGAGATTCGGAAATTACCAGGAGTCTTTCCAATTTTTTTCCCCCTATTGCTCTTCGTTCGTAAGGCAGGCTCCTCAGCGTAGCAGCCCGGCTTGCGCGTGCGTAGCGGGAAAGCCCCAGAGTTGCACGCAGGCGACCGTTGCAGGCGCTCGCAACAGGGCCGGGATGCATATACGCGAGGCACGCGTCGGATCTCGATTGCATTGGCCCGAAAAAGGGCTCCGACTATTCTTTACCCTTGATTCTTCCTCTCGTAGAGACTCGTATCTGGATCCCATTACGCTCTTCGCTACTACCAGAACCCAATTAAAAGGGGGCGCGAATCTAATTATGCAAATTAGTGATAGCATTTCTTTCTTGCTCGCCCCGAGAGCACTTACGCTATTCGCGATATCCGCTGCGAACGGCTTCAGAGTGTTTTAATTCGATGCCGACCCCCCCTCCCCATCCGAATGCAGACCACTACCTCCCCACTGTCTCCCAGTCTTTTTTTTTTTTTTCTGCGCTTGCTTCTTGCCAGTGCCCTCTCCGAAAGTGGGCAAAACTTCGCACGCCCTGACCTCCCTCATTAGAGTGCAAATACGGTTGTCCTGTGAAAGAAGGAGAGATGTTTTCAGATACGCTTCGTCGAATCGCGTTAAGCTTCAGTACGCCGGCGCCGTACAAGAATCGCTTTGCACGAAATTGTAAGGCTACGACTGTGAGGAAGGCATTAACGATTGCCCAGAGCTCTGTCTAAGTTGTGCGCTTGACTTAGCACTGCGCGTGCGTTAATTGGGTGGGACGAGAGTGGCGTGTTAGATTCCCTTGATTGACGAGCGATGGCGCTGCCTATAAGTGACATCAAGATTAGTGTGATAGTGGAGCCACCACAGGGCTTACACGTTGGATCTGAATATTCATGAACGACTGTTCTGGCCAACGGCGAAAGACAAGACATATAGTCGCACTGGACTCAGAAGCATCGTCTTTGCTCTCGCAAAACTTCCAACAAGTATGTAGCTCCTAACGACAGATCGCTTCTTTGAAATGTTGCATTTGAAACAGCTCCACCGTAGAAGGGCGAACGTATCAGAACTAAAGTATAAATATGAGCCATAATAACGGCTTTTCATCTACGTCCGAAACAAAAACTTTGCAAGGTTCTCGAAATGCACTAGGTACAGAAAGAGGGCAAATCACAAGCTTCAACCTGTAATTTGCTTTAGCGTTCGCCGGCATGACGTAAGTCCCACTGAAACCAACTGAGTGAGAATCGAGTTGCAACGTCGCCTTCCTGCCGGGTATACGAGCTTTTCATGAGCTTTTACGTTTTATATGATAATACAAACACATCAGAACTCGTGGTTCCTAGTTGTAACTGAAATAATAGATAGCTCACCTCTATACACAAAAGCTCACATGGATTCCCAGTGTGAAAGTTTCGTGTGCATGACATATTTTCAAAGTACCAAAAGACAGCTTTCATGTATATGAATAACTCGTGAGCAATGCCAGCCTGAAAGCTTGTATAAACGCACACGATTCTCACAAGTTTCCGTAGCCCACATGCAAGGGTTTTGAAGGAGTTTGAAGTCCTCACCGAAAGTTTATGAACTATACGAAGAGCAGCGTCCCAAGTAGGCACTTTCTGCTGTAATAAAGCTTCTAAAACAATATGAATAGCTTTACAGTTGTACATGCTAAGAACAAAATATACGGATTAGAGATGCACACCCTTGATCACCATTGGGTTACTAACATGCAC
This sequence comes from Rhipicephalus microplus, assembly GCF_013339725.1. NCBI lineage: Eukaryota > Metazoa > Arthropoda > Arachnida > Ixodida > Ixodidae > Rhipicephalus > Rhipicephalus microplus. The sequence goes on from NC_051170.1 coordinate 106,325,829, forward strand.
AATAATTCAAAGCCGTAATGCAGCTGCTGGGACACCAGATATGTGTTATATTAGTACGATAAAATTTTTTTCAGTTCTCCTGTATTACTTTTCTTTTTCAATTTTCGGGGATCCGTTCAGTTTCCCTGCGAAAACGATGTATGAACGACGCTTCCATGTGAAGTTCTCAAGTACTGATCTGTTGAAGCACCAGAATGTCAATGACTGCGTGCTTCATATAGTTCCCCTCCATTCACAATTTTATGACTGAATACATTTTATCGCCTATAGAGTCATCAGTGTTTTCCTCTGTTTGGCTCTAATAAATATTAAATTAGGTATGATTTGAATTCGCGTCAGTACCACCGAATAACTGGTACGTATATAGTCAACATACTTGCATATATATATAGCCATAAAGAACACAACATTGGCGCCATGCAGTTATTAAGCGTCAGCAGCAAGATCAATATTCAACTGGAAACATTTACGTTCTGGTATTTGACTAGCCTAGAGAACTCTTTTTAACAGCTTTGGCTTCATAGAAACAATAGACATTGCTTCTTCTAGAAGACATATCATTTCTCTTTATGCGCTGTTCGCATCATACAGTGAGACATATAGAGAAAAAAAATGACGTAAGTGCTCCAGTTGGATTCAAGTCATGAGGACGGAGGCTGAAAGAAAGCGAGAGAAGGTCGATAGACAGGTGGGGCAATAAATTAATGCAACGAAAAGGTGAAATGAAGGAAGTTGAACCATCAATAAGCCCAGCACGTGCCCTCGGAGCTGTCCTCATTAACGTTTACCTACACAGACAGCAGCTCGCACAATCAATATTACACACAACCATGCGAAATAATATAAAGTTTTAAATAAAAAAAGAGTAATAACAAAACTTACGAAGGGTTTTCAGCAAAGGTACGCACCCCTCAATGTATATCGTAAAAGTTAGCCCATAGCTACCACTAGCGGAAAATTGAAGAGACGCGATGCTTCCTTAAACTTCCACTTCCATAACTATTATTTCTGAAACATTCTTGCATTCTTGCTTTATAGCTCCGTACGCTTCCGCACTAATATCATATAAGGGCTGAAAACGTTCTGCGCAGTTCCGCTGTAACATATACACACAATAGTCCACGCATTTACTAAACAGGGTATAAACGCTAAGCTCACTTTGAGTGAGTGATTACGTGAAGCTTTTTGCGCACACTAAACAAGGCCAAAACGAAGAAAAATGTGTTCGGGCTTTTGCATGTTTTGCAGAGTGCTATAAATTATCTTAAGTTTCTTATCTAGACACATGCGTGTAAATAAGCTGGAAATTCACTCTGTTTCACCATCATTACTTTTTAAAATCCTTCCTAATGTCCTTTAGGGTTTTCGGCAACATTTTTCACTCATTGTTTAATAAGAACACGGCAAGCGTTCTTACCGATTCGAATACTGGTGCACCTATAGTTGTCATGGCACAGGTGTTTAAGAAGCAGCCAACACCTGTCTACGATTGACCTATATCAAGTATGAAAAATTTTGTGCGCGAGTGGTGGTACCAGTGTAAGATTAAAGTAATAGAAAAAGAAGCTTGAACGTTTTCAGGCATCATTACTGCTACCCTAGATGATCAATGCCAGTGAAGCTTGTCCAGAATGCAGAACCGGTTCAACGAAATAATAGTAAAGCCTGCAAATTATTCTCCACCTTGGGGTAATACTTTCAAACCCTCTGGGAGCAACGATGTTTAGCCACGCAGTACTCGTTATATACACAAGTTTATTATTTGGGCACAGCCGTCAGGGTTCCGGAGAACCTTCTCACTTCTATGTGGCAGTTTCTGATCTTTCTGGCTTCTGTGGGCAGTCGGCTCACCAATCGGAAGAACCCTAAACACTGTGAAAAGCCTGCCCACACCCTGAGAAACCTCATCAGTGCAAATGCACAAAGGTACATGAATGATGAAGGAAATTATAGGTACTTGTTGCTGGGCTAGTTGGCACATCCTTGGGCGGGAAAATTCTAGACGCCTTCACACCACAAGAACGAACATTACAACGTGATGCTCTTTTTCTTTGTTTCTTCGTTGTACTGGTGCTGTTAAGGCGTCTAGAATTTCGCCTTTGAATGATGAAGAAAATCTTGTTTTTGCGCACAGCAAAGCGACTACCAAATTCTCGTTTTTCTGGGATTGGAGCCACGCAGCACGTTATACATTTAGCAGTCACAAATACGCGGTAAACACACCATTATTCTGAGCACTATAGTGCAAAATGCGAAGTGAGCTGGTGACGACGAAGTCAAGGTTACAGCTCTCAAGCGTTGTTACAGCAGGAAGTTTTACCATAAAAGCAAGACATATCTGTCAGCGTCATCAGTGAAGTAATAATGAAAAAAAAGAAAGAAACGCGCATCTGGTGAGCCTCAGAGTAATTTCTTGCAGTATTCTGCTTGTGGAAACACTTTAGTTGATTCACACATAAAAATTTAAACCTGAAACGTGACTTCGCAATGCGAATTCCAAAGTAAGAGTGCCTCGAAATTGAAACTGAAACGTCGAAGCGATTTCGAGCTGTGAAAAACAAGCGTAAATCAAATCGAAAATTTTTCGAAGATTTTCCTTAACGAACAGTACAAGTAAAGAACTTCGCAAAAAAAAAAAATTCTTTCACCAACCAGACATAAAAAAAGTAATGTTACCGTACAGCGGATAATATAGAGAAAATTTATACACAACAACAATTTCAAACCGATATGCATTGCACAACATACGCTGTTATTTTATTGTAGTCATGGATTATGTTAAATGCATTTGGGAAAGAGTGATCACCATCGTGCACGTCACTATTGATCCAGACGATGCTCAATAGAAACACCAATGGCAATGTGCGAACCTTGTCATGATAGTTATACCATAAGCGTGCTGTATCAATGAAGGGGAAAAGATCGTTGTAATCTTCATCGGGTCATTCATCTTCGGATAACCGAAAGTAATGCCGGGTTTCCTTAGTTTTAGACATCTCTTCTTTATTCCGCCGCTGCTTCCCACTTTTATCGATGATTTTTTCTTAGTAAAATTCGGACAAACAATGGTAACAACGTACTCGCTGTCATACTCAGTGCCCTGCCCATACCACTCCATTTGAATACTGGCACAATATTTCCTAAATCATCGGGTAGAAAAGTAGAAAGCAGTCACGGCAGACTGCGTGCCACTTCATGCTTTAACAGTTGAACGTATCCGCTAAATGCATCAGTCGAGAATAACTTTCAGCCTAATCTGTCTAAGGGGACTGGCCGTCCATCGAACGGAACACCGAGTCCCAAATGTACACTCTTTTAAACTTATTTACATAGCTGTAATATGTAAAGACCATTAACCAAGTATCTCTAGTCTACGCTTGTGAACCGTAAATTCTCTAATATTTACACCATGTAGTGGAAGAGAAGCAGTCTCCTAGAAATTCGAAAATCACGCGAGGATAATACATATTCGCGGTATATGTGTCAATAATATGAAGCACATGTTAAAATGATCAAATACGAGGATATTCAATCAGTTCTTGTTGCCGCATGCCGAATACACCTCTCCAAACTGCGGAAAGCCGGCGCCATCTATGAGAGACTCAACAAAACGCACCGCTTTCCTTTATTTGTGTACATTTACATTTTTAGAACGCTGAACTGCAGGGGGCGCTAGGAAAGGGCTATTTTTCTTTTAAGCTGTCGTACTCTTTTTCCTTGTTCATCGTAACTATGACAGCACGTTTATTTCTGAAAATTAACCCAAAACCTTTTCTATGAAGACCATATCTATTGTAGCAATACTTTGTTGCCAATCAATGATTTGTTCTATAATCTGCTTCTTCCTCCACAGCGCAACGAAGGATCCGAGATGCTCGGCAGAGACGCTGGCAAATTATGAAGTTACGCTTTATTTACTGGAACCAGAGCAGGCATTTCAGCAGGTCACTACTAATGAAGATGCAAAGAAGTAAGCCAATATTATTCACTACAGTTTCTGAGCGAATGTTCTTCAGCTAAACGGTCACCGATTTCGTCTTATGACTGGTCAAAGTGCCCATGGAATATTCCTGACATAATACTCCCACGACCGCAATCTCGCATGCATATATATCCGACAAAAAATGTTCCCGAGATTTATTCGGTAGACTTCGAGGTATTGGAACTCTTGTAAGCTCTTTTGGAATTGTCAGTTTGAAATGTGCCATTCCTCAAATGACAGATCTTGGACGCATAGCCGCATATTTCTGAAGGCGGAGCTGTGCCGAACGGCTCGATCAGATCACATCATTGGCTCGTCCACATGGTAGCTTTCGCTACGTCCCACCGTCCTACGACACGAAGCAACCGTATACTGACCGCTCATGATTTCAATTACAACTAAAACCCTCGATTCTACGCTTGTCGAGGCTGTTCTGAGCTAGGATAACAGAGGAGGCACGCTCGAAAATGTCGAAATATCGGCGGTGTGAACAGGAATCGATCATGGATTATGTTAATGTTTACGACCTGCAAGGCATAAGCGTAGTATTATGCGTCTTTTCCCGTAACTTCACATTATTTATGCCACCTGTTACACAACGTGTGGAATAATCCATTACTATCAGTCGACACGTTAAATCAGCTTCCATTAAGAAGTCGCAGTGTAAAGAAAGATTATTTTGTGGTACGATGCTACAGAAAATCGATGTTGAGACGACTGGTGTCATTAAAGCGAAAAAGGCCAGCACACACGGACAGCTCCCGCCACCTATGATAAGGAAGTGCAACTATTCTCTCAATGACTGCCGGGCCGGTGGCGCTAGCGTAGAAGCGGAACCACGGAGGGAAAAAGAATACCGTTGACAGAAAGCGGGAGGCACGACGTTGTATGTCACGGTGCGTATACGGTGCGGTGGGCTTTTACGGGCGTATTATGTACGTAACACTCACCACCGCCGGCTTTATGCCGCGCATAGACGTCGACGCAGCTGTTTTCTTTTTTGTTGTTGTTGTTTTTTTTTCTTTTCCCAGCCGCTAACGCCAACACCGCTACCCTGGCCTAATGTAAAACCACGTTTTCCGGATCGCGCATGACCCACGACTATGTAGTTCGCTGTGATGCGAGCAGCTGCGCTTGATGCGATAACGGCTTCCGGAAAAGAACAAAAGAGGAAGGAAACGTCACAGCACCAACCGCGGCCATCGAAGGAATAGACCGTAAGACTGAGCAATATATCTCTTATGTCTCCTGCAGATCGCCATTCAGACCTATCTTTGAAGTAATGACCTGCTTTGCACAGTGTGTCTTTTTTTATTGTGAGAAAAAATTGTTTCAGAACACCTCGAAGCGACCCAGTAAAGCAAGTGACGAAGACATATGTCTTCTCTGTTTCATTTTTCTCGTGGATTACCCTTTTCGTTTTTAGCATAAATGATTACGTAAATGAACACAGCTCGGCCTAACGCCTTGTGTATGCCATTTAGTAGTTTAGCTTTGATTTCTCTTGACCACTAGATTAACAATGCTGCAAACACTACGTAGTGTACATGCACGAATGCTCTGTCAATGGCCCTTAATTATACAACGTAGTTAATGCGTTGTTACACGCATGCGTAGTTATACGCATACGTAGTCATACAACGTAGTTAATATAGGGCAAAACGTGAAAGATGCTTCGTCTGCATATATGTCTACCGTGAGAAGCCTACTCAAATGTGCAAAGTGAAAATGCCAAGCGAGCAGCGCTGAACTGTGTTAAGTAGTGCATGTTCACAATTTTTTTTTGTTTTTGTATTTATGTGCGTTTAGGAGAAACACATAGATTTGGGTGCACGTTAAAGACCCCAGGTGGTCAAACTTTACGGAGCCCTTCACTGGCGTCTCACATAATCATATGGTGGTTTTGGAACCTTAAACCCCCCATATCAATCAACTTCAGGCACAAATGGAATCAGTCAGTGCAAGAAAGTACATCGCAGAACATTAAGAGAGACCTTCGCATTGTAGTGGAGACAAAATGGGCTCATTAATGACGATGAACTGGTCCCCTGCTCCACCATTGCACACCATTCATTTGAACCCTTCAGGAAGCTAACCCCAGGAATCGTTCATAGTATAGCGTTAACTTGGTGCACCAAATATTCTTTGTGTAAAACACGCAATATAAATTAGGCAATAAAATTTAGGCAGTTTGTGAATACGATTCCCTTTTATGTTGTCAAACGTCTAGCACTACAGCACAGTAATTTATATCTGAAGCAATTATTTCCCAGAAAGTTGTAATAGTGTCACAACATATATGACTTCAGTTCAGCCGCTATATAACCGATGCTAGGACAATTATGTGCCACTGCCAAACGAACTGTGTTAAATTACAGTGTATCTAAGAGTCCTTGTTTTGCCCTGGTCTAAAACGCAAGAGCTCAACATGCCAATCACGTGGCCACAGAAAGTATGATCACTAAGTTCCGATTCTGTATATTCACGTACTATCAAACGCTATAGGACTATATTTATCATATAAATGTTTTTCAGCAAAATTGGCAGGACTGAATTAGTGTCGAAAATTTTCGATAACCATACGCAAGTATAAGCAAGTACCAATGTATATTTAATGCGGATGAGTCAGCTAGTTTTGTTGCAATGCAGAGGCTAGCGACTGGCCAAATAAATTGTTCGCTGATGTCGAGTTTTCTGACAGAATCCACTTAAATGAATGCCAAACCGTATTGAGCAATCCAAAGAGTAGAATTCCTTAAAGAGTGAACCCGAATCCAAAAACCCCTCTTCTGCTCTTTCCCTTATCTCGTTTGGTCTGATGTGTGTTTGTAAAAAAAGTCTTTCAAGGGGGGTGGGGTTCCGGGGTGAGGGCACACAGCTGTCCTGTCAGCAGAAGTTGCGGTTAGCTTACGTTTACTACAGATAACGAACAGTTGGGCATGTCAAGCCACATGTCAGGACTTGCGTGGCCTAAAGAATCACGTGCAAAGCTTGTTAACCGCGTACAAGCACTGTGTCTGAAAAAAAAAAACAACAACAGAAAGCACGGTAAGTTATAGCAGCAAGGTGAAAAAGCGGTAAACCTCATGGGTGCGCCATATGACATTTAGGCACTCTCTGCGGCTTGCTCGTTTACAGCATCTGCTGGAAAATTTCTTCACAAAGAAGCCAACATGGGCGCACGAAGAGTGAGTGAGTGAGTGAGTGAGTGAGTGAGTGAGTGCAAACACGTCATGCGTTTAGCAGAATGCTCGACAACATTTTGAGCGACTTAGGCCAGCACGTCGAGAAATGGAGAGGTCCGTGAGTGTGAAGAAACCGTAGTGATAATATTTAGGGATGTCACGTGACAAAACTGCGATATGATTTCGTAATAATAATGAACGATCCCAAAACCACGATATGATTATGGGAGACGCCGTAGTGAAGGGTTCCGGAAATTTCGACCACCTGGGGTTCTTTAACGCGCACTTAAATTGAAATACACCAGCCTCAAGCGATTTCGCTAACATCGAAATGCGAACGCCGGGCTGGAATGGAAACCCACGACTTTTGGTTCAGCGGCTGAGTACCCTAACCGTTGAAACACCACGGCGAACGTAAACTGAAATGAAGGAGCGATGCCAACAGGCGTTTACGGCGAGAAGGTCATCACGTTCCCAACCCAATTACCCCTTTTTAACTACTCAATGGTTAAGAAATATTTCGTCCGTTATCCCCACTGCTTTCTCTTCGGCTTCTGTAAGCACATATAGCAGATGATACCTGCAGCAGCATCAATCGCTATCCCTTTATCCGATGATGCAGCCCGCTCAGCCCATGAAGAAACCCGTGTAGTCCCGATTCCTCTATCAAGGAATGATGCAGCAAGACAACTTTACCTGCTGGCTCGAGATCTCACACGCACGTTCTGGTCGTCTACCAGCTTCCAAAGGTGTCAATTTTATGAACTGGATCCTTCGCTCAAGCTAAAGCTACCATCACAACTTTCCCGCTCCGATGCGACACTGTTATGCCGCCTTTGGTTGGGTGTTGCATTTACAAAGGTGTACTCCTTTCGCATTGGTATGGCAGACACTCCTACATGCGACTACTGCGGAGCTGAAGAGACCATCGAACACGTCCTGTGCAGCTGCGCTTGCTACGACACACAGCGATGCCAGCTCCGGATGGTTTTGAATCGACTTGACCCCGGACCATTTTGTGTGCAGAAGATGCTAGGACCTTGGGCATCTGCCTCAGTTGCGCAGAAAGCAACTAAAGCACTGCTACTCTACCTTAAGTCAACAAACCTGAGCGACCGCCTGTAGACTGTGTGTGCTCCCCGAGTGTGCTCGTGATTGTGTGTACCTTCTCATCTTTCTGCAACCTCTTTTCTCCCCTTTATCCCTTCCCCAGTGCAGGGTAGCAAACCGGATGTGCGTCTGGTTAACCTCCCTGCCTTTCCTTGCATCTTTATCTTTCTCTCTCTCTCTCTTATCTGTTCTAAACAGCCTTTAGGCTGAGGGGCACGAAACTCTTAAATGGTGTGATAGAGAACTCTGATACATCGCAGCTCGTGACGGAAACCGGGACCTCATGATTCAGCTCCCCTGGCTAACCATCTGTTTGTAAGGCTTGGCGGTGATGTTTTTCTTTTAACGCGATGGCGTTAAAGAGATCCTTACGCAGAACTTGCGGTGTTGGAGTCAGAGTCGTTTTCCGCAGAGAGCGAAAAATAGCGTTGTCCACGACCAACTCATCGTGAAAGATGCAAATTAAAATAAACCCTAAAAATCTTTGGTTAGAGTGAGAAGCCATCACGGGCCTGCTGCGTGGCGAGTAGGTGCTCAACCACTGAGCCACGTCATTACTGGAAGCGGTTTCAGGAAGAAAAAAAACGCTTTACGAAAGTCATGAAGCAGTACGAGTCTCCTTAATGCATGTGATATTGCATGAAGCGTAGAACCGCGCCAGGCGTCAAAACACGTGAATTGTGCAACGAGTGGGGGCTTCAGGTGCCCACACATTACAAAGAACTGAGACACATTTATTAACGATCATCAGCAAAAGAATCGATAAAGTGAAGAGTGGCGTATACGTTCGCGTGCAGCCGTATACGGATGCGTATTGGTCGCTTCGATGACTCGCAAAAGGAATAATTATGGCGTAGTAGACACGGCTCAACTGTAACTGCAGAACGCATTCTCGGATAGTTTAAATACACCGATGTTACGGAATGCAGACGCTCGTTTCCTTGTAGCCCCGTAGAGGTATGCACGGAGAATCGAAGTGAGGCTATAGTAAATGAGAAGGCCATGCGCAGGGGCCACCATTGCGCTATCACGTTCTTTTCTTGAAAGCGAAGCTAAACTGCTTTCCGATTTATCAGGGGTGAAGCTCCTAATGGTCTAAGGTCATCCCTAGTCCCTCTGTCGTACCCAGCGTCTGCCTTATCATACAATTCGAGTTGTGTGTATGTGTCCTTGGAAATGATATCACTATAGGGCGTTATTAAATTTCATGTAATTCATGATTTTGTATTTGACCTACATACATACATACATGCATACATACATACATACATACATACATACATACATACATACATACATGCATACATGCATACATGCATACATGCATACATGCATGCATGCATGCATACATACATACATACATACAGTACATACATACATACATACATACATACATACATACATACATACATACACATACATACATACATACATACATACATACATACATACATACATACATACATACATACATACATACATACCATACATACATACATACATACATACATACATACATACATACATACATACATACATACAATACATACATACATACATACATACATACATACATACATACATACATACATGCATGCATGCATGCATACATACATACATACATGCATGCATGCATACATACATACATACATACATACATACATACATACATACATACATACATACATACATACATACATACATGTTACATGTATACATACATACATGTATACATGTATACATACATACATGTATACATGTATACATACATACATGCATACATACATACATACATACATACATACATACATACATACATACAATACATACATACATACATACATACATACATACATACATACATACATACATACATACATACATACATACATACATACATACACATACATACATACATACATACATACACATGGGCGAACGCTTCGCCCCACTCATGATCGTTCACTCCGTGGGTATGCTGTGATTGTTTTTAATTAGGCAGCATAAAAGGCGGGCATATGAACATTGCTAGCAAGCCGTTTTAAGAAAAACATGCCACGGACCTGTAGTTAGTGGCTTGTTAAACTAGCTGAATGCAATCGTATGCTCGACTAAGTAATCGATTAAAGATGCAATAATTATTTGTTTGAAAGCGTTCCAAGGTCGGGAGTTTGTTCAGTACTATTGTTTGAATAACAGACAATTTCGAATCTCCAGCACTCGTTGGATAGCAACGTTCCTACAGAGAAATACGACGGTCGCGTGGCTGTCTTCTTCGTAATTTCATTGCCTTTGAACTGACTGGCAATAATGATCCCTCAAGGGTCGAGTGAGATTGCCAGGCCCTGGCAGTCACATATGCGCAATGAAGTCTCTTCATAATTTTTCGAAGAACACAAGTTTATTCAGCCGCTTGTAATTGACATTAGTGCTCCTACTCGTAGTATTCAATTCGTAATGAACACATCTGACAGTCATGTTACAGCTAAGTTCATAGTAAACTAGCTGCATAATCTCTAACCACCATAACCCGCGTGACCACCCTGCAGGCCCATGGCCGAAGGAGGGAGGCGGGAAGAAGGGGCTAGTTCTTTTTTTTTAAAGAAATTATGATGGAAAGTGTGTTTTAAGAACACCAAAAAATTAGTAATGAAAGTATGTGCTTTTTTTTTTGAAGTATTCAAAGCCTTCGGCTAATTCCCTCTCACCTCCCCTTTCTCCCAAAAACTTCTTGGTTGTGCGCCTTCCTCCCTGTATGTATTGGACCCGACACTTACACTATTCATGATTATGACACTCACGGTGGTTTTCCTAACTGTATACTCGAGGGCGTGACAACTGCATCGCGTTCAAACAAGCAAACGGCGAACAAGAAAACCCTACAGAAAGATCACGGTAACGGTATTACGTAAATAGAGTCACTGTGTCTGTGCGGTGCTTGCTGCTCATGACAGGATTTCAGCGTGAGTACGCATGAATCAGATACTACATGCACAAATAGAAAAGAAGAGAAAGAAAGGGCAAGGAAAAAGATAACGCACGATATGACAACAGGAGTCGAATGTCGCAAGACTGTTGAAGAGTGCACATCACTCGCGCAGCCAAGCGAAGTCTTTTCTCGGCTTCAACGAGCCCGAAAAAGCTTCGAGGAGGTCCCTAGCGAAAACAAAAAATAACAGGAGGAAAAAGAAAAAAAACAGAAAAAAAAAACAGCTGAAACAGCGACAACACTTGTGCTTCGCCCGAGGGGTGTTTCTGCACATCGGTCGTCCCGTAAAGAGCCATCTTGGTGACGTTTATAGGCCCTAAAACAAACCACCTAAAAAATAACGAGAAAAAGAATCGAAGACCGAGAAGGGAGGAGGCTACGTAGCGCTCGGTCGCCGCAAACAAGAAAACAAAATTTCCGGGAGCAGGGAACTATAGCGTTCGACTCGAGGCGGCTTTGGGGTGAAGCCGGGTCGAGGCGTCGGAGAAGAGCAACCACAGGCGCCTGCGAAAAAGAAGGAGAAAAAAACGTAAGCTAGCAAACGAGACGCCCTGTAGAGTGTTGCGCGTGCCGAACGGACATCGCCACCAAGCGAAATGCGACTTGCTTTCTGTAGTCTTGAAAGAGTGACGAAAAAAAAAAAAGTCAAGTGCGATCGGTGGTATCGAGCCACTCCAAGTTCGCCCTAATGACGTCGGCCGGTCCTTTGAAGAGTTGCGCTCTGCATTGTACGAGACCATGTTGGATGCCTAAAAGGCACAGTTGTTTTTTTTTTTTTTTGAAAGGGTCCACACGGAACCAAAAGAAAAAAAAAACACAGCCGTTTGTTGGGGGTACGCTAACTCCATCAGTCGTCCGTCCCTGTCGGGCTGGCCTTGCAACCATTGTTCGCGCCTCATTGAACTGCGGAATGATGTTTGCCGTCCTTCCTCGGGTCGACAATGTGCCACGTGACCGGATGCACGGGCCGGAACTGGAAGCCCGCCTTGTTGTCCACGACATCGTGAACGGGTCGTACGACCTGCGTGTTCACGCCAGTTTTGCGCATTCACGTTTTCGATGTGTTTCGTTTACGACCCGAAGTACCCGTCTGAGCCCTGCAACCGAAGAAATTCAGTGCTGCTTGTGTGTCAGAGTTTTAAAAAAGAAGAAAAAATGAATCGTGCGTGAACACCAGGCCCTAAACTGGATTACCATCTGTGGTGCGATTGATTTTTTTTTGTTGTTGTTGTTTTCGTGTGTAAACGTGCGACGTTTGGAAAAATGAGAATCTTCGCAGGCAAACGCTTCGTCCATCCAGGTCGCGGTAAGTTCACGTTATTTACACCCCCGGCACGAAATGTGGTGGCGTGGCTGGCATAAGCAATGAATCCCGCTTGTTTCAAGCATGCCTGGTGGTTGCATGGTCGTTTGCTGAAGCCGTGAAAAATCGGCAGAAAGGCGGCTTTCTAATCCGATGTCGCCCTGGGTGTCCACGGGCGAGCTGCGTTCTGGATTTCAAACTGCGTGAACGTTAGCGCCGTCCAGTGCGAGATATATGTAAAGGTGTATGTTCATCTTCAAACCGGATAGATAAGGGCATGCCAAGAAGTAGCGAGGTTGAGAATAGCGTCAAGTGCCATTAAGTCTTGTATCTCATTAATGTTAAAGTTATCTTTATATAAAGTCAATATTATCAGTTCAATGCGGATCACGCATGGCGCAAAATATACCTAACTTAAGTTTTTGAAATCTTACTGAAACTGGAAAATGTAAGTAATTTTTTTCCCACAAATCTGTACAACTGTAGACACCTTAGCATGTAAGTGTTCTCGTGCGTAGCAGATAATTGAAATTCTAAGCATGTATTACAGTTTGTAGCAAGCATCAGCGATGGCTCTTAGTGCATGCTAATTATTTTCCTGCGATATTTCAAGAGAATTACAGCTTCGTAAGTTTTTTTTCTTCTTCATTTAGAACACAATGATACGTTACTTGCAGCTATTCGCGATTTTCACGATGGCATTCCTTTAAAAAAATTCTTAGTGCATAATGCACTCGTACATTTCTGGCTGTACTGGGTGCACATTGGTAGCTTCTATTACATTAAATTTTTAACTGCCTCGCTTACGCTCTCTAATTGCTTTTAGAGTTAGTTTTTTACGGGCTCATGGTATGCTTGAGCGTCATTAAATTTCGTAGTTTTTTTCTTTTGACTAATTGCCTAAGCATAACCGATACTACACCACAACCATCTTGTTAATTTATCTACAAGTTATTAAAAATAGCATGTTATTTCTAGAGCTGGATAAAATATTGATGTAAACAGATGCTTATGTCCGTGCGGAGGAATATCGTCCGTAAGTGCTTTATTCGATGCACACAAGGTATACATTGCATTTGATTGCTGCCTCATTAATAAAACCCGAAACCCACACATTCTTGGGAATCTGGATCTGTACCAGCACGCTGGAAAACAAGCAAGTGGCATTGCCGAAACCAGGCAAGTCTCCAAGTGATTTGCTATCATAGAGACCTGTGGCGCTACCAAGTTCTGTAGAAAAACTCATGGAACGAATGATTATGTTGCGCTTAGGATGCTTCCCAGAGAAGCAAAGAGTATACTTAGATGCCATGACTGGCTTCCGAAAAGGACCGCCATCAATTGACAGTGTGATCGATTTAATAAGAACCGTTGAACATAAAAAACGGCGTCACCAATTGACGACTGAAGTCTCTCTTGATATAAAAGGTGCATTCGGCAATGTTCTGCATGACGCCATTCTAAATGACCTTGAAGACTATGGTATTGACGGCCGCATGCACAAATGGATACCCAGCTATCTTCAAGAAGGAGCTATATTCATGTCTACTGCCGACGGTGACACAGATAGGCATTCCGTCTATCGTGGCGTGCCTCAAGGTAGAGTCCTGAGGTCATCACTGTTTAATATCGTACTTGTTCGCCTCGTTAAAAATGCTGTAGGCCTATGTGCTCGGATTTGGGTGCACGTTAAAGAACCCCAGGTAGTCGAAATTTCCGGAGCCCTCCACTACGGCGTCTCTCATATTCATATGGTTGTTTTGGGACGTTAAACCCAACCTATCAATCAATCGCCTCGTTAAAAAGTTAGAAGGCGAAATCTCGGTCTCTGTGTACGCAGACGACATCTGCATTTGAACTACGAGTCAAACATGTTTGCAATTATATATACCGCCAACGAAGCGGCTCACCACGTTGCTCGAATGACCGCAGCGTCCAGTCGCCGCTCTGGGGATCTGTTTTGGGCTTACGCGACGGCTGCCACTCCGCTCTTGGGGCAAAATGTCTTGCATGTGAAATGGGCTCTAGACGATTTCGAGTACTTTGTACTCACTTATGGGAGAGCAGTGAGCCGTCTCTATGTATGACGCGTTCCACGCATTGAGATAATCTTCTATAGCTACCGTAAGCAAAGACACACGATGGGTTTCACACGGGCGGTGACGATACCTAATATCCGGCCCAAGTCAGTTCTCGGGGTTCGCCTAACTCTATTTTTTATCGGTAATAATGCCATTTGGTGCAAATGATCTCGGTACTGTCGAGAATGTCGAACACGTCTTTCTATTATGAGTAAATTGATTAATTTTGGCGTTCGTTGTTGCATAAAGGATAGAACGAGACGAAAAAAAAATGAAAATAGGTAGTTGGAGTTCCTTTACGTGCACGCTGGTTTTCTTGCCATATGCTTATAGGCACCACCACCATGGGGTGTCAAACGATCGTTTTCTTATTTTGTAGGGGAGCTGTGTATGTCGGTTTCATCACGGTTTTGTCTCCATGGACAAACAGCGTTCTCAGCTCGGCATTGGTGTTTCACTTCGGCGTCTCTCGAGCACACGTTTCCGGATGTTCTTGAGAGGCGCCCAGCCGGCGAACGGTCGAGAGTGAGGCGCAGGGAGGAGAGAAAGCGAACGGCGAGAGAAGGACCCCCAGCTGCTTCTAAGGGAGAGGGAGTGGGAGCGAAGACAGAACACCTGCCAGTGCACGGACACCGCCGCGGACAACGCCGGATGCCTGACATAGCCCGACTAAGAAATGCATTCGCATTAAAAAAAAGAAAGCTAACGGTGGACAGGAAAACGGCTTGGTTTTCGGACGCTACATATAAAAGGTTCAGATTCTAAATTTAGCAATGTCAACGCCTCAACGTCACTTGTCGCATGCATTCAGCGCAAGCGACGAAGGTACAGTGCTATCAACGATTTCAAAAGGGCACATTCTAGATTGAATAGACTTTCTTCTTCAGAGTCCTCTCTATACAAGTTCAACAACATTCGCCTCAACCCCAAAGCTATCAAACATCTCCGAGACGAAGGAAGATTCAGATGAATACGAGGTCAAGAGGCTGATGGACGTTGACGACTTGGATAGCCGAAATTAATGTGTCATGGCTACGAACCCGTTCATTCGGACGGTTGTGTACTGTGATACACCAGTCTGCAAAATCAGACGCACTTCTTGACCATATATTGGCCACGACGGGCTGCACCAGAGAGGATCGTTTTGACGTCACAGATAGGATGCGTAGTTGTGCAATACGGCTCTTTTGCTTTCGCGACACCGCTTGTATTGTACCCCATGGCTGTGACCGGTTCTTAGTCGCGATATTACGATACAAATTAGACACGAGAGTGCCACCGGGGGCACCGATTCGTAGTTTGCTTGCCCGTTTTATCAGGTCTTACCTCTTTATAAAGCACTAAGCCTCAAAACAAAGGGAAGCACGAACGGTGTCCACAGAAAAAGCGCAGGAAATGCGGTGTTCTAGCAGACGAAATCAACCCGGCATCCTATGAGTGGCGTCATCACGTAGGTGGCGCCACGGTATGTCCTCGAAGCCAATAGACCACGGCGAAGAACAGGTGCTTCTCCCCCTTTTGTACGATTCTGATGCGGAAGACCATGCATTCAAGCGACGTCACATGCGCAATAGTTCTGGGAGAGGTTAACAGCACGGCTGTCCAACCACAATCCCAGCGTTGACTGGAGCAATAATTTTTAAGGCGAAAGCCGTTAATCTTTCATACTAGCGGCATCCGTCCACCACCCGTCCGTGCCCTGGAACGGAGCCAGCTGTAGGCTCTCCCCTCTCACTCTCTCATCAATCAAGGGATCATTCAGGGAGAAAAAAAAAGGACATGGCATAATCAGTCGTATGTCCATAGGCTTCCGCCGAATTAACTTCTGAAATTACAAAGTTTCCTTCTATTTCTTTGTGTACGTTGCGACGCGATTTTAATACTAAGCTTATGAAACAACGAATGCATCAAACCAACCATGTTTATTGTAGACCTATGCATCTGCCGTAGCATTTCTCATTGAATTGTTGAAGAGTTATAAGAATAAAATGAATTCTTCAGCCGCTTTCAGTCCGCCTCCGGCCGGCTACGAAGATATAGCTTCTGGCCCGACAGTCACCCCGCAAAGAACGACCGAATTGGTTCCGAAACGACGGGTCAGTTTATTATTTTTTTAAGATTAGAAACTTTGTACAAAGTGGCTGGGTAGTTTATTTTATTCTTATAAATTTTACATTGTCAGACGGCTACATGTCAAACATATTCACCTTTAGATTGTTGAAGATTAAACGGCATTGTTAACAGACAAGATGGCACTGCAAAAACGCAGCCGTAAAATAGTCTTTAGAAGGAGCTGAAATTCAGTCATTCATATGAATAAATTTGATGCCCATAAGCATACAGTGTTTAGACATCTGTAGTGCAACCTTAACAGGAATAATTGCAGCAGTAATGATTGGCCACGTATTGGAAACCTTCATGAAAGTGGTCAAATGAGAACGTTATACGACCGCTTGGGCGTATCAACACGTGAGATTGCCCACAACGGAGTCTGTGAGAAGTAAACACGTTTTAAGGCACAGCGTTGGCCTCGCGTTGGCTAGATTTCTGCCAGTAGAATAGAAGCAGCGAATCGGTCTTTGACTAATTCCTTTTAAAAAAGCCACAAGGCTTCGAAGCGTTTTGCATACCAACCGACCCCATTGTTCATTCGGTGGGTATACGGTGCGCTTGCAAGATCAAGGTGTTGGCCAAGTGGGTTGCAAAGCCAACGCTGGGATTACGGAATGGCGGCGCACGTCAAACTGCGTCACCGAGTTCGGCAACATGCAAGAAAGAAAGAAAAAAAAACAAACTAAAGACACACGCCAAAGGATTTGTGAGCATCGATTAGCAGACGAGATAGCGGGGCAACGGCGAAGACCTTGAAAGGGACTGAAACACAAGTGAGGAGCATATACTTTGCGTACAACTAGGTATACCTGAAAGAACAAAAGACCGATCGGACATGAATCAGGCGGGATTAGCCGCGGCCGTGGGCAAAACGAGGAAGCTGGCCGATCGAAAAACAGGAACTCGAGAATTGTGCTTAACAAAAAAAAAAAAAGTCCAACATTCACGTAGCGGGTCGTCTTTGCGACAGACTTGCGCATGCGGGCGCGCACTTCTTTCTGGCGAATCCTGAGCCACAGACTGGGCCGTCACGTAGGACCACAAAGATTAGTGGCGATGAGCGGCGGTTACCTCGTCGCTGTTGCACTGATGGAGGCCACGGCGATGCGTATAGGAACGCAGCATCGGCAACCGCGGCTTCAAAGACGAACCGCCCTAAGAATTCCCTGGCGCGGCTGATTTACGATGGAGGATACGTCGTCGAATTTCGACGCGACACTGCAGTACTGCCGTCGTACTCTCCTTCTCACTGTGTCACCCCCTCTCCTCTTCGTTGCACCCCCAAAGAGGCAATGCGGCGACGAGATCACCGAGACAAGTGCAGTGAAGAAAGCGCGACGGGAATATATAGCGGTGCCGCGGCGAATTCATTACCAAAGGCAAAGGAGTGCGGACTAGCTCAAGCGTGACGTCCAGTTAATCTGAGCACCCGCTGGTCAGGATTCGAACTGTTCAATGCGACGAAGCATGACGTCGAAAAAGAAATAGATTGAGTGAGTTGGTGAGTGAGTGAGTGAGTGAGTGCAAATTTACTGAGGTCCGTTACAGACGTGGGGATTGTGTCGCCCGCGCCCGCCCGCAGAGCCTAATTGCCGAAGTCTCTTGTAGATAATATTGTAGGCTTGCGTATAATGCTTAAACTTAAACCTTCGTGAGCCACCTGCGGCGATATCGGTCCAGCCAAGTGTGACCCGCGCGAATACGACTCCCAGCGAATAGGCTCACCGGGCGAGTACATCATACATGTCATCGCCGTTTAATGATACGTGATCCCAACGAGTACGAGTGACTGTATACAGTAAAGCCTTGCCATCGGTTAACCTGACTGCTTCTGGCGTACGGTGTCCACACAAGGAGCGATGAGAATCGATGCAACGCGCTTTCAGCCAGAGCACAAAGGCCGCCCTCGAAAGCCGCCGGGCGCACTCACCGGCAATTCGCTGACTCAAACATGGAAACACAAGCTTGTCTCGCGGTACGCGTTCATTAAGTAACACCATGAGATGCTTTAGTGCACGTGCAACTGGGTCTTCAGCAATCGGCTATGTATATATAGTTTCAGCTATCGGTTTATAAATCCAAATGAGTTGACATTGCCACGGCCGCTGCACTATAGCATATCGTCGCTTGCGCATGAAGATACACCTTATTTAATCAAGTTCGCGCGTACTTATCGTACATTACAGTCGATATAAAACTTTTACGCACGTCAACCAGTAGAAAAAGGGAGAGACGTCTGTCGGACTCGGCAATGACCACTAATATTCGGCCCTAGCTTCTCGCTAATTTTTTGTATAATTGTTTTATATGTGGTGAATTCTGAAGAACACTTGGCGCCTTGACATTTGAGGCATGCCTTGTGTGGATGGCCTTCATATTATGAAGACGCAAGGTTTAATTGGAAAAGAAATTTACCCGTGAAGCTGTACGGCGTGTTTTCTTGCTACCTTATCATTCCTTTTACGCACGAGCATGGTATCTCAGAACTCACCTGATCACACGTAGGTGGCGAGTTCGAAATTTCGAATTTTGCTGGTGCAAAACTTTTTTTTGCAAGCCTTTTTTTAAACTTATGTCTAGAGCATGCATATTCTCTATACCATAGGGGCAGTTTGTGCCGCAAACTATAGTTCTTTGCGACGCGTCAGTAGTTGTCACTGTTCCTTTCTTCGAAGGTGTTGCTGCTGCCACTTGAACGAAACGTTCATGATCACAAAACTGTGCTTCTGTTCTCACTGAAAGTTATGCTATTGACTTGACGCATTAAACTGACATCTGGGGCGTCTACGCTCAGAGGCATATGTTTACGATACATGTAGTTATGTTGCCTTGCGGCGTCGGCGGTGATACGCAGGCGCTAGACTGCACTCCGTGAGCAAGGACGGAGTGTCAGACTCCGTGCAAACGCAGAAAAGTTTGTGTGGGGGCTTGTTGGAGCACACTGTAGGTAAAGGCCGCGCTGTGAAGTTAAGGACGAAAAAAAAAAAAAAACCCCGGACTAACACAGATAAAGCGCATCTCAGAACTGAATTCATTGAAACAAAGAACCAAAAAGGGGGTGGGTGACATGCAAGGGAGAGGGCACTGAAAACCACGCACGATCCTACCGGAATGCAATATATGCCGTAAAACACGTGCTTTTGTCAAGATATAAGCATGTGTTTTGCGACATCGGTAGCATATCTGAACCAAAAATTGTTTCAGTTCAAGTATGTAACCAAACATCACATATAGTAGACATACCTGCGGCTATAACCTAATGTAGTTCAACAAGTGACAAAATTAGTGTGACATTTATTTGTTATCCTGACTTTTGAAAGGGAGCGGCGAGGAAGTTTTTTCTCTGATTACAATTCCACCTATACCGAACAAAAAAGAAAGCTCAATTGTCTCGATTTCACCGCAAAACTGATAAGTGCCCACTGCACCATATTTCTTCCTTTTGCGAATCAGTGAACGGCCAACCACCACGTTCTCGGTGAGGCAGCACACGAGCCTTCGCACCTGCTCACTTTGTTCACGATTTGACGGCTGCTCATGACCAAGTATGTGTGAGCGCTTTTTAATGGTTAGGCCTTTAATATTGTGCAGCTGACGCGTTTTGACACCTGGAGCGATTCTACGCTTCCGCCTCGCAATATTGCACGCGTTAAGGAGACTCATCCCACTACATAACATTCCCATAGGTAAAGAGAAAATAAATGGCGTGAGTCTATTGTAGCGCACCTGCTTGCCACGCAGAAGGAATGGGTTCTGTGCTCACTCGAACTGAAGCCTTTAATCATTTGTTTTATGTCCAGGTTTCTGAATTTTACCCTCAAGGAAAACACCGATTTCTTGCCCACAACTATTGACGCCGGAATTTCTGTGAAACAATCTCTTTGACGCTATTACGTTAAAACAACAACGAACATTACGTACGTTCTGTTTAAAATGATGCGTGTGTGTGTGGGGGGGGGGGGGGGAGGGGTAGCCAGAAACTTTCCCGAGCAACGCAATTCCTTATGCTCACTTTGGAGTGGGCGAACGTTATCGAGTGCTTTCTTCAGTGGCCCACTTAATTGAGCAATGTCTGCAGTATACCAAGGTCTCGAGAAAGGAATAAAAAAAAATGTTCGCATTTGCTAACAGGGGCGTTTAAATACGACGAATGAATGGAACAGGTCATCCGATTATTTATTCGAAAGTCTTGTATATACGCACATGTCTGGTTATTTGTGCGCCCTGTAGGAAAATTAAAATTTCGTGCGAGCTGCAAGTTCAAGTCACGTAAGATCTAAAAATCTTGACTCCCCTTTTACGGATGTTTCCTCTTCTACGCATGTGACAGTTACATGCCATGCGCATCACTCTCTTCAGAGGGGCATGTTGACTCTCTTCAGTGAGTCGCGGGATGTACGAGTATACGCATGTGATTCAGACATGGCCAGCACTGTCTACGGAGGCAAATTGACTAGCTTTAGGAGAGAGTCGCACATTGACTCTTGTTTTGGGAAGTCATGCATCCCACGACTCTCTAAAGAGAGTCAACGTGCTATATAAAGAAAGCGTTGCACATGTGATTCTCAAATGCATTAAAGGGAGCCATAGGACACCTTTTTTTTTTTGTTACAGCGTATATTTAATGCCAGCCGCAGCAGAAGGTAAGACAAATACACCTCTGTGAAAAGTGAATACAATATACTACTATTCCTCAGTTATTTATATAAATACACAGACCATGTGACTTGTAGACGTCGTCTCAAGCAATGAACAAGCATTAGTATTATTTTGATAATAAAAAAAGGTACATAGTTATACAATTTTGCTGGTCTTTTTTTCGATTTCAATTGCGGGAAGAAGTAGTGGAGTTGCGCAGGACATGTATAGTGCTTAGTTGAAGTCCATTAGAAAGATGCATATTGACTGCTAAGGTAACTTCTGAAAAAAAAAACGGTGAAATTAGAAAAATAAGGAATTTTATGCACTTGCTGGAACTTATATAGGTTGAAGTAATAAGTATCGGAATGAATAGATGCCACTCGAGGTGGGCTTTATCGACATTAAACATACTAAAGATGATGACCAATGTATTGAGGCTCATTGAAACGTCTTGTTGGTGAGTTTAATTTAGATAAGCTGTCCCTTCTCGATAAATTAGAAAACGAAAAGATGATGGCAAACGCGAAGACCCGAATCAACGTAACGTCAAACGTCTGTTGCGTAATTTGAATCGCATGACTAGTCCGCTGTAATAGCAATCATTATTGGGTTATCCCGCGGCGTCATGAATAATGGAGAGAAGCCAGCTCCTAATTTCTGAAAGAAGATTTGGTACGAAGGATACCGACGATCCTTCGATTCATGGCATCCACGGCACGAAGGATGCCGTGAATCGTTTCTTTGGCGCCTAATGAAAACACTAGTGGGACCCACGCCACTGTATGCTTGCTGGTGCTGTGAACCTACAATTGCGACACTGTCCGGTTTCTACAGGTACGTGCTTAAAATCGAATGGTCACGGCCATAAAAATGCATCTTATTCCCTCCACTAACCTCGGCTCCCTTTTCCTTGTGCCTAAGCTGCGACTTGTCTTCACGATGAATGATTGCCTGCATCTCTACTTACGCCTGCTTTAATAAACATATATACGAGCATATAGTTAGTTTTCCCTTAGGCAACTATACAGCGCTTAGAGCAATTAGCGCGATCACATCTGTTCCCTAGCTCCGAGGAAGAAGTGCGGCTTACCGAACTGGCTCCGCATCCATGGGTAGAGAGGGCTGGGCATGGCCCCCGAGTTGTGCGTGGGCTGGCCGTTAGGGGGCATGCCGCCGTGGCTGGGCGAGTAGAGCTGTTGCTGCGGTGGCGAGTGGTGGACGCCGGGCGGACTGCCGCACGCCGCCTGGTGCATGACGGGCGTCTGCGGCGGGACGCACTCGGAGGCCGCCCGGGCAGGCAGGTCACCCGCGCCCAGGGGGGCGCCCTGCATCTTGCAGCTCGGGTACTGCGCCATGGCCGGCGGCACGGGCGCCTCGCTGGGCGAGCCGCGACAGTTCTGGCCGCCGTCCACGGACGCGGCGGCGGGCACGTACGCGCTAGGGTGCGTCATGCTCTGCGGCGGCTGCTGCTGCTGGTGCGGCGTCGGGGGCACGCCGCAGTGGTTACCGTAGTAGCCGCTCGGTGGGCTGGGAGAGTTCGGGGCGCTGTTGATGGCGCGGATCTCCAGCCTATCGTACGGCGGGAACCGCGGGTAGCCCTGGGGAGAGCCCCCGTACGAGTGCTGCTGGAGGTACTGCTGCTGTCGCTGGTCGCAGTGGTCGCCGTTGGGCTGCGGCTGTTGTTGCGGCGGGCCGTAGTGGTCGCCGCCGTTGCCGACGACGACGCCACCCGACGCCGGCCGCATGTCGGGCAGGTACGAGTTGGCGAAGTACGAGCTCATGGCCAGGTCCAGGTCGCCGATCTTGGTGGCCGTCTGAGGGGGTTGCGGCTCCAGCGCGAACGCCTCGGCCGCCTCCAGTGCGAGGCCGGCCACCTTGGCCACCGGGCACCTAGATCCGCGCTCCCCTTCTTCTCAATGAAGACTAGCGCACACTGGGCGCAACCTGCTGACGATGTCTCTTCGCTTATTGATTCTGCAGGCGGGCCGAACAGCGCTCAGGCCCGCCGCTCGCACTGCTGCTGCTGCTTCCGGCTGCGGGGCTGCGCCGCTAGCATCCAAGCCTGCGCACACAACAAAACGACGAGAATGTCACATCGCGCACATAGCCTCGGCTGCGAACAAAGATTGTTATCTGTACAGAGCCGAACGTGCGCCTCTAAATGCATGCCACCTGCCACACGGTAGGGACTGTCGAGCCTGTCCGTGTTTTAGGCGCAAATGTGATAGTCGTGTTTATGGTTGCGCTGCATGAAAAAAATTCAAAAGAAAAAAAAAGTCTAATCTACATGCGCATTGCCAGACCAAAGAATCGCGAAACGCGCCTGGCGAAATACTTCCGTCTAAAACGCATCCATAGAGTGTCGCGCGGGTTCATACTGGCCGAAAGTCATTCCTGTAAGGGCTGAATTCGGCACATCGCTTCAATCACGATGACGCTTCTGGCAGCTTTGGAATCAGAACAAAAGTGTTGGCGACCAAATAAACTAGCTCGTTGCTTTCACAATGCACAGTGAATCGACATGGTACACACACAGATACGGTACACAAAATAAATCGTAAATTAAAGAGAATGCTGTTCTTTTTTTTTTTTTGTAGCCGACAAAAAAGCCAAAGAAAACAAAACGTGCAGGCCTCCTGTTGACAGCGATTAGAAGCTTCTAACTGCACAGCACGTGACGCACTGACACTGCGATGATGTTGACCGGCGCGCAAGAAATAATCGATGTCTTCCGGCGATACCCGCTGTCCTCACGTGCTTAGGAAACCATGAGTGGAAAGGGCGCTGCAGTTTTCGAACAACGCGACCTGCCCGGCCGGCCGTAGTGCCGCGTCTCTATAGCAAGACATCACGCACGGTGAGAGCGTCTCACTTGCTGGTGGTGGTGGCAGAGAAAGTCGAAGAAGCGAGGAAGAAGGCGAGGCAGACAGCTGGAAGAGTTGCAGGAAGAAGACGATTCGGTAGAGGAGGCAGGAACACGCGCGCCTGGCTTCAGACCAAGTCGTAAAAACAAAACCGCGCGCGCCGCCTCTCACTGAGCGGCTTTTACTACCTCGCTAACTCGCGAACAAGGAAAGTTGCGACAGCCGGCCGTCTGACGGGGTTGAAGATTGGAGTCGCTTCGGGCGCATTTCCACACCCGACAGATATCGCGCATCATCGCGCGCGCGTATGTCATTGCACACGAATCTCGTGACTCTCACTAACATGCTGAACCACACTAACATGCTGAACCACACTAACATGCTGAACCACACTAAGATGCTGAACCACGGGAGAGGACGGAAGATCGTAGAGCACACTCCACCACTTGTGATGTAACGGTGAAGGCAACCTTTATTAGGCCCGGAAGACACGGTGAAGCGACCACGCCCAAGGCACAGAACTCACACAAGCCAAGTCCCCACAGCAGAAGAAGATGACGACCACTCACGATGATGAATATGTCTAAAGAGAGAAGATGTGCTTAATGAATGCCTACAGTAATAATAATTGTTGGGTCTTACGTTCCAAAACCACGATATAAACTTATGAGAGACGTCATAGTGGAGGGCTCCAGCCACCGTGGCCGGCTTCGATCCCGCTACCTTTCGTTCAGCAGTCGCACACTGGCTATGACCACCGCACCACCGTGGCCGGTGACCACGCTTGTGTTGTCAAATATAGGCTGTCCATCGTCATACTATAGTGACTGTTAACAGTAGTTAACTTTGCTTTAATTCCCTGACAGCATTATATGAATGACTATATTAAATGCGAATCATTTCTTAGCGAACTTCGACGTCTTTGAGCGTATCTATCTATCTAGCCACTTACGTTTGAATGCTCTCGTGATCACCCCCTTGACTTGGCGTGAACCAAAATTAGCATGGGAGGGTAAGATAGTTTGACGAATATGATGCGCTGGTCAAAACATTAATAATGTCACATTCCCGTCGCGTACGTCATCAAACACTCCCAGGCAGACAGTGGTACATGCCAACGAGCGAGTATGTGCCGCTGATATGCGTGTATGTACCACCGGTGATTGACACTTAGTATCTACCGAGGAACGACGAGAACAGACATGCGTAATTCTAACGCGTGAGCGTTAAGAAAAAAGCTCACATCGGAAGCGTTGATCCAATTAACGCAAATAATAAATGTCAGGATCCCCGCTGAAATCAAACCCAAGCATTCTGCATGGCAATGAAGCATTCTATCGCAGAGCTACGCCAGATCTCGGAACTAATTTTCAAATACACGCTAATCTTCGTGAAACGTCAATAGTGGTTGCAGGGCTGCCTATACCCAATTTTATAAACATTACACCTATATACTCCTTTGATACATCCGTCACGTCGGGTTAACGTCAATTGCGATTAGTTGCCATGCGCTGAAGTTGATTAATGTAGCAGTGTTCAAGGTCAGTATCCTCGCGAGCATCAGCGCTTCATATCAGCTTCTGGTGTTGCTAATACGCATGTTCCAGTTGGCATCGTTGCGCAAGTGCAAACGACTGGCCATACAAACACTTGCAAGTCTTCAACATATGTTTGCGCATGCGACATTTGTACATATATTTAGTGTCAATTCATGACGCGTCACTCAATAAAAACCATTGCAACACGCTCACCTTCCCTCCGCATGCTTCGCATAACGTCGATTCCCAAGGAATACGTGGGATCTGCCGCATTTTTTTTTTTTTATGGCATGAGTGTACAGGCACCATTAGTTGCCTGTACACTGGTGAGATAATTATCCAAATGTAAACTTTCAAAACGACTTTCAGGGAAATAAATCTGTTTTAGTGCAGAAGAAATTGAAAGAAGTGTAGGTTATATGGCAAGACAAAAATTATGGCAGCTGTGCACAAGTGGTGCCAAGCCACAAGAAAGAGCGGGCTATAGGAGGCTCTCATTTTTGCTGTTGACTTTATTTTACTCTCTTGTATTTCTTTCTCTTTTTCTCTGCTTCTTTTATCTCTTCCTTGTAGTTGTTTCTTTCTATTTCTTCCACTTTTTCTTTAACGATATCTGATAATCTACTTATATCTTTTTATTTATTCCCTTTCTCTCTCTGTTCATCACTTCCTCTTCTTGCTCTTTCTTCCTCTCTCTTTTTATCTCCTTGAGTGATTTCTGCCTTTAGCTTTCTATTTCCTTGATTTCTTTACTTTTCTTTATTTTTTGCTTCCTCTTTCTTTCTCTCTTTTTTTCTTTATCTATTTCGCTCTATATTTTATCTGCCTTTTTACAACCCTTTATTCCTCTTCGGCACCTTCTTACTACTTCCTCTGCTTCTTTCTCTCTTCCTCACGTGTTCGTTTTCATCAGACACTTGCATTGCTGCACACGGTAGGGAGACACTTGCATTGCTGCACACGGTTTGCCAAAATCCTCTGGCGCCTTCTCCTGTAGAGAAGCATGCATGACGAATCACGAATTACAAATAGCTTGAACAGCTTCACTTTGGCTATTTATCCCTGTGATTTGTCAAATATACCTATCTGTAGGCGTGCAGGGTAATGTTGCGCTTTCCGTAGCTGTAAGCACCGTATACATATATAGAGATTGTTTAGCGATCATGAGCTCTGAGATTTTCTTTTGGTACACCGTGGATCATAAACGAGTTCGCTTGCTGTCGCTGTCCTTCACAGTTGGCCGTCGTCAGTCGCTCAAGAAACCATTACACATCGATTATCTTGTACATCTAGGACGCTTGCAACGCGTTATTGCATCGTCCGAGCGCATATACATAAATCATAATGACTTAGTCATTCCACGCCGAGAGATATGCAAGAAATATGAGCGCAACAAGCGTCAGAGTTTACTATTGCGTGATTAAGCCTATACTCAGCAAGTGCGGTGAAGCTTGCGCATTTCTCGAGAAAGCCAACTGAGCTGCATCTGAATAGGTTAGGGAAATGATTGCAGGCGTGTGACTACAAATGTCGCACATTACACATGGACGCCAACGTGGAAGTGTTAACTAATCACACCAATCATCTGCGTTGTTTTTTTATGATACCTTTGTATGTGAATTCAAGATTTCTGCATGCTTAAGAGAGCCTTATAAATAATAGCTAAATATGGCGGCCCTGGTTCCGTCGCGTATTAAAGCGAGGTAATGCATGCAGATAAGGAGAGAGCGCCTTCGAATGCTAGATGTTTAAACACTATACCCTTAGTGATCGGACGAAACACAATCGATCACGATGACAACCATCAAAATATTTAGAAAACATGCCATAGATGGCACACTATAGCAGTTCAAGTAAGTTAGATCACCAAAATAATGAACGTTGCCAATATTCAACGACGATTAAAGAAGTGGCGCTGGTTGCAGTGGACTATCTTTGTCATTTATTAATTAATTAGGTGTTGTTATTTTTCTTGCGTCACTCTTCCTTTTCTGAGGAAAGAAAAGGTTACGTCGGCATTAGATATCGAATATTACTTCTTTCAGACCATAACGTATTCTGTCACACACTTCGCAAGCGTTCCCATATTCATTACTCTCACAAAGCGTATACAAATCTGTATAAGTGTCCAGCTGAATATTTTATACACGAGTACTTGGAAATACTGGCCGTTATGTGCATACTGCATGACATTTTGCATCAGTGATGGAAATGGTGTCCACAAATACCATTAATAAGCGTAGTCATTGAACTGATGTGGGAAACGACAGCATCGAACTGCTAAGATAGGCACCGCACTTATTCAACAGAAATTTAAGAAGTTCAACGAAGACACCCTGTACACCCTATAGGGTGGCTCGGATCGATACATGTTGTTATAGGGATAACAAGAAACTCGCAGATAAGAATACCGACTGCCCAGTACTCCACTTCTTCATCGTACACCCCATTTCGGATCATATCTGTCAGAAGTTAATTTGTGGTGCCTCACATAGTGTCCCGCTTTGATTATAGCGCACGTACAAACCAGTGGCTTCTGGAAGACAGAAGCTTTCGGACGCATTGCGACAATTGGACGATCGGCTCCTCTCTATGCAGATGCTACTGGAACACCGTCCTCGCCTTTCGTCGGCTCAAAAAGCAGTCAAAACCGTCTTGCGCTTTTTGAGGACTACAGGCCTATGTGAACACCTTTAACTTTTGTGTAGTGCCACCACTGCATACGCGTCAGCCCATTGACTGATATTTTTTTATTCTCTTTCTCTTCTATTTCCTCTCTCTCTCATCTTTATGGCCCTTCCCTTTCCCCTAGCGTGGGGTAGCAAACCGGGCATGTGCCTGGTTAACCTCCCTGCCTTCTCTCTTGTTATAGCTGCCCCCCCCCCCCCCCCTACGGACCAGTGTGCAGTCTTGAGCGTACCGTTGACACCAATAAGGATCTCGATGTATGACTTCTTTGGACGATACCTCAGGGCGTCGCAGACTTGATGGATGGAACTTGCGGCCCTCCTGCCGTCCTAGTGAGTTATTTTCACTATTCTTCCTGGGGAGCACTCTCAAATAAGGATAATATCTACTCTTGTGTCATTATTAAAATGCCCATACGGCCACAGGATGTGAGGGTGCCTAAGGAGTGATTAGAATATGATTTCCCTTCGACATTGTTACACTGTAATTGGGACTTAAGCATGACCTTGAGGGTCATAATAAGCTTGCTCTTCTTCCTGGCTAGGGTACACATTTCCGTACTTTCTCTTGCCCAGCGGCCCTCCTATTTCGAAATCATGCAGGTGCCCCTCCGCCCACACCATTTTCCGCGTAGAGGCATCATCGGTCTTTGCTTTTGAGCTACTGTCGGCAGCAGTCGAGGTTTGATGCTGATCCTCTTTGTCACTCATTTCCGGGGAAGAAACACAGACTGTTGAACGTCCAAACGGGGACTTTGCGTCTACAGAGTATTAGAAAGACTGATAGCACCTTGGGGTAAAATCCGTACTATATACTAACGGACCCAAGCGCAAAGTGTGCACTGAGATTTCTAAGATCGAACCGAACCATCTTATACGGCGGCTTGGTTCGATCTCAGGCAACGAGCACTTTCAGAATTGTATACACAACGACAAGTTCGAACACTTCGCATCGTTATACGTGTGCATGTCGCAGAAGATCGCTGCGAAATTACCCCGTGAGGTCGACGTCCGGTTGTCCTTCAGCTCCGCATGCCCACAGGTCAAATCAACTCCAGTGGCGAAATTTACCCTTGGGTGCTTCAAACCAAGTGCAGCTGGGACGCGGGCGTCCACCACAACGTAACACACTTGTCATCATTTGTCTTGATTAAAGTCGCAAAGTACCCAAAGAGCATCGCGTGCAAGCTAGGCTCACCACAAGTCTTGTCATGCAGTGAAGCCACTCGCACGTAAGCGTGGTATGCTTACTGAAGTCATTACATAAAGCTGTAGCGTCGATGCACCTCCTGCGATCTGTGTTCTTCCCTCCATGTTTTTGCATTCTGGTCTCGTTCGAGCTGGACAACATTTTCTTTCTTTTTTTTTTCATTTTTGTGAACCCACAACGCCACGGTGACGGTGGCAAAGTGAGTGCCGCGTCAGCTGCCCGTATGCATCCACCCGCTGCGCGGTCGCAGGGCAGATGGCGAAGGCGCCACCATTCCTCGCTCGCTGCTTTCTTTCGCTTGCATCGTTTGCGCTTTTGTATCTTGCCAGCCGGCTCTGCGAGTGTCAAGGCAGGGGTCGGCAGTGTCTCCTCGGCGCATAAAACGAAGCGAGTGCCTCCTAGCGACGCTCTCAGTGACGAACGGCAGCGCTCCCGGCAACTCGACTGATAAGGCCAATTAAGTCAAGCCACTGCGGGGTGTTAAGAGGGACGGCTTCCGAAGGCAGAGGCTTTATGAAAGCGGGGCTGCCGCAATTACAACAACAGAAAAGTCAAACTGGTGAGAGAGAGAAGCAGCAGCAGCTAATGCGCAGCATTGTGAGCCGTCATGTGAAGCGAGCGGAAGTAGAACTTCCCCAACATGACGGCGAAGCAAACCTTAAAGTTTTGTAAGTAAGTGGCAGTTCAGACGCATCTTCTGTAGGTGAAAGATGCGTAACGTTAAAGTGGTCCTCATCAGAATGAATACAATGACATCGAGTTATTAAAATCGTCATTCTATGCACAGATATTTTCGGAAAGGCAATGGGAACTATCGCAAAAAAAAGAACAGCATGGATAAATGTTCGGAGCAGGCTGCTCCATTTTATGGCGTTCTTTGGCGGGCAGATAAGTATCAGGGTGGCCTCAGGTGTTATTCCATTTTGACAGCATTTACTTTCTTAATGTCGAACCCTCATCGGTTCTCTAAAGCTTGACCTACATAGAAGACTTCTTTTACCTTGCATTTCAGCTCATCGTAACCATCTTCTTAAACTGCCTATTGTTCAAAGTGATCTGGAACAAAAAAAAAACAACTTTGATCGCATCAGACACAGTCGAACCGGACGGTTCGATACAGCAGGTAAAGCCGAAGAAACAAACAAACGGAAAGGGCGTTGTTTCCAGCTCCGTCATGGAACTGATGTCAGCAGGCGGTTCGACATGTTTTCGGGCTCTCGGCATGTCTCTCAACGGCACCCGGCAGGAACGACGGCAAGAGATCGAGGTCGTGTGCTTCTAAAAGAGACAACGCCGCTTTCTCTTGCGGGAGTGGCTTTGGCAGAGGAGGCTCGGCGCTTTTGCGCAGTTGTTCGACGGCGACGCGCTAGAGTGCGCGGTATATATCTCCGGTGGGGCTTGCGGCCGAATGTGCTGAGAAAAGAAGCTTGCCGTCGCTTCTTCATTCGGGAAACCGAGACGTCCCTTCTGCGCCCCCTGCCTGTATAGGAAAGAAACCTTTCCTGACTACGTCCCACCCTCTGGGGAGAGTTACAGTCGGCCGCCATTGTTCATTCGCGGCTATAAGAAACGGTGACATCTTGCGCGAGAACGGTCGCAGGGGGGGGGGGGGGGGACGATGACTCATGCGGATGTCTACGAACAGCGCTTCATCCCTTCCATCAGTATGACGCTTGAGAATTTTGATAAAAAATGCCAAGAGGAACGACGTTAGCAAATCTTTGTTACAGTTACAACGTGGTGCGACCTTTTTCCAGACGGACCTTAGCGAGAATACCGAACAGATTTTTTAAGTATTAAAAAAAGTGTGCGAAATATTGACTGCCTAACGAGAAATTTATTCTTTATTCTTTATTCAAAGGTTACCTCGCATTGCCCAAAGGCGTTACAGCAGGGGGGTTACAAAAACGACATAATTCTTCATTCTTACAGCACACTTGCATGGCAGACAATTTAATCCACTCTTTAACAATTATAACAAAAATGAATTCGCGAACAGGGGGTTATAGAAACGAAATAAACAATTATTCGTTCTTAAAGCACACTTGCATGGCAGACAATCCATTCCACTCTTTAACAGTTCTAACAAATTGAGAAACAATGTGAACCAGCCAAATTACGAGCACCATTATGAGCGCACTGCATAACTGAAAAGTAATCTATAATTGGAATAGTTCTTGAAAACTTCCAAGTCTGTGGGCTCAACGACTCAAGGTGACAGTGCATTGACAGTGTTCGTTTGTTATTCGCACATTGTCGTGACAGGATGGATTGAATCTGTCATTAGAATCATGCAACATCCTGTCACCATGACAATTTTGTCATTGACAGGAATATCATAGCGGCGGCTTACAGAGCCTCTTCTCCTCGATCGTCAGATTCCTCACCTTTTTCAATGATTCATTCGCTTCTCTTTTCTTTCATTTACAAGTACAGAAGATCTCTAGCTAGTATTCCTGTCTTTCTCTCTCTGTTGCAATATATCCCGTATGCAATATATAGTCACGGCTACTCTATTGTCAGTGTTGAAATTTACCCGTATCATGATTCTTGCAGCAGCGCCAATGCTACCATTCTCCGCCGTTGTTAATTATAGCCACAGGAACCATCAACGTGTTCTAGAAGCATGCCGTAATCACTGTCGGTACTACGATTTGACCATTCATGCACGGTTCGCGATAGCTGATGCCGCTATTCACTCGCTTGTACTTTGCGTTTGGTCCCGCGTCCCAGTGGGTAGGAGGTGCGTATACAAATCCCAAGGAAAGCAACCCATGTATCGAAAGAGCCGGAAGAAGTCTAACCTGGGTAACCTTATACGCTTCGTAATTGGTGGTACAGGAAACCGCGGTAACTTTATAAGAAGAGGAGACCGCAAATTACACACGCTCTAGCGAGGCAGTTTCCCCTTCACGCATTCCGTCATCGGCTTGCTTAAAACTCATCACGTTGTCACCAGTGCAGAAGTTCATATTAGTTCGTGGTAGTAAAACAAGCAGCGAAATTCGCCAACAAGTAGGCCACATCCGGCGAGGTTAACCTTTTCAGCCGAGGCACACGCACCACGTGAACTATTGTGACTGACGCGAACACGTGAACAAGCAAGCACCGCCACAATATGTTCTCGACTTTAAAATAGCCCCCCCCCCCCCTCCGAAAACAATTTTAAATGGACGGTTACGCCAACTCAATTTATGGCCATCGTGAAGCTGCCAGTGAAACACGTTCGCACCGGCATGTCGTTAGGACTTGTACAGCATGGAACGTTTCTTTTTTTTTCTGATTGTTTCGAGATCCGTCCCGCATTAATAAAACTTATTAAAGGGTGTATTAAACTGTACACGTGCGTTCCAATTAAGGTGAATTACGAGGCTGCCCAGGGAATACGTGTCAGACAGAAGTGCTAGCAAGTGCACAGAATACTTGTCGCGATTGTTCTCTGTAGTCACGCAGAAAGCAACAACCTCTAGTCATTCAACCCTTCGCTTAAGCAGCTGCGGAGCTACTATAATCGTTCGATGCTATCTAAATCGGTATGGTCGGAGGCGAGCGCACGCGCCAGTATAGGTAGTATGCAGCCGTTGCTTGCGAGAACGTCAACGAATGTGCGCGTGCAGTCTATGCTGAAAACAAAAGCGTATTTAAGTCACACGGAGGTGGATAGAACAACCAAAAAATCGTAGTTGTTGCGTTTATATATCGGTCAGACTAATTATGGGCTGTTCGTAAGGAATCGGACGGTTTTATAAGTCGCTGTGAAAGCGCTAATAAGAACGTGGGACGAAATGAAATGCAATGTAGGCAATAATAATACCTGGGGTTTTACTTGCTGAATGTACGACATTATATGAGGCACACCTTAGCCAATGGTTGCGAAAATTTCGACCACCTGGGGTTTTTTAACGCACGCCTGAAAATAAGTGCATGGGTTTCTAGCACTTCACCTCCACTTGAATGCGACCGCCACGGCCGAGATCGAATCCTCGACTTTAAAGGAATAGAAAATAAAATATCATTAGGTTTCGAAAGTTTCCCGACTCGCTTCATCTGACATTTCTGATCGATCGTCAGCTTCGCGAACAGAACATCTCCGCACATAAACGCACGCATATAAAACCAAGCGGACGAGAGGCCCGCAAGAGATGCCAGCGCGGCCTGCGCGAAACTGCCTCCGGAGAAAACGGCCCACGTTGGGTCAGACTCACGCAACGGAGTTCTCGGAAAAGGGGCCTCGAAAGCGGAAGAATTTCACCTTCCGCTTTTTTTTTTTTTGGAGAATAGTGGGGTGCCTCTCCACCGCTTCATCACGCTTCCCGAACGCAAGCAAGCGTCTTCTTTTACCTTGTTGTTCTACTTCGTTCAACACACACACACCAGCCTCGTCCTTTCCCATCTCCTCCTCGCTTCCAAACACACGCGGGGCAACAGGTACGAGTTCACACGCGCACACAGGTTGCTCGGAAATGCTATACGCGAACTCTACGCAAGCCACGCGCATGCGCCGTTCGGGCAGCGACTTGACATTGTCATTAGTGCCGCAGCGAGCACCATTTGTTTCCCTGGGTCTCCATTTGGACAGCCCTAGATGGCCCATTCCTTCGCGCGTATACTCTGAAAGAAGGCGGCGCGGGAAAGTGCGAAGACCAGTGGGGTGCTTCCCTCTCTCCACTCCCGTGGTGGTTCTTTGGAAGCCATATCTACAAGACCGTTGGTCGAGACGTTTCCCTTACCCGCGGGATTGAGATGTTGGCGGCGAGAATCGACGTCGAAGTTAGGTCTCGTTGCTGTGAGCGTCGTGAATTCCGGGTCAGAATTAACTTGCATGTCACATGTACATACCTTATAGCTTGCTATGCCTGAAGACATGTTTATTTAAAGCTGAAAAGGGTATCTGATTTCCGTAGTAAGCTACAGCAATAATCCATTGGACGGTGATACCCTTAGGTATAGTTTTCGCTCTCTTACTCGCTTCTCAAGGACGTAAATAAACATTTCGCCATTTCGCCTAAGAAGCTTACATTTCGCAAATTTACCCATACTTTTTGCGACGTGTACAAGCAATTACGAATCTCTTCCAGCTTTAAGAGAGACGCGTTTTAATCTTGTGCCAGAACAACAGAAGCTCGAGCATTCAAAAGGTTTCAAAACTGGAGGGGCTTCAGATAGCAGCTGAGGAAAATAACATATATCAGTCTAATTGCAAGCGTCCCCGCCAACATTCTTTTTTCTATGCATACGAAGTTCGGGGCGACTAAGGCAGGTTGACACATGAGTTCAGAGTGGTTTGTCACTCCATCGTTGTCCGTTTGGTCTTATATATAGCTGCTCAAACGATCAGATTGACAGGGACTACAAGAGAAAGCTGTGTCACAGGGTAGGTTCTGTTGTGTTTACTTATGAGGGAACTAATGTTAAAGAAATGTTAAAGCTAGAGGCAAACGCCAGTTCAGCCATAAAATTCAGGAATGCCATCACGTGAAATTCGAAATGACTGCAAGAGGCTGTTAAATGCTTCTTCGGTTTCCAACTACATACAGGCCATTAATTTACGCTCTAATTAGTTTTATGAATGACAAGTTACTCTAATTTGTTTTCATAAATATTCCATTCCATTCATTATACACTACTCAGCGTTCCATTTTTGGACATGGTGCTGTATCAGCCTATATTATCACAGTCTCAGGGACCTCCTCAATCTTGTCTCGAAATAATGCAGCCGTTTACATGATAACAAGGTTAACAAAAAAAAAATAACTACAGCAGCTTCAGATGACGCCGCGGAGAATACAGACAAAGAAAAGTCATCCGGAGATTTATCTTCCTCACATTTTGGCAATGACAAAGCTGCTGCATGGGTACACAACGACAAAAATTAGTCGTTGTGTAGCGTGGGTGAGGGAAATTGTCAATATCATCAAAATTAGACGCATGGATATGAGTAACAGCGGGAAGCCAATTTCGAGCCCTTAAAAAAAAAACTAATGCCGCGGTAAAAGAAAAGAAAGCCTACCGCTCTCTATTAAGGCGAACGCCTTTGATGCCTCAAGCACGAAAATCGGCCGTCAGCTTCCTGCGTCAGCAGCGTCGACATAAGTGTGATGCAGGAAATAATCTTCACATGATAACATCACTGTATGACGTCATACCGAAGATGCCCAAAAAGGGTGACGTCATCACGACATAACATGATGTCACATGATTACGTCATCACATGACATCGTCGTTTGGTAAGATATGAACCGATCACGGAGGCAATGGGAAATTAGGTGAGCGGAGAGAGCTTGCAATACACGATTTGGAGCTGAAACATTTTGGAGGGGCGCGGAGAAATAGAAAAAAAAGGGAGGTAGCTTCCGCTTTCGAGTCGCCTTAGACGAATGCATAAAGGGCATTATGAGTTTTATAGCCTCTCAGCAGCCAGAACTGGTAGCAATAATTTATTACAGAGAAAGTCCTAAAAGTTCAGCGCTGACAGTATAAGGTGTCATGGCGCAGCTGTAAAAGGGGCCATTACATAACCGCTGTTCACACGGGCAGGAATGAAGAGACGAACACTGCCCCACTTACGCAAGCTTGCGCAAGAAGCTCGTATAGATACTTTTACGCGAAGGACCGGTGCGGCGGAGCGTCCAGCAGTGCACGTGCATTGCGTGCAGATCTATACACGCGGGGCAGAGTCAGTACGTTTTTTTTTCTCGTTCCTTTCGTTTTATTGCGTGCACTGCGATGCAATGAGCAGAAGAGAGTAATTTCAATTCAGCGCCACGAGCCAAGGTATCGTGCCACCCGCGGCGCGTGTGTCGTGAAGGGTGTACACCGCATTACTGTCTTCTTTTCACTTAGAAGTTGCGTAGTCGCAATAAGCTCAACTGGTTAGATTCGTAACGAGACAAAAGCTGCAATGATAGTTACGCAA
This sequence comes from Rhipicephalus microplus, assembly GCF_013339725.1. Taxonomy (NCBI): domain Eukaryota; kingdom Metazoa; phylum Arthropoda; class Arachnida; order Ixodida; family Ixodidae; genus Rhipicephalus; species Rhipicephalus microplus. The sequence goes on from NC_051170.1 coordinate 106,362,447, forward strand.
GCCACACGTATGGACGCCAGATTTCACGGCCCGACGTGGCAGTCACAGAATGGCGTGGACCATCACGCTATCGTCGCACTAAGACGCCTAATGGTGACCGCGAAATACAGCTCTGAATGGGACCGAATGTAGACTCCGATGTTTCACGATAATATTGACTAAGCTTGGGGGGTGGGGGGGAGTGGAGGCTTTTAACAAGTACTGTGTTAGGTTTGTGACGAAATTTGTGTGCTAAATTAGCACTACGCTTGTGTGGTTTTGTTTATGCCCAACCATGCTTTATACTTAACTGTCTAACTTTGTTAGCGCACGTAAGACTTGCGTTTACCGTGTTTTGTGCGTATATACTGCTTCAACGATGTATAGTACATGTATAGTACATGTATGTACATGTATAGGAAAAGAACACTATCACGTCACGACCAATTACGGCTGATTTCGATTTTCTTTTTTTAATCTCTCTCTCTAACCGTGTGGACATGCTTACGTGTCTGTGATAAGGATTCTGACGAGGAAAAATTGGCAGGAAACACGCCATATAAAATGGCGGCAGAGTGTGGTAAGGCTTGATATTATCTTTAGGGCAGCTCAGCTTGAATGAATTAACAAAAAAAAAAAAAGCCGAGCAGGAAGAGAAACAGAAAAGGATTACAGCAATGGTGATACTTATTTCAGTTCATTTATTTATTTTCTTTTATTCACTCGACGTGAATAATGCTAACAGCAAGGCTGTGATACGTGCAAAACAGAACGCTCCCGAAAAATAAGAATAAAGTTTCCGGGAGGTTCATGACACAGTGCACAAATACTATAAGTAAACTGGGCCTGAAAACTATATATATAGTCCTCTATACCGGTAACCCTTACCCTCACATTCAATATATATATATATATATATATATATATATATATATATATATATATATATATATATATATATATATATATATATATATATATATATATATATATATATATATATATATATATATATATATATATATACACTATGACTAGGACGGCTTTCCGCTCTCTCATAGTTGAGTACCAAGTATACAGATCGTTGAACACTTTTCCAAACACACAGACTTGACCTCCGACACCTCACTGTCCACGACGTTGCGTCCGGGACATCTTATGCCACTCCCACAGTAAAGTCCATATATTGCTTTAAAACGTTCACAATCTATTCTATACGCAGTAATTCTAATAATTGTTGGAGTTTTAACATCTCGAAACACCTATATAATTCTCAGAGACGGCGTTGTTGGGGCTTCTTCGGAAATTTCGGCCACCTGCGATTCTTTGTTATGCACCTAAATCTAAGCACACGTACGGGCCTCAAGAATTTTCTCCTCTATCGAAAACACAGTCTCTGTGACCAGTATTCGATCACGTGGCCTTCGGGTCAGTAGTGCCCTCGCCACATAACCACCGCGGCAAGTTAATCTAAACACAGTCTTGTTCATGGCTCCTTCGCTTAAAGGTAACTCTTTTTGTAAACCTTAACTATGACTTCATAGGTACGCCACCCTAGTTCTGAGCCCGAGATAGCTGGTTTAGCTCACAGCTATACGGCGGTTGCACTTCTGTAATGAGCAATATGTGCCCGTATATAGTTTAATGAGACGCAGCGGGAGCTGCAGGCTATATAGGGCACTTTATATTGACTGCCACTGTAGCCGTTGTGTCGGGCCACCTTGACGACAAGTTGGAATGCCAGCCCGAACTGTCATCATATGGGAACTGTGTTTTGAAAACGTTGGTAACGATTTAGAGTACTCGGTAGTCTACTATGGGAGAGATCAAAGTCGACCCTTGCGCCCTACACTTGATGAGACCGCATCGGCGAAAATTACGCCCGGGTCGGGCCCGGCCTGAATAAACATATATGTGTTTAGAAAAAAATATATTTACTCTATGTACAAAAAAAACAAAGGTTTCATAACGTATCAGTAATAGGGCACATGCACTTCGGCACATCTATGTACCACGACCAACATCACAAGACATCATTGCTCTGATATACATGACAATGTTGGCATACATGTACAGCGGCCGTGTGTGTACATAAGAATTCATGCGACAGTCATGATAGATTCAAACATATATGTGTTTAGGAATAGTGGGTAACGATTAAGAGTACTAGTACTCAACTATGGGAGAGCATGAAGCCGTCCCGTATCACAAGTGCTGCTGTAGAATTCCTTTAATGTCTCACATTCGCGGGGAACTGCTGCGTCCTTCCGTGCATTGGATGATAGAACCTATAGCACGTGCACTATTCCTTTCTTAAGGTTTTGTCCACATATATAAATTGGGATAATACCGACTGGAGTATTAAGACCCGTTCCTAAAAAGCATTTGTATGTCCTTAATACCCTTTAAGCTTACGTCACCGAACACAAAGTGTGCACATTTCTTAAAAATAGTGATCGAAAAATGGAAAAGCTACAACAGAACACACTTCGACAGATCACAACTCGTTATAAACACCGAGGCCAACAAGCAGGACTAAAGTTCTCGGAGGCCACATGTTTAAGCTTTGCTGAATAATCATCCGAACGAAATGCTCGAGTGGTGAAGGTAGTAAAGGGGCCTTTTAACAGTTTTCACGACTTCATATAGTTTTACAGGTTTTTCTAGCTGGTTGCGTACACTGACGGCTTAAGAGATAAGTGGCACGAGAACGGCAGCTAAAGGGCCACACAGTGCAAAGTTACTTAGCGTAGAGAAATCAAAATACAATGAAATGGGTGCCTACTCTAAACTCGACTTTCGAGGGTTCACCTTACCTGTTTCTCTCACCCTCTGACGTCGGAAGGCTGCCCAATGAAATGAACTGAAAGCCCTACCGTACAGGAAACTCGCGTGACATATTGCTTGTTACTTCATGCGTATTGAAGACGCCGTTTGGATGGTAACAAACAATGTAGTATTTGAAGAGGGAACGACATGTGCAATACGAGCCAGCTCGCGAAAGCTTCTATAATGTTCTGTAGCTTTATTGATTTTTTTCTTGCAATGACGTATACATATCAACGCTCTCACATTTTTAAATGCGAAGCACTTCTTAGCGAACTTCGGCGACATTGCGCGTATCTATCTATCTATCTATCTATCTATCTATCTATCTATCTATCTATCTATCTATCTATCTATCTATCTATCTATCTATCTATCTATCTATCTATCTATCTATCTATCTATCTATCTATCTATCTATCTATCTATCTATCTATCTATCTATCCGCCTACGACTTTTAGCTCTCCTGGCCGTTTCGATAATGGTATCAATATCAAACTTGGTTTGGCATAACATGACTGTATGAAGAACATATTTTACTAGTTATAACATGAAAATAGTGAGATGGATGTCATGAATGTCATGATTTACAATTCATGGTCCTGCAGTCTTGCGGTGGTTTCGTTCACATGGCATGTTGCAAATCTGGTATGGTATGACATGATTGCATGGTGAGCACAAGTGACAGACCCAAACATGAAAACCATGACAAGTGTGTCATGTAACAACATGACTACATGCCAAGCTCATGATGCACTGGCGGCCGTTTCGCTAGCTTCACTTATACCAACTTTGGTATTACGGGACGTGAATGCATGACGAAGGTATGATACTAGTGCAAACATGATAAACATGAGATGCGTGTCATGTAACAACATGACTACTCGCTATGCTCATGATGCGCTCGCAGCCGTTTCAATAGCTTTCCATGTACCAAACTCGGTAATACACGACGCGAACGGACGACACAGGTAAATGACACAAACATGATAATCACGACATGCGTGTCATGTAACAACATGACTACATGTCACACTCATGAAGCGCTCGCGGCCGTTTCGTTAGCTTTACATATGCCAAATTTGGTATTTCGTGACGTGAATGGATGACGAAGGTATGTGACTGGTGCTAACAGGATAATCACGACACGCGTGTCATGTAACAACATGGCTACATGTCACAGTCAAGGCACCAATACATTTCGACGTGACGCGGTGCGCGTGCTCCCCGGCGTTCATTTCGTGGTGTCACGCCGGCGTTGCCACGCCATGCACTGGTCCTGCCATATACTAGTCGACACGCGTCACGCTGCGTTGCTTTGACGCATGCGCATTTCAGCGCGTCCGGCGTCTCTCCATCACGAAGAGAGGGAGACGCAGGGTTGTCTGAGTAACCCATCGGCCCGAAATGCAGCATGTCGCATTTCGCACCGGTTGCCGTCGGGCTGCGCCGACGGACGCTGGTCGCGCCTGGCGTCAGACTATAGAGTGCTCGCGTTTTGCTAACGCAGCGTCGCAGTGTCCAGCGTGCGCGCGTTTCAACGCTACATTGGAGTATATTGAGCCCTTCATGATGCGCTCGTGGCCATTTTGCTAGATCCACATATACAACATTTTGTGTAACGTGACGTCAATGGATGACGAAAGTATATGACTGGTGCAAACAAGATAATCCTGGCACGCGTGTCATGTAAGAACATGCCAACATACCACGCTCATAGCGTGCTCGCGGTCGTTTTGGTAGCTCAACATATACTAAATTTGGTATCACGTGACGTGAATAGATGACGAAGGTAAACGACACATCAAATATGATAATCATGACACGGAAGTCGTGTATGGCATCATTCACTTCCACCTTGTAACGTTGTGCTGATTTTAAAGTGAGATATCAACCTTTCTAATTCGTGCTTCGCATATCATCGATTCCCACTGTATACGTGGGATCTGCCAATTTTTTTCCTCTTAGTCTTCAAATAACGGCGCTCGGAGCGTTGCCAGCGCGTCTTCTCCAGCACATGACGTTCGGCGCATTCGCTGACCAGCTTTGCAGTTTTCAAGCGCGGAAAGTTCGAGAGATTTATTCTCTGTCGCTTTGAGTGAAAAATCAAGCTAATGAAAAAAAAAATAATCCAATAATAATCCCCATTTTGATGCAATGCCGCGATCACACTTAACGTTACATTTATCTAATCATATGGCGGCAACCAAGTCGGATGGCTTTCTGGAGCACGCGTCTCCGCTTTAAACCCGGCCACAATCCGCCCACTCATGCAAGAAGGGAGAGGCGTGCATCGCGTTCCGTTCCCACCGACACCGTCTCAATGGGCACAGGCTTTCGCTGAAGCCACTTTGGAAATTTGCGAAGTGCCCTTCAATTTCGAACATTTTGCGATATAGCGACTTTTGAATGTAAATGCTTTAGTATTTCCGCTCCATAGAGTTTCAGTTGGTTGGTAGTGGTTCGTAAAGAAAAGGAAGAAGGCACCTAATTTCTTACTGCCTATAGGCGACAAGGCGCAGTGACTTATAGGGGTGGGGGGAAGGAGGGATAAAAAGAAGGAAATAGATGAAGAAATAGAGAGGCAAGCGACGGAAAATAGAAGGAGATAGGAAAGTGGGGATCCGGTCGAAGCAGTGCAAGGGCGGGGCACCACAATGCGAGAGCTGCACGGCGTCAGGAGACCGTGGAGGGCGAACCAGTCGCTGGCGTCGGAGATCGAGAGGGCACGACCGTCCAGCTTGAAATCCTGCTAGCGAATCCTATATTTTCGGTTTGTTATCGTGTGCCTGCTCTTCTCTCCACTTTTCTTTCTCTATTCCGTTTCACCATCCACCTCCGCTTAGAGCAGCAAACCGTGTAACCCTGGTTGAGCTTCATACCATTACCTATTTTTTTAAATATATATCTCTCATATTGTCACGACGTTACATTGGGACGCCACATAACTACACCAGAAGATGATCAATAATCTGTGTGCTTGAAGAGATCGCCAGAAAGACACGTTAAGAAGGGGATCATTCAGGAGCGAACAACGCAGCTAGACGGGATCTGCAATCAACGCTGATACAACCGCTGAGGCAAGAAACCTTCGCAACCTTATATGATTCACGGAGTTTTTAGAGGAACGCTGAAAGAACCTAATGTATGTGTTTGTTTTTACAAGTTGTACTATGAGAACTTTAATATCGCGATCGTAGGTTCAATAGTAGAGAAGAAAATCAAGATCATATTTTTATTTTTAACTTGTGCCAAGATTTCCACGCGTAACGCCACAGATTTTAAATCATATTTTTCGTATTCTGGCGTCCATGGCGATATGAAATTTTCTAAAAATTGGTTTGTTTTGTATATTTACCTCTCAGAGGGCAACGTATTTTTTTTATACTGATTAAAAACTATAGGCAAGACCTAGTAGAAGATATGCATGGCATGTGTGATTGTGGGAACTTTGAGGTGGCATCGCCACTTCTACATTCTTTTAGCGCTTTTTCTTGCTCACCAAGCGTCTTCTCGTTGCAAGTGCGAGGAATTCGGAATTATGAAAGAGTGTTTGTCTCTTTAGGGTCATTTTAAGAAAAGCAAGCAAAGCTTGTGACGAGAATGAGTGTTTGTTTTGGAATCGCTTTTTAAGCCAGAAAATAGTACTCTGCGGCCTATTATATACTTCAAAGCTGAATGGCCAAAGCAACACGTTTGTTAACAACGAGCCAGGTATATATATATATATCTCGCAACGAATGTTCTCCGAATTTGTAACATCCGCGTTCCATTTGCATGCTGATGGCACGTGCACGAAACTGCGCTAGGTGTTTCGCAGAGGAATTGACCATTTGCGGGAAAACCACTGCGCATGAGCAGTAACCGCACAGGTAGCGTTCCTGTGCAGGCGTTTTGGTTTTGGTTGGAAAACATTAGCCTGGGGTTCCATCAATATGACCCGTAGTAACGGCGAACACTGCCGTTTTCACGCAAACACCGTACCTCACAGACGGTGCACAAGCCGTCCTCGCTGAACCTATAGTTAATCGACAGACATTTCAAGGTTCAACTTCAAGTGTATAACATAATGTTCTTCTTAAAAGAGCAGGCGTAATGAGCCTGGCGAACCGTCGAGGTAGCGGAGTGCAGGTATCACCTCACTTGGTTATTTCTAAGGCTGAAACGCGAGAAATTCTTGTTTTACACCGTGTATACAAACGTCAACAGAATGTTTTTCTCCTTTACCTTCTTGTTTCAGTAACGGGCATGCGTTTTTGGTCCTAAAGCAACAAAACAAGCGTTTTGTTTTCCAACCAAAAGCGAAGCTTTCCTGTTTACACGACAGGGGGGCGCTCACTTTTCCGCAAATGGTCAATTGGGCACAGTGTTTGCTGATACCATTGTCTGACTTATGCGGGTTTTGTGCAATCTACAAAGGAAAAAAAAACATTATATAAACGCATAACCTTGTACGCGTTCGAAATACAAATGCATGTTTAAAAGCGCACATCTCTGCTCCTGCATGTAACCAACTAGCGAATGCTTGTGATTTAAGTCTTCCTATAGCTTGAGCGTCATCTTATGTGTGCTACCATGGTTTTTTCTTGCGAGAATCACGACAGTTATGCGGAGAAATTCCACTTTAGTGTTTCAACAGATATTAGCGTAGGTGCCATGTTCACAAACGTTTTCGCACGCAAGACCAGCTTGCACTGGTGGACGCTGAAGACACGACATATTTAGCTCTTCTCTTCTATACAAAACAACGCTTATTAAAGTTATAGAAAGCTACCGTGTTATCGATAGAGCGTGCTCACGCGGGAACATTTCTGAAGAAATGTGCAAGGTCTATTTAAATGGGTCGCGAAGGCTCGGGCGCAAAGCGGTTCAGGAGCTATTGCCAGCGACATCAGCTTGGAAAGTTATGGGAGCTGCGAGTGAAGCATGACTATGTGTGGAGAGAACAAACACTAATAGTGAAAAAACCAAGTTCGATTCAAAGTAGAAGCAATCAATAGGTTTCACAAACGAGATTTCTTTTCTCCAACAATATTATGTAGGTGTAATGAAGAAAGAAATTAGGACGGTTTTTACTATTGCGAAAATTATTTTGTAGCGCTTTCTGCTCACGCTATTATTACTCAGTGTAGCCCTCACACTAGATGGGTATACTTGGCAAGGCCCACTTATAAAATTCGTCTGCGAAGACGCACCCCTTTACGTGTTTTAGTGTTCTGCGCTTGCTTGCGTTCTCTGTTGTGCGCGAAATTGTTTAGTGGTTTATTTTACCGTTGGTGAACGTCCTCAGTACAGTATCCAACGGGCGGTATATCGATGGGAATTACATTTAACGCGGAGTGCTTTCGTCGGTAGCTGCGGAAACAATGTGCTGTGCAAGGACGCAGTAGCAACAAACGTATGCCTGGTGACACATAGATAAAAAACAAGGACAATGGTTCGGAATGCACTGCACGCTGGACTTTTCATCCATCAGTATTCTTGCAACCCGGTTTTCTTCTGGAGCATGCATGCAGTGCCCACTATTCGCGTTATCGGTAAGCATATTGCCAAGTAATCTATCACGGTACAATTGGCATGTCCTAATACAAGCGGTAATTTATCGGAGCATAATGCAAAAAAAAAACATAACGCAAGGAGTGTCCGCAGATTTTTTTGTTCTCATTACTGTTTTGTGCAGTGTAATAAATTTGAATGATTGTGACCACTGAATAAAACTAAAATATTATCAGTTTGACGTGACTAGGCGATCATTTCTTCCATTTCAAACAGATCACAATCATTGTGCATGCTAATAAACCTGCATATGTGTGAAACAAATAGGCCATGCTGCAGATATCACATGTATACGCTGCTACGCTGTTGTTTGCCTTAAACCATCAGCGGGAGATGCCACGAACAGCGAATAAATGATCGAAGAATAAGTTTCCTTGTAAATCCAAGGCAAAGTTAACGGTATAGTAGAAATAAACATGACTGTTTAGTCACGAGTCTGCATCAGATTAGCTGGCGTTGACTTGAAGGGCACACGCGTGCTTGACTCGCTAGCGATCGCCTTAGCGCGTGCCCTTAGCGATCAGGGACCCATGAAAAGTAATTTGAGATCAAATTTCGCGCTAATGCACACAAAATGACGTCACTTGTTTACCAGTCATTGCGTCACATCCATTTTACTTTTTGTTCCGCCGGAAGCGTTCCCTCCTTACAGAGATGGCGCTAAGCCCCATGATCAGCTGATCAGCCGCCATTTTCTGAACGTATGGGCTTATGTGGAGCTTTCGCTACCAGTCTATGTATACCTTGAAATGTGTGTCGACGCACAACGTAAACAAGGGCAATGCAGAAGCAGCGCACAGCAGGAGCCTTTGCTTGAGAGAGGGGAGGTTTGTAAATCAGGCACCCAACCTTAACAATAGTGGAAATAAATTAACACCAATCTGTATGGTGCTTCGCTTGCTTTGCCAAGACGCGGAAACAAAAAAGCTTGTGTTTGACTTCGTGTAACCGCTTAGCAAAGCGTTCTTACGATCTGCATTTCACGGTCGACCTTCCGGGTAGTTGGGGATTACGCCGTAATCGTGGAGCAACGCGAATAAATCGAGCCGTTGCCAACCTCGGAGAGCTGCGGCTTCGTGAACGACCTTCTTTAATTCTAATCGCTCGCTCTGTGTGCTTTCACGAAGTTCGTTTGCACAAATCTTTCCTCCATGCTACCGCAACGTTACACGCTGTAGCCTCCAGGCAGAATAAAGCGACGGCTACAATGTTCACGATGACTGGCTGCGTTCGAAAAACCCTAAACTTGCCTGACCTTACATTGCATCAAAAATGATTGATTGATTAATATGTGGCCTTTAACGTCCCATAACCACCATATGATTATGAGAGACACCGTAATGGAGGGCTCCAGAAATTTCGACCACCTGGGGGTTCTTTACCGAGCGCCCAAGTCTGAGCACGTGCACGGGCCTACAACATTTCCACCTCCACCGGAAATGCAGCCACCGCAGCCGGGATTCGATCCCGCGACCTGCGGGTCAGCAGCCGAGTACCTTAGCCTCTAGACCACTGCGGCGGGGTGCATAGAAAATCATGTAACCATAATTTTTTTCACAAAATCAATAATTGAGCAACAATATAAAGGACGTCGCATTTCATCCTATTGTTACACATCGGCTAAGGCCGATCGTTAATAGCACAAAGCTGCGTCACGACCTTCTTGTTTCTAGAACGAGCATCGCATGGGAGCATTTTCCCGCCACAATCCCTATCATAGCTAACAGTTTGTACCGTGTTCGTGGGGTTCTTTCTTTGTCCCCGCCCCCTCTTTTGTTTCTGCGCTAAAGAGTCTATTATAAAGCTGAACCAACTCAGCCAGCAAGACACTCTAGTGACAATCTCTATGTAGTATAACTTACGACCAGAAAATCGGTGTTACGTTAGAAAACGGCTTGTAGCGTTTTGTTATTAACTACGCCACTTTTTTCTCGTACGCCTTACTGCAATGCTTTTGGGCATTAAAAAGAGGGTAAATAAATGAATAAACAAATAAACACGCGTTCACCCGAAGGTTACCTCCTAAATGCTTTCCTGAAAATTCGCAACCGAAAATTATCAGTACGAAATGAATGAAGTTCGCGCAAAAGCAGCAAAACGAACATATGAGGGTTATAGGAGAGCGCGATAGAGATGAATAGTTAATTATAATACAGCAAATCAATAATTAATTCAGGGGCACATACATGAACTTGTAGCAACAAGCGAATAGGCACTGTGCCATCAAAGTACCTTAAAAACCATGAAGCTGATTGCGCCATAATTGTCATTGCCATCAGCTTGACGCAACACCGTACGCCAGTGTCAGCTGCACTATACGAAACCACAACTGCGCATCGCCTATGTCGTCATGGCAGTGTGTGGCTGTGTGTGATCGATCACGTAGGGCATTGCGTTTGCTGTGACAGATATTACGTCGTACAGGACAGAGTTGTGCGCAACTCGTTCCGCAGCTGCAGGGCGAAGAGTAATTAAGCCTTAATGAAATTGACAAGTTAACCCAAACAATAAAGTATTGCCAGCAATATCTGTCACGCAACGTATACGACGCTATACATTGAAGTCGTGGCTATGCGACCAACTAAAATCTTAACCAACGGTGATTCATACAGATCAGTGGTATACAAGACATCGGATCATCTTAAGCGAAGTCTTGTTTATAAATCTGTGTATAAGAGCAGTGCGCACAAGATGCAATATATATGTACCAACACCCCAGAGCTTAACAAAAGTGTTTCATAAAGATCAGTGGAGCACCATATCTTAAAGGCTTGTAAAGCGCAAAAATACGTCAACCTGACAAAGGGAACACCGCCAGCTTTGCCGTTTCACCGCTGTTTGCGAAGTGGAGCTGATTGTATTGTTACGGCTATACCACTTCTCTCATTATCAAAGAGAACGCACAACGTTGTGTATAACAAAAAACAAACATCTAGCAACGCATCCCGCAAATACATCCAGCAGCAACGGTGAGTTATGCCTATACCATTGAGCAACCCAGCCTTAAATGCCCGACAATCGATACAAGACCTTAATATACAATACAAAACCTAACATGATATTGTCAGGCAAGTATGCCACACTGCCGAAACGGGAACACAGCCAAATGAGCGGCTTATGTGCCAAGGCCAACGAGGATGGATGGATGAATGGATGAAAAACTTTTATTGGGGTCCTGAAGGATTCCACCCCCATTTTATAGGGGTAGGATCAGCTGTTCCCACTCTCGCGACTCGAGACAATTGGCATACCATTCGAGTCAGTGGAAGCAAGCGAGGAAGAAGCGCGAAAGGAAAACATTCCTTTTCACACATTTCTGCAAAAAAAAAGAGAGAAAAAAGTGCACATAAATTGCCGCGACTACGAGTTGAGAGCTTGCGACATGCAGGTGCAGTTGCTAAAAAGCCTTGCCCTACCAGCTGCGCATCACTGCTGTGAGCTACGAGCTCGCGTGATGCATGGTGTGCCGGTTTGAAAACGCGCGAAACTACAACGCCCAGCTATGAAATTCCTCGAACTATAAAAACACATCGACGCTTTACGTCAGAGTACTTCAGAATTTGCAACCGTGAAAAAGAAAAAAAAAATACGACGAAGAAGAAGGCTTGGTTGACCGTTTTGGGGACATTAGGAAGCAGAGCCAGACATCCATAACAACGAGAGCCACAGGAAGTTCTTGTGAATGCCTGGTTTCGCGCTCTTATAATGTGCCCAAAAGCTATGCCACATCTCGACGAATATCAGGTTTCGGTAATACAGCAGAATTATTGCGTTTTGCAATGTACACTAAAGAAAAAGAAAGCACGTGTTTGTCGTTTTGTTTTTTTTTTGTTTGCTGGGGGTATTAACATTATTGTCCTTACAAGAGGTGCGCCGTTCTTTCAAGGTATCTGCCTGTGTCCATAAATCATTAGGGAGCCATACGTACGGCGCGAGACTGCCGGACTTTGTTAATTCCACATGCGGTAGTAATCGATGCATGCAGCCGACGAGCATGTTCGTCTTAACAGCTATAGGGCCGTCCTGGGACGTATACGGCAAGATGTACAATGAAACACGTGATTGGAACGAGACAGGTGCTGGCACGATACCAACTTAGCACGCGCATACATTGGAGGGAGAACAACGTATTTCGGCAATGCTTCGCGACGTGAAAGAAGAAACAAGTGTTAACAAGGCCTCGGAGACTGTCACCGGGAGCTCGTAAACCTGAACTAAACTTCTTTTACTCGCAACAGGCGCTGCAACGAGCTAAAAATCAGAGGGTGCGCTCGTTGAAATATATCTGAACACGCGGAGCAAACAAAATAAAAAAGTGTCAGTGTTTTTTTACGTTTTATGCTGGCTGACATCTCGTTTAGTATTATAATTGGCCGATATCTTAAAGGAGAAACAGACCGCGCAAACGTTAGCATAGATTCAGGCGGGGGGGGGGGAGGGGGGGTAAGCAAACAGGCACGGAAAATTGCATTCAGATGCCGCGGTGTGGCTAACATGAATTTAGTGCAGTTATTCAGACCGAATGGGATTACAATGACTCTCATGATGCTTATTAAAAATAACTGTAGTCGCACTGTGCATCGCTATGGTAGCATGCATCAACGTAAACGCATTGGCTCTATAATTATTATTTTAATTGACACAATATTTGTTGTGCTATTCACCAAAAGAACGCTACGAGTATCAGTCAGGCTGTAGAGGGGGTATCCAGATGCATTTTTACTAACTGTGGTTACATTATAGTGAAGCGAAATTTATGTGCACCTTTATGAAAGTATACACCTGCCTTCTTGCATATCGGCGCCGTTCGAATCGACAGCCATTCGAACCCGCGTCTTCGAACGATGCCACACGTGTTCTGCTCCCACGGCGGGTCACTGACACATCGATGTGCGTGAAAATAACAGTGGTTAAAATTACACAAAAGGTAACTTGCCTGCACACACATCAGCTGGTATACTTATACAGTACAGTGAAGAGTGACGGACAAGGTTACGGACCTGACTTATGTGTAGCCTTCCGAGTTACTCACAAGAGGATTACGTGCCAAATAGGCAAGAGTTTATTTGGTCTCCCCGTTAGCCTCTTTATGTTTTTCTAGCAGCCAAGCTGCTCAGGAGGTCTTTCCTTGTGAGTCAATCGCAGAAAGCTATCATAATCAAAAAAGGGTACGTGTCACTTTGCACCCACCAGAAAACTCTCACCATCTTAACGGGCACGTGCCACTTTGGACCCATCAGACAATTAACATCATCCTAATTAACGGGTATGTGCCACTTTTTAACCACCAGAAAACTCTCATCGTCTTAACGGGTATGTGCCACTTTGCACCCAAACTCTCACCTGCCCCGCCGCGGTGGTCTGGTGGCTAAGGTACTCGGCTGCTGACCCGCAGGTCGCGGGTTCAAATCCCGGTTGCGGCGGCTGCATTTCCGATGGAGGCGGAAATGCTGTAGGCCCGTGTGCTCAGATTTGGGTGCACGTTAAAGAACCCCAGGTGGTCGAAATTTCCGGAGCCCTCTACTACGGCGTCTCTCATAATCATATGGTGGTTTTAGGGAGGTCAACCCCACATATCAATCAATCAATCATTCAATCAATCAATCAATCAATCAATCAAAACTCGAACCAAATTAAAACGGGTATGTGCCACTTCGCTCCCATCAAAAAACTCACATCATCCTAATTAACGGTATGTGCAACTTTGCACCCGCCAGAAAACTTTCATGATCTCAAAACGGGCATGTGCCACTTTTAACCCACCGGAAAACTATCAGCATCTGAACAGGTGTGTGCCACTGTGCGACCTACCAGAAAGCTATCACCAGGGTCGCCACAGACTTTCGAGTGAAATTCGCCAAACGACGAGCGAGCCAGTCGCCGAAAGTCGCCACTTTTTTTTTGAAATTTCGCCAAAAAGTCACCACTTCACATACATGTGCCGTGCCTAGTAGTGAGATTTTCTGATTATGCATAGAACTGTGAAGTATAGTGCCATCTATAACCAAATTATATTGACATTTTTCAATGCCAGTATCACATCACCTGCTTCACCACTTGAGGCTTAGTGGGCTTGGAGTCACATCACACCCTCCACCATATAGGAACATTGAAAGAAAACACGCATGCACCAACAGCATCATTGAATGCTTGCGCCTCATCACAAAAGCTCGTGATGTTTTCAGTTAAAGCAAATACAGAGCAAAGCAGTCGCTGCAACAAGAGAAGGATGGCGTTCATGCAGCCTTCTTTCAAATTTAGCGAACTTCGTTGCAGTGGAATCATGTGTTTAATAATTGAACAACCTAGCTACAAAACAACGGATGGTTTCCCGCGGTGGTCTAGTGGCTAAAGTACTCGACGTTTGGACCCGATCGTAACATACACAGATATTCTATAACATCAAAGACACAAAAGACGGAAACTTCCGCCCCGGGGGCCAAAGCTCAGTAAAGAATCTCAGTTAGCGTGGCGTCGCCTGCAGACCTTGTCTTACCCCGTACCATACAAAATTTCCAAGATAGACCTCGACACATACGCACCACAGTGCAGGTTCTGCGTCAATAAAACAGCCACCCCGTACCACATGGTTTCGGAATGCCCACACAATGCCCATCTACAACCCAGAGCACAGCACAACACTGTAGGGTGGGAGGCAGCTCTGTCCAGCTCGGATCCGAAGACCCAAGAGGCCCTCGTGAGACGAGCGAGGACAGCGGCCCGTGCCAACGGGATCCCGGACTAAGGATCCCACTCACCGACATTCTTTCCTCGGTCGCAAATAAATGTTTTATTCTCTCTCTCGGCTGCTGACCCTCAGGGCGCGGGTTCGAATCCCGGCTGCGGCTGCTGCATTTCCGGTGGAGGCGGAAATGTTGTAGGCCCGTGTATACTCAGACTTGGGTGCACGTTAAAGAACCCCAGGTGGTCGGAATTGAAAGCTGTTCACGGCCCAGTCATCCGTCAGTTGTATTCGGTAAGATAAAAGTTGAATTGAATTGAACGATGTATGGCTGTTCCGTTTAGCAGCCACAGCAAAAGCAAAACAATCTCGCCCGCACGTCTGCCACACGCCCACGCACCCCAGGTAACATCCGCCGCTGCCTGCTCAGCGACGATCCGAAACCACACCGCGCAGGTGGTAAAGCGTCGCGTGAGCTAAAAAACAAATAAAAACCACCAGAAAAGCCGGTGCACGCAAAACCTCAACGCGTTTCCTGCCGCGAGCTATTCATTAACCAGAGTCGAAGTATAACCCGTTTCATAACGGGCTTAGAACAGCATCAAGGGCGCGAGAGCTCGCAGCCATGCCTGCGATCCATTTTCGGGACGACATCGGGTATAACCTCACAACTTCGATTATTCAACGGCAGTTGAATGCCCGCCGTGTGCCACGGTCAAGGCACTCTTGCGTCCAGGGTGTTGTAACCTTCGAATTTAAACTAGCAGGTGCAACCCATTTTTTGTTTCGTTTCTTCGAATTTATTCCGATCAACGTTAAAGAGTAATAAATGTGATGTTTCGACCACGACTAAGCTCATTCCACGTGTATTAACCTTTACTAATCTGAGGCTTTCTGAAAGCGAGTAATTCGTGCAGTTGTGTCAAAACACACTATAACCCACGTAATGCAAATGCATTACTGGATTTAACAGTTCATAGAACAGGCTTTAGCGACGGCGTTCAGCACAAAGAGAAACCAGCACATGCATATAGCACCCAGGTTACTGTCGCGTCACACCGAATAGCATTCTCGTGTACGCTCCGGCTTTGGTTTTGCCAATTTACAAAAAAAAAACAGCATTAATATATCGTCGTGTAAAGTATTGGTGCCGCCTGATATATATACTTTCATCTCGCGTTACATTGAAGCAGTCGTTGTATATGACCAAGTACAAAACTATCAAGGTTCTGCCGAAACCAGTGAATTGAATTTATGAAGAGAACTCTACAGATTGAAATTCCGAGAACAACAGACTCCTCCTCTAACCACATTCGTTATAATCTAAATTTGAGAAAAGTAGTTAAACAGTTGGTAGTTCCAGGAAGAGGCTTGTGTTGTGTTACCTGTCCCACGAAAAATTCTCTCTTTTCTCAAACAGGTCATAACATCAAAATATCCATCTTTTTTTTTTTTTGCTCAGATTATTTCTTTATGTGAAGAAATTGTCAGCGAATCTGTCCGAACGGTCCTCTGAATGTGCTACGAGTCAGTATTCGATGAAATAAGAAAGAGGCCACGTCTTGGTCATGTGCGTACCCGCGTAGCATTTACCCGCGTAGCATTTACCCACCACACGCCGCCTGTAGATTTGGCAAAAAGAATTCTCAGATAAGGCTGATTTTGTGGCGTTAACCTGTCGACTAGGGCAATCGCACTGTAATTAACATGGCTGTACTTAGGCGTACACGCAACGCAACGCAAAATGAGGCCTATGCGCGATGAAACAGTTCATACTTCCCAATAGGCTGCGAACAAACAATGAGGATTCCTACCCTGGACACTTCATCACTCTTGAAGGAGAGAGTATGCATGCAGTCATGCTCTGAAATGCCGCGATTTGAAGTAAACATTCGGTGACTTTCTTGTTATTTTAACTCTGAACAATACTTTTTTTTTTCTCAGACGCCGGCTCACCGCACCATATAAGGAGAAAAGGTAAGTACATCAAGTAGCATAACTATTCAAGTTATTATTAATTAATACTAAAATAATTATTAGAAGTCTACAGAAAGTACCTTATAGTCTGAAACGCTCATTCAGTGCTTAAAAACCTCGAGTTAACTCCCAGGCACAACTAAGTGAAATAATAAAAAAAAAAACATTGCTGCTAAAAATCGAAAACAAAAAATCATACAGCTTTGATTTCTACCCTGCCCTGGTGTTATAGTGCCTAAGGTACTCAGTTGCAGACCCGCAGGTCGCGGGATCGAATCCGTGCGGCGGCGGCGGCGGCTGCATTTTCGGTGGAGGCGAAAATGCTGAAGGCCCGTGTGCTCAGATTTGGCTGCACGTTAAAGAACACCAGGTGGTCGAAATTTCCGGATCCCTCCACTACGGCGTCTCTCATATTCTTATGGTGGTTTGGGGACGTTAAACACCACATGTCAATCAATTAAGCTTGAGTTTTTCATCCAAACCTTTCATTTAATTTCCCCATTTATAAGATCACACGCACAGACGTACTTGTGGAGCGAAAAAAAAAACTCGATATATTTTTAAAGCTGTTTAGTGAGAAAGCAAATCAGATGCACAACACATCGTAAAGTAAGGACAACGCCTTGCACTCGTAAATCCTTATCCACGTGAAAGATATTTGCATTTTCACAATGCATAACCTGCCTGGTTTGCTTGTTTCGTTCAATATTTTCAACAATAATACATTCGTTACGCCAATTACACCATCATTGTTTTCCTGCTTCAACTGACCTGCTTCAACTGGCAGGAATGATGGTCGCATGTAGCGCTGAACACTCCGATGATTCGTTTGTTGTTGGGCCTGCACGAGAAGCGGTGAGACACACCTGCTTCGACCCGGTTATCGGATCAAGTCCCCGGAAAGCTCGGTACATGCTTTTTTTTTTTTAACGCAACAGCGTTAAAGACGCGGAAATACCGTTGTTGGCGTCGGTGTCATCGTCGTTGGTTGTATACGGAAAATCAGCGTTATCGGCCGCCGAAAAGTCGAGAAAACATAAAAGCAATAAATGATAAAAATATTCGCTTCAAGTGACACCCGAACACAAGCCGTCCACGTGGCAAGCAGGGGTTCTACCGCAGAGTTCTCGTCCGACGCGGCTCGATAAAAACTCTCAATCACCTGTGGCTCATACCCACACTCCTTGGGCCGTGTTCTACGAGTAAGTGCCACATTTGGATTCGACTCCAGAAGAAAACACTATATATGCATGTCATGCGGAAGTTGTCCTTAATTCACTTCCCAAAATTGCGACAGATGCGTAGCGATCCCGCCAAGTGTCAAAAGATGTGAATGGCGCGACTAGTGGGTGTTTTGAAGGCCCACCCATTCCGAGGTACTCACTCTGCGAATCAAGCTGTCACACGTCACTACGTCTACGGTGCCAGAACTAGCGGCTTTACGTGGCGCCCTAGAGTACATCAAATACCAGAGACCGAGTAAATGGGCTGTGTTTTGCGACTCGAAACCGGCCCTACAGAGCATGCAGTCAGTCATTCGAAGAGGTTGCCATGAACAGTTAACTTACGAGGTTGTCAAGCTTCTTCACCACGTCACAGAAACAGGCCACGAGGTCAATTTTTAGTGGCTACCTGGCCATTGTGAGATCAGTGGCAATGATTCCGCAGACAACGCGGCTCGCACATCGCACCAAGAAGAGCACACCCTTCCGATTCCTTTGTCAAGGACTGACGCGGCAAAGCAACTTCGTCACCTGGCACGTAGTCTGTGTAAGCTGCAGGAGTGGAACACCCCAAGCATAAGACATATGAGACTCTACCAGATAAACCCTCGACTGGAACTTCGACCTCCATCCGGACTCCGTCGACGTGAAGCTTCGCTTCTTTGTCGCCTTTGGTTGGGGGTTGCTTTCACAAAAGCATATACAACCCTCATCGGATTGACCGACGATGCGGAATGCAACGTCTGTTGCACCAAAGAAGACATCGAGCATCTGATATGCCATTGCCCTCGATTTGCCCCTGAAAGACAGAATATTTCGGACGCATTGCGACAATTGGACGATCGGCCACTCTCTATGCAGATCCTACTGGAACACCGTCCTCACCTTTAGTCGGCTCAAAAAGCAGTTAAAGCTGTCTTGTGCTTTTTGAGGACTACAGGCCTACGTAACCACCTTTAACTTTTGTGTAGTGCCACCGTTGCATAAGCGTCAGCCCATTGACTGACAATCCTTTTTTTCCTCTCTTTCTCTTCTCTTTCCTCTCTTTTTCATCTTTATGCCGCCTGCCCATCCCCCCGGCGTAGGGTAGCAAACCGGGCATGTGCCTGGTTAACCTCCCTGCCTTCTCTCTTGTTGTCCCAGCAGAAAAAAAAGAGCATCGACCAAGTGAATAGTTGCGTAGGCTCATTGTTGACTCTCGGGTGTGTATAGTTGGCCCTATAATACGCTGACCGGGAAAATGAATAGCTAAGGTGAAGTGGGCAATTCTCAAATATACTTGAAGCAGGAATTCCAGAAAAGCTCAAAACAGCCAACGCTACGCGCACAGTTTTTCATTTTCTTGGGGCACGGTTGAGGCAGGCAGCACCGAGGGCCGAAGCAAGGCATAATTTAGAAGGCGATGCACAATGGGCCTGGTTACGCTATCACGTTCTACCCTTAAAGCGAGTCTCGACAGTCCTCCTAGTTTTCCTTCTATGTACAGTCACCCAAACCTTCAATTATATCGTGCACAAGTGGCAGTTTCTGTATATCTTCACCACATAACCCAATTAAACTTTTTTCGCCAAATGGGTTTCTTCATATGGTGCTGACAGACAAAAAGGTCATCGCTGCACGCGATAGGTAAATGTTTGGGCGGCTGTACTTATCATCAACGTCAACGCAGATTTTCTGTCATTCTTTCGTGGGAGTAGGGTGGAAAACACGCAGGCAGCTACTTTCAGCAGTTACTTCTGAATGAGAGTTCAGTTCAAGACAGTCTTAAAGCTTTAATCTAGGCTAACGGAAACAAAAAAAAAAAGGACACGCATCCGCCTAGAATCGAACGGCAACTGGTGCACGACACGTGCGCTGATACGTCAATTTAAGTTGATCCAACCAAGCACCGCAGCCAAACTTGTTGGCTTTCTTCGTGGCCTTCTCCGTAATCCAGCGCTTGCTTCTGCCACGTACACCACAGTGGAAAAATGTTTGGAAATGTGAAATAAAAAAGGCTCACTCCTTATGTCTGTTGGACATGGCACCCATGTTTAGTGTGTTTGCGAATCTGAGTCGGCATCACTCTATTCATTTATTTATTTATTTTACCTTCAGGGCGCATAAAGGCGTTACAAAGGGCCCGACGGTAATACAAAAAAGAACAGTAATAAAATGCAAAAAAGCAACACATAAATACAACAATAATTAGAAATAATGAAAACTGTACTCATTGCGAGTACAGAATCCGGGATTAATTTGGACTCGAAGAACCCCCGCTATTCAAAACGCGAGCGTTTTCGTGTTGGTGTTTAATTTACTTTTACATTTCTCGCTTACCTCCATTGATATATGTGAGCCTCACAGATGGCAATTCCAAACCGCTACCGTGCGCTTGGCAACAGCGGAAGACCAAAGCTATAATGCCAACGCGGTGGGTACCTATGTAATTATTAATGACCTCTCCAGAACAGCCAACCACTCGATCCCGGAGGCAATTCAGCAATCACCGACACCTGCGCGGGGAATGCTGGCTACGCTTCCGTACCAGCCGAAAGGATGATAAACGATCAGCCGCAATCATCAGGTGCGCGTTGCCAAATCGACAGTTAAAATAATCAGCCACGTATCTGTGTTCTTCGCTGCAAAGGCCGTCGAAATACGGTAGCCTTATGTCTGGAGGCGCTGAATTATGGAGTCATCATGTGCGCGCCGCCTCTGTCAAACGGAGGCGGCGCGCACATGAAAGCTCCCTACGCTGAGTGAGATATGGGCGCCATCTGGCAGAAGTGTCAAGAAACCAAAGTCTTTGTAGAACGCAAAGCATAGGAAACAGACACTTTTTTCGTTCCTGACGTCACATTGTCAGCGTAGTGTAATAAATACTGCGGTCATTAGAATTACGTATCCATGCATTTAATAAACGAAAAAACACTATACCTAATACTAACGTATTGATATTGCGCATTAAACATGCGTAATATTTGCTTTTTGATTAACCACGTTCACAATATAAACGCATGTCATTAGTCAAGATGCCTGGGTGTTGACCAACGGCATAAATCGCCTGAATCCTTTGACAGACAGACAGACAGACAGACAGACAGACAGACAGACAGACAGACAGACAGGCAGGCAGGCAGGCAGGCAGGCAGGCAGGCAGGCAGGCAGGCAGGCAGGCAGGCCGCCAAAATTTATGCGTTGATGTATCTCAAGAAAGACTATATCGTGTTTAAAAAGCGTCCAGGCTTCAGGGAAGCTGCAACGCAATATTAGGGAAAAAATCTTCTGATAGAGTGGCACTGGTCTGACCGCATGCTGAGTCATTGAAATATAACCTACATTGCTGCCGTTCGTGATATGATCCTCGCGCGTTGTCGATCTATGGAGACCACGTCTACCAGAACTGAGGGCGAATCAACGTTATACAGCAGGGTGAATATG
The DNA here is from genome assembly GCF_013339725.1 of Rhipicephalus microplus. Classification (NCBI taxonomy): domain Eukaryota; kingdom Metazoa; phylum Arthropoda; class Arachnida; order Ixodida; family Ixodidae; genus Rhipicephalus; species Rhipicephalus microplus. The sequence continues at coordinate 106,384,114 of NC_051170.1, forward strand.
GCACGAGCGATGAGAACTGAATGAATGAATGAATGAATGAATGAATGAATGAATGAATGAATGAATGAATGAATGAATGAATGAATGAATGATATTGGAACGCGAGACGGCTCAGTAGCCTGTGTTGTCGCGTAGAAAGGTGAGCTTGGTGCAAGTATATACCATCCCATTCTCTTATGTCAATTCATGGTTCGAAGTCTAACACATGGCACCGGCGAACATTTACTTGTCGAACGATTACATACGGCGGATACGCACCAGGAAAGTGGCCGTGAGTTTCAGTTTGTCGTCAAAAAGTGCATGGCGAGCTTCAAATCCACGTAGACGGTATATTGAAATGCACTTCATTTCCCCGTGTCGTAAATACCATTTGTTAAAGACAGTTGGTATGTATTAGGCGAAGTAATCTTTCTTTTCAATTACACTCAATGAAACTGTTATTAAATTTTAGATTGTTAGCGTTCTCAATCTGCTGATAAGGGTCAAAAGCCAAATACAAGTATATTGGACACAGGGAGGTTAAAGAAGGGAATGTAAGGAAGTGAACAAGGACAACAACGAGGTTTGCAAGTTTGCACCTTGGGTTAGGTGGGAAAGATACAGAAACAGAGCACCGGATTACGATTCCTATTCTTCACAGCACAGGATTAACGTGTCAGTATGACAGTCGTACAGGAACCTTTCTTATCCACAAGAGCTGCAATAATTCATTCGTAGCATGCAGTCTGGCGCGACGGTCCCGCCACGGTGGTCTAGTGGCTAAGGTACTCGGCTGCTGACCCGCAGGTCGCGGGATCAAATCCCGGCTGCGACGGCCGCACTTCTGATGGAGGCGAAAATGCTGTAGGCCCATGTACTCAGATTTCGGTGTATACGTTAAAGAACTTCAGGTGATCGTAATTTCCGGAGCACTCTACTACGGCGTCTCTCATAATTATATGGTGGTTTTGTGACGTTAAACACCACAAATCAATCAATCAGTTTGGTGCAACGGCTTTCAAGGTCTCTCTTCTTCTAACAATGTGTCGCCAATGCGCGTTATATAGCCTAATCATGATCGTTTGCCCCTGAACACCGAATTGAGGAAGTCTGATAACTCATGCTCAGGTGCCGTTATCGGAAATATAGCGAGATTAGCGAATGTGAAGGATTGTGCAAAGGCTATACGCCAAGCCGTAGACAGAAGAGTGTGACAGCAGAGTATGGTGATGCGATGGCAGCATCGCATCAACAGAGTGCTGGTGGTATATGAAGCGAAGAATCCAGGGTGACACGTCCTGTTCTTTCTGTTAAAAACACAGGTTAGTACCAACGAGTGCCGTTGGCTACTCCTTTGCTCCTGGATAACTGGTGCCATCGCAACGTATAGTGATTGATTGATATGTGGGGTTTAACATCCCAAAACCACTATATGATTATGAGAGACGCCGTACTGGAGGGCTCCGGAAATTTAGACCACCTGGGGTTCTTTAACGTGCTCACAACGTATAGTGAACAAGCACAAAACTATACGCAGGAACATAGGGCACTCCCGCAGTTATTCCCAGTTATTCAATGCAGCCTGTTCTTATGTACACTTCGTCAGTGCAAGAAAGCGTGACGTATCGGGATAGTACACACAAAGTTTTGCTGCTGCATTCGAGCGTCGTAGTCGCATCCGTTCTAGCGTGTTATCATTCAGACATATATGCCGCATGCCACGAATGGCATCTACTGTGGACGATGTGAATCGAACGCTTGCCCGAACGTCCGTCTCAGGGTGTCCAAACTCTTACGCTGGCGCCCCCCGTATAGCGTGCCTGAGGAGTCCCAATTTCGGTCTATCAAGTAGCATCCACAAACAAGGCACGACGTTGAATAATGTCCTCTGAAGTCACTGCCCTTGAGTAGGACACCTGAACAACATCCAATTAATAAATGCTACATCGACAGGAGAAGGAAAAAAAATCGCATTAATTCTCGAACCATCCGCGCGAACGTCATCATTTCAGTCATACAAGTGTCACGAAGGAGGTCGAACAGCCTACTACACGTAAATTCGCCGAAGGCGCCACCTCCACACCTGCTGCAAAAAGTACGACTTTGTGAAACTGATTAATAACCTTTTACACTTGTTTTTGCCTGTTGAGAAAGGTGACCCGCTTTATGAATATATGCGCGATTTTCAAGGATGATGAATGAGGCAGAAAAGCATTTGTGAAATTATGGCGGAGACTAGAGAGAGAGAAAGAAAGGACACGCGCTGAAAGATTTATGGATGCAGTCAAGGGCAGAACTCATAGCCAATGTGGCGTCAGCGCAAATTTTTTTTTATTCATTTTCTATTACAACCAAGTGACGTGGAATCGTTTCAGTTTATTATACTGGTGTTAGGGGTGGAAATTCATTATCTCCTCGATTTTGAAAGGCTGGGATATTTTTATTTTTTCGCGACAATAGTTGCACTCGGGCTTTCGCTGGTTAGTGCTAACTATAGCCCCAATGTTCCCCGTTGTGTTCTGTTATGATTTAACTCTCTTGCTTTGGAGACGTGAAGATTTAGGTTATATCACCTCCGCTGCTCCATTTAATTAAGCCCTTCAGAAAAAAAGAAGAAAAAAATGGTTGATCTAAAAAAGTAACGAACAACTAAATAAAAACATATGGGGAAGTGAAACAAGCGATAGAATAACAAGGCAATGTTCAGTTCGTGTGCAAGGCTTCACATACAATAGAGCGCTCGCAAATTTAAATTCTGCTCACGGACTAACACATGTTTTCATGTATGACAACATGTAGCTGTTCACCACGAGTGCTTAAACAGACCAGTGCGTAGTAAGAATTTTTTTAGGAAGATGTTCCCCTTTTATGAAGGTGTTTTTCAAGCCACGCTCCAAGTGATTTCCATGATATGAGAAGGCATGTGGCATAATTTGCTAGTTTCTTTTCCAAGTTTTTATTTTTATTTGATTTACGCCTTCTAAAAGAATGCGTCCCAATTCTCATCTTCATGACCGCATGCAGTATCATTCCGGTGAGTTGGATTGGTGTATACTGTGAAGGAAAATGTATACGCTGCTTCCAGTCGAAGTCCGTGAATTAACGTGCCTATGTGTCGTGGAAAACCTGACGCTATTGAAAATTGTCCTTTTGACTCAACTTCATAATGTAATGCTTGCTTTTATTAAATGCTAATAAATCACCTCCCCACAGAACTCCTTACATTGCAATATTTCGGTTGTCCACCCGAGACAGAAGAATCGCGCAGTCTTGTCCTTCAATGAAGCCCTTTTTATGGCAAGTTTCTCCACCTCTTTACTTTGCTTGATTCTTTTTCTGGGTTGCTTGGAGGCAAGTGTTCCCCCAACCCAATGCAACTGTCTTTGCAATATACGGGCCAACTCACCCAAACCAAGGAAATGTTATAAGTGTTTCCCTTCTCCAGCTTAAATTACCGTCGTTAATCAATTGTATACCACCAAAAGTAAGCTGATTGGCCTGTAAACGTTCAAGTCCTTTATATGCTTATTCGGTAGCGTATACTGATGTTATCGACTGCCAAATATCCGCCCAATACTGCCTGAGCAGGTAACTTGAATGCAATGCATAATTCGCGGCTTTGGTATCCTCGACACTTACGGAAGCATTGCGTGCCAGTTTACGCGACATGCAAAAGGGTCATGGTCGACCGGTAATTCGGCCCTTCCCGCCACGCATAAACAAACAAGGCGTGCTTAGCGTGGCCCGCTATGTATAGAGGCCTTAGACGCCGCGAGCCGCCGGCTCGGGTCATAAAGCCAGCCCTCCCGTCGTCCATTGAGCGGGCGTAAATCTTCTTTATGGCGGCCCTGAATATGCGCGCCTAAAGCCTGTCATCCACGTGGCAAAGTCAGAAGGCGTGAGAGATTCCTTCGCGGATATACGTCGACCAACGCGAGACACCGTCCCCCCGGGAGCGTTTGTATATATACACATATGTACAGTGCATCGCACTCGGTAACGGAGAATGCGCGTCCCGTATGCAGAAACAACGGTCTGCGCATGCCGTCGCATCTTTTAGAAGGGCTTTGAGACAAGCCGCGAAGGTTCTGTTTGAGAAGCATTTCTTCAATAGTTTTCTTAGGGGCAAAGGCATGTGACGCACCACTAGCTTCTTGTGACGCGAAAGCTCACTCACAGTTGCCATCTTGGCGTATTATTTATACGATACAACAGAGTTAAAATTTGGCGAAACAACGCCTGTGTAATGCGTAAGAGCAGCACAAAACGCCAGGTCTGACATCCGGGTACTCAGAAGAATTCGTTGCGAAATTCATCTTGCTTACGGAAGTGAGTGAGTTGAATGATGGGTTTTTCAATCTTCCACTTCCTATTTTTATTTCCCACGCCCAGGGTTGCCAATCGGATATTTCCTCTGGCCAACGTAAAATTGTTTCATTTACCTTTTTGTTTTTCGATTATTAACACGCAGACCTATATAGCTACCGCAGAGTTAGCGAAGTATAGGCACGAGTATACGAAAAAAAAAAACGAAGATAATGAAGACAAGGCTAAGCCCGTGAGTGGATTCACCATAATGCGGGCTTTTTTACGTACATAGAACTGTAACACATATTTTACGTCTCGCCTTCCTTGTTACGTCATCCAGCGATCATACTTTCTCGATTCCAATAGCCAAGAACACTCGTATATGCACATTCATGTGCACAAACACGCATATCGCACGGAAATCTTGTGAGCTCTTATTATAGCACTATGCCGTCTCTTCCACTCACATATATTCTAGCTTTCCTCCCATTAAATTTCAAAACGTAGAAAAAATCTGAGTCTCCCATCCTTCTTGTACTAACTTTTAAACCTTAGGGCTAATTCGAAATCTTCTTTGCTTGTTTTTCCACACCAAGACTCTGTAATAGTCTGCCATGGGCCCTCATTCCCTTCTCAAGCTTGCATTTATTTAAATATCACCTCAACTTCCTATAAAGGTAGCATATTTTGAGGCAGTATCTTTCACTACATACTTCATTTGTTTATTGACCATTTCTATCAAGCAAAACAAACCTGATCAGATTGCATAGATTCCTGATCTCTGTACAGTGTTGTCCTTTGTTTTCTTTATCAGATTCATTCGTATTAGTAGAGATGTTTATCTCTATGCTTAACCTCGAAATAACGGCTTTCGCGTTTTCTTCTTTTGTTGTAACTCATTTACAAAGATGCAGCTGATGTTTTAAAATATATGAGCATATCTTATGCGTTAATTTACTTCGAACAGATAATTTACTATTTACTCTTAAGAGTGAATAGTAAAATTAAACTAAAAAAACGTCATTAGTAATAGCCTTACGCGGGTTTTAAACTTTCATTGCTTTAGACGCAGATTTCACAATAAATCTCAGCATTCACCAAGTTCTAATCGATATAACGTGAGATTTATGGGGTGAGGCATTTAAGCGAGTATATACCTAGTACAAACGTATTAAATCTAGTGCCTTGTTCGCCTCGAACATTTTATTCAACAGGCGTCAATGCACAATAATTCTGCACACGCTGCTGTTGTATGTAGCAATACACAATGTACATCAGCTAGTATGCTTATATAGGGTTCTTGCGGTCAGAAAGTGATAAAAAAATATCAATACCATCTGAACTGTTCTGAAGAAAGAAATTGCACACATTGAATCGTGCAAGTTCTATGAGTGTGCAAATTCATGACGTGCGAACATCACTGTTGCTTGTGCAATTGTATTTCAGTATTGGGATTATGTTTGTAAATATCCGTAGATGAGCCAGTATTGTAGTGTTAGTTGATTACTAACGTATGAAAGCTATTACACAAGGAAACAATAGTAGCTGTTACCACACCTGGACATCACTTTTTCTTTGAACGCATTCGATAAAAAACGTGGGGAGGGAGAGATTCCTATAGGCGGAAAGAGAGGAATCAGGAAGAAAACGTACTATAGTTGCATGTGTATCCTATACCGGTACTATAGTTGCATGTGCTCGTGTGACCGAGTGTGCAATGTGTTCTAAATATTGCAGGCAATTAATATACCCGGTGATCTGGGAACCATATTGAATAGGTGTGGTCTGGCCTCTACGCCACCGTTTGGTTCTATCTCATTACTGAGCGCAATCAGTCCATACACATGCACGAGTCACGAATGAACGTGGGCGTGGTCTTTACGGCAAAAGCAATGAACGGCCGCTGGCCTATTTTCGCTTACCATGTAGACTCAGGACACTAGTTCTGTTGACCGAAAGCAGTGCAATTAGCAGAACACTGTCAGCAAGGGCACGGATATCTATCAACATCCAGTACTGCCACAACAATGATGAGAAAAACTTTTTTGAAGCGTTGGAAGTAGTGATTAGTGACACCTGGTCAGGGGCCTAGCCAGAAATGTTTTCCGATTGAGGAGGGGGGGGGGGGGCGCATCCTTGATTTATGGAGGGGCACCCCCTTGAAATGGCGATTGTTCGCTCTCTATGCACACGGGCCCGGTGGTGCTACCCCCGGGCTACGCCCTTGCAACTGGTTGTACGTCTCGAAACTGACAAGAAAAGTTGAAATCGTGGTAATAAAGATGAGCTCCAGAATGTGTAGGAAGTTTGTTCTGAACTACCTCTGTTCCACGGTTGTGGTTTAACGTACCGAAACCACGGTATGATTACGAAGGACACTGCAGTAGAGGGCTCTGAAAATTTTGACGACTTGGCGATCTTTAAGGTGAATCTGACTAACTGCACGGACCTGGAGCATTCTCGCCTCCACCCAAAATGCGGCCGTTGTAACGGGGTTCCAATTCCGTGACCGGTGGGCCAGCAGTTGGGTTCCGTAACCACTACAACACCATGACGGATTACCAGTGTGTTCAAGCCTATTCTGAGAGCAATTAATGCTGATAACTGCTCGAAGAGAGTATATATATATATATATATATATATATATATATATATATATATATATATATATATATATATATACGTTGCACTTAATTTTTTAAATGCTGTCGCACTTTTAGAAGGTGTGTGACAGGCCTATACCTGATGTAGGGCTTGCTGTATATGGGCGTACGGATGGGGTGTATGTATACTCCTTTGCTATAGACTTAAGAAAGATTCTCGAAGATAGAATCAAATCAGGCACAATCACTACAAGCAAAAATGAACGTAAGTCCTGTTATATGCTTTTAATGCATGAGGTGTGAACAACTGCATGCAAGAGAGCTGTGCCGTGTGCTACTGCACACGTGTACAAATGAGCGCTCATATAATAGAAGACTGAAATGACAGTAATGTTGACGCCTCCAGAGTCATTAATCGAAGCAGTTGATGTAGTAGAACTGAAAATTCTTACATACTAGACACCATGAAACAGCCCCAGTTCACAAAAGATTACTTATTATTATTACACACTGTTGTGATTTATATACGTAGTGTAAGAATACTGTTAGACGCAACGCCAGGTTGAAGCAACCGTTTATTGGGCCTAACAGCAGTGAGATAGCAACCAGCGCTTTCAGCAGCAGCTGCCGCAGCCCGAGCCTCCACGACAACAAACGTCTTCTTCGTCGTTTCTTTAGCAAGACCGTATTTGTCACTACATTAGTATCTTCTTGAATAACTGCAGTGAGTCGAAAAACAAAATACAACGGCATTTCGTTTACTTCCTTCGTCGATGTATTAGGTGCCTTGATGCACACTCTACAGGTGTCCGCTGTTGAAGACAAATGTTAAGTACCATGCCTTCGCGCATTGATTATACTGTATGTTCACTTTGATCAATATAAGGGTAATGTACTAACCCTCCGGAAACTCATTTCTCAATTTGATCGGTGTCGATACTCGTGGCTGCGGTCACACCCGATTATGGCGCTTCTCATAAAAAGACGTCTCAAGCTATAGCATTGTTCGTAAAATATCAGTCAATCCAGATGCCGAGCGCTTCATCAGCAAATCCCTTTTACCAATGAGCAACGATCGCTTTGTGGAGGATACACGTCAAATTGGCCCTTTTCTGTGCAGCGAATTTACCTGCCTGCATGCTTCAATTGTCTCAAGAGCATTCTACAAAATTTTTATTATTCACCATAATTACAGAAACGGCATAAACTACACCCTTCATATATTAAACATGTTAGCAAACATACATCCATATTTGTGTGTAACATTCTCTTCATAGTTTAGCCGTATATCCGGAAACCGTGGCTTTAGTCGTTTGGCCTATAGCTAGCCGCGAATGCTTTCGAACTCGATTATGCGGCAGCAATCTGATAAGCGCGGCAATATTAATTGCTCGACGAGCGTTGTACTGAAAGCAAGAACGCATAATTTACTCTCATAACATAGCGACCAGTCGAGGTCACGGGTCCTCGCCTTTCAGAATGCGCTATCTACGGCCATTTATTCACGAGAAAAAAATGATACAGCTGGTTTTCAGCCTCATGTGGTAAAGGGAGATATCGTAAAAGGAGAGGGAGTCGAGATTGCTGCCGCGCGCAGCGAATTTCACTTTCACCTTTGTTTCTTCACACCTCGCGATAGTCTATAGAGTTCATAGTGCACGACCACTAACCCGAAGGTCACGGGATCGAATTTCGGCCGCGGAGGCCGCATTTCAACTGAGACAAGACGCTAGCGCGGGCTTCGTGCTTTGATTTAGATGAAAGTCAAAGTAGGTGGCCGAAATTTTCGGATTACTCCACTACGTCGTCTCCATAATCACATCGTGGTCTCGGGACGTTGAACTCCAACAATTAAGATTACGTGTGTTTATTTGGCAACGTTCCCTGACCGCCGAAAAAATTCGCACATTTGGAGTGGGCTAATAACACGTATCGAATGCCCTCTGTAATCCGAGTTCAAAAACTGAAAGCAGTCTTTGGCAGCCTACATGCGTACAGCCCATACGAGATATTAGGTCTTTGTTTTCCATATTCGAACATATCTTTGAATTCAGGCCTAACTGCTTTCACTTAACTTCATGTATACGCCTTTTCTTTGTGAAGAAAACGCGTTTGTTTTAATGTTTATTATGACCTGATATGAAAAGTATAGTCAGAAGAAGGGTTGAACTACGAAGCCACAAAGGAGAAATTTAGGCGGGCAACAGAGCAAGGGAGCATGAAGGGTGGGGTGGGGGATTGCCCTCTCGCAGAGGTCTGCTTTCGTGTTAAACATGTGTTTCTTCATGCGGCTGTCACCATCGCTAAGTTTTCACAGTACTCTCCCATTTTGCTTAAGTTCCGTTCTTGACATAACAATACCAGATAAACGTAAGAGTTTCGAAACTATTTCCGCCAGAAATATAAGTTATCAAGGCAGTGTCGCAGTGAAAACGAAAAAAAAAAATCCCATCCTTCGGTGGAGAAAGGACCGAATCTAACCAATACAAGTGACGGTTAAGCTGCAAGTCGCTGAGACTGCCTTGGCAGAAATGAACTTGCGATGAGGATACACTGAGGTGGACGGGTGTAAACGGAGAGTGTTAGACGATGTAGCACTAAAATGTAAGAACAGGACGGAAGCCAGGTGGGTAAGTATGAAATACGGGTGATTCGCTAGTGAACGTTGTATAGTATGTCAAAGCGAATGGGAACAGTCAAGCAACGGAGAAGAAAATGCAATTGGCGAGAAGAAACGGCGGAAAACCGGAAAAAACGACGATGTTGTTGTAGAGCTAACCTGGGCATATACAAAAACACAGAGCACGTCATCAACTGCTGCTTCGCAGTGAGCGCGGAGTGTCGCCTCGCGACAAATGGGGCCGTCGCAACGTGAGGCCGTTTCGGTAGAGAGCAAGCCGTCGTCCGCGTGATGCCCACAAATATCTCCGCTCGACGGGACCGACCGGCCATAAACGAAAAAAAAAAAAAAAATCCCAAGGCGGAACCAGAGTAGGTGGCGAGCCGGAACGAAGCGCGTACAGACGCGCGCGTTTCGCGTTTCGCGCACGAAGGCCGCGGAAGCACGGAAGAGAGGGAGATGAGCGCGGGGGGGAGTTTGATAGGGCCACCTACCGTGACGACAGTGACAGGGCGGAGGAGGCCGTCCACGACGAAGGGGCACACTGGTGCGACGTCAGGACAACATTGTAATCCAAGAAGTGGCCGATTGCGGCGACGGGCGTGCGGCGCGGTGGTCGACGTTGTCGGCGCTGCGCCGCCAGTCGCTGTGGCTCTCGTTGATGTGCCGACGCCGGTGCGGTGGAGACGCGCCGCGCCGCGCCAGGCCATGCCGCTTCTGCGACTGCAGCTCACGGGCAACGCCGCGCGGAAAGGAGCGGAACCTCTTTCCTCGCCCAACAGCCTCCTTCGCTCGCTCGCTGACGCGCTCGTTCTATCGCGCCCCGTCGTCGCCGGGGAGAGAGCCGTGGCGTGGCGGCCGCGGCGGCGCTCTAATAATCGAATTCGGCGGCGCCAGCGCAGCCCGACCAGCATTGGCGGAGCGTTCTTCGACCCCCGCTCCCCCCCGCTACTCCGCCACCTCGGAAGGAGCGTTTGCGCTGCGGGGAGGGCGGCTTGCAGGGTGCAGATGCCGCGCCCGCGGAAGCGCCTCACCACGTGACGGGACGCCGGCCAATCGCTGCGCGTCTCTGGGGGAGTTTTTCCCGAGATGGAACGGAGGATGGCGATGATAAGAGAAAGAAGGCTGCCAGGAGATGCCTTGTGTGTGCGTGCGTCTGTGCGACGCTGGCGACCAAGCCTTCCAACGCGACACTGAGCTGCTCCTCTGATAGATTTGGAGGAGGGCAGTGCTGATGGACGGTTCGCCCCTGTCATCGCCCTGCCTTCCGCGCTCTCTTCCCCTTCGGCCAAGGCGGCGTGCAGCAGAAGCCGCCTTGCGTCGAGGCGGTATGTAGTGCCTCAACCCTACCGCCGCGAACACGTTCTCCAGTGATCGCTGACTTCGGTGTCTCCGAACTTGTTTTGTGATGTTTTTGCTCTCCATCGTAAATGAACAAAACAACGACTGAACGAAGTAAGCTTCGTCACGCAGCTGTGGCCATGCCATGGAGCTGCGCCCGACAGGTGGCACATAAAATGGTCTCTCAAACACGCCGCACAAGCCGAGGCGTCCCCTTCGTATGCGACGGATGCACAACAAGTTCTCAGCAAAGTCAGCAGTGCGTGGCGAACGGAAACGCGCGGCAAGTGCACAATTGCTTCATCTCGACAAGCTAGCAGCCAAGATGTGTGGAATTTCCCATTGCCAACGAACAGAGGCAGAAAATTGACAAAAAAAAAAAGCACGAACTGCTGCTTTCGAAAGTTTGAGGGGGCTTTAGCTAGCACTAATGATTCTAAGTGTCATGTATAATGACGTTACTGCGCATTCTGTTTGTTCAAAAGTCAGTTACCACGAAAATAGCGCACGCTAGAGGAACGCAGATCATTCTAACACAAACCAATACGAATGATGCCCTTGGTTTGCAGAAGCTTCCCATTGAAAAAAAAATCAAATCATCCAACTATCTCATGGATTTGTCATGACGTACGCCTTGCCCCTTATACAGCTGTCTATACCATTGTTTGTAATGTGAAACAAAAGCTTTTTTGCCAGTATAAAATCCGCCGAACGAATAGGCGATACATCGCTTCACGTGGTTCAGCAAGGCGTCGCCCGAGACTGTACCGCTCTCCTCGATGACTACCCTGTAATCACGGTCGGTATGCTTTCCGTGTGGTTACGGGTTAAACCAGATGCACTAATATTATGTGGCGTGGATATACCAGCACGCAAAGCTATAAACGCATTGTATACTCTCAATTGCCTTGAGCAAATGGAACATGAATAGCGCGATGCAGCGTGTGCATTTGCATATAAAACACTGAGGTTCCCTAAACAGGTTCTTTTTGACGTGTGGAGAGGTAATAAAAGGAGAATCAACATAAATTTGAAAAGTATACCAAAGAGGCATTCCTGCCCGCAGCGATGGAAAAAAATGAGAGTGACAGTCTTTTTCGACTCGAAGCATTCTCACTTGAACTTGCCGAAACACCTCGCGCTACAATTGTACTTAAAAAGAAAACTTTTTGCCAACATTTCAGCGGCACATATAGGTAATAGCGATGGTAACGAGCGAAACCCAAAGAACACTTACAGAAAAAAAAAAGAAAATGCTGTATAAATATGTTCCGCCATGTAGACTAAAGAGCCGCCAAGTGAAGTACATATTCCTCCCCAACTTCCACGACCTCTCATGCCTATTTCTTTTGTTGGAGTTATCTAGCTCGGCGCAGCAACTTACAGATATTTGAGCTGATACTTTCTCAGTGTCCCCACCGCGGTGTTCTAGTGGCTAAGGTACTCGGCTACTGACCCGCAGGTCGCGGGTTCGAATCCCGGCAGCGGCGGCTGCATTTACGATGGAGGCGTAAATTTCGTAGGCCCGTGTGCTCAGATTTGGGTGCACGTTAAAGAACCCCGAGTGGTCGAAATTTCCGGAGCCCTCCACTACACGGCGTCTCTCATAATCATATGGTGGTTTTGGGACGTTAAATCCCACAAACCAAGCATGTGGTTCTCGGTGTTATAAATACTAGCATCAGACCATCATATATGCAGAACAATCGGTACACGCTCAGTAGAAGGCAGTGTTGCAGGCATATAACAGAGCAAGCTTATGCATCTCATCGCAATATATTCTATAAGATGATATATCTCAAATGCTAGTACACAGTATTAAACGGGAGGGGGGGGGGGGCGTGTTGGTGTATTATACTTGTGGGAACAGCCCAGTGATCTGTTTTTTGCGGGTTATGTATTTTGAGTATAAGGCCTTAGTCAAAGACACATATGAGGGGATGTACTGATATAGGTAGTGATGCGCAGTGTGATCAATTTTAGCCAAGAAAACGAACACATTCCTTTTGTAACTAATTAGCAATGACTGACAAAGGCGCGTAATTGCTACAAATCGGTCAGTTTGCCGGTTATAGCATTCCTCCAATTAATGCAAATCAATGACGCAGCCATTGCAAATACATTACAGCTGTGGAAAGCCAAGTCTAGACGCGAAGGATGGTTGCCTCAGCTAAATCTAAATATGGCCAAGTATCACTGCGAAGGTCAGTGTCTGCGTAGGCACTATAGGTGTCGAAGTCACGCATTTAGCGATCAGTCCGAATTTGTATTCTTCACGAAAGTTGCAGGGCCATATTCTGATGCACACTTTGAATCTGTCACTGGCATTTGTTCTTGCGCGCATCGACAACAACCAAATGTCTGTGGACACTATTCTGTCAAGTGCCCGAGAGAAGACATTGCAACAGAAGGTGACAAAAGCTCTGTTGAAATTCCTACGCGACACGGACTTGAACAAGCGGCTGTAACAGCAATGTCACACACCGCGAAACACAAAACTGGATTATGACTGAGTGCGCGTGCGTGCATGTGCTGCCGAATGTGCTGCGTTTATCTCTCTTCCCTCTCTGCTCTTTCATCTCCCCCATCCCCCTCCCATGCGCAGGGTAGCCAACCAGCTGCCTATAGGCTGGTGAACCTCCCTGACGTTCTTTTCCTTCTATTTTTCCTCCCTCTTCTTGAATCTGATATAATAAATTTATGACTAGTAATAACCGGCGCGATCGATCGTTCAAGCTAGCTTAATCAGGCACATACCTCCGACGTGAAAAAATACTAGCATCAATAGCTAAGCAAAACCGGCCATGTTTTTCTATGGCGTAAATAAAGGAATAAATGCAATGATTGCGCTCCTTTTGCCAAACGACGCATAAAACAAAAATGATTAGAGTCATCCTAAGAAATAAATAAACGACCATAAAGATGTTAAAACTGGCCCTCCCACTCTGTTAAAACTGGCCCTCTTAAAATGGCATAATGAAACGGAAAGATAAAACCATATATAAACGGCGAAATCGACAAGAGGTTCAGAATACTACATCGTAAACTAATGTTTTCGCAGAATATAGCAACACCATGCGAATTCGTTGGTGTGAGAAAATAACGCACTCCACAAGATGGTGGGCGACATTTGCGCAAAATATGCCACTGAAATGTATCCGAATTCCCATCAACGGAGTCAGTGACTGCACCGAATCATAGAAGGGCACGCGAACCACTTTCATTTTATTGTAAAAAAAAAAAATCTGTCATAGACTGATACACTCAGCACGAATCTAAACAAGTTACGTTCAAAAGGTATCAGCCGCACCTATATAAGGTGTGCCGTTTAGTAAGTTGAATCAAATTTGCTGTTACATAGATAATTCGAGTAGCGAGACCACAATGTAAAGATCATCTTTGCCTACAGCGAGGTCATCATTTCAACATAATAAGGCTACACGCGGCCGCCATGGTCTGTTTTCGCTTATCTAAATCGCGGAACATATGGCGGAACTGAAGTGAATCATGAGCTCACTTATTACGCATGGGTGAGCAGCACCTCGTGTTTCGCAAAACGCAGACTCATGCAGATGACTAGGCGATTCGAGAAACTCGCTCTACGCAACCATGACGCTAATGCTTATACCATTCCTCATCACTGCACCCTTGCAGGTTGAATCGTGCACCATGCTTCATTTTAATGCAAACCTTACACGTGGTCGGTTTAGTTATACAAGTGCCACCAAGCACTTCATCAAGTACACGCGCTTGAAGTAAACTGAACTGCTAAAAAATTCGTATTGCGTGTGGTATAGTCCCAGGAAGAAAGAACCAAAGTGAAGAAGGTCATATCTCAAGAGATCCCATTTCATCCATTTATCTCTTGCGTTCAGCAGCGCAATTTATTTCAACGCTGTGCTCCTATGCGCACTCGGATAATTTTTTGGCCGCGTATAGTTATAGTTATTATAACGCGGTGGTCAAGCGGCTAAGGCAGCAGGGCGAAGGACGTTCGCCGCCCGCCTCATAAATACCCAGCCTATCACGTGGCCCTGGCAGCCGCGCCGCCAGTGGCGAAGGGGGCAACGAACGCTGTGCCCTAACTTAACCTAATCGCCGACTAACTTAGGCAGGCATGCATCTCGGGAGGGGGACTCGCGGCGTTGTCGCCGCAATCGTGTAATTAATCGAGCACGTGTGCACATCTGAAGCACTCGTCAGCGAATAATTACGGCGGCTTGGTACCGGCGGCAGCATGCACAGGCATCATCAACCGGTAGACCGGTAGGAAACCCAAGTCGTTATTCCATATATTATGCGAAAAAGGCTATAGGCTTGGAAATCATCGGCAGTCATCGCGCACCCTGCGGGGACATTTGCACGTGGTGCCCTCTAGTGGACCGGTCGGCAGAGCTCTCAATAGGTGAATGCTTGCGCTTGACGTTAGAGGGGCCATGAAACCATACACGTAAGGATGGAACCAGAGCTTCAGCGTGGGCTAACGTATCGCCAGTCATTCGCGCACTATAGCGTTGCTCGTTTGACAGACACGATACGTATCAAGACGCGTCCTTTGTTAGTTTGTTTGAGGTTTCCAGCTATTGGTAACAGTCACACGCCCGTCAGGTGGGACGTTAGCATCACTGATCACAACGGTATATGAGAATCACTGAAGAACACGTAATCTTTCATACACGTACCAGTTCTCGTGCAGCGGAAGACATCCGCAACAAAAGTTTTTTTCGGTGTCTACACATCACTGCAGAAGCCCACATGTGGAATGCGGGCTTCTCCAACTTATTGGAATAGAGCAGTACGCATGCCTCTTCACAAGTAGCTTTCATTTTTCGCATACATTCAATCTTTCATTTCAAAGCGCATTTTCTTGCCTCTGTGGCACCGCGATGTGTCCAGAGGTGCAGGTACGCACTCGGCTCGATCTGCTTTTTCGTTTTGTTTTTTTCTCGTTTACAAGCATGCCGGCGACGGAAGGTAGACCGGCGGTTCCGCGCGGCACGCCGAGCCCCACGGGGTGGATCAACAACCTCTGGAAGGAAACAATTTAAATGAGCCGCGCTCTCCACCGAGAAGCTACGGGCAAGGTCCTGGCACAGGCCACGCCCACCGACGGTGTGGAAGGAAGCCATGGATCCTCAGGAGGCCCGCACACCAGAGCCGCGCCTCCACGCAGCGGCCCTCAACAGGAACCCCCTCTGGCGCACACGGGGGAGGAGGAACGCGAATTGCGATGGTGTTTCCTCTGGCTTAAGACAAAGCACTCTCTCTCCCTCTCTCTCTCTCTCTCGCTCTCTCTCTCGCAACAGAGACTGCTGCGTGCGCCCAGCGGCGACTCTGCAATTACGCCACGCCGGCCCGCGCTTTTGCCTGGCCGACTCGGGCGTTTTTTTTTTTTTTTTGTTATTTTTTGTCATCGTTCACTTAGCTTCAGGGCTTGCTTGCTTGCTTCTTGCGTTCGTTTTTTATATTCACGCACGCGACGGACTGGTTTTCACGGGCGTCGGATACGCATCACAGGTGGTGGTGCCCGTGATCACTCACACGCAGCGGGAGAAAAATCATCGTGACGATGATAATCACGGCGAGAAAGTCACTCGAGGGCGCATTCTTACCATTGGCGTCGTTGCTCGTTTGGCTCGTTTTTTTTTTTTTCTCTCTTTGTTTCGGCTGTGAAGAAAATTCTTAGATAGCGAAGTAGTTTGAAGAAGCAACAAATGAAAATGGCGTAAGATGGAAAACGTCGAAAAGGAAGCAGTATGGAGCGCCAAGCTTTTCATTTAGCTAATTAAAAAAAAGTCCCAAAAGTAGTGACGTGTGTTTTTACATTACAATTTATTTGTCGTTTCAGAAACGCTTACACATGGATAAAGAGGGAGGGCCGATAATTCTTCTTATTTGACTGAGCTTTCTTTATCTAACGGGTTCTTATCATCACGCCTTACATTTGTGAGTGTGTACATGTACACGTGTGGAGCGTTCTTAAAGCTGAGGCACAGCTTCATGAGATTATGGAAGGTGAAACAATCAGCAGCAGATGAAGGCAGAATATTACCAACGGTAATCGACAATGACGCACAGGGCAGCGAATAAGAATAATCTTTTTGAGCTTTAACGCGCTAGAACTACGATATATTATCATGAGGGACATAGTGGTGGCTCCGGAAAATTCAACCACCAAGTATTATTTCATGTGCACTGACGCGGCACAGTGCAACGAGCTTTTCACCTTGAGCAAGATGAGACCACCGCCACCAGGATCGAACGCGTGACTTCAGGACCATATAGACCACTTGTACCACGGAGACGCTATAAAGTCCCCTAACGTTTACATGCTTACCAAAAAATTGTCTTCAGACGGTCGCAAGCCGTGTTTGAACACTGTTTATTGGCACATAGTTGTAAAATATGAAGAACTAGAATGTGGGCATTGGTGCAACTATACTCGCTTATCAGTCAACTCACACAGAGTCGCTCAGATTGAGGCGTGAGTCGAAGTCTGAGTGCGCTCGAGTGAATAATAGTTCACTGAGTCTGAGTCCGAGTGAATCCTAAGTGAGTAAATGTATTTCGTGAGCGAGTCTGAGTGAGCTCCGCCTTTTTTTGCCGACTTATAGTCCTATGTACTCATATTCGGAAGAATAAGCCTGCCACCTAATGTTTACGCTAATGTGCACTCACACATATTTAAACGCGCTATAGCGTTTGTACGCAGGTTGAATATTTGTTGACCAGAGAGAGGCAAGCGTGACGAATGGGGCAATCTAGTTTACGGGAACTCGGTAATGATAAAAATGGGTCGCGTGAGTCATCTCCTTCAATAGAAAATGCCCTTACTTGATTGCAAGCACTGATAACACTAATTTCAAAGTGCGAGATCAAAATATATGTACAGAGCTTCAAATAAGCGAGATATTGCTGTTAAGGAGCTGAGACAGCATGATCTGAAGAGCTAAATAAAAGTTAACAAACTCGTTCACACTCGCTCAGACTCAGTTCAAAACGTGAGTCTGAATGTGAGTGAGTCCGAGTGAGTTATAACAGTTTGATGAGCTTGCGTTTGAAAGAGCCCAATCACAAAGACTTTTCAGCGAGTGTGAGTCCGAGTGAGCAAGCACAAAATATATTTTGTCAGTGAGTCTGAGTATGCTCTTTTTGCTGACATATGGGTGTAACCCAGCTTCGTATAAGCCGAAGCGCAGTTGTCCACAAAAGTGAGAAGAGAGTTCATTGCACCAGGATCACCATATAATGATCTTATGATTTTCATGTATATACGCGAGGGTAGGGCAGCAAGGGATGATGCTCTGCTTTAAACGGTTGAAAGCTTAGCGCCTTAAGTGCGCTAGAAACACCTTGATATAATTCGAAATTATGACCGGCCACCTTAAATGGCTCACCCAGTACAGTTGCGAGGAGCAACATGCGCGACCTTAGCCAGCGGACGCATTATGTTCTTGCAGCGAGCGACCTCTCATTTGAAATTCATTCGGTATAAGCGCTTTTATATGAACATTCACACTTATATATGGGAAGGTGTGTGCTGGCTATACATATGCAAAGAAAAGCTTCCCCATCCAGATAGAAGAAATGGTGTCCAAAGGGAGCAGGTTTTGAGCATGCACTGATGTTTTGGCATCTATGATTATCCCGAAGCCGTTTTCGCAGAAGACTGGCAATTCAGCTGTGTACGCAACGCCTGAAAAGTAAAAGATTCCGCGTTTTCACGGGTCGGCCGGTGCAATAGCGGGCGTTGATAAAAACAGGAAATTACGCCCAATTTCAGCAACACACGTAATCTGCGAAGGGCCCCACCGAATGAAATGATATCGGCTACATAATTTACGGGGGCAGGCACGGTAAGTATAGCGCAGCGTCAGGTATACGTTGCCCCCATGTGCACTTACAGGATGGTATTTCGCTGTGATTATGCTAAAAACATTGGCATGCTTCTCTCAACTTCTATGCAAGTTTGTAGAATGTACGTATACATATAAGACGCGCATGTGGGATATATATCTCTACGATTTCTATCCGAGAAAATATGTGTAAGAAGTGTAGGCGCACGTGAAAAAACGAAAAAAAAAACAAACGAAAACGACGCTTGTTAGAGGTTTCGTCCGGGAGCTTTCTCCCGATCAAACGGTCAAATTAATTATTATGGTTATTATTTTTTACTGCGTGCACATGAGATTTCTAAAAAAACACCTTATAATATATATATATATATATATATATATATATATATATATATATATATATATATATATATATATATATTACAGTGTGTGGTGTGTGTGTGTGTGTGTGTGTGTGTGTAGAAGCTAAACTTTTCTTTGATGCTGCATAATTTTTTTGAGATGAGTTTTGTATAAGCTTTTGTGTTACAATATCTTTTCCGACGGCGTGTTTTTCAATAGTCTGAAATTTAACACTCGATCAACCTGCGCACACCACCTATCAGCAGCAAAGTCTCGACAGCAGCAAGCTTTCAGCAAGATATGTAGTTCTTGCTTTAATGCAACTTTCAGTGCATTTCGGCATTGCATCAGAAGGGTAAAACAGGCGAAACCTTAGAACTCTGCGGCACTATCTGATGTCTCTGCTCTGGCTGTGAGGTCGCGGACAGGACAGAAGAAACCGATCGACCACCGTCACCACCCGCAGTGTTTCCCGGGTCGAGACGGCCTCCAATGCTGTGCCTTAGAATCGTCGATGCCTATCAGGAGCCTGTACCGTCCCTCTCTTTTTCTTCGACTGTTCGCAGCCATTAGGCCACAGGTAATATTTCACTCCTTTAAGCATGCTTCCGCCAGCCAGATCACCTGCTGTGCAAGTCTCAATAACCTCACGCTTGCGAACGCTACGCAGGCTGTTGCCATGGATGGTGGCAGAGGCATGTTCACCAGTTGATTCCCTGTACACACGATGCACTAGCCAACAGAATACTACGGCGCCGATCACATATGCCTATGGACTTGTATGTATGACGACACAGAATACTACCCTACAACGAGAGTGCAGAAACCCTACGCACCTCTGGTATCAAATCCGAACAAACAAACTGGCTTCACATGCGCTGTTAAATCAGCAGCACTTTCCATTTACCCTACCCTTAGCCGCTGCCCCACTGCGGTGGTCTAGCGGCTAAGGTAACTATAGGCTGCCGAATCGCACGTCGCGGGATCGAATACCGGCTGCAACGGCTGCGCTTTCGATGGAGGTGAAAATGCTGTAAGACCGTGAGCTCAGAATTGGGTGCACGTTAAAGAACCTATAGTGGTCGAAATCTCCGGAGCATTCCACTATATACGGCGTCTCTCATAACCGTATGGTGGTTTTGGGACCTTAAACCACACATATTAATGAAATCAGTTAGACTAAGCGTCTTCTGTACAAAGCAAGCGCGCGAGCTGCGGGCTCACCTCGTCATTGAGAAAGAGTGAAACAGAGGCTATAAAAGATAAGATGAACCACTCAATATCCTGGTGCAACAGACGTCCTGCAAGGTTTCCGCGATGTGGCACCAACTGACTGCTTAGACAAGAAAAAAATAATAAACAGGCTTTCACGTTAGTCCACTATCCACGTAGCCGAGTCACACAAACGCCTGTTGTTTTCTCTTTTTTTCCCTTTAAGTTACCAATGCCGTTCCATGGAAACGTTGCATGACGTGTCTGCTGTGACGAGGGATCGTCTGGTTCATCGTATTCTTTAAAGGCTCTGTTTTACCCTTGCCCGATGATGAAGTGAGCACGTAGCTCACTTCAACTCCTTTGTGTCACTTTGAGGGGACCTTGCCTTTTTTCTCAAGATCATTGCCACTTGAGACATATAAGAGTTTCGCTCGGATGATTTCTTTTTGAAGCCACCTGAGACGCAGCTTGTGAAGCATAATTTACGTTCGATAGGTGAAATTGCAAAAATAAAGGGAAATATACAATGAGAAGACACAGAGTATAACAAACCGGTGATCGTCTCTCTTTCTGGCTGCGGCCATTTTCGTCCATGCCTTTTTTTTTCTTCGCTCATATTTATTGTACATAATAACCCAAGTGAAGACCATTGGTGTGTTGTTCAACATTTTACACCTTTTAGATGGGGGACTCTAGACGGGGAGACTCCTGAGCTCACCTCGCAGTCACGGCAGACTGCATGCTTGCTTGAGCACCCATGCGTGTGGAATATGACCCTCGTGTTTTATACGGAGCAATTTTCACTTCAACAGAAGGCATCGACCCCCGCAACACTTTTCACTTGCCGGTGACGTGTTGACCTCCTCAGCTTGTTTCTCCAACGTCGGTCCGACAGTCTGTAAAGGGCATAAAGCTGCAGGTCTTCAGAAATGTTCACGCTAGCTTGTAGCGTTATATTTCTATATCATTGTTTGACGTTGATCTATAATAGCTTCCCCTCCATATGCAAATGCGAAATACTTGTCTTCCTATCCAAATTCACGGAATAATTATCGCAACAAATATGACGTGCATATCCTATATTGTGATCTAAGCAAGCACAATTGACGAAGATAAGCTTCTTTGTACAGAAACTTTCACCGACTGTGTTGCCGTTCGAACTATTTGCCTATGCCGTTTGCTTCGGACACCGTATATGTATCTTTATCTAGGATTGGCGTGGCTGGATACTTAAGTAAGCTGGCGCAGAACATTACAGTCCAGAAGTGGCAATCATTACAGTTCGCACATCATTCACTGCATTCTTTCGTCCCCTATCTATGACTGCCCCTACACCCAGGTATTTCCAGAGAGGAAGGCACAGTGTTGTGCTGTCTGCGTCTCGGCGTAGACTTCCCCAATATCTAAGATCGGGATGGCCGAAAGCGGGGAGTGCAACGATTGTGCTGTGGACGAGACTGTTGAACACCTTGTGTGTTACTGCCCGGCACACGTAAACGACAGCCTTCACCTCCACACTGTTCTGAGTCAACTTGACGGAAGTGACTCCCCTGTCAAGCTGGTATTGGGACCATGGCGCTGCCCATCCCAAATTTCAAAGGCAACGAAAGAGCTGTGCTGTTTACTCAAAGACACCAGTCAGACTGATCGTTTGTGATTTGAAACGTGGAACTCTCACACTTTGGCCCGGTCAGTGACTTTTGTCTCTTCCCCTATAGCTTTCCTTCCCCTACCCCCTTCCCCAGTACAGGGTATAAAGGCTACCGGGCTCGGCCATGGTTAATCCCCCCACATTTCTTTTTCTCCATCTCTCTATCCATCAAGTTATCTATCTGCTTATCGGCTTGTCAACTGTTTGTGGCACATACCTCCTGTTAAGACCTTCGTTTTAACAAAGCGGTGTTTTATGCCGGGGTCAACCAAGACTTCACTGACGTCATTTACGCCAAGAAAGTCATGAGCAAGGTGCATGCGAACAGGTTACAAAGAAAAATCACACGAAAAGGTTTAGTTGACTTGGGAGTCAAACCCATGACACCTCGGTCCGCGGCTATAGGTACTGCAGGTGCTATATACTCACTGACCTACGCTGCTCGTGCACAAGACTTTCTAATTTGATTCTTAAATGAAAAGAAGACAAAAGCAAGCCCCATAACTGTCTCTCAGGGGGAGGACACCTTAACAGTAGCTCACGAGGGATGGGCGTAAGGGGGGATAAAAAGGATAGGGAGGAATTTAGGTATAGAGATAGAGAAGCAGAAAGAGAGAGAGGCACAGGGACAGCCACATACGGAAGTAAGGAAAATGTAGGAAAGATG
Source organism: Rhipicephalus microplus (assembly GCF_013339725.1). Classification (NCBI taxonomy): domain Eukaryota; kingdom Metazoa; phylum Arthropoda; class Arachnida; order Ixodida; family Ixodidae; genus Rhipicephalus; species Rhipicephalus microplus. The sequence goes on from NC_051170.1 coordinate 106,406,696, forward strand.
GACTGTCACAGAAGTCTGAGGACGGGGAACCACTCAGCGAGAGCTCTTGTCGGCGTCAGGAGATGGCGTATGGCGAGCCAGTCGGCCAGAGCTGCGCTGTCATCGGAGATCACGGAGGCACAATTGGTCGGCATGAAATCCTCCAGCGAGCGAGTCCATGCACAAGACTTTACAAACGCGCCTGATAACTCTGCCAATAGTTTCTCCCTATCATGGAGATCTTGAATGGCAGGGCACTGCCGCCACCTGGGAGCGAAGTTAAGTACATCATCATGACGATACTGATAGCACTGATAGGGAACGCTTCGGTAGTGTTAGTGCCTCGGAGCCTTTCGATGCATTCTTGCAGGTAACTCGGGGTCGGTGAAATGTGCCGTACGTAATGATATGGTTCAGTAACGATGCAGTGCGTGCTTTGCACTTCGCACCATATTAGCATTTGACGCCTCATCTCAAGAGTGGTGCAATTTCTATAAGCACCAACGGCATTTGTCTGCCGCCTACGGCTTCCAGTGTGCCGGCACCGATTAATAAAACAGCGGTAATAAGCTACAAAGAGAGACAGTGATGTCCGCAGGTTAATGACGTGCATAAAGTGATTTGGTACACCAGCTGAAAGAGGGTATACCTTACCGCATTCACGGCTCAAGCTACTAGATGTGCCTCTCGCGTTTCTATGGCACTGCGTGGTATATTAACTTCTCTACGACAGTGATTATGTCATTTACCATACGTTCATGCCCGTTGACTTTGAACTACGATTTTAACAATGTTAGCCGGTGTAGAGTGTCCGAATTAAAGTAGCTTGGTACTCTTATGACACATAATTTATCATGGTCCAAACATATTGATCTCACATGCAACTAAGCCCTTCAGAGCTTAGGTTCTTTACATCGAATAGGGCTTGCTCCTTAGGAAACCAAACTGCTTACCTACAGAACTTTTATCCCCATTCTTCAATATGGTCGTGTGTTATGGAACACCTAAAACAAATGTGACGCCAAAAACTAGAACCCATTTAAAAAAGGGCTGTGCGCTTCGTATACAAGAGATATGACAGGAAACTTTAACCAATTAATTTCATTCCGCAGCTAGGTCTCACTAGGCTTGCGAAGCGTCGGCACGTGGAATGCCTAAAATTTCTGCATGATTTAATCGATTCCTCTCGCTTTGAACTTTAGAATTATATCTGAAGATGTCCTGATCTTTGCCTACTAGGAGAGACGATGCGCTTAACACTGCAACTTTTTTCACTCACACTGACATGTTCAAATACAGCTTTTTTCCTTCAACTATATATAAAAGCCTGCAATATGCCGCCCGGAAGTGTTCGTTCTCCACCACTTTTGGAAGCGTGTTCATGATTATTGATTTTTGTTTGTTGTTTTTGTTTTCGCACTCCTGCAATAGCATCATTGAGGCTGGAGTATGTAAAATTAAATAAATAAAATATGCATGAGCACAGGCTTATGTTGTCCTATACGGAGCGCACACCTTGGCGTTTCTTTCGTGAAAGGACGAAGCTTTGAATCAGTGCTTATCGAGTATCAATGTTCATAATGTGCTTGTACACGTCAACTCCACGTGGTATTCTACGTATGATCGATGTATCTCGTCTTCTTCAGCTAAGCCAAAGAATAAATTATGAGAACTTTAGTCGTCGGGTCACAGATGTGCGACTAGCCGTCGGCGTAGATCCATAGACATGAAGCGATATCGGAAAAACACCGGTATGTATTAGGGAAGCTCTCAAACATTAATGTAGATAAAATAACTGATCAACTGCTGTTGCGAAAACACGCATCATTGTTGTGTTACGCAAATGTCAAAAAGTACGAGGCGATAGGTAATATTTATGGATCACGTCTGTTGAAAAACACGTAAAGGATGGCAACACGCGGAAGTGCCATCTGTCGTGCCGCGGTGAACACAAAATTTTCTCCGTGACACTATCAGACCGCGCTCTCGCTCCGTACCAGCCCATAGCAGATTTTCCTCCTCAAATACTTCTTTTTTTTTTTCGCGACGCACTGCGTTTTACACTCTCTCACATGATCATTAAATGGCGCGGGTTTGAGACTAGAGTGTAAAGCACAATGATAAAATAGTTTTTTTTAGAAATGATTGTGGTATTACAGTGGAGAGCTTCATAGAGCTGCTCCACTACTAGAGCCACACGTCCGTTGAATTCAAAGATGCGCTCTATATTAAACATCTGGCGTTTATCGGATCTAAAGCTGCACCCGTACTAAGTAACTTTTTAAATTCGAACCATTTCTTAGTGAACTTCGGCGACATTGAGCGTATCTATCTATCTATCTATCTATCTATCTATCTATCTATCTATCTATCTATCTATCTATCTATCTATCTATCTATCTATCTATCTATCTATCTATCTATCTATCTATCTATCTATCTATATATCTATCTATCTATCTATCTATCTATCTATCTATCTATCTATCTATCTATCTATCTAGCCGCCATAGGACTTTTAGTTCTCCTGGATGTTTAGATGATGATATCGATACCAAAATTGGTATGGCATAAAATGACAGTATGAAAAACACTTTTGACTAGTCATAACATGAAAATCATGACTTGTTTGTCATGAACGTCATGAATTACATTTCATGGTCCTGCAGCTCTTGGGATGGTTTCGTTGACATAGCATGTTGCAAAACAGGTATGGTATGACATGATTGCATGGCGAGCACAAGCGACAGACCCTAACATGAAAATCATGACATGCGTGTCACGTAACAACATGACTACATGCCACGCTCATGCGGATGCGCTCGCGGCCGTTTCGCGAGCGTCACATAAATTCCCTCGTACGGGGGGAATCGATAATATGCAAAGCAGGAGAGAGAAAGGTTGATATGTCGCTTTGAAATCAGCACAACGTTACGAGGTGGAGGTTGATGCCGTACATAATTTCTGTGTCATGATTATCGAGTTTGGATGCGTCGTTTACCTTCGTCATCTATTCACGTCACGTGATACCATATTTAGTATATGTGGAGCTAGCAAAACGGTCGCGAGCACGCTACGATTGTAGCATCTAGTCCCGTTTTTCATGACACATGTGTCAGGATTATCACGTTTGCACCGGTCATATATTTTGTCAATTGTTGACGTCGCGTAACTCCAAATTCGGTATAAGTGGCGCTAGCGAAACGGCTGCGAGCGCATCATGAAGGGCCCAATATAATCCAACGTAACGTTGACGCGCGCCTACGCTGGCACAGCGACGTTAAGTTAGCAAAACGCGAGCACTCTACAGTCTGACCTCAAACGCGACCGGCGCGACCAGCGTCGGTAGACGCGGCCCGACGGCAACCAGCGCGAAATGCGACATGCTGCATTTCGTGCCGAGGCGTTACCCAGACAACACTGCACCTCCCTCTTACCGTGACGGAGGGACGCCACACGCACTGAAGTGCGCATGCGTCAAAGCGACGCAGCATGCCGTGCGCCTGCGAGTATATGGCAGGACCAGCACGTGGCATGGCAACGCCGGCGTGACGCCACGAAATGAACGCCGGCGAGCACGCGCATCGTGTCACGTAGACATGTATTGGTGCCTTGACTGTTTCATGTAGTCATGTTGTTTTATGACATGCATCCCATGATCATTAAATTTGCACCAGTCACATTCCTTCGTCATCCATTGACGTCACGTAATACCAAATTTGGTATATGTGAAGCTAGCGGGACGGCCGCGAGCGCATCATGAGCGTAGCATGTAGTTATGTTGTAACATGACACGCATCACATGATTATCATGCTTGCACCAGTCACATTCCTTTGTCGTCTACTCACGTCCCGTAATACCAAATTTGGCATATGTGAAGCTAGCGAAACGGCTGCGAGGGCATCATAAGTGTGGCTTGCAGTCATAATGTCACATGACACGCATCTCATGATTAACATGTTTGCACCAGTCACATACCTTCGTCATCCATTCGCATCACGTAACGCCAAATCTGGTATATGTGAAGCTAGTGCGACGGCTGCGAGCGCATCATTAGCGTGGCGTGTAGTCATGACTCATGACTTACATGACATGCATGTCACGATTTCCACGTTATGGTGTGTCGCTTGTGTGCGCCATGCAATCATATCAGACCATACCAGTTTTGCAACATGTCATGTGAACGAGAGCACCACAAGAGCAGCAAGATCATGAAATGTAAATCATGACATACATGTCATAATTTTGATGTTATGACTAGTCAGATTTGCTTGTCATACAGTCATGTTATGACATACCAAGTTTGGTATCGATACCATTATCCAAACTGCCAGGAGAGCTAAAAATCGTAGGCGGCTAGATAGATAGATAGATAGATAGATAGATAGATAGATAGATAGATAGATAGATAGATAGATAGATAGATAGATAGATAGATAGATAGATAGATAGATAGATAGATAGATAGATAGATAGATAGATAGATAGATAGATAGATAGATACGCTCAGAGTCGCCGAAGTTCGCTAAGAAATGCTTCACATTTAATACGAACTTTGGTATTACGGTATACCTGAATGGATGACGAAAGTATGTGACTGGTGCAAACATGATAATCATGTGATGCGTGTCATGTAACAACATGACTACATGCTACGCTGATGATGCGCTTGCAGCCGTTTCGCTAGCGTCACGTGTGCCAAACTCAATTTTCGACGCGAATGGGCGACATAGGTAAATTACACATCCAAACTTGATAATCACGACATACGTGTCATGTAACAACATGAATACATGCAACACTCATGATGCGTCCGTGGCCGTTTTGCTATAGCTTCACATATGCGAAATTTGGTATTACGTTACAGCAATGGATGATGAAGGTATGGGACTGGTGTACACATGATAATCATGAGATGCTTGTCATGCGAGAACATGACTACATGCCACAGTCAAGGCGCCAATACATTTAGACGTGACGCGATGTCCGTGCTCGCCAGCGTTCATTTCGTCGCATCACGCCGGCGTTGCCATGCCAGGCGCCGGTCCTGCCATATACTCGCAGGTGCGCGCCGCGCTGCGTTGCTTTAACGCATGCGCGTTTCAGCGCGTGCGGCGTGCCTCCGTCACGAAAAGAGGAAGACGCAGTGTTCTCTGGCTAACGCCTCGGCATAGAGTAATGTTACTCTATGGCATCGGCACGAAATGCAGCATGTCGCGTGTCGCGCCGATTGCCGTCAGGCCACGCCGATGGACGCTTGTCGCGCCTTGCGTTAGATTATAAAATTCTCGCGTTTTGATAACGTAGCATCGCTGTGCTCAGCGTGCGCGCGTGTCATCACCACATTGGAGTATATTGGGTCCATAGAGAAACATGCTTGCTTCTCAGTGTTGGGTTCTTCATGATGAGCTCGCGGCCGTTTTGTATAGCTCCACATATACCAAATTTGGTGTTATGTGACGTCAATCGATGACGAAATATATGACTAGTGCAAACATGATAATCCTGACACGCGTGCCATGTAAGAACATGACAACGTACCACGCTCATAGCGTGCCCACGGCCGTTTCGCTAGTTCGACATATACTAAATTTGGAATCACGTGACGCGAATAGACGACGAAGGTAAACGACACATCCAAACATGATAATCATGACATGGAAGTCATGTACGGTATCATTTACGTCCACCCAGTAACGTTGTGCTGATTGTAATATGAACTATCAATATTTATCATTCTTGCGTCGCATATCATCGATTCGCACTGTACGTGGGATCTGCCAGTTTTGTCTTGTTTTGAGCAGAATAGTTTTCTCGTCATACCTATTGTTGTAATACCAAGTTAACGAAATGGCTACAAAAGCGCCAAAACCATGGCATGTAAATGATGCCTTTATTGGCATGCATGATAAATTTCATGTAATGCCCTGTTATTTGTGTTTGTAATCGTCACATTATGGTGGACCAATTTCACTATAGATCCCATCAACCAAACGTTCCGCAGAGCATGAAGCTGGAGGCGGTTTCAATAGATAGATAGATAGATAGATAGATAGATAGATAGATAGATAGATAGATAGATAGATAGATAGATAGATAGATAGATAGATAGATAGATAGATAGATAGATAGATAGATAGATAGATAGATAGATAGATAGATAGATAGATAGATAGATAGATAGATAGATAGATAACCGCAAAAGTTCACCAACAATAAACGCTTCTTATTTAGAAGTATCTATAATTTTGGGGTGCTTCCCTGCGTCACCGGTCTAGGAAGACTGTGGGGCGAAATCCCGGCCACAGCGGCTGCATTTTAGATGGAGGCGAAAGTGTTTGAAACCCATGACCGGAAACCTAAGTGCACGTTAAAGAACCCCCTGGTTGTCAAAATTTGCGGAGCCCGTCCCAGACAATCGTAAAGTGGTGCTGAAACGTCAAAGCGTATATCTTCTTCTTCTTCTTCTTCTTCTTCTTCTTCTTCTTCTTCTTCTTCTTCTTCTTCTTCTTCTTATTATTATTATTATTATTATTATTATTATTATTACTATTATTATTATTATTATTATTATTATTATTATTGTTATTATTATTATTATTTCGGGGGTGGGGGGGCTTGATTGCGTGGTCTAGCCACAGAATATGTAGGTTACTGGGGACCTGTCTTTTCAAGGAAATCAGAACACACATGCACTCATGAAACGTCAATGACGGAAACAAAATTACCCAACGTGCATCGCTGTAATCTGAAATCAATGAGGCTTTTCAATGAAGTTTATTCCCCCTCCTCCTGTTCAGAAAAAAATTATTAGATGTCAATAACACTTCAACAGAACATTTACTTCTCAGACATACAATAACGACGATGACAAAACAGACTTCATTTACATGACCATGTACACTGTCGTCCTTTATGATTGGGAACACGCGAACGCGTGGCCTGCGCTCTGCGGCGGCTGCCAACAGCACCGTCAACGGACAGCAAAAGAAAACATGATCGCTTTCAGCGTAGGGTTGGACCCTTCATCCCTCTTTCCTTCCCCTTTCCCTTATCCCCTGTGTAGAGTAGCAGGCTAGAGCGAACTAGCTCAGGCCGACCTCTCTGCCTTCTAATAAATTCTCACTCACTTCAGCGTCATCTGTTGCAGAAAAAAAATGTAATAAAGAGATATGGCAGGTAGACAAGCGCTCTTAGATTGCACTCTCTCTGTGCTCACGCCTGCAGTGCGTAGTCCACTGCAAACGTATCAAGCGTTGTTCGCGACCACGGCGCAAGCTGCAGTAATCGCCCGATATCGCTCAACGCATGAGCGATTAGGGAACTGAATATAGCAGCGCTTGTCTACCGGCCATGACTCGTTATCTTGCTTGGCCATAGATGACGCCGAAAGCGAACGTGCTTTCTTCACTTGTCGGTTGATGGTGCTGCAGACAGCCGCCGAAGAGCGCAGGCCATGCGTTCACGTGTTCCCTTTCATAAAGAACGAAAGTGAGTTTCGAAAAAAAAGTGGCAGCATATCCACGGAGTGAATTATGGAGAGTGGGGCGAAGCATTCGTTCATCCATTCGTTCTTGCTTTCGTCCGTCCATGCGTCCGTCTGTGTGACCGTGCATGCGTCCATCCGCCCGTCCGTGCGTGCGTCTGTTCGTGCGTTCGTCCCTGCGTTCGTCCATGCATCCAACTCGGCGTCCGTTCATGCGTCCATATGCATCTGTCTGTGTGTCCGTTCGTCCATCTATTCAACACTCCAAGTACCACCATCTCGTATCTTTTCATCATATATTCCGCATATGCACCGCCATCCAGCGGACATCCCAAGGACTAAACGAGAGGTGGCACACGCACACTTTCTCACGGCTTGTGCTTCGTGTCTGCTTCCCACCTTTAACCACCTCGAGTTCATGGTATATACTAGTTCACTGTATTCATGGCACTACGGCCCAACGCTCGCTAAACCTTTCTAAAACCAAGGAGGTTACGCCCAAGGAGGATTAAGAAAAATTGCTGGAGTGAAAGCTGCCGCAATGCCTTGCCAACAGAAGTGAAGTCATCTTTTGCCACTGCCAAGATGGCGGGAACATGCTCTTTTCTGATAGTGCCCACTTAGAGATCAAGTGCTTTGATATGTTAGTGCAAATTCTACGATAGTGTTATATTAAAAGAGAGTTGTTCCCGACGAGATAACACGCAGAAACGAGAATGGGTGACTGAGTTTCCCAAGTACTTTGCCTCCAATCGGAGGCTCACGAAGGAAAACTAGTAACACTAAGACGCACTTGGAGCACTATGTGACCCGAAAAAGCTTCCACGTTACACTCGTTGGGCGTTCGAGAGAAACGCTCCGTTCTTAATCGCTGAATTGTGACACTTTATCATGCCCCTAGTAAGATGGCCGCCGCAGCCTCCATCTTGCCAGAGACACGGCTTCACTCCTAGGCAATGATTTCTACTCCAGCAATTTCTTTAATCCTCCTTGGTTACGCCCAGCGAGTATAACGTAACAACCTTTTCCTGTCAGAGAGTGCTCTATGTACATGCCAATGGCGGTTAATGGGAAATGAGAGACAGGAGAATTTGGCTTTTACTTTCTCACTGTTTGCGCTTCGTATCTACTTCCCACATTTAACCACCTCGAGTTCATAGTACATACTAGTTCATTGTGTTCATGGCACTGCGGCTCGCTAAACCTTTCTAAAACTAAGGAGGTTACACCCAGCGAGTATAACGTAGCATCCTTTTCTTGTCAGATAGTGCTCAATGTACATGCCTGTGGCTGCTAATAGGGATCGCAGCGTGCGCGTTCATTAAACGCCGCACGCTCCTGTCTCTTATTCCCTCTTAGCACCCATTGGCATGTACATTGAGCACTATTTTTTATTGTTCAACAACGCAAAGAAGAAATATCTCACCGGCACCACCTTGGAGGTCAAAATGTTATACTTGTTACACACTACAACGTTTACGAGGCACGAACGGGTGCCGCTATAAGGAGCTTCGCCCCTAAAATGTGTTAACGATTCAGAGTATTAGGCACTCTATTATGGGAGAGCATAAAGCCGTCCCGGGGGCCTCACACACTATGAGGCCAAAGCCTACGTGTTAAAAACATCCACAGCATATCCACGAGGTGAATGGTGATCAGTGGGCGAAGCTCCTGAGGGGAAATCATCGGTAAAACCATGACTCTTCAGTGAAAGTTCGCCCACTACATCATCAAGACGTGAGAATCTCTATGTGGGTATATATACTCGCGCTGCAGCACGGCGATGGCATTGGCACGAGCCTGGTCGTTCTTGATGGAAGATATTGTGACTATAGACTGCTTGAGAACCACAATCTGTCGCACACACTGCAACTGTGTCCGAACGTAACGTCTAGAAAGTCTCGCTTGAACCGCTCGTCGGCACCTTGGGGCTGAGCTCGCCTGATGCGTTTTGCAGACGCCTCATGAGCTCTCACTGCATCGGAATATGGCTGCCGATACGCGCACTTTCTCGCCGCTTCCCGTTCTCTGACGTTTTGGAGATCCTCTTCGCGCCGCATCCGTGCCGCTTCGCGTATATACGGCAGGGTCCTCGCGCCGTTGCCGTGACGCTTGGGCCTCCAGTTCTCGAACGCTGGGATCTTGGCGGCGGCGTCGCGCAGCCAGACGACACGCTTCTGCCTCCCGCTCTCCTACGGCAGGATCTTGGCGGCGGCGTCGCGCAGCTTCACGGAGCGCTTCTGCCTCGCGGGCTCGCACATCGGGATTCTGTCTGCGAGCACGCGCTGCCACCGCCTTGCGCGCTCGCCGCTCTGCGGCCTTAGCCATCGGGCAACTCCGAGCGTGCGCCAACAGCGAACGGATTCTTTTGCAAACTAGAGGTGGCCTTATCCATCCGGCAACTCCGAGCGCGCGCCAACAGCGAACGGATTATATTACAAACTAGAGGTGGCTACATACATACGCCGAGGATGGACAGACCCGCGCCTTAAGGAGCTTCACCCCTAAAAAGAGGTAGTTAACGATTTAGAATATTTAGTACTCTGCTATGGGAGAGCGATTAGCCGTCCCGTGGGCCTCACACTTGATGAGGCCTTACCTACGAAAAGAACATCACTAATCATCAAAGAACGTTAGCACGTTAACCGTAGTTTGTGAAAATGAAATCTTAACAACCTGCAATTACTTTAGCACACAGGGACATTTTTTACCAGACAGGGACACGTTTGTGTCGATTGTTTTAGGCAGAAAACTTGACACTCTCAGCCAACTGGACTTGCGTACTGATATCAACATTCTCACCAAGCGATGTCTTTGGTCTGAAACGATGAGCCTTTATTTTTTCTGTATGTATAACTAGTATTTAAATTCACTGAAACAAAGTTGTCACTCTTCAAACGAATAGTGGCTGCTACGAGTCAATGACAGGCGAAGGGGAGTTGCGTATAGCTTGGGGAAGAACAACTGCAGCGGGAGTCAACATAGATTTCCTCCTATATACTTGACGATCAGGAGCCTTTGCGGCATCCTCAGCTAGCCGAAGAGCTCAGAACTGGTGATCTGGATCAGCGCTGAGCAGCACGGTCTATCAATACCTGTTTCGTTCTGTGTGAGTGCTAAAAGCAAGCCCAGATTATGTGGTTGAGGTGCGATCTTTCCTCCGGAAACAAGCGTTTCCCAATATATGAACCCGGGGAATAATGAATATTATAAATATTTTTGTTTAAACGTCCCAAAACCTCGATATAAGTATGAAAGACGCCATAGTGGAGGGCTCCGCCAATTTTGGCCACCTCGGGTTCTTTATCGCGCATATAAATCTAAGTGAACGGGCCTCAAACATTTTCGCATTCATCAAAAAAGCAGCCACCGCAGCCGAGATTTAATCTTGTGACCTTAGGGTTCACAGTGGAGCAACATAATCACTAAGCCTCCGCGGAGGGGCCGAGTAATAGTTACGTTATACTACCAGATTTGGGTAATGTTATGCATGTAGAAGGCGCCAGGACATGCTGTTTATTGAGTAAAGAGTGCACCAGGTGGAACCAGGAGCTCCTTAATCTGTAATGGTTCATCATCTCTTTGAAGTAAACCAACCGATATCTCGTCCCTCCCGGTACAGCGACTCTTCACACGGTCCGTCCGTAAGACCTCGAGGTGGGTTGCGCGAAGCTTTGTTTTCGGCAAGCGAGAAGGGTGTGGAGTCTCCTGTCACAAAAAATTATGTAGTATTCTTAATGCTTCTAGAGAGATTCAATCTTTACCGTAATATTGTATGGCGGTTTTAAGGTCGCAAACTATAGAGCTAAGGTTTTTAAAGGCTACATAAAGGCGGAATCCTTATATGTCTCATTACGCGGCTCCTTGAATAAAACAAGTCCCGCGAATAAGATGGTGCGAAAACCTATAGAGTGAGTGAGTGAGATTGCCTTTATTGAACATATCCTGAGGAGGCTTAGAAGGGGCCATTCCGACCCTAATTCAGCCTGGAGACTCCTCCCAGGATGTCACTGGCAGCCTAAGGCTTGTAGCGATGTCCCGGGCCCTCTGGACCACCTGTAGTTACTGCTTGTATTCGTTGCTCTTGAGGGTTTCCTATAAAACTATAGAAGTGGTCTATATACGTCCCTATCAACGTGATCCCAGGATGTCCCATTGAGCCAAGCCCTTCCTCTTCGTTTCCCTCACTTTTGTGTTGTCCTATAATGGCGTTCGAGACGGCAGAAACGTGTTACGTCACCGTGGCGTTGCGTGATGACGTCATCGCATAATAGTTACGTGTTTGAGTGAGAACCAATATTGCAGGTAGTACAGCGCGGTAGTAATTTAACGCGTTTATGATGTTGAGCAGCGTCAAGGACATGGGGTGGTTTAAAAGAAAGCCTTAAAGGCGCTGGCTCTCAAGTAAGTTCAATAACATGCGATGGTAAAATATGTACAATGGTGCACAACACGCAGAGAACAACTCAAGAAGGCAATGCACACTCCGTTGTCATTTCCGTTCAAGAGACAGTGAGATTGGGCGTGTTGGTATGACATCATAAAGGTTGCTTACGAGCGCAAACGACAGGGCAGGAGGGGACAGGAGAAGAGTCTCGTCTCTTCTCCTGTCACCTCCTTCCCTGTCGTTTGCGCTGGTAAGCAACGTTTTTCATTTCCGTTGTTCAGCATGATGACTCAGTACCACTTTGCGCAACTTTACTCTTGAACGCGAATTTAACGTGTCTCTCTCACACAACTGCTTGTTATGCCTTGCTGGAGATCTGCAGCGGTCACCAAGTATGTAGCTCCGTGCATTAACAAGTGCGCAGGAGGCTCTCATTTGAATTGTGACAGAGTGTATCATACTACCGAAGCGTATTTATATACCATTCTGATTACCACGCTATAGTGCTCTGCGCCCACAGCCATGAAAATTCTGCGACATCATCGCGGAGAAATCGCCACTCGAAGAGGGCGGTGCAGTGCATATGCTCAGTTGATTGTGTAAATAAAAGGTAGGCTCATAGTTATTATTATTATTATTATTATTATTATTATTATTATTATTATTATTATTTATTATTATTATTATTATTATTATTATTATTATTATTATTATTATTATTATTATTATTATTATTTCAAGTATAACTTCTGTGTGAAAAGAAAACGTACACCACAAACTGGCGGGTTATTTAAACACTGCCCTATAAACGTGCTTCAGCTGCTGTTCCGGTGGCATCGAGTGATGCTGCCCCGTATAACGTGTTATGCTGTGTAGCATCATTCGACGCCACGTGAATCTGTGCACCGGAGTTTGTCGCGACATGAGCTGCTGTCATAATTTTTCAGCTTCCTTTTTTATAGATAATGATACTTTCAGGCAATTCGTCTTGTATTGCGGTTCTATCGGGGAAATCGTCTGAATAATTTTCTATTGTACTTCACTCCTTCACATATTATCAGCCCTGAACAATGCTGCCTATAGACCTAGGTAATATCAGATTTCTGTTCGCTTTCTATTGGTGTAGTCGTCCACCTCTGCCAATAACGGTACCAGTAGCTACTTAAACCATTCACGATGCACAGCCCAGGATGGACAAGATGGCACCAGTTCAGCAACAACAAATCAACGTCGTCTTCCTCCTCTTTCTTGCAGCTACGTTGCGGCTGCTGTACTGGGTCAATATTGTTGGTTAATGGCTTACTGTTGACTGTTGCACCTTAGAAGGACGTTGATAAACTGTCGAGCTTACAGATAGTGCAAGCTGCATCAGTTAGTGTTGGCATTTAACACTGTCTTTATTTTATCTTCGGTCACTGATTGAGCTCTCTAAGAACCTTTCATACAATGGGCGTTGCCCAGCCCCGTTCGCATGTTGGGTTAGAGGCCATTTCCTCAAGCTCTCTAGAGCAAACTCAATGTTTGGCTTGGTTTCAGCAACCTAATTCCCCATGGTAGCGCAAAATGAAAGCGCCAATTCAGAGGCAATGATATGTGGGGTTTAACGTCCCAAAACCACTATATGATTATGAGAGACGCCGTAGTGGAGGGCTCCGGAAATTTAGACCACCCGGGGTTCTTTAACGTGCACCCAAATCTGAGCACACGGGCCTACAACATTTCCGCCTCCATCGGAAATGCAGCCGCCGCAGCCGGGATTCGAACCCGCGCCCTGCGGGTCAGCAGCCGAGTACCTTAGCCACTAGACCACCGCGGCGGGGCGCCAATTCAGAGGCAATGAGATATTACGGTACATGAGAAATGCTTCTATGGCGCGTTTCATTTCGAGACGCGTTTGATTTTAATGTGGTATTTTCGTTCCACCCCAGTAAACGACGATTTTCCCTTGAATAACTGAAAAAAACCCCAAAACATCAAATGTTAACGTAGCCGTTATGAAGCTTTACTAATAATGTTCGCGCGAAGTCAAAAAAAAAATTCTTTGAATATGATATACCAACACGACGCAGAGCAGGCGAGAGGAATCTTTCGAAGCTTTACTGCACCGGAACGAAAAAGGTAGGCGGTGAAAATATGGATGGAAAAGTGATAAATTGATTGATTGATTTGTGGGGTTTAACGTCCCAAAACCACCATATGATTATGAGAGACGCCGTAGTGGAGGGCTCCGGAAATTTTGACCACCTGGGGTTCTTTAACGTGCACCCAAATCTGAGCACACGGGCCTCGACATTTCCGCCTCCATCGGAAATGCAGCCGCCGGAAAAGTGATAAAGGCGACGATGGACGGTGACGATCATAAATGAATCGATTACGCTGCGCTTATGCGGTATACAATAAATTTTAGATTTAATAAGAAGCTGGCAGCACAGCCAGTGGTGTGTGGACTGCTGTGTAATGCACGTTTAACCATCAAGTAGCTACTTCTACGTGCTAATAATTTACTTAAGCATCCTCTTTATAAGAATGCAGAACGCCGAATTTCCTCATTTACGCACCTCTTCGGAGTGAGTTTCGATGTTTCAATTCGTTGACTCTAGAATGGAGAAAATCGCCGAGTAGAGCGTGGGGCTCTTCACTCGTATACAGGCGTTCATGGTTTCAAGCTCAAGGGCGCATTCTCGTGCCATTTTCAATACGTATGCTTCCTGTTAAGACGCACTGAGAGACTGCCTTTGTGCATCCAGTACGGTATGCCCCTTTTTCTTTCATATTCGGACAGTCCCTCAAGTTCGCTTCGTAATACAGCTGGAAAAAAGCGGTGACTTACGATGCATGATATCGTTTATGGTTTAATACATACGGTTTAATCATTTATGATTTAATACAGCACCCTGCTCGGTAATTTTTTTTCCTTCAAGCCATCATTCGCCGCATCTTTATGGAATTTTTCTCATCTTTCTTGTCCCCTTCCCTTATTCCCCAGTGGAGGGTAGCCAACTGGATATCTTTCTGGTTAACCTTCTCACTTTTGTTGCTTCTTTCCCCCTTTTATCACCAGATGCGCTTTAACGCACTTGGAAGTTACACGGAAACACACGCTTCCGGTCTCTCTCCCTGATCTCCTATACCGCAAGGTTCGCATTTTCGCTGGGTCGCCTACGCCGCAAATACATGGTACCTGGCCCTATTTGGACAGCGCGTGTAGGTGTATGCCTTGCTACTGAAAGACTGCATTCACTTCGTTCTATATGAAGGTCAAGAGTCATGAACCTCCATAGAAGTGTGGCAGCTTGGGCTAGTTGGTATGACAAGACGATAGTTATGGCGTGAGAACAGAACGACGACAAAGAGAGAAGAAGGACACGAAGGACCCGAAGGAAGCTCGTGTCCTTCGTGTCCTTCTTCTCTCTTTGTCGTCGTTCTGTTCTCGTGCTATAAAAATTGTCATGTCATACCGACTAGCCCAAGCTGCCACACTTCTACGTTACATTTCTAGTTATTCGGGCTCTTTTTCGGTAGCGCTCGTGTCCTCCGTGTCCTTTTTGTCTCTTTGTCGTCGTTAGGTTCTCGCGCTATAACTATCGTCATGTCGTGAAACTCCACCGAGAACCGACGTGCTTATTATAAGTATTACGATGGGATGAATTTTTGTTTCTGAAATAAAAAAAGCTAACCAGAACTCCATGAGGTAGTGAAGGGCATGTGATTTCTGCTACCCTCAACTCGGTAAGGGGAAAACAAAATGTCCTGACGGAAGCAGGGACACAGTTGCGAAGAATGATTTGTGTGCATGGCAGAGGGCCGAGAATATATGCATCTTCAAAGCAATGACGCCCAGAAAGAACAAAAGCGCTGGCCCTATTACATTGATCGAATTGTTCGAAACACGTGGGCGAAGACAATAAATGATTCTGCACGCAACACCACACATATTATTGTGCGGAAACCACCATCTCAATCCGCCTCATGTAGGACCAGTATCATTTGGTGCTCTCTCTCTCTCTCTCTCTCTCTCTCTCTCTCACACACACACACACACACACACACACACACACACACACACACACACACAAAGACGAAATGTATGTTCTTCCTAGTGCATTGAATCTTTACAGTGCGTGTTAGTGATAAACTGATAGATGATTTAAACTCCAACCAAAAGTTTTGAAGAAACCTGACCTTTCGAAACGGACTTGGTTCCTTCCTCAGGGGTGACTGTATAAACTGTATATTTGTCTGTGCACCCAGTTAATCTATAAAATATCAGTATAATCGCTGCTGCACGACAGCTACCTTTAAACACCTTCACCGCATGCGTGACTCCACGGTAAGGAAAACTGATTAGAGCTGTCACACAGCATAGTTGAGAGAAATGAACTGCCATCTACTTCCATACTCTACGCACAACATACGTTCAAAAGTGTGGTTGGGAGAGGTTGTGGGAGATTTCAACAAGGGAAGTGTGCAGTGCAGCATGCATCAGAAGTTCTCACGACTGTCGCAACTGGCAATTAGCGCCGCTACAAAAAAAAATAATGAATGGCGCTAGAAGCTTTAGAGTTTCGCCGACACTTTATTTTGAATGCATGTTCTGACCGACACGCCGCTACTCGCGCTAAGTGGGTGGTCTATTTGTCCCAGCGCGGGATTACTTTGTAGCCAGCGTTGCACGTAGCAAAGATAAGAGTATGCGTCGTAAAACCAGCCATGAGTGTCGGTATAAAAAGTAGTTTCGTTCTGGCGGAGGAGCACGGCGTTTATACACCGCGGACCGGATGAATCGAAAGACTTTGCGACCAACCAATTACGTGCAATTTTGATTTAAGTGTGAATACACTTTATAAGCGACCCCAAAGCATCCACCACCGTCGGCGGCGTCCGCAGTCTTCTCTCTATCTTTAAAAGAAAGAGGACTTGGCGGGCCGCCGCGCGACGCTCTACCGAATAAGCCACGGACGCGACGCTGATATCGGTGTCAGTAACGCGCCTTATACCCCCTCCCCCTTCGCTCGCTCCTCCGCTCTCCTCGCTCACTGCAGCTGCGCGCGCACCCCTCTCTCTCGCGCGCCCGCCTTCTCTCTCAGTCTCCCGTCGAGAGCGGGTCGTGAGGGGGAGTAAAGTCAAAATCCGTTGGCATTAGCCAGTGAGTTAACGTAAACTCCCCCGTGTGATCAAATTGCGATTCCCAGGAACCATTACACCATAAAGGCACCATAGTGTGATTAATAAATATAATAGTGCGAATTAATAAATACCCCTCATAGCATCACCCCGTGTATTCGCACTTAACCATGTTCACCCTCGGGGAAATGCTTAGGAGTTTTTTTCGAAGAAGCGTCCGTTCACCCGCGTTAACGTCGACAAACCAGTCTCAATTCAACCGCCGCTGAATTAGTTCGCAGAGGAGACTTTCAGTGACTTCCTCTTTCGATGTAATCTGTCATATTGCGACCCCCATCTTAGCCTTATGCTAAATGTGTGTCCTTGTAACGTTATTTCTCCGGCCCTTCTGGAAAAGACCCTCTCCAGCTACTCCCTTCGTGGAAAAAGAATACTTAAAGAAAAATCGCAGCAGCACAGGCATGTACACACGCGCATGCGCCCTTCGTGTTCGCCTCGCACCACTCGTCACTAGAGAGTTTTAGTACGGCGGAATGGTGCTACGTACGCATCACGCAAGCGCCTTGCGTTACGTGGCGTCCTTTGCCACAAATCGGCTTTTAGTACGCCGTAGTACCCGCGTACGTAACGAGTGTGAAGCGTGCTGCGCCATCTGGTATATCAAAATAGTACGTGTTGTTGACAGCCAATGTGAGCCAATCCAAGTGTAATAGCCACATTATGGCCATATTTGAAGCCACAGAGCCAGTCGGTGCTTGCCTTCGATGGCGCCATTTTGCAAAACGAAGTCTCGCGCTGTCGCGAATTTGTTCGAGAGCGACGCGATCAGCTCATACGTACGCACGCACGCATCTCATGCGTGCGTACGTAGCGGCTGCGTACGTAACGCGATACGTGCGCGTTACGGTCTGCGCATGCGCACTACGCAGAACATGGCGTCCTTGCGTACGCAACGCCGCCAGGTACGCAGCGTACGCAGTACTAAAACTCTCTACTCTTCCGCGCACGTCTCCGCAATCCGTGGCGTCGCTGCACCTTCGGCAGCGGTTCGGGCCCGAGAGAGGGCGGGCGACGCGCGCTTTTATCGCCACTGCACGTCGTGCCGCTCGCAAAACGCTAAACGCCCGCCGCCGTCGCCACAGCGCGAGGCGAACCCCAACGAAAGGCCAACAAAGAAGGCAATACGACTTAACGATCGGCCATTGCCGTACTATATGCGTGGCCGTGGTTGCATGTGCGCCACTGGGGTTCCCGACCCGAAAAAAAAAAAGGAGAGGATAGCTTCGGCCTCGACTCGTCGTCCCTTTCTCTCGATGATACGCTGGCTGGTACGAACCGCTCTCTGATCTGCTTTTTAAGCGGCGGCAAGAAAGAGGTGGGAAAGGGGGGGGGGAGGAAGAGATGGCTCTTTATTGTTATTCCGGTCTCGCGATAGCACGTGACAACGATCAGCGACCGGTCGCTCGCGGCACAGACACGCGGCGCGCTCATCCGGCTCCTCCCGATTCGGGCCCAGAAGCGGCGCCCTGCTAGTCGGCTCGAGACGTCACCTGCGCCGCGCCGAGACGGTGGCTGCTACCAGAGATGTCGGAGATGCCTGCTCCCGGTCTATCCGGTCGCGAACGCACGCAACGGTAAGGGTAAAAGACGGCACGCGCACGCACGCACACACCACTCACTTTCTTTTTCTCTCTTTTTTGAGCCACCTCACCGGAATGCTTATTTGCGTAGCGCGCGAGCTCATTAGGCATGCGAGACGAGTGCGGCTTTCTCTTTATGTTGTTTGCCACGGGTGATGCCAAGTGTGTGCCATGCGACGAGCCTTTAATTCTCGCGAGAGCGAAAGACGCGCGGTTCACTTCGACGAATTGATTTCAAGGCGCGCGTTTGCGAACTTGTACCGCACAATTTTCATGCGCCGCTTAGCCCGTCGAGGCCGTATTGTCATGTTGACTGGGAAATGATCAGACTCGCACTTCTGCCCCGCCGTGGCGGTCTAGTGGCTATGGTACTCGGCTGCTGACCCGCAGGTCGCTGGTTCGATTCCCGGCTGCGGCAGCTGCATTTCCGATGGAGGCGGAAATGTTGTAGGCCCGTGTGCTCAGATTTGGGTGCACGTTAAAGATCCCCAGGTGGTCGAAATTTCCGGAGCCCTCCACTACGGCGTCTCTCATAATCATATGTAGGTTTCGGGACGGTAAACCCCACATATCAATCAATCTATCAATCGACTCGCACTTAATGGCAATGTCGTAGACATAAGGAACGACGGCAAAGTGTTGAAGCCTCACCGAGATACTGGAAGCGCTTAGTCTGCTAAAGCTATAAGGTGCTGGAGCTGCTCAAGCCGCAACTTCCACATTGACGGAATATTGATATGTAGTGAAGCTTGCGTGCCGCTTTATTGTGGAAGACGAGTGTTCATTTTATTCTTTTTACGCTTTCGCAAAGTGGAAAAAAGAATGTATTCATAGCAGAACCAGGTGATTTCATAAAGCCTGGTGATCACTTCACTGAAATTGCTTCCGAGTGGCACTGGAATCGCCAACAGGTGGACGGGAATGCAGTTTGTGTGTGGGGAACAAGTGATCATTGTCATCTTTGATAAGAAGTGGAGCAAACGTGAGGTCTTTGAACCGACTTATCTCAAAACAGGGCTCACAGACTGCAATTTGAGGATTGCTACGGGTAAGTATTAAATAGAGTAGTAACGCGTTTATCCCACGTAAGCCATAACACGAGTCATAAACTCCTGGTCACAAGAACACAGAGATATAACACTTTTGTTCTGACATCTCACTAAAACTGTTCGAAACGCTGCTACTCATATGTCCTGTGTTCCTGAAAAACTCTTCGACGCCATTGCGGATTACGGATATTTCTTTTATCACGATACAAGTTCGAATCGCCACGGCACTGCTTCGCCAGGCATTGCAGTTGTCAGTTCTCGTACCCCTATGCCACACAGTATGGAAAGACATGAAATACTCATGCCCGTACTCAAAGGGCGGCTAACCTTTAGAAGAAGATAGACATGTACTTTTGAAATGATCAAGTGCTCATTTATTCTGAACCCCATAATGATCAAATGATTACGAACATGAATGCCTTGCATGGCCGACAGCACAGATCAGGGCGGAATGTAATACAATTCGATTCTAGCGGTGAACGCAGAAGACTCAGAAAACTTTTTAAGTACAACGGAACGAGAAACGCGAAGAGAGCTTTTTTTCTCACTGAAGTTTATTTTGAAGCCCTTTTTACAAGAATGGGAACATCACAATAGCTAACCATAAAACATCAGTAGGAAGTGCACATGGTGGTAACACTGTTCGTTCATTGGCGCTCGCGTAAGCTTTCTTTTTTTTTTTTGACGTTATTTTACAAAAAAAAAAACAACAAGCTCTTTCGTTTATTCGATGATGAGCGCGAAGACGAGTGAATAAATAGTAACTGCCAAAATAAGTTGGAGCGCGATGTCATTGTTCAGGAAACGTTGAACATTTAGAGATATTTAGTTTAGAGGTTTCAACTTCGATGCTTCACAAAGTGCATCGCATTGGCGCTCGTCTGCGTCAATAGCATTGTCCGTGTAGACAAAACTGTGACTGTTTAGCCATTGCGTACTATACAGGTGCTCTATGCACTTCTGTATGTCTATAGGTATATGGTGGCATATACGATTAAATAAAGCAAGAAACTGTCCGTAGTCGCAGCTGGTCCAAAACATCCCCTTTTCAACGTTGGCACACAACTTTGGATTGACTGAGGTGCGCCATCATTTAAACATCTTAAGATTGTGTGCACGGTATACGTAATTCACTCAGTGTTTGGAATTTCTCACGACAACAATGGGGCGCCGTAAACGCAGTAAGAAGACAATGAGTCTGAGACAGATGGTATGAACAACTGTGGTTTTTAAGTTGTCTTTCACTGCGAAGTGTTTGAATACGTATATGTTTAACTCAGTGTCGACACCATGTTGGTTTCAGAAAAAAAATATTCACAGCAGATTGTGGGTGAACTGTTTATCTCGATGAAAGTGATCATGCTGAATAGTGACACTGGCAAGTTTTTTTTTTTTCAGGAACGACCAATTGTTATCCAATGATCAAAAGATGATAACACAATATAATATAAAAGAACGTTTTGACATTAGGATTACCCGTAAACCACTTTAAGCAGCGAATGTGCACGTAATGATCAGCTTTACCTGCAATGAAATACAAATTATAAATGTATGACTCAATGAATCTTATCAGCTGCAGACATAGAATATTTCAGTAAAGAGGGTTTCCTCGTTTAGAAACGAGATTCTTCTACTGTGCGAGCAGCGTTACATTCGGTGCCAAGTGTAGTAAATCTATGCTTATTGATGAAATAATCGTATGCACACGTAGCAGTACATGTTCTTTGCATATCTTTCATTACTTGGCACTGAAAAATACAAAGCACTCTATACACTCGAGCACTGACAGCTATCCTGCACTGAGAACGATATAATCCAAGAACACATATGGTCGTATTCACCGACATCCTCCAGTTGCGGCAATAGCATTGCCATCATCGCTGTCTTCTACGGAACCAAAACCTTTCTCAAGAATATTGAATTACCCGCACAGTAAATTTTTTTACACCCTTAAGGGTGTAAACTGGCTTGTCGCCAGAGGAACACCCTATGGGTGTTTTCAGATACACCCTACTGAAAGGGTGTTATGTGAACACCTTAGACGAAGGGTGTCGAGCAAAATGAAAATTGGGGTGTTAGGGTGTTTTGAGCTGGAACACCCTTTTTCAAGGGTGTTGGAAAAGTGTGCACCCTCTGCTATATCGATAGGCGTGCGCTGCAGTGTTCCGCTTCAGGGCAGGGTGAAGTCAATATATATGTGCACGAATATCCATGGCTATATATCGACTTCCACAGAGCACTAACGGGTATGCACGGCACATGCTAATATATATAGTACTCAAAGCAGTGTGCCTGTCTATTGCAGGATGCAGAGAATACACATATTTCAGCAACTTAATTTGCAGTTAAACCTGGCATGGCTAAATCAAGGTTCAGTCTTACCAAGTTAAAAATATTGTGCATATATAAAAACAACAGTGCTATGTAGATGCGCATCGCTCTCACTTTTAAAGAAATCTGTTTTTGATGCATTCTAGAAATAAATATGGATTTGTGCAGACTAAATATCAAGAACAAGTACCACAAGGCAGTTTTTCTCTAAATTATTTACATTTATTGCAAAATTTTACACATGCTTCTTGCAATGTGCATTATATCATAATGGCCCACATAATCTAATCTGACCATAACCAAGGCAGTGTAATGTTATTTAGATTAGCAAACAAGCAGCAAAAACTATTGCACAATAGTTCTGTCTTGCAGGAATGTAATATGGTAATAACTAAAAAGTTCAATGACCATGGGTTATTTGACAGCATGTGTGCCCGGCTATGCAAAAGGAGAAACATGCACGACTTGTGAAGCAAATGCAAAATAAATTAATGCGGCACTAAAAACGGCAATAATAATCAATAAATTTTCAATCACTAATACAATCAAACATAAAAAATATGCAGTAAGGCAAATGTGCAAGAACATTACCATATGGCATTATCATATGACTATGTGGATTTTACGACAATGTTTAAGAACTTCGCAACAACAGATCTTGGTGTTGTCTTTTCGAGCTCAAGAAAAAATCTTTCGAGGACGACAAGGGTGTTGAACGCTTTACAAGCATATTGAACATTGAACAACCAGTTTGCACACATAATTGCGACAAGTCCTTCCTCTGCATTAGTCACTTGAAAACACTTTATCTGGTCTACCATCAGCCAGAAAAACTCTGCATCTTCAAGGACGGCCCCATTATAAGATACACATGGCGTTGCTGGCATGTCGTCCTGTATAGGCAAAGTGAAAATGCATAAGACTTCACTGAGTGGCTTACTTCGAATTCTGTACAGTTTAAAAAACAGGTTTAGAGCACTTTAAAAGACACAACTTGTGTTTTAGCATTACAGATGTGATATCTATCATTAACAACAATTTCAATGTGTGCAGCATAACTATGGTTTAACTGGGAGATTAAAACAATATAATGCATCTGACAAAATGAAGGGAACAATTGTAGTGTCACGAGTTCTCTAGGCAATCACAATGCAAAGCAATGAAAATTTATGCATCCATTCGACATACACAAACAAAAAGCTGGTATTCACTGCCCCTTAGCGTGCACAAAACTTGCCTCATTAGGGAATAGGGAAAGAAAGAAAGCCTCGTTCAAGAATTTCTTCAGACATATTTAGTTATTCTACATCAGCTAACAAAAATAACTGTGTTATACTTGAAAAATAAAAATTTCTTCTTCATGGAAAAATAAAAACATTCCTTGACACACACAAAAAAAGAACAACAGCAGGAGAAGGTGATGTAGATTGTACCATATATTTTCATCCTTGTTTCATCTTGAAATTTATTTTTACTTGCTGTAAAAATCTAATACAATGCAACTATAACGCTCATCACACTGTTATTCTATGTCTGTGTATTTAACCTGATACTCAGATTTTTTAAACCCGAGTATGGAGTGCATAAGGTTAAGGAGCACTCAAGAGTTTGAAAATGTCTCTTGTTTTGCAGACACAATAATGGTGGCGGAGGATAGCCTTGTGTAAATTTATTTAATGCACACTGCTTAAAAGCAAGACATGTCACAAAGCAAACAAAGCATAAAATGAGCCTGGGGCCTTGCATTCATATATATAAAGGAATCAAGTCACAAAACTAATTCGTGATTACACTGATCAGATAGAGAGAGAAAGTATATGCTAGCAGGAGTTACTGCTGTTTTGCAAAGCCACATGCGAAACAATGTTTAGAATGAAAAAAACACCATCTTGACGTAAAATGCAACCTAAAGTGAGTATTGCAAGGCATCATTTAAAGCATATGGACGCAAAATTGCAAATCAATGTCATGCACTTGAAAAAAAAATACTGGCTGACTGACCTTCACAATTCCTTCATTTACGTCGGTCACAGCTTACAGCCACAAAATTATGTTTTACACGTTATCTATCGCCATCTCTAAATTTGGTATTACAGTCAAACCCCTTTACGAGAGACACTGATATAAAAGACAAACGGGTATCCGAGACACCAGTGTGCCTACACTAAAATATGGGCTGATAAGAAAATGCGTACGAGGCACCCTGCTTATAAGAGACATCTTGTATAAAAGACAAGAATTGCCATCCGAAGCATGCCTCTTATAAAGGGGTGTAACTGTACTGGCATTGCTTTGTCATAACTTGACCATTGGCCTCTGCTAGCAATAGTGAGTTCGCTTTGATGCAGTTTGTCTAAATTTTCATTAGCTAACATGCAGTGACATTAGCTACTCAGTGTTTCATATACTCACAGTCTCTTGCACAAATAAAATTGAGCATGCTGACCGTTCCTTCACATTCTCACAGACGATTTTCAGAGCTACAAGTGCCATAATATCTGCAAAAAATAAAATTATGCAAGGCTATCTTATTTGACAGTAATAAATAATTTCAAACTGTCATAAGAGGCAATGAAGCATGCATTTCAACATCTAAAATGCTTTCTAAATAAGCCTGGGAAGGAGAGGATGCAAGCTTGTCATACAAAATTTGTAAAGAAGCGGCATATTCTCAAGAAATTGGCTAGAAGGGTAATGTGTTGACTTCAATCACAATTGTATAAAACACAAATGTGATAGCCAGCTTTCACAGAACACGTGAAAACATATTCTTCATAGGAATGAATCTGGTAATTACACTTTCTTTGAATATAGATTAATTCTAGCCGTGACTTCTACAAAGGAGGGCCATCAGCATACTGCTAAGTATTCCCTTGTGAGAAAAATATTCTTCGTGGCCCTAAGAAAGGGTGTTACATTTAGGAAAGGGCCAATGGTGCAAGTGTATTGAAATGTATCAAAAGGGTGAGTTGGGGCAGATAATGTGAGCTCATGGATTAAACAACAATAAAAACATAAAAAAGGACTCCATACAGGCATTTCTGATGTTCAGCTATCATATGTGTCTTTCATCCTTTATGCTGTTCAAAACAGTAAGTGTAAAGTTGGCAGTCTGTACAGGTTCATCCATTTATCAGATGTGTAGCACTTGAAAGAAAACATGGACAGCACACACAAATGAGCTCTGAAGTGCAAACTTAGGGCACATTGGAACAACTTTTCTTACAGGTTGTGATACATATGGCCTCCTAATATACAGCCTCCTGTGATTTGACCTCCTGTGATAAGTTAGCCTTCTGATACATATGGACGCAATTCCACTCTGCTAGCCTTTAAGTGAGGAGCTGCATAAAATCTCTTTTCACGAGCGCAAGGATGTGTGGCTGCCAACATTTCAAGTACCCTTGCATGTGTGTGCTGCGAACAGACTTTTCAGGGCCATTTTTCTTCAGCTTCTACAATTATTAGAAGCTGTGTCATTACAAGAAAGCAAGAAATGATACACAAATAAAGCAAACAATAAATTTGAAAGCACTGAATTTTAAAAAAAATCATAAAAGGTATACAAAAGGTAAGTAATACATAAGTACACAAACATGTTTTACTCTCTCTGCAGATTTATATTTTTAGAATGAAGATGAGCTATTTATGATAATGCAGATTGCAATTTTAAGTACCACAAAAAAAAGTAGGTCAACACAAGAACATAGTGCTAAAAAAGTATGTGACCTGAGCAATGTAACTGATTGAATTCACTAGGAGTAAGCCAGAGTAACTCTGATTTAAGTGGCAAAAGCTCCTTGAACAGCTTGGGCTAGTTTCATGAAAGACAGGCAATTATTAGGATCCTTGATAAAGAAAACAATAAAATTATTTGCTGATAAATATTATAGTATACGGGAGAGTGCATGCATATTACATTGTGGAAAATTAACTATGGGGTTACCGAAAAACTGTAATCTAATGTCTTACAAACCTAGCAAGTACGCAGTTATCCTTGTCTGTTGTCTTCCCTGTTTTTACACAATCATATTTCAAGTATCGAGTACAATCCAAGCTGAAATAAAATTCTCATGAACTCATGTCTTGTTCTCATCCTTTTGGGGTCCATTTGACGTGCTCTCTCCAACATTTGCCTCGTGTTTTCACTACAACGTATTTTCTTCATCACTGCCAATTGGATTAATTTATCGATGGCTGTTGAAACCTTCCCAACTGGTTTTATGTCGGTCAGTCTTGTAAAGTCATTGCAAAACTGCATAGAATAAACAGCGAGCAACATTATAAAACAAAATGTCAGGCCTTTCATGATGAGCAGCCTCACCTACATAATTTTTCATATATTCTAAAATAGTTTCTGGTGGCACCCAAACAATCTCTCTACAAAATATAAATAGAACATTGCCCACTAAATATATGTCCTCGATCATGAAATAGACAACATTCAAATAACTATACAGTATGCGCTCAAAATCAAGTCCCCATGTTTTTCTTATCTTTACTGTCAGCTCGTTTTCATTGAAGCGGCGTGATACGAAGAAAACCGAGGCCTAATGTTTCCACTTTGTTCTTGCGTTTAGAGCAAGAGTCTTGTTCTGGCAGACTTGATGCCTTCAGAAAGTATCTGAGGGATTATTGGTAAACTGCAGCTATAGTACAAAAGTAATATGCCGCGGGGTGGCAGCAGGCAAAAGGTGTTCAACACTCATCGCAATAGCTTAGAGCATGCAGCACTGGCTAACACTCCCAAGTTTAAGTGCACACATCCACCCCAATTAAGTGTACAGGAGGAAGGCTGGCACTGTAGCTCGACTGGCAGAGCATTATATGAGTTACTTGAAGGTTGCAGGCTGGGACCCCAGTGGCAACAAGTTGTATTCTTACCCAGTTAAATTTCTTCACTTTTATATAATTACAGCAATACAGTTAATAAACCACAGATGTACCCTACCTAGAAGTAAAAAAAAGCCAACGTACTCGCTGAAAGTCCATCATATAGGGGTAGTTCTTTTTCACATCACGAATCGTTTTCGTCGCAACGTCAGGAAGCCTCTTCCCAGCTGTCAAGGCCATTAACTTTTCCACGAGCTGCTCATCCGGCAATAGTTTGGTTTCCAAAACAAGTCGATCTTCATGTTTGGCAATACTGTCATCATCTTCTGCTGTTAGATCTGTGATGCTCACACTCTGCAATTGGAATCAAATTGCAAGCTATTGATGAGACTATTCATGCAGCTTTTACAAATGGGTGGGATTTTCTGTGAGCACGGTATTAAACTATCCTCACCATTTTCCCAGCTTTTTTCCTTTGAAGCTCAGTGGTGCCTCCTGTTTTCTTTTGGGCACCGAATTTCTGGCGACTTGCTAACACATCTTCATGATCATCCAGCTTCCTTCTTAGGTTTTTATACTTATTGCGGAGGGCTACTTTCCAGGAGTCCTGTCAATTCGGAAAATGAAGGTGCTCAATATATTCATGTACACAATGATACATGCATACCTGGCCTTTTCAATGAATTTCTTTTCATAATAAATACACAAACTAAAATTCAAGCACTATAAGCCCACTGATATCAGTGACTTTAAAACTGCTGGTAATGAAATGCACTTTTGATAAATATATCCAAAGCATTCACTAGTTTCAAAACATTCACAAAATGTCTAGCAGCACTGCTTATTTATTAAAAAGTATGTCTCACAGATAAATGGCTGCTGCAATACCCTGACTAAAATTTAGTAGCACGCTCACTTATCCACTCGTCTGGTGATTTATGTAGCTGCAGGACATTTGAGCCTTAGTATTGTGTATGCGGCCATATACAAGACCCCAACTTGTTGCTACTCATGACAGCGGCTGCGAATAAGAAAAGTGACCACTACCAATTACACCCTACAGCATATGAAGCTTAAGACTATAATGACCCCACGAGTCCCAGCTAATGAAGAACCCTCTTTTTCTATTTTGTTTTCGATTTTACATATGAATCTGTGCAGAATAGTCTTTGTAATTGTAAGCATCATACAGTGTCACTTCAATGCAAAATTAGATTTTCAAAATTGAACATATGTTTTATTAAAGTGAATGTTATTATATCAATGCATTGTGAAACACTGAAAAAAATGTACCCAAAACTGCTTTGAAATGTGATTAAGGAGCTTTAAGGAACATTAGGGAGCAATGTGATTAAGTGTAAGTATCACATATCTTACAGCATAACAGTACTTACGTGCCCACTTCCAATTACATCTTTCAGCTGTGGATACTTGTCAAGGAGCAGGGTTGTCACCTTACTGTAGAAACAACGCGTTGGATACCTGCAAGACAGTTGAGCATCGCAGCTTAAGCTGTCACAACTTGAAGTTTAACAGGGCAGGACACTATATTTAAATGTGCACCTCTGTGTACTCACAGTGTGTACTTGGCCATTTCATTGTGCAGGATGTCAATGATTTGCCTGAATGTAGAAGGTGTTAGCAGCGGAGAGCTTATCACTTTTTCATGGAGGGCACCAAGGCTGGGTAGTTTAAAATTTATGCCATCATTATCCCCTGAGCCGAGTGGGCTGTAAAAAATGTATCATGATGCAAATTACCGCAAGAAAAATAACACTTCGGGTAATCTTTCTGCTCATGCACACATTAAAAATAAAGCCAAAAATTAGCAGATATTTGGGCTGAATAAAACAAACAACAAGAAACCTGCAGTAAAAGCAACACAAACACACTCAGGCCAAAAGTGCTAGACAGCAGTTTATATATCAGCAGTTTAAAAGTTTATGAGTCATTCACAATAAAACATCTAGCTTGTCTGCTTGATTTATAGTGTTCTCAAGGCTATAGAAGCTGAAAAAGTGAGTTTGCAATAGATATTAACAGTCAAGTTGAATGTCATGGCTGGATTGTTATTGCAATGCTTTAAGTGTGCCTCACATCTATAAAAACAGCTCAAGTAGTTTTGATCAAGGTGGAAGATAAGAAGAACATGACTAAAACATGCATTTCTTACTGCATATTCATTGCACTTCTGCAATTCCTGAATGCACATGTGTAAGTGTAGCTCTAAAATCGCCATGGCTTTGAGAAGACTGCAAGTCATTAACCAATCAGTGTTCTTATCTTCTAATAATGCTTTTGATTAGAAAGTTATACAATTAAAAAATTACATTATTTGAAATATTTCAACAGAATATGACTTTGTAATAATACATGCCAAATGAACACAAATATTTATATAGCCACGAGTAATGTTGCAAAGTTTACGTAATAAGTTTTTCAAGTTTATTTAAAGGATTAAGCTATGATGACAAGATCAACACATAAGCACTAGTGTGACTGGTGAACAGCTGTTGTTACTGTCTAGAGAAATGGTGACGTACATTCGTGTCACAGCTCTCTAATTATACCAAACAGCTATCATTCCTTCACAAACATGTTAAATAACTGCAAATGAGGTACCCTCAAACAACACTGCATAATTCTTATGTAATGCTTATTGGTGATAATTTTCATTTCAAGTTGATCTTTTCCTAGTTTGTTGATTTATCATTCCGAATTGAATATATTCAATTCAACCTGGTTTTTATTACTCGGAACTGCTTCAATATGGTGAACTAATATTTGCACATCTCTACCCATAACTCATAGCTGTTCATACTGCAATTACAAATGATCCTAAAAAAGCCCTTACCGCTCGACAGGCTCAATGACCATGCTTGGTGTGTCTTGCTCACCAGTTTCAACAACAGCTTGTAATGTGCCCTGAAAGCAAGGGAAC
The DNA here is from genome assembly GCF_013339725.1 of Rhipicephalus microplus. Taxonomy (NCBI): domain Eukaryota; kingdom Metazoa; phylum Arthropoda; class Arachnida; order Ixodida; family Ixodidae; genus Rhipicephalus; species Rhipicephalus microplus. The sequence goes on from NC_051170.1 coordinate 106,436,467, forward strand.
GAACAATAATGCAACTTTTACATGATACAAATAAGGGGAGGACAACCAGCACATTAACCATTTCACTACTGTCGATGAGCATGTATCTGTCATGAGACTTGGTAACGAAATGAGCCATGATGACTGCACTTTTTATCAGCAGACGTTAGTCTGCAATTGAACTTATTATAATAAGGCTATATTCATGATACTTTTGTTCCCTGATGCCAGATGGCTACAACTGTTTATGTTGGGCTGTTTAGGTCTCGTTTTTCATTTTTGAGAAATCCCATATATTGGTTTCATTGAAGTCACTTTTAAGGTATTACTTTCATGCCAATAGTGAAGTAAACGAACCCCACTGAGTTGAAACAGTGCCACCATTTCAATAAAAAACAAATTATTAATATTTCCACAAACTCAGCAAAGAGGATATTTTTTGTTTTCTTCTTTTCATATGTTTGCAGAAGGGGCAAATAAATTTCTTATATCTGCAATCCATGGCCTCTCACAAGACTGAAGGCATTTGCTTGAGAACCATTTTTCAACCAGGAGGTCAGAAAATCGTAATCACTAATGCGTTAGTATACGCATTTCTGCAAACTGGCCTGGTTCTTGCAAAATACCTTCTGCCACCTTGCGGATCTCCAAAGAACTCATTTACAATACCTCATTGACATTTCAGAAAGCTAACAAGACCCGCATACAAGTAAAGATCCATACTATGGGCTATAAACAACATTTTTATGTCTCATTAGGCACCCTAATAAACTCCGCTGCACTCCATTGGCAGTGTTGTTCAATGGTACTTCGCTAGCTGTTGGTGAGTAGTGAGTAATAACATAGCAAGGGCAACTTAATAAGCTGTATTTCGTAAAGTTGCAGTGTTACGATAATTGAGAGCTCCATCTTTTATTACTTTGGTCAGTAAATGTACTAGATATTGCTTATAGCATGGAGATATTTAAATACACGCCAGTCTTTCACAACACATTCTAGAAACGGTAAACCTATTGCTATAGCTCACACTGCCATCATTTATTATATTACTGTAAGCCCTCGCGGGCAGTTTCAGGGGTGGGAATGCACAATATACAATATTGAGATACAATGCATAGCATAGAGGGCAGCGGCAAGTTGGTATTCATACATTGCAATGACGAGGTGGTAGGTATTTTACAATAATAACAGCAGAGCTGGTTTAAGCTTTTCATTGCACCTGGTAGTGCAAGCAAAAATCGGCATTTCCATGAACTGGTACACGCTCTCTCGTACTATTTATGCCTGTGCACAAGAAAACTGCAATGAAACTTTTCCCCTGTCTAAGAATAAACCTCTGGCGCAGACACTTTGCCATTTCTTTTTGCAGAGAAGTGAAATGTTTTTTTTAGCCTTTTTATATTTTCAGAACGGAAAATATCAGGACCACCCATCTTAGACAAATGATAAGCTGTCTACTTGGGTATTTTAAGATGTTTGCAGACTTTTTACGACCAGATTCTGCTTTGGCGCACCATTCCATTTAAGTTTCACCATTTCCGCTCCACGGGTCATTTCGGTATTATGCTGTGCTTCGTGCCGGCCAGGTGCGATTACTTATGATTTCCCACTAGAACTTTGATATATACGGCACTAAAGCCCAAAATTAAAATGCTAATTGAACAGTTTTAAATTTGTCACGTGGTCGTCATTTTAGCTGCAGAAAGTTATTTTCGCTTCGCCATCGAGTTTGTGCGAAAACGACAGGAACCAGTGTATCATAGACTTTTTATTTTAAAAAAACTGCAATGGTTAAAAAAAGGCACCCTCCTAAAATTGCGTGAGTGCACGCAAGTTTGTGTCGCACGCAAAAAAAAAAAAAAACATAACCAGGGCCTTGCATGCCAGCGTGCGAAAAGCGCAGATAATAAAACAATTTCTTCAATACAATTTTTTTTAATTTAAATAATACTTCAAATAAAATACTTCAAAATTTATTAATTCATTCCCTGCTATTCCACAACATCGATTTCACCCGCACCTTCCGCGAAGAAACACTGCGCTTGACTCAAGTCCCCCTGCTTTGCTGCTCACAATCACACTTCCTCTTTCACCCACAGCATACGTGTCCCTAGCCGTAAGTAATATTCCAACAAAATGTACTCAAATCAACATAAGCCAGTAAAACTTAAAAAGCAGCTAGATCGTAACATCCGCAAAGGATTTGTACCATATTCGATAACTAATCTAGAGAAGAGCATCAGGCGTTAGGACTTAACATCGGACTTCTAGAATGACATCAGCTGATAACAAACTCAGACATTTCGTGCCGTTTTGCTCTCGCTGCCAAAAATCGCTCGCGCCAACAGTTGCAACTGATTATCAAAACTAAATAACTGATAATTTAAATATTTATAAAAGAGCATTTAATCTTAATAATATTAAACAATAAGAGCGTAAAACTCAGAAAATTTACCTGTGACGATGAACATGACGGCGCTTCATTCCCGCTACTTTCTTGCTGTGCCATAAGAACGATTTTCGACATATCGGGTATGCTGTCTTCAGTAGCGAGGTCGACAAGTTCATTGAACAGAGGATCCATTACCTGCAAACCAACCCCGTATATTGTCAATGAACTGAAAAAGATGTATGAGGGTTTGTTCGCTACTGTATGTTCCTAAATCGCGAAGACACGGCTCAGCTGCCAGCACGCATGGCCTGTTGGAGACACGGCCTCCGGAATGCCTTGCACACACACACACACACACACACACACACACACACACACACACACACACACACACACACACACACGCACACACAAACACGCACGCAGGTACGCATAGGCATCTTTACTCGAAATAAATTTTCGACTAATCCCCTCACTATGCAATTCTCCTCACGTACACTTGAGACAACTCCACAACTCGCATCATACACGCTATATATGTTAATTCAACAATACAAAACACTCGAGAGCGCTCCAACTTACAATACACTCTAGATCGACGATAACACAGGTTTGTGTACGATAAGAACAAAAGTGACATTCTTGAAAATATTAAAGCAAGCGCCTCACTACGTTCTCATGCTTTATTTGTGCATTCTATGAAAAGTGGTGTGCGCTGCCAACCGTTCAAAATCAACGAACTTTGTTGAAGCGAGTGTAGTTCAGCCGCATGCTCAGCGAACTAAGTTCAAAAGTGCACGGCGAACTCGTTCGGCCACATCGCAGCCGATGTTATCTCGAGTATCAACACGTTTTTTTTTTGTTGTGGTGTGTGGGAGGGGTGAGTTAAATTACATCAAGGAGAGGTTAATGCGGTCAGAACGTGAACACAAGGCTTGCGACCATTGACAAGCCTTCAGTGAGGCCTAGCTACGATGTCGATACGCGAAACATGTAGTTGCCTTTCGACATACTGTCAATTCGGGCACGCGTACACATGTATGAGGCAGACAATAAAAACGCATGAGTTGTAAAATAATACAAAAACTTGCACGCTTAGTTTTTCTCTTAGCAACACTGTTTCGGCAAACCGGACCCCACTAACAATAGTACAGAAGCGCACATCCCCAGCCTTTAAATACGAAACTACGCCAACTCGCAGCAAAAAAAGAAAAACGGGCCTCAGCTTTCAAAGACGATTAAAAAGCACTTATCGCTCTCAACAAATACACAGTTGAACAAATAAGCAGTCACTTACCTGAAATTTGCTGCAAGACAGTTGAACTTGCGACCCAAGGACAGGACATGTGGCAATCGCATGTTTGAGGGCGACCACGGAACCTTCTTCCAAGTGGTACGTCCGCTTTATCTGAATGTGCGGTACAGTCAGCAGACAACGGATCGGCGGCATCTCGGATGACGCAGCGCACAAAATTGACGTTCCAAAGTCCTCAGCGCGAGTGAAGAAAATGCACGCCAAATACTATTCAAACGCTTCAGCACTCTGCGAACGGCGCAGATAGTCACGTTTTCAACGGCGCAGTTATCAAAATGGCGCGCACTCACGAGTACTGACGGAGGAGTGAAAGCTTGCGGGTGTGGAAAGAGATGCCGAGAAAGTGCGGAAGCATCACACCTTCTATATGCAATGGTATCTCCCTCCGCGCTCGCTTCTCTACGTTGAATTTGAGGGGGCGGAGAGGGACAGGGGGTAAACCATGCTTACATGGACACGACCTCTCTGACGCGTTTGCTGCTGGAGTCGTCACTTGCAAGCGAACGTAACCTTCCAAAGACGCTGCCACTCTTTCTCTCTCGTCTCCTTACATCTTTCATCCCCTCTTCCCGAAGGCGCTGTGCCCTGCCACGGCCGCCGGAGAAAGAAGTAAAAAAGAAGGGCCAGCAGCCGTCGTCGTGCTAACAGCGCTCCCGAAAGGAAGTGGTAATGGCGGCGTCTCCTTCTTGATCAAGCACATCCTATATTCGAGTAGCGCGTGAGAACGGCGTGCGCTCGTCGTGGCTGTTGAATTTGAACCTTTTGAACTTTCCGGAATGTCGTTTGAGTGTCGTTTGTAGAAAAATTATTTCAAAAGTACCTCTCCTTCTTTCGATACCAAATTTGTTCCACATGTAAATATAAAAATATTTACACACATGTTGAACCTTTGCGAGTGTGTGTTCATTTTTTGTGCATTTTCTTGATTGTTCTTGTACAGTTTTCTGCGAAGCAAAAAGTGTATATCATGATCTTTTCATATGAAAATAACGATATTACAAAAAATAACGTTGTGACAATGGCTTTATAAAGGATTTCCTTGTTTGTGTGGTGTCGATGACACCATAATCTTAAAAAATGCAGTACAACATACACTTTGCTCCACTCAAGTCTTTTTAATATGTAAGCATGGATGCATTTAATACTCGTGCCACACGGGCAGAAAAAATGGCATTTATCTCCTATAATGCTTTCAGATTGAAGGCCATTCGCGTGGTGCCACATCACGGATGAACGAAATCGCAATCGCCCAAATGCCGTTCGTCCTCTAATGTCATCGCCAGGACCCATTTGATTGAGAAATATAAAACGACATTTGATTCGACTAGAAGGAAACTTTTCGCGTATCTTATTTACACCAATCACTCAAACAACTGCTTAAAACTTTTCAGCTGGTATATATGCAATGTAAAATAAATGCGCCAGGCGCCATTTCCTTTTTATGCTGTGGATCTGACTAGCTTTGGCTTAAGTTGCCATGGTTGGTTGCAACGTCGTGAAAAAAACTAATGAACGAAAGCTAACGGCAGTGTAATATGCTTATTTATTCTTTCAATTAACATTGGATGTGTATGAAGCTTGTAAACGCTTGTTTATTTTTTATTGCTATATATACTCACCCAATGCTCACTATAGGAAGGTGGTGCGATCGAAATCATCAAGTCAAATGTCATTCGCTTTGGACATAACAGCAACGCCGAGAAAAAATGTCATTCGGGAACTGAGTGCACGTGTCTTCGCTATATATACCGAATGTCATTTTCTGTGCCCGTGTGGCACGGGTACACCCTTAAGTCCTTCCCTTAACACCCTTCATCTTGTTCAACAACACCCTTTTTGCCTGTACACCCTTCTTGTAGGGTGTTCCGAAAAAAAAGGGTGTGAAATTTTGAAAAAAAGGTGTAAATTGCGATAACACCCTTTTTACACCTATAAGGGTGTAAAAAATTTTACTGTGCGCGCGGATATTGCCTGAGCCTAATTACCCTTGCAGCGAAATGTATTGAATTATATCTGTGAACTCTCTGATTTGGAAATACTACTTTTCTGCGTTCCCTAATTGTTATTCCCTTCCATCGGCCCCCATTTTGATCTTCTGGAGGACTCCTGGCAATTTCCTCTTCGCATAACTTGTTCTAACCGACGCCCTTTCTTCCTCCTAACTCTAACTGTAGACATTGGACGGCTGTTAACATTCTAAAGCTACATCACCACCTCTCAATGCTAAAGCTTAACAATTAACAGTTAAGTGAACGCTTGTAATCTCCCGCTTCATTTCCTGCACAGAGGGGTATAAGTTTTTCTCATGCTTTCTTGCATGTTTGTGCATCGTATATAAGAAGAGGTAGAGTGATTGCTTGCGCACTTTTCAAGGCACTCATTAAGCTGGCGTTCGCAATATAGTACCCGCCGTAGGCGTTCTGAACAAATCAATTGTATGCACCAGCTTCTGTGAATTTCGACCTTTTGTAGTAAGCTCACTGTCCCCTCAAGCCGAAATCTCTGGCTACAGTGCAGAAATAAAACGCCTTGACAATGCTCATTGTTCAATGCCTTCTATAGACAGCCGCCATTACTGGACGGTGGCGTGATGCTTGCCATTGGAAAGATGTAATCCTCCCCACTACTGTTTTCCCATCAACAACGAAATGAGAAAGTGTCTGCGCCGTATACGATGAGGTAGCTTTTGATATACGCAGTTCACGCGACGGTTGTGTGCATTAGTGGATAAAAAAAAATGAAACGTACATGCAGATGTAGAAGCAAAACAGTTGTACTTTGTGCACATCGTCGAAGAAACAGTCGATGGTCGCTTGGTTCTTTTGATGCCTCTGACAGCATTGTCTGAGACGTGCGTGCATAAAGTACCTTAAACCGTGCGACTATTCTAGGCTAAAAAAAAAAAGAAAACTCGTTTAGCTGGAGATGCCGGGAAGATGGATCCATTCATCAGAAGGCATCAGTGGCCATAAGCACTGCCCAAACGTCCATAGAGAAAGAGAAAAAAAAAACTGATGTGCCCATTCAGTCTACAAGATACACGATGTCAGCAGGATGCCGATTCCAGAGGCGCGTCTCTTGACGACCGCAGACCACACCTCCAGCAGCAGTCTAACAACACAAGAACGCGTACGGACTACGAAGATAGGGTATGAAAAAAAAAGAGAATATATTGTCTATTTTATGTATATGATATATATTATAGAATGCGTTCAAGACAAAGAACTTTGTTGTCGCAAGCATGATGAAAAAAAAAAGAACAAGACTAGGGTTGAAGACAAATTGACCGCTTTCATTCAAGCTACGTGTTACGTGTAAGTGTAATTGTGGCAAGGAAACAGAGGGTCCAGAAAATGAGCGCGATTAATGTTAACACATAAAGCAATCTTGATGAAAACACACGAACAGTTTAAGAGCAGGGTTGACATAAATATGGCGTAAATAACGTTTTACTTGTGCTTATTTTTCGATAGTGTCCCAAGGATATTTAGTTGCCAGTTTTAAAACATCCTACCAAGTGACGACGCAGCCATGGTGAAATCAGTGCAACTCCATAACCACTTTAAACAATACAGAAACGTTTATTTATTTGATGTTTGACCAGCGAAGACGCCAAAAGACGTATATTGGATACGAAACTGTCGTCTGGAGTTGATACAAAACGGGAATCAATACTTTCCCGGCACATTGCTACTCTTACAGTATGCCGAAGTATCGGCTCATATATTTGCAATATACCACTCGCACTGTGAACCTAACACTGTAAACGCATGGTTGGAGAATGCCAGAAAAAAAAAGAGAGAAGAAAAAACATTTAAACATCGGCTGACAACGGAAGGGCAATAAAAGGCCCTGACGAGGCACCAAGACTATATAGAACAACTGGCAAACCAAGTCATTACAAGCAGCGCGGGTGACCATTGTCAGCATAGCGAATTCCACACTTTGACTTATGACTTTTCCAGGTTTTCACTGACCATATTAGGTAGCATTTCCTGACATAGAAAACGGATGCCTTTTATTAAAAGCGCACCATGAAACAGGTTAAAACTAAGAGGAATACAGAAAATAGTTATTGAGCCGTAAGCCAAGAAACACATTTGAATTACGTTTTGATCACGGTTATTTGGTTATAAAAGACGTGAAATTCATGTAGTGCATTACTAAACATCTATTGCTTTTTTATTTTGTTCATGTAGCTCTTTAGTCAGCACTACTGCTCCCTTCTATTTCGCCAATTTGTAAGCTTCTGCTCTCTTCTTCATTTCCAGCTGCTGTTTGTAGAAGCTGTAGATACTGCGAAGTGAAGCATCACAGAAAGGCGGGCAAGTTTGTCTTTGTTCATATGAAGTGAAAAGTGTTTGTGTGTGTGGGGGGGGGGGGGGGGCGAGCAGCGCTAGAATGAACACAAAAGATGAAATGGAGACAGGTCATGCGCTGCGCAGCGCATGTCCAGCCTTAATCCAGTCCTTTGTATTCCCTCCAGGGCTGTCTCCCCTTTTCCCTTGATTATGTGCTGTGAACTGCCTCCACCGTCCTGTCAGCAATTTCCAATTTTGTCGCGCCGTCTGCTGCCGACACAGCATCGCACACCACTCCCCGTGCTAAAGGTAATTTTCCCATCAAATTGTGAAGAAGGCTCACCTGTTACCACACTAACTTACCTCTCCATGTGTCTCTGGGGGATATGCACAAACTGCTTTTACAAATAACTGCAGTTCCTTTCTATTCTGATAGCCTATTTCTGTCCACAGAGTTTCTATGCAACCTCCCTGTTATCAAAGTGAGCAAGGTTTACCCGCACTGTTTTACCGAGCACATCCTCCCGTAAGACAAATGGGCTCTCCCTGCCGCAACGCAGTGATCCATTGTTGTTCAGATGATATTCCAAGAACCAGAGTAAGTTGCCGGACACAAGCGTCCAAATACAATGTGCACGCACATGCTGGCCCCCGCAGTCAATTTGTATATGCAAGTTGCGATCTCTCCATGACTTTCTGCGCACAAGATTTTACAAAACATATGTAGCCCTTTCTAAAATTAGAAACTGGAATTAGGAGAACTTTTTACTCTTGCGGGGCTAGTTATGTTTTAGGCTCTCATAAAAACCGATTGAATGCCGATCCTCTTAAAGTTCACCATAATTAATACCAGCTTGAATCTTATTTTGACCCCTACTATTGCGACGGTCCATTTCCACTATTCCCTCCCCCTCACCCCTCCGTCTCTCGCTGTTTCCTTCTTTATTTTCTTTTTTTTTGTTTGCACGTAACTATCGTCAACTTTAAGCCATCTGGAGAGAACACTTTACGGTCTGGAACTGCACATGGAAAAAGAGCGTTCGCCATTTGCCACAGAAAGGAGCCTCGCACCTTATGCGAAAAATAAAGTCGCGCCCTGCAACAACTGACTGATGGGAAACCTATGGTGTACGTAGAACGTAGGCAAGAGTTACTTCAAATTTTGTGCGTATGCATCGTTACGTGTCCAGAAGTTGCCCAAAGAGCGCGTCTGTTCTAGCAGTGTAGGCGTAATCGAGGAAACCATGTTATTCTTAATATTTCTTGGTGAAAGAAAAATAAAATATAGATGTGGACTACATCAGGACCAAACCACACGTTTTCTGAGGTGCAGTATTTCTGCTTACACAAGCGTGAGGTGGGGGCTATTTTTATTACGCAAACATCATAGATATTTAAAAGAGTTCGTTCATGAAGATGATCCTCCGTGCCACGTGACAGAAAAAAAGAAACAATTGAACCAAAGCACTTACACAACAAATGGAACCGCGCGGACATTGGTTCGCTCTTATAGACTAGGGAGCATGATATCCAAGACGACGATTGACCTCCCGAGTGGGATCGTACGACTGTGGCGTATACCTACCTGCACGTCTCGTCTTGCCCGAACAAGAAAATACATATGCTATCTTCTTATTGTTCCACAAATGTGCCATGATGACGCGGGGTTACGATCCCGAACACATAACCCAACATGGCCGTCACGTACCAAGCTCGCTCTCACCCTCGTGCCATTGCGTGGAGGAGAAAGAGAGCGAGAAGAGCATATAACAAGGCAGCCATTTTCCAACGGGGCACAGCACGTGGTTCAAATGTGCTATAGACGCTGAGGGAAACGTGCGGTTGTATTGGACGTTGGCTCGAGAGTCGTGCAGAATGCATGGGACGGTATATGGTCTCGCAGGATGATTCATGCGAGTCAGCCATGCAGCCGGCATCTCTTTTATGTCCTGTCGAGCAACGCGTGCTCATGTTTCGCTGCTGGCGAGGAATCAAAGGCAGCGCCGTGAGGCGTGCTCAGAAGGGAATAACGGCCGAACTCGGATCGAATGCCAACGCCGCGTTCTGTATTGGTGTGCCGGAGCAGAGAGCGCGCGAAGAATATCTCACGCTCGTACGCGTGTTTGAGAATTGTGGAGAGGAGTCGAGCGTGTTGTCTTATCTTTCATGCTTGTTTTCCCGTCTCGGGCTTTGGAACCTAAAGTAGCGAAGAAGAAAACGAAAACTCTATTTGTTCTACAAGGCCCTAGAAAGAAAGAAAGAAAGAAGGAAAGAAAGAAAGAAAGAAAGAAAGAAAGAAATTGAGAGAGGTTAACCAGATAATCTCTAATGAATTGGTATACCAATTTATTAGGGATTAGAGTGGGTGGAAAAACGAGAGAGAGAGAAAGAGGAGAAAAATAAGAGTTCAGGAAGAAGACAATGTGCGGTGTGCCTTATTTACGTTGCATAGCAAACAGGTGCGTAGGCAGAGGAGAACCGTGATCGTTATCTCGTGCACGTTAGCATCAACTGCCACAACAAACCGATACCTAAGTTGATAGGCGGTAATGGGCCCGTTAGAACACAATACATCATGGTGTTCAATGAAAGCATAGTTGCTGCACATATATCTCAAGCTACATAGCTTTTGGCCTGGGGTTCCTTCTCCCTTTTGTAGGGGAAAAATAAAGAAAATTATTATTATTATTATTATTATTATTATTATTATTATTATTATTATTATTATTATTATTATTATTATTATTATTATTATTATTATTATTATTATTATTATTATTATTATTATTATTATCAAGGTAGAAAATGCGAACCACACCTTTTAACATAGACCATGTTATTGGCAGGTAAATCGGGCGCAGCGGTTACACAAGCAATATATACACTGTCTCTTATGTGGTTAAGAAAAAAAGAGAAAAGTGAGCCCCGTAACTGTCTGCATCAGAGTGGGACACCTCAACAGTAGCTCACAAAGGATGGGGAAGAAGGGATTAAATGAGATGATTAAAGGTAAATAGATAGAGAGAGGAAGGAGATAGTGAGGTGCGGGGACAGAGAACGACAGAAAACGACGGAAGTAAAGAGGAGATAGGAAAGATGGACACGGTCGCAGGAGTCCGAGGACGGGGCACCACTCGGCGAGAGCTCTTGTCGGCGTCAGTAGATGGCGTAGGGGGAGCCCAGTCAGCTAGAGCTGCGCTGTCGTCGAAGATCGCAAGGGCACAACCGGTCGGCACGAAATCAAGCGAGCGAGTGCCCTACACTGTTAAGTATACTGCTGTAGTGTATGGATGAACAAGCATTAGGGCGAAGCCGTCTCTCGAATGAAGTACGAAAAAGAGAGTCAACGCTACTGGCTCTTGTTAAACGTGGCGGCGAATGAGTGCGATTCCTTATTCTTGTGTTTGTTTGTTTGTTTCCCTGGACTTATGGTTCACACCCACTCATGGGGATTGGCGAAGAAAGCGTAGTGCATTTTTTACTGTGATCACTCTAAGTGTAATGAATTTGTATTATAATATCACTTGTAAGGAATACCACATAAAAAGAAAGCAAAGAAACAAAGAAAAAATGGAAAAGCCAAGTTGAGAAAATTTGAGATTTCAGGTGCTGTGATAACCACTCAGCTACGTTTACTTCACCTCACATTTAGAAGTATTTTCTTTACTTATTCCTCTTTTTTCTTCTTGAAGAGACGTATGACAAAAAAGAAAAGAAATTGCACGAATATGCAGCCGCAAGAACACTCGACTGTTCTTTTTTTTTTACTTGTTCCGCAGCAGGTTATGCGTATTCACGCCTAATCGCTAAATCAATCCGTAACAAATAAAGGAGAGACCCGGGGCTCGCCCAACTCGCTTCCGAATCAGAGCGGTCGTTCGTATAAGCAACGGCGAGGCATCGCAGCGTAAAGGAGCATCTCAACGCCGATGCCGGATTCGTGACTAGAGCTCATCTGTGGCGAAGGCATTTACGCCACCGTTCGTTGATCGTCGTCTGGGAAACGTCTTGAGTTACGTCTCAAGACCGCCAGATACGGCAAAAGCGCCGCCGTTCACGCCAGGTTAAAAGAGAATAACGAACGCCCGTCTGTCTGCAGCCACCAACGTCTTAACGCCGAGGGTCACGCCGAGACTATATAGAAAGAAATTAGGCGCGAAATCGATAGTCGTAAATGTCGACGGGTCGAGTGTATAGCTCAGCGCTATCACAACCCCTGCGTATAGGGGCGCACTCAGTGGCGATGCTATCTACAGGACGTCCCCGCGTTACTTTGCTTCTGATTTCTTACTCTTCGTTATCGCGATTCTTTTTTATCTTATGACAATTGAGATAGGCGTGGAAATTGAGTGCGCAAGCGAGTAGACCAGGTAGAATTGGTGGGTGTATATTCAGGTTTCACTGTATTGTGAGCTTTGTTTGTGTGCATATCAGCGGTGCGGCGACGACGACGTATAAATCAGATTTCATTCACGCAGATGCCCGAACATAACGCACAATGAACGTGCGAGGAAGACGACGTGTAAACTAGCTATTATATTTCATTCACGCGAATGCCCGAGTATAACACACATTCAACTTGCGACGACGACGAAGACGGCGTATATATCAGCTATTAGATTTAATTCATGCAGATGTCCAAATGTAGCACAGAGAATTTACTGTCGCATTTTTGTGTATTACAGAATTTGACACTGCAGTCACACTGTCTTATTACGATGTGAACTTATTTAGGTATTTTTCTAAAGATTCATAAATGTTGCGGTTTTACGTTCTAAAACCACGGAAGTATTATAAAGACACCACATTGGAGGGCTCCGGAAATTCACCCCATCTGGAGTTCTTTTATAACGTGCACATAAATTCAAGCGCACTCTAAGATTTTACCTCCAAAGGAGTGCCGCCAGAACCTAATCTCCTGAATTAAGGATCGATATTGTTTATATTAGATCCGTAAAAAGTAATTTTAGTCCCTATAGATCTTTAAATAAATGCATGTCATTAGAGATTCGGAATAAACACAAATATGGGAGTTTCCGAATGCTGCAAGCTACAAGTACTGTGAGTCAGGTTCGTGCCTGAAATTTTTTTCTGGGTGGGCACCCACTTGAAATTGTCATATTCCGCTCTCTACGCCATGGCGAAAAAAATTCGGCGGAGGGGGGCACGGACTCGGTGTGCCAACTCATGGCTACGCCCCTGCTCCGAGTAACTGATTCCCGAAACAGCTCTTCAAGTTTAAATGGTGAGTGGTAAGTACCAGATACTTTTGTTGCCAATGTATTGTTCTTTTTAAAAAGGTCACTTGACTAAGGCAAACCACTCCTGCGTAGCTCCCAGCCCCTCGCTTATGTGCAGCTACGAATGCGCTTGTTATTCCGCCCATCTTCTCTTCTGTCTCTCTCGTCGTTGTCCCTTTGTCCTTCCGCCAGCGGAGGGTAACAAACCGAACGTGCGTATGCTTGACATGTTCGCTCTTCCTTGCACCTCTATCACACCTTTTCATTTTGATTCTGCAGCACACCCGTGGATTAGAGAACACTGCTTGCACAAAGTTCGAATCATACACAAGTAGTGGCTATGCGTACACGGATATCTTAAGAATACCATTTCTCAAGATAATGTTCAGGACAGACCCTCTATGCGTGTATTCTGCGCGGACCCTATGTGCGTGTACGCCAACAACATGGGTTCTTCGTTCTGTCAAGAACGAAGAACGAAGAACGAAGAATCAATCTAAGATGTTACCTTAGATTGATTGCTTTCTTCTTGAAGAGTGTCATGTCGTGAGAAATCACGGCAAGTAAAATAACATGCCTCAAAACGGACCCCCCCCCCCCCTAAAAAGTTCCTTGCCTGATAACACCACTACTTATCATAGTCACTGCTGCAAGAATGTAGTAATCAACAAGTAGGTGTTGCAGAGAGCCCGTGATGATGGGTGGATATGAGTGGTCAAATCCGCACTGTTCATACATCACTATGACAGTTGATAGTCATCAGAGCTTGCAGATCCTTTGTTCTGTACGCCGGCAACCCTAGCCACAACCACGAGGGCCAATGTTTCACCGCGGAATCTCTCTTTCATCGCGTCCTTATGCGAAATCGACGCGCCGTCGGGCACGTCACCTTCGCCGTCGCGCACCTGAGCGGAATGCCAAATCCCTTCTTAAGCGGTAACGCTATCGCGAACGCCCCGAGGCCTCCCGTGCCTCTCTCGCTCATGTGTAACCAGAAGGACAGGGAAGCGAGAACGGCCGAAACGTCGGTTTTCATTTCGAACTCTTCCTTCTAGTCGCCGTCGCTTTCAGCGGCCATGACTTCCTTTCAAGTTCTGGTACTAATCTGCACGTTCCCGCCCGTTCTGTCGAGGGTTGCTTTTTCCTAACATTTAACGTCGAGCCAAAGGAGCCCCCTGCGGCGGCGAGGCCTGCTGCGTCGACCTCGCAAGCCTGCACGACTCTATCTAGACTTCGTTGCTTACGCAGACGTGCGTGGCTTGGAATCTTTCCCGTGCTCATCTTCCGAGCTTCTTGTGTGTGTTAGTGTATACAACAGACCCCTGATAAGCTTTTCTTTTTCTCCCTGGAGTTCCGGCACGCGCGCACGCGGCAGCAACCGACTGACTGACCATCATCGCTGGTCCTCGAGCCATCTCCCTCTCCTCGTACAGGGCTTGGGGAACCGTGGCGTCGATAGCTGGCGCCGTAGGTTGCGTGGAGCGAAAGCAGTTGCAAAGGCACAACACGCAACTCCCCCCGGCAGCCTTCTCGGAAAACGAAAGGTTCAGCCTGGGTTGCGTAGGTACGGACGGCCGTGGGGAGTGAGGCTAGTGTGTACGAGAGGGAGTCGTTGAGAGCGCGAATGGAGGAGAGAAGGGCCGGCCGGCCGGTCGGGCCGGCCGGCGGAGCCGTCTGAGCAAGGGTCCACTCTGTACAAACCACTGAGGCCGCGCTGCCCTTCAACTTGCTCGACTAGCGCAGTCGGCCCGTCTCGGACGAGGGCGAACTGCGGCGAATCATACGAGATCCGCCCAGCGGCGCAATTACGCCCCAACGAGGACGAACCAACAGACAGACAGAACGTTTTCTCCCTTCCAAGTCTTCGCTCTCCATATGACTTGGAGAAATTTTTCATGTTGTATTAAAACCACCGAGATGTGCTCTCCGCGCCACACACCTTGTTCTTTTGTTTGTTTTTTGTTTTTTTTTTTTTTTTTTTTGCCCAAAGCGGGCGTAGACCATGTTGGGTGGAGAGGTTGTTTCGTAAACTACACGCAAGCAACCGAACTCCTCTTCGCGACGAGACGCCGCGCGAATCGCAGCCGCTCTAGTTCGCTCGGCTCGTTTTCGTAGCGTGGGAAGCCGAGAACACGTGTATATGTATGGAGGCGTGTGTGAGTGAACCATGGCGGGCTGAAATCATCTGCTATCCCTGGGCAACGTGTCGAGAGCGCATGCGCGCGACGCCGACGACGCATCCGCTGACGGCGCGCGTGAGAACAAAGGTGGGTGTACTGGATGTTCGCATAGGCGAGGCTCGTCTAGTTTGGCTTTAGCGCAGTTATGGAAGAGGCCGCCGCGACTTAGTCCTACGTACAAGGAGGTAAGCCGGCTGATGGCCCGTCAACCAGCTTGCCTGTTTGTTCGTTTTTTGTTTGTTTGTTGGAATATTTACCTGTGTCAAAGCTTTGCCTTATAACCAATGTCAACGGGCTTGCCTTCACTGCTTGTAAGTCAATGCTCATTTTTGTTTTGAGTTGTATCATTGAAAAACAGTGCCTTTGATCTCGAAGACATGTCGTCCCTGACGGGATGGTGACGTATCAATAGCATTCGCATAGTTCCCTGTAAACACTATCAATACCTACGTTATAGTATTGATGGTGTATATAGACAACGTTGTTATTGACTTTGTATAGCACTGTAATTAACAACGTAATCAATGTATATTGTACCGCCTGGCATGACAACACGTCAACAGTAGGGAGAAAAAAAAAGACTTCTTCAGAGTGTCGTACATGTTTAGCGTACGTATAGCGACTTCTATTCACAACAAATGGCTTCTTCTGGTCGTCATCCGAGTAGCTACATGAAGCGGTCTTAGCTTTAATCCACACAGTCTCTTCTGGAGTAATTAAATCCTCCAACTGCACTCGTAAAAACCATTCCTCTTTTGCCTCACACGAGGCGACTGGCACAGCGAGGGAGTCGGATCTCTCGGTGCGTCAGATTCCGGCTGTACCCCGTAGCGTCTACGACAAAAGGTTTTCCTTCTTGCTTTTTTTTTCGAAGAAGCAAAGATGTGTAAGCGCGTTCAGAGCAAGCTCAATGCAGCAAGCAGGGTGACACGCGAGATATCCATCACGCTTGGAGGCTGGCCTCCGCACTGTGAACTGTCAGTAGCGAGACTCACGCAAACGGTTCTTTCTTTCTTTCTCTCTCTGTCTCTCTCTTATTCTATTTTTATTTTCTTTCTTGACTGAGGCCTCACTCACCAAAGTAAGGCCTCAGAACAAGAAAGAATCGTCCAAAGCGTAGAAAGCAAAGAAAGTAATGTGACGATCCAAAAGCACTCATCGTCTAAGCAGCTGTCGCAAGTGCTCGACGGGAAGGCGTAGTGGGAAGCCGCGGCTGGTGAAGATGTTTTCCCTCCACAGAGCAACTGAACGTGCGCCCTTCACCATGCGCACTCCTTCGAGAAGGCTGGTGACACGGTTTGAGGCTTATAAGTCGGCTAGGGAGATTATTCGAATGCCAGGCAGATGCCGGGGATATTAGCGGAGACTAATGCGACTTCGGCACGCACGTGGAGAAAGGAGTCCATAGATTTTGCGGGTAAAGACGAATTCGACGTTTCTTACGTCCGCACAAACGGTTTCACTGAGACCGAGGCTTACGCGAGCTTTATCCACATTTTTCGGTTGCATAATGTGTGCTGCGTCTCATTCGCTACAACTCTACGTTTTTATTGGGATCAGTATTATTAATATGGTGTTCTATGTGATATCAATTATTCGCACTAATGTAGTTCGGTCATACAAGTGGGATATATTGGTGGGAATATTGATATCACAGGAAGCCCTGATAAATCCCACTGAGGTGACCTAACTACATCACTGGGATTATTTGATTATGACACTTTAGTTGCAAAAAAATATCACTATTACTCAAGATAATCACGGATAGATCGTATTTGACCGATTAAATTTCTACGCTACCCATCGTATGGCCAGTTTTCACTGTTTAAAGTTCGTAAAGCACTTAGTAAAGAGAAAGAAAGGAAGGGAGGTGGTGGAGAAAAGACGCTTATTCTGCGGGGATATGTGACATTATTGCTAAAAGCGTGTGGTGAATGCTCCTTATGATCTGAAAGCAGTTTTATATATAAAGCTGGAGTCGGTATTCATTTCGTTTTACTTTCTGGGAACTGTAGACCCTAATCATGCTTCTGAGAAATATCACGTGTTAACTCTTGTGTTTGTGCTATAGTGCTATAGTTGTTCGCTCTTCAATTGGTTCGTTCTGTCACCGGTATACGGTTGCTTTGGATTGTTTATATGTTTGTATGTTCGTCTCTTTATTCATGATACCAAAAAAAAGAGGATCCAAGATTATCCGAGCTGGAGAAAAGAGGCAGGCATTTATTTGCTTTTCCCACAGTGACTATCCACTTGAAACCGATTGTATTTTACGCCTGCAATACGTATATAGCGTTAAACCACTGTATTATGTGTACAATGAGCTGAGCTGGAATTTGTGTATTCATCTCTAACGAATAACTGTTACACTGACTGCCCCTGCAAGCAGCTAGTGCGGACAAGTATACGCACTTGTGCGAGCGTAGATTCGCGCTTATTCGCGCAATCCCAGCGGGCACAGAGGGACAATAAGATTATCAGGAGTTGATACACTCGGTTAAGGCGACACTTCACAGTGAACTTGCACATGCTCACTCTGTGACGTCACCGTGTGGGAGTTATTGCTGGAGAGTTCGAATGACTGCGTGTTTGAAGGCAGATTCACAAGCGGGCTGAACAGGGCTGCCTGCTGCGTTATTTGAACGAAATTCAATGTCACGTCAGACAGGACAACATGAGACAGCACCGTGTCTGTTTTTCTCATTTCGTCTTGTCTGACGAAACGTTACTGGATTTTTTTTTTACTCAATGAATGGAAATGAATGTTGCATTGCCATGAACTATGGACATTATGCTGTGTGATGAAACCAATTTTATAGAAAGCAGCCTCTGAAGACCAGTTATGGCGCCCGGCTGCTGACCCGTGGGTCGCGGTATCGAATTGTGGTCGCGGCAGCTACATTTTCGTCAGACGCGAGAATGCTTTCTGTGTACTTGCTTTTATATGCACGTTAAGATCCCCTTGTGGTCCAAATTTCCACTGCCCTCTAACCGACGTCTTTCATAATATTATGGTAATTTTGGGACATTAAACCCGAACGAATGTGGTATCATTACATTATTATTTAGATTGCTGCCACTGACACACGAGATACAATAAGGCTATGAAAAAGTGCGTGTGTGCATTCTAGCTACGTTCTTGACAGCGCTGAGTAATTATGACAACGATTCTATCAATGGTGATCTGTAGGGGATGTCATGACGCTTTCTTCGATTTACGTGTTTTCCTTGCACTGCGGAAAGTAGATTGTCTGTAGCCATCGCAGCGCCCTCGGTTATTGACGAATATTTATTAATCAATAGTTTACTTACACGCGTCCTAAAGTAAGAGATAAAAAATAGTTTTTTTATTAATAGTCCCGGAGATGTTATCCCAGATAATACCCTGGCTTGCTACTCTAGGTGACGGTTTACGACTATATGCATTTACAATAATCTTATGCATGCGCGTATATAACGTATACAGCCACAAACACACGTACGTACACAAGGGTCATTCATAAAGTTTCGTTATAGGGCAACTACAGCCCTCAGAAACACTAACAGTGCTGTTGTGTTACGCATCGCACAAACGCTGATTTGCCACTAGCTGAGAAGGTGCCACACTTCTATAGGCTAAAGCCACATTACAAATGAAGTACTGCCTTCATATTCTGCCGTGCTGTGTTCTAACGAAGTCACGCTGCAGAAAACGTGCCTTGAGTTTTCCCAATGTCACATGCATGTGATGCAAAAGAGAGGCTCGATCCTGCGCTTGGCATAATTCATAAGCAGCATCGAGTATCGCTGGGTGAATGCATGTCTGCTTGTCTGAAACCTTATCTGCTTAGACCCTGTGTCTTACAGAATCATCGTGGCGTAGCTCATGAGCACCATTGCCTACACCGGGCCGAAATGGCAGCAATCTACTTTTCCCGCAGGTGCAGTACAGGCTCCTTTATATATATAAAAAAATCAAAAGTTGCAACAGAGCAAGTTGAAGAGTTACCTCTTTAGCATGTTCAATATATAGCGTGCAAATGCACAAACAAAATTATGTATATTTGCGTTCGTAAATTCTTTGCGTTTTTTAGCGTTTTTCGACACGCTCAGATGAACACAACTGAGCAAACGATAGGGATTGAGGAAACATATGGATGACTGTATACGTACCGGAAAAATTACTATGTAGTTCGTCCATGTGAGCACTTTGCTTAAGCAGCAGCGTATGCGCGTGTTCGTATCGGATATTGAATTGATTCCCCACAAAAAAATGTGAGAGTGCATGAGCATCTTGTTGGCCTTGTTTTTTATTTCATGAGCACGTTGCGCGTTTTTTTTCGTTTTATTTCGTCTTGCCCAAGCACACCTGCTTTGGATTGCATGGCAGCATATGTGCATACAGGCCAACCTGCATTTTTTTTTACAGGTTGTCGTTAATAACGCTATGCATGAGTTACAAGAGGGTTTGGGTCCTGGATCGGCAATTTTTATAGAACTTGAATCTTGAAATCGCCATCTCCTGAAATCGCCATCTCTTGAAATCGCACATGGGTAGATGATAGAGAGCACCTTGAGATGAAGCACCAAATTCTGAAAACAAGCAATCATTGTAACTGCCTGTTTTGCCTGTACCCCAGTACCGCTACGGCATAGTGGCAAGAGTCGACGAAGGATTACGCAGATGGGTAATGCAAGGAAAGAAAAGACGAGCAAGCGAGAGAGCAGCAGTTCATAAAACAAAGATACTCAAGGACGAACATGAGCTAGAAGACATCTTTCCTGAAGGAATTTCCGCGGAGCCGGCTTTTCTCTGGCTAATAGTCGGCACGGCGTGGCCGACGACCAGGGGGCAAACGCTCTAACCTCACCAAACCGGGCGCAACCGCGTACGTAAGGTAGCAGCAGGTCGGGTGGTTGACTCGACAGGGTCAAGCATGCTACATCGAAGACCCGTCGTATATCTAGTGCGTCAAACGCGTTCTAATCGGTGCGGCGAGCTTCATTGGTTGCTATAT
This sequence comes from Rhipicephalus microplus, assembly GCF_013339725.1. Classification (NCBI taxonomy): domain Eukaryota; kingdom Metazoa; phylum Arthropoda; class Arachnida; order Ixodida; family Ixodidae; genus Rhipicephalus; species Rhipicephalus microplus. Next base: position 106,456,871 of record NC_051170.1, read on the forward strand.
ACAGCGTGCGTGTGATTAGAGGAAAGCCAGATGAATAGGAGAAAGGGGGAGAGGAGGGAGGGAGTACTTAATTATATGCCCGAGAGAGCCAGCCTGTCTGATGCAAGCGACATTCCTGCTCTTTGGCAATCATTCCATGTCCGTCCGTCCCAGCATACCCGCAGGGCACGCACTGGCGGGCATAAATACTTTAACGCGCATAAAAGTGATGCAGTGCACGTGCTCCTGCTTGCACACGTGCTCCTGCGTGTGCTCCTGCACATCCACGCGCCAGAGGGGCCAGAACACTGTGTGCGAAGCGAGAACATAATGACGCCTTGCCGAGTGAGGCGAAGAAACCAGTTGTGAGGCCAGCAGCATCGATGGGTCCCCGCCTTCAGCCGCCGGAGACGGCCTCGGCGGGCTGCCCAACCCCTTTGACCCATGCATGTAGGATCCTTTCTAACTGGCTGGCACGGCTTCGTCGTGTCCGCTCCCGAGTGGTGTTGCCGTGTGGCGGTTTCTTGCCTCAGTTGCAGCACTTTGCGCGGTTAAAGGAACAGCCTGGCATTACCCTCTAATTTACGACCTTCCAGACCTGACTTTTAGGAATATTCACAAAAAAAAATTACCGGCTAAGTATGGTGAGGCTGCGTACTTTTAAGGTCTCTCACGAAACTATGTGGTGTCCCCCAGAGCAGTTTATTGGCGTCTTTGATTTATTGATTTATGTAATTATGTCTCTAAATCGAAAATGATCCAAAGCCATAACGAGGAGTATCACTTTGTAGAATCAAAGAAGCGTTAATGGCAGAGTTTAAATTGCCTCCGCACAGGTTCATTGACACCGATATTTTCGTGAAACAACGTGCGAGGGTTTGTCAACGATGTATCTGCTGGAGGAACACGGGTATCAGCCCTATAACTGCTCTTGCAGTTGCACTGCTTTAAAATCATCGTTACAGAATCAATGTAGCTATCAGTCAGTCCCAGCAACACGTGTAAAGACACTCCTCCAGTAGATGTGTGTAACTCTCTGTACATTTTTTTTCTATACAAACAAAGAAGTGGTACTTAACATGGTCCAAAGCGCCTTTCTGCACATTGAGCGTGACTGGCATTCGTATTTCTAACATATTAAATTGATTTTACTCTCTGTCTTTTGCCATTTCGGCACTGTCAGGAGGCACCGAGGCACTGACAGTCGTAAAAACAAATAAGCCCTGCGTATGAATAGTCATACTAAATTAAGTGTAATGAAAAATCTGATAGACCCCGCACTCTTATAAAGAAAACTCAATACCAAGCTTTACGTAGGTCCTATAGGATGTAACTCAAGTGCTATATTACATTAGTTTACTGGCATCAGTACGACTGCTTGTTTGTTTACCTTTCGCTACCTTCATAGAGAGCAAGGGGTTTAAGGTCAGGGACCAAGTCAGCAACACTAAATGACGTTAGGGTGACGCTTGCTGAAGTTTTTGGCAATAGTCTGAAGTAGCTTGAAATTTGATGCAATGGTACAACCATAGCTAGTTAATCACCGGTTGATGCGCTCCACATTGTCGATATCTAATAAGTATAATAAATTGGTTAATTCCCTTGATTACCCAATCTGAACGTTCATTCTCGGTCACTTGCAAGTATTATTATCGTTTCTGAATTCAACGTGGTTGTATGCAAGATGAAGTCACAGAGTTATGGTATTATTATCGGCAGAGAACAGTAGGTCAAGCAATACCGTCATTCAACACGCAAGGGAAAAAAACACAAAAAAACGTCGACAGAGAAGTAACGCATACCATATTATCGGGCAACAAAAGTCGTATATTTGATGTTTGCAACATGTGTTATAGTCAGCGTGGCAGTGCATATTCACTGTCGCCACGTGTAATACTTCTCAGAGTATTCCTTTTGCGTCCTATCGTCATTTAGGGCTTCGAACCTGTTGAAGGACGAACACGTGCGGCCTATGCCAACCGAACTTTCATACATTGAATGTTTAAAAATAATGATAAAGAGAGAGGAAGGAAGAGAGGAACGAGCTACCATAGCACAGACTTCTTGATCGTCATCCCAAGGTGTATATTTATGCCCATGTCCGCCACGTCTATTTTGTCCCTCAAGTTCATGCATACAATCACGCGGATGTCCTCTGTATGCAGGACGAAGGCCTTTCTCATTGATCTTCACTGAACCCCATCACGTCCGAGCAGAGTTTATTTTATCCCTGGGAACGTCCTTGTTAGGTCGTCCCAACTGACTCGTCGTTTTCAGATTATTTCCCATCCCTTGCATGGTGTCCACTCTGTAGCACCGGTTGTCTGTCCTGTGCATCGAGCCCAGGTCTATTTGTTTTTCATATTATTAGCCAGGATGTCAGCTACTCCTGTTTGTTGCCTTATCCATTCTGTCCTGTATAGGTCTACTTCTCACTGCCACATGCATTTAATTGATTGATATGTGGGGTTTAACGTCCCAAAACCACCATATGATTATGAGATACGCCGTTGTGGAGGGCTCCGGAAATTTCGACCACCTGGGGTTCCTTAATGTGCACCCTAACCTGAGCACACGGGCCTACAACAGTTCCGCCTCCATTGGAAATGCAGCCGCTGCAGGCGGGATTTGAGCCCGCGACCTGCGGGTCAGCAGCCGAGTAACTTAGCCACTAGACCACCGCGGCGGAGCTGCCACATTCATTTAAAGCTAGCACAATATTTTATGAGGCTGTCTAATCAGCACCCATATCTCTTGTTGTTAATGTGTTTACATTTACGCCATGCAAAATTATTCATATTCTAGCATGACTGAGTTATTTAAAAACATTTGCTGGTTCTTGGGTCTGTTTCTCTTTGGGAGGGCTTTATGCGAAAAATAATCAGTAGGCTATTGCGAGTGGACATTAATATAAATTGCTACACGAAGTACCTGGCTTCATGATTGTTCAGCGAACTGGGAGCGCGGGAAGAACACAGACACGAAGCAAAGAGTAGGCACACAGCACGAGCTGTGTGCTGCGTGCCTCCTCTTTGCTTCGTGTCTGTGTTCCTCCCGCGGTCCCAGTTCGCTGGACAATCATGATTTACCAACTAGCCCACCTTTCCATCCATAGAATACCTGGTTTAGTTTTCCTACAGAAATGGCAGAAAAAAAAAAAGAGTTGACGATAGAAACCAAAGACGCCCTCGGAACGAGGCAGCCTTGAAATCACTAGCAACTCAAACATCTTTATTCGAACATCATCTGCTGCGCCTGTGGACCAGGTAAACAAAGAAAACGAACAAAAAAGTTAATTCCGCGCACTCCCAGTTGGCGTAATCTGACTCGGCTCGTGTTGCGCCGAAGAAATGATACGCGTTGCCGACCGCGCTTTCCATTGTGCAGACTGCCGTGAGAGGGAAAGGGAGAGCGCCCGCCGCAAGGCACCCCTCCAGGTATACGACAGATTATCCGTACGCAGCAGCAGCAGGGGGGCCTCCACCGGTTGTTTCTCCCGCCCGCGGTCTTTGCCTCTTTGCGTGGGCTAACGAGAGGAAGCATAAAGACAAAACTGCCAGGTATGCGTCTACGGCGCTCATTGGACCGCGCCTGCCACGTGACCCATCTCGACCGGCGTCCCGGCAACCGAGGAAGCCATCGCCGAGTGCGACCGGGAGGCTCACGTTGCCGAATGGATGATGACGCGCCTGCAGTTCCTGCGAAGCGGCTGCGTCGCAGGCACGCATTAACAATGTGACAAGTGAGTTGTACCGTTCGGGTACATGTTCTTTTCTGGGGACAGTTCACGTTTTTCGGAATTCGTCGCCTCCGTTCTGTCGTCCTCGAGTAGCTGTTCCTTGTTGTCCGCCCAGAAATACGCAGTTCATTCAAACGTCCCATCAGTGTGTTCTGAGCTAGAGTAGACATTAGAGAGAGAGAGAGGACTGACCAGCCGTGAGATTCTGGTTCTTCTGAGAAAATCATGTCATTACGGCGCTTTCTTCGCTACAGTGACGTTGGCAGATATTTGTTTCTATAGGGAGGAAACGGGATACATGTCTTTGGTCTCAAGTGGGGCCGAGCAGGCAGGTGACGTTTTACGCTCTGTATCCCATGAAAGAAAAAAAAAAACAACAGTGGGGTGGGGGTGGCATTTTCGCGGTAATTTACCCCGTTGCTACGCCACTGGCTTCATGTTTACGGCCTGGCAGAGGTGAAGGGGTAGCGATGAAGGAAAAAAAATAGGGTAAATAGGCTGCCGTTCGCGACCCTACTCATAATGCGGGGAACAGTTAAGTTGAGTTGAGTAAAAAAAATATAGACGTAAAAGGCACGAGTCTTGATAATACATGCATAACAAAATGCAGGCGAAGTCTGGAACCTAGGTTAGCTCATTTCCAGCATTGCAGAGGAGGAGGAAGCAACAAAAAGGGAGAAGGCAGGGAGGTTAACCAGAAAGACATCCGGTTGGCTACCCTACACTGGGGGATAAAGGAAGGGGACAAGAAAGACGAGAAAGAAGGAAGAGAGGGAAAAAAGGGGGTGGGAGAGAGACTGACAGTAATTTCACTGCAGCGTGTAGAACTCTACCGCATGTCAGAGGCGTTCACACAAGCCTGTCTTTCTCAGGAAACGCAGCAGGGCTTTCACTGCCTTGTGGGCTGTCGAGGCATGTGTGCGTTGCTGTAATAGCACCTGCACAGAAAGAGGCCGATCATCAGGTCGCCGCATTGCGTTGGCAAGTACTTGTCTCTCTGAGGCAAATCTAGGACAATGACACAGCAGGTGTTCGATATTTTCGTCGGTGCCGCAAACATCGCACGCCGCACTGTCAGTAATTCTGATTAACGTGGTATAAGCTTTCGTGAAAGCAACTCCCAGCCAAAGGCGATAGAGAAGCGAAGCTTCACGTCGATGTAGGCCGGGTGGAGGCCGGAGTTGCAGTGAAGGGTCGAGCTCGTGTAGTCGTGTACGTCGTATGCTTGGTGTGTTCCACTCAGTCAGTGTGAGACTGCGGGCCAGTTGACGAATCTGCCTCGCCGCATCCGCTCTTGAAAGCGGTATCGGAACGCTGTTCGCTTCTTTATGTGACGTGCGAGCAGCATGATCTGCAGAATCATTGCCGCCGATACCACTATGCCCAGGTAACCACTGAAAGACGATGTCATGGCCTTTTTGTATTAACAGGTGGTGAAGTTTCACGGTTTGGTAGGTCAACTGGTCGTGCCATCCGCGTCGGAGAACTGATATCAGGCACTGTAACGCTGGTTTTGAGTCAGAAAACACAGCCCATTTACCTGGTCTTTCTTCTGAATTGATGTGTTCCAGTGCATTGCGCAGAGCCTCGAGTTCTGCCGTCATTGAACTTGTCACATGTGAAGTCTTAAAACACCGAGTTATCCCTTGTGATGGTATAACCACTGCTCCACCTGAACTAGACGGCGTAGTAGAGCCATCCGTGTAAATGTGCACGTGGTTACTGTAGTTTTCTTCCAGTAGGAATAGACTCAGTTGTTTCAGGGCATGTGTCGGTAAGTCCGATTTTCTCCTCATTCCTGGAATCATTAAGTGAACTCGCGGCCGGCTCAAGCTCCAAGGAGGAAGCAGTGGCTTTGATGCAGGTGCGTATGTCTCAGCAAACGATGAACGATGCTTGGAGACAATAGTGCCGTATGTCGTGCGGGGCCTTTCAGCAGCTAGGCTCGCCAGGTGGTGAGAAGGGGTCCTGGCATAATGCCTGAGGTGCATGCGCATTGTCTCGGTAATAATATGCGTATTTATCGAGTGATCTTCAGCGATGGCAATGGTTTCAGCCGTTGAAGCACTGCGGGGTATTCCAAGGCATATCTTAAGTGCTTGGGCTTGAATGCTCTGAATTGCGCGCAGGTTGGTCTTGCCGGTGTTAGACATTGCAGGTAAGCTGTACCGTAAGAATCCGATAAACAGCACTCTGTACAGTTGTAGCATGGATGGTATGGGCACTCCCCAATTTTTTCCTGCAAGGAATTTGAGCATGTGGCATGTTGCGATCAGCCGCTTCTTCACATAGTTCACGTGTGGAGTCCACGACAGGTTTCTATCTATTATGACTCCCAAGAACCTGTGGCTTCTGCTGAACGATATGTATTCTTCATTAATTGATATACTGTAAGCAGACATTGGTTTCCGCGTGAACGCTACCACTGCACATTTTCCGCAGGACACCTCGAGGCCTTGTTTACGAAGATAGCATGACGTCGTTGTAGCAGCCTTCTGAAGGCGGGCGCGAAGCTGAGGCCTTGTCACACCTGATGTCCAAATTCAGATGTCATCAGCATAGACAGAAAGTTCTACAGTGCTAGGTAGCTGCTCGACTAGACCAATGAGAGTTAGGTTGAAAAGGGTAGGGCTTAGCACTCCTCCCTGAGGAACTCCTCGGCTGCTGTAATAATCAGGTGTTGGGCCATTCGCTGTCATCACGTAAAATGATCTCAGCTGTAAGTAGCTGTACACCCACATATATATCTTGCTGAAGGACTAGCATAAACCTATGGGATGATACGAGGCCAGGCTCCCAATAGTTTTTTTTCTAAATAAGCCCGCCACCAAGTCCAGCTATAGCGATGAGAATATGCGGTTGTTTTTCAAAGTGGGAACAGGGCCAAATGGCGTCGTTGACTGTGTGTACGCATTTGCAGCGTGTCGTGGGAAATGGCAAATGATCATAAACGCAGCACGCGTAATATCATTATGTAGCGTAATCAACACAGCCAGTGCGACATCAAGTTTGCCGTTGCAGTGCATCTTGCAAGCGTGAGTGACAAAAGCAGCCCCTTATTATTTATTCCATGTCAAGTATACTGCTTACAAAATCGAATTTCCCACACCAATGTCGATCCACGGGTGAACGATCCTGAGACCATCCTATGATTGTACACATGCTGATGTAACTTGCATGACGTCCACAACACTTCAAAAAAAAAAAAACAACTGGCGGATGAGTGATAAAATGGGTGCGGGGGGGGGGGGGGTAAGTGCAGAACTATAAGACGAGTACCGCTTTGTCCAGGTAGTAAATCTGCACACGTTGTATATCAGGTGCTATACAAAAATAACAGTTGAATTCTTCAGCACGACTTTGTTCTAGAAGAACTATAGTAGTACAACCAACTGTGATTTGAAGTAAGCTGCTGTTTCATGTAAAAAAAATTGCTGGGCTCCAAGAAGTCAGCCATCCATGCCACTGCCTAGTGCAAACGTCAAACTGATAGTTGCACACACAAAATAATTGAGAAAATAACATGACATGTGGTCATCTGCGGCCGATTGTGGCCAATGTAAACGAAGAATAGGTGATTGATTCTGCTTGGACGATGCATATATCGTGGGCCCGACAAATAAGGCGAAAGTTCTTGTGTTGTGGGATATCAAGCAATGTCCGATAATAACAATGATGAATGACTACTTAAACAAACACGAAATTAAGACGAGATTTTTCATCCGCAGAAAAGTAGCCTATTGGCAATTTGTAGTTTTCCTGTATAAAAAAAAAAAACGCTTTCCTGAGAACTGTTGACGAAAAAGATATTTTCGTGCGCTGTACTCACATGGATGTTGCCTACTGGTGCTGTTACATCGTAGGCGAGCAGGACCCCACACTCGGACCTTGACGGTGTGCCTATTGCCTCGACACGGCTGGAAAATAATAGGAAAGACGTTTGGGACAATCCACTTAAACTGGACACGACTTAACCATGCTCGTTCAAACAGAAATTAGCCCTCAGGAATAATTATTCAGCGCCTACAGTACGGCAAAAGGTGCTTCCGAACAGACGAACACAACTTCACTTTTCACTTTGAACTTGGGCGATCCAATTAGCTTCTGCCATAAATGGCACATAACTTATTCAGAACGCTGTCTGCGACGTAATGAGAAAATGGAACTACGGATCAGCGAACGCATATGCAACCACTCGCTTGCCCGAGCGCTAATGTCTATTTGGTACTCGCTGAGGACTGTTTGTGCAAGAAACAGTGGTTGCCGGAGTTTGTTCAAGTGATGGCTGCCAAGTGGTTGGTGCTAAACGACTCTGAACTGCTCAAGTCACGTATAGAAATCCGCTGCAGATGTCATCTGTGCAACACATTTCATGAACGCATATAAGAAAGATCGCAGAAGTCACTCAATTAATATAAATTCTCAATAAAAATTGCAATTGGGCTGTGTGGTGATTGGCCTTATAAAATGAAAAACAAAAAAAGAGCTACATATGTATTAGTGAATGCGTGAACAAACCAAAACTTTTTTTTGTGTACAAGAGGAATATCGTCCGAATAGGATAAAAGTCATGAGGGAGGTACACAAAATTAAATGCAGTCAGAATAGGAACTAGCAGACATTGCGTGTCCAACAGGCACGAGACGTATAGGTGATTGGAAATGTGCTGAACATGAATTAGGTATGTTCATTGCATTAGAACGCGCTAAATGAGATGACAGTTACCACGTATTGCAGATTGTAGTACTGCGTTTTACGTACTTCATTATAAGGTATAGTCTACCTAATAGACCGGAGATGATGGCCATGGCTCCCTCGTGCATTATATTTCTGCCACTCACATCCGAAGTCTATAGTGTGCACTGCACCGTACGTCAAATAATGTTTTTGGTTGCTTCTTCTGTGTTAAATGTGTATAAGGAGAGGTTGGTGCCAATGCGTGGCGCAAGCTACTCCTCAGCTCTTGCACAACAGTCGTCATCGGATATTAAAAAAAAAAAACACATAGGCACATATAGCAAAACACTGCGCCTAATTAAAAAAGAACTCACAAGTATTCACGGCATTGGAATGCCCACACAGAACACGAAAGTTCACTAAAATGTTGTAAAAGATGATCATAACTCTTGGCAGCAGTCTCTGAAATCAGCCACTGAAAGCAGTGACTGTAACGGCAACAAATAGGCTTTGACAAAGATTTCTCTGCCAAAATGGAAACACAAGAATACTGTAGCCAAACATGCTGGTTAACAATAACGTGAAGCCATTTTTTTTTTCCTCATTTAGTACTTTTGTGCTATTTTTGATTCGTCCAGAAATTGAATGACTGCACGCGCAACAGTGCTTGGTAGGTTTCCTTCTGGTCATGGGCCCAAAATTTTTTGCTATTCATTTCATGTTTATCTACGTAAAAGCACAATTCCAAGCGAGACATGCGTGCTGGTGAAGATAGTGGCTTGAAAACAAAGAAAAAGGTAACCGACTGTGGATACACTGTGTCCAGAGGCGTTTCCATTTCAAAGAAGTTTTTTCGTCACCACACGGGGAAAGCAAATTCACGAAGACGTGTGAAGGCTAACGTATTTTAAGACCAATTCGCCCAGGTGACAGTACAGGTTGGTGACATATGTTGGTACAGTTCCCCAGTCTTTCGGCGTTAACCCTCATCTATGTTTGAGTGGGTTTCTTAATGGTAAATGCTACAGCAGGGGCACATTAAGGCAATTTGTGCGGTCCTAACATGCATGTTCCATAGGAGAAATAAGGAAACTGAATTAGTTATATTTGTTACTTAAGACGAAGGCATTCGTTGTTGCATGTCAAGTAAGGCATATTATTAACTTAATAGGCTACGCCAAGAAAAACAATAATTTTTAATATAAATTTGCCAAGTTTGGTCATATTTAAATGGGATCATAGGTTGTGGCTCAACTGAAGTAAATTTTCGCCACATTTTGAACTTAACTCAATGAATGTTGATAAGTATACCCTTGCTTATACACCGTGAAATGTAAGAAGAAAATTGTATTTCTGATTGAATTTATGAACAATTATGTAGAACTTAACAGTTGCATTTTCATTTTGCATTGCCAGCTTCTGAGGTAGCAATATTAACAATATTGGCTCTGGGAAACCTTTAAACAGGTAAACTTGCCTTCGCATACAAGTCTGTACATGACTTATGCTGTTAATAAAACACGAAGCGTAGTTACATACTCTGTGCAATGGCAGCATTTATTAAGGAAGATTTGAAAATCACATTTCGCGTTATTTTTTTTTTCTGCAAGAAATCTACCAGTATACAGCAAACCACACCACAACATTATACAAATGGAATAAAGAAAAGAGAGCGGCAGGGACGATGACACGAACTTCAAATGATCATACAACACTGGTTGTTTCCTCGCAATCAATGGTCTGAAAGCTCAATTATATGCCTATTTGTGTATACTGTGAGCTCCAGTTGCGTTATTCGAAGACACAGTCAATATTTGAAGACACAATTAACACTACCCCCTCCGTGATTATAGTAGCCCTAAATGAAACGACGTTCATATATTAGTTAAAGAGTCAGTGTTTCGGTATGAGTATAACTCACTGATATTCGCTGAACACAAGAAGATGTCGTTTTTATGACCTCGAGCTGTACGAAACGGGCGGTGCACAGGACGTTTATGCATGGCTGACTTCAACCGCGTGCGGCAAATGAAAAAAAAAAAAATCACAATTTTTATAGCGAGACATAGACACTTCCCTACAGTATGTAGTGCAGCAAATGAAATCGAGTATACATAAATAGACTATGTAGACAATTTAGGCTAAGTATTTTAATAACTTCGCACTATTAAACTTGCATCACGTTAGGTGCTACTGAGCTTTTTTTTTACATATTTATACTTGACAGCGCTGTGTAATTTATATTCCATGAAGTTCGCTTTTCAAAATGTTTCATACTTTTACACAGAGTAATGTAATTATTTGTATTATTTTTTCGGCGATTTCGTTTGCTGTTCCGATGAGATTCGAGGAATAAAACAAACACAGCGAGGTTATCACGACCCTTCTTTTTAAAATCTAAACACAGGCAGGACGCGAGAAGAATACCCGATATCGCACAATTAATAAATATAATTTCATTTTTGTTATTATGCAATGTATTTTAGAGCAACTTATTGCCGAGTTGCACACATGCGCATGAAAGTCTTCCTCGCTCAGCTGTGAACACGCTATAACTGTAACTTCCTTTCACACAGCATTCAGGCCAAAATCACTGAAACTAGAAACTAAAAAATGGCAAGGCGTTTGCTTGAACATGAATCTACGGAGCCTTGGAGATATTTGCGACCGCACTTCATTGATCTAATGATTGACAAGGACTACAAAAACCATATGACACGTTGGTTAGTGTTCGATTCCATATATAAACATGTATTAAATATAGCAGCAGCGTAACCTGTGGTTAAATAAGCTGCACCTTCAGGCTAGAATGCATACCAAGCACGCCATATTAATCAGATTACTTGCGTTATGCTGAGCTTTGCGGTTTCTGAGCGTTGGGTCCCTGTCGAGTTCTGGTAAAATTATGGGTACATTAACGCACGAGATATTTTTTCGTGAAAGTTATTAAGGTTCATCGAAATGTTCCCGTCTGGACTCATTGTTTTATTATGTGAAGTTTTGCGCGTTCTTTTTATTGACTTGCTCTTAGTGAATCTGCTCTTAGTGAACTGTTGAATTACGATGACTGGTTTCATTGTAGCCCCATTACTCGATGCCTTAGGGTCTGTAAGGTATTTTTCAATAAATAAATAAATAAATAAATAAATAAATAAATCAATAAATAAATAAATAAATAGCGTCTATTGCACGTTTTCACTTTTATTACCAAACTCCTGCTTTCAAATATTTACGCTCCACTGGCCGGCAGTCAGCATCACCTATTTCAAATGAAAAAGTTGTAGTTACTAGACATAACTTCACACAAAAAAAGAAGAAAACATTCGTGAAAAAGTTCTCATAGATAGTGACATATATATATTTTTTATCACTGCACGGGATTCTCAGAACATGAGGTCAACAACATTAGGCCACATAAGAATCTACCTTGTTCTTTTCCACCATGTTTCGGCACGGTCATAGATTTGCCCTCATGCATGACCTCTAATACCTAGTACCTCATACTTCGTCGCTCTTCCTTTCGTTGCTCTTCAAACGAGACAACATTCGTGCTTGGAATCGCGGTTTTGACTCAACATTTGTGCATTTGCATTGACCTCTTTTAGTTGCCTTTTGCAGGTGCGTCCATAAGACGACTGCACGTAATATTAATTCAAAAGAGAATACAGAAAAGAGAGTCCCGCCGTTGTGTGTCGTTATCGCAAAGAGAACGAGCTAAAGCGAGCCCTGGCCAGAAACAAAAGAGAGTGCCGATGTGGCGCGACAAAAAATACCATGATCGATATCTCCTTGACACCAGCCGTGTAGCAAACACGGCCGCCATGAAAACATGGCCATAACAAGGAGGAGCCACCACCGGTCTTCGCCCTCCGCCCTACTCGTCTACCCATCCCTTTTACTAACTTGCTTTTCGCAAAGCTGCTGAGTGAGGCGTCGAGGGGACCCCATGCGGAGAAGCGAGAAAGCTCGAAAAACACGACGGCGTCGCCATCTACGAAGGGAGCCATGAAGAACCGGGCGATAACTACGAGAATGCCCCGAGGAGTGGCGCTGCCCCTATGTCTGCTCCCTGTATGTTGTATACATTCTTGAAGATTGTTTCTTTGCGGATGAGCTTCTGCCTTTTGTAGCCGTACGTTCGCGACCGGATGTTTACGACTACGTACAGTGACGTTAGATGCAGACGTTTGCACTGGTAACAACTGCTCGATGACTCGGAAGCTGGCGTCTCATTACCAGGTGGTCGAGAGCCGCGTGTTAACAAAATACGTTTCACCGCAACCTTGCTCAGGGTCTTCCAGCAATCGTTCCATACGTTACGAGAAAGATCCATTGAGCGAGCAGCATAAAACTGAATTGTCGCGTCCTAGTTCATCACAAAAGGGAGACCGATTGCTATCAGATATATATACAGACGACACACCGTGATGTAGCTATTCTTGTTATCTAGTAGAGAAAATAAACCCAATCGTTCTGACAATTAATGGTCATAGTTGTTTTGTAGTGCCTGTTAAAGCACCCAACAGCTACCGCCCCCTACTAGTACCATCCCGGATTTCTTTCTTTTCTGTGAGTGCTACCTTGCTCGAATAACTAATTTAGAAAAAAGGGAGAAACATGCAACGGTTGGCTCTCATGACTATATTTACGTGGAATGACCGTTAGGTAGAAGATTAGGTTGCGGGTGTTTTTAATTGCATAGTGTTTGTATATTGTTAGGTTAAAGAAAGTGAGTAAAAATCAGTAATCAGGGGGTTTTGCACAAAATTAATCGTGCGTTCAAGCAGTCACTAAACATATATATGTTAAAGCTATTTTCTTCAACTTTCTTTTCATATGCAATGCTTATGCTTCGTAACGCATATTGATTTGTGCCCCACAGCTTCAATGAAAAAGTTCGGTGAGATCTTTCGGTAAAACCTCATCCGGTGCTCGCCACAAATATATCACTTATAACTAACTGTGCAGAGTGTTTCAGAAGTGTGAAAAGCGCGTAATTTTTTTTCGCAGACTATCGCACAGCGAGATACGCTTTCTTTTTATAAAAAGAAAGGCTGCCACAAGCAGGGTGAGTGTGCTCCATTTCCAAAAACGAAACGGTTCTTATCATACGCCAGTTTTAAAAGCTATATGAAAAAAAGCATGGCTGAATGAATCGCGAGGAGCTTCTCTCACAAATAATATATCTGAAGCTTGTTGTCATTATACAGAATCAGATATTAGCGCAAAGCTCCAGCATTGGCTAATTCTTAGCCTTTGTGTAAGTGGAGCATACAGCTCACGTGATCGGGCATGGAAAACCATGAAAGACACAGGATGGGGACAAGAAACGACTGAGCGAGGCACTGAAACATGGTCACTTACTGAAGAAACACCGTTGCTTCAGTGAATCAGAAACACCACGTGTGCACCAGAAATCGGTCTCAAGGCCTGATAGAAAGCGCAGTACCTATAGGTAAAACAATTGTGGGTCATGCAAAATAACGATTCCTGAAGAACTACAAAAAAGCGTGGTCATATTCGTACACTTTCAATCAGGTTCTTGTTAAACACTGGATATATATCCCCAAAACCAAACGAAGAACCTCCGGTTTCCAGACTTTATCCAGTACTTTAAGCGCGACCTGATAAAGAGTGCGCATTGTCGTGGCTGTCTCGAAAATCTCTCCCTTTATATACAGGCGCATTGTTTCCTTTGATAATCTTGGTTTCGCGAAACGTTTTGCCGCAGCCCTGCACAACCACAACAGTGAGCTGTCGGATTAGGCTCCCCGGGAGTTTTTTTGTAAATTTTTTACGAGAATATTTATATACGTGATTTAGCGTGTCTTAGCGCTGGTGGTAATACTTCAATTCTGTGGTATTTAAGATTACGTGGTGTTAAGTGTACCACAGTCAGTGCTTGAGTATCTCTCTGTGTCCTGTAAAATCGTGAGATGATCATAACGGTCGATACGTACGTGTGCTACAGATTCAAAAGGCGACTTGCTGACCGCGTTGGTCGGATATTTCTGTAATTACCATGTAATAGTGCTAAAATACACTAATATTGTATCTAGCATTCTGAAAAACACAAAAAAAAACCATCACATAATCCTACTGAAACGTTCTACATGTCACTCCATGAATTTCGTATGCTTCAGTGAGAACAATATAGAAAATAAAGGTAATATATTTATTTGTGCCTATTCTGCAAGAAAACGCGTGCAATTATCGGAATAGCATACGAAGCGTTTTGAGTAGCTTTAAGCGGGAGCTCAACATTAAAATTTGTCGCGCATGTCACAAGCCGGTGTGAATGCTTTTTTTACGCTATAGATGGCTTCATTTGAAATTACTGTTGCCGCCAAACTGAATGGCTGAATAACCTTACAGGGGACGGAGAAAACAACATGAACAACACATTTGTCGGAAATATCTAAAATTAAGAGACACGCTCATGTAAGTAGAAAAAAAACTTCGTGCTCCTTCTAACTATCCATTTCTCGAGAAAGGACTAGCCCTTTCAATTTTGACGAAATTTCACGCGCGAAGGTTGAGAATCTGAAGTCAACAGAAAAACGTAAGCAAATAGTCATTTCCAATCGCCCAGCTTGGGCCATAGAGCCGAAAAGCTGCTTTCGTAAACTCGATTCTAGAGTGCCGAGAAAGCTGCAGCCAGTTTTGTCGGCTTTGAACGGAATGAAAGACCAGGCGAAAATGCTTATTTTCGGCTGAGGCTCAAACGCCCAGGCAACATGGTAAGAATGTAAAAAAATATCAAAATCATGACTTCCGCACTGTTCCACGGCAATGATCTTTTATTAAGACACAACTTACCTTATCCCGTATGTAAAAAAAATGCAGAATAACCGTTTGCACTATATTTATATTTTTTTAATAAAAATGTGTATAAATAGGTCCGCAGCTGTCGCGCTTATCTTCTTTACACCACGATGCTGTATTTTTTTTTTTACTGCTGAAGAAATATTACTCTTCTAAACGTCAAATGATTCTATTACGGTAAGCCGTAACTACGAGTGGCAGCCGCCAATCACAACCCTCGTTTCCGTCCCTATTACGCAGGTGAGACCGCTGGCCACTACGTCGACCTCAGCACCAAAGCAGCCCGTAAAACCTGGAGCCGTGACGACGATGCCAACAGGTCAAGTTCGGGCAATCCCAGCAACACGAAAGCTGCGCCAGCGCCCCCTCTCCGAAAGGCAGCCCTTGCCTGTCTCATAAACTTCGGGAACGGCCCATAAACAGGGTGTTTTACAACCGATTCTTTCTCCCTTTCTTTTCTTTGTGCTTGCCTTTGCTTTAACGCGGCCGCCTCGCTTGGAACAGCCGTTCATATTCCCCCAGTGTATATACTGTTCGCTACTGTGTGTGGCCGTTTCACGGTGGTATTACTACGGGTGGCGGTTCCGACGCAATATCAATGGACGGGGACGCGCTGTCAACAGTTCTAACCGATCGAAAACGAGTGTATACGCGCAATAGCTGTGACAGACCGTTACAGTGATTCGCAAGGGGGAGGGAGGTGAAAAGATAATACGTGGCTCCGCATGTTAACCTTTTTTTTGTTTTTTTTAGGAAGCGCAATATAAGACATGTGTGTAAAACGATTTCTGCTTGACATATATAGGCAATCTCCGACATCATCCAGCCTGCACCAGCGGCTACGTCAAGGGAATCGAACGACTTCCTTGATGTATGCCTTAACTTTAACCTATCTCAAGTTCTTACAGAACTAACCCGCGTTACCGATAACTGCCAAAACATTCTGGATCTTATATTAACCAGCTATCCCGAGTGCGTGTCCTCCATTGCATACCTGCCTGAAATCAGTGACCATAAAGTCATTCATGCTGACTTCGTGATTTAGCCTGCTTTAGCCCCGACCATAAAAAAAACTATCCGTTTGTATGGTAAAGGAAATTACGAAGCAATTAACTCTGAACTAACAAATTTTTACTCCACTTTTGACACTGCCTTTTCTCATCATAATGTAACCGAAAACTGGTTGATTTTCAGAGATAAGCTAAACGAAATGGTTGATAAATACATTCCCCAAATTAACATCAATCCTAATACCGCCCAACCCTGGTTCAATAAAGCACTGAAACGATTAGAAAACAAGAAAAAACGCTCCTTCCGCGCAGCCAAGTCCCGTAACACCCCTGATGCATGGAACAAGTACAAAGCCGCCGAATCTGCTTATCTGCAAGCCATACGTCACGCCAAACACTCATTCTTCCATTCGGAAGTACCGAACATGCTTAAGAACAACCCCCGAAAATTCTGGCAAGTCATCAACCCACAGGACACGCGCAATATAACACTACGTAATGAGTTAGGGGATGCCCTAAGTGACACGGAATGTGCACGCGTGTTTAACGCCGCCTTCGCATCCGTTTTCACCCAAGAAACTGAGTTGTCATTTACCATCCCTCATGCGAACTTTGAATGTACCATGCCACCAATTACGTTTTTTTCCAGCGGTATTTCATCACTAATAGACAAAATCAAACTTTCTTCTTCAGCTGGTGTAGACAACATTACATCCAAACTCCTGAAAAATACTAAACATATCTGTGCAGCGTATCTGTGTCTACTATTTTCACAATCAATTTCAACAGGAATGCTGCCTCCAGATTGGAAGCACGGAAAGGTCGTTCCAGTCCACAAATCAGGTAACAAACAATCACCGTTAAATTATCGTCCCATTTCATTAACCAGCGTACCCTGCAAACTCCTCGAGCATATCATCTACACACATATCATGGACTTCCTTGATTCCAATAATTTTTTTCATCCTGCGCAGCATGGCTTTAGGAAAGGGTATTCGTGTGAAACGCAGCTAGCTATGTTTGTTCACGACCTGCATGTTAACCTCGACTCTAACCTTCAGACTGACGCCATCTTCATCGATTTCGCAAAGGCATTTGACAAAGTTCCTCATGAGCGCCTACTACTAAAGCTTGCCGCGTTGAATTTAAATTATGACGTATTAGCATGGATTAAAGAATTCTTAACTAATCGTTCGCAATCAGTTTCCGTCAACAATCGAATGTCTAACACTACCCCCGTAACCTCAGGTGTCCCTCAAGGGTCTGTCCTAGGCCCGCTTCTGTTTTTGATTTACATTAATGACCTACCATTACATGTGTCTTCTAACATACGCATGTTTGCAGACGACTGCGTTATTTATCGTAAAATAAACAACGTTTCGGATAACACGTCTCTTCAAACTGACCTACTAAGCTTACAGGATTGGTGTAACCTTTGGCTAATGGAACTCAACCCTAACAAATGTAAAACTGTTTCCTTTCACCGCCGTCGAAATCCGATAGTATTCCCGTACCAAATTGCTGACACAAACCTCGAATTAGTTCCTTCCTATAAATATCTCGGAGTAACCCTTTGTAGCGATTTAACCTGGGCAACGCATATTACGAACATCATTGCATCTGCTAACAAAACACTCGGGTTTTTAAAACGCCATTTGCGTCACGCTCCTAATAATGTCAAATTACTAGCTTATCAATCTCTCGTAAGGACGAAGATAGAATACGCATCAGCCATTTGGAGCCCACATCAAGCATATCTCATCAATCAACTCGAGTCACTTCAAAATCGAGCCACACGATTTATTCATTCTACGTACTCTTACGACGTCAGCATATCAGCACTGAAAACAGAATCTGGCCTATCATTGCTTGCATCTCGTCGCCGCATTTCTAGTCTCTCCCTTTTTCACAAGTTTTTTTACAGCTCGCTCGGCAGGCCACCATACATTCTTCCTCCGGCACGCATCTCCCATCGCACTGGTCACCCGCAACAAGTTGAGCGGCCGCGTACGCGCACCGTCACTTTTTCGTCCTCATTCTTTTTTCGTGCAGCTACGGACTGGAACGGCCTTTCTAACGAAATCACCGCCATAACCTGTCCTACCACCTTTTTGAACACCGTAACAAATTACCTTGCATTGTAAAAAAAAATGGCTTTCACGTTTTCACATATGTACCCACCCCTTATGTAATACCCCTTCAATGGGGTCTTTAAGGTAATAAAATGAAATGAAATGAAATATAAAAATAAGATAAGCTCAAGGAAGCGCTTACGATATCTGCCTAATGTAGTCGCATTTTTGGTGATCTGTTCCGTAACTCATATAAGTCACGAACGCAATAGTGTTCCAAAAGCCCGGTCAGTTCATAATTCTGAATGATTTAGGCCAATTTAGCACAACAAAGATATAACGAACTTACATATATATTTCGCCGCGGGTAGCATTCTCGGTGTTACCGAATGTTACCAAACGAGCAGAGGTCACTCAATCCACTGCTATTTGGTGCCAGTGCATATACTGAGGATGTCAGTCGAATAGGTGGCGAAACATCTATGTAATAATTGTTAGATTTTTCATTGCGTTAAATCGGCATAAATATTTTAGAAGCAGAAGTCACGAAACACGTCATCTCCCAACATCGCACTTTGCCTAACAGTATTGGGGGCGAAAATGATTGAGGCCCATGTGCTCATATCTATAGGTGCCCGTCAAAGAATCCAAGGTGGTCGAAATTTCCGAATCCACACCGAGTCTCTCAATCACATGGTGGTTTTGGGAAATAAAACCCCAACAATTACTATTATTATTACATTCAACAGTACCTTTTAGCTTTTACAACGTCGATGAATCTGTTCTACTTGTGCACATTTTTAAAGCGACCTGTTGAGAGAAAAACGATCTAAAAGATTGTTTAAAATGCAAAACGTTATAGAAAAGCATTTATACACGTTATCTTGTCGAGGGTATTGTGACGTGCAGCACACCGCCTCAAATGGTATAAAAGGAACAGCTATAGTTCAATGTTCATGTCGGAAACAAAGCTGCCGAGGGTCCGAAAACTGAGGAAATTCTGAAATAACGCCTCTACCTATGAGATAGCCCCCAAGCGAAATTTCAGCCTCTATAAAACAGCCCAAAATAAAGAAAAAAAAAAGATGTTTGCTTTCTGGGTTGCATGTACATCTCTATAAAAATTACAGCACGATTATCCGAGTCAATCTATGATAAACTGGCCCATACTACAGCGCGTCTTGAATGGCTATCTGACCCAATTCATCATGTACCACAATATACTTACTTCAATGAAAGCCAATGGAGAATTAAGCGGAGAAAGTTATACCATCATCTGTGTTTTCTTTGGATTTAATGTCTGTTGGCTTCCATTATTATTGTGTATAACAGAGAAAAACAACCCCGAATTTGCCCTTCTCTCATTCATACAAGTAGTTCAGGCTTGTCAATTCAAAACTAAGGTGGGATAATTAAAAAAGTGGACAACCGCAGTTTTGAAAACGCTTTTAAGGTGCAGGGGAGGAGGAGGAATAAACTTTATTAGGCCTCCTATGAGGAAGCGTCAAGGGCTTGCCTCAACGCCGCCTCACGGGCATGTTGGGTCGCCCTTTTCAGGTGCAGATGATTTCCTTTACTTTATTTTTTTGGGAGCTAAACTTTTGCGACGTGGTTTCACATAAAGTTGCGTAAAGATAACTAGAAGGTACTCTGGCGCTGTGATCGTTCAGCCACCAGGGGAATGAATGCATTGCACAAACTTGCCTTGGTGCTTGCGGCTTCAAACGCCCTTGTCGCTTTGTTTGTGGCTGTGTCTTGGTTTTGTTTCGTGTAGAACAACGAACCACTGAGAATTTTGTGACCCGATTTGAATTGTCCAACTTAAAAGGTTAAAGCGGTGACGTGCAGCTGCTGACTGTCGTCTCGTGACCAAGCGGCTCCTGGTCCAAATAACGAAGATTAAACAAATCTGTGTACTACCCAATAGTCCCGTGCTGGCTGAAGCTCTGCGCATTGCAGCTTCCATAGACACTAGCACCATAGTTCTCTTTGGTGTGATCATATGAAACTATGTGGTTATTCCGACATCGCTCGACCGTATCACGAAAGAGAGGATGCCAAATCGATTCTAAACAGCTGCTGCTGGTTATGTAGTCTGCGGCACACGTGTTCTGTACTATACTATCTTCTGTCAGCTTTTTTTTTTTTCCCTCGACAGAACCTGTGTCACCGCAAAAGCAACATTACGAACTATAGGCAAACTTTCTTCCTTAGTTATATGTATAGTGCCGGTACATCATAGTTTTCATGTATACAACGCCACTGTTTTAACACTTGTTTGTCGTTGCAAAGTGCCAGAGAGTCCATATATTCTGGTGAAAATTTAAGAGCCACCCCGACACGCACGCATTCCCTTGACAGGCCCCTGTCACGCTTTTGTCTTGCAGGGCACGGTGTTTCCTGGATTCGGCCGTACGAACCACAGGCCATTCTTGCAGCGAAGGGCTGTTTGTTATTAGAGAACGCGCATTCCTTCGCTGGAAGAAGAGTGCGTGGTTTGTGCCAACGTCGAGAATCTTCCCTCGCCATTTCTGGCCAGCTGGTGCGGGCGCCCCACACGTGTGAAGGAGCCGTTTGGCCAGCAAGTGCAACTTCGAAGTGGTGCCTTCACAAGTGTTGTAAGACAACGGGCTACTGGAGCGGCGCTCGCCTATTTATTGCCTTATCACGCATACAGCCCACACAATCCCACACAGGCGTATGCATTTTACGGCCCTCTGTTATTTGTGAACGGTGGCGTCCTGGCATCTCGTATTTACTCACATACTACTTGCGCTAGTTGGCCTTGGGTACTGTTTGTTAAAGCTGGCTATTGTTCCTGTGTAGGTGTTCGGATGTTCTCTACGGCCTCTGAATTTCTCCCGAGACTTTTTAATTATAGAGCGGCACGAATAGTGAGTTTGTGTGTAGGATTCATAATTAGGGTCTATAGACAGCGCTAGACGAAGAATGCGGAAGGAGCGAGAGCCCAAGATATTCCTTGTGTATTCGACGTCTAGCATTGTCAGTGTCAAAATTACGAAACCTAACAAATAGCTTGCTTGTCCGTTATCCTGTTAAGTGTGGGACATTGTATGCGGGTTCCACGTAGCTTATGTCACCACAATCAATACTGCATATGACAAGACAAGATGTATATTGCAGAGGACATGCTTCTATCGATTTGCCCATTTTGTATTTATTCGATGTCGTACAGTATATAAAAACGCAAGAAGTTCATTCCAGAGCCGCAACGTTCTTCGTGTACCCGATTTAGTACCTTCATTTTAATAAATTTCAAACATTAGCACACTTACCTCCGTTAAAGAGTTGGATGCGCGCGGAAGTGTATGGAAACATCTTAGGCACATCAAGGCTTCAGTCTGGGCGCTAATGCTGATTGGGTTCAGGCCCCGAAGTTGTCACAGACGACAAACAAAGGCTGATAAAACATTGTGATTTCGAGTACCACGACTTTACACGAAATTTTATGGCTAACCATAGAGCTGAGAACGACGTCACATTTCCCGTATCAAGGCAACGAACACTGATTTTTTTTTTTTTTTGGAAAGTATATCAGAAAAAGACGATGACATTTTCTAGTTACATGAGGATCATATAGCATACAGCGGGAGCCTTAAACTGAAGCAAAAAACAAGACAAAACAACGTAACACTTTATACTACACTGTAATGACACCGCGAAAACAGTATCGCGCTTCTTGAGCCCATATTTCGTGAGACGCTGACACGAAACTTCCTTTCTTCCGCGAAAAACTACGTTTTACACACTATGGATTATTTCAGAAAACAGAGAACGAATCTTTCAAGAAGCGTAGCTTAAACCACATTTACTGACGGTCATTCTACAAACCCGGATACCCACTATAGCACTGTATAAAGTTCTTGCTTAGAAGATACTGCAGGTCCTTTTTTTAATGCGAAATTACACTAAACAAACGAGCATATTTGTTTTCAGTAACAGCAGGGAAAGCTCTACTTTAAAGAAATATGGGGTTTAATATGGGGTTTACATATATGTAATGAAGGCATCTTTAAAAACATCAGA
The DNA here is from genome assembly GCF_013339725.1 of Rhipicephalus microplus. Taxonomy (NCBI): domain Eukaryota; kingdom Metazoa; phylum Arthropoda; class Arachnida; order Ixodida; family Ixodidae; genus Rhipicephalus; species Rhipicephalus microplus. The sequence continues at coordinate 106,479,220 of NC_051170.1, forward strand.
TTATGTGATTCCTTGTGCTGACTGCAATGAGATGTTCAAACAATAATAAAGGTGCTTTAAATATAAAATATGTGAGATGTTACACACAGTGCACCAAGGAAAATTATTTCTGAGCGCAAAACATCTCCAAATTAAAATTTCATGTACGTTTTTATGGTTATATTTGTTTCCTAAATTTTGTGTGTTTAGACTGAGTATGAGTGTTGATAATCAATACAAATCTTGTATGCACTCACTTAAATATTTTGCTAATGTGAGCAACAATTATGAGTGGCTACAGTGAGGCTTTTTTTTTTTAAATGCACAGGCCAGCAGTTTCAATGGACTCGAGCAAAAACCTAGTTTAGAGCGAGAAGTATTGGTAAACGTAAAATAGAGCATTGCGCTATAGAAATAGAAGTTTGACGTAGGCAAGATTCTGTCTTTTACTTTTTATGATTACAGGCACACATTCCTTGCAAGCGTTGGCACTGGCACCATATCTACCCGAGGCTCAGTGATCAGAAAGTTCTGCTGTGCAACAACGTGGTATGGTAAGTTTAAAGAAAAGGTGAGCTGTTGGCACAAATTTTCGCAAAGAGAAAAAAACTTTTCTACAAATTCACAATGAACATTACCTCTTTGCACGACATCGTAGATTTGTAATGTATACTGTGACCTAAGAGACGTACAGTTATCCACCCGCCACCATGGTACCATACTTACTAAGCTACCCTGGTATCTCAACAAGCATGGTGTTGCCCCACTAAATAAGTTCGAGGGCCTAGGTTCGTTTCTCGGCCACAGCGGCTGCACTTCGATCAGTGAGAAATGCATGGACATCGGTAAATCAGATTTAGGAGCACATTGAAGAGACCAAGGTGCTGAAAGTGAAGCTGGAGTCAGAATCAGTGGGAATATTGTGTCACATAACTAGGGGGGTCCCATATAATGAGAAACTGATTCGGGTCTCCTAAAAGAGTGAATGTCGAAGAATTATTTGAAGTAGAAAACAGCCTGCGAAAAAAGAGCAATAAAAACATAGCAGTAAAAAAAAAACATTTGACATAAGAAAAATGACTGCAAAAAGCAGGCAAAAAAAAAAGAAACAGTCAAAATTAGACAAAGTTAAAAAAAATATACGTAACATTCTATTATAGCTGCCTCATAATTCTATTGTACTTTTGGCGAATGAGACTCGGGAAATTAATATTAGTTAATTTCAGTGCTACATCACACGGTTAAATGTTTAACGCGAACATCACTGCACAGCTTCATGAAAGAGAGAGATAAACTTTATTGATTTCCGGCAGATTTCTGGGGAAGAAAAGAATATCTTTTTTGCTTTAGTGAGGAAAAAGGTGTCATTTATGGACTGGGTTGTTATATAGCCACATCTCAATGTTTTTGATTTATATTGGATAACTCAGATAATTTGCGTTTGGTATCACGTCATTATGATTTATTTATTGCGGGCATTTTCATAAAACAGTCCTAAAGCATACATGGCATGGCTTATCGAAATTCTGTGCACGGTACATGACAACGTACGCAGATGTGTTACAGGTACAGAGGTCACAGAATCACCAGGACGCAAATAATTATGATGTGCCTCCATTATTAACGGCGCGTTAAACAGTGCATGATTCGGAAGATGAGCTGATCTGTTTCTGTGAAGTGCACACTTGTAGCACACAGAGTGCGCGAAGTAAGGTAAGGTGTTTGCGAAGGTTACTTTAAGAACTCCTATTGTGGCGGATTAAGAAATGCACCTGAAAATTGTAGGATGAACAGTCTCACTTCATTGTGCAGACACTGCACAATAAAGAAATGATGCTATGACGTCAATGTAGTTTTGAAACGGCAAAAGTATACTTGGGCCGTGCCAGTATAAATCTTCTGAGACCGAATTCGGCGCGAATTGGAAAGCAGTGATAACGGATTGAAGCAGCTAGTCCTAAAAGCTGAAACGGCTGTTATTTTATAACCGTTCAGAAAAGTGTTCGTATTTATGTTAAATCTCGTGAGCTCAGTGTCTTTTCAGCGAGCTTACCAACACCAACAGCACGGTACGGTTGCTAGAAATGATTTGGGCGTTACGAGACAGGGGCGACAAGCGAACGCCCCATTCTATAAAAAACCAATGAAAGCTTGCTGCTTGGCCATCAAGTGAAGCAATGTTTGTCGTCTAACTAACAATATACTCAACAAAAAAAAAGCGGCGTCGTTTAACTTATTTGCCACACATCTCTCTCACATGTGTAAGCCGACTCTTTTTAGTAGAGTAGGAGAGTTATGGGACGCTACGTTTGAAAAGAGTGTAAGCGTCTCTTTAAAAAGAGTTATACACGTGAAAGTCACATGCGTCGCAAAGAATAATTAAACTGCACCCATTTTTTTTTCTTGGAGAGTAGAACAAATCGCAAGTTAGCTTTCCTTATAAAGATACGCTAGTCGGTTTGATTTAGTGAGAAAAGTAAATACGCAACTATAGGCTGCTGCAGACAATGAAGGCTGAAACAAGACTTTTATAATATATAAATGTAGCTATGCTAAAAAAATTTGCAAGCACGACTAAACTTTTAGAAGGCAATTCGTAAAAAAAAAAGAAGTGAAAAAAATTTTGCATATTCCGTTAGAAATCAATTAAACATTTAGCAAGAGCAACTCATGATCACCATTTTAAACTTTGTGATTTGGGGTGAAGCTATAGAGTTGCTATAGATGCCGATATAGGTTGGAAAGATGAAGTAAGTTATTTGGTGCAGGCGAGATAGTTTTGACCTGGTTGCACCATATATTCTGCACAACACGCGTAAACTGTGGGCTCAAGCCATCTCCCAGGCCATTACGATAAAACTAAGCTGGTCGTTCAGGTTTTGGCTACATAGCTGAGCCTCTTAATGCTCTTCAGGGCTGTAGTGCAGGTGGTTCCGTGAGGTCGTCTTCACCCCACCGTGACACTTCACCACACCATGTGTAGTGAAGTGTCATGTGGCAAATGGTCATTGGTAACTGAAGGTGGTGAACGTAATACGACAGAGAAGGATACGATGACATCTACTACTGATTTGCATTTGGATGAGGTGAAAGATTTGTGTAAATTACACGGCCGAACTTTGGCATGTAACAGCTTGAAGTGATGAAAGCTAAGTTCTGCTGTCTTCGTAGAAAAGGAGCTACAGCTTATTTACACCCTTCAGAGCCACTATAAGCCTGCGTGATCCATTTGTCTTGTCCTCACATACATTTTATCTGTTGACCTGTCAACCCCTAATCATTCTTGAGGGTTTGACTGACTCCAACAGCATTGTAAATGCGACTGTTATACATATTCTAGAAAGGTTACATCCGACCTGCATCGAAGAACGGTATTTAGAAGATGAGTAGCAATTGAATTAAAAAAAAAAGAGGCGCGTTGTTGGATATCCCTATGCAACGATGAGCCTCGCAACCTACTGCAGTTTTTATTGCGTCTATTTTCGCTGACAACTTCAAAGTGCTGCGCAATAAGGTAGTTTTGGGAAAAGTCCGTTGTATTACAATACTGATGGTTCCCCACATAATCACAATCAAGCCAGAACTTTGTAGTACGCAGGACACGCTATTCAATTCGTGCGCCTGACAAAAGCCACAAGGCGAAGCATTTAGAGCTGTTGTGAGACGAAATATATACCGTAATGTCACTATAGCCGCAGTCCGTGAAGATATATTCAAGCTCAAGCATACAGGTTCACTTGAAACAGTTATATACTATGCCCAGAAATATATACCCATAAATGCAACCTGATTTGCTCTCGAGCATGTGTCGTCTGTATATAGTTTACGTCAGCATTTCTCACAAGCATCAGGCGTACCAAGTGACATTACCTACATGAGTAATGTCCTCTACTCTTTTCTTGGCTGAAGTGTTTATCGGATTCATTAGGTTGGCATGAAGAAAGAAGTTTCAGGAGTAATACGGAAACCATTTATCTGTGAGCGGAAGCGACTGATAGCAGATATTTTTAACACAGCGCCACCTAGATTATCGATTACTTCCACTTGTTGGCATTACTCTCTATCGGATTTCGTATTTAAAAGGGCTTCATGTTTCATAAGGTTCCACCCTGCGCGTTACATTCGCCATCCTAACAATTTCCCTTAGTCGGCGACTTCGAAACTTAACAAATCAACTATTCACCTGGTCTAAGTTTGGTAACAGCGGTTGTTCAATGTTGCAGGCCACTGCTGGCCCTCGGAATCCTGTTCATGGATGCCAGGACGACTGGATGGACATGGTAATTCGATTTCTGTTGCTGCACGTATCACAAGACTCACGCATGCTGGACATCCTCAGACACGACTTCTCCGTCTGGCAACTCGTAACAGACGGAGCGATTCCACAAGCGGATGCACGATGCGCGGACATCGACAGTAGTACGACTTACTATACTTAAAACGTAATCCGTCATGGAGAGGCTACGATGGTTTCGTCTTTACCCAGCAGGGTAACCTCGTCACAGAAAAACTTCACGAACGCTTCGAAGTTGCACCTGCTTTAGCGAAATATTTTACTGTTAGTAAAGTCAGTTTTATTGGCGAAACATTAGGTTATGCAGTAATTTATTGACTCTGACACATGCACATACATACTTGTACACAGACCAGGACACTACGAGACCAGACAGAAATAAATATAAATCGTAACACAAGAAACAAGACATGCTGCATTAAAATTGTTGAGAGAAGAGAATTTCCTATATGTTTACAGTCATACTGTAACCGATATTCCATTATGCAAAGTTCGCTTTCTTTTGCCGGACGTATACGATACGTTCGTGGACCCAACGCAAATTTCCGTGGTTTACTTTCTTTTATGAATAAACCAGACAGACTCGAAGCTCAAGTTTCTTCTTTCATAAGCGTACGATGAAAGAGCACCAGTAAAGAAGTGTAGGTAAGTTTACGACAGAGCCTTCTATGTCACATTACCACTATTGTCTTGACACATTAACGCGAGAGCGTTAAAGAGCTCATTTTGCGGAAATTCCGGTGTCACATCGGCATCGGCGTCATTGCTTTCGAGCTAAAATTCATCATCTTGTGCGTGGCCGAAAAGTCGACAAACATGCAAATAAAATAAATATTAAAAAAATTTGGGTCGCAATAGAGACCGGGTCGTTCCCCTGCCAAGCGGATGTTCTACCACACAGCCACGCGTTTTTTTTCTTTAACGCACGGAATCAACACCAGTAATTGTAAACTACGCATAACATAATTCATCACAAGTGAGGCAAACACACACAAACGTCCGGAAAGGGAATTCTACTCTGGGAAGGGGTCGAAAGTCTAAACAGCACTGCGCACTTGAGCAGTTTTTTCTCCGAAAAGACGGACCTCGTTGACCGGGGTCGTTCGGCGCGCCTATCAATCATGCAAGTTTTCCATAGTCCCAACAACACAAGCAGTAAGTATACGGAGCACTATTGGTAGGGCTCTCTTTGAAAGGGAGGAACCTAATACAATCAGCCTGGATTAGAATTTCATTCGTGATTGTTCTCTTTAGAATGTTCCAAAAAGTAAAATGCGTCACGACAATCAATGAAACAATCCTCTATCATCTCAGGTTGGTTGCTCAGTCTAAAAGTTACTGTATAGGGTACATATATCGATTTTGCATTGATCCACGTCTTCAACCGTCTATAGAGTGTAGAGTGAAAGCGTGCAGTTGAAAGATAATTTTTTCGCCGCAGGAGATATCCATATTCTACTCACACGAAACAACACATGGTGACAAGACAAAAGCGAATGTGGCAGTCGGTAAATAGGTTCAAGGGAAAAGCTATTTACAAATGCAACGGTTAACGTTGTTCTGTTAATATTATGAAATTCTTTAAACTAAATCTGGCTTTCAAAAGTTAACCGGATCAACAATTTCTTTTAGGAATTCCCCTCCCCCTCCCCAACTTCTATTTCATAGCGACGTCTCCTTAGACATAAATAAAAGGAAGGTGGTAACACAGACGGTTTCGAAGGACCGCAAAAACAAAGTGCTAACACACGCCCTTGAGGTGAAACAATCTCAACACAAACTGTCGCACAAACAAATGCATGTGCACCAGGCTAAAGCAATTCTTTTCAAGCGGACGAAAAGGGTTGTCTGCACTCATGAGTTTCCATGAAGAGCACCAAATAAAACAATCAAATATCCTGTGGAAGGCTTGAACATGTGCACACGAGAGCAGTGAAACACCTGCAACACATAAATGAGCTCTGATGCAAGGAATAGATTGCACGTTTTACCTGTCGCGAAAATTGAAAAGTCTCGTCCGTGCCACGTTGCACAGATCGTAGTTATCGCAGCAGTCTAATGTGGGCCGCTGTTACGATAGTTATGAAGAGACACACCAAGATACCGCACAGGAGTCACATTCCAATGGATCTTTTAGAAGGCCGAAGGAGTTTGGGCCCACATGCCTAGCAAGAATTCACAGCTTTATCAAAGTTTATGCTGGCGCCAGCGACTTCACAGAAGCACAAAATAGTTTTCACAGCTTCTTGAACGCTGGGTTTATCAACGCAAAAGAAGGCAATGTCATCTACATAAGCTAGACCTTTAGCTTCCTCAGCCTCGTATCGGTATCCTCTTAAGCCATAATTTAGAAGCACGCTTGAACATAATGGTTTCAGATCAATAGCAAAGAGCAAAGGCGACAGTGGATATCGCTGACGTACAGATGAATTCATCTTCTATATATTGAAAAGTGTGCGATTTAGAATTAGCCTTGTAGTGCACTTCTTATAACACAGTGAAATACCATTGTACAGTACAGAACCAAACTGCAGGAGCCTTATGAGCCGTAACAGAAAAGCATGCTGTATACCTTATCAAATGCTTTAGCAAGGTCTATTGGAAGATGGTAGATTTGACATCCTACCAGTAACGACAGGAAAAAAGTAAGGCAAGCCCTAGAAGAAATGCAAAGAGGCAAAGCCGCTGGTGAGGATAAGGTAACAACGGACCTGCTGAAAGATGGCGGATCTGTTGTGTTAGAAAAACTGGCCACGTTATATCCGAACTGTCTCTTGACGAGAATGGTACCAGCATGTTGGGAAAACGCCAGCATCATATTAATACATAAGAAAGGAGACATCAAGTACTTCAAAAATTACAGGTCGATCAGCTTACTTCTCATTCTCTACATACTATTTACAAAAATAATAGCTATTAGAATTAATGCAACATTAGAGTTCTATGAACAATAAAAACCAAGAAGGGTTTCGTACAGGCTATTCCACAATAGACCATATTCATACTATCAATCAGGTAATAGAGAAATGCGTGGAATTACGAGAAGCCGTTTGACTCAGTCGAGACATCACCAGTAATGCAGGCACTACGGATTCAGGACATCAAAAGCTTTACATAAACATACTGGAAGAAATCTACAGTATATCCACAGGCACCATAATTCTTCATAAAGAAAAGAGAAAGAATTCCCCAAAGGAAGGGTGTAAGACAGGGCGACACGATCTCGCCAATGCTATTCACCGCGTGTGTACAGGAGGCTTTCAGAGCCCTAGACTGGGAAGAGTTGGGGATAAGAGTTAATTGAGAGTATCTTAGTCACCTGCGACTCGTTGATGACATTGCCTTGATGAGTAACTAAAGGGACGAATTACAGCTCACGATTACTGAACTGGACATGCATGGAAAGCAGAAGAGTACGTCTGAGAATTATTATGCAAAAAAGTTTTTTACAACAGTCTCGGCAGAAAACAACACTTTGCGATAGGTGGAGAGACTCTGGAAGTTGTAAAGGAATATGTCCACTTAAGACAGGTAGTCACTGCGAAGCCGAACCATGAGAGTGAAATAACTAGAAGAATAAGAATGGGGTGGATCACATTCGCAAACATTCCCAAATCATGAATGGTATAGTCTCCCACAAACCGCCAAGAGGAAGGTATAAAACAGCTGCAGCTTGCTGGTACATATCTACGGAGCTGAAACCTGGAGGCTTACAAAAAGATTTCAGCTTAAATTGAGGACGACGCGGCGAGCGATGGAAAGAAAAGTGATAGGTGCAATCTCAAGAGACAAGAAGAGAGCAGAGTGGGTCAGGGAACAAACCGGGGTCAAGTATATCATAGTTGAAATCAAGAAGAAGAAATGAACATGGTCTGGGAACGTATCACGTAGGCAGGATAACGACTGGTCATTAAGGGTAACTGACTGGATTTCAATAGAAGCCAAACGCACGAAGGGGAGACAGAAAGTTAGGTGGGCTGATGAGATTAAAAAGTTCGCAGGTATAATGTGGCAGTAGAAAGCCCAAGGCCGGGTACATTGGTGGATGATGGGATGAGCTATTGCCCTGCAGTGTGCGCAGTCAGGACGATGATGATGACGACGACGACGGCGATGATGATGATAATGATGATGATTTGAAGAAGGGCTATTTGGTGCATAGTATCATCAATGTACTCAAGGACTGACTGTGCTATATGAACATTTGCCTGTATAGAGCGACCTCAAATTCAACATGTTTAGTGGTCACCTACACATCTGAGTGATCACTGTCTGTACCGATTTGTCAGCAATTTCGCAAATATTTTGTAGTAAACGTTACATAAAGACATTGGCCTATATTCGTTAACTCTCTTTAATGCTTTAAGATTGGTATTTTCGGAGATTAATGTTTTATGGTCCTGATAAAAAGAAGGAAGAAGTTCACCACGTTCATAGGTCTCTTTAAAAGGTTGCTTAAGTAAAGGTATCCGAAGTTCCTGAAATGCTATGTAAAATTCCCCACTAAAGCCATCTGGACCAAGAGGTTCGTTTGTCTGCAACGTTGTTATTGCGAACGTGGTTGCTTGGGCGAGTTGGTGCGACATTTTATTCACATAAAAACAGCGCAAATAACGAGGGACAAGAAAAGAAGTTTTTACTGCAATGCTGTTACTGCAAACCTAATTTCTTCCCTGGGAATTGGCCCATCAACAGCGAGTCTGTCATCTTTTTGTAAGTAGGGCCCAAGGGCAATGAAGTGGTCAGTTTCTTCCTCGAAATTCTCCTGAAGCTCAGCCGCGGCAAACAAAGTTTTGTAATAATCTTCAAAGCGGCTCTCATTTCACATGTCTCTGTGGAAAGAGAACCTCGTGACTCAATTTGCAGCATTTGCTTATAATGTGCATATCGCTTTTCATCCCCGATAGCTTTCTTATGGTTCTCCTTCAGTGAAATGAGAAACACGGGAACGAATCATTGCCCCCCTGTATACATCTGTATCGTGTTTTTGTATCTGTGCTTGAACCACATTTATCTCAAGAAGGTGCAATCCCGGCACTTGACTTTCAATAATATGGAGCTTATGAAGTAAATTATAAAAATTGCGTTTTAAGCATTTTTCTTTGAGTTTTTTCACGTGAAATACTAATCGCCTGATACTTCACTTTTTCTTTGAACGTTATCTATTGAGCGAAGATTGGCAGCTGTCGACACGGTGTTACCTCTAGCCCCGATTCTTTGGCTATCTTTACAAAAAAAAAAAAAAAATCCCCGTGCTACAATTGTACGTTAAGCTTGTATACGACTCAATTTAGAGGGACCCTTCGAAATTTTAGGACCCCAGAAAACGGTGACAAAGCAATGGTCTTCAAAGAATATGGGCTTTACAGCATTATAATGAATGCGAGAGCATAGGCATATAGGTACACATACATGGTCAAGCCGAGCATGAGAGATGCCTTGAAAGTGCGTAAACCTCACCGAGGAAGGGGCATGCGCTCCCACATATATCAAATTGTGGTCATTCATTGATTTCTGCAGTAAAGCTGCACTTGCATCATAAGGATTCTATATATATATGAATGATCCCTAGCGTCACAAACACAATTGAAGTCTCCCCAAACTATCAAATGTCCGTCAATGTTTAGCAGCGAAAATAAAAGATAGTAAAAAAAAAGCATTCCTGTCATTCACTTTGGAGAAAGCATAGACACAGATAAAGCTCTAATTATGGGAAAGAAAAGTAAAGTCTCAACAAATGAGGCGGCCTTCCCCATTAACATGTAGCGACGTCAAAGCATGATTCAACAACTTTCTAACTAATAAAAAAATCATCCAGCAGAATCACCACGGGCTTATCTCATACAGATCATAATCTCAAAAAAATTACAGTGGCAAGGTCGGCGTCACGAGTGGGCGAAAGATTGGTTTTTTGCGCTGAAGCTACATCAATGTTGTATACTGCTCAAGCACGTGCGCAACTGCGCTGACGCCTTACATTCCGCAAGCCACGAACGTTGAGTGTCGCTACACACACAGGAAAGGTTAGTGCGGTAGCCATTTTGCTCTCTTGAAACGGTGAAAGTAACTTCCTCTACATTAAAATGCTTTGAAAGTAACTTTCATGCTTTACAAATACACGCGTCCTCCATACATGCTGCACAATACAACACGAAATATTGCAGTAATAATACGTAGTCCAAGCGTACAATGGCATCGGGTGTCAAAACATGTGATTATCAAAATGGCTTCATGAACCCACTACATAAGGTACACACTTTGCTGAGCCTATTCGGTTAAGACCACGTAGTGGGTGCATGGCAAGTTTCAAAATACTTCACGCACTAAGTGTTTGAAGTATGGACAGGATATATCGCGATCACGTTCTACTATTAGAGGCGAAGCTTAAGGATCCCCCAATTTCCAGGTATATGTGCTTCAAGGCCAAATATAGCTTTAAAAAAGTTCACACGAAGATCATTTCGCCACAAAATGCGCCACTAATGTACTGCGTGGGACGTAAATATTGAATTTCCAAGCTATTTCGTGGCGATTCACGATCACTAAGACAATTTATTTTCACTCAGGGACGACGCTACACAAGTTTACAGAGACATTATAAAATCAAGCATTTGATAGCACGTTTTTATGCGAACTGTGACCGCATTTCAAAACCATCGTTCAATAAATATAAAGAAATCAAACTTGACCTCCCTTGATTCATTTATGGTTTATTGCAATAAGAAACTGCTCCGAACGTAAGTTTGTGGGATTAATGCACTATATGTCATTATAAAATCGTGGCTTTCTGGCAATGAGACTTTAGCTCTGTCACACTACCGCTGCACGCTATATAGTATATATACGCACCATGTAAGTCATAGTTTGTCAGAAACCAGCACAGTATAAATGCCGATAGCGGCAAAATCACGAAGCAAAGTTTTGTTTCCTCCTTTTAGTGTAAGTAAAACCTGCAAAACAGCCCCTCTGTTCCTCGCTATACTGTTATGGCTGTGACGCTATAGCAACAAGAAACTTGCTACGACCTAAACTATTACGCTTGTTAACCTTGACGCTATATACATGGCACGGAGTTCTCAGCAGACCCTGCATGCGTTGCTTATGGAGCACTAGTGGCCATCCTTAACCATGAAAGCACAACCTGATTACTTCCACTGTTTCTAAAAGCGTTCGTGCAGAGCATGCCCAGACAAATACACGTACCGAAGGTTCCGCCGGAAGTTGGAAGTCGCAAGAGTTCGTTTTTTTTTCGTTTTTTTTTTGTTGTATCCGACGCTGAAGCACTCTAAACCACGTAGCAATGATAACGTGTTTTGGCAGCATTTGGGTTGAGACACTTTGCAGAATTCTGCTGACTCATCGCAAGCGCAGGCACACAAAGCGTATACACAGCGAGATACTTAAACAAGCCGCACCTAAAGAGGGCCAAACAAGCCTCGAGGCGCTGGGGCTTTGGTTGCTTTCAACGAACTGATAAACCAGGCGAACAAAAGGCAGCTGGCCCCACCTACGCACTTTTCTTTCTTCTTTCGTTACGTGACTTTGCGTGAACACTTTGTCTTGTTTTGTAGGCTGCTGCGTCGCGCTTCTCGGCTTTTGACGACAAATATTGTCTTCTCCAAGGGCATAAAACCTATAGGCATAAACACATGCCTAAATTTTTCAATCAAGTAAGAGTCGGGCTAATAAACCCGCAGTTGTTTTGAACGAAGTGTTGTTACGGAAATCACTGGGAACGCCGCGAACATGCCGCAAATGAAGTGTTCTATGATGTGGTCTTTGCACTAATGCTGTCTTGACTTACTTATTCAATTACACAGGCATGAAGTTAGTGTACACGTTAACACCTTTTACACTACGCAACTTTTCTACGCGTTGTAATACTGACCACCGTGCTTTAAAGTAAAGAGGATAGAGTGATGAAGAAAACAGCAATTTCTAGGGTGAAGCTCGTTAAGGTCGAGGCTTGTCTGTTGGCGGCGTTGGCGTTCGTCGTATATAGCCAGGCACATGCGAGGTACCCCCTATACACTATGACGATCACGATGACGCTGGCGATGAAGATGATAACGATCACGGACAACGACTGACTTGTTCTGTACATGAAGTATTGATATGTCGTACGATGCGTTTCGTATGACAGGAAACAACCAACAGCCAACGGGGGAACGTGTACAGACGTCGTCTTCGCCGGCTGCAGGCAAGGTTACATACCACAAAGTAGTAATGATGAAGGCAAAATAAATTCACAACTAAACACAACATACCATTTATGACCAATAAACATTGCATATGTCTGTACACCGCTTTGTCACTCATTTGCATGCTTGAGCGGTCAATGTCACGAGTGATTTGTGGTAACACCAAACGATCCCACTGCTTCGTTCACTCGTCATCATTCACATCGGGGATATGCCATAATTTTTTTTAATGAGACCCTCCTTTGCGTTATCAAAGCTTTTATGTGGACCTCCTTATGGGCCAGGTAAAAAAAAGTTTAGCCTATTGCTCACCGGTTCACACCTTGCGTTTTGTGAGAAGTATTTCGAACGGCAAATGACACAGCTGCTGAGCACATGAAAATTACAGTGAACATGCGGCGTTTATTTCACATAAGCGCACTGTTTTATGTAACATTGGAACGTTAGATAAGTAAGACTCCAAGTTTACCACAGAATTTTATATAGTTTCGGGGATTTAGGTAAACTTTCTCGAAAGCATTGGGTTGAATAGAGCAAAAGTTGGGTCAAGTTTTTGAAATTATATGTTTTAATTAAAGTGGATACCCTCTTTGATTTTCTTAATTTGTACATGGTTTCCAGTGAATTTATGTTATAAAGTGATTGCTCCAGCACAACAATTTTTGCAATAGCAATTTCCTAAAAATCTTATCTAACATGACCAATATACGATTATGCGGCACATCGTAGTAGAGAGCTGCGGGAATTTACACAATCGGCAGTTTTTCGTGATACCTTTCAGACGGAGCAAACAATTCATGCTGTGACATTTTCACGTATTAAAATATTGAAAGTAAGCACGCGCAGACACTGAAGAGACTCAATGACTGCAATCACGCTTGAAACGCTTTTTACGTTAATAGATTGAAAAATATTGAAGAGTGAATCGCACAACATGCCTAGCTTTAAATTAAATGTTTTATAACTATGACTTGACAGATAATACGGTGATCACGTATGCATCGACGAAACAGAAAGCCTCGCAGCAGAAAAAAAAAATGAAGTCGGCATGTGATCCAGCCTCTGCTATGACATTCATTTCAGCTACAAATTAATGCAGCTCTAATACACAGCAGGTGCAGTTTCGATACATAGCAAATATTACACTAGCACATAATAATAACTTTGTTTTAGGTCCCATGATATATTTATGAGAAACGCCGATGTCCTATAGGGCTCCGGAAATTTTGACCGCATGGTGTTCGTTAACATGCTCCGACATCGCACAGTACAGAGACGTTTAGCATTTCGCCTTCACCGAAAATAGACCGCCACGGCCGGGATTGAACACGCCAACTTTGGGTCGGCAGCTGAGCACCCTGTAGGCACTGTTGCACCGTGGCGGACATTACGCCGAAATAAGTCGCGAAGTGAAAGCAGGCGTCAGCACCTCCATATAGGAACGAGAAATTACTAAACGACGGCTACTACAACTAACGCTATAATCAACTTGAAGATGCATATTAACACGTGTAGGGGGCCACACACGCACTGCCGAGAAAAATATTGTTCCAAAAGTAAATAGGAATAAAAATTAAAATATATATTTTTTGCCAAAAGTTTGAAAAGCAATGCAATTATGAATACGTCATTCCATATATAGAGAGGGAAGCATTAAGGAGTAATGAAAATGAGTTAAATATGTTTGAAAAAGTGAAATATGTATTTGTACAAATGGTGAACATGATCAGTACGGAAGTTATATATACGCTGAACACTATATTGTCCATGATCTGGGATAGCCGGCACTTGTGTAGCCTGTCTTCCATTTTCTTCGCAACATAATATTTTTTTTTAATTTAGGTTATGCTATACTTATATTTTGATCGGTAAACTTTTAAAGGCAAATGCTATCCGCACCCTGCATAGGTAACAATGACTGAAAATTGTACATCGATCAAATGGACATGGATATTGTGACACAGTGAAAGAGAAACGGAGAAGAAATGCAGGCAGGTTAACCAAGCTTTGGCTCGGTCAGCTACACTGCACTTGGGGAAGTCTTGAGGGTGAATAATGGGAAGGAAAACGTGAAGAAAATAAAATAAACATAAGTAAAGATAGATAAACAGTCAACTAGGAAATACAACCCCCGGTCTCGCACTTTTCTTTCACAAGCGCTCGTGAAGTCCGGAGGCACTCAAGAAGCACAAGAGAGCCTTCGTGGCTTTGCGCGTATGCGAGACCACATACAGGCCAAAAGTTCCCAGGACTTTCTTTTCTGTCAGTGGTCTTGAATCCAGGTGACGCATGAGTTTTTGTTGGTATAAATAACGCTCTAAATCTATAGCAACATGCACAAGATGCGTGACGTGCCATTGGTGTGTCGTGCCAAATGTTTACGTCCAGATGACAATTTTCATAACATTTCTGAAGTATTGCTTGCCTTTCTGTTTTCTCCAAGTAACCGACGTTCTTCGCCATTTCGGCGTGAAATTAATAAGCTTAAAAGTTGATAAACTTTTTTTAACTCTTTATCTCGTTGTTGAGGAAATTAACGTCAGACATGCAAACAAAAAGGCTGATCGATTCTTTTTTTATCACCTCAGGCGGCACGGTTTCACTTACTATTTGCCTTGAACACCCCATCAGAAGTATGCATACATGTGCTTCCGTATGTTGTTTAAAATTATTGATTGTTTTGAAATGTACTTTGAACACTCTCACTAAACTCTACATAATACAAAAAAGTTATTGTTGAAAGTCACTCCTCTAGTTACAGAAATCTTTCAGAGCAAAAGAAAAACACTAACTTAGTACCTTTCTGTATTAATATATTCGCCTATGCCTTGTTTAACACTCATGGTAGTTTAGTAGCTAACGTATACCTCGCTGCTGAGGTGAAAGGTGAGGTTTCTGGGACCATAATGCAAAAAACAAAAAACACATTCGTACTCAGATTTATGTGCCCGTTGAAGAACATTAAGTGTTCAGGGATGACATGAAGTCTCCCACTACAACGTGGCCCATAATTACTGACTGGTTCTCGCATGTAAACATCCATTTTTTAACATCTTAGCATATATTTTCTAGTTTTTTTCCTTAATATCTCCTAATGTTCTACTTCAAGCGAATGTGCACCTTCGTCCTTAATTCTTTATTTAAAAAACGTTCATGTGATTTCACACGAATGCTATAGATGTCGAGACATACATTCTCGCACGACATTTGAAGGCTGATTCCTACCGACCACTGCTCAACGTTGCTTAAGCTGGGTGGTCCGGTAAGTACACGTTCTTGGCGCTGGTGGTTATACTAATTTGCTAGGCGAAAATTCCATTTCAGTCGCACAGTTCGGTTCGTTTGTTATACAAAAAAGAAAGAATGTTAAAAAGCCATTTATTTTAGCGGACGGGATTGCTAAGTGCGTACTTGAACTTGTATTCCACTTTATGCATATGAGAGGCGAGAATGGGCGGTATATCGTGCAAGTTAAATAATGACGTCTTTAACGTAGCAGACCTACATGAACGCCAAACCGCGTGCAGCATGCATATGTGCTAGTTTAAACGCAATTCACTGAATGCACATTTAAGGGTGCCAATTGCCTGACAAACTACGCACCACGTTGATTCGATGGATAGAGTAACAAGGCCAACTTTAGATGGAAACTGAATTCTCAAACACGTTCCCCCCCCCCCTCCCTTCTAGCTTTCACACCTACAGTGCCAGCCTCGCAGAAAAACAAAATAAGTGAAAGTAGCGTAAAACAAAGAAATATACATATTTGCATACCATTTCTTGCTTGCTGGCCTATTAAGGAAACTTCGATATTCTGCTCACATTTTCTAAGCCACTTTACACATTTTCATCGCCGCGTCCTTTTTTTTTACCACCGCCCAAAGCTTTTCTTCCATTTGCTAACGCTGGTGTCACAGCTAACCATCTTTTCCTTTTAGTCTCTTCTACACGTATTCTTGGCTTCATAAGCACGTTAGTTGACTACAGATCCTATTCAAATACGAAACAGCATATAAATGATTAAACACTTTAACGCTTGCTATCACGAAAATTTACGTGGGCTTCATTTCGTGATGTAGTGTCGATCTCGGACTGGAAAAAAATCATTCGGCAAAAGTGGCCTCCCTTTATTCACTCTGTTTCTAATGTTTGATTTGCGTGCCATAATAGCTGAATGACTATTGAATAACAACGCGAGCATAACAGACTGATTGGAATAATTGCGAATTCAAGAAATAAATCGCCCACTGAAATATAGTTGAGAAATCTGCCACACTTGTGAATACATACTGCATTAATCGTGGATCGGTACAATCCGACACAAGTGGAACACAACTGTGATGATCATATATGAAATGAAATCAAATGAGCTCCGATATTTATTTGTATTTTCTGTCGTCAGTAATGCCATAGAACATTCTTGTAGTATCTGTAACACGTATAAGAAAAAAATGTTGGGTGAATTTTTACGGCCCAGCCGTTCTTTCAGAAGAAACAGTGGGTGCGTATTTAAATATTAGTTGACGGGAGCATCATTGAAAAAGCAACACGTACAAAAAATAAATATTGCTTATTTGGAGGGAAATCAAGCAGCCGCGTACATGTGCACATTGCCCGGTAAGAGCATCGCGGATACAACATATACATTACGATCCATTAAATATAATTTTAAAAACGCGTCAGAAGCTTGTCAGTGACTGTAGAACGCTCAGCTGAACACGTACACGAAACGCAACCACACTCCCAGCGAAGCGGAAGACCGAACAGCCTCTTTCCCTGACTGCCATCTTTCCACATCCTTCGTTTTCCTTCCTTTCTCTAGAACGCTTCCGCCGCAAAGCATCTAGCAGCAATGCCGGCCACCGCATCTTTCGCGCGCACGGCGCCAATAAAATACCGGCGCACCACAAAAACTGACCCATAATTTCCCGATATTGGACTAGCAGTCATCCACCGCGAGGGCTCAACCGAGCGAGCGAGCGAGCACATAGCCAGCCTAAGCTGGCCGCTGTCGGTGCTTGATTTAGGGCCGTGTTATTGCCTAAATATTATCATTTGAAACGGCCGCTACTCGCGCGCGAGGAAGTTTTTCAAATTTTCTGGATTCTTTTTCGTTCCGGGCACCCGAGTTTCCTTCCGCCAAGTCGAGCCGCGGCGCGACTCTCTTGAGCGAGGCTCGCGTACGTCGCTGCAGGGGCTGTGGATGTTCGAGAGAGCAGTGCGGAGCGAAGGCAGCAGCCGTGATGGACGCCGCGAAGGAGCGCCGGAAATGGAGACCGAACGTAATGCGGGTCCCCGACGGTGATAAATCATGTTTTTTTGGAACCGCATGGGAACTACCGGCTGAAGGGGCGGAGATAGGAAGGAGCCCCTTCGCCATCTCCACCTCAGAGACACAACGTCCCCCCCCCCCCTTCTCTCTGCCTCTCTTTCAGCAAACACACACACACACACACACAAACACACACACACACAAACACATACACACACAAACACACACACACACACACACACACAAACACACACACACACGCACACACACACACACACACACACACACACACACACACACACACACACAACGGGCGTTTGTTGCTTGTCACTGAACGGCAACCGCGTATACTTGCTTTTTGCTGCATCACTCTGGCCCTCCCCTCTTACCACCTCTTCTAGAACAAAAAAGGACAATGTATACAAAACGCGGAAGGAGTGCAAATCAAACCATGATCAGTGAGCACGCCTTCAAACGCCATTTTAATCCTTGCAAAATTATGTTGGACACATCCGAGTTGAGGCGTCAGGTGATAGTATTGCGGTGGCAGAAAGTGGCTTAGTACAAGTGGAAAGAGTGCGTCAGGCGCTGCTGTCCTCTCCTAGTTAAGCGCCCACCAATGGTCTGCGCAGTGAGTTGCAGTTCGTTTTACAAAAAAAGCTATACCAGACGCAGAAAAAGCCCATGCCGCTCAAGTATTTTGAAGCAAAGGCAGAAAAATAAAGTATCCTGAATGCCGCAAAACCAGAGAAAAGTGCGAGGGCACGCTAAGAAACTTTGGTTTGGTAAGGTGAATTTTAGTTTGATGTAAGCGTGACGATTGTTCGCAGGCTGTGAAAAAAAAGATGTTAGGCAAAGCTGTGTGCGACGGTTTGTGAGAAGTATACATATAGCGTATATAGAGCGTTGCGGATGCGGCACGCCTCAACACCACATTGTGTACAGCAAAGTAACATGAGGAACTCGCTCTTAAGATCTGCGACGTTTAGCTTATCAAAAATCTAACTGTTATGTAGCGATTACATAAGCATCTCGCCTGCAATAGCGTTCTTGAAATTGCGCAGAAGCAGCTCCTGGGTACTGGTATATATCTATTCATCTAGATGACTGATCCATGCCCCCTATAGACTCCGAACTGTAAGAAAGCCGCATTCCAACAGATAAGAAGAAACAGTGGACGAAATTCCCTATACGAGAGTCTTTGTTAATCCCAACGTTCACCTCCAGCTTGCCTCATGTAAAAAAGCGTTATTAAGGGCGTCGTAAGTGAAACGACGTACGACAGCACAAAAACTGAAAACCGTATAATCGACTCGGCGTTCCGTCGTTCAGTTCACGCTCACTCACTTCATTAGTGTCATTAACTTTTCTTTTTTCGCACAGTCTGCTTCATCTCGCTCGCTGAACAGATCGCCCTCCTGACGTATTGACTCCCCGGCAAAACACGACTGGCACTATACAAACTCAGTTTCCCGGGCACGGTGCTTGCATGCCGTCTATATACAAAGTAAAATAAATAAATAAATAAATAAATAAATAAATAAATAAATAAATAAATAAATAAATAAATAAATAAATAAATAAATAAATAAATAAATAAATAAATAAATAACGTGCAAGTGAACAAGCAGCACAAAGTTGGGCAGCGTTTATAAGTACACTGTCCCAGCGTTCCGCAAGCAACGGAACTCGTATGCAGACATTAAACGATGCGAGAAGCGACTCAATCCTAAAGAGAGAAAAAAATAATAAAGAGGTGATCCCGGTGCAATAATCGTTACAATGAAGCACCTCGCACGGCGCAAATCTCTCGCCCCACTTTAGCTGTGGCCCCAAACGACCTGCCATACGTGGCGACCCGGACTCCTAATTGATCCCAGAGCGACTGTGTAAATAAGTTTACGCGGCGCAGGGCCATGATATTAATTACCCGTTGCCGGTTATTTTTTGCGAGAAAGACGCTTGTATAGTTGAAAAGCGAAAGTTCATAAAGACAGGCATGACCATACACCGAAGAGAGAAATCCGTCTGAACCCATAGCTGAAGATGCTGCCTCTGCTTCCGTTATTCTTTTGTTTTGCTTTCCCTACGTTGCAGCTGCAGTTCGTTTTTTGTTGCTGGCTATAGTCAAGAGCACGGTTCGGCCCGCAGTTTATTTTATTATCAAGCTGGCACATTATGGTTAGAATAAGACATGATTGGAAGCCAGAGCAAAGAGCAGTAACACTGGTCAACTACCACTTGCAGTTGCGTTAAAGTTCAGATATAAGGCTGTGAATGAAGGACGCCAATCGAGGGCCTTTATGATACAGAATTTATCTTTGCGCATATGCTGAGGAAATATTGAAGGGAGATTGAAAGAACATAGACATAGCCTTGTGGTGATCGATGTCGAAGGACATGTTCTTACGATTGATTTGAACAAAATTGTGTATCTACGACAAAAGCTTAAAGTAATGTCATTAACTTATTGATGCGCAGTTATTATTGTTGCAGCGATAATCATTAGCAACAATATTGAGTAATGAACAGCAATAACATGACTACATTCTCGCTTGTGATGGGCAGACAGAGAGAACATAAGGAGAAAGGGAGGGGCTGAGCCCAGGTAGGCTACCCTGCACTGGGGAAGGGGAGAGGGGGAAAGAAAGTTATAGAGGAGAAGAAAAATGGTCACTGACTGGGCCGACGCGTAACAGATTCACATCACAAACGATGAAACAGGGCGGTGTCTCTGTGAAAACGCAACAGTGCTTTCGTTGCCTTTCGGAATTGGGATGGGCAGTGCCATGGTCCCAATACTTTCTCGACAGTGAAATCACTTCTGTCCAGTTGGTTTAAAACACTGCGCAGGTGAAGCCTCTTGTTTGTGTTCTCCGGGCAGTAACATAAGATGTGTTCAATAGTCTCATCGACGGCACAGTCGTTGCACTCCGCGCTGTCGGCCATCTCAATCCTAGATGAGTAGGCATTGGTAAAGGCTACGCCCAGACGCAGATGGCACAACACTGTATACCTTCCTCCCTAGAAAGACCAAAGGGTAGCCGCAGTCGTAGAGATGGGTCGAGAGAATATAGTCGATGATGTGCGAACAATATATACGTAGCTGTATATGAGGTGAATTTTGGACATGATTGTGATTGTGTGAAGGTTTTATTGCTAAGTGAACTCCTGCAGGCAAACTATTCGTTACCATGTCATTTTCGTTGTTCGAGTTTAAGTTTTTCATTTGTTTCTTTTTGTTTTTTTGTTAAGCACCTTTTTTTACGCGCTGTAGAACACATAGAAATTGAGTCGCAGAGGTAATATGAGCCTCAACATCTAAATTGGAAGGCATTAGACCAGACCAAAACAGAATTTCACAACATAGCAACCAGCGTATAGCCAAAAAGCTATGCGGATCGAGTTTCGTTATGCCCGAAGACGTGCATTCATTAGAGTAGGTATACACCAGCGCCATGTCAGTAGCCTTACTGTGGTGTAGCCAGTACCACAGTGAAGCTATTGACATGCTTTAAGAGCAGCGCACTATTTATACCAACATGTCTCACCCGCCACGGTGCTCTAATGGTTAAGTTGCTCGACCACCGACCCGGCCACGGCGGCGGCATGTTCAACAGATGTGAAAGTGCTTGAGGCCAATGTGCTTATATATATAAGCGCTTATCTATACGTAATCGAAATTTCCGGAGCCCTCCACTGCAGCGTCTCTCCTAGTTACATCGTGGTTTTGAAACGTGGAACCCCAAAAATTATCAGACATACAGGTTCCCTTCATCACAATGGAAGATGCAAATTGTACCGTAATATGGCAGACAGATATTATTAGAGTACTTTTTAGAGAAAATGTAAACGCCTTCCAACAAAGGACAGAGAGGCATTTTAGACATCATCAGCAAATGACAGGAATAGAACCTAACTGATATTGATGACACTGTAACCTGTTTGCATTGCAGGGCTCGCCGCATCCGTGGTTGTGCAGGCAAGTCATCGTGCCTGGCCAAACTTGTGTAGGAAACGTTCGCCTGACCCACACGCACTGCAGGTATTCTTTTTATATTTCTTTCGCTGCCATGTTGAAGAGTGAATGCCCATCCGCACACTGGATCTCACACTACAACATTTATCTTGTCAAGACGAGAAAGAACAGCTAGCCCTCAGCGTCAAACTTCTCTCATGTTGCGATCCGGAACCCTGGCCGGTGCTGATTAACAGGCCTGGAATTGGATTAGGCAAAGAAGCACATCGAACGACGTTAGCGCCGCGCAGACGCGAGGGAGAAAGGTGCGTCCCGAAGAAACATCGGAATCAAACAGGCAAGCAGCGGCAGGCATCCGCTGCGTCATGCTGTAGGAACCGAAAGCTTCCACGCGTGGTAACAAATGGAGGCTGTCAATGGGAGAAAAGGCGCCCCCTTTGAGTGAGAGAGAGTGCGCAAAAAAAAAAAGCGAGTAGTGGGGAAAGGGAAACGTCGCATTCGACGATGCTGTGAATTATAATTTTAGGCTCGTCCCCTCTTTGGAACGGAAAGTGTAAGTAAATACAAAAGTTCCCAGACAGCTCGGCGCCCAGCGTTTCGCAGGGTGTACGGAGGCTCGCACGTGGCGAGGGAGGCCGCCTCCCATCTGGCGCCCGTCCGGGTGACGGGAGAGGCCTAGCAGGAGGAACAGCTCACAGCGCCGTGGGTGTTCTTCGAAAGCTCATGCATGGCGCACGTATAGAAGAGCAAGGGCGACGGTGCGAAGTTCGGTGCCGGTGGTAGACTAAAGCGATTTCGCATGCTGCGAGCGAAGTTCGCGCCGCTGTTGCGAAAAGTCCGGCTTACCGTCTACGGTGCGGTGAAGCCAGAATGAGCGATGGCGGTTACATCGCGGGGAGATAACATATGCTCGTTATGTTTGAACGATGGAACGAGGAATTTCTTGCGAGAGGCTCGGTTCTTCGACAGACACAACCAGGTGAATCCAACATACCTCAAAGCCAAGGAAAGGCTAGGGGACATTAAGTGCTATTTTTAACTGCAGTGTAATGATTGGGGTGAAATTTGAAAGTGAACGAAAGAGCATCTTTTCTATCGGTGGAATCTGAAACCACAGCGTTCGAATTACCCGAATCAACCGAATTACCTTCACCAGTGCAGGGTAGCCTACCGGACTCAGCCCTGGATGACCTCCCAACTTCCTCCTTATTCTCCCTCTTCCTACTAATGATATTATACCATTGATATTCTACGACGGGAGGCACTTCCTCGTCTACATTGCTGGGTATTTCTTTCTGTGCGTGCAGTCCTCGGGAATGTTAGCCAACGCCACACGTAGCTATGGGGCAGCAAGTGTGGAACAGACACTCTAGAACACCAGAGGTCATTACGTGGCACGTGATACTTGCATGACATGGCTGCTCACCCACAGACACTCTCATATTACTTGAAGACATTAAGCCAGCCGGGACTATTTATAAGAGCTTTAGCCGG
Organism: Rhipicephalus microplus; assembly: GCF_013339725.1. Lineage (NCBI taxonomy): Eukaryota > Metazoa > Arthropoda > Arachnida > Ixodida > Ixodidae > Rhipicephalus > Rhipicephalus microplus. The sequence goes on from NC_051170.1 coordinate 106,502,439, forward strand.
GACAAGGCTCTTGTTACGAAAAAACAAACAAACAAAAGAGAGGCTTCTTTTCATAGTTTGTTAAGGGAAAATGATTATCTGGTTTCGCGGTTCGTATGCTTCAGAAGCTGTCTGGTTACGTAATATATGTAAGCGACAGCGTGACCTAAAATTCATGCTGTCGCTATACATATGCTTCATGCTTCCTACGCAATAAGGGCTTAATGTCCGTAGGAATATAAAATAAAGCATCCACGTAGTTATGAATTACTAGCTAGAAATTATTAGTCCACGTAGTTATAAATTTACACGCACATTAAATAACCACTGGTGTTTAGAATTAATCTGGAGTCCTCCACAGGGCATGCACGGCTATCAATCGTATGTGCTTGCTAAACATTTAATTTCTGACGTGATGCTTGAAATAGGAAAAATGAACAGGGAAGCGGGGCAGGTGAGCGCCCAATTGTCGCTCATCTGTTCTTTTCTCCTTGTCGATTTTTTTTAATACTATAAGCAGTTCGCCAAAAATGACACGTTTAGCAAACGCACGCACCCACTCGCCCATGAACAAGTTCTTGCGACGGCAATGTGGTTCCGGCACGTGCAGAAATCATGTATAAACCTCGTCCAATAACCCCGATGGCACTGAACGCTCGAAGGTATACCAGTGTCCGAGTGTTGCTGAATCGAGGGCGCGACGTGGATCCTGAGCGCAATCAAACAGTAATGTAGGGAACGCTTTGGCTGGAGGATATAAGGCATGTCATACGACTATGGTTTACATTCCTTAATTTATTCCCCATTGCCCACTTTGGGGGAAAATGTATAGGTTAAGCTTACCAGCAGTTCGTCTTGGGTACTAACTATTGAAATCCCGAGGTCAAATATGACTACATGTTAAGAGTTACGCGCTACGGGTCAGGCTTCCTACCAGAGTGTTTTCGTATGACTTCAGAGTTCTTATGAATGGTTTGAAAAATCAGTATCTACGTGATATGTTCGTGTACAACAAAATAAACAGAGAGGGACGAAGAAAGAAGCGTTAAAGGGCGAGGAGGTTAGCTAGAAGGACGTCCGGTTTGCTACCCAGCACTCATAGAAGATATGTATATAAAGGGGGGGGGGGGTGAGAAAGAGACAGAATAATAAAGCCCGGGCAGAATAACGCACACACTTGAAAAGGTGCACTTATGACAACAGGTGGTCGCCGAGTCCTGTCTACTTCAGGTACTTTAGAAACTCCTTCACGCTCTTCTGTGCCACCGAGGCATGTATCCATGCATGGTCCCAAAATATTCATATACAAAATTGTTTTCAGTTTATTTAACTTAATAACATTTCGAGTGAGAGTAGTTGGGTGTCAGACGAGCAGAGCTACGCAGAAGTTATCCGCCTTTCCGATGCCTTTAACGAACACATTTTTGTCAATGCCACAGCCATTCGAAGTCAGCATTATAACGTGACACTGGAGCGGGATATTTGTGGTTTAGTTGCAACTTGAAAGAAGGACCATGTTCATCTCGGTGACACTTTTGACACGTGTATACGTGGCAGAAAAAAAATTAAAATTTCAGCGCACGTAAAGTCACATTGTAAGATAAAGAAAAATCGCCTTCTTGGCACTTTCACCACTTTTCCACGCTTATGTTTGTAGCAATAGGGACTGTCATTCCGTAAAATCGGGCAATCACTCTAGACGACAATAAAAAAAAATGCCTGGTTTCATAATTTTTGATGATACTGCATATTATAAGATTAGCGTGAAATGGAAGAAAGTATATAGTCGTACAGATACATTGAAAGATTTCGCGTACAGTTGTGCGCTATTAAAACAACCTGTAGTCACTTTTCTGCTAATCTGCTTTTACGAGCGGTGTAAAAAAACGGCAGCTTCTTTCTGCCTATAGATCACAATTTACAACGAAAACTGTTGTAAAGATCACAACAAGGGTCACGTGTGCGCCGTACTAGACCGCCGCCGCCACCTGCGCCTCTGCATGGTGTCCGTCCCACTATCGCATGAAATAAGAAAGAAAAAATATCTCAATAAAAATGCCAAGGACGCAATGGGATTCGCACCAAGGTCTCCTGCGTGCCAGCCCAGCCCAGTATTCTACAACTGAGCCACGCCGGTGCTTGGAACTCTTTTGCAAACTGTCCTTAGGCAGGCTTGGTGTTGGGAAAGGAGCCCCGCATTATTATGAGTAATAAAGCGTTGTAGAACAGCCAAAGGACCAGCCAGGTGTCACCTAATGCGAATGGCGCAACGAGTGCATGGGTCGTCGAACGCTTGATTCCTTTACAAAAGCTTGATCTCGTTCACCTATATTAACTGCGGCGCATGCACACTGTGTCGGGATTGTGGGGATTACAAAAGTTTCTGGCATAATTCTTCATCGCCCTCAGCCACAACACGAAAATTGCACAAAGTTCCTTGCAAGTGGGCAGTGGATGCCACGCTTCTGCGAAGAATGACGAATGATGGTACATAGTGAATGCCTGCCTATTTCACAATGATTAATGGCGTTGTGGGTATCCTGCAACTGTGCTTGCAGCAGCTATCCAAAGAATATAATTAAAAGGGCTCCAAAAGGCTTCTCTTCACGCTTTTGCTGGGACAGTGCTGCGTGCTTCGCGCAGGCCCGGACGGTTTTTTTTTTGTCATATCTTCTTTAAGAACAGTAAAACTTTTGCACATAATATGCAGTCATGTTCATCATCAGTGCCTTTTGATGTTCGTGCGCTTTAAGGCGGCGTATCAAGACAACAACGGACTTGTTTGTTTGTCGATTTTGATTTTATAGTTCTGCGCCTCTCTTAACGTAGATAGCCATCAACGGTTCGACTGTTGTGGGTGAGACAGATTTAAGATTTAGAAAGTATACATACGATACCTACACAGAAAATATTACTCTTAAAATCGTCCATGAGCGAGAAATTGTTATAAGCCCCTGGAACATCAACCTTTGAATCACGGCAATAAAACGCGGGTTTTTAAAGGAATCGCTGTTTTCCAGGAAAACAATTTGACCCATCACTTTCATATTATTACGTAGGTGCTTGTGCCAGTGTCGACTATAGGGGCCGCTACTTGCCGTAAAATAAGTTCATGTGCTTCGGGCTTCCCCGACGTCGTTTGCGGGTAATGAGTGTATGGCCGTAGCGACTGGTTGCGTGACACGTTATGACATTATGAGAGTCCTCTTTACGAGCTGTGGAACCAATGTCGCTGACTTTCTCCTCAATCAAGTCATCTTACACCATGGTGCTCCGCGTCAGCTGCTGACTTATGAGGTCGATGTTTCCTTTAGAAAGCTGTCGACGACCTTCTTCGCTCTACAGTGCAACGTCCCACAAGTTCAGCACCATTTGCCATCCGCAAACAAACGGACTTACTGAGCGCTTGAACCGTACACTCACGGACATGTTATTCATGTACGTGTCTGAGGACCACCGGGATTGGGACTGCACTTTACCCTTCGTAACGTTTGCCTATATGGTTCGTCGCGTCACGACATTACATGGTTATATTCTCCGTTTTATCTTTTGTATGGCCGCGACATGCTCTTGCTTCTCGACTCACTACTTCCTTCTGAGTCAAACTCAGACACATTCCACGCTCACGACGCCATTGTTCGCGCAGGGACGGCACGTCGTACTGCCCGGGATCGACTCCTGGCATCTCAGGCTAACCAAAAGCGCCATTACGTGCGTTTCCGTACGTTTCAGCCCTGGCTCCCTGGTCTTGCTCAGTCTACCTTCCGGTGTAGCATTGGCTTGAGTGAAGAACTCATGCCGCGCTAAGTTGGGCCTTACCGAGTTCTTCGCCGAGTTATCGAAGTCACATATGAGATCTCGCCACTAACCACCAAGCCTTCGTCCACCGTACCAGCTACTGAGCATGTTTCCCTATACTTAAGTCCTACATCACGTTCACCGATGAGATGCACCGAGACGGCGCTTTACCGCCGGGAGTTAATGTTACGTGTGTGTTTCTTCCAGTGTGGACTATAGAGGACGCTATTAGCCGTAGAAGAGGTTGAAGTGTCTCGGGCTTAGAACCAATGGTGTCGCCCTTCCCTAAGGGTGACTACAACTGCAACTGCAACCATACGCGCAGAACAAACTGGTGAAAGGAAGTCTGAACAGGCGAACGTGTTCCAAGCTGGCGCATTTGAGACTCTTCCAACAACTATTTCTCAATCTTACGATTGTTATTCCACGGCGTTATGGAACCTTTGGGACGTTTTGCATATTCCGAAGACCAATGTGAACACAGTATAGCTTATTACAAGTAGACTATCTTTCTGTAGCCCCTTCTAGGTCATCCACTTGTTCAAGCTGTTTTGTTTCTGTGCTTCGCATATTTAGAGGAATTTCAGCTTGTGTGAGGTATGCATTTCTTTTCTTTGTAAAGGTAATAATTTTGAACGTCGAGAATTGCCACACAAATGAATCCACGTGCTCACTGGTAAAGAGAGTACACAGCCCTCAAATTCTTATCCTCTAGCAACAGCGTCAATAGTAAACGACGATACTGACCATGTTTTCCCACCTTAAGTGACTCCGAATAAGCTTAGTCAAACACAAAGTTCATTCTCTTATACAAGACGGCTTTCGGACAAATTTTTTTCTGTTTTGTTTTTCACAAATTTGTTTGGACAGAGACGTTCTTGACCACTAAACTTCCGGTCACACCCCCTAAATCTCGTTCATACCAACAGAAAATAAATAGTATAATAATTTTCCATTGCAGCGTTTACGAAGAAGGTGAAGGCAAAGGTGACTATCCCCCCGAGACCCCGTCCACACAACCTATTAATACATCAGGCAGACGCGGTGTTGGCATCAGCACCCATTTTAAAATAATTTTCATAGCTTTAGCTCCATAAGGACACCAAGGGTTCGCACTTGACAGGAATTCGAATTAGCAGCCTCTATTCCGGGGAGTAACTTCATTTAACCGGTAAAGCTTGACGTGAAAGAAAACGAAACGAACGAACAAACAAGATCAACCAAATCATGCTCTATAACTTGAGTGGTGTAACCAAAAGAAATCATGGAGGAAGCTCCCAATAGCAACAGTGATGTGCGAAAAAAAAGACAAAAAGAAAAACACAATGAGCAGAAGGAAAGGTACAGACCGGAGGCATGTGGCTAAAATCGACGATGCGTAAGTGTTTTCACCACAGCCATCGCAAAGACATATTCATAGGAATGCTTCGACAGTTGACAACTTGAACCAAAATAAAAACGGCTTGCGCAAAGTCGAATCTTTTCAACATGTACTTTCAAGGTGGACCGAAATAGTTTGGTATACCTTGTGAAGGACACCCTTAAACGACAGGCACAGTGCGTAGAGCCTTGTTTGCATTTTGTTTACACACGGCTTGAGGTATCGGCAGCTGCAGACACGCGTCTCAAAATTCAAGCGCGTCATGCATGGCCGAGCATAGTCGCGCCAGCCGCTTATATTTGCATGCGAACCCTCCAAGGATACGCTCAAAGAAGGGTTACCGCTGGGCTTCCCCAGAGGCGACGATTTACGGACGCCATAGAAAAATAAAGCAGCGTGAAATGCAACTCTGTCTTGTTTCTGTTCAGAAATATCGACGCATTTGCACTTGCTCAGAACAGTGTACTGTAGCGATGTTGTACAGTGTAGCCTTATTTATGATTCATCGATCTAGCAATGGGTATGTGGGTGATATATGAAGCAGAACACGAGGTGGGAAAAAAAGTATATGAAATATTTTGGCGTCCGCGCCGTGTGCGGCAACTGCGTTAAAATTTGCCAAGCGACGACTTGTGTTGTTTTTTTTACGCGTAGCTTTTTTTTTTATTCGAAGCGCGTCAAAAACTTGTCGTCGCTATAGGACACCTATATAGGCGTTTTAACGGAAAGAGAAAGCAGACTCGCGAAGCCCTAAATGCTCCCCAGGAATAAAAAAAAAGACAGCACAGTATCCAAACAATATTATAACAATAATTAATGAATAAGAACATGTAGCGGGCGGCGATGCATAGATGTAAGGCGAGAGGACGAGCCGAATGTGAGAAATGACCGCGAGAAAAAAAATACAGAGAACGCGTAGAAGAAGAGATGCGAGAAGCGGGTTAACGCATGCGCAATATTCGAAAGAAGCACCTGACAAAATGAAATAGTAAAGAAATATCAAGCAAGAAACAGGGGAAAAGAAACAGAGACGGTCTGCAGTGGAGCGTCGCAATGGAAACAGATAAGGGAATTCCACAAAGCGATGAGGGTGAAGAGAAGATGCGACGTGTGGCAAGATGAGAGAGGGAGAGAGAGAAAAAAAAAGAAGAAGAAACACATAGGATGACATATGAAACAAAGACTGAATCACATTGCTCGAGGTTGCGTCGACGACAAGAGCAGATTTGAGAGTAACTTCGAAAAAAAAAAACGAATAGTACAGAGAAATTTGTTCACTGGCCAGACTATGAAATAACAGAAAACGGAGTACTGCAGGCTTTTCCAGGCACACGCGAAAAAGAAATGTCGAGAAAACGAAGAGCTGGGTTCGAAAGAAAGGTCGGCCTAGAAAATCACATTAGCAGGCTCAGAAATGAGTCTCGTAGGAAAGCTCGCAAGATGAGGCAAGAATGAATGAAGTAAGAAGTACAATGGGAAAGAAGGAAGCGCGAAAGCTGTACAGTATAGTATCTGAAGGAGAAAAAGGCACGAGAAAAAAAAATGAGTATATTCAGCGCACTGTGTCGGCGTGGGGTATAGAAGCAAAGCATCGCAAGGGAGGAGTGAAAGAACATAGCGTGAGTAATAATAAAGGGACAGGCACATAAGGGCTTGAAGCACAGCGGAAATGGCGAGAGAACAAAATCTAGAAGGAAACAAAAGTTGAGGGATATAAGGGAAAGCGCTCACTGGAGTCGAGAGAAGAATGGACCTTGCAAAACACTGTCATAGAGAAACTTGCCACTAAAAAAGAAAAAGAAAAGCAAACAAGAAGATTATACCAGGAATGAAAAAAGAAAAGGAGCAGCAGAAAACTGCATCGTATCACACGCAAGAAAGAGTACTGTGCAGACACCGAGGGAGGAGGAGGTAAAAGTGGGTGAGAGCGATCCGAGACAACCGTGTACTGGCTGTTCAGTGCGAGAAATGTAAGGAAAGGCACCGTGCTGGCTGCAATGGCACAATGGAGTGAAGGGATGGAGAGATAAAAAAAAGGACAGAAACCGGACAAAGTTCTTCCTTCAGGTCACGGAGCGTACCGTGGATTGCGAAAGAAAAGGAGAAAAATATAAGGGATCTTAGAAAGGACAGGAAAGTAGGGAAAGGAAACGGTGGAAAGACTGACAAAATAAAGGGAATAGAGGGAACAGGGAAAGAAAAAAAAGGGAAAGCTCTCTTCGCGATCCGTCTTTTTCGACCCATATATCTTATCTAATCCGAGAAATGAGCTCCCGATAAATCTTCGGCTCTGGCAATTCCGGCGGCTCCCATAGCGTGCGTCTGTGCGATCCAGCGGCAGCAAGCCATACAGTGGTCTTCGCCGGTCCTGCACCGCCAGACGAACACCGAAGCGCGTGGCGCTGGGATCCGGCCTTCGCTTTCAATCTGGCGAAGTGAACGTGGCGAGGAAGCACAAAGAAACCGTTGGTGCTCGCACGGCCTCGCCCGCTCTCCCTCGCGGCGGCGAGCCCCCGTGCCTCACCGACGACGATGCCGGCGAGCGGGGTATGTCATACAGCGATCGAAAGAAAAAAAGAAATTAATTAAATAAACGAACACGCGCACGAACGGAGCATCGTTCACTGTTGCCGACATGAGATGTCGGAAGGACGACAGTGCCCGAAGAAGGGTTGCCGACAGAGTAGTGGTAGCTGCAACAGAAGCAGCAGCCTACGTACACCAGACACGGCCAAATGACTCGTGGTGGCAGCGCTCGCTCCCTGCACTTTCGTACGGCGCCCTCGCTACACGTCGACTCTGCGATTCGTCTTCGCGACGCGACGTGTGCTGCAGGCGGAATAGAGCAAACAGTTCCTCAACTCTTTCGTTTGTTCTTATGCTTTGACGTGGCGTAAAAAAAAAACTACATTAAAAAGCCCCCCAGCTTGTTAGGCAACAAACGTGAAGGGGGAGAGAAGTAAAGGGAGAGGAAGGTGGGGTTCTCTCCTTGATTGGCGCTTGAATGAAGAGAAATGGGCTCCGCGTCTTCTCCTGCGCTATAGAGCCGCCGGTGCGCCAGTGGACTGCGTGCTAGTGAAGATACTTGCCGCCAGTCTCCCCGTCATTCAAAGGGAAGCGTAGCCTACTTGCCTAATGGGCAAAAATGAGGGTGGCGCCACGGCTCATCGTGTATGCGGTATGAATGAAAGTACGAGCGTTCGGGTGCGTGCCTAAGCGGACACGTGATGGTCGCTCTATACTGATGCCGCTTGCGTATGCGAAATGCTTGATAAGAGCAGCGCACTCTTTTTCGAGCTCGCTAATGAACACGCTGGCAAAGAGGTCTTGCGACTCCTTATGGATCTGTTTCGAAGTTACGCTTAACTCCTGTATAGCATCCCTGCTGGAATGGTCACACTTGGCCCTTTTCGCATGCAAATTGTGAGCTAATTACGCTTTTACCGTCTATTCGTCAGCACCTTTCAATGTGCTTTCAAGGAGGGGTGTATACGAACCTTCTTCATTGACATCGATAACCTCTTCGCCATCTGCTTTTATTCCTCAACAAAACAAAAGTGTTTTATTCGTTGGCCAAGCAACGTATACATAGGGCAGTTACTGTGCGAAAGCATATTCGAGAGCGCAGCAAGGTGTCACTAGGTCGTCGGTAACCAATGTTTTGGCGGGCCGTCGAAGCTTCGTGGGTGGACGAAGTGTACTTTAAGCATAGCCTTGCTGCCTGATCAATACCGGCAAAATGACTCTTCTTATGGTTTCCAATCACTTAAAAACTAGACCCTGTATCTTTGGCGCCTCAAGCTCAGTGATGATCAGTTGCTTAGAGTGCACAATGAAGTTCGCTGCTTGGAACTGATTCACTCTCTGGAGTTCCGCATCGCGTGCCAGCACCATATCTTTGCTGGATTCACCGTTTTGTCCAGACTCGTCCACCCCTTCAACGAAATTTCGGTGCCTCATGAGCTAAGTCATTGCTTTTTATGGCTACTGGAGTAGCTGGGCAAGCTCTGTTCGCGTTGGATTGATGGTTAGGACAAGCATGTTCTCATTAGTGCATACCACAGAAGTGTTCAGGGTGTCCTTCAGATCACAGAGTTTCCTAAAATTAACTATAGAGGAGACTCTGGCGCTGCGATCGTTCGGCGACCATGGAAATGATGAGTAGTACACAGAAAACAAATTATTATCGATTTCGTGAACCAATTCAAAATGGTAAGCCTAAACATTAAGGTGGTGAAGCACAACCACTAAACATTTGCTGATTTTTGTTTCGTGAGAAAACAGCTCTAAACCACACGAACACACACGGAGCCAGAAGCAGGCCATGCTCGCTGAAGCGCCGTTCATTGCAGCTCCCATAGACACTATAGCACCTGAGTTCCCTGTAGTCTATATTAGGAAGCTCTATGCTTCAGACAATACGCTGTCGCTAACGCGAGCAAACATTAAAGAGTGGCTGTTCTTTAAGGGCGTTCCACGTGACTGAAACCCAGGAAGGTGTGCATGGTGGAGCTGTAGTCCCAATCGAGGTCACGTCATGAAGATGAGAAGGTCACAGAGCCGTTGCTACCGCCCACTGCGGCTGAAAAATAAATACGTGACACAGCCGTCAATCTGTAGAATAGTACGTTACTACGTTGAGGTGGTCACCGGTAGCGCACTGGTCACTGTAGGGCTTTGGTATCGAAGATGACGTGGCAGAAAGACGACGTAGTTTGGTCGGGAAGGCGTTCAGCATATATTCTCGGCTTTTTTTGGAGATCTCATTCAGCAATTAACATTTCCAAACCAGGGTGGCATAGAACCACGCAATATATCCTTGTCAGCCCCGCTGAAATGGCGGCACTGGCGGGATTGGACGGGGAAGGATGACCGCGGCCGCTCGACGCAACACAAATTCACCAGATCACCGCCGTAACGGGACACTTTATGGCAGCCAGCGTGGCCATGTCGTCATGCTTTATGTGGATGGCCAGAGAGCAGGTGCCTACAGCCTCTAATACAGCCGATGGCTTGACCGCTGTTTTTGTAGCTCACGTCTCCAACCATGCGCCATGAGTTAAACACGAAGGCCGCGACGCAGTGCGGTGGCCTATGATGACTATGATGATGATGATGATGATGATGATGATGATGATGATGATGATGAACAAGAATGAGTGCGCATGATGTAATTAGTAGTGGCGTTTTTTATGTTCACTTGTTGGAGCGAGTGGAGCATGGCTGAGAGCAGAACTAATATCAACATTATTGTTTGTATACAGTTTCTCCACGCGCATCACAGGTGGCGCTAGCTGCCGGTTTACGCTAAGGCCCCTCTATTTTAGTTTACCCCAAAGATGACACATACATGGCAGGAGAATAGCAAGCGGATGTATAGCGTTGTACGCATGTGCTATAGCTATAGCTCTTGATCAGCTCCGTAAAGGTGTTCTTTTTTTATGTTCACTGACTAGATTTCCTCTATAGGCAGCGATGTTGTCTTGAATCTTGTAGATGTCAGACACACCCTAATTGTACATTTCCAGAAAACACACTTGCAACACAGATCTCCGAGCGATTTCGAGAATTTCCAATCGAAACATGCTGCTTGTCAAATAGTACCGAGTCCAAATATTCCTGTAGCATACCGAGGACAGCGTGAGCCTTCCTTATAAGCGCATCTCTTCGAGCACAGAGAACTCCCTCGTTATAGTCATTTCACGAGATATACAAAGCAAGTGTGCTTGACAAAACGTTTACTACGACTATTCTTCGAGAGATTACAGTCCACTGCGCCAGTTTCCAAGCTGCTGTCTGAAGTACTTGAGGCTTTTAAATGTGGCCAACCTGGACAATCTCGATCTTGGAAAACATTTACGATGAGGACATGCTGTTCGTCAAATGATGCCAGGTCCCGAGATGCTGGCATTACAATACGGTTAGTCTAAGTATTTGTTGATATCATCACGTTTCTACCGAAACACACATTCTCTCGTTCTCTCTCTTTTTTTTTGTTTCCTCGGTTGTCATTTCCAGTACCATTCATCTTGTAAAATATCCTGTCTGTCCCGCAGCCTTATTCGATTTTCTTCTACCTTGAAGTGCTCTCTGTCTCGGCTTCGCGACCACCACACACTCCCCACTCATCCTCTACGCTTCCTATATACTCCCCCAAAGATCCATCTGACGCGCAGCCCACATTTTTCTTCGTTTCCTGTAACTTCCGCGGAGAGGCGAAAACGGAACCGAAACAAAAGGCAAGAATTTTGTACAAAAATAAAGCATCTCGCGTTTCCGCGCCGAGGCGAACACGAAACACGCGCGCGCACACGAAAAGCTGCAGGAGGAACTGGGCGAATCTTTCTTCTGCTTCGTAACAGCGAATGCTTGGTTTAGGAAGAAAACAAGAATCTAGGTATAGTAAAACGTCAAGAAATGACAAAAGGAAGACCAACTTGGAGGCGCAAGAAAAAGAAACACCCTTAGCGCCTGGAGCCGCTGCTGCTCCCCGGCGCCTGCAACGGAGATGGATAGCCCCTGGCAAAGAAAACGAATGGCGAAACGGCGAGTTGGACACAGAGAGAGGAGCAGGATGGAGAGGAGAGAAGGAGCTCTAGCTGTGGCACTATGCTCGTGCATGCCCAGTAGTGAGGTTGGGGCGGTCGTTCACTGCGAGGGGGAAAAAGAACAGAGCAGGAGAAGCAGGCCTGCAGGAGGTGAGCGAAAGACTTTTGCGAGAAAAAGAAAAAAAAAAGAAAAAAAAAAGAACTGAGCAACGGCTGAACGGGAGACGAAATGCTTCGTCGGGCCGCGCACGTGTACGAAGGGAAGGAGAGCACAGTGGAAGAGAGTGTGAGAGTGTCACGTGCATTAGGACTAAGAGAGGAGGAAACTGGAGCGGGGGCGCGGGAAAACGGCAGCAGGGAGGTTCAAGCCAGGAGAAAGCAAACAGACCGGGTGGGTCTCCCGTGGGGTTGGGTGAGGGAGCAAGCGGCTTATAGGGATGAGAAAGTAGAGGGCGCCCGTCCAAGCGGAATAAAGGAAAGGCGGGGGGGGGGGGACTCGGCTGCCTCAGGGGGAAAGGCTTTTATGTGTGCGCGCATGCGCGCAAAACGACCAGTCGGGAGGGCGCAAACAGAGCGGTGTGAGAGAGAGTGACAAAGAAGAAGCTTGCGCCGGCGATAACTGGGAATGAGGTATAAAGAGGCAAGAACTGCGCCTAGGGGGGAAAAAAGGTACGCGGAGGGTCTCCATCAATATCGAGCAACGTTAAGAGAATAAGCTTGCTTTTCCGGTATTGGCGGAAGAACGCAGCTTAGAATACGGGAAAAGACGGTGATGGGAAAACAAAAGAGAAGTGCATTATATGCATGGTCAGGTAGGTGCTAAATGATGATTAGTACCGTCTGAAGATCTAATTACTCTGAGTCAAAACGTCTATTTGCTACGCCTTATGCCCGATTCAACTGAACCGTCTAAGAAAAAAAGGGTGTACGAGTAGAATTATAGAGGGCTGATCGGTTGCTCATTTACCCGTGATTGCGGACACATTGCCGATTTATTGATTCACCGTACAACATTGCATTCAGTATCATGATCGACTTGAAGAACACGCAGTACTAGCATTGACAAAGTAACAAGAGATCAAAAATTCATTCGCAGAACGAAACAAACTGCTTGTAGCAACACCTATAGTAAAGTAAACAATGTAGTAATGACAGACTGCAGCGTGTTGGTTCAGCACACTTGAGGTGCAAGGCGAGACGACGACAACGAGTTGAGGGAGAAGAGTACACACACAGAGCGCCTCTTCTGACAACGTTAATTTCGAAATGAGCACCCCACGCCCTTTCATAAATCCTTGTTGCGCAGTCGTTTTGCAGTGAAGCAAGTCCATAGGTGATAGTGAAAGTGTGAGCCCTCCCACTGTCCTTTGTTCTCGCAGCACTTTACATTTCAATTAAATTCCCGAAGTTTATCTAGGAAATGAATGCACTGTCAAGCATTAGCACCTGTATAAAACAATATAACAGGGATAAAATTGAATCAGCTCGCATATATATGACATGGTGAACCGAAGATCACTGAGAGAATGCCTTCGTCCTGCAGTGCACTGAAACAGGCTGACAATGACGATGCTGAACCCATGCTATAAAGACGGCTGCGAAAACGTTTATGCACACAAAAGGAATCGAAAAAGAGATAAATTTTGTTTCGTTGCTTCGATGTCCCCCGCTATATATAGTGAACATTCTACTTGTTACCGATTTTTTCAAACTCATCTATTTCGTTGCCAGTGTTGCATACGTTCCTTAACAACAGGAACGAAAGTTCGTTCTCTATTTAGAAACGAGTTCTTGTGAGAAATTCCCTAAATGCAAGAGGAAATCGTTACATTTCGATAATTGGAACATGTGCAGTACATTAACGTTACATTTGAGTTTTTGATCAAAATGTAGTGCTCGATAATGCCGAGAACAAATAGTGAGGAATTTAATGCTCATTTCGCGCTACGTATATTTCACGAGTTCAGCATTGGCGGCGGCAGGTTATATGTAGATAGAAAGAGTGTAAGATAACGATCCTAGATAAACTATTGAGAGGCCACCGGCCGTAAGTCTAACAGCAACTTTAGTGCTCCTCTATTACAAGTGTCACGTATATACACCAGTCTTCAAATAAGCAGTCAGAAAACTGCACTTCATGCAGCACACGTTAAAGAGCTTGTATCGCTGAAATTCTGATGTCGGCGTCTGCGTTGTTGGTTGTGAGCGAAAAAAAAAGGTTGTATATAAGTAAAAATTCGAGATAACTAGAAACAAATGAATATTAAAAAAAACAGTTCGAGTGTGAGTTGAACCCAGGCTTTCTATGTATAGCAAGCAGGCGCTACCGAACAGTCAGGTATTTGGTTCAAACCGCTTCAGAAAAAAAAATATACAAATGTCACGTGATTAGACGAGTCTTTTTAATGCATATTTTGCGTTGCGTGGCAGAAGCGTACAATCACGCCAGGCGTCAACACGTCAATCAGAACTGCGCAATGAGTGGGTGTTATAAAGGACCACCCATTACAAAGCGCCCGGGCAAAGTCAGCTGCGCCGGGCAAAGGCAGCTGCGCCGGGCAAAGTCAGCTGCGTTCGCGTTTGGCCAACCGACACCATGGCCGGACTAGAGGGGCGAGGGTGCGCGCGTGCCGCCACTGCAGTCCGACACGTACTGGACTTCTTTTTCAAATTGTGAAAAAAAAAATATGGCATAGGGGGTACTTCACAACCGTACTTGCAGAAAGCATTCTAGAATAGCCGGAAACGGCAAATTTTACGTGTGCTAGCGCTCGTTTCTTGGCGGCATATATAGTTGAAGGAATATCCGCTGAGAACCGAAGTCGCGCTATACTGCACACACATGAAGTCCGATTACTCGTTTTACTCTTGAAGACGATTAAGCGTCATGCAAGTTTTTTTTTTCCATACAGAAATTGCCACACATGCACCAATACAAAAAAGGTTCAAGCACGAAAAACCGCAAGGAACTATACGTAAGCGTTTAATGAGTGATTGTTCAACATTGCAGTGAGAGTGCACAATATAATGTCCAGGGTATACAAGTTCATTTTCTCAATTGGCAAGGGTTCCATCTCTATAAGTTGGTATACGACAGACAAGCTTTGTATTGCCGTTAGCAATTTGTTGGCAAGGTTGAAGAGCCACTCCATCAAGCGCTTGAAAGTTCAGCCATGTTGTACAGAAACAAGAAAAAAATGTCAATCGAGGTATAGTATATATGTGTGAGGGCAGGCTGAGCGGGTGCAACAAGAATGTGCCGCTGGATGAACGTGTATTTTCTATTGCATGGCAGTCATTATCGCTGAGGTGGCTGCTGAAATGAATGACAAAATAAAAAATTATAAATCGTTAGCCACAGAGATATCTGGGATGTTATAGATACTAGCGAAATTCAACTGTCACAGGCACAGGACAGGCGCCACTGCGGCACTCGCTTCCACTACATTTCAGTCACCTTTCCTGCCATCCCCAAATACGGGTGTCAAAAGACAGATTTGTTTATAACTGCCGGCGGCATGCACGAGACACCAAAGGTATACGTTTAAGTGATGGAGCAGCTAAAATACATGCGACGAGAAAAAACACTCCCAGGAACTAGGTCGAAGCTTTGCAGTCCGTGAGTGCGTCAACATGAAACATATATGTCCGATGCGTATACGCTGCACGCACATATAGGGGGCTCCCGCAGGTCGCGGGTTCGAATCCCGGCTGCGGCGGCTGCATTTCCGATGGAGGCGGAAATGTTGTAGGCCCGTGTGCTCCGATTAGGGTGCACGTTAAAGAACCCCCGGTGGTCGAAATTTCCGGAGCCCTCCACTACGCGTCGTCTCTCATAATCATATGGTCGTTTTGGGACGTTAAACATCGCATATCAATCAATCAATCACATATATGGGGCTCATTTCCAAGGGATATAATTCCAAAGTGTAGCTTTGCCACCGTTACGTTGGAACCCAAGACCACTCATGCGCAGTGGGAAGTTACGGCGCGAAGGGGGTTAGCACATCGGTGCTTTACTCAGTAAACTAATAAAAATATAAAAAGATTATAATAGAAAAGAATAAAGAGATTACGTATGTACAGTATATGTGTTAAGTTTAACAAGTCAGCGCCCATCATCATCAGCCGACCTAAACAAAACACTCGAAAGAAAAGCAATTTTTCGCGTATTAGTAAAGTGAAATTTCACCATCAAGAAAACAGCCCTCTTACCGCGAGACGCGACATCGGTAAGCAAGAAAAAGCACGACAAAAAAATGCGGGTGGAAACGCCCCCTTGAGATCCCCGCACGAAAAAAAAAAAACAGGAAAAATACATTTTGAGATTTGTGTCGTCGTGGCACGCGGAACTTTCCTCATGAAATTTAAAAATGAAACTCCAACCTCGATTTTCTCCGCTAATAATGAACTTAGGACAGTGAAACTTGTGACATTAAAATTATCACAATACAGTTTATAAATATGGACCAAGTGTTTGTTTCACATAAAATACACATCTGAGAATTAGACCCCCCTTCGATATAGCGCTCATCACGAGCTTCCTATTCATTTGGTCGCTTTAAAACACTATACAAGTGTACATATCAGTGACAATTGCTAAGTTCCATGCTAGCTTTTTTTTTTTCTTCAGCTGATGATAGTTTGCAGCGTCACGCTCTCCAGTGACCGCCCAAAGTGCATTAAGATGAGAGGAAGAAGTGATGGTCTTCGCTAAATCTAATGCAGCCAATTTTATCCCCATAGCGACTAAATGGACAGTATTGGCGGGTTTATGCTTGCCACCACTGTTGACGTCATGCCGCATATAAAGTCAAAATTGATAAGATCCCCCCAGCGCATCGTACGATGTACCCACTGGAATTTATATCATTTGCAAGTAAGAATACTTTTAGAGAAGCGCTCAGAAGTGCTAGCACCGATGCTTCAGTTCTGCAGCCTGTGTCTTTCTTACTCCTGTTCATCGTCCAATCCTCTCACTTCTCGGTTGTTCTCACTATCTAGTTCGAGTAGTAATGACAGAGGTAACGACGATATGTTGCTGTTCTCGCCTCGCAATACCACGAGCACGAAACGAGTCACTTCAACTATGCAGAACAGCATACGGCTCCGTAAGTATACTCCGTTTCATACATAAAGTGCAACGTTGTAAAGGCGAGCGAGACTTCTTACAATATATGCGTTGAAACCAATAAATAGTGCAATGATTTTACTCGCTGCATTTTTTTTTTTTCGTGTTCAGGCTAACGAATGAATGAAGATGCTTTGTGCTTTATATATAACAAGCCCCGTTGTACGGCCGAGTTGCTGTAGGCTGCTTAAAGTCTTTTCGTTTTAGTTTTTTCTTCTTATGTTTCGTTTGCAGCGTGTAGCGGTGTGCATAACGCGTGGGATCACGCTGAGCTCGCACGAGTGTTTATAACGACTAAAGCTAAGCGCAAGACACGCGTTTTCAGACATCTACCTGGCCAAACCTTCCTGCATATATCTTCCGCAGCGTCGCACCTGATACATGAAACGAAGTGTGTATACATATGCTTCATTTCACTGCAGGAGAGTAATATTCAACGATCACTAAACACGGTTCAATCAACGTTCAGCTATAGGTAAAAAATATAAATCGAGATGACCGACCAATATATCATCTTTACTGCTGAAAGAGTTAGTGTGTTGAGCAAAACAAGTACAACCAGCGACTTGCTGATAATAAAACGCAGCTATATCGACATATAATGGTGAAAATAGCGGAAAGGAGCGAAATTCTGCATATCACTAGAACAATGTTCCCGTACGCCCCCTTATAGATAAGCGAATTGGCAGCCATAAGAAAGCAACGCATATCAGCCGCTTCTATAGTAAACGTGAGAGACTTTCCTTTCCCTTACCCATGTTAGCTGACGAGGAACTCTAAAAAAATAAACATTTCACCTGAATACAGAAGCATTGCACACGAAGCTGCATGTGTGGTTTTAGCCTTGTGACTCAGTATGAAATATGGAAGCCACGAGAACCAACCCGTCATGCACCATTTCCTGATCGCACAGGTTCGACTCCACTGCAGAGTCAAACCGCGTTGCCAACATATATCTCAAATATGCACGAGCTCAAACGGTGGGGATCACGGTATACACGACACCGTGTCCAAGTCGCACGATTACACGGGGGAACTGCGGGCACACACCGCGAGACCGCCTCCGCGAGGATGGAGAGAATGCTCGGTGAATCCCGAATGAAGAAACCAGCGCCGCTGTGTGACTGTACAGTGTGGCCGTCTAGTGTACACGTACGCTTATACTCTCTCTCTCTGCTTCACTCTATTTCACCCTCTCCGTCCCAGACGACCGATAAGTATACATAAATGTATAACGAGGAGAACGGTGCTTGGAGCGTGGCATAGCGTCGCATCGCCTATAGCGCGTGACGGTGTTCGTGAATGTGCGAGAAGCTCGCGTGGCGGCACCGTTGTGGGTCTTGCAGACTGCTGCTGTTGTTGCTGCCGCTTCAGTGGAACACGCGCAGTCTGCAGCCGTGAAACGGACGCATTCATCTCGTCATCCGCGCCACACAGCGTCAAGGTACCGCGGGGAAGCGCTGGGGAGGGATAGCGGGGCAACATCGCCGCTACAACCGCCGCCACCTCGAGTCGGCGCGCCCCGCGCCCGCGGTCGTGAATATTTAGCAGGAGGACGCCCGCGTTGAGGCACCCACCGCGGGGATATCCGGCTCTAGCGAATGCTGTAGCTAGGCTACCAACCTAAAGCCAGCGTCAAAGCCCAACAGACACGAGAGCAGCGCGATGGTATAATAAGGAGACCTATGTTTTCACGAGCGTTACACTGTTGCAATAGAACGCGAGTCCTGGTGATATTTAAGCGAAATGCCACACTGGTGTCGAGCTCGTAGAAGAGCTGAAAGCAAAAGGAACACCAAGTTAAGTCCTATAATGATGTCAGAAGATGAAAAATGCATCTGCGATTCAAGTCTATAAGGTCGAAAGCGAGGACTCCTGTGCTCCTTTTATTATCTGCAGACTGAGCAAGTATATGCGTATGTCTTTATTGTATCGTGTTTAATCATTATTTTCCCTTCCTGTCCATCATCCTCGATACGAATATATCACGGCAGAGCAACCTGTACCTATATGGCGATATACCGCTGCTTTCTTAAAATAAATCATCCGAGTCACGCCACAAGCATTGTACATTCAAGTGACAACGCACGGGAGCACGCATTGACACGGGACGTACAGATAGAGAATGTGCAATAACTACAGTTACGCTGTCAACGAGGTGTTCTAAGAACTTCGATCAAACTGTGGCGTGAATTTGCACACTTCCTCTGAATTCTCTCGTAGTTCTATAAAGTAAATGTTGGTATTTACCAACAATGACCCTAAAGAAGCTTTTGCGTATGTTTATCTTTTAGACTTTAGGGCTGCTTCTGTCCCCGAAAAGAAACAGACAATAACATGACTTAAGGTCATAAATCTCCCCAAAAGCGGCAAGACCATCATGACGAGCCAAGCTGCCCGAGCATTCCCCGAGGTGCAAATGATTCATGTGTAAAGGGTCGTCGTGAACCGTTACTACGGTTTCCAAGCTTTCTATCGTTAGTTATTGCGTTATAATGCGTAGTTATTTACGGCAGAATGGATGTGAACATGACACAGTTCATTTGTCTTCACTAAATGACGGCTCCATGCGCATTATTTATTAACATTCCGCAGCACTACGTCCGTTCATCTCCGCCTTTCTTGTGCAGCACTGAACTGGGAATCTTGCCCATGACGATGTGTATGCCACCATTTCGCAGGCCGGCTTGCAGTTTGCTATGCCCTTTCGGCGTGGAGAGTGAGGAGAATAAGGACTAGAATAAGATGGAGAATAAGGAAAATAAGAACGAGCAATACAGCTTTTTGAGCGCAATGATTCCCGCATAAGGGAGATAGCTGATGCATTCGCAATCTGCGAATTTGGCGACACGTGTGTTAGCCACCTGTACATTGTAATGCTCGATCGTCAGTTGAGATAATTGGAAAAGAATTAATTATGCTGCAAGCCTGTTATCTTTTTTTCCTGTGAATAGGTAGCACGCAGATATTCTGTTCATTCATTTCTTTTTTTTTTCTCCTTGAATAAAGGACTCAGTTGTCAGTCAGCGCTCGTGTTGTCTTATTATTATTGCAATAAAAATAATATCTTGTTTTCTTGGTGTTTTGTTCGTTGCACTGTTCAGAAAGAAACCTAGACCAGCTACACAACTCTGCCTTTTGCTGAAAATAAAAACTGAAAGGATTAATTTTGTAAAGTATTATTAGCAATAATATTAGTAATAATAATTTTGCGGCATGATAACGAGAGATCGACAGAGAAACGAAGACAAGTTAGGAAGGTTAATCGAGGAAGTTTTCGGTTGACCACACTACACTTATAAAAAGCGAAAGCAGAAATACTAAAACAGATAACAAAAAAAAGAAAGGTATAGGTAATTCAACCACTTCTATTAACCACTTTTATACCACGTTTATCAAAATGACTCAAAGCCAGAGGTATTTCGGAGAAAATAACAGAGCATTGCGGGGTGTTGCAAATTATTGATTCAAGGTGTTATTAGGTGTTACATTTTCCCCGAATGATTAGGGTTGATATAAAGAGCAATTAAAATGATTACGACAGTGACGTTCGGAACTGTGCTTCGCTTACTGACATTTCAGTAATACATTGCACGTCCTGAATCATGAAAAATTCACATTTTGTACACCATAAAAAAGCAGGTACTCGGACTAACACAAACGCACATGCGTATAAAAAATGCACTAAAAAAAATGAACTAAAATGTTTGAAAGCAACAGAAGCTTTCTTGTTTCGTGAGATGGCCGGTTAACAGCATTGTCATTACAGAAACAGCATAGTGACTGAACAACAAAACAGCACACCGAACAACAATAAGAAACAGCGTCGGCGAAAATATAACCACGGAAGTTGTTCATCGCTGCTTAGAAGTGACAGCGTGCACATGCTCTTAAGAGCGGTGGTCTAAACACACGATCGGCTTCGAATAACAAGTGCGCCGGCATCCACAGTTACGGTGTATACACGCTACATCACTTCCGTGGTCCATAAAACCCAAAGGATGTTTCACTGCAGCGCATGGCGGCCAGACCGAGTAGTGTGAACAATTTTCTCGTTGCAGCATTACATTCGCTATATGGCTCCTTCTTACGCACATGCACAACAGACATCCTCGTCTGCGCATGCGCTTATATCTTTATCGAGCTCTTTTGTTGCCCATTGTCACCTTATTTTTTTTTAATTTAATAAGCATAGCCTTTCAAGTACTTCAAGGTCAAGTTTCACAGCTATAAAAATCCCCCCCCCCCCCAAAAGGAAAGCGTTTTCACATCACATTCTGCGTATATAGACAATCCTGATAACGCATACTTGGTGGGCATGTATATACTAGGATAGTGGGGGTAACGTACAGTATATCTGGGAAAAAAAAGAAAGAAAACGAAAAAAAAAACTGGGCGTACAAGTAACTCAAATAGGCCATCCAGAGGCACTGCATACATAACCAACATTCCCCCACGTGAACCGCAAATATTGCTCGACCAAAGATATTCGAAAAAGATGGTAGCTGTGGTAGCGGTAAGCTTTAACGCACGAGAGTGCCATATATATCTCGACTTCCAAGTCCCGATACAATGATCATGAGCCATGCATCACACTGTTTTGCTCTATCTGCACGGTAGCGTCAATAGACTTAAAGGCTAGTAGCGCTATGAGAATTGGTCCGTATTCATGGCTGCCATGCAACCTACAAGCAAAATATTGTCTTTGTTTAGGTATTCTCGAACGCAAGAATCGAGCCCTAGAGGACTTGGCCATTACGTGTTTGATATGATAAGTACCACTTTTCGTTACAGTAAGCGAGGAAATCAAGGCGCAAGATACAGTGGTGAAATACATGCGCCAAAACCTTGATTCACGTGGCACGCTCTTGGTATAAAAAAAATAATCTAATTGCTTATACATATGGCGCAATCAAAGATTGCCGCTGTCTTGTCGTATGTCATTTTTATAAAAGACGTCATTTCACCTTCCTTAACCCCATTATTGAACTCTTGTTAAATCTCCTTTTGCGACGAGGGGCGTGTTTGGTCATGTTACCTTTGGCCAAGTAACGCGAATGCCTTTGCTGATGCTGAAGGTGTTAATGACAGTGAAGAATTACACCGAAAGCAGTTGGAATAGGCTGGCACTTTTACACCACCTACTGATACCACAATTCCAATGGTGTGATGCCCCGGTGTGACTCAACGCTTCTGCTGCGCAGTATTATATATGTGTTAGCGTGACTCCCTGCCCGACATGGCGATTGAGTGTTGTATTTTTTTTTTCAAAGCAGTTTCAAGCACTGTCTTGGCCTTGTGGTACAAAATTGAGATCAGGGGGGCTTTTGTACCGCACGCCGCGGCTAGCATCTACTGGAGCATTGA
This sequence comes from Rhipicephalus microplus, assembly GCF_013339725.1. NCBI lineage: Eukaryota > Metazoa > Arthropoda > Arachnida > Ixodida > Ixodidae > Rhipicephalus > Rhipicephalus microplus. The sequence continues at coordinate 106,524,643 of NC_051170.1, forward strand.
AAGCATCGATTTCAAAACAGGAACTCATTTAAATTATACCGAGAGCATATACATACCATCACACGCAGTGCATGAGATGCACGTGTCATAAAGGCACGTAAGCGAATCACACTGCATAATCATTCTGATTTTCAGAAAAGAAGTCGCCCTCTCCCACCTAAGCCAAAAACTCTTCCTCTAGAATGTTATTCTTAAATTAAAGATTGAAATGAGAGGCGTTAAATGTTTTGTTTTTTTAAACATATCTGAACCGCAGACATTCGACAAGAGTGTTTACACATGCACACCGTAAGATACAAGATGCTAAAACAGCAAGAAAGGAAAGAAAATTAAATTTAAATGTTATACCTGATGAACAGTAGAATGTATTGTTATGCCGCAAATAGGAACGAATTTTGCAACGGTGCCCCAGCATCGTTACTATACGGGAAAGGCGGCATCTCAACTAATACTATAAGTCCCATATATACTTTATGATTCAGTGCGTGTCCAGAAATTTTCAGCCTTTTTATTTTTAGGGCGCAAGTTGCATGCGTTGTGCTGTATTATTTGAAGCAGAACGCATGGGTAAAAATAGATGTTTCTTAGAAGCGCTACAACTCAAAGCATGTTTAATTAGGAAACAGTGACTAACTTAATTGAAAACAGACCTCAATGCTCGTTTTTTTTTCTTACAAAGCTAAAATAACTAATCGTAAACTGACTTTTCGGAATTAGCGTTTACAATAATGAACTGTAGCCAACCATCAAAAAAAGATAGGCTCAGTCCTCGAAAAGATAGCAAGGTATACTCAGATATGCCCCAATGCAAACCCAATGCCCCAATGCAAACCCAATGCCCCGATGCAAACCTAAACACTGCTAATTTTGTCTGAAAACAGTGTGCGTGTGCAAAACACCTAGTATACTTTGCACACGACAATGAACGCAAATAATAAAGTAAGTTTTGAAGCGTATACGCGGTGAATGCGCAATACACGTAAGCATTGGGCAACAGTCGCCTTCAACGTCCTTACACAACTTTTACATAATATACACGCGAGAGTCATTCAGCAAAACTTGCCAATACAGGAAGAGTTCGTGCAAAAACAAACCAGTAATAATGAAGGTTCTTGAAACACTTCATTACCGCTTATAGAACTAACTTGACACTTGGCGCGAAACTCTTGCGTTGTGCGAGTCTTTTCTATTTTTGACACTCTGTATATATGTTTACGAAAGAAAAGCCGGAAATCTTCAGCCGAAAATATAGTTCACGTAACGAATTGATTTAATATCTAAACATCATAATTGCACTCACTGGCGTAACTCGAGGGGTGTTAAAACTTCATGCCCCCCCCCCCCCCCCCATTTTTAAAAATTTTGCAGGTGTATATATTAAAGTTCATAAGAACACATGGACAGACATAAGTAAAATGTCTGTGTAAAGTGGGTTAGCATAAGAACACATGGACGGACATAAAGTAAACTCCGACCCCCCCCCCCTCCCCCTCGAAAAACTTTTCCGCCTACGCCTCTGTTAATAATGTAACAAGACATAGCATAATTGGTTTTTTGCGTGGTTACAATTTCTATTTTGCGTTTTTTTTTCGGAATCTTGTTAATGCTTGCTTGTACATCATATACTTCAACTCATGCCATATTCCACATTTCTCTACTGCTGGCAGCTATTACAATACATTAGAACGATGTTTCGATCATCAGACGACACGCAGTTCAATTCAATTCAACTTCAATCCTATAGCGGAAAATACATTACAGAAAATGATAAGCGCTGCAAACAGGCATCACCATTAGCCTTGGATAAATAACTTGTTGTATTCTTCTCAAAGTGAAGCACAGAAAATTTACCTCTGCAGTGAATTGATAACAGAGACCAATATCTATATTTCACGCAGGGGCTATTGCTACTTCGTAGAATCTGTGAGACCGAATGAATTTCAAGACAACTCAAGAAGGCCATGCAACAGTGAAAGTATCGCACTCGCCCTTTTAACTTCTTAGTGAATAAAGCTTCACAGTGACGCTATTGGCATAACATAATGAAACTAAAACGTCTGTCTTATATTGTATGTGGACGAATATTATAATTTCTGTAATCAATAAAGACTACGTATTTTCCCGCGTCATTTTTGATCGTATACCTCCATATATTTCTCAAAATTCTTATGAGAGAATAAATGTGCTTGTCATTGCTGTTTTATCCCACTATACTCTATACGGTAGAGCGAAATTTCATGCAATTCCATACGCTTTGAAGGCTGTACGTATGCGAGACGCTTTTTTCTGTAGCATTAACGAAAAGTGGTGATGACCGCAACTGTGACACGCTTTTTTGTGACCCGTAATGGCCGCAAATATAAGGTTCCAAGATTTGGCGTTGATATGCAAGAGGCGCATTTACGTGACGTACGAAGTCTATGATCAAAGCTACAAAACGCCTTTGTTTTGCCCCATGCATTCGTAAAACTTAGACAACCAAGTGGATTTTCGTAGAACTGGTTTATGCCTTTTGTTTATACATCTTGTCGAAATATATATACTATTAATGCTGCATTCACTTATATAGGCTGCCGAGCCTTCTGGTTCCATCTACTTGCACAGATGTCTTTGCAGCGGACGATTCATAACCTATCCACTAACTGTTAAAGAACAGGAGTCCCGAAACCAACTTACGAGCTCTTGGCCACACTTCTCCTGTCTAAACATCTGCAGAACGTAAACATGTGGTAGTTCCGCACTTGAGCCAATATTGGCGGTTGGCCAAAGTGCTCCTAATAAATATGGGTAGCATAGAATTATAAAATGCACAACTGTGAAGTATAAACAAATGTACTCTGTCTAAACTGTTGATCAGAGTCCTACTTACTATTTTGTTCTTCTTCTTAAGTTAAATGTATAATTTCTTGGGATGAACGACTACATGAAAAAATTTGAAAATACCTTCCCAATTAGCGCGCTGAATATAGCCTGTCATATGATCTTTCTATTGGCCGGAGTGTACGAAAACGTTACATTACCGTTCATGTATGTGTTTGAAGCAGGAGAAACAAATAAATGATTAAATACTCACGGCGCTTAGAGACTTCGCACAGGGTACCATCAAATTTTCGCCGGCCGCGAAAACATAGGAACACTTCGGCAGCACGGTTCTCTGATACCGCACGCGTAGAAAAACGAGTAAGCGTATGTTACTGCCATACGTAGCTTAGTGAATAAGCTTTGCGCTATATTAACTTAAGCGTAAAAGAAATGAACTCACGTTTTCGTTCATTTGCGTGGTTACAGCCAGCTGAAAATAAAAACAAGTAGAAAAAACTGGCCCAGGAACTTAATTTTGCACCTTTGCCTTCGCTTTTTTTTTTTTAATTTCAGCTCTATACTCTAAGTACGCTATATCCTTCTCATATACTTCCAACTTTACTTACAGCGACATATTTTGTCCTTCTCTAGTCAGCATGCTGCAGGCACTAACACACGAACTATATCTATCTAGTCAAGCTTCAGTTACCTTCAATGCAAAAGCTGAACAGGGCATATTAATCGCAGAGAAGCGTCGTTCATTGAGTACGCAATGCAGTCCCCTTTTTTGCTCTCTCTCTCTCTCTACCTTTGCCATCTACCTTTAGTTCAGTGGTGTTCAATGAATTGTGCACGTTACGGTGACTTGTATACACTTCACCGTTCAGGCTTCATTGACGGGAAATTAAATCATGGCCAATAATCACGCTCTCGATACGCTGCTTACCATGATTTTTCAATTTCCACATGCGTCAGCAGTGAACTTATGAGCGGTAAGAGTTATGTAATAGTGTATTAACCACAACTCCAGAAACATTATGACACTTTTATATTTTCTTTTAAGACTTGCTCTCCATTCGCAGAATTGAAACTGAATACTATAGTCTAATTTTACTGGACGGTGAGCGGCGTTCGGGCATTGACATGGTAAGGGATGTCAATAGATGAAAACGAAGGGCATTATGCCATCGACTACCCCAAGTTCAACTCATATCTCTGCTACACGTCATTTGTCTTCGGAGCTGCGCGGGAACCCCATAGTCAATTGTTTACGAGGACGTCGTTACAAAACAATGCCAGCGCTAGCAGCGCACAAAGGGGGAAGTCGGAAACCAAAGGGGACAACCAACGGACGCGTGGGACACAGCTGACACGCTGAGCGCCGCTGACGTTCGCGCGGTGCGAACCTGCGGTGTATCTGCGACGCTCACGTTTCTGACGCGCTCTTCCCTCTTTCTCGGCCTCAAAGCGTCAACGCCGAAGCATATCACCGTGTTCACAGTTGTGACACGCACTGCCAATTCTTCGGGTGCCAAGCTAAAAGTCACACGCGCACACAAACACGACGCAGTCGAAGAAGCCAGTGCCCTCGTGGTACTGGCTCAGCAAAGAAAACTCCGGGACAATAGGAAGGCGAAAGGGACTCGGTTGCTGGCTGCAGTAGCAGAAGTGCGGGCGCGTCCGCGCTGACATAAATAGGGCCCGGAGAGAAGTAATTAGGTGCGCGAGCTCGCCACTTGGATGGGCGTAGGGCCAACAAACTTCATCCTCAGCGCCGGAAACCCTGTTCGCCAGCGGCAGCCGGGGCCTCGCGCTGCTGCTACCAAGTGACGAATCATGTCCCTGATAAATGGCTGGCCGCGGGAAAACACGATTCTGCCCTTAGGCTGCCGCCCGCCTTTCATCAGCGGGCTGTGTAGTTCGAGAGGGCTCGCGGGGCGGCGCTGCGTTCGCTAGCGACGCCAAAGTTCTCATTCCACACTAATCCCAACTCGTTAGTACGGTGCACTGTTCGGACAGCTAAAACGCAGGTCGATCATGTGAAAGGGGCAGTGCAAGCTCAAACAGCCAGTTATAAAGCGCAGCTTATCATTTCCCAATGACCACAGTGCTCTGGCCAGTCGCGATTGACAGCGATGCGCAACACAAAAATATGACAACCACCAGCTATTTGGGTGGACGGCCAGCCACACGAATCGGGCAAGTGGTCAGCAGAATACAGCTGTAACCTCCGTAGTACTGCACGAATTCACCGAGAATGCAGGACCACCCCAGAGCCGTGGAGGATGTAGCCAAAGCGGCACCGGTGTGGCCGTCCGAGTACACGTACACTGAAAGCTCGGGCACGGAGAAAGAGAAAGGAGGACCCCGCTAATTGAACCTCAGTGTCAGCCAGGCCATTAGTCTGACCAACAGAGCAGCGCAGGCGCGCCCCTCACTTCCTCTCTATCTACGAGATTAAAAAGTGCGCGTCCCACGTGCGTCAGCTCGGGCGCCCTCTTCCATTACAATGATAGACGGTACACTCTCCCGCATACTCTCCTGCAGGCAAGAGTGCACAGTTAAGTACAACAAAGCCTTGCGGCTCACGCACTTACCCAACCAACTTGACGTGCCACGCCGCTTCCCTGCTTTCGAATCTAGTGCTTAATACTGTTTATTCATTTATTCAACCTTATTTCAATGCTTCCACATGTTTAACCCTGTTTTTATGCACAAGACATTAACCAATCATTGTTCACCGGTCAGCATAGTCGTGCTCTTACTACACGTCACCTCGTTACATTCAACGATGCATGCTGAAGAGCAGCGCGACAGAGTTTATATGCTTACGTGAAGCTCTTTTGACCCACATCACTAGGGGCAGCAAGCTCGGGTCCGACGAAGGCGACACCACTTAGGCGCCGATCTCCCATCGTTTATGTTCCATAATCTTTGGTCTTTGATGAGGCACATTTGTAATTGCCTTACTGAAAAAGAAAAATGGCTGCGCTAACATGTATCAGTTTGAAAGGAGGAAGTAAGTAACAGGAGCGAAAGGAGAGGCAGGGATGTTAAAGTCTAGAAGGACCGGTATGCTACCAAACACTATGGAAAGGAATGAAAAAGTTTGAAAGATAGAGAAGAAAGAGTTGCACTACATAGTTATCGTAACATTACTAGTTTATAACCGTCCGAGCTGAAATTGTTTGTTGTTATTGTTGACAAGCGTTCAACGGTTAAGTATGTAGGGGTTTTAGAAACTGCGAAGAAACTCATTTATATTTTCTGTCGTCACTCTGATCGTTTTATAACCCACTCGGACAAGCAGTTCTATGTAAATGAGGTCATATTAAGTATATCAATACGTATTCACCACGGCAAGATGTGTTATATGCTGCGGCCACGCTTCAGATAATGTATCCGTATAGGTGATAAGCGAGTTCACACGTATACCAACATGCCTCGGGCCAGTCTACGAGTATAGAAATTCCCCGAAGAGACCAATGTTCAAGCACAGGTTATATGCGCAGAAGCGACGCCCCAGGCTAACCCCTTTCCACACAAAGTATCTCGATTCACCCTGCCCGCTTGGCATTCAACCAATAGCGTCTGCAGTTTCGCAAAGTCCCACGCCACGGGCATGTATCGGAATACCGGGAACGAAAACCTCGCGCTCATGTATACACCATTCACAGACTTCTGCGCTTACAGGCTCCGTTCGCGATTGCGATGCGGCTCGTGATTCACATTGTCCGAGCCAGCGCGAGAAAAAAGCTCGACGCACGCGTTGATTCTGACTGCGCAACCTAATTGGTATACCCAGGCACGGAACGAGTATAACACCGAGGGCAAACAGTGAAGCCAGCACTCATTCAGCCACGGTTCGTGACCTATCACTGCTCCACAGGAGCCAGGGCCCAGCTACCGCCTCGCCTATCGTTATGTAAACAGCCCGAAGCTGCAGCCCAGTTATCGAGTTTGCATAAATGACCCCTCAGCGGAGCCATCAATTCTGCGCGACTTATGTACGGCACACCCGCGTTTGTATAGCAACACAGTGTCGGTCGTGCCAACGCTGGGCCGCGCAACAGCCAGTATATAAACGTAGGCGAAGAAACTGTAGCGTGGGTTTCGGGCCATATTACAGACTGAATCAGTCAGAGCTTAGCGTTTTGCCTTTCTTCAATGTTTTAATTCTGATTGAATTTTTCGTAGTGAAATCCCCTTTCTTTTGCAGAGCGAAAGAGAAGAATCGCCAGTGCATGCTCTCGAATAATTTGAGCTGTTCATACAGGCATCTGGCGGTGAGAAAATAACGTTTTGGATATGTACTCAGCCGATAAGACTATATGTAACCGTGCGTAAAGACACTTAGGTTAGCAAGACATAAGTTGAAGAGATGCGTTTAAACAAACAGGAGGTAAACAAACACAAGTGATAATCGTAAGTGGGAAAATGTAAATGAGTGAGTAGACAGGTTAAGAACAAAATAGCATTCAAACCATGACTCATTACAGCTCATGTAATTTTCTATACATATAAAAGGAGCAGCCAACAAGACAATGTAACCTACAAAGTTATGTAACTTATGTGGCTTGATTTAAGGTATTTGAATTCAAAAGCTGTCATCACCTATATACATATATACTGGGATGGAGTTTCGGTGTTGTCTACGCTTACGACAGTGCTGCGATTTTCTGCGCGTCAGGCTCGGCACACTATATGGATAATGAAGTCGAATTGTAGACGCACAGCAGTCGCTCAAGCAAGAAACACCACTCACAACAAAGGAGAGCACAACAGAAAACATAGTGACAATAGTTTCTTTTTATATGTGTGATTGATGCACACACGTTGTGTCTTCTAGCCTAGCTCGCACAAACAAACTATCCCGCAAAAATGAACTTGAAGCATCAACCACACGGGCAGACCGAAAAACATGAATACAAAGCCATGTATTGATAATCAATTCATGGTTATCATTGTATAACTGCACACCTTCTGTATTTTAGACGGAACCGTGGGCTAGCTATTCTACTGCATTAATTGAACACAAAATTATCTGTGTTTTTCACTTTTATTATTCTTAACAAAAAGTATTAATCACTTCTGTCACTTTGTTTATGATAAAATTATGCAGCAATACTGCATAACATGGTAAGAATTAATAAGAAGATAAGGAAAAAAGTGCAGAAAGGTTAAGGTTGACCCGTGAGTTCTCGATTCTTCTGAATAATTGTCGGGTTTCACTTACTAAAACTACGATATCATTGCAAGAGACACCGTAGTGAAGGGCTCCGGAAATAAAAGGCACCTGGACTATTCTAAAGATATGAGTAAATTGGCAGTTGGCTGTATACTCTGCAATAAGCGAATGGTAAAGGCCGATTTTCCTTTTTTTCAATTTTTCTTTTCTTTTCCCGGTTTGTATGCATAAAAAATATACATTTTATGTGTCCTTCATGATCTTTACATAGCTCTTACCTGCGAATAATATGAGTGCTTAGATTTTACCCTTCATGCATCAGACAATGAAATCAACAAAGGGAGGCAACGCGCACGTTAAACTAATTTCGCGATGCAGTGAGAGACTCAGATTAAAATAGGCTGATACACCATTTCCTTACAACCAACGCCAATAACTATCCCATGCTTTGCAGTGAACAGCCCTAACAAAAAAAAAATGCTTGTTCTTGATACGACGAATTACTATACAAAACTACAAGACTTGTAAATCATAAAAAAAATAATAAAACGCATTTTTACTGCGTAATTGTGTCAAGAATGAGGCCGCGTCAATTGCGGAATGCATTTTTGTTTAGTTTCAGTGCAAAACACTAGGTGGCTGCGCATGAGTTAACTACTTCTGAAATGTGCAAACCTTCATTTAACGTCACTTTGTCTGAAATAGGCTCCAACGAGCATCCTTTTCAGGTGTGTAACAGATAGAAAAACAAAGAAAGCAACTGTCGATAAGCCCACGGTCACATATGCAGATGCGGCAATTCAGTTGAGAGCCTTGTGGATATTGTACGCTTTCTCTTATTTTTAATAAATAAGCATGTTTCCGCATGAAACGAAAATATGGCCATTTTCATTGCAAGCAGCCGTTCTCATGAAACTGTCGTGCGAAGCATCATTTGAAGTATCATCGTATAGACTTCGCGATATCTCTCTGTGACATTATTACAAACACAATGAATAAAATAATAAATGTAAGGCTGTCCTCATAGATATTGCTACACAAATGAAATCAATTTATAAAATTCAAATGAAATCCCTGATTGTAGCGCCATTGCTGGCGAATAAGGATGAAGCTTTAGGGCGCAAGACTTAGAGTAAAACAAAATTAATTAATCTTGTCAGGGTACACAATAATCCAAATACTTGCGCTATACGCTAGAAAATACATTAGCAAAAGTATAATTTTCAAAGGTCCTCCGCAACAAAAGTATTATGAGCATGGAATGCCCGCAGCTTTTATGTGTGGCATTCTTCTGTGCACGCTTGAAGTTAATCCTCGATATTTTAGTCAAGCTGTTGACACACTACTGCATGTGCAAATAAACATGTGAACCTGCGCATAATCGCATTTTCGTGGAAAGCTTCCTTATCATATACACACGACTTTGCTCACGCATGCGTAGATGTACCGAAGCACCCCATTTAACGCGAACAGCACTTTCCGCTAAGGAACGCAATCAACAGTGCGATGTCGTACCAGCATTTCAGACATACATCAGGTATCTGTTACAATTAACCAATTCACTCTACTGACATACCTCTTCAGTTATAGACGTTAGCATCGCACATGTATTGCGCGATGCCCAAACTGGCAATAGTGTTTACAGTTTTCTTTTTCGTTTCGTATTTCCTTGTGTTGCTTCATTTTTAAAAATACGTATACTCACACACTGGTGCGCGTTCACTTCCCTGTTCCCAATTATGTGTTGTGGTTTTTCCTGATAATAAACTCCAGCCGCGAACATTATTTGGGATATTAAAATGATATGGCTGCACACTTGTTTACATGATTTCCATATTCCAAGAGCAACATTAAAATACGTGCCAAAAACAGTTACAAACAGCCTTCCGTATCATTCAATTACCTCGATTTCGACCACTAAACACCTGGTTCACATGTCACAAAATCGCAAACGCCCATGACCATAATTCGTGCATCGCATAGAGAAGTGTCTATACAACCTGTAATTGGCAGTACGCATGCGCCCTCGCGATGGTTTTCTTGAATGATATGAATTTCGAACAGCTTTAATTTCTTCTGATCAGTCGCCACGATGTAGTCGCTGAAAACGTTATTAACGTGTCAAGAAGTGTGGATTATTCAAATTTATTGGCGGCGTTTACTTAAGGGGGAGTAAAAAAAAACTAGCCTCGAATATACGCATGGTATACGTTACAAACGACGTTGACTGCGGGTCATTAATTTGTGCTTACGTCATCAGCAAATACGTATTGCGTGGACAATACTGCGAGCCGTCAAACTTTAGGAAGAAAATGTCTCGTCTCCGACGCAGAACGGTACTTCACAATGGAACTCATAATATTAAGAAAGAAAAGGACGGTTAAGGTTAATCGGAGTAAACACAGGTTATGCTCTTAAAATACGTAGTCAAAAACATGAGCTGATAGTTTTACTTAAGTACATTGCGTATCCTGAACACATTATACTAAGCCGAATATGACGCTGTTGCGTGAATCATTATTAATGCAATTGTCTCATGAGCGGAACGTCTGATAAAGTAATAAAACATGAATGAAAAAAAAATTGCCGTCCTTCAACAAATCTCTAAAACAACGGTCTGCGAAAGCCGGCGAAAATTTGCAGGCTTTTGCGCACCGCTGGTCAAATATCATTACACTAAGACAATCAAAATATCGCTGTTGTTCTGCGGTGTCCGTGATTCATTTTTTTACGTCTGTAGCGCTGCTACAAGGTCCTGTTTCTAAAGGGTACACGAGCAATGTTTACTAATTACGCTATTACGATGCGTTACGCTGAACGGGCATAACATTTCGACGCCACTTTACTCGTAGCACTCATTTTTAATTAACACATCGGAAATATGTCAAATGCGAGCAACATGTCTAATTAATCTCGTTAACGCAACGCGTCAAGCTAAATAGTTAGCGAACTGAACGCCATGAGTTCTGTTTTCAACACCTGCTTCAATATATTCAAGTTGAAAAAAAACGGGGTTTTGCGTCCTACACCTGACCTGTGCGCATGTAAACAGTTCCTTTAAAAATCGGTTTCGGGAAGGCTGTTTATCTAATGAAAAGAAATGGGTGAAACAATTAGAAATCGCAGAAACCGCCCATCAATGAAATGTTTTTTTTCGTTAAAACAGCGGGAGAATTAAACACAGCATTCTTTTCGTATCAAGAAATAGATACCCTTGGTCGAAGCGTCGACCAAGCACCCCAAATTTAATAAAACTTGGATTCCTTTTTATTGAACATTTTTTCTTCAAGGTGCTTTCTGTGATTTTTTTATGCGGTACATTTCAAGGTTTCTAGTGATCACAAACCTCACAATGTGACCACGTTTTCATCAGAGAAAAGAATCGCTGTAAAAAAAAAAGTCTACCCTGCGAAACAATTTCAGGACCCGTTCCTTGCTAAGGAGGGGTAACTCGCGGCGAATAAAAATATCGCAAATGCATAAATCATCGAAATGTACTTAACGAACACAAACAGTTGCATTCTTTTAGAATGAAGATTTATATTTCTGTTTTGGGCGACCAATGAAGATAAATGCGTAGAAATTTTTATTTAACACACGTCCGACAGACAACCAATCGACACCCAGTTAAAATCGCTCTAGTTTACGTTTACGGCCGACATCGGCGCATACCGATACCAGCCTTGCGGACGTAGAGGTGCCGGCGGTAGCGAGATCGAAACGTAAATCGGTCCACTTACCGCGTTGGGGTAATATTATCCAGACACGGTCGTAGCACACACGGCACAGTGGTATGGGATTTAAAACGCGCCCGAAGCTCTTCGGGAGGACGGTCGTGTTGCCTCTCGACGAAGAGTACTGTCAATCTCGACGGAACCGAACCGGCCCCAGAAGCTCGCCATTTTCTCTTTCCCCGCTCCTTCTTGGCGCGCGCGCTTTGCTCTATTTACTTGCTTCTTCAAAAAATGAAATGAACGTTGAAAAAAAAGCATACTTAAAAGAGCCCTTGCTCGCGCTTGACACTCAAGAAATTCTCACAGGCCAAAACAAAGGAATGGTGTAATTATCCGGATAAATTTATATCCGCCGTCGGCAGAAAGCCGCCGGCCGCATGCAGAAAGTTCGAAACCTCGGCGCACCGGCCGAAACGACTCTCTTTCAGCCGCACCAGTCCGTCGATCGCTCTTTTCCTTTCTCTCTCTCTCTCTTGCTCTCTTTCGGGCGATGCTGCGTTCGTTTCATCGCATCCTCCTCGCCTCAGGATGTTGCGAAGAGAGATAGCGAGCCAGCTGTTGTCACTTTCGTACGCGCGCATTTGCAAGGACGCTGGTGCTCGCGGTTGTTACACACGACTGCTCAAGCGAGCGTAAAAACGAGCGAGAGGATGGGCAAGAGAAAGTCTTGCACCTTTAAAATGCAGGGCGCAATTAAACACCACCTTTACAGTCGCTGAGGAAATGCTGAAGGGCTGTTACGGGTCGACCCAACGAAATACGGCCACCTGAAATGCAGTATACATAAAATCAAGGAGGCAAGAAAGTCTAGAGTCGTTTGGTGTAAGAATTAATGTTCACGACGTGTTGATGTATACCTTTGTATCATTCTCGGAATTTCATTAAAAAAAAAACATTACGATGGAAACTAGAGTGTTGTACGAGTAGCCAGCCCTTACGGAGAAAGCATTCTCTCGTTAACTGCATTTAGAAATGTACCACGCTTCTTAGAAGATCACGTCAACACATATTACTCTCAAAGACTTGTTATGTGTGTGCGTGCAGGAAAACAAGTCGGCAAGCACGGGTGCAGTAAAGTATGTCACAATGAGATATGCACTTACTGCTATATTAACAGGTTATTAACGGCCACACAACCAGAAGATCCAATAATGTAGCTAATAATAATGTTCACTGTTTTTTTTTATGAACTCACGTGCAGATCCGCGCGGAGTCCTTTCCAGTTGGCAATATCCTCGGATAAGAAGCAAAACGACTGTACCGTCTTCATCCTCACGACAATATAAGATGGAGTTTTGATTGATTTGATTGATATCTGTGGTTTAACATCTCAAAACCACCATGATTATGACAGACACCGTAGCGGAGGGCTCCGGAAATTTCGACCACCTGGGGTTCTTTAACGTGCGCTCAAATCTGAGCACACGGGCCTACATTTCCGCCTCCATCAGAAATGCAGCCACCGCAGCCGGGATTCGAACCAGCGACCTGCGGGTCAGCAACCGAGTACCTTAGCCACTAGACCACCGCGGCGGGGCTAAGATGGAGTTTCCATAACTGTGGATAAATATAGGTAGGTTTACTTGCGGAGTACGCACGCCAACTTTTGAGTATAATTATACACATATATCGCCTCCACAAACAGCAATAGACAACGTTAGGAGTGGTCTATTGATGAAATTGTATACTTCACATTTTCATTTTAATAACTCAAATTGACATTGTCACTTGTTGACAATTACTTATTCCTACTTGTCCTCGTGCTGTTATATGTGCATGGGTTTACATGCTGTAAAATGTGCCTCGCGGAAGAACCATCGCACGCAGGAGCATGTCGAGAAACATGCATCATTAAAAATGCTACGATATCCCGGTCATAAAGATGCCTGCGGCACAAACGAAAACTTTATATATTGCGTAGAGATCCTTATAACGTAAGGTTTTACATTAAGGAACTGTAAGCTCGAGATGCTCTATAGGGAAAACTGCGTGAAGCGCGAAGACCATCCGCCTCGACTCTCAGCGGGAAAGCTTATTTGAAAATGTGAGGAGTGCTTTGTTATCTTCGTGCAGGTAATAAACTGGCACACTTTCCAAGACACGCATTTTTGGAGATTCGCATAGGACAGATTGACGCCATCAATAAAGTGTTTTGATGTCACTCGAATGCATCACCCATGGGAAGAAAATTGCGCTTTCTTTTTCTTTTTTAAGTTACTGGCGGTATGCGGGAGTACACCGCCTGTACATCAGACCATGTTATGACTGTTCAAACACCGTCTGTGACATTTAACACTCATTATTTCTAACATTTTTTTTTATTTTTACAAATCTTGACTTTATGTAGGAGGCTCTGCAATGACAGAGCAATTAGTATTGGTCGTGTTAGCCAGTTTGATCAGCCAGTTTAGTGCGTCAAGCGCCGGATACGTGATAACTTGCAAAGAAAAAAAAAAGCATCGCCTGCATGGCTCTGAAGCACCTCATAGAGTCGAATAGGAGAGTTTAAATTATAATTGTCGACTACGGTGCAACAACGCTTTCACTGTTAATAGCGCCGTAAAGCGTCAGCGAATAATTTGCACAGAATTCTAGACATTTTGCGAGCATCTTTATGGAAAAGTGCTGCACACATAGTCATACCCGTCAGAGCTATGGTAATGTCTAATATTGTACAAGTATTCAGAAATGGTACTTTTTGGCGAACGAATTATTTATTATCAACTTCCATTCACGCTTGTCATGCTCCCCCCTCCCCCTCTTTTTTGCCTGTGCGAATACTCTTATACAAAGAAAAATGTGTGTCTAAGAAAACCAGTTAATAATAGATGTACGATCAACATTTTTATTACATTTAGTAACCTTAAGTTATTTCTTATTTCCCCAAAATCTAACTCATGTGTGCGAAGCAATGATTTGAAAACTTCTTTCGAGGCCATGGGCCCCAAATTTTCAAGTGACCGTTTACCTATGTAGATTGTACAAAAGCTTTTTTTTTAGAGGGGCAGAACATTTTCTAGCGGTATGAAAGAAATCGGGTATTTTTCCTTTAGCCGCTTCAAATGAGCGCGCATCAGTGTTAATCTTTCTTATTCTGAATAGGAAGGTTTTGCTTGTATTTTTCTGCTAGTGCATGGAGCATGAGTTTCTTCAAACATGACGGTTGCAGTTAGCGTGCAGCAACGAACAAATAGTTTACAAGTACCTGATGATATGCTGTCACATTTTTGTGAACCTTTTATAAGATGTGGACATGGAGTTTGTTCGAATATTTGTATCTCTAAATTTTTCCGTTAAGCGATCATTATTTTTGAGTTGAATACGGAGACTTGGTGAGTGAGTGTTAATCCATGTTCAGGAAGGAACATTCTGTCTTTGTGTGCGAAATGTTTCAGAAAAAAAGTCAGATAACACAGAGCGCTCTGTTCTATCTGACCCTTTTCTAAAATGTTTTGCGCACAACGAAAAGTATACGTCAGGCCTACTTTTAGAATGCGACACCAAGCAGCCCAGGTAGCCATCCTGCGCCTACTCATCCATGTGTCTATTTGTACAGCTTTTGCGATTCTCGAATACCTGAGGTCATATATTATGAACGATGAGATGAGTGGCCACAGCCACACATAGGCACCAAACTTTCCTTGAAAAACACCGAGTAAAAAATAAACGCGTATTAATCATCACGTTGTCCAGCAAACTACCATTCCCGGACCGCTGTACATAACGTTGGGAAGAAAACAACAACAGCAAGAAATACAACATTTCAATGACCAAGCAAATGGCTCTCGTGTGCGATCTATACGATCCCACAGCGCAATGGATCAGGATTGGTCGAATTTTTTTAACACGCACCATTCTGGTGCAAGATGCTTTTTGTGAATACGTGCTGTGACATATTCGCATATATCTCGTGCGTCAGCCGTATCACTAATTTCACGACAATGGAACCTGTGGCATGCTTCAAAAGGAGCAATTTCTCGACAATTAGAATGATGGATATTCTAGTGGCACTTCTAACGGCATCCAAGTCAAGCAATAAAAACTGCTGGTGCTATCTTGAAGATAAGTTTGAAATACTAGAAGTACGTAGCAATTATGATAAAAACAGATTACTGCACGTGCTCGTACTTATAGAGTTATTTTTATCAGGTGCACTGCAACTTGCAACTTGCAAAGTTGGCACTATTATCGAAGTCGATTGATTGCATGGAGGTAGTTCTGTTGATGGGGTGGGAATATCTTTCTATATTGTCGTAGCAGGCCTTGACAAAACTTTTCTTGATACAGATTTCTCGTGCATATGATTATTGTTCCTGAAGCTCAAAATGTACCAATCCGGAAAGTGAAACCACATGGTAAAAATATTTCAGTCGATGTTTCAGCTTTACTATGCATTTATACGTCAATATTTACTCGGCTATAATGTTCTAAGAGACGTTATTTGCAGATGTGAGCTTTTTTTAAAGAAGAGAAAGAAAAGTAAAGAGAGACAAAGAAAGAAAGAAAGAGAAAAAACTGTCTAACAAAAGTCGAAGAAAACTTCGCTGAATAAAAATGTTGTGGTCATTTTTCGAATTCCCACAACAAAAATTTAAATTCACTTTGCTCAAAACGTTATTACTGTAGGCAATCCGTATTTAAAATTCCAATTAGTTTCTAAAAATACTGCAAATATGGCCTAAGTCTGGTCAATACCAATATTTCTTTCAAATTTTATTGTTCCCTAAACACAAAGTACCATTCAGATAGACTTAATTAAGTAATCGGGTATTGCGATGTAATAATAAATGGGAGGCCCTAGCACGAAAACTGTACTTTAACCAGCCTATATTTTACCGAAGTAGCAACTTACAAATAACTCCTTCCGCCTGAAAACTGACGTAATGATACGCCCTAATGCACCCTTAAAATAACGTGTTTCAATGTCTGAACTTCATACGAATAACATTTTTTACACCTCAGATTAAGTACAATTACGCATTTATTTGTTTTTACAGTTCTTTATGCCTAGACGAGTAAGTTTACCACGTTAAGAAACTATTCTAAGTGGAGATTATAACACCAATTCATGGCTGCCGTGGCCAGTAATGTAAGAACCTGAATTATCATGCAGACGCTCTGCAAACGATTCTAACCGTGTAAGGCAATAATTGTGTGTCCTGGCAAATTTTCTGACGTAGCATATTAGGCAGCAAACATTAAATGTGTTATTATATTGAAGTGTACTTATCAAGATATTCCAAAACGACTTATTTTGGGCGCGATGGGGCTTTCATTGCCTAAATATACTTGACCACGGCAAAAAATATCCTTCATGTAAAAAGGGGCAGTAAAGAAGAAAGTGAAGGTTCACTTTTGTTTCTCTTCTGCCTCGTCTTTCAGGAAATGCATATTGTGCCACAGTATAGTATATCTTAGCAATTATGAATAAAGTGTTGCATCGGATAACGAATTAACTGTTAGACGTAGTGTAGTCATCATACGGGCGAGGTTACTGGCGTAATTAACTTGTAAGCACCATCTGATGCACCGCATATGTCAACGGTTGCAACAATTTCAATGATTGGTATAGGTGAGTATGCCCAAATATTTTAAGTAGCATACATTCTAAACTGGACCATACAATGCAGATACCTTGTTGTGAAGCGTGTACAATGGATCGTCTAACAGTGTGAGTGTCTAGCGACGTCCCACTACCTTTCCATATCACTCGGCCACTTCGGTATGCAGCGAAAGAAAACAGTGTGCGCTATACTCTTTTATATCTCACATTAATACTATAAAAATTTTTATTTCTGCGCGTGAACGAGAAGGAACGAATCTGCGAGAAAAAGGAATACTTGAACAAAGCTGCTGTTACAACTGCATTTTGTCATGCTGTAGCTTGATGTCTACTCAAGCGCGACGTTCAAATACATCGACGTAGCTGTCGCAGATCCATGGTGTAGGCGCAGGTGGTGTATACGATAGGTGTGTAGATGGTGCACGCGTATAAGAGTGGCTTGAAGCAGCAGGGTACCCACTCTGTATAGCTCTGCTCTGTAATGTGAACTCTCTCTTTCTGTCCTTCCCTCTCTCTCTCTGCGTGAGTGTGCGTGCGCGTGCGCGTGCTTGTGTGCATCCTCTTCCTCTTTTCCCCTCTATTTCACTCTTCTCTCAATATCATAAATCCCTTCCAACTATGTGCAGGGTAGGATACCGGTTATGCTGAACTAGCAAACAGCCCCGTCTTTCCTCTTTCTTTTGTTTTCCTTGCTATACCTTCAACCAGTCAAAATATGTTGCAGTTTACGTACATACAATATATACTAAGCAAGCCATCTGTGCGTTTGGGCAAAGGGGTAAGATCGTATAACAAGCACGAGCTCCCTTGAGCACGGGTGTTATTTGAAGCACTGAATTGAAGAAAAATTACCGAGAAAGTACTAGTCCGGCAGGGATGTTGTTCGAGGGCGAATAAGCAGGGCTGAGAATGCATTTGACTTACTACAGATTTTGAAAATCATTTTCCCTCATCGGTGGAAGGAAACATGTTATATTAAGTCTTGCATGCAAAGCATCCATGCATATAGCTATTTTTACGTTGGCTTTTCTATCATCCTGAAACCGGTACCTCCTTGTAAGCCGACAGGAATCATGCACCACTGCAGTGGGTGTACGTATACACAAATATTCGGTGTGCTCAATACAATATTAGGTGGCATTACTGCTTCCCTGGTCATTATAGCAACGGTCTTAGAGCAAAAGATCTTCAAGACCATTGTAGTCCGCAGTCATATATTTTTATTTTCATTCACGATACGATGAGGCATTTTCAAGGCATCGCAAATACCAAATTGGTGTTGCAAAGGTAAATAAGCCAAGAAAGTATGACCCGAAAAAATAGGTCAGATGATGATTTGAAAAGTATATAACTACAATATATAAACTGTGCGTTACAACAACATTTTACGTAAATAAGATATAAATGAGAAAGAAAAAAAAAACATGCACATTCATAATTTGAGCAGTAGTAAATACTAAACATACTTCATCTTGAATTTTCAGAAATTTTGATTTCTTAATCTCTAATTCAAGAGATACACCAAATTTCCTGCTGGATACATAGCATACGCCAGTCTGAGAACAAGGAGAAAAAAACAGGAAACATACAAATGTCTACATCTGCTGCGTCAGCAGACACATATTCAGGTTTGAATTAACGTCATCATGCATATTTCGTAGTTTTCAGCCAAGGTCCAGACAATAACTGATGATGGCAGCTCATTCTGATTTATTATTCGAGGCAAGAACGAGTTCGCGTAAGTGTAGATAATGTATCTGACTTATTCATACAATGAACTGTGCAAGTTATTACTAAATTCTGCGAGGATCTATTCTGTTATACCTACGCAGAGCTAAATGTTGAAATGAACTGTAGTGAACCGAAAATAAAATTGCTAAGTTTATTGTTGAATAAGCTTCCACGCAATCGAGCAGATTGAGAACATTAATTCCAGCAGAACATTTCATTTCGCAGTCGGAAGATTTTTTTTTTTCGTTTTTCTAATCAATTATGAAAACAAGAACGTTCACGACAACCGTTGAAAGCCGACTACCACCCTACTAAAACGGCATACAGAGCCGTCAATTGAAAGGTAAACATCGGTAAACAGCAACGGATAGTAGTATTTAAAATAATGCTTCGTTCAGGTTTCCCCTTTGCTTCAAATTGTGTACACCGATTATTCTGCTGCTTCTTTAAACGCATCATCCCGTTTTCTAAAAGTTTAGAGTTGCCTTGTATACTACAAAAAAAAAAGTTGAAAAGACGCTTGGGATTCACTTTCAACAGTATACAAAGCAATATATAGCGTAATCGGACCCCAATTATGCATCGGCTCTTCAATTACTGGCCTTTAGCTTCGGTGCCCGGAGGACGCCTCCATCGTGTCACGAGGAAACGAACGCATGCGCGTGAAACATATCCCGTGTCAAACTATCCTATAGTGCCTATACTGCATGTACTGCAACGCCATAAATATACTTTTTGTGAATTAGTGAAGGGCCAATACACGTCCGTACTGATATGTGGCAACGCGCCAACCTATATACGCAGCTGCTTGTTGTTGTTTTTGCTGATATTGATGTTTAAATAGATCTAAGCGATTTGTAATGGGTGGTCTTTTGAAGACACCCGCTTGTTGCGCAATTTGCGCGTTCTGACGTCCCGCGTGCTTCGACGTTTCTGTCACGCAATACATGCGTCAAGGCGACTGCACTCGCCACATTTCATGGGTAGAGGCCTGCCTACTGTGCAATGGCAGTGAACGTTAAAGAACGCTAAAGAGGCTCGAAATTTTCGGACTCCTCTACTGTCGCATCCCTCGTAATCAAATGGTGATTTTTAGATGTTAAATCCCATATTCTTAATTCTATTATAACAAGATATTTATAAAGTATTTTTTTTTTCTATGTAGTCTCAAGCAATAGAGTGGCCCCGCGTTAGGATACCTGCTTGCAGAAGCCTGGGCTCAATTCTGCATCATACCGAAAATTTTTATTATTTATTTCATCTGCATCTCTATCAATTTTTCAGTCGCGGACAATGCTGATTAATCGCTCCAAACCAACGAAGCCTAAACCGACAACATAATTTCTGCGAAACGATCTTTTTTAACGCCATCGCTTTATTAACTGCCACTATGGAACCATCGTTGAAGTTGAGCCAGAATCCGGCATCTCCCATAATGCACTGAAAGATACGCCCTCGCGCAACACGCCGCCGCATAAGAATAAGTGCACCTACAATATGCTTATTCCGGTCACACAACTCAAGACACACTCTGGGCGGTTTAACAAACTGCTTTTCGGAGTACGCAGCCGCGACTTGCGAGCTTCTTGCGCGAGCTGCGCTGTAGCTTCCACATGTCACGTTCTTTAAACAAAAGCTATTACTTTTGAACCTAACTTACCATTGCTCATTGCAGTGGCTAACTATAACTTATACGTACAGCCCCGAACCGGTTTGAGCGCGATGTGCAATGGGCCCTTCTTACTATGCCGGCTGCGCCCTGAAAGAACGCATAATTTATGACCGCCACATAAATTACCTGAAAGCGTGAATTCATTTACGGGGCCAGCGCTGCACGGTGAAGGTTGGTTTCGATACGGTTTGACAGCTGTGACCTTCGAAACTTGGGGATGGGCCCACACGTGTCGGGCGAGAAAGGTTTTTAATGAACCGTAGGAAACCGGCAATGCAACGAGTCCATCAAGCGGCTCTCGGTGTTGTGAATCAGTGAAGTGGAATCGCTTAATGGAAATATGTAGCAAGTTCAGTCTGCTTGCGCTACTTATGCAGGCGTAGCTTGAAGGGCATTATACGTATCACTTATAAATAAGCTATAGGGTATGCCTTATCGGAAAACTTCTTTCACACCGCTGCTTTGACTTGTTATCATCTCTGTGACAAATACAACGCTATAGCACGAATAGGACCATGGGTGAAGCGTACAAACAAATATATGATTATAACATATTCTCTACGTTATCGCTGCTAAAGAATACTAATTCATTGCTGAGGTATTTTAGTGTGAATAATCACGTGTAGTGGGAGGGTGAGATGTGAGATGTCATCATAACTACGAGGTATATTTAATGCAGTTTGTGAAGGCATGATGCGAGATGGTTGCGCCAGTACTCGAAGTATATCTAACGTATAACGAACCAAGCAAGTAAGAACTTGTCAGATCATTTGCTGAGTTAATGTAAAGTTGCTGTAAAAATATCCTGTTTATAAATAAACATGTGAAAGTTCGTACTCTCTATACATTTTTTATACGTCTATGACACCGATATGTTTTTGGCAAAGAAACTTGCGACTGTAACCTATGACTACGACTATAACATTTGACTAAGATTACAAGCGATGCTTCAATCTGTTAATCATTACAACCGGAATGTGCCTTCACTATAAGTGCGGATAGCTTGGATGCTCCTCAGAGTGGCAACAGGGCAACCAATGACGAAGGGAAAGCATTGAAGGAAACAAAGAAATGACCAAAATGTCGTGTAGTTCACAGCTATAAAGCATACGGATCGTCGAAACAACTCCTAAATGCGAGGGCGTACTATGCCCAGAAAGAAGCTTTCAGTCATCGGATGGTATCGCGAATCGAGCGAGAACGCGAATAACGGAATCTACGAAGAAAACATAGGTATACAGTGGATAGTTACGCCTTGTCTCGAGGTGAATGAAAACGAAACGAGAAAAGAAACACGCGATAATTTGCGTGCGTCGCACAACATATGCACGACCGACTACACGCGCGCTACTTTCTCAAGCTTCCTATATACAACGCGGGTCCGTTAAGAAGAGAGAAAGAGTGAAAGCGGCCATGCGCTGGCGTAAAAGAAGAAGTATCGCGGGAGAGAGAAAGGCGCGAAAGCCGCTTTACGCACAGAAAGGGGAGGCGAAGGTGCATGGATAAGAGCAAATTTGTAACGGAGGTGACGGCTGTGTGGAGTACGGGGGCGAGGAGGTCGTGGAAGAGAGCAACGTAGCACACGACAAAGTGAGGCGGAGAGTGTGGCGAACACCTCGCGAAAAAAAAAAAAAAAAGGAGAAGCCGTAAACACGCCGTAATCTTTCAATTAGGTGGCGATCTCCGGTGGTCGTAAAATTCGCCGCTCAAATTTATTATCGACGGGTAGCCTCTTTTATGGTTGCCCATAAAAGAGACCTCTGGCGGCTTGTCCTCTTCGCGCCGCCCGCGCCGACCCTTGCTGCCCACGCGGGTATACTATACACACACGCACAGCTCTTGCCGTTATTGCTGCCTGCTGCTGTATATACATACAGCAACGGTTGTCAATGAGTTGACTGAGGTAAAGAATACACGTGTTTTCGCACCACATGGCGGATCTGACTCGCAAGAAGGTGCGCGTGCCTGTGTACACAACTGCGCCCTCTGACGTCTGGATGAGCCTCGTTATTCAAAGGCGGCCCGCGCTGCGTGCGTGAATATAGTGTTAGAAAAGAAACACGTGACGCACGCGATCGCTCACGTGGCCGTGCGAGTGCCGTTTCTGGGTGCTGTACACGATGACTTTGAAGCTAGAGACGTTACATAAACGGTGACTCTCAATACAGGCTGTGACAAAAGGCGAATCAACGCTCAATCTTTCGCGCTTTCATCATTCACGTTCACGCGGTTGTTTAACGTGTTTCTTTCGATTTGTAAATTGTGTTTTTACGTTCAGCCAGCTCTTGACGTTTCTTGTAACCCGAATGCGCAGAATTTGCCGCGAAATTCGCGGAAAGAGCTAGCAGTTTTGATGCTAGGAAACAGCACGGGCTCTGATTGTGCGAGCGCTATAGTTCTGTCTATATGTTCCTGCGCAGTAGTGATTTTGGCGCCAAATATATACTATATATTCACGAAACAGACATAAAACTTGCCGCTAAAAATTTTGATATCTACATCAACTGGCCCAACGGCGGGTACAATATAGAACAACGCAATCAGCGTGTTGCTGTCATCGCAAAGAGGATATAGAAGCTTCAGATATTTTTATTCTGGCACGAACTCGAATATAAACGTATGTGCGCATGTCGATAAAGTCCGAACATTGTTTAGAAATGCACTAGCAGTTTCTAGAAAAGGGTGGAAGAAAGTTTGAACAGAATGGAAAGAACTTCGTATAAATCATTTTTCCATAATATCGAATGAACTATGTGTATACGGCTCTGGGTAAGCGATGGGCGATTTAGCAATACTGTGGCATCTCAATCGATGTCAATCTTGTCTTTCTTTTTTTTTTCAGATTCAGATGCTTTACTTTTTTAATTAAAAAATATAAATCCCGAAAGAAGAATATTTGCGACCTCCTCCACGAACTCCTGATAACATTGCCTTCGTGTAATTCAGGCGAGTTTGTTATACAAATGCGAATAGCCAGCAAACGACCATCCTAGATAATCTCACGACGTGAATTTGCATGTCGTCTTATCATGGGCCACTTTTTACGCCTGTTTATTAATAGACTTTTAATCCTCAATTCTGATACTCAGTTATTGCTATCTCTCTGGACTGATAAAATTACTTGGGGTACTTGGGTCCATTATATTCGCAGTCTTGCAAGCATATTAAGTTGAGTTTACGCATCTTAACGTGTGCGTACTTGATATTAGATACCCTAAATGCTTATCAGTGAACCATCTATGGGTGGCAATAAATTTTGCTTTCGGGGCCGAGCAATATGGTGTTATCATACGCCGCCTTGAAATTTTATCCCTTCCCTTTGGCATCACGACGTTGCACTCTCCCCTGCAAGAGGTATTATAAAGTTACTGTTAAAAAAAAAGAGAAAAAAAAACGAGCTAGACAAGAAACAATGGCGCCTTTAAAAAAAATTGGAGATAGTTGTCATGGTTATAATCAACCGCTTGTCGGTGGAAGTGGAGTGTTTTGGATGGTGAGTCGGAGAAGTTAAACATGAAAATTTTTGACAACGCTTCTGGTATTGTGCTTCAAGGAAACAGCTCTCTGATTGTCCAGAGCATAGTATAGTACACGATTTGCTTTTTTCTTATATATAGTTCTTATAATCTAGTTCTCATAATTATTTTCTGTATAGCGAAATTATTTTCTCTAATACTTTTAGACCCTTCAAACCTTCATCGTATCTTTGACTTTGTTAGATTGTTGCTTGGCCACAGCATTATGTTTACAGGCATATCTTCAAGTTTGTAGCTTGGCCACTTGCGATTTACGACCGACGATAGCTGATTTTTTAATGCCGCAAATGACGCGTGACGCATGTTACAAACCGGTCTTGCACGCAACGTCTATGCATGTTATAAGGCGTTTGGCAGACGTTTTGATATTATATATATATATATATATATATATCAAAAGCATACAAGGTCAGCAATGAAAGTTTGACTTTGAGAATATGATAATGATGCTGCCAGTAGGCTAGCAAGTTACATCGTTTTTGCTGTATAATAAGTGGCAAATGCCCACGTCATGTGTAGAAAAACGTTTATAATAATTGCATTAGTTTCCAACCCAACTCCTCAAGCACAGAACTTGACACCGCCTTGCAGCCTGAGCTTGTTCTGAGTGTGCTGAGGTTGATATCGCACTTTTGAAACGGAATATTCGCCCATGTGGCGTTTCGCTAACTTCTGTTTATAGTTTGACTATATACGTTGAAAACTATTTTAAAGTAACGAAGTTATTTCAGAATGCCTTGTAATACACTTCGAGTCGCTTGTCGCCTTGTTGCCTGTGCGTTTCATGAAGAATGGGAAAGCTAAGTTCACAACTACGAAGTGTTGCCATGTTGCCATGAGCCATAGTTGCTGCAAAGTTGTAGCGTTCCTATACTGCAGTAGGTTGCGCTCAAACGTAGCTGTCGTAATATTGAAAGTATTGAAGCAATGATGGTAGAAGCACAAAATTCAGCAATAAGGAATAAGTAGTTTTGAAAGTTTTTGCATTCAGTAACTTACAAAGTTAGCTTAAAAAAGAGGTGCACTTTCAGTTGAATTGGTTCAACATCCGGGCCACGTCAGAGGATCTATTTCTCGGACAGTAATTAACTATTAGCAAGAACGCTCAAAAAGTGCGACTAAACCGAAGCCAAGGCGCATTGGATAAACAAAAAATCTGACCAAACTCACAATCTGAGATCCCATCTTTAATGTGACCATACCTAATTTGTTTTTGTGAGGTTCGTTCCAGAATTTCTCAGGTAATTATTCTTTAGTTGCTCAACAACAATTGCTTCTAATATCCCGTACTCTTTTACATTGAAAGCTATCCGAGAGCTTTCGTACACCCACATATGCCGATTGACCACGACAATTCGTGCGCTTTTCCGAGACACGGTCTTTCACCCTACTTAGCCTGAACAATTTGTTTCCCCGAAATTATACTGTGCCCCGCCTTTCTGATTTCTTTTCGCGAGTTTGTTACTGTTGTTGGCACGTCTTACTTCGACCATTGGCCACTGTAAAACAAGGCATGTACTCTGAGCAAACTAACAATTCCTATAGAAGTTCGGCACCGTTGGAAGCATGAGATTTCTACTTGCCTTGCTGACACCTCTCGACTCAGCGGCAGGTGCTGTCCACAGCTGCGAATGATGTGACGACGGCGGTGACACTCTCTTGATGTGGATGACCCCCACACACGTGCACGGCAGTTCGACTTGTGTTCTCCTCACACAAAAACAGTCTACCGTGTCGAGTCGTTTCGTCGTGTCGCCTTCGTTGCGCGCGCTGTCCCGAATCGCTTTTTCTGCACCGCGAAGCGCCACTGACTGCACTCAAGCGCGCCTTCGCGCCGAGCGATGGTGTCGGCCGCTGGACGTTGCGTTAGGTTGCGTATCACCGCAGTTCCACGTGCGAGCAGACACCTCACTCGCCGGCGTTGATTGAGACCTCGTAAAGAAACTACGCCCCCGAGCCACTCCGGCGCGCGCGGCCAGGCGCTTGTTGTTCGGCCACCGGCGGGTCACATGGCGCGTTGACAAACCGCAATGGGCCGTTCGGCAAGCCAGAGAAAAAGCACACTCTCCCTTAACGGAGTGCGGCGCCCGCTAGAGTAACTACTACTTGGCAGGGGCTACTCCTCGTAAAAACGACTTCAGCCGTGCATGTAACACGGGGAGCCTCCGCAGACAGTACCGACGCTCGCCTGCCTCTCTCGCTTCTACGTTCGTTCCACCATCACCATCTCTGCCTCGTCCGGCAATCTTTTTGCGTTAATTTTACTGAACCGAGCTTCCAGCGAGCTCTTTTTTTTTTTCTCCGTTCGTTCACTCACGGACCGACAACAACGGCTCAGCTCAGCGAGTGGAAAGTGGAAAGTAAGGAGGAAACAGTGTGATCTGTTTATTTCACGCTCTTTCTCTCTCGCTCTCTCACCAGAGTCCACCGGGCTCCCTTCACCTCACGTTCGTCTCTTCTGCCCCCAAGTGGTGGGGGGGACGCGTTCGACCTGTGTCCCCTTGTATTTCAATTTATTTTCGTCGACCACCGCTTTCACTGTGGGGGCAAAAGCAAAAGAAGCCCGGGAAGAGCGCAATGATGCGGGCTTGGGAACGCAACGGGCAGGGTCGCGGCCGGGGCTTCGTACCCCGCGCATGGGGGTTTCCTAAACTAATTCGAAACTCGCCCGGCGCGCGCCCGCGCGCGCGGGCCGCGTTTCGGGAGAGACGGGGCCCGAACGGCGGCTTTGGATTGGCTGCTCAGATCGGTCGCTTCTCAACGTCGTTTCCGGGGCAGTCTGTAAATCAGCCAGTGAGGAGCGGCAGATACCGGCCCCCTCTTTCCGTCGGGAGAGGCATTATGCACCGGCGATCGCTGCAACGGTACTCCTGGCGGCGTTCGGCAGAAACTCTCCACGCGTAATGGAGAAATAAAAAGAAGAAACGGAACGGCGGAGGATCGCCCAGCGTGTGCAGGCGACACGAGCGTTCGCAGCGCCTCCAGACGGAGTGCGCTTCCAGCGGTTTCGAAGAGAGAGTCAGCGTCGCCAAACTTGGTCCGTTCTTTCACTTTTCTCGTCAGCTCTCCGTTCCATCTTTCGACTCTGGCGCGAAGCTGACTTGCGCGGGCGAATCGAATGCGCCTCTGGGTTCGATCGATAAACGAAGCGAGGCAAGCACATTTCGAACATAATCGGATTACGCAGCAAGTGATCGACGTATGACGTACATTGAAGTATATAGCCATGACGGTGAAGTCAGCAGTCAATTAGTTTTCTTGTTTGCTGACAAATGTGGCAAGGAGTAACGTTCTAAATGCTGTGCAAACAGAGATTAATAGCCGTGACAATCAACACGTCAGCCAGTTCATTATCAAGTAAACGGTGACTTATCTCAATTAACTGCATTCAGAACTCGTTTTGTGTTCCTATAAGCGTGAATGGCGCCAGGGTCCACTGCATTGCTAACTCATCGTAAGCTTCTGTTGATTGATGGACAACTTTTATACGAATAATAAAAACACTGTCCAGTTGGGAAGGAATATTTATTTCGACTTGCAATGATTTGAGTACTCTACAGAGTATTACTTTTGTACTAATGAAGCAATACATGAAATATTCAGGTGGGCCAGCCAATTGAGACATCATGTACATGAAACTGGACGCCTTAGTGCAAGCCTTGATTATTTTTTCTGTAGGTCAACCTAACTATTTCTTCGACATACATCTCTCTTGGCACACATAATTTCTACACACGTTGTTTCTAGCTTCCTTGAGCACTGAATCATTCACGTTCCAATTCAGTATCACTAAGGAAATTAACGTTTAACATTTTCACGACTGTGTCTATATGAACAATTACACTGGCTATATATATAGACATTTGATTGTCATTCCTATCACTGAAAGCTGAAATTCCTTTCAAATGGAGAGAGAGAAGTAAAATGAAAAGGGTTAGTGAAGTTGCAGATAATTTGCTGCTCTGAAATTGGGGATGAAGTGGCATGTAAAGAATTGTGACTTCAAGACATTCGTGCATATATTCTGAAAAGAGTTATGACGAGCTTCTGTGTGTATTCATATAAGGCCGCCTAACATGGCAGCTTGAGAAAGTGCTCTCATAGTTAAAACAACATCCGAAGTAGTCTGAAACGCCTAAGACAAAGCAAACGTTTTACAAAGCAACACACGGTGAAAAAAAAAACACTTATAGGGAAAACCCCGTCAGTGAGTTGATGTTGAGAAACGTATGTAATATTTAAGAAGAATAAATCAACATCTCCAGTGCGCGTGTCTAATCAAATTACAAAATAAGTCTCTAGTGAAAAAAGATGGTATATAGTCTGGTATCACGATCAAATTACAAAATGAGTCCCCAGTGAAAAAAAATGGTGTGTAGTCTGATATCACGAAGAGCAGCCTAATTGGCTGATCGACGTAGTGCACCTCTTCTTTATCCACAAGATGTGTACAAATAGGCAACATGGGACCTTTCTTTTGGTTCTAACTGAGCTTAATGTCGAAAAGAATCTCGTGGTTGATTGCTGACGCAGAGAAGAATAATGAAAAACACGTGTGCCCTAGTGATACTGCTTCCCGAAAGATCGAGAATAGCCCAGAATGTCTCATACATTCTACTCTAACATCTACTAATTACAGAGCCTGTAGGCATCTGGCAGGATTATCCCGCGTATAGTGTAGGAGACACGAATGTCGACAAATGGCTGACCAAGATCACAAGGGTAACCAACCCATATTGTAAACACTTAGACCAACCAAAATTATTTGATATCGGGAAACGCACACATCGTAAGATGCTATACGGAGTTCACTCGCGTTCAACATGGCTAATGTAATATTGTTAAAGGAAACAGCGTGAAATACTGTCGATGCTATGAATTATTACCATAAGCCTCCCGATGATTGACCTGATATCGATATTGAAATAGGGAGCTTTAGTCATGTTTGTAATTAAATATCAATGACACATGCAGTTGCGATTAGGCCCGAGCCTACTAGTGTTCCAAGTGATTAAATAATGACGAGCTCATACAGAGTGTGATAAATGTTACAATTGCATGTTTTTATACGTAAAAAACACAATAATGCGGCGTGACAGCCATTTCGGTGAGTTCTTCAGAGACGGATTTCTAACTTGCTGGTTCATTCGCAGCTCATTGACTTTATGATTTTTCCTAAAAGCTGCGTTCTTTTGCGTTGGTCATGTACAACAATAAATGACTGTTCCATAGTGTGTTTTATCATATAGGCAGCAATGGGATAGTGGTTAGAGTATGAGCCTCGCGTGCAAGAATCCTGGTACCACGCAAATCCCCTCCGGATTAAAAAAAAAAAGTTATCCGCGTGATGATTGAATCGCATTAAACAGGCCTGGAATGCGGCCTCATCGCGGTGATTACCGCCGATAACACACTCTCTCACCAAAGAAGGATTGCCCGTCCTGGTGCAGTATCTGTCCACTACTTCCCACGTGCATGCGCCAATTAACCCTCGCCCCTCAGTCCCCAGCGGCTGCGAAGCAACTGACCGCGGTAGTGGTAAGATCTTCGCCGAGGGTGCTAACAATCTCTGGGTCCGGACAGGCCGCCATTGAAACCTGAAGACGGCTATGTGTACGATTAACGTTATAGAACCTTGTCTAGTGAGGCCGGTCTAGTTGTGCTATTCGAAGAACTAAATGGTAATAAATGGGGTGTAGTCAGGCTCAGTATAAGGTTAGGAGGACAGAAGAGGCACAGTGCTACAGAACGGACACGCTCTTTGCTATCGTGGCTTGGCTGACAGAGGAGAACGGGGGGCGGGGCTCCTTATTCACGGAAATATAGCTGGTAACATCGAGGAATACTAAAGCATTTATGAAAGGCTGGCACGCATCGTAATTAAACTTAATGAAAGATACAAGATGAAGGTGGTACAGGCCTACGCGCCTACATGCAGTCGTGATGACATATCAGTTGAAAACTTCTACGAAAACGTGAAATTGGTAATGAGGAAGGTAAAAACACAGTATACTATACTGACGGGCGACTACACCGCCAAGGCAGCGAATAAGGAGGCTAGAGACCAGGCACTAGGGGATTATGGAATCGGCACTATATAAACGCCGGAGGGGAGCTATTAGTGAAATTCGCAAAACGCCGTAATTTACTCAACTTGAATACGTTCTACCGAAAACAATAAACCGTAAGTGGAGGAGCCCTATAGTGGCGGAAGTAAGAACGAAATATCCATTACACTGAGTGCACGCCTAGATACCGCGTAAGATCTGGAAGTGCTTGGCAAGGTACGATGCAGGAATGGTTATAAGGTCTCGAATTCGCCTAGACTTGAAGAAGTAAGAACAGAAACTGATACGCGAGAAGCCAATCATTGAAATGGAAGGTACAGGAATCGAGTCTCGTTTCAGAACAGATAATCGACTCTCATTGAGGAAACCGGTCGTAACATTGACGCAATGAATGATAATCTGGCGGCTATCATTACGGAGTGTGCAGTGGAAGTTGGAGGTACGGTAGTTAGGCAGGTCACTGGCAAGCTGTCCCAGAAAACGAAGAACCTCATTAAAAAACGTCAATGCATGAACGCCTCAAAACAGCATAAAAAACAGAACTGGCAGAGCTTGCGAAGTTGATCAATAAGCGTAAGGTATCCGATTCAAGTTCGTACAATATGTAGAGAATCGAACATGCTCTGAAGAACGAAAAAAGCATCAAAGCGATGAACACGAAACTTGGAGTAGGCGAAAATCCGATGTATGCACTAAGGAACAAGGAAGGCAAAATAACTACCAATATGGAATGATTAGTTGAAATAACGAAATTTCACAGAGATCTGTATAGTAGCCGGGGCAACCACAACTTTACTATAAGAACTATAGCAGTAACCCTGATGGCACCCCACCAGTAATGATAGAAGTCAGAAAAGCCTTGGAGAGCATGCAAAGAGCCAAAGTCGCTGGTGAGTATCAGGTAACATTATATCGGCTGAAAGATGACGGACAGATTGTGTTAGAAAAACTACCCACCCTGTTTAGAAGGTGTCTCCTGACGGGAAGAGTACCAGAATCTTGGATGAATGCTAACATCATCTTAATACATAAGAAAAGAGACGACAATGTGATGAAGAATTACAGGCCGATCAGCTTGCTCTCCGTCGTATACAAGCTATTTACAAAGGTAATTGGTAACAGAATTAGGGCACCATTAGAGTTCAATCAACCAAAGGAACAAGCAGGATTTCGAACAGGCTACTGAACAATCGACCACATTCATCTATAAATCAGGTAATAGAGAAATGTTCAGAATACAGCCAACCACTATGCAAAACATTCATAGATTACAAGAAGGCGTTTGATTCTGTAGTAATACCAGCAGTCATGCAGACACTGCGGAATCAGGGCGTTGAGGAAGCATATATAAACATCCTTGAAGATACCTGCAGCGGATCATTTGCCGCCATATAGTGCTCCACAAAGAAAGCGACAAAATAGCAATAAAATAGAGTGTAATACAAAAGGATACAATCCCCCCCGATGATATATTTACCGCGTGTTTACAAAAGGTTTTGAGAGTTCTTCAATAGGAAGAGTTAGGGATACAAGTTAATGGACTGTACCAACCTGCGCTTCGCCAATGAGATTGCATTGCTGAGTAACCCAGGGGACAAATTGCAATTTATGACTACTGAAAGATACAAGGAAAGGGGGAGATATGTCTTAAAAGTATTCTGCAGAAAACGAAAGTAATGCACAACAACCTCGGAAGGGAACAGCGCTTCGAGATAGGTAGCAGTACACTTGAAGTTGTAAAAAAGTACGATTACTTAGGACAGGTAGTAACCGCGGAGCTGAACCACGAGATTGAAGTAACTATGGAAGAATAAGAATGAGATGGAGCACAGTTGGCAAGCATTCTCAACTCATGGATGGTCGATTGCCACCATTCCTCAAGAGGAAGGTACATAACAGCTGCATCTTACCGGTACTTACCTAAAGAGCGTAAACCTGCATGATTACAAATAGGGTCCACCTTAGGTTGAGGACGACGCAGCGTGCAATGGAAATGAATCTGGTAGGCATAGTCCTCAGGCACAAGAAGTGAGCAGAGTCTATCAGGAAACAAACGGGTGTTAAGGATTTCACAATCAACATAAAAAAAAAGAAATGGTCATGGACAGGGCACAAGGCGCGCAGGCAAGATAACCGATGGCCATGAAGGATCACTGACTGTATTCCAAGAGAAGGCAAGCGGGTGAAAGGGAGAAAGTTAGATGGACAGATTAGATAATGTCGCAGCAGGAAGCAAAGCAGCGAGTTGACTGGCGCAACGTGGGAGATGTCGGTGTCCTGCAGTTGGCGTAGTCAGGATGATCACGATGACATCATCGGTGGCTCTGTGCTCACTTCGCGTTCAAGCAAACATGTCTTCCACAGTTCTGTCTGGTTTGTTTAAAGCGGGCTTTTGAAAGTGGCACATAGCTTGAAAATTTTGATTCCTGGGCAAAGTTATCCCTCTGGTTAGCGATGAGAAGTGCTTGCGTTATTTCACGCAAATCACGCTATGTGGAGACTTGCGTGATTTAGCGCAGGTCTCCACCTTGCGCTAAACGTACGTTTTGTTTAAATTATTACGTGAAGCCCGCTGTCAGCTCCTCGGTCATTAAAAAACTTCATACGCCCTGGTTCTGCAAAAACGTGTGGTATCTGCTTTCCTGCGTGAAAGTTGCGTCAGTGTGTCTCGACAGTTGAAAACAGACACATATATCGTATTAAGTCAGCTCCTTCTATTGTCGAAGGAAATCACCACTTCGGTGTGGAGAGGTCTTTATCGCTTCTCATTATGCCACATCCGTGATACAACCGGTCCATTTGACAGTAGCGTGGACAAACTCTTCGACCGCGTTGCTACCAGCAGCCATATCTCTGTCTACTTCATCTACATAACCACTTCTCACTCCCTCACATGGTTGGTACTTGGAATCTAGCTCATAATATTTTATTTTTGTTCGTCGATCTCAAACGTTGTGCTAGTGAAGATGAAAGTGTGCAATCAAATTCAAAAGAGGCGTTACATTCTGAACAGTCAGTTGTAAGATACAAAACTCACTAACCCCTCACGTGAAAATATGTGAAAAAACCCCAAAACGCCCTCCGAAAATGCCCCGATGCTGACTTCCGGCAGTTACTTCATGTTTGCGGGATCAACCGTTAAAATTACGTGTTTACAGAGCTGCTTAGGCATCACATCTACTTTATCTTTAATGATTATTTGTCTATAAACGTATTGCATGTTTGGTGTTACTTCATACGCACTCATTTGTAAGCATGCTGCTGAACAATAATCTTCGGTGGTACTTAAAAAAAAACATTACTGTATTTCGTTTTTTTTAATATTTACACTTTTGTAACTGTTGTATATTGGTAATAACTATCGCTTGGATGCCCTGTTGCTTTCATTATAATCTGCAGATCGTCTTTTTTATCATATCGTTGTTCTTTATGTATGCAACAATGATGAAAAGCATTCAGTTTGTTCTGCTCTTTACCAGGCTGTGCTACTGAAGCCACCCATTCAGTTTGGCAGGCCTAACCACTAGTATACTGCTTGTTCGAAAAAATAAAAAGGTGTTTATTATTATTATTATTATTATTATTATTATTATTATTATTATTATTATTATTATTATTATCCAAAACAGCACAGAGTTCGAAGGTGCTCTGATTTACATCAAAGTATCGGGTGATGTGAAAAATTACTTGTCTGTCAGTTTGCGTCAAGAGTCGAGGCCGGCAAAATATATAGAGATGACTCAAATGCCTAAAGAATATAATTTTGCTTAGGGTTTATGCAGACACACGCCAAACTTTTCCTCATGCAATATCACTGTGACTCAAACAACCCAAAATGTTTTCTCACCGTACTTTCCTGAAGTAAATGTAAGAATTATCCAACTTTCTCTCTGCTGAATTTACTCGAACTGAGAATTAACAAAAATGCTGCTGAACCAGACTCACACAGGCCAAGAATTAGAATCGCAATCAATTTTGTTGAAACAAATCACAAAAGTTATAAAGTCTTTATTGTACGGGACATTTTAAATTGAAAGTCTGCAATCCACAAACTTTTCTTAACCGCACTGGCTCAGACTCAGAATCACCGAAATGTTCCTCAAGTGGAGCCACCGAGACCGAGAATCACCAGAACTTTCTCTAACAAGAGAGAGAGAGAGATAAAGATGTAAGGAAAGGCAGGGAAGTTAACCAGACGCACATCCGGTTTGCTATACCCTGCACTGGGGAAGGGATGAAGGGGAGAAAAGAGGTTGCAGAGAGATAAGAAGGTATTCTTCTCCAACAAGACTCACCCAGACTCCGAATCACAAGAAATCTTCTCAACAAGACTTATTCAGACTGTCAGTCAACCGTAGTGACTCACTCCGGATCACCAAAATTTCCATCAGTCAGCCACTGTCGAAGTTAGAATCAATAAAATTTTGGTAAATCAAACACACCTGGAGCCAGAATCTTCGAAATTTCCCTCAAACAGACTCACTCGAATTCGGACTCTCTGAAAGTTTCCCTGAAACGGACCGACTAGGACTGAGACCCCCCCCCCCCCAAAAAAAAAAAAAAGAAAACTTTCCCCAATAGGACTCACTCAGACTCGCAATCACAAAAATTTCCCTCAGCCAGACCTACATGCATATACTTTTAATGCCATTATTCAAAAATGCCGCCGGCTCCAACAAGCTAAAAGCAGGCGCATCTCCCATCAGTTCCAGCGCCTTCCGAATACCACCGCGACATCCTCGTGTCACGACACATATCGTCCACCAGACACATGTGACAACTTGAGGCTACTTGTCAGGCGGGAACTTGAAGCAGCTGCTCCAGCTACAGTGGACCAACGTCCCCTGACCTCTCTCCTTCAATTGCGTTGCCCCTCATTGAAGCAGTCGTCCGGTAGGAAATTGCCAGCTTGGGAATTCGCTCTATTTCACCACCTCCCCGCACCGGCTTCCAGCCCCAATACACACCTGCAGGTTCCTTCCCGATTGACTCGGAATAGTAGACACAGATATATTTTCAGCCAGTTAACCGAGCAGCGCCAGCCCCACAGATTAGCTCGCGCCAGTCTATATCTGCTTTGCCCTCTCTCCATGCACTGGCACGTAGCAATACACACGGACTATGAATCTATTTCCCTAAACCGGAGTGACTCACTGAGAATCATCATAATTTCCATCAGCCACCCAAACTCAAACTTAGAATCACTAAACTTTTAACACGAAAGCGTTTTCTGCCGTGTTCCACCACGGCTCCGTGACGCATTTCTGTCACGGATATGACGTTGTAAAATATTTACTAACAGACCGCAAAGAAAAAAAAACGAGACGAAAAAGTTCCGCAGCAGGTCGTATAAACAGCGACCTCGCGCTCCTCAGCGCGCAGCGCGAACCACTGAGCCACAGAGCGATCCTTCTCTAACTCGTCAACGGCGAGCCATTTATATACACCTAAGAGCTCGGGAACTTCAGCGCGCTTTATAATCAGTAGTGAGATAACATGACGGGCGCGCATTGTGCACGCGCACCTCCACATCTGCGGTCAAAGTGCGTATAGATGTTTTTTAGTGTGGTGGCTCCCTCGCGCGGGTGCTTGCCTCAAGATGCGGATGCTTTGTAGCTCTTGTGACTCCACCGCAAGTTTGCTTTGAAGTTATACAGTAGTTAAAGAGAGCACGAACGTCAATTCACTCGCTGCCGCGGCCGCGTTTGCGAAAGGAGCGCGCTGCTCACACACGAAGTAAGAATTGTGGCAGTTGTTTGTCCGCGCCCGTCCCACTTACGTTCATTTCGTGCTTGCTTTGCGATTGAGGTGGGCGCTGCCAGTTTTAAGCTGCTTGCCATTATTCGCGTGACATTGCAGTTTGTTACTGCAGCATTCATTCATTCGCCCTTGTGGCGAAACAATGCACAATTAATGCCCATCTACCTCAGCAAGGACACGTTTCACTTTGTGTTATACGGATTCCCAAAAAGAGGGATCAACCACATTGCTTGTACACAAGACCCACCTGGAAATTTCCCTCAACCAGGCTCACTCTAACTCAGTCTCCCCGAAAATATGGGTTAAGCGGACCGACTCCCCCTCAACAAGTTTTCCTCAAGCAGCCACACTTGAACTCAGAATCGCTACATTTTTCTCTACCGTACACTACCGGAACAAAAACATTTGAAATTTTCTTGAACCGGAATGATTTCGACTAAGAACCACCGAATATTTCCTGAACCATATACTGACTGAAACTCAGTGAAATCTCTCCCAACAGGAGCCACACAGACTCAGAATCACCAAAACTTCTCTTAACCGGACTGACTTGGACTAGAAGTGATAAAGTTTTCCCTGAGGCGGACCCAACCAGTCTCAGAATTACCTAAACGTTTCCTAAAGCTGCCCCCCTCGTCCTCAAAATCACAAACGCATTTCTCAACTCTCAGCCGGGATTACCCCGACACAGAATGTCCGAAATTTTGTTCCCTCAGATTCTCATGGTGTCACTTACATATCCAGGCTCCCTCGAACTCGGACTCTCACCGGAATGGTCGAAATGCTGCCAACAGGAGTCAATCGAATTCAAACTTACCAGAAATTTTCTGAACCAGATTAATTCCGGCTCATGCTCTCTAGAAGTTTCCCTGAACCAGATTACCTCGGACTCAGAATCGTCACAATTTCCCGTAGCCGGATTCATTCGGGCTCAGAATCATCAAACTTTTCCTCAGTTGGATAAACTCGGTCTTAGAATCTCCGAGATTTTCTGCAAATTGGACTTACTCGGGCTGAG
The DNA here is from genome assembly GCF_013339725.1 of Rhipicephalus microplus. Taxonomy (NCBI): domain Eukaryota; kingdom Metazoa; phylum Arthropoda; class Arachnida; order Ixodida; family Ixodidae; genus Rhipicephalus; species Rhipicephalus microplus. The sequence continues at coordinate 106,561,715 of NC_051170.1, forward strand.
AATCACCAAAACTTCCGCAAACAAACTTCACACGGGCTCATAATTCACTGATTTCCCTCAACCAGATTCACTGGCACAATTAGTGCCTAAACATTTCCATCAACTAGACTGACGCAGTCAGAATCAGTAAAATTTCCCTAGATCAGCTCAATATCACTCAAATTTTCGTGAACCGTACTCACCTAGACCAGAAATCGATAAAATTTCTTTAACCGTACTCGCTCACATTCAAAATCACCAAACTTTTCTTCAAGCAGTCATTCGCACTCAAAATAAAGAAAAGTTTTCTCAACCGGGCTTACTCGAACTAAAAATCCACAAATGTTTCTCTCAACTGCACTGATTAAGACTCAGAATCACCGAACTTTTTACGATGACCAAAAATTCCCTAAACCGGACCCTGCAGTCTGGTTCCCACACTTGAAAAGGTGCCATCAACCTGAATCACTTGGACTCAATATCATCAATATTTTATTCAACTGGACTCACACGTACTCGGAATCGCCAAAATTTTCGCCAACTAAACTCTCTCGGACTCAGAATCACCAAAACTTCTTTCAGCCAAACTCCCCGAACTCACATTCACAAAATTTTTCTTCAACAAGGCTCACTCAAACTAAGGCTCTCGAATAGTTTACTTCAACCTTACTCGTACTCAGAATCACAAAAAATTCAATTTAAGCCGACTCACTCGGACTTTGGCTCAACAGGACTAACTCGGGCGTATGCTCACCAAAATATTAATCATCTGGGCCACTCAGACGTAGTATCACCAAAATGTTTTCAACCACACTCACTCGGCCTCCACAAAACCTTTGGCTCAACCATACTTACTTACAAGAACTCACAATCATAAAATTTCCCTCAACCGCACTCACCAGAACTCACATTCACCAAAATTTACCGCTAACAGACTCTCCAAAGGAAATCATCCACAATTTTTCTTCGCCGATCACGCTGAGAAAAATCATGAGCAAATATTACCAACCCAGCCTCACGGAGACACAGAAATATGGCTCCATCTGCGAAAATTGCGGAGACATTTTGAATTTGTATACAAATTTGCCTCACACTTTGTTCTGAGGCGCCACTCCGAGTAATGAATCTCTATAGGGATTCATTAGACGGGGTGGCGCCTCAAAACATTGTGTGAGAACACTGCGTTTGTGTCTTTTCTCTCAGTCCTTGTCGTGTTGCCCTGTTCTATATAATGAATGGACCTGTGAATCCGGTCGCGAGTGAGTTTGATGACCTACGCTCAGGAGTTCTTACGAAAGCGCACTTTACACACAACAAATATCCACGTCAGGCCTGAGTCAGCGAAGAAAATGTTTAGCATTTATTCCAACAACGCTATGAATTCCCATTACAAGGACAAGTATCCTGTAGCTCTTTGTAATGATTCGAAAAAAGACCTCATTAATGGCAAATGAACTGTGAACCACAGCGAAGTCCCCATCACTCGCGGGCTTACAAAACAGCAACGCCATCTTTGTACTTTCTTAGTACGACTAGATTGATTGATATGTGGGGTTTAACGTCTCAAAACCCCTCTATGATTATGAGAGATGGCATATAGTGGAGGGCTCTGGAAATTCCGACCACCTGGGGTTCTATAACGTGCACCCAAATCTGAGAACACGGGCCTACAACATTTCCGCCTCCAACGGAAATGCAACCGCCGCAGCCGGGATTCGATCCCGCGACCTGCAGGTCAGCAGCCGAGTACCTTAGCCACTAGACCACCGCGGCGGGGCGAGTACGACTAGATTGTACTGACACCTTTGTCTACGTGGTGCAATCCTGCGCATGTGCTGGCAGTCACTGCACATTTCATCCATTTATTCGCTTATATTTCAATTCCGATTTCTGTTCTTCCAGTAGACGGCAGCTAAACAAACATTATTTTTCTAAACTCGCTGCTCTCTCCCTTTCTCTTTGCTTTGTTGAAGCTGGCATGCTAATTCACATTCGCACGTACTCGCGCTTCACGGTAATCACTCACTGGCTCAAGCCCACACATCCATGCCTAGAAAATTCAATTTCGTTCATATTCACTTTCTTTCCCCATCAATGGTATACCACAGTGCCCATAATGATGATACCTGCCTCCGCTTACACTTGTACCAGGATGTACGCACTTCAACTAACGTTACCAACTGTTCAAACTTGAATAACGTTTCCTATAGCTGTTATTGTTGATTACCACTAGCTTGCACTTATATCGGTTAGCTGTTAGCGACTGGTTCCTAACGTCATACCCATGTCCGCAAAAGCTGCTTTGATACGAAACCAACTCTCGCTCACACACACACTCAGCCAAACATTCGGTGACTCATAATATGGTATCAAGCTGGTGAAATGAGTAGGCGGAAAGTACTATTCAGTTTGTTAGCATGGGCTTGCGCACTCACGTGCAAGTTGTCTTGTTTTCTATTCACCCTTTTGTCTGACCATTTCTCTTTCAAACCATATCAAATCAGATCCAACCTTATTTTTTTGCAAAACAAGCAGGTGGGAGAGAGAGAGATAAATAGAGAGGAAAGGCAGGGAGGTTAACCAAGCTTGGCTCGGTTGGCTACCCTACAATTGGGGTGGGGGAAAAGGGGGAATAATACAGAGGAAAGAGATAGGAAAGAAGAGTAGTAAGAAAGAGAAGGATGAATAGTCAGCTCGATACTACACAGCACGGTCTCACATGCACTGTTCTTTCACAAGCGCTCGTGAAGTCTGGATGTCCTAAAGAAGTACGAGAGGTCCTTGTACAAAAAGTGCGATATCGTATTTCAATGGTTGCCGAGTCTGGATGGCCTTAAAAAGTACAAGAGGTCCTTGTACAAGAAGTACAATATTGTGTTTGAATGGTTGCCGAATCTGGATGGCCTTAAGAAGTACAAGAGGTCCTTGTACAAGAAGTACGATATTGGGTTTGAATGGTTGCCGAGTGTGGATGTCTTTAAGAAGTACAAGAGGTCCTTGCACAAGAAGTACGATATTGTATTTCAATGGTTGCCGAATCATTGCGGAATTGGGATGAAGGTGCTCGATCGGCTCATGACCAAGACCTGCGTACGCCCATACCACTCTTGAGAACGGACGCTGCAAGGCTACTACACTCTAAGCCGAAATTCGGCAAAGTTGGACTAACTGCAGTCGTTAAACGAATGGACGAACGGTTCGTCCAACAGGGACTAAATGTGTGACAATGCGTGTCTTGCGCAAACGCCCGGCAATGAAGGGACCAACGGGGAGGGCAACTGCGCCGCGATCGCCTCCTCTCGATGCTGCACTGCAATGCTCGGCGTGGTCGGGGATCATGAAAACAAGTTAAATAGGCTATACGCCACTGTGAAAGTGAAGCACTATGAAACGAATAGAAGATGTTATGAGAGGAAAGTAGTACAACACGCTGTCAGTGCACACAGCAAGTGCCCTCGCGTTTCCACCATGCCGGCACGGGTGAGCCGAAGCCAAGTGAAAGTCTCCGCAAACATGGGCAATGCCGAGAACTCGCTTTAATGTGCTGAATAAGTTCGAACTACGGTGAACACTGACAATGCTAATAAAGGTAAGCTGTTCATCAGCGGTCGTGTACCCACACAGTGACCACAAGTTCAAAGCGATATATAGGAAAAGTAGGCTTCGTACGTCATCGGTATCAAGCGGGCTGCCGGTGTGAGTGCATTGCCGGCACAAGCGAAGGAAACGTCGCGTACAAGTTCACAAAAATAGTAGCTCAGGCAAACTTATGTCTTTTTATCCATGCGACAATCGTTGTCAAAAATCCAACGCGTAGGCGATCGCGGATACGACTAATCGTGCGGCCAGCGGTACACAGGTTGTGCCTTACCAGCACGATGAAAAAACTGTGCCTGCGAACGGTCTCGTCGCTGTAAGTATACAGATATCTACATCACTCCGTAAGACACAGCGAACATGGGGCACTTACCTATTGTTCATTTGTGACTATAAAATAACGACGACGAAAATTTCACGCGAGCCGCATGTTGCGATCACCGGCGGTCGTTTATCCGTACTCGTCGTAAGCCTAGCGACGCCGTCGGCAAGCCGACACGGTATGGCATCGGCGGGGCGCCTGCGGCTGCTTCGCCGGCTTTCCCGCACAACCGCCGCTGCTATGTTTGTGTTTGCGGACTCGTGCGCCAGCACTGCGAATGCTGGTTCGGCCGACATGATCGAATACCAGCTGATAATTCGTATTCTCGGGCTGGAGGCATGTTGAAGATTAGATGGATCCATATTAAAAGGTCGATGCGCATCGGTGCTACGAATAAGCCCACGTAAATTTTCGCGTTACGGTGTCAATATTTATTGTTTTCTTAAGCCGAGTAAAAGTCGCCCACTGGCACTAGATGGGAGGTCAAAATACTGTGCTATATATACCCGAGAGTCTGTTCTCTACTGTACAGCGCGGGCAGTCAGTGTTTGCGGTGTTTTACTTTGAAATAATAGTGCGTATATGTGTGTGTGTGTATGTGTTGCATGTATAACATACTATGATCTTCAGTGCTGATTAAATTGGAATAAACATTAAAAATACTGCACAAACGCAGTGTCGTCATTTTTTTTTTGCCATTGGCCCGGATGGTTTAACTGTTAGTCCCGCTAGAGCATTCTACTGGGGCCAACATTTAAACCAAGTGGAGTAAGTGCTTGGGGTAACAGTTGAGCCCTTGCAGTTACTCCCGCAGTTAGTCCAAAATTGGTTTAAAATCTGTGGCAGCGCATTTAGACCCCTAAAGGACCAATGGCATACCCCACTTTAGTCTTTTTCGGCTTAGAGTGTACAATCACTTGCTTGCCGTATAACTCTCCTACAATGGAATACGCCGGGTTTCTCCAACGCGCGCCTGAATTCGATCGACCCAAACTTGCAACTTCGTTTGCCATCCGGGCTTCCACGATGCGCTGAAACTTTGCTGTGTCGCATGAGGTTGGGCGTGACATTTACGAATGCATATTCTCGTATTCTTGGAATGGCGAGCAGTTCGACATGCGCATCACATCACATGCTAACAAACTGAATAGCACTTCCCGCCCACTCATTTCACCAGCTTGACACCATATTATGAGTCACGGAATGTGTGACTGAGTGTGTGTGTGAGCGAGAGTTGGTTTCGTTTCAAACCAGCTTTTGCGGACATGGGTATGACGTTAGAAACCAGTCGCTAACAGCTAACCGATATTCTAAGTGCAAGCTAGTGGTAACCAAAACCCCATGATTACGGCTTGACACGGGTGAAACAATAAAACTTAATTGGAGCGCAAATATTGGCATAGACATGTCTACACCAATCAACGTGACAATGCCAAACTGTCCTGTAGGAATGATAAGGATCATGCACATCTTGATTTGTCCCACTTATAATCTGAAGCTCCTTCGTGAAAGAGGCCCGGCTCTCTCCACACTGGCAGAAATGTGTGCCACTGTAGGCAGTGTGTCTGCCTCTCTATGACGTCCGCATGTTAGGCCTGGGCGCATGTAGCCCACGACATGCACGCTCTTTCTGTACGCACTGCATTGGCATGGTGTGTGCAGAGAATTACGATTCCGTACCGGCAGAAAATGTTCTCACTGTCCATTAAAGGTTCTTTTTATTGTGCAGATTCGTCCTATCTAAGCCAAAAAATAATCCTAATACAAAGTGAAATGATAAGAAGGCGTATGTGACTGGAAAGAGATGGTGATTTAGGTCTATACCGAGATCAAATGCCAGTCTTTTCTGTCACCTTGCCGACCATTTCTGCATGTGCATAAGTCATCGGTTCACCAAAATTGTGGGCTTATCTAATTGTTGGGTCATGCATGATGGCGTTTCCTAAAAACACTTTGTTTAGAAAAAAAAAGAAGTAAATAGAACTTTTCCGAACAGTGTGTGACATTATACTTAAAGAAGTGTTTTTTGTATTTTACCTGCGATACTTGTCGAGGCCATAGTTATTGGTATTACCTTAGATTCCAGATGTCTAAATAGGAAGCACTTTGCCAATTCTCGATTAGAGCGGCAGCTTACCAACCAATAAAAGCTTCTTAATAATATGGTTCCCGAAAAACTTCTTAGCAACTGCAGGGTTAACGATCTCGTCATTTGTACTATGAGTCTCCGTATGCTCGTAGATACTTCTAGATTAAAAAAAAACAATAGTTCCCTTGCCTTCCAGGATCACCTCGATATGCATCAAGTATGTGCAGTTCACACCCGAAACTAGTAAAAATATTTTTTCTTCAAAAGAGTGCGTTACTCTATTGTAAGTACTTAGAATATGTAAATATTTTGCTTTAGACATCATTTTACGTATCATCCAGTATCGGATTTTTAGTTCCTTCGTAAAGTGTCAGGTTAATCCTATTGCAAGCAGGTAAGTACACCAAGATTATCGATATTGCTGACAAGAAGGTAGGTGATGCAGGAAAACGTTGTTGTTTTTGTTTGTTTGTTGCCGCTTTATTTGCAGACAGAACAGGAATATTCCGCTTCGCGTGGTTTTATTTTAACCATGATACAGCGAAACAGACGCTTTTTTCTTATTTCCAGCTTGCAGAACGACATTTAGTACCACGGTATTCACATCTTCAATCAATGTGTGACCAATAACTGCGTACGCATATATGGTGCCCCCAGTTACTGATTGAAGATGACTAATTTCCAGCAACATTTCGGGCGGAAACGCTATAGGAACAGCAAGAAAAGTCTGACACATTGAGTGAATGGCTGTTTGCAGTTGGCTGTCCTGCAGTTCAAGATGTGGTTAGGAGTGAGTTTTTGTGAAAACCGAGCAATAATGACGTTAATTTAGGAATTTTGCACTCAGTGAGTTTATCAGTAACAACAATGACGCTAATGAGCTGCGGTTTCGACGGGAGGAACAACGCGTGCAGTTGCCCTCAACGTGAATTCTGTAGAAAGTGGGAAGCAGCGATTCGCTTGTTTTTCGGTTGACGCTCGCGTTCACAGGTAAGCGCGCGCTGACCGGCGTCCACGGCGGGAAAGGATACTTTCATTCGTGACGCTCACTCTCTCCTCTCCTCCATACACAGACGTCACTCCTCATCCTCACTCTCCTTCTTCAACCCCTTGCTATGTTATGCTGTACAACACGATGATATATGCCCTACTGCCCCCCTCGTTCCTTATTTAATCATCACACGTCTTCTTCTCACCCTTGCTTGTGCTTCCCACCTGCTTGCTACACAATAACGCATGCGCAGCTATGCCATGCACAGTTTTGCGTGCGTGACGCCATGCATGGTTTTGCAATGATTTACTTCTCCACCCTTGCGTCGCCTTCTCCTCCTCGTTTCTTTTCTTCGTCCACCTGCTATACTTTACTTTACATTGCTGTCTTATACATGGTTTTACATATATTGTACGTGACGTCATACATGCTTATCTTTGGAATAAACTCTAGCAACATGAAGACACTCATACCATTAACAGGGAAAGATCGAGTTGCGGTGGCGTGCACTGTGCCTGAGAGATAATAGACAATGCGATTAGAGTTCCAGAGCAAGTGTGGAGAAAAGAGAGATGCATGGTCGGGTACGACAGATAATATGAAGGTGTTATAAAACTAGAGAATTTTCAGGTGTAAGAGAAGGTCAGCTGTAGCTAGACGGGGGCATATAGATTTCTGGCTGAAGTCATCGTTTTCTAGTAAACAAAATATAGTGATAGTGATGAATCAATAATGGGGATTTTATATGTGTGGGTATAGTCAATTACAGCACGCATTCGGAAACGTGTGTCTGCCCCGCCACGGTGGTCTAGTGGCTAAGGTACTCGGCTGCTGACCCGCAGGTTGCGTGATCGAATCCCGGCTGCCGCGGCTGCATTTCCGATGGAGGCGGAAATGCTGTAGGTCCATGTGCTCAGATTTGGGTGCACGTTAAAAAGCCCCAGGTGGTCGAAATTTCAGGATCCCTCCACTACGGCGTCTCTCATAATCATTTAACGGTTTTGGGACGTCAAACCCCACATATCAATCTGAAATGTGTGTCAGCGCTGTAAAGATAGGAGGCCGAAAAGTGAGTCAGCGGATGACCAGATTGAAGGTTAGCTTATCGCCTCTAAATGAGCATTAGGCGCCATTAGAGCAGCGGTCACATCCCTCGACAGCCCACAAGGTATATAGTGAAAGCCATCTTGTGTTTCTAGAGAAAGATGGGTTTGTGTGAATGCCTCTGACATGCGGTGGAGTTCTACAGGCTGCAGTGAAATATTTCTACTGTCAGCATCAGCTTTTTTTTTTATTTTCCTTCTCTTCCCTCTTTCTCATCTTTCTTGTCCCCTTCCCTAGTCCCCCAGTGTAGGGTAGTCAACCGGATGTCTTTGTGGTTAACCTCCCTGTCTTCTTCCTTTTGTTGCTTCCTTCCTTTGGTTCACAGATTTCCTTAATGAACTGCGAGACACTTCCCTAGCGCTAGAGCGGTTGGTTACTCTGGTGCTGCGCCACTTCTAATCGCATATACATAAATGCTTCAATGCAGTTTGTATCTTAAGGACACTTTATCCCACAATAAATATTGTTAGTGGAAAGATACGTGTCTGTTCATTCTATGAGAGCCAGATCAATTGACAAATGTTTGCAAATTCGTGTCATAATCAACTTACCCATTCCATTGTCCTGAATGCCTCTGAATGTCAGGAACCACGTCGTTCACGCCATGCATTTTCAGGGTGTGTAATCCATTGAAAACCTCCAACGTAGCTTGTAGAGTTTTGTCTGACGTGGTGCCGCTTGACACATGCGAGGTCTCGATGCACCAATGAGCCTATTTTAAAGGACAAAAATAAATAAAAAGAGTTGAGAGTGCACCCACATCCCTGCCATCACACATGTTTTCTCACTAAACAACGGTAGCCATCACTGCCACCACAATGACATAGAAGATGCAATCTTACTCCATAAACGCGGGACAGTTGACGTACTAAAGTTTTTTTTGTTTGTTTGTTTAGATAAAAATACTTACTCTTCGTGTGGCTAAGATCAAACATGTTTCCTATTGTTACACTGAAAAATTAATGAGCTTAGTCATATTCATGATCATCAGGCAAATATTATGTCCGGTCGCAGAGAAAGGGCCTGCCCGAACGGGCCAATATCATTATGGCCTGCGTGACCTGACAACATCTAGTTCCTGAAGGATTCCTAGACGCCAAATGTTCTCCATTTCTCTACATCGTGGACTCACTTTATTACCCTGACATGCTACATTTATTGCACTAGAAGACCTGCATAGCGTTATTTCTTCCAGCTAATACTAATTATAGTTAATCTGAGCTAGAGTATCCCAAGTGGTTAATGAACCCTTGAAAGAGTCATTTTGGCTCTTTTTTGAGAGATGCATCTTGTCGCATGTATTGTTCTCTTTAAAGGCACACATCAATCTACTTTTAAAAGTCGTGTGATCTGCAAGGTAGCCTACGTGTTTCTTTAAAGTGGGTGATATGCGTTGCAACCCACAACTCTCAAGCAAGAGTCGAAGGACATTTTTTTTGTTGTTGTTGTTTAGGTGCGGACTTCGTGCTGCTACTATAGTGTTCACGAATAGCCATAGCTCAGTGTGTCTGCACATACGCCACCGAGCACGTTTATCAAAGGATAAAAACTCTCTTCCAAACTCCACAGAAACACACCCTCCTAATAACGAATTATCGTATTTTCTTAGCTCCAAACCCGATACCAGACGATGCTTCACCACATAACAAAATATATTCGTACACTGTATACACTTATTTCTGGGTATTTCCTTGTTCAGTGAAGCGTTAAATTTTTACAATGACGTTAAAACAATTGTGAAGCATACAACAGCTGGTTCCCAAACATTTATCTGGCAATTGCTTTAGTCGCACAATTTCTTTCGCGTGCATGACTTTTACAGGAAGAAAAAATAAAATGTCAGAAGTCCGAGTGAAAACCCATTTAATTTCCTTGAATTTACAAAAGAAAGTACTCAGAAGCTTCGTCTTTGTGGTTTTGAAGTTAATGTTAGCAGATTATCGGAGACTTGTTCTATAGTGAAGGCTAATGATGACATTGAAGGAAGCCACGTGTCAACGTGCAAATCGTTTGCGAGCATTGATCGTACGTATTCATATAAGTAGTAGTGACTTCCAATATACTTTGTAGTTGTTTTTTAGACGCTTCGTTGATATATTGCCTCCATTTATCATTCGGTGACAGACATTTACGAGGCCTCCGTTCCAAAAGCCTTTTTTATACATGTGTGTTCTAAAGCACATAGACATAGCAAAAGGTGAATGCACAAGTATATATATAGTCCTTATCTTTATGTAAAGTGATGCCAGAAATCGTCAACAAGAAGGAAAACATACATACATACATACATACATACATACATACATACATACATACATACATACATACATACATACATACATACATACATACATGCATGCATGCATACATACATACATACATACATACATACATACATACATACATACATACATACATACATACATACATACATACATACATACATACATACATACATACATACATACATACATACATACATACATGCATACATACATACATACATACATACATACATACATACATACATACATACATACATACATACATACATACATACATACATACATACATACATACATACATACATACATACATACATACAAACATACATACATACATACATACATACATACATACATACATACATAAACAAATGCAGGAATAAGTCAGCGCGGAGGGCGAGCGTGCTTCCACAAATCCGTGGGAGCCAACTGCTTTGCTTGCGCGTATTTACCTCTTGCGTCGAGGTCGCCCCCTTTCTTCCAGAAGGAGAAACTCAGCCCCGGGTGAGGAAGTTTCGGCGAGCATGAAGCCACGAAGTCGGCAGGGAACAGAGCAGGCCCAGGACATTGTACTTTTATTTTTTTTTTCTTCCGCCCGAGTCAGCAAGGCAGCAGGCAGGCTATACCATATAGGCTTCGCCGCGAAGTCAAAGCGCTGGCGCTCCTTTAATTTTTCTCCTTTCGCTTTCCTCCCAGAAGCCGAGTCAGCCGGCGCAGCCCGTTGGTTCCCTCGTCCCTGGGTCGGTTCGGGGGAACGACGTGGCTGGAATATTTATTCATAAATTTAGCTCTCAAGCGAGCGGCCATAAATATCTGGGCCGACGTCGCCGGGGATTTACGGGCGCAAACCCCTCGTCGTCGCCGTCCCTCGCACACGTCGCGTTAGTATACGGCACAGCAATGCAGCGCGCCCTGTCCCACGAGGCCGCCGCGACTACCGCAAGAGCAGCGGGAAAGCGAGAAGGAGGCCTCCGAGCTCAGCGTCGCGCGGCTGTAGACCCGACCCGAGCTCTAGTGCGGAAGCTGCCTCCCTGAACGCGCAAGCCGCGACCTCTTAAGAACAGGCACTCACACCTCTTCAGCGCCCGCCGTCCTTCCCTCGCATCTGCCTAAATCCTTCGCCATATCCAGACTTCCGTGGCGCTCACGCAAAACACCGCTGTGGCACCGTTTCTGTTTTCAAGAGTATACGCAGTGTTTATGTACGAAGGCGCACGTACGCGTTCGAGATCACGCATATCTAAGGCGGCAGTTCGTGTAGAGCATTTATACTGAGGGAAGGTGTGGACGGAGGCCCGCATTTAAGGAAGAAGTCAGGTAAAGGTACTAATATAGTGCTGTTGAGTGCAGAATAGTTGCATTGACTAAACGGGATCGTCGCGTTGAGTGCTGATAAACGACAGCACACATGCATGACACGCAAGCTTAATTTGACTTGCTTTTTAATCTTCAGTTAGCGTCGACAAGCAACGACACATCACGCGTGACAGGCACGCTTTCAGTGTCGTTGGCGGTATACTCCCACCCGATATATGACAGCTGGAACGTTACTTTACGTCGGAAGTGTTCACTTTTCTTTGGCAATGTTTTGTGCAAGTAATTTTATCGCAAAATTTCACATACAGGCTATCAAACGAGCGCTGAGAACTGCTGTCAATATATGTATCTCATATTTTGTAATGTGGAATCTCAAGACTATTAAGCACTACATCCTCATGAGCCTGAAGAATGTACCTTTTGATTTCCGTTTTTCCGTAAATGAATCGGCAAGTGGTAAGCGAATCAACTGTGTCCAGAGGGCGGCACATAAAGTACAAGTAAGTCAATATAGTAATAAAAATTTGGAGTTTATCCAAGCAGGGTTCATTGTAGCATTGTTCAATGTTCGTGTGCATTGCGAAAAATCCGGTGATTGGAAATCTTAACATATCTGTGTATAGGCGTGCATCCTCACTGCGTGTGCATGTAAGTCAAGCAGGTATTTCAATCTGCAGCTTGGGACTACCGTGTCCCGTGTTAACTGCAAACTGTCGAAGTGGCCACATCTGTGCGCCGAATAATAACTTTAAAGAAGCCTATTACATTGACAAAAATAACATTGTCTCAGTAAATGGTGTCTCAATGCCATTCCTCCCATTACGCCGCACCCTCCTACACCCACAAAGAAAAACATGTTGTACCAACTTCTATTTATTGTTTCAGCTTTGGAAAGTCGTACGTACCACGTCATTCCGAAAAAACAGTTAGCGTGTTTTTTTTTTTTTAGAGTTATGCATGCGAGAGTTATAAAAGTGAACTAAAATGGCCCGACTACTTTATTTTTATTTAGCTGGTAGCATTCAGGAGGGGCAATCGGGGATGGCGATCATCTTCGTATCTTGGGTTGTCTGTATAAGTTGAGCGCTGGCTGAAAATCACTAACGATAATGGTTCTGAGGATGATCGCGGCCCTCTCAATGTTACGTGAATTGACTCTCAGTGTTTCCAACCTTTTAGATGTTTCCTCAAGGTGTATATTAAACCAGGTTTTCGTTCATTTGACATGCCTGTCTTATTTCCTTTTCCTGTAGCTTTTTTACACTCTCTATTAAGAGAAATGACTACTGCAGATTTACGTCCAAATGCGCTTACTTCTGCAATAACTGTTGAGCGAGAAGTTTGGGTCTAGCCATTATTTCTGTTTGCTGCAACATTTCGTCGTTTGCTGTCCCTTACGAGAGTGCCTAAAGCAGCGCTAAACCATCATAGTGTTCTCGACTATACTTTCACTACACCGATGACCTTGATGGATGTTCACTGAATAATAAACTGGTAAATTATCATTTTCGGCAGTGACCTTAACTTTACGGGTATGTTTATTGAGAAACTTTTCGCCTTTATTTCTCCATTTACATCAGATTGATTAATTATGCACGAAAGTGCACGCACTCACAGACATATTGCCGGGACCGAGGTCACCCCGATCGGCTCGACACGGGCAATGTCGTCCCTGTCGCCGGTCTACAGCTGCAGGCAAGCTGGCGCCGGGATGACCAATTTTTAAGGGGGAGCCGGAGGAAGGTCGACATGGCCCGCCTCCTTCGTCACCGGGGTTGGCTGGGAGCGAGCATCGTTCCCTTTGCGGCTTTCGATGCTCGGCTTGGCTCGGGCCGGCTTGAGTCGAGCACGCTCGACGTCATTCGCCTCCTGCACATTCGCAATAAATAAGAACAAGAGGAGCGCATGTTAGCACACACACTGCCGGAGGAGAGCGATCGCCTTCTCGGAATGTGTCGCATCGTGTCTCACCGCTTCCATGCTGAGATAGGAAGGGGGCATCCTTCTCTCGGTGCCGGCTGGTAGGCGAGGGCCAGAAGCAAGATGAATCGTCCACGACACTTGGCCGCCGAAGAAGTCTTCGAGAAGAGGCCGCGGCTGCACCAGGAGACGGCATTCGAGCCGGAACAGCCATCCGTGGGGCACTTCTTCGTCTGGGTCAGGGAGGCACTGTCTGGTTCGCTGTTGCGCTTGAGACACCGCGCGCGTTTGCGTCGAAGAAACGGCAGCTTGATAGATGCGCCCAGTGCGGCTGCGCCGTGGGATACGCTTTCGCCGTGGCCCTCTGCGAGCTGCGAAGGCACGTGGTTAGAATCGAAGAGAAAATCCACGCTTGTTTCTTACGCCGGTGACGTTGGACGGCCCTGTCGCACCCTGGGAGGGCGGATAGAAAGAATGGGATGTTAATATTCGATCTTGGGAAAAAGAAAGCGAAACCGGGATTTTTATCAGCGACTGAGCGAGCGCCGGCCGTCCTGAGGGAGGCAGCATAAGGAGTGCAGGTTGCGATGCGCAAATCAGCATTCTGAGTAATTGTGGCCAGCTGCCTCTCCGGGTATACGTTGACTCAGACGTCTCGATGATGCAATTGATAGTATGGGTCCCCTGAAAGAGGGAGAAAATTAACAAAAAAGAATAAAATATCAAATGGAATATAGCGTTTCCTTTTAGGTCACTTTTGTTCGCCCTGTTTAGCGGCTTATGGCGATGTTATTGTTGGACAGTGAGGTGCTTTGTGTTCATTGCAGTGCACATAATTGTTCTGTCATTTGAAGCGTCTCGGAGAAAGAGGCCACGGTAGCCTAGGAATTTGTACGCCGTGTATATATGCAAGTTCAAAATTTGCATCGTTCAATTTTGCGTGGCATAGTACGTCTCTCGAAGGCGCTATACATGTGTGCAGGCTCGAGTCGCGTATATCTTTTCAGTCAGCAGCGCCTGAGAACTGACATCCTCCAGTGCCGCAGTTCACGCACTTTTTTTTACTTTTTTGTAATCTCAGTCATGTAGCTTACATTCTTTTTTCATGCAGCCGTGAATACGATCCTGTACAATGTCTACAAAGTATTGTTACGGACGTATGAACAATGAAGCAAAGGAAGAATAGGAACGGAAGCTGGCTGATACGCAATTGTGTTAGTCAGCCATCCTGGCTCTTAATCATACCTGTCTCAGCCTGTAAGTACATCCTGTATATATTTTTCAAACTACCCGACAAGAACTTTATCGCAACTGCTATATTGTATTACTCTCTTCCTATAATGTGGCTGCGTCAACCGAACTTTGCGAATGATGATCAAATTTCTTGATGCGAGACAGAAATGTTCGGGGTCCCTGGGTGCGCAGTACAGGTGTTTTTTTTAAGGTTGATATGTCTAATATAGTATTCTTTCATATAGAGATGAGAATCTATTACGACAAGAGAGGCAGACAGGGTATTCTGTAACTCCAAGTATTAACCTCACCGTTGCTATGGAGTGATTGATGGGGAACGAATACATGCAGAAGTGTGCCATAGAGTGACTGAACCGAAGAGTTACAGATTAGACAGCTTGATAAGATCAGCCGAGCCCAGTCGTAGATATATGACGCCACACATTCATCGTTCGCATGAATGACTTTCAAAATGTCTATTCAAAATGCGCACATTTTATAAGTTTGTTTTATGCTGTTTGTAAGTTTTATAAGAGCGTGATCTGAAGCCAGTGGTCATCCTCAATATTCTTCAGCATCCTGAGTATTTTTGACTCCACTATAGGCAAATCACTCAGACAGCCCAATGCTGCTCGCCGGATGTTCAATCCATAAGTATGTGCACTGATGGTGTGCAATCCGGCGCTGCCTTGTTCCACATTTCAAGACAGAAAGTTCCATTTCCATTTAGGGCGAAGTTCCTAAAGCCATGGGTCTGTCCCCCCTAGATCGTCGTGGTATGTGACCACCTAGTTCGATAACTCACTCGGCAGGTACGAACAGATAGATAGATAGATAGATAGATAGATAGATAGATAGATAGATAGATAGATAGATAGATAGATAGATAGATAGATAGATAGATAGATAGATAGATAGATAGATAGATAGACAGACAGACAGACAGACACAGACAGACAGACAGACACAGAAAGACACAGACCGGCAGACAGACAGACACAGACAGACAGACAGACAGACACAGACAGATAAACAGCCAGCCAGACAGACAGACAGACAGACAGACAGACAGACAGACAGACAGACAGACACAGACCGGCAGACAGACAGACAGACAGACACAGACAAACAGCCAGACAGACAGACAGACAGACACAGACCGGCAGACAGACAGACACAGACAGGCACAGACAGACAGACAGACACAGACAGATAAACAGCCAGACAGACAGACAGACAGACAGACAGACACAGATAGGCAGACAGACAGACAGACAGACAGACAGACACAGACAGACAGACAGACAGACAGACACAGACAGACAGACAGACAGACAGACACAGACAGACACAGACAGACAGACAGACCGACAGACACAGACAGATAAACAGCCACACAGACAGACAGACAGACAGACAGGGACAGACAGACAGACAGGGACAGACCGGCAGACCAGACAGACACAGACAGACACAGACAGACAGACAGACACAGACAGACACAGACAGACAGACAGACAGACCGACAGACAGACAGACACAGACAGATAAACAGCCACACAGACAGACAGACAGACAGACAGACAGGGACAGACAGACAGACAGACACAGACAGACAGACAGACAAAGACAGACCGACAGACAGACAGACAAACACAGACAGACCGACAGACAAACAAACAAACACAGACAGACAGACACAGACAGAAAGACACAGACAGACAGACAGACAGACACAGACACACACACACACACAGACAGACAGACACACACACACAGACAGACAGACAGACACAGAAAGACACAGACAGACAGACACAGACAGACAGACAGACGCAGACACAGACAGACAGACAGACGCAGACACAGACAGACAGACAGACAGACAGACAGACAGACAGACAGACAGACAGACAGACCAGCGGACGGACGGACGATTCACGGTTTACCGATAAAACGCTCCGAAGCTTCGCTCCACTCATCAAATTCACTTCGTGGATATGCTGTGATTTTTTTAAGATAGAACGTTTGTTACTGATGTACTCTAGAAGGTAACGATCATGTGGCTGAGATGTAAATCTAAGTTGCATTCTCCAATTTCACTGTCATCACAGCTGCCGCAAACCACCAGCATTTATTCCCTTAGTCCTTCAGCGTATACACCAATATGGCACCTCGTTCCCGGCCACTCGTTTCTGTCGTCGTATACATTCTCCAACAATAGATTCTCTATATAAGCGTGCCTGCGAAAATCGTTCAATGCGGAGTCAAAAAGGCTCCTCCCCAGCGAGGCTCTAGTTTTCACGACACGAAGCTTATCCTTTGAAGGTGCGGCTTGACTCGATGCGTCATTTGTTTGTGGCACAGAGGGAAGATTCAGGGCGTTTTAAACAGCCATAACCTTCGAAAAGATGTTGTCGCCACCGGTGCTTTGTGCAAGGCCGTCGTCTGTGTCTACAGAGCGTGAATAGCCGTGGTCGAAGCCATCCGACACCCCCGATTTGCCTGGCCGGTCGGGGTCTCCACCCTACTGCCGTCCGTGGCAGCCTGTTCTCAAGGCAAAGACAGCATCCCTAAGGTCTTCGTATAAATGCCTGTATACCTTATACGGTCGAGCGATCGCGTAAGCGCTCGTCCTCCTTCAGCCAATGTTGCCGCCGTCACCGATCCCTTCCTACGCAAGGAAATCCCCGTGTTGTAGAGGCGGAAGTCGACGGCGGGCAACAATGGTGCGCATGAAAGGAGAGGCGACGCTTCTTGCGAAGGAAAGCGATGCCTTCGGAGGACAACCGCGCTGATTTACAGCGCCTACGGGAACCACGCTGCGCTTTGGAGCGCTGCAAGGAGCTCCGTCGGCGTGCTGCGCGGAAAGAGGTCGGTTAGAGAAAGCTGCGGCTGTTGCACGCTGTACTGGTGCTTACGCTGCTGCTACGGGGAGATCGGGCCGGCATAGCCGGCAGGTGGCGCAGCTTTGGCCCTGCGTCTGAAAAGACAACAAAAAGTTGGCCGCCTTCAACAGATGAGGGAGGGAGAAGTTCAGCCGTGAAGTCCTAAAAGCAAATGTTCAGAAATACTCGCGGACATTTTAGCACATGCATGCAATGCGCAAGACTCCAGTTTGAGGTTTGTGACTTGTACAGCGTGGAATGTTATCTCAGAATGAACGTGTGAACGCTTTTCCAATTAGAAATTGGAGGTCAGATTTTCATGAATTGTTGCATTAGTACCAGCTCATCAGTAATGTTGTCAAGGGCTTAGGAGTATTCACTCAGGCAAAACGAGCTATTTGCGTTTATTTTGTGCTCGGCGGATTAGCATCAGTTGCGGTTTTACTTACGTGCGAGTCAGATAAGATCATCAAGCGCATGCTCGGAAGACCCCTTGGTTTGCACTGTGTTTCAATGAATCATTTGGATATCCCATATATGCAACGTCTGTAGCTTATCCGTAGCGTGGTGCAGATGCTGCAAGAGTGAATACTCAGTATTGTTTTATGGGCTGGAAGCGTTGTCACATAATCTGAGCGATGCAAAGCGCCATTTATGAACAGCAAAAAATTGTGTGTGGCAGTGGTATATATAGGTGATAGAATGAGCAAGCGTGATACCTTTTTCTGGACACTGTTCTGCGCACTTTTTCTTTTCTTATTTTACGGCGAGTTGCTGCTATAGGTTCACTTTTTCCAACACCTGTCTGACCCTTGATGTTACATATACAGCTCTGGCGGTCCATGATTATCCACTGAAGTTTGGCAGAATTATATCCAACCTCTCTCGCTTCTAGTTTTTCCCATAAAAACAACGTGTTATCACCGTTCCTTGATGTCAGTGAACAGAGGGTGCACATTCACCCTTGTTTCACTTAGACAGAAGGGTGAACAGCCTTTGTGCGTACAGAAACGTTAATGAAGTCAGAGCACGTGTGACCCTTCATATGATCGCAGTTGGTGTTCGAGAGAATTGCTACACTATATCTTCCCTGCTTTCGTTAAGTGTCAGCAAGATTGCTGGGAGCACGTCGGATCATTTGGCTCCCTTGTCGTCGGATGCAAAAGTTCAAATACTGCAGAGTGTAAGGTCAGAGTTACCGACAATAAAGAAGATTGTGTGGATGCGCATGTTCACAAAGCTGCGTTATGAATTTCCATGTACCAAACTGAGAAGTTTCTGCTATATCTAATTGACTCTGTTTGTTTTCGGTTGTTAAAAGAAACAAACGAGATAAAAAAGGACGGGTTAGCTAAACTACGGTGATGCCTTTACCCATTACAACGGGCTTAATTTTCCATCGTACATGAATATTTACTCAAATGATGTGCACCAAAAGCACGCGATATTGAAATTGGAGGCAAGAATATAACTTCCACGCACAAAACTGAGTGCCTTATCTTTCACATGGATATGCGCAGTCTTGGGTAGTTTATTTACCCTTTATTCTTTTTGTGTCAAAATTTGATTGTTTTGCTGTCTTGGTGACTGTATTCTTTTTCGAAAAAACCTTACTATTTAACTCTATTTTTTCGCCCAGCTTCTGACTGCAGAGTAGTGAAATCCAATGCTTTAATGAATATTTCTTGTGTGATCGGGCATAAATAACTTACTAAATCTATGAACATATTAAAACTGTATGCGGCCAATACATTAGTGTCATTTGTTTCAAATTTATTTCCAAAGTCTGACCATTTTATTTCCATTACGACAAGGAAAATTCAAGAAAAATAAAGCATCTGAATCTGAAGCTGACAAGCATCCAAATTATCATAAGCTGGAAAACGCTTATTTGTTCTTTTTGTTTTTGCGCTGTCAACATACGGCTTTACATCACGTTTCCAAAGCGTCAAGGCAGATTCCTGCAGAGCGGAGTAATTCTACAGGAATAATGTGCTGAAGATTCGTGTTTTGTAGAGTGAATAAAAATTTCGGACTTCCCGAGTACATTTTCGCATTGTTCGTGCAGATGTCCAGGAGCCGAGTGAGCCGGTGAAGAGGGTGAATCTTGCTGTTGAACTTCGACGATCCAGGACGCTGTGCAGTGCCACTTGTGCCAGTTCTTCATGGCTGCTGAATCTTCGGTTCCTTCTTACAGTCAAGGGACATTCCCGATCTATCAATATCCCAGCGGGAAGACCACCGGAATGATTCAGAAGATGTGTAATTTAAGCGGTCAGTTGGTATACAGCCGCGGTTTCTTGGTATTAGAAATTTAACAATTCACGCATATTTGCCATAGTTTTGTGAGAAATGTATGAAATATTTAGAATGTCCATGTGCAGACGGATACATTGGATGAGTAATTTCTAACACAAAGTCTACGTCAAACTGTCGCCAAAGCTATAGACTTTTCCAGTACAATAATAAACGGAGTTGTATTGATGAAATTATTGTTTTTCTCTGTAGACGATGGGACAATTTGCCAAGTTTGTAAATGTAAGGAGCTTTACATTATATGAACTTACCATAAAACATCGCCTAGTAGCTAAATTTAATCAGCCCAAGAAATACAAATTGCTGCTGTTGAGAATGTTGACGTGAAATAATATAGTATGTCATACTTGAAATCGGACAGAAATAAAATATTTTAGAGGCTTGATATAGAGCGTTGTCTCTGTTCTTCTGGCGATAAATTCAACAACCATGCGAAGGCATGTTCTTGGTGCATGGTATGGCATGGAAGAATGTGGGAAATTAATGTTCTGTGAATGGCGTAGGGTTTTCACGCTTGTATAGGTGGTACCAATGTCCCGCCATGACTATTCCGGCAAGCATACTCGTAAGAAGGCGAGGCGTATACAGCCTTCTGTTCTGAATAAGACATTATTGCGCTTCGCCATGCACGCTAGAATTGTTATGTCCTCTGGGGGCTCACATAAGCAACGTGATTAGCCGTCACGGTTATGCGGGCTCAAAAACATTACCAGAACGTTTTAGCACCATTCCCGCCTACGATACAAAAAATAGCGGCCAAGTGCGATAATCCCTCATTTTGACGCCCGAGTTTTCAGCGTCATGCCATCTTCTTGTCAGAAACACCACGTGCAGTAACGTGCAGATAAAAGAGTAGTGTTGATCCTTGTTGGGTGTGATTATGCAATGAAACACTTCTTGAAGTCAAGAACGCACGAGCACACAAGGCCTCGGCCCTGATGGTACGGGCAACAAAGAACACCACAGACGACAGACTGTGTATTCTGAGCATTGCTTTGAAAATCTCAACGATGTTTCACTTTGTGGAGGCCTGCTGGATCCTGTTTATGTTACGTTAGTTTTCTATATTTTTCGAATCAATGTTGCTTGGTTGTCTACTCGAACAGCGGCTGTGTCATTTGGCACGCACGACTTGGAACTATATAGGATATGTTTTGCGCCTCTCGCTCTTGCTATCGACGAGCTGGCGCAGGGAATAAAGAACGTGAAAGGTAAAAAAAAAAGCTAATAGGGAAGAAGAGGCGACAGGCGCGTAGCCATGCAGTGCGAGTTTTTTTTTTTTTTGGGGGGGGGGGGGGGGGGGGGGGAGGCACGTTTTTAATTTCAGAAGGGGCATCCCATGGAAATGTTCGTTTTGCGCTCTTTATGCCATGACGACAAAGATTTCGGCGAGCGGGGCCCGGACCCAGTGTACCACTCCCTGTCTACTCCCCTGAACGGAGGCACTATAGTTAAGCAGCTATCTCCTTAGTCGCCATGAAGCCGCTTCGCACAACCTCGCCTTCAGTGCAAAAATTCACCATCCGAAATGATTGCAAACAGCGCCCAAGGCCGCACTCAGTTGTAGTAAGCAGAAAAGGGAAGCGCGTTTTCCGCCTATCGCACCGCTTGAGTAAAACTGAGAGGTTATTTTTTTTAACAATCTTAAAAATAACGAAAACAGGACAGAAAAGGGCGGGCCGACATTTGTGTTGCTCGTTTAGGGCAGCAAAATGGCATTGACATAAGGCGCACATATCCTCTCTGACGGCTTTATCGTCGCATCTGTCCTCAAGTCTTCCGAGAGAAAGGGAGAGAGCTGCTCAGAGGGCTACATTGCGTCACTGCACTGCCGCAGGCGCCGGCTCGTGGACGAAGTGGAAGCGCTTACGTAAAAGCCTGGAAAGCTTCGTGGCACAATGAGCATTCAGCTGCGCCTCTGACACTCTTTTACAGTTCACCTTGCTCCACCTTCATTACACAATTCCAGGACCACCACGCAACACACTGCTTTAAGGGGACAGAGAACCGACGGCTTTCTCGGTATCGCTGTTTGCAGACGGTTGACTGCCTGCCCAGACTCAGGCGTTCTGAGTAGGCGCACGTTGTCGACAAAGGTATTTTCGTATAAGCGAATAAAGCCTAATGCGGGTTATGTACAAGTCAGGGGCAACAAGTGAAAGACAAGACGGCCCCAGACCTGCGCTGTTGACTCGTCAACCCCTCATCCGAGAAAAACTGTAAAGATAAATGACCACTCTAGGACTGCAGAAATGTGTTCACCTCGGCTGACAAGTGCAATGATTGTTAAACTGCGTGGCTGAAGTTACCAGATACACAAAATTAGGGAGGACATAAGAAACTCATTTTCTCCTATATTTTTAAAATCTTTTGCACCCCTTTCGTCGTCGTTCTTATTTCTTGGTGTCTTTTCAATAAATCTGGTTGATAATTTGCGCTTGACGTGTACTTTTCATTCTTTGTGTTCTCCCTAACCTTCGGTAGCCCTTAACTTCAGCACTGTTTATCCTTTATGCAGAACTAAGTAGGCCAATCGCTTGACTCACTGGAGGGTACGTTATTCGAGTGGAACCCATGCAAGGCTTTAGACAAAAAATGAGCACAATTAACACGGCGCGTTCTGAATGGTGTATGAACGAACATCAGTCAACGCAGCGAAAAAAAAAAAAAGACGTGAGGTATACCAAGAGGCACGTGCACCTTCCAACTGAGCTTTTGGGGAGAGCATCAATTAAAACTGCGTCACTACCATTGTAGAGTTGAAAGTGATATAATTAAAAAAAACACTCAACAGTAATGTCATCGCGTGTGCTACTATCGCACTTAATTGTGCGTTTTCTATTTTCTAACGCCTAAGGCCATAGTGAAAGAAAGAGCTAATGAATGCATTCACTGCGTAAACATTTTGCCAGAATATTTAAGTGACACTCATTCCAACTGCCTCTCACAACGAAGTCCGAACGTTGACACTGCCTGCGCTGCGTACCACAATTTCGCTAAAGCTCTTTAGACAAATTACCGACAGAAAACGTCACTGGAAGTATATTAAAACGCTAAACACTCCTGCTTGGATGCCCAACGTTGATTTTGATAGTTGAGCTGAAGGTTTATGTGGTTCCTTTTAAGTTTCGTGACACGTTATAATATTATCTCAGTTTATCGTATACATTATGAAACCAAAGTGTATAAATACGAGCTCGATGACTATGGAAGCAGCAAATGAGAGGCAGCGAAACAACCCTTCAGAAATTATTGCCGTGGACTTAGATCATAACAGAACATCAAGTGCTCGCCGTTTACAGGTATACGTGACTTATTTCTAACTTTCACCATAAGCAATATTTTGGAACCTTGGTTTCGAACATTGTTGTCACAACGGCTGCGAAGTCGTTGCCGCGGTCTCCAAGCGGCGCAGGACTTCTTTGCGGTGTTTCGTAAAGCAAGGGACATTTACTGTACATACGTTGGTGACGTGAACAGCCAATTTGTTTTGCTTCTGCCAACATCTTCCCCACTTTCCCATTCAAGTACAGGATGGCCATCCGGGATCAGCCTTCATCAACCGGCTGGTCGTTCGTTTATTCGCCTTGTCCTGCATATATCTAGCTAGATATGCAACAATAGCAGTCAGAGAGCCTGGAGCCCGCAGTAAACATGCAAATAATAAAGTAGGAACTCAGAAGTTACCGCTGGTAACTTCTTATATCCAACTTTATTCGTTCGTAAGTTGGTGCTTTGTCCTGTTTCTTCTGTCTCTTCTTTGCTGTTTTCGCGCTGTTTTTGCTATGAATGTGTACCAACAAGGTCAAGTTGACACGCTTTTCAAGTCAATGCTTGAGTTATATTAAAATATTACATACCCACAAAACACATATAGCAAGGCAACACTAAACACTTCAAAGTGTAACAGCAAAGGACGGCTAATTTTACCGGGATAGGGAAATGCATCTACCGTACATTTATTTTCAAGAGATCGGGGTGTATCGGAGTCTTTTTTTAGTAAGTCTTATTTTCGTGCATAAAAGTACCGATGCAATATTAGACATCGAGGAAATTGTTCTGCTCCATAAGCACGCTATATACGAAATGCTTACTGCTTATACTTTCTCTCATGTGCAACATACCTGCACAAATTATATGAATCGCCCGAGTGCTCCACCACAGAAAAGCATGAACGTTTCGTCGAAGACAAATCGAACAACCAACAGAAAGGGGAAAAAAATAATGTGACGAATAGCAATAATAGCGAAATATCGATCAACTTTATTTATCATGAAATCAGAAGCACTGTCACCAGACTTGAAAACACGCCGAAGTATTTAAACAGAAGTACCTATTTAAAGGCATTATTCCCTATACCAAACAGAGCCATGCTCTGCTTTTAAGATTTGAAGTTTTCAGTGCCGCCTTACTTTATGTGTTTCACAGGTTATATCACAGGTATAATGTTCATTCAACGTAGTTATGTTATATCAGATTTCTTTGTTTTCTATTTCCGAGGTCGCGTGCGGACCTTCAATCTCAGAGCATTGCACGGAAGCAATGCTAGCGGTCTATTTCAAAAAAAAAAGAAAAGTAAATAAAAACTTCAGAACCATTTCTAGACACGTAAGGCGAATAGACAGCGAAACCTACGAAGAAAAAATAAATAAAAGACGGGGCCTCGGGGTGGATGCGCAGTGAAAATCCCCGGAGGGTTCACGGAAGATCACGCGCAGATATCTCAATTCCTCTTGCAAAAGAGACGCCCGCAAAACTCTCAAAAGGAAAACGCCGAGTGAGATACCCGAATTCAAGAGCAAGCGACGGCGGAGCGTATAACTGCGTAACGAAAAGCGGCGCCGAAGAAACAACAACAACCACCAAGCAGCGAACGGGCAAAATCCACGAAAAGAGCAGCTCGAAAAAGCAAGAAAATGAGCCCACGAGCCGTTCTGTGCTCGTTAAACTTTTACGACCCATCGGAGTATAATGCGAAGAGGCGCGGGCGGCGGGCGACACTCGCGCTGTACACAAAGGGAACGGAAAAAGGAGGGGGTGGAGGAGGATAGACAGAAAACAGTGTCCGAACACACACCGGGCGCTCTTCTCACGTAACACCAGAGCGGACCCTCGGGGCGGTTTTTGTTAAAATCTTACACTGTCTTCGCGCTAGGTGGCATCGATATTGCTATACTTTTTTGTTTGGTTGCTTTTCACTAAGATTCGTGCAAGCTCCAGCAAGGCCCTCTTCCTTCTTTTTCTGAGTATTTCAACCTCCACCGTTTCATCGCTGCAAAGGGAAGCCCCTCCCAACACGTCGCGACACCCCCGACTGATTGACAGCTGTCAAACGTTCAATCCGAAGGCTAGATTGACGCGCCGTCATCCTTTCAAGCGAAACGACCGTATTCTAAACTCCCTCTCCCTCATTT
Source organism: Rhipicephalus microplus (assembly GCF_013339725.1). Lineage (NCBI taxonomy): Eukaryota > Metazoa > Arthropoda > Arachnida > Ixodida > Ixodidae > Rhipicephalus > Rhipicephalus microplus. The sequence goes on from NC_051170.1 coordinate 106,587,170, forward strand.
TTTACACCTCTCGTTACGTCACTGACACCTGTCCTATTCAATAAAGGAGTCGTCTTCTTACGTGACGTTGTCACTCACTCGCCGTGTGGTCCCCCTTCTCTGGTATTAGATTTTACGACGCGTCGTCCTCTCTCCCTCTCCGCTTGATGTTGTCGTTATGCGACATGTCACGTGGACAGGTTTTATGGCAATACGTCTTCGTCCGTGTCGCCCCCTCTGCCTTCCGGAACAGTGGAAGATTCCAATATGGCGGATGAGGCATGTTTCCCGAAAACAGCGTGACGTTAATTTGTGATAAGAGGGATGGTTACGTAACGTTTACGGATCACTTATCGACTCTGCGATGTGTGTGGATAAGTTATTCGAGCGTTACAGGATGCGGTATCCGGGATCTTACCGTTGGAGACAGTTCGTGAGCGTGACAACCAGTTTGCTACGAATGGTGACGTCATCGTGAAGTATCATGTGGAGTGCTGTTGAGTGTAGTCTGTGAGCGAAAAAAGTGATCTGAGATCATCAACTAGTGCAACTGCGGAGAATACACGCTGTGCGACGAGGATAAGCTTACGTGAAAAGGTGAGTGTGTTCGAGCAGCATGGCATATTTTTGACCTGCAGTTGAAGCAGTATTTAACAGTGATTTACTTTTTTCAACTATTTCTGAGTATTTCATTCTGTAAACGGCTAAAGTGATGGTCTTTTTCTCTAAATTTAACCACAAATATTATTTCATTCAACAAAATTTAATTTTGTAGCTCCTCGTGGGTTCTTTTGAAGTTTAAATCTTGCAGACCTTCGAATATAAATATGATGGTTCACCATTTAAATACCAACGCTAGTTAAGATTACAGTTTTTATTTAGAACGTATCATGCCAGTTTAAAAACGGGGAATTCTTCGCCCCGTTATCACTACATGAAATTAGTAATAAACTCCATGACTACGCAGACCTGGACCTCTGAGCTGAACATCGTCACGTGACAAGAACGTAGAATATACCGGAAACGGTTACGCCTATTCGTGAATAACATTTTAAAAGATTAGTCCTCTACCTCTAACGTATGCAAACTGGGTTGTGAAAGGTAAACAAAGAGAAACTGCACCAGTTTAAAAAAAAGGGCTAGTTGATTCTTAATGCCTAAGCGTTTTGTGACAGAACTGCAGACAACAATTGAGACCAACACCTGGATATATGTAATGCAAACTTTTTTCAGAAACGCTTTAAAAATATCTGTTTTTTTTTGTTCAGAAGCACACCGGCTCGCATAAGAATAGAGTGAGCAACACTTGGTTAAACATGGCTAAAACACCAAATTGACAATTTCAGTCAAAACGCGCAGGTCTGCATCCTGCGATTTCGATCTCCGTCGCATTATTTGTAGAAGTGGAGGAAAAATGATACTGTCCACCTTATGTATGAAAACGTGTGACAATAATTTGGGAAAAATACTTGGAGAAAGCTAGGAGAGCACATGTACTCCGTGTTATGTGGTATGCATTATCCAATAAAACAGATGTCACTTGGTGTAGTGTGAATATAAAAATGACATTCGCAAAATTCGTCCAGTACAGTGACATGAAATCTTCGCAGCGAATAAATACAAGTTGTCGGAGTGTTCCTGCCACAAATACTACTAGTAATATATTGATAAATTGCTGGTGCCCCCAGAAAGGCCTAATTTGTGCAGACATATTTGTGTGTCACACGTGATGGACGTAATTGCATCGCAGTGAACTTCCCATGCACATATACTAGGTTTCACCGTCGACCATCACTTTTGGTTTTGTTAGAGCTTATTATCTATCGGAAGTAATCGGATGACGACAACAACGTAACAGAAAACAATGAATTGTGCTCATTTATTATAATGACTCAATGTTGATTATGTGGCTAAGTTATAACAGTACTAAAAATAGATACAAATAGATACAAATGCGCGAACGTGCTCAGTAACAAAACAAGCGCAAAGTATAGAAACGCATTATTTTTCCTTGCTTCAGAAGACCCAGCTACTCAGCCAGACAGCATTTCTTTTTCTTTGTTGAACAACAACCAAGTCATCCGTTAGCCAAGCATGTGAAGACGAACACTGACAGGGCTGATATAAAAGTTACTTTTCAAAGAAAGTGATTTCTTCCAGTCTCAATGTTCGTAGTGTCTCTAAATGTATATTTGTATACTTGTATCAATTTGCCTACATTGCCAATGTTTTGTATGCACAAATTTAGTTATAAAAAACAACTGAACATATGACCTACGTATAAAATGATATGATATGAGAAAAAACAACTAAGTGTAGTATCACAGTATTTAGAACATATTCAGGGCTTTGTGATGCTTACAGAAAATATATAAATGAAATTATTTTCGCCGGTAAACTTGGAGAAGTGAATGATACAGATTGCAGAATACGTCCACCTATAGAATCTTTGGCATTTTATTAGGCGCCAGATAACAAATACTTTTTTCAGATTTTTTGTTTTTCTGCGCATTCACACACACCACATACAGCACGTATTGCGCATAATAAACATAAAACAAAGATAAAGGTAAGTCATACTAGTCAGCACTTGTGCAAGAATAATAAAAAAACAAATCTTGCTGATTTGATTCCGTATACATAATTCTTGCCCAAATAATATCCCTTGCTTATGGTTAACAGAGGTTTAGGGGAATACTGTGCACGGTGTAGTTTGCGTACCAAGACTATACGAAGACTATAAGGCCAGGTTGAAGCTCATATTTCGCTTCAAAAGAAATGCTTTCAACTTTTGATCTCTGAAGGTTTGTGTTCTGCATGAGGACATACCACACGTTAACTGGAAAGTGGTGGACGATCGTTCCAGTTTGATGCAACAAAGGTGCCTCAAAGATGTTACTTTTTCAAAATATCAGTAGACTGGTATGTAAAAGAAAGCACACAACGATAATAACGGAATGATAATTGCTAGTAAATGTATCCGCAGTCATGTTTAAACCCGTTGACGCTGTTCATGTTCTGTACATATCGTTCACGGTTGTACAAAAGGCGAAATCGGCAGGCACGGTAGACAATGAAACAAGCTTCGACTCATCAAAAAAAGAAAGAAAGTCTGATTTCCGAATCACATGCTTCACGCGAGAACGTCAAATTTTAACATAATGTGGCGATCCAGGGAGTAAGCAATACAAAAGTAAAAAAGACTAGACGATAAGGGACGGGTAGAAGAAGGACGGAGGGTTGAGCAACCGTCGGAATATTAAGAATAATGCCCGATCCCCAAACCGCAACAAACCAGTCCGCGAACGAAGCTCCATATGTCCGAAAATTTCCCTGCATTCGATGCTCGCGAATTTTATATGTGACATATATTTTTTTACTTGTTTCAGTCTGCATTTCGACCGGTACACGCTTACAAACCGTTCTCCAAATAGACGCGCGCGATGCCACACGCACGCGCACAAGCGTACACCCGCAGACGCAGCCGCACACATACACTTGCTGCAGCGGCGAAGCGGAAAGTGTAACGGCGCTCGGGGGAACCATAGCATTCCGTCTTCTAGCGCGGCTGCCCGGTCAAGCCAGGACCCTGGGTGGGAGCTCGTCGAGAAAGAAATGCGCGAGACGTGCAGCCTTGCGCGTAGCGCTGGGAAAGCTATATACGACGCTCTGTTATTCCAAAACGGAAGGCTCCCTCCCCCCGTTGCCGCCAACTCCTTGAACAATTGATTATTCTGCCCCGGCGTGGCCATTATTTTAAATTAAAGTCCACCAAAGTAAACATTCGCGGCGTAAGGCGCGGACCCTTCGTCATTTAACTCGTAGGTGCAGCCTGCAGGTCTGCGCCTATCTCCGAGTGCCATAGGGGAGGAGGTGGAGAAGAGCAAGGAAGGGTAAACCAGATATGGGCCCAGTCTACTACCCCACATTCTTAATCAAATCATCGGTAAAGTCATGGATAGAGCCGGGAAATCAGATGGAACGTCATGACTTTAGCTAGCATGTTACCCATTGGACGAGAAGGTCTGTAGTTTGCTGGCTGTCTGCTAAGGACTTCGGTCAGCATTTTAACCCGCTCTTTACTATCGGGTATACAGGAAATATAGCGAACCGCTGGACTTACTCGCATACTCGTTAGAGAGCAAGAGTGTACGGAAACATATGCATCGCATTGTTGATCAGATTTTCGAAGAAAGCTGTGGAGTTGTTTTTGTAGTATTCCTTGAAACATCTTCGGAATATGCAGCTTTCACTAACGTAGCCTCGTTGGAAAATTTTTTCAGACAGGGGCCGGGAGTTCGTCATTACTCAAAGATTGCATCAACACTGAAGGAAATATTTCTGGCTACAATTTACAGCTCACTCTCGCATTAGCATTAGAAAATATTTCTTGATAATAGCAATGATGTACGCAGATGATCATTTCGCCTTTGTCGGGACAAATGGACATGAGAGTACTAAAGCAAATTCTGGTGATTAAACTATATAAAGTAAGAAAACCCAGATCTGAAACACATCGTCAAAGTAACAGAAAACGGTGCGTCCTGTTTGTGGAATGTTCCGATCGGCTGTGATCACGTTTGTTGGTGGCATTAAGCAAAGTACGCAACACCCATGTTTTACGCTCGTGACATTCTGATAACTACCTGATGCTCGGGGTTCACCTATACCACCTGTCTTGCCTGCCGAGCAGCTTAACTCGAGCTTTTACCGCCCGGCTCAACACACGTAGCCGTTGAAACTATATTATCACATTACTTTCGCCGAGTGAAGAAATTTGAGTGGAGCTACGACTTCAAGCAGCGAGTGTCTTGAACGAAACGTTAACATCGCACGTCGGCCAAAAAATGTGGATCCCACTGACACTTCCTCGTGGAATACATTCAGAAAAATTTTCATCAACCGGGTTCACTCAGACTCAGGGCTCCATGTGAGCCTGAGCGAGTGCGATTGGGTTGATTCAGGAGTCTGTTTATCTTTATTAGTTTTCTACAATGATGTGAATACTTGCGAAACATCAATATCTTACCTAACAGGCGTTTTTCTAGACGCCTTTTGACATAGCACCTTTGAATACGAATAATGAGTGGTTTATTTCTTGAGGACATTTTTTTCTAGAGAGATGGCATAAGTTATTTATTGTCCGGCTGACAACATAAGATATCTTTATGAAAAACTTCCCCAAAAGTGTTGGCGGAGGGTATCTAAAGCCTTCCCCCCCCCCCCCCTTTTTTCACACACATGTAATTCCCACTTCTGATTATTAATATTAAAATGGTATATGAACAGAATCTCCTTTAGAATACGTATGAGTAGACATGACTATAAACGTAAATACCGGCAAAGTTTGTACTAATGCCAGAAATGAGTATACAGATAAGACCATAGGCCGGCAAACAAAAGGGAACTCACTACTTCAGAAATATATCGCTTTGGACTCGCTCGGACTGATGCTCACCAAAGTTTTTCTGAGCCGGATTCACTCGCACTCAAACTCACGAAAAGTTTCTCCAGTCAGACCCACTCACACTTAAACTCACCGAAATAGTACACACCCGGACTCACAATCGATCGGAGTCTGATCGGAGTCCGAGTGAGTCGACTCACGAATGAGTTCACCGACTTATGGTTAATACTGATGCAACTGACGTAGCAGGCATTCCTACCTTACACGCTATGCCAGACCATTTGAATGTTTACGCAGCCGACATCGTAAATCTCAAACAAAGGTTAATTTGAGCAGCGCTACATAAACAAAAGTTTTGAGAACACATAGCCGGAGTGGAATAAACGCAAAGGTAAACAACGTGATCTGTTGCTTTCACGTGAGAAAGGTCTGATATGTAACCAATTTTATCGTCTTGTACAAAAATGGCACGTCGAACAGAACAGAGGATGTTTAAGTACCCGCTCAACGGACTACGGAGTCTCTTCGAAAGGGCAGCAGCTGCCTTTAATCTCATCTCGACATTCCGGAAAGCACCTGTGCATGCCGTGCACTGCATTAAATCACTCATCTCTTGTTAAAACAACAAGAAAGCACAAAAACAAACGGGAGAGCATGCAGGAAAGAGTGCAGGTAATCGACAGTCACAACTCTGGTGACTTGTGGGTTTGCGAAAGCATTTGCGGGACTGCTCGGTTTAGAAATTCGTTAATTCGCTGCTCAAGTATACAGGCGTTTCGGACACCTGCGCTATTGACAACTTACTGTTTTTTTGTTAATTAAACACACACACACGCACACACGCGCACACACACGCACACACACACACACACACACACACACACACACACACACACACACACACACACACACACACACACACACACACACACACACACACTGCGAACCAATTAATCTTAGCGTGGCTCCTTTTGATTGCCTCTCTGTGTGTCTGTAACTCTAGAGAGAGAGAGAGATAAAGATACAAGGAAAGGCAGGCAGGTTAACTAGACGCACATCCGGTTTGCTACCCTGCACTGGGGAAGGGATAAAGGGGAGAAAAGAGGTTGCACAAAGATGAGAAGGTTAAGTGGTGCGCAATCATTGCCCATGTTTTGAACGCACTGCCTTTTGTTTTCGCTCTTTGACACGCTGAGCATGCACATAGAGCACTGCTCGATCATTTCGCAATTAAATGTGTCTCTGACGGCCCTTCTGTTCTCGCTCTTCAAAGCTGCTACACCGAACAGTTGTGTTTTTTTTTTTTTATGATCGAGCGGTAATGCTTTCGCCTACGTTATACTACGCGGTCTGACATTGATGTCGAAATGAACGCGGACACATTCAAGCACTACAACCAACCAAGCCTGGTTGCTGCTACCAGGCATCAGTCCCATTCGTTCCTCCTTTTTTTTTCTCTGACGCACGACCAAATCACGTGACGAGGAAGCATTCAAAGAGTGCACTGCGCAAGAGAGAGAGTGAGTACAGGCTTCTGAGGCTAGATATCATTGCCGCAAGTGAGGCTCCCGGCCTCCACTAAAGAGCCTCTACACTAAGCGGCAGTAGCGGTTAAGTGACAAGGGCATAACAGGACGAACTCCGAAGCCACAGGAGAGGCAAGTCAACAGTGCTATTCGGCGCAAGCGCTAACGTTTCAATCACAACGGTGCGACGGAACTCCCACCACGTATCAGTGAGTGCTCACTCACGAGCTTTAGATGATGGCTTCTGACAGAGAGAAAAAAAAAAACATAAAACGGACGAAAAGAAAGCACGTCCTGCTTTTCAGTGCGCAATGAATGGCTATAGTGCGGGTACACGTTATCCAGATAAACGACCCGCTTCGGCTCAGCTTCTCTTCTCAGAAGTAAGCGAAAGCCCACCGACTAGTGCCGCTTGCTAGACTCGAGAAGAAGCATTCCATGCCGGCGAACGCACGTCTAGCAGCCACAAACGACAGGCTAAGAGAACGGAAAGACCGAAAGGTACGCTCCAAGTATCGCAAAAAACAACAAACAAACAAGAAAACTAAAAAAAACATATGCAGTAGTTCGTAAGAGGAGCGAGCTAGGTGAGCGGATCAGTCGCAAGCGGAGTGGATGTAACAGCGATCGGCGGCCCGCTGCCTGCTCTTTTTATTATAATTTTTCCCCCTTGCTTGTGACGGGACCGGCCATCTGTCACGCTAACAAAACAAGACTCAGCTGCCTTCGGACCAACACCGCTGGCACAAGCCACTGCTGCTGTCGAAGAAAAGAAACGCTCCGCTCCTTTTGATAGACGGCGTTTCATCTTTTGGCCTTTATCGGCAGAGCACTACGTATACCACGGCGGCGAGGCTCCCAGCGGTGCGCACTCTCTCTCGCGTGCGCGCTGGTAAAGGTAAAAGCAAAACCACGAAGAGAGACTTTTAATTGATGTCCGACGCAACAAGATACACTGCCACACAGGAGACCCTTGGCAGCGCAGGCGGAGTTAGAGATATAGGGGAGAGAGAGGGGCGACGAGGCAATGAGCTGAGAAATGCTGGGTAGACCAGGTAAGGCTCCGAAAGGTTGGGCTCCAGCGCGGCGGCACGCGGGGCAAACGGGGCCGATCGCGTCTTTTGTAGAAGAACGCGACTGGGCGAATGAAGCAGTCAAGACCGCGGAAAAAGGCGGGGACAACCGTCACAATGAGGCATAGAGAGACACACTGTGGGATGAAAGAGAGGAAAAAAGAATGGGAGAGGTTGAAGAGATTGAAAAGAGACCGTGGCGGGCGTCGGAAGAATAATTGAAAAGGCCGTCAAAAGCAAGCAGGCTGTTGCCGAAGAAGAACGCCCGAACAACAAACCGCGCAGGGCGGCGTGAGAGGAGAAAGGAAGCGAGAGAGAATGAAAGATTTGGGAGAGAGAGAGACCAACCTGGAGTCGCAGATGCTCGCTTTGTGATAGGTTGGCGCATGCGCGTTGTGTCGCGCACGTACAAAGACCGTAGCTCCTATAGCACGCATAGATAAATACCCCTATTGGGACTTTCCTTTGTTCTTTTTTTTTGTGTGTGAAGTTTTGCATCGATGCGTGCTGCACCGCTTGAACCAACGGAGAAACCCGGTCCTCGTACAATGCGAGGCGTCTCGAGTGTCCGTGATAATGGCGACTAATGCCGGTGGCCTCGAGCGTCGTCTTACCAGGGTTAACCGTTCGCGACGCGTTATTGAAGAGCTGCGACGAGGTAATCCTGCCGTGTTACACGTCTCCCGAAAGCCCTGCGAACGCTCCTTTCAGGGACAGTTCCCATGTGCGGCAGGAAAGCTTAAAGAATTAAGGTTTTCTTTGTCCTCTTTTTTTCTCAAAAGCAAAACGACGACAACCAAAGCGGTAATACTTAATTTCCCTAGTTACGTCTTTGAAAAGCCTCAGGCAGTTGCAGCAATTTCTAAATTAAACACCTTTCATTTCACAAAAAGCATATATTTTGCAATGACCGAACGCCTTCGACAGGCTGCAAGACGATGGTCTATTCAGCACGTTCAAGCACGCACAGAAATTTTTTTTAGTAATGCGTTCATACAGTGTGTTGTTGGCGCAATAAAGGTCCTAACACTACTGAAATAAGAACCCAGGTGATGTAACGAGCATTAAATCACGTACGATGGGGTATGAAACGGATTGGATTGGAAAAGCACAGGTTCGGTTATGCTTTATTATCAATCCAGACGGCGCCCCTGACGAAAGAAAATTGTGTGACTTTGCCAAAATGTAGTGGCTTGGTTTATCAGGGCGTTTTCTCATCCAGGTGGCTGGAAGTAAGCATGGTAAGTTGGGGGTGGTAATTGTGCCTTCTCATAAGACTTTTCCCCAGTGTATGAATCTCCTACAGAATGCGTACAAGCTGAATGACTCCATTCCGATACAGAAGGCGTGAAACGCACCCAGCAAACCACGCTTTCTCTATCCAGTAACTTAAGCTTTTGTACGCCTGTGTTGTCAAACCCTCTCTAGCAATTACAGCTATTGCAGTACATTCCCAGGCACTGTACGCGTCAACAGCTCTTTTTCTTTTTTTTTTTTGGTCTCAGCTGTAGTCAACTAAAGAAATGTGATCCGAGACAGCAAGCTTCCGACGAAGTTATTACAGTTTCCCATGAAAATGTTGCAATCCCGTTGATACGCACAGACGAATGAAAAAAAAAAAATCAAGTTCATGGCTTATATAGAAGAGTTCTGCGGGATTACCATTGCATAAGTTAACTGATTCTATGCCTCTCCGCATCTGCAGAGAATGAAAAGAGTGCCTGAGCACGTATGACGCCTTTCTGGTCATCACGACACTTCAAAAACCTTCTCTAAAGGTAAAAAAAAACAAAGCCAGAAAACTGCGTAATAAATTAAGCTGCAAGATTCAAGCTCATAGTGCAAGTCTCCTCATATTATCAGACTACTTTCCCAACAGCGTATTTGAGAACACTATTCAAACTGTAATATTTGTTGATCAAGTTCCTTAGTTCGCACAGTTATCGGGCGCTAACTTTGGGCCACTTTGTAAAACCGAATACGTTTCCGTTTCATCGACAGTGCAGTACACGTTATGGATACCAGAGGTGTCAGATAAGAAAAATAGTCACCACGCGCACATACCGCAGCTTGAATTCAACGATGCAGTAAAATACAAAATGGAAGAACAAAAGATGCAGGACAGCTGAGGTAATATCATGACACGAAAATTAGAAACATGGGTTCAAGCCGTCACAAGCAAAGTGGCAGTAAAGAAGTACAATTCAGAATGACTCAACATTAGGACGCGTCAGTTGTGGGGCAGCCATATCGTGATTCAAACGATCATTGCACATCGAATCCAAGTCCCCTACCATAACCACCCTAATTGCAGGACAAATTTCGGTCTAGACATGTACCAGGTTGCTAGAGTAAACCTCACATGGGCGAAATTTCAAAAGTAAGTCAAATACGAATTTGATTTCTTTTTGATAGCGGTTATCTCGTCTTTCAACAATCTACCTCCCCCTACTTCCCCTTTAACGGAGTATGAGAAACCTAGCTCCTGTAATCATTATTAAGGTCCATCTCCGTTAATGCAGATTGCAGAGTATTACAGGTATTTTTCAGCTGCGCGAAGTAATCACGCCGATCACTTAACTGGCTGACTGATTATTAAAATACTTCAAAATAGATAGCCAACATTTTCGGAAAAACACAATACTGCTAGGTCATTTGCATTTCTCAAGAGCTGACGTCACTTACGTCACCCGCTTACGTCACTATCAGTTTAGAAAAAAGACAAGTAGCCTAGCAAAAGACTTCAGTCTGGCTGAGCCACCAATGTGCATGGACCACGAATCCACGATTATGTATGAGGGTCCACATGAGCGTGATCAGCATCCAAATGTAAAGCGAACACAGTAAGACCAGCGGCACCTGAGCTGCTGAATTGAAAATTCAGTGAATTATTTTTCATGCACAAGGTACCGAGTGCCAGCGACAACATATGGATGACTTGAACTTCTGTTGCGAAAATGTTGAGTTAGTTTCTGAATGTCACCTTGAACGTCACTTTTTGGCAGGGCGGCTTTTCCACATACCGTATCTTTGTGCGGAGAAGAGCGCTTTACGCACCTCGACAGGTCCATGCTGCTCTCTCTCTCTCTCTCTCTCTCTCTCTCTCTCTCTCTCTCTCTCTCTCTCTCTCTCTCTCTCTCTCTCTCTCTCTCTCTCTCTCTCTCTCTCTCACACACACACACACACACACACACACACACACACACACACACACACACATACGTGTGTGTGTGTGAGAAGATTACAGTAGACAGGAAAACGTACGCATCAAAATGTTGAGCATGAAAAAAATCATTTTGCATAAAAGCATTTATATAAGCCTCTTGCGTGCTTCTATTCTAGCAACGCGCTTGAAACAAGTTGAAAGGGTAAAACAAGCATGAGAAATTAAAATTGTGCATTTCCGGCCCCCTGTGCAGCTCCTATTCGAGACATTTTTCTTATTCCCACAATAGAAATTAGAACCGAACCCAAAGGCCTGGTATTGAAAGAAAGAAAGAAAGAAAGAAAGAAAGAAAGAAAGAAAGAAAGAAAGAAAGAAAGAAAGAAAGAAAGAAAGGAAAAAAATCCACGCTTATCTACAAAGTGGACGCTGATGATAGAGAAAAGCTATAAGTGCTAAGGTCCATAATATATATGTTGAAGTCGCCAACTAGAATAAAGGACGGAGAGCTGGACGGACGGAGAAACGAACGCACGCACAGGTGCGGGGATGGACAGACAGACTAACAGATGAATGGATGGATGGTCTAGTTTTAAACTATATATGAGCTCTGTAGATGATTTCGTGCACAGATGTTTTGCACCTGCGCTTCGATCGTGAAAGCACCCGGGCGGATTCAAGCCACATGAATCCCAAAAAACTTCGCTCATAAAAAAAATGACAGACTTGCGCGGTAGGCGCAGCGCAATCACAGCGAAAGGCAGAAGAGTGGGCCTTCAGAGTCTTTTCAAAACAATCATTGGGTAACTACTGCAAGCACACTTGTTTGGTACCCACTAGGGCATTAATAGTAAACTTTTGGGTAGTAGGCCGGCATTTGCTATGCTATTTTTCGTGGTTAATCTGAGAAACGAGGGATCCGCTAAATACTTGCAAGGAATTTCGTGCCAATAATCCATGGAGTGGCTGACGACGATGATGAATTATGGCTGAAGTGGGTATGCGCCACAGTTAATAGGGAAACAAGAACAAACTTTTGTAATATGTTGGAGCATTCGACGGCCCACTCGTCACGGTATTCGCATTGTGGAACGATTGGTTGCTTTCTCGCTGTTCCACAACGCTTTATAAGCCGTATTAACGCGATTGATTTCCCGACGTCAAGCCTGCCTATAGGCCAAGGAGGAGGAGGTAAGTTTATTTACAGAAAGGCAGAGAGGTCGGCCTGAGCGATAGCCTGCTCTAGCCTGCTACTCTACACTGGTGGAAGGGAAAGGGGAAAAGAAAGATTAATGAATGACGATGGTGAGATAGAGCGGTGAGTATGTAGTGTTCTTTCTAGGTGAGACACATTTCATAGCCGCGCGCATAGTCCAGTTGTTTCCAGAAAGGTTATAACTGCTCTTGTGACCGCAGTTGCACTGTTGGTGTCTGGCCAAGGGCCCAACATGGTCTCATCAGTTAATGACCTACTGCGATATAGTTCAGTAGAAGAAATCAGTGTTTGTCGTTCACGTGCGTATGCTGGGCAGACACAAAATATGTGCTCAAGTGTTTCTGGCACATCACAGTGTTCACAATTAGGACCGGTGTCACTGCGACCGATGATATGTGCGTAACGTCTGGTGTACGCTACACCAAGACGAATGCGGTGGATCATACTTGTGTGTTGCCGTTTCAATTTAGGGGGAATGCGGAACCTCATTTACCTATAGGCCAAGTTTGACAAGTCACAAGCGTCGCTATAGCTCATTGGTAGAATATTGGGCTGGCACACAAACGGTCCCACTGTGGCATTGGCTCTAGGGGTTTTTTTTTTTGTTTAACTTCAGGCGATGTGGTTACGGACACCGGCGGGGGTGGACAACATGCAACTGCGCGTGACCCGAAAAGTGATCTCATAAGAGCTATCGCTGCAAGAAGTCCATGAGAAAAACTTTCCTGGTAGTACGATTGACATGGACGTACACCAAGGAGGTGTTCGATTTGCTGGCTTGTACTTGTGTAGAGGGACAGCAGAAGTACCAGAATAAAAAAAAATAAATATCTGGAGGCAACCATAGTTCTTCATATAGGTGCCTGGTAGTTGCACTTACACGTCGGCGCTTGTGTGCACTGGTGTATCTCTTAGTCAGCTGTGTTTCTCGCACTGTTGAGGCGCATCGCAGAGGCCACGCAGAAGGAACAGCACAGTTCAGACCTGCCCCGCCAGGTACCGCAACGATCCAAGCTACTCCGAACGAAACCGCCTGCTATTTGAATTAACTCGGTCAATTTTTTTTTCAATAATTACTCTGGAAGTTAATTGACCCATAAGTAAAATTAAGCTCCGATGCCATATGTACGCAGAACAACGCTTAACATGAACCAGAACATTCTATCTGGCGCCAAATTTGTTTCTACAAAATTTTTCGCATATTTCAAAAACCGGATGGGAGTGCGCGACTGCGAGTGCTTGGATGATAATCAACGCTGTCACGCGCTGCTGCTGGCGTCACTACAAAGTTGCTTGTCAAGAACATTATTTGCCGAAATTCTGCTGCGTATCGTTGGTTTTCTTTTTGTGGGCGCGCTCTTGAAACTGGATCTTGCAGTTCAATAGCGCTGGAGGGAAAATGTTTATCCACTACAACCGCTCTGCAAGTCTGCAGGTACCGTAATTGATATAATGCGCCTTCGCAGTGCATACGTAGAAAAGGTATTGGGTCAAATCGTAACGTCCCTTTTTTAGAACCAATATGTGTTAAATAACTATTTGACCTTCAGATCGTGTCAGTACTGTTCGGTTCGTTCTAAAAGTTCAAATAGTGGCTGACTGAAGTTTTAAATGTTTTGTCATACAGGAAACTGACCCTGAAGGTTCTATTCTCTTCCGATACAAAAATGTACGTGGTTTTCGTACTGCCTGCTTATCAGTACTTCGTCTTTAACGCGAGCACCTGTGATAATAACACTTACACACAAGCCAGCAACATGTGGAAATGCCCCAGCAAGCTGTCGCAGCTAATCAGCATAGGTGCCAAGCAAGCACTTTTTTATCGGTTGCATGACATCCACAACACTCACAAAAGAAATGGTCATTTCAACGTAAGTGGCGTAAAACTCAGCAATGTGACTACTGAATATCGAGTTTGAAACTGAACACGACTCTTCATATATACAATTCTCGTTTACCATAAAAAATGTCACCAAAAATAAAGTAACAGTAGAAGGCTGAATTAAAAACAAAACAAGAACAAAACATGCAGAGGAGATGTTCAGTCGTAAGTTTGGGCATCTTGAGTTACAGAAATATTCAAACTTCATAAAACCCAGCAGATAACAAAGACAAGCGGGGCCAAGTGTTTCAGCGATGGTCTCTGACGGCGGCAAGTTGTCTTTTCAGCCACTTCACTAACTTCACGTTTATGTATAGCCGTCACCTTGTTATCAAATCATGGTGAGATGAGAGGTTAATACTCTCGCATAGTAGAGTGCATCGTATAAATACTCTAAATCGTCGAACATTTGTTCTAAACACAATCACTACACTACATAAAACAGTACAACTAACGCCCGCCATCCATTTCATGGCTTCATTATCTGCTGATTTTTATCAAGTTTGTGTAAAAATTAGGAAAAGAGTCCTTATTCCTTTCCTTCATTCAGAAATGGTTAAAGTTATACACACTCTGCTTTATATTTGCGCTCACTTAAACTCGATGTTTTTCTTTCTCCAAGCAAAACAATAACAAGCACTCAAGGCTTTGCACGAGTTTTAGAAAAGAACCCTTGACCGGTGTATGCGGAGCAGTAGATAAGCAATACAGCTTTCAGCAACTGAATCGGACGTGGTCAACAGGGGCGAACAGGGGAAAGCTCTCACGACTGCCTCGTACGTCCTGTAGCGCAGGCAGCGCGGCACAACTGGCGCGCGAGCAGGCAAAGCCAGAAGTGCAGTGGCGCTTCACTGCAATACGAGCTGCGACGCCTTCGAGAGAGCGGGCTCGAGCGGGGAGGCCGGAGAAGAATGGGCCTCATCGGAGAGGTGCGGCACATGCATCAGGCGCCGCCGACAGCCGGTCACCGGCAACAGAGCGGCGGTGCAGTCGGGAGAGGTAGCACCGGGAAGGGTGGAGGTGCACGGGCCGCGCTTAAATTAAGACTAACAGCGCCGGAGCGTAATTAAAACAGATATGAAAATGTCCACCGACGGAACATAAATCTGGCCGACCCTGTCGCCGCTGCCGACGTGCAAACGTGTTTTTTCGTTTTTCTTTTATGCCGTGTGTCTCTCGTTCCACCGTAGCTGTTTATTCCTTCCCTCTCATTCACCTCCAACAACGTCAGATCCACGAACTATACGGGAGTAAGAGAAAAGTTCTGGACGGAAACACGGAGGGCTTCTGGGCAACGTGGGCGCACGGCACGTGCGAAGGTCTCCGTTCTGCAATAAAGGGGTTTTGCCTCGGCCCCGGAGTCTCCGGCGTTATAAATCGTCCGGCTGCGCAGTTGAAAAAACAGTGCTCGTTTCACGTGGTCTCTATACTACAATCGCGTTCTTCTTTCGGAGTGAGAACATACACGGGAAAGAACGTTCTCGTGAAAGTATGCTCGCTATGCGGCGCGGCCGAGAATGGTGCGGCTAGCTGAAGACGCTGTGAGGTGACGGAGCAAGACGAAGCACCCGTATGGTAGCACTCGTGAACAGGTGTCCTGTCCCGAAGCCGGGGATTAAGACGGCGTTGTTTTCAATTACGAGAAGACGTGTCCCATGGCATTTGCTGTTTTGCACACGCGAATTAAAGGAATACGAACTCAAAATATGAAAGGTAAAGAGTTTATCTGGGTTTGTGTACCGCCATTTTCTTCTTAAGACACATCTCGTGCAATCGTAGCTTCTCTCTCTCTCTTTTATTCAAGCACTGTGCGCGTAGGAACACGTCACATGAATTTCCTTACGGGGCTAACTGACGAGCCACGCTGAATATGTGATGGTGTTGAAGAAGGTACCAAGAAAGTGCAAGAAAGGTTTATCTCTGTGCGTGTGCCTTCCCGGTTTTCTGCTTTCGCCTTTACCAGCTGTTACCAGCCTTAATTAGGCCAATTTGTTACCGCGTTAACGAGGTGTCATCTTTTCCGTGTCAAGATCATTTCGATTTTTGCAGACCCATTTTTTTTTCCGTCTACATCACGAGATGGGCGATGTTCAAGGCATCGGAAACTCCGAGCAGGGATTGATATCAAGCGACCACCGCTAAAATACATCAAACGTATAAGTCGTCACATTTAGGACACGATGCCTTTCCCGTGCACAAACATCGGCGCCCGCACCTTCTCGTCGTTCATCCAAATCTCATATACTGCAAGGTTTCCAACATACCAGTGTTTAATCCGAACAGAGTATAGCCGTGCTCAGCGTCGTCTAAAACTCGTAGTTCAAACCTTGCCCTCATTACTGTCTTTTTGGAAAAGATATTCGTCTTTCTTTCAGTTAAAGAGTGCACCATTCTTATTGGCGGGGTCCCCTTGGCACCTAATATAAAAAAGTTGGCTGAGGGTTGTAGGAGAGGGCGGTAATTCTTCTAGAACACAGACTTCAACGCGCCAACGGGGAATTTCTCCAGGGAAGCACCCAGGCTTAGATACCGAGAGGCGTTTGCACAAGTCTATGTATCACACAGCCCGTCCAGAACAGCGTGGTAGAACGAAGTAAAAAAGGAAAGGAAATACCGGCGTGTGCACGGAGATATATAGATAGGCGAAAAAAAATACATAAGAGGCAACTCGGCTGAGGCAGGCAGTGGGACGGAGAGAGAGGAGAATCGGCTAAGCCTGGAACCCGACTAGCAGCTGAGGAAAGCGTGTCACGTTCGACCACCGCTGGCTTCGCAGGCCACCTCCGAGCTGTGCGGGGAAGCGTGCAGCCACGCAGACTTCAGAGCTGGGAAGATGCGGAGAAGGGCACGGAGAGAGCGGCGGAGAGCCCCACAAACGTAGGATACAGAGCAAAGCTGTGCTTCGCCGCGACGTGGTGCTTCTTCCAGACGCACGCACACAAGGGCCTTTAGAGCTCAGAGAGGCAACGGAAGAGGGAAAGAGAGGGATTGGGATGGAGGAGGAGGGGGAGGAGACGGAGAGCTCTGCTGGGCGTCGGTCCCCAGAGCTGCAGGCGTCCGCCATATTTCAAAATTTGCGCGTGTAATCGAGTTTCGCCGGAGAATTATTTCGATTCTGGACGCGTGCGCCTCCTGTAATTAATCTCCATAAATAACGCTGGCAGCAGCGCCCTGGACCGAGGCTATCGCGGGGTTCTCTTCTCGGAGCTCTCTTCGCCTCCTCTTCCTCCACAAGCGATCGTGCTTTCGCTTCTTCTTCTTCCATTCGTGCGCCTTGCTTCGGGAATTCCCGCAAGTCATTGCCTTGAGTCTCTGCTCTCACCTCACGTCGTCCTCTTCCTCATCTTCTTGATCATCCCTTCTCGTTCTTTTCTTTCGATGCTAACTTTTATACCTCTTTCCTAGAAAGATCCGCTTTCTCGCTTTCTACATCCAGTGATGTTAGTTTCGTTGGTCTACGCATGCCTATAGGGTACAGTCGTAGAATCCAGCGTGATGACGTTGCTCGAGCACAGGACTTATACCCTTCGCCACCCAGCAGAGAGAGAGAAAGAGAAAGAAATCGCGTGCGCTCACCAGAAGCTCTCTTATTATTAAGGGGCGAGGAAGAAAATAATTTTCCTCATGACTGCTAGTAGAAGGGCGGGTACAAAATAAAGTGGAAGCCACTGAACGATGCGAGCATGCGTAGGCGTGGAGATCAGAAACTCTTAAAGCTTTACGATATCTAGCGATTCCGGGAATAGAAAAAAGCTTCATGGTGGTATTGAACGCAAACACTTGACAAAACACAAGCGAGAGGAAAAAGATGTCTTTGTAATCTCGTTTGTCTTTTGCCTATAGTGTTTGCGCTCAATATACCATTATGAATGACTTGTTCCAACCACCCAACAAGCAACGCTGTCAAGTAGAAATTAGCGCAAAAAAAAACGTACATAGAATGTTCGTTTATGCTTTCTGCGTCGTTGTCGTTAAAAGTGTGCGTGTTTTACTTTCGTGCTCACTCTCGGTGACTTTGCAATTTTCCAGCTGGTCACGTAACTACCGCAATAGTAAAATACGTGGTTATAGGATGAATGCTACTCAATTTAATGACGGATGTCTAAGTTTTGCTAGAACATGTCGAAGTACTTGTTGATCTTGTTAATGAGGCTTTGCGTGGTTGTGCGTATTGAAAATCGACTGATGTCCAGAACAAATGATTAGGTATGGCCTCCAAAATGCCACAACGCTACCTTCTATCTGGAGAAAATAAATTAAAGTTAATTAGGCAACTACTCGCAAGCTGTGAGGAAAGCCATAGAGGGCAAGGAGATGACAGGGGAGGAGATTGGTAGAAGTTATAGTGTTTCCCACAAGTACACGACGGAACTCTGGTGCTATAGCGTCTGTATTGTAGCTGCAAGGCACGGTGCTTTTGCCAGCATCGCAATGATGGGTAGTACACGGATTTGTTTAATCTTCGTTCTTTTGGCTCTGTTTGGCTCCGTGCGGCCTAAATTTGCTTTGTCACGAAACGTAAATCAGCAAATGTTCAGCAGCTGCACTTCACCCCCTTATCATTTTAGGCTCACCAATGGAAATCAGTTAGCGAAGTTCTCAACGGTTCGTTGTTTTACTCGAAACAAAACGAAAACACAGCAATAAACAAAGTCACAAGTGCGTTCAAAACCCGCAAGCACGAAGACTAGGCAATTCCGTGAGCGACCTATCAGTCCCAAGGTTGCTGAACGATCGCAGCCCCATAGTTTTCATTAGCAATTTTTTAAGATACACATTACCAATAAAGTTTTATTTTTACTTACTATGCAGATGTGAAGGTCAGAAAAAGAGCGACCATTCAAGATACTACGCTCTAGACTTACTTCTCACCGCCTACCGTTCGTTAACGTGTACACAAACAAATGTGCACAGACATTTTTGGAGTACACCTTGACCCGGTCTGAACGTCACCGCGACCACCGGTGTGCAAAATACGGGACATCGTGCCAATCGACCGCATACCATCGTAATTAATTTAGCTACCGTAAAGCGTCGACTTTATTTGAACCTAACGCTCGATATAGCCGTTGTTCGGCATTACTTGCTGCAAGAATATGTCAAGAAGAGAATCAAATTACTTCGCAGTTAAAGTCGCTCAGTTCACGACAAGAGCCGCGATGCTTCAATGGGCACCAATTGGCCCGTTCTCTTCGTCTATCCAAAATGTAAAACTATCGTTCCACCATCTGGGAAATGTTAGAAATATATAACTCGGGAGTTTGCGTTTACAATTCGAGGTACAGATCAAAGCGTTCATGTCGACGAGAAATAATCCCCTTTAATCCCTTTTTAAGAGCAATAATAAGCACTTGTTCACACTGGTCCGTAAGGGCATAAAGCCGGAAAGAACTCGCCGTTCCGGCTTCCCGCAAAGACCAAAGCATTGCTCCCGCACACATTCTCAAAGCGTGCAGGCACGCCAACCCAAGCAGATCCGAACATGTGACGCCTAGTGGAAAAACCCACCGAACGCCCATAATGGCATGGAAAAAAAAGCAAAAGAGAGGAAGCCTATAGCAGGCATAGTTTGCACACGGCAAACTCGAAACGCATCAGAAGCGCCAACAGTATCGAGAAAAAAAAAACCGATCGGCGAGCGCGCTTCGACAAACAGCGAGCTAGCACTGTGGGAGAAACGAGAGAAAAGCCCGCCGCTTCCCCGCGAAAGAAGACAATTCTTCAGCCCAGAGAAGAGACAGCAGTATCAACAGCCCCTACTCCCCGTGCCGGGATCCAATCGATGATACCCGAAAACGTTTCTTACGCGCAATTTACCCCTCCTAATCCGTAATCCTGCATCCCAGTGCCGGGGGCTGGGAGTATAGGCGCGTACGTCACCGGATCCTGGTCCCGCTCGATCTCCATCTTCCCCCCGCGGCTCTGCAATCTTTCTCCCCAGCCGAGTTCTTCACCAGCTACACATCCGCCGGTTGTTTCAATCCTAGATTGTCTTCTTCGCCGGAGAAGGCGAGCGGGGTCTGCTAGGAGGACTACGATTCCAGCTGCAGTACATATAGAGACAGGGACGCGGGGGCTTTGGCAACCTTGGGAAGAATGGCGGTGCTAGTGTGTGTATGTGCGTAAGGGAGGGAGGGGAATAGCGCAAAGAGACGCGTAGGCTTAGCGACGAGCAGCATCGCGAAAAAGACAAAAACTACAGGGACGTGGGAGGCTCGCGGGCTGCAGGGACGGATGGTGGGCGAGCACTGGGGGAGAGAGGCCACTGGTGGCCTTGTCTCACGCCCGCCCGCGCGTCTATCCACTGTAAGTTTCTCTTCTTCTTCGCGTTACCCGGGCAAAACTCTCGTCCTGATAACTTCCCCGGCGCGTGGGTTTCCCTCCCGCGTACTGTGTCTGCCCCGCATCGCACGCACGCACAAATCGGCAGCAGCACCAGTGCAGGCAGGCAGGAAGACACAAAGCGTTTGGCAACAGGGAACCCGGAGGCAACGGAAGAAGCGGGGGGAAAAAAAGGGCAGACACAGGCTACCGAGGCCCGTTTATTCGATCGATTCCCTTTCTGTCCGCAAAAGGAAGCGAAAGAATCGCACACGGTAAACGCCTCTTTTTTTATTTATCATTTTCTCGGTCTTCTCCGGACCACCTTCCTTCCTTCCTTCCCGAGCGAGATAGGGCGTCACCGGAACCCAGGAAAAACCCATTACCCCGAAAGATTTTTTTTTTGTCCTCTTATTCCTCCAGCACGCAGACAGATACGAAAGGGAGGAAAAGGAAGAAAACTATGGGAGGCAAGGAGAACTCTGCAACGGGAGCACGCAAGTCGCAGAAAGAAACCGTGCTCTTGCAAAATAGCAAAAAAATAAAAAAACTGTTTCAAAAAACGAACAATTGTGCTCTTCTGGCCTTCCATGTCTGGTCTAGCAAGAACCGGCGGAACCACGCCTGTGTGCGCGCGCGCGCAAACTCACGTAGACTCACACTTATTTTTCCACCTGCTTTTGTCAGTGAGTTCTTTCTGACGACGCGAATCTCGACGTACAAGCGATCCCTCCTCGCTTTCCTCGCGCAGCCACCACCGCCCTTCCTTTATCGCGGAGACGCGTATCCAGAGAAAGGTATCGTTCGCGCGGCATAATTCCATTCTTGCCGCGCCGCCTGCTCCGCAGCGCTTCCTCCAGCAGCGGACTCGCTCCTCCTCATACCCACCCTATACTCCATCCGTACAGAACCATCCGTTTGCCACCAGCAGCCAATCTCTGCTACGCTTTGCTCTTTTTATCGCGCGTTGCGCCCGCGCCAACCAGCAAGCCCACCAGGGTCGGTCGCGCAAGAACAGACGCATCTTCCCTTTATCGGGAACAAGAAGAGTTACTGGAGGTAGAAGTAGCCTCCCCCCATCCCCCGCCCCCCTTCTCTCTTCCCTATCACCCACGGAGTTCGTTTCTCCTAAAGCAGTTTTCACAGCCAGTGCAGCCTCCGTCTCGCTCCATAGTTCCTCACGCTGCCATTAATAGCATCTGCCGCAGTGAAGTCACCCTCCAGGCTGGTGGTTCCTGTAGTACGTTTTCTTTGTAGATTCTTCTATTGCATTCGTCGCACGAACACGCCGCTGAAACCGCCCCCACGGCACTTTACTTTACCTTGAACAAGAAGGTAGAAAACGAAGCATTACTCTCGTGTGTGCAGCATTCAATTTATCGGATGTTCGTTGGGCAAGTCTTCTGCGGCGTTCTCGAACAGACGTCACAGCGTCTTTAATAGATGAACGCTGGAAGGACTGAAGAGTGGGCAAAAGAACTGTTACAAAAACATTGTGCTTCACTTCTTGATAGCATATGACTTATACTACATTCGATTCAATCTCCATGCGATGGAATTATCGCGGCTACTCTCTGTGTTGTTCTAGCGCTCGTCTATAGCTAATATAGAACACGACGCTTAATTACAAGAGGAGAGCGCTGGCCTCTTAGTTTGCGATTGTGTTGGCTGAGTAATACCTAACGTTTTCTGCAATCATGTCTGTGCCCTTCCAAACAAAGTGTGCTCATATGTTTGGACTGAACTAACAAAGCAACTCCAGCTTCAGATGGATTTTAGCACTTTTGCTGACGCGAGTATATTGCATGTACACTTAGGCAAAACAGAGAGTGGAGCGAGCGATAGATAGATAGATAGATAGATAGATAGATAGATAGATAGATAGATAGATAGATAGATAGATAGATAGATAGATAGATAGATAGATAGATAGATAGATAGATAGATAGATAGATAGATAGATAGATAGATAGATAGATAGATAGATAGATAGATAGATAGATAGATAGATAGATAGATAGATAGATAGATAGATAGATAGATAGATAGATAGATAGATAGATAGATAGATGTGGAATAATGGAAAGACATAATTCTATACTGAGGCGTTTTCTGTTTCTTTGTTTGTTTGTTTGCTACTTTACACGTGGGAAAGGGCAGAAAGGGACAACAGAGAAACTTCATTATAAAGTGTTTACATTCAAAAAAACCCTGTAAGCCTGGCTTCACAACACATCAGTGCGCGTAAAATGTGAGCTATTTGCACTCGTTGTGCATTCTCTTTCACGAAGTAATGCGGCATATGACCTCTGGTCCAGCTACATTTTACATCACCTGCACACTATCTCTACGGTTAGCAATTCACGCACCACTTACGGTGTGCTAGTAATGTGCGGCCCGGGCTTTATCTCAGCAGAGTTCGCCACGTTAGGCGTCACACGAAGCTGACGTATGTACGCTTTATTTGAGACCATACTTCATGCCGCATTGGCTGATTGGAGTCCGTCAAGGTGTACGTGCTAACCGACACACAGATAGAAAGATTTGTCTGATTCCTGGCGATGCAAATGGTAACAAAAATAACTATTCCATAATGACATGTCTTAATTGCAAAAAGTATGTTTAAAATTGGTAATATTAACTTTATTATTATTATTATTATTATTATTATTATTATTATTATTATTATTATTATTATTATTATTATTATTATTATTATTATTATTATTATTCGCTCCCATGGGGAAGGCTCCTGATATTTCTTCAATCTTGTGTTATGTAATGTCCACTGATATTGCACACGTCACTTCACTTTCATTAAATGTGATCACTGCGGCCCAGATCGATCCTGCGACTTTCAGATCAGCAGTCGATCGAGCATCGCAAGCACTCTACCACCACAGCCGACGTCTCAGACTCTGTATATATTGTTATCTGCAGATGCGAAGCACGTCAAAACGTCTGACAACATTTCGCTAAAGAGTGCCAGGACTCCGTTGTCATTATAAGAAACCCCAAGTATACACAAACGAGCCAAAGTCAATTCCTTTAAAACTGCGTAGAGCCACATAGCAGCTTGACAAATGCGCCCGTATACACGAGGGCAATTGTCTTTTTTTCCCTGATAATCGATTTTCTGTGTAATTTCGTCAAAGATTTGCAACGCTCAGACGCCAGTTTTCGTGTCTCTTGAGAGAGACAGAAGCGCTACCCATTAAGCCGAATTGGTACATCTTTCTACTCCAAGCCCCGTTCCGTCGTCTGGCCCCCATCTGAACAGAGTCAGCGCCACCCTTTGTCCCGATTGGATGACCGCCGTCGCTCAGTTCATCTCTCTATTTTATTTGCTTTCAAGGCTCGACTGCAAACCCAACGTCGCACGAAACTCCATCCCCATCCTCATCTGAGCTGACGCAGTCCTCCCTTGATCTCCGACAAGAACGCCCTTGGGACGCTCCCTGCAACGCTTTCTTCTTCTTTTTTTTTTTTTACTTCGCCTGGAAATTCTATCGAACACTCAATGCTAGCATTTCGTTCTTACTTGTTTCAATCGACGCTTGTGTATTGCCTAGTCTGGCAGCCGCCATGAGTTTTGCCAGCGTGGCATTTCTGGACTGCTGTCTCAGAAAGATGAGTGAATAATAAATCGGTCTGCCCGGTGAAACAAGAATTTTCGCCATTTTTGTCCTGCACCGCACTGAAAGTACTAGTGACGCCAACGCAGCGGCTCACACTTCAATTGAGAGATATCTGTGTTTTAGTCGCATTGAAAGGCGTCCTGAAGCGCGCTATGAGTTCACGGAAGGAACGCCATGCAGTTAGCTGAAAACTGATTCGGACATTTTCCTCTTTCGCTGCAACGCCTCGCAAAAGCCGCTCGTTGATTTTCACCGCATGACATTGTGCCTGAACAATAAACAGTCGCCACGTTCTCCGAAGGTAAAATTAAGGTTAACCGATCTAATTTTACATTTACATAGTGAACAGTAACACAACTAATGTCAAAATAAGGCTTATATAATTGATATATTTAAGATTTTACATATATAGCGTACAATATAACACTACGAATGGCGAAATAAACCTACAATTACTATATCAAGGTCACTACCCTTCTCAAACAAATAAAGAATGTAAACTGCTAACGCTTCTGTAAATTCCTCATTGCGCTTCCTGAACTATTGCGCTTACTCGAATGTAACTCGATTATTTTTTTCAGAATTTGGCTACCTATAGATGACGCTTGCGTTACCATCGAATAGCAAAATTAACTATTTGTTATTCCTGGCCGTACTCAAAAGTCAACCTTCGCATCACGATAAAGGTCACGTTACAATGGAGTATACGCGGTAATTATCGTTGTTCGTTTACGCTGAATAGCTTACACTTAAGATACATTCATGGCAAACATGTGCTATTGCTTCAGGATCTGCATGCCACTCCGCCTATGGAAGACTTTCATCCACACCTCTCTCAGCATTGTCCATTTACTTTTATCACAGTTTTCTATGCAATGCGCACCATACAACGGGACAAGTGTTGAAACTATAGCGATCGTCGCCTTGATGCTGGCGTTTGTCGCGACGTCGGACCACCGTCAACCTCTTATAAATCTCGGCGTCCTCGCCTCCGCAAATGGACTGCGAGATAAGATAAGCGCGCATACGTGCAAACGTGTCCCGCACCGATAACGCCCGCATTTCGGATGGATGCCAGGCAGATGCGTAAACAAATCTGTTGAAGGAAATCGTTAGCGACGATGCATGACCGGCTTATATGGGCATAATTCAGCTGAGCCGGATGGGCCAGTGATCTCCACATTTCTTTGTAATTCTCGTTCTTACAGAGTTTGTTGCAGTATTGCCCCTAGAAAACCTGGCGGCACTGTCTATGTGAGTTTCTTAACGGAGGCTGTTGTCACCATGACAATGCCAGGATACGGGTTGTACAGCTCGTCTTGAACGTGGCTTGTATACTAAAGCATTGTCCTGGCTGCGCTAAGTCACTCTTGAATGGGTACTGAAGAGAAAAACAATTTTTTTTGTCGTACCAGAAAGGTACCTTTTTACCACATCGAAGATTGTCACGCTTGCCACGAAAATACGATTCGTAAGCGAAAGAACACGCGAAATGAAAATGCGAATGGTGACGCAACCTTTTTATTTGAGCCCCACTCGACGTGGCTTCACAGATTTTAACGGCGTGTATCAGGATCTACGTAGTTCTTAATCGGTGAAAATTAAATAACTTGTCCTTTGAGAGAGCCAGAGACGTAACTAACCAAATTTCAACGAATTTTGTTGATCCGATATCGGCAAAATACGAAAAATTTACACTGAAACCCGTGAAGTCACGCGCAGTAATTGCAATGCGATGTTATAAAATGAAACTCTGACTTTGATTGCGTTCTTTATTAATGTGGCTGTAAGGGCAAAACTAATAAATTTAGCATTTTCACAGTATAATTATTCAATCTTAATAATACCACTGTTTTACATTTCTTTTTCTTCGTGCGTCTTGTCACAAAGGCTTACCGCTCCGTAACGCGATGCTATGTGTAAGGTAACCCACCATAGAGCGTATCAACTAATTTATTTCACTAGTAAGCTCTTGGGCGCGAGGTTGATACCAAGATCGGTCCCAGCATGTCGAAGCAGGCGAAGTGCAAGAACAAGCACGTTCTTTGATTTAGGTTTACATACAAAATTCCAGGTAGCCGAAAGTAATCAGGAGCACCCCAATGTACGGTTAGAATTTATTTATTTTTTTTTTTTGCTAAAGGTAGAAAAGAAGGGTGACCTAGGTGGCATATATAGTAACTTCATCACCTGCATTGCCGGCTCATTGCCACTGCTAGTCGTGTGTAAATAAATACTCATAATCCGATGCATCTTATTGGGTTATCAAGTCAGACACTGTGCAACAACGTTGATTCTGTCTCTTAGTTTGTAAGTGAAGGCCTGCAACGTCTTCGCATGATACAGGCTCGCCTAAGCTATTTCCTTATGTCATACTTAGTGCAGCAAGGAAGCGTGAAAGTCAGATCAGAAGCTGGGTACAGCGAAGGTGTAGATTTCTGATCTTCCCTCCATTTAAATAACAACAAATCGGTCATGATTTGTTTTGCAAATTACTTCGAAAATATTTTTTTTCATATCCACCACTCCGAAGTTTGATTAGAGCTGTGAACCTTTCAAACTCTTTGTGACATTAATACGACAGTATGTTTATGCGCAGGCATAACCCGTAACATATACCATATTTTCGTGCATACAACCCTCACCCACAGCAAGGATTCGCGGAAATGTGTATGGCATTTTGCCGGAAAAAAAACAAGGTAAAAAAAAGGAGCAAAGCACAAACAAACAGATGCACACACATACTGCGCCTATGCGTGCTTCTTTTTTTTCTTTCCAGTGTATTTTTGCGAAAATAACAATGTACACAGCAGTAGCAGCTCACCCAAACAATCGGTTCCTCGATGTTATTCACGGGAAGTTTTCAAAAAAAAAAGCTAACTGGGGGATCCTTAAGCTTTGCCTTTAAGAGCTGAAGGCGATAGTGCTATTCTGTCCTTATAGTGAGTACTTCAACCACTTAGTAAATATTTTATTTGTTGTGTGATGTTACTCGAGACGCTTAAATTGTGGTTTACTACAACGTAATCGATAAAATTGTAAGTGGAGTTGTGGCAGTGAATATTTCGCCTATGGCTGCATTCTGTGTATTGAGTAACATGCTCTAAACCACGAGAAATTATGCACCTGAAACGTTTTCGAACTTGCAATGCACCAGCTACGTGGGCCTTAAGGGAATACGTGCAGTAACGTCTACATCTCTTGTAATGCGTGGTCAGCTTTAAGCCACGAAATCGTTACGATAATCTCATGTTCTGCGCCCGATGGCAATGTACGCTTCTACAAAGCAATATTTTTGCTATATTACATGTCATATTCTGAATCCTGTATACAGGACACGTGTGTTCGTAAAGTATGAAAGCTATTTTCACTGTATTCCCAAACAGACGCGTGGATGTGTGGTAGAGTGCCTGCTTGCTACGGAAAACGGCCTGGCTTGAATCCTCACTCGAACTCGGAAATTTTTATCATTTATTTTATGTGCATCTTCCGCAATTTTTTGGTCACGGACAGAATGATAAGCTTTCGCTCACAATCAACGATGTCGACACCGACCCCAGCGTCGGAATTCCTGAGAAACGAGCTCTTTAACACAGTACCACGTCTAAACAATTCCCGCGTATCAACGTAAAGCTAGCTTTTTTGCACAGCTGTAAAGCACTTGCGTGAAGCCACCGTCGCACACCTGATTTCGAGAGAGGGCTTTTTTTTTTTTTTTTCAGCGACATCGTTATTCAATTTTTCTACGAAATGCACTCGCGCGTTTTTTAGTTTATTTATGTATTTGTTTATTTTATCTGCTGTGAAATTTTAGGAGCTCGACCTACATTTCAGTGGACTTACAGCCATGCAAATTCGATAAAAATCAAGCAACCACCAGCAAGTGACACTGAAAACGGACACGGAACACAAGCAGCGACGTGCAGAAAAGCAAACCATCGGCGACAAAACATCCTCAACATTATGTGAGCCAACCTTTAGTGGCTCACAAGCGATGTGACTGCACACTCCGACACGTGTATTTTCCTTTAAAAATAAATATGATCATACATTATCGAGGAGAACAAGGTGATCTGTTTATGTTACAGAACTAACTTTGTTGGGAAATACATGCTATTTGCCAACTGCATGTTGGATGTCCTTCGGTATTACATGCATGTCCAATAAGTATTGTAAATAGCGGAAAAAGCTGAGTAAATTGTTGGAAGTTCGTATTTGGCGAATAGAGAGCGCGAGCACAAACTAGAAATAGAAGGTTCCCAAATCAGCCGGAGACTGTGATGGTGACCGCTGCTGTCGTAGCTCCAACAGCATTCGTCATCTCACGCGTCATTATAACAGTGTTATTTTGGCTTTCATCTGGTTTCATGTTTATTTAATTTCGCATTAACTTTTTATATTAGTTAATTACAATTTCAATTGGTAACACAGATAGTTCCGTTCTTGCTTTCTTTGGCTGCACTGCTATTTGTACCAGTTTGACAATATATTAAAAAATGTTGTTTTCCGATTGTCAGAATAAAAAGTTCTAGAAAATCACAAGCCCATCAACAACGAATTTTTGCGACACACAGATTTTCTGAAACATCTAAGTACCATGCAGTGTGGCGAAGCCACAAATTATACTTCGCTGGGCGCATATGCTAAAGATTCAGGTTTTTCTCTCTCTCTTTTTTTTCCACAACGCACCGAAGTAGCAAAGAGAAGCGAACTCCAAATTGTTCTCTTGATTCTCTTGATTCTTTGACTTCTGACCGACAAAGAGAGAGCGAGAGAAAGAGCCCGAATGGCTCATACTGTCGAATAAGATAAAAAGAAGCACTAGTAACTTTTCACGCATTTGATAACGTCATACCCTATTGCTACATCGTCCATAGATAGTGCAAATGTTACAGAAATATCTTGCAGCGACGGAAGCATTATTCCAGCCTAACTATTCAGACATCCGGAGCGACAACGTGACTCGCTACAGAACCAATGAAGACCCAATGCAGGTATTTTCAATGCTTCCGGTAATTTGCCACAGTAATAGAAGCGTATAGCCACGCATTTACTTACAATACAAACATTATGACCAAGCTACTGTAGAGTGTGAGCCCAACACCACGCTAGGTGTTCCGATTTCCTCCAATAGCACGAGAGTAAGCGTATTTGTGACGGCTATCACTCCACACACCGCAGACACAGGTTCCCACGAACGCAAAGGTAAATTGCCCCAATGTTGGCCAGAAGCGCCGAACGAAGACAACGCAAAATACCTGCGACCACCGCCACGCCTGGTTCGAGACGTATACACGGTTCAAACGAAAATAAAGCAGCCGACGCTGCCACGTTGCAGACCGCGACAAAAAGCGTCACCCATTGAGCCATGAATGAAGACCTCTCGAGTGGGGCCTGCCACAAACTGCTGTTTTGTCGTATACGACGATCCCGTCGCATTAAAGAGCCGTTCGACGGGCATTTCGTGGTCCGCCGAGCTTGAACTGACAGTATACAGGCAAGCGTTCCAAGTGCAAGAAGGTGTCACGCTATGGGACCAGGAATAAACTGGCCGTTAACGGGGGGGTCTCCCGTGAGAGAGCTAGCTTGGGCCACCTATACAGCGAGCACGGCACGCCGGGGAAGGACGTCGGAGATCGTAAAAGTGCGCCCCACCGCCCTGTGGGCCCTCCCTGAACACGCGTGGCATCGTAACGGGGAAAAGCCTCTGTGAAAGGCTGCGCTTGTTATATCCGGCAATTTACGAGAGCTCCTGTTTGTTTTTTTTAAGAGCCCCTCGAGCTGTTACCTAAACAATACATCCGCGTTCAGAGAGGAATAAAACACCCCACGGCCAGCGTGGCCGATGAAGAGCGTGAAAACGTTTTAGAGTCGGTCTTACTCCCCATTGGGCGCTTTCTTGAGATGAGTCGTAGTGCAACGTCATTTTTTTGGGGGGGGTGTGTCAATAAGCGTGAGAAGCGGGTGCGTACCAAGAAATAATAGAAATGAGATTAAGCTAAAGTACTCCATGAAGGAGCAGTGGTACATCAATGGCGAGGTCAACATACGACATATTGAAACGGGAGACAACTGCGTAATTATTAAGATGCTCGAGCAGTGCTATATATATATATATATATATATATATATATATATATATATATATATATATATATATATATATATATATATATATATATATATATATATATATATATATATATATATATACGACTGACGAAATAAAGTTAGCGCCACCCAAAATAACTGAAACGAAATGTATATACCAAATAATTTAACAGCAATGCGAAAATCCACGAAATTCAAATCCACAAAGCCTTGTCAAAAGTGCGGCTGGTGTATTTCGGTGACATACTTTTCAAACATGGTTGGGCGTTAGCACGCCATGAGTGCATATAAACGTTAAATATGGCATAATGCCTTCCTCCGCGTGTCACTCAAGGGGTAAAACCGAAAATACGCAGAACCACGAAATATTAGCACGATGGCTTAGCGTGCTGCCCCGTGAAGCTTTCGTGCACTGCGTTCAGCGTGTGCAATGTCCATGCCCGATTTGGCGACGAAATCTACAGTCTAGTATAACCACTTCTGTTTGCCTTTATTTTCAGGACAGGCTTCTACCATGTCGGTGACCACCCTCCTCCATCACTGCTGCTGCTGTTGCCCCAAGAAAAAAAAGGAGTGAGAATTATCAGAGCAGGTAGGCTAATAAGCTAGCATTAACATAATAATAATAATAATAATAATAATAATAATAATAATAATAATAATAATAATAATAATAATAATAATAATAATAATAATAATAATAATAATAATAATAATAATAATAATAATAATATTAAAATTCATATTATTATTATTATTATTATTATTATTATTATTATTATTATTATTATTATTATTATTATTATTATTATTATTATTATTATTATTATTATTATGAAAAATCCTAAAATAGCAACAAATAGAAAAAGATATCGCAGAAGACAGAGGGCTGTGAATGTGTGGTCATTGACAAGCTACCTCGACTGTATTCCGGTCACGACCGATTATCAACGTTTCATCACAAAATCACTAATCATCACCAATCAGTCCTCTGTTTCATCATCAGTCCTCTTAGTCATGCATTTGTAACCCTCCAGGCCCATTTTGGTGTGTCGTTTTTGGGGGGGTTGGCTCTTTCTGATTTTTTAACACCCACCTGTCAGTGAATCTGAGGTTCTGCTTAAGAATATAATGAATTTCGCAAGATGCTAGCACCATAAAAAACTGAACTTTTACTTGGCAGGGTCTCTATAGGTTCCATATTTAGACTCAAGCGACTTTCAAAAGATGGTGGTATCAGAAGATGGTGCGATTAGATATAGAATAAAACAAACGTATAACAGCGTACGTATTGCTCCATAACTCTCTACTCACTCACTCACTCTCTCGCATAGGCCTAATTTCCCTGATTTTAACATTAACCATATAACAGACAGTAATAAAACTGGTGCCTGTTTTACCGCGAGTTAATGTCAATTAATTAAATCATGCCAATATTTTTCTCCTGCGAAACGTCACAGTTTCTGGATGCGGAGAACCTGATCAAAACTGCGGTAAGCGCCCTCCTAGTAAAGAAGAAAGCAGTCGTCTAGGTAAGTCTGCATGTCGCAAGCATGACCACTCAACCGGGAACTTTTCTACAGGGCTATTTCACCTATTTATGGTAGTAATTGTAACAGCGATTATGTTCGAAGTCACCTGAAGTTTGCGAGGCATCCGATTGATTGATTGATTGATTGATTGATATGTAGGATTTAACTTGCGAGACATCCAAATCATTCGATAATTTTGTTTCTAATTATTTCTCAGTTACTTCTTGCAGAATTGACGGACAACGAGTGGGCCCCAGAATAACTACCACAATAAAGAAGATATCTCGTGACGGTGATATATAAGACTGTGTGAATTCAAGTATAGTAGTATAGAGTGATGTTGCTACTATGCATGTACCATGCAAGCACTGGCTTTCTTCTGTTTTGGCACAACCTTATCACACTGCTATTTGCAGTACTAAATACATACATGCGGTTTAATATTTAAACTAAGCTTTTCAGAATGTCCGCGTAAGCATGTAAGCATTTCGTTTACGGTGAGCTCGTCTTCTGAAGTTAATCTAGGCGAAACACAACACAGCTTACATCAAAGTAAACTAACAAAAAAGAGCGTAGAAACACGTTCATTTAAAAACGGCGCTCACAAACAAATCTAGGAGACTCATTTCACGCATTGCAAAAATGGCATCAAATTGGAAATAATATAACCTCATATTACCTGAAGACAACAAACCTGAGCCACCGCCTGTATAGACTGTGTGTGCTCCCCCGAGTGTGTTCGGGATTGTGCGCATGTTTCTTCTCTCTCTCCTATCTCTTTTATCCCCTTCATCCCTTCCCCAGTTCAAGGTAGCAAACCGGACGAGGGTCTGGTTAACCTCCCTGCCTTTCCTTGCATCTTTATCTCTATCTCTCTCTTAGTCTATGTTCGTAACGATATCTATGCAAAAATCCTCTCGTAGTTAACAATGAGCGCAAGCACAAGTTTGATGTGCGATATGAGACCTCGAGGTACGTGAATCGTATATTCAAAAACAAAAAAGAGGAAGAAAAATAAGAAAAGAATTCGCACTTTGTGCACAAGCAGAAAAAGTGGTATACATAGACCTGGCCACTGTGATGCTACGTAGCGATCAATGCACTTGCAGTCACTAAGCTCCCTAATCATTTGCTATTCCAAGTCCGTCGTAGGCAAGCTTATCAACTGCCCTACTTCAACAAATTGTCGTGGTCATAAATTTTCAGCTTTCTCTTCGATGACCTGTCGGTCACACGATAAGAGCCATTCCACGCAGCAACTTTGTAAAAACAAGGTTGGGACAAAACGAGAAAATATTGCCCGATTAAGCGCGTGACACTGAGTAAACCTTGAAACGGCGTGTGTAATCGGAGCCTGTGCATTAAGTGCGATTGCTCGCTGCTTACGAAGAATAAATCTGGAAGGCCGAATTAGAAGAGAGAATCAATCGGTGCCATGCGACGCGTCGTGCCTTATCAATGGCGAGAAATAGAAAATGCGAGGAACGGCGATGCGCGCCAAAGTGCAGTTGCGCATAAATTAAACGCAGAACGTTCCTCCCGCGATCTTTCGTCGCGCCGATACAGCGGAGTGAATACAAGGCGGAGAGGGTCAGCGACTCTCTCCAGAGTAAAAAAAAAAAAAAAAAAAAAGCCCGAACGCTCCGCGTTTCCCAGAAATGGCGAACACCAAAACTTTGTCGCACACAGTGAGGCGCACGCTTATCAGGCGACGCATTCCGCCAACATTTCATATTGCGCCCGGCTCCAGGATGACCCTGGTCGAGAACGAATGCACTCGCAGTGGACAGAAACGCGCCCCGCATACCCAAACAGGGCACAACGCCAATCGCCGCACAAACCGAGCGTCCAAGCGCGCACAGAGTTTTCGCCTCCCTCCCTTCGGGTACGCCCGCCTGTCCCTCTCATAGATTTCCTCCAACGCCATCGGTCTCTCGTTGCACTATATAGACAATATATGGGAGCCGCTCCACTGATCTGCAGACCCCAGAGTTCGCTGGGACGCCGCGTGGGTTGCTGTCGGCGGAGCATGGGGCGAAGGTATACGGGGGGGAGGAAAGACGACGTTTGCTTCGCGGCGCACTCAAAAGAGCACGGCCAGCAGCGGCACGGCCACTGAAGGAGAGAGAAGGAGAAGAGTGAGAGAGAAAGGCGGCCGGCTCCCTCCGCTCGCCCTCCCAAGATTTACATTTGTAATCCGGGCCCATAAATCGCGGGCCCGAATTAAGGAGAGCGCGCTCTGTCTCATCGATCGGCGGCGGGTGCAAGCCTACGGCTTGTGCGCCGCCGCTCGCCTTGCTTGCTTGTAGAGCGAGAGAGAGAGAGAGAGAGAGAGAGAGAGAGAGAGAGAGAGAAAGCTCGGTCTCGGCGCTCCGAGGAAACGGCGGCTCGACATCGCCATTCATCATCGTGCTTTCCCGAGATGTATCGCAACTGTATCAGCGGCCGCACTGCTGCGGCACCTCCCCGCCGAGGCCATCGCCTGGGGAGAAAGGAGCTTGCTAGCCGATTTCGATGGCTCGCTGGCGGGCCGGCCGGCACGCTCAACGCTGAACCCCGCGTTGTTCACCCTCTACACGGGCTTCCCAGAGCCACGCTTCAAACCCAAAGCACACATCGAAAGGGAGGATGAAGAGACGACTGCTTAGTTCGCAACCACTGGCGAAACTTTCCATCCATTCCAATCTCGTTTTTTATTTCTTTTATTCCGTTTACTTCAGCGCATTTCTCATTATCTCTTATTGCTTCCTTAAAATTTTCGTTTCCGATTCACTGGCTTCATCTTGCGCTTAAGTTGCTCAAAGCCTTAACAGCGATTCAAAAAAAGTGCTGTCTGTGACAAAAAGAAGCAAGGAATCTCGAAATTTATGGTCCGTGAACACGACATTTCTTCTGTATACGAAACTTCCCTGCGCCTCAGCACTTTCCCACTCTGACAGCATCCTTTCCCTCGAAGAAACTTCGACGCAGACATTTGTGCTGCGCCTTATAGTTGAGAGGTGATGCGCGCTGCCTTTGTTCGAAAAAGGCCCGAATCGCAGAATAATCAAACTAGAGCAACGAAGGTCTTCGTACTTGGTTCATAAGATCAATTTAGCGCAGTGTCATTCATTGAAGTAATGTGCGAATTGATGCCATTGGCCTCTGCCACAGCTGCCTGCGTTCACAGTGCCAATTGTTGATGTTTACGACTTCCGAATAAGACAGCTAACCGGACAATATCTCCCACGCTTCTCGGAAATATTTTCTCGCAAATATTTTTGTACTATGGCACTAAAAGTGAAAAGAGATTGAAGGAATCGGCTTATTTGCTAATACACACGCGAATTTATTCGCTTTTAATGCACTTGAAATAAGTTATCGCTAAGTCATCACATTCCACAAAAGTTAATAATATCTAAAGTGCTATAGACCCGTGTACGCAATTTAAGTGCACGTTGCAAAACAAAACAGTTACAATAGAACGGAACAAAACAGACAGCATAAATTTCTGGAGCCATCCTCCACGCCATTCCTCATCATCTTATCGTAGTTTTTAGACGTAAAATTCCAACAATTATTAATGTTTGTCTACCCTACGCAATGTCAAAAAATATAGTCCCTCTCCGCGTGACACCGTCACATAAATCACACACTGCCTCAGATGATCAATTTTATTCAGAAGACGAAAATAAGCTTCTCATAAAGCGCTCAGTCAGCACTTTGCGTGTTCTTGTGAGAACAGAACTATGCAAGGACCAACTTCCTGTGCATGTCTGACAACTCGGCTGAAGCTACTGCGAAAAGGGCTTTATTTCTCAGATCTTATAATCCCTGTGGCCTTGACAGTGTGTATAAATAAATAAACATAGGCTTCCCGAGTCTATATCATTTCACCAGCGAGTACATTAGTTTATTCCTCCTAATCTCTAAAGTTCACCTTGGGGCTGAGTCACACTCTCTCATTATAGCTCGTATTTTGTTCTATTTATATTCACCGCAGGGTCGCCGGTACATGTCCCCTGATTTCATAACAGCCAGCAGCATCACCTTCTTGGACGCCAACAGTGGCATGCTACCGTGGGACATCAGCCCAATCTAGCTGGGTCGATGCTTCCTGCGGAAACCAACACCGCTCAAGACAGGGGCCAGCTGCGGCAACGAATGTCACACAGCACCACGGTTGACTGCGTATGGCTGCACCGTTTGTACGTGGTATGCAACATCGTAAAGAAATTTACGTTTCTCGTGGCCGTTTTAAACTGTGACATTATGCCTGCACAGAGACCTACATGCGTATCGTTATTATGTCTTGATAACGAATACTGGCGGCTAAGGTACTCGGCTGCTGATCCGCAGGTCACGGGTTCGAATCTAGGCTGCGGCGGCTGCATTTCCGATGGAGGCGGAAATGTTGTAGGCCCGTGTGCTCAGATTTGGGTGCACGTTAAAGAACCCCAGGTAGTCAAAATTTCCGGAGTCCTCCACTACGGCGCCTCTCATAATCATATGGTGGTTTTTGGACGTTAAACCCCACATATCAATCAATCGATAACGAAGCTGGCTCTGCGTTTATTAT
Source organism: Rhipicephalus microplus (assembly GCF_013339725.1). Classification (NCBI taxonomy): domain Eukaryota; kingdom Metazoa; phylum Arthropoda; class Arachnida; order Ixodida; family Ixodidae; genus Rhipicephalus; species Rhipicephalus microplus. The sequence goes on from NC_051170.1 coordinate 106,623,576, forward strand.
ATTTGCCTCATTAAAGAATTAAACAAAAACTGCACTCTAGAGATGTACCTGCCAGAATGACGAATACCTGCTAGAATAACGATATATAGGAGTATGAGACCAAGGAGGATTTAAAAAAAAATGGCACATCACGTACAGCGGGAATCAATAATAGGCGAAGCACGAATGAGAAATGTTGATATGTCAGTTTAAAATCAGCCCAGCGTTACGAGGTGGAACTAAATGATGCCGTACATGACTTCCGTTTCATAATTATCATCCTTGGATGTGTCGATTACCTTCATCATCTATTCACGTCACGTGGTACCAAATTTAGTATATGTGGAGCTAGCGAAACGGGCGCAAGCACGCTATGAGCGTGGTAGGTTGTCACGTTCTTACATAACACGCGTGTCAGGATTATCATGTTTGCACCAGTCATATATTTCGTCGTCCATTGACGTCACGATTCTAGCTCACCAGCGCTTCACGCGTCAAAATGTGGAACACCTCACAGATCCCTTAATGGGGAAGAGGCCACTGACCTTAGAAAAATTCAAACGGATGTATTTCCGCACCTACTGAAGTTACACGCGATACATCCAACTCTTTACCCGGCTGTATGTCCGTGGTGCGGCGGAAGACCGACTCTCTACCACATATCGTGGGGGTGCGATCGTAAACCAAGTGACATAACCAATTTTCTCGGCGAACCTTTAACACCTAGTATGGAGCAGTGGGAGGCACACCTCGCTAGCTCGGACCCAGGGGTGCAGCTCGCACTACTGGATCAAGTCCGGCGGGCGGCTAAGGCCAGTGGAGCCCTGGACGTAGGGCCCCAACCATAAAGGCTCTAAAACGCCCCTCTCCCTTTCCCCTTCAATAAAGTTTTACTCTCTCTCTCACGTAACACCAAATTTGGTATATGTGGAGATAGCAAAACGGCCGTGAGTGCATCATGAAGCGCCCAATATACTCCAATGTAGCTTTGACGTGCGCGCACGCTAGGCACAACTACACTACGTTAGAAAAACACGAGCACTCTATAGTCTGACGCCAGACGCGAATAGCGTCCGTCGGTGCGGCCCTGCGGCAACCGGCTCGAAATGCGACATGCTGCATTTCGCGCCGATGGGTTACTCAGAAAACCCTGCGCCTCCCTCTCTTCGTGATGGAGAGACGCCGGACGCGCTGATATGCGCATGCGTCAAAGCAACGCAGCGCCACGCGTGCCTGCGAGTATATGGCAGGACCAGTGCCTGGTGCGGCAACGCGGCGTGACACGACGAAATGAACGCCGGCGAGCATGCGCACCGCGTCACGTCCAAATGTATTGGCGTCTTGACCGTGACATGCAGTCAAGTTCTCACATGACACGCACCTCATGATTATCATGTTTGCACCAGTCACATATACCTTCGTCATCTATTGGCGTCACGTAATACCAAATTTGGCATATGTGAAGCTAGCGAAACGGACACGAGCGCATCCTCAGTGTGGCATGTAGTCATGTTGTTACATGACACGCATGTCGTGATTATCTTGTTTCGATGTGTCATTTACCTATATCGTCCATTTGCGTTGCCTAATACCGAGTTTGGTACATGTGAAGCTAGGGAAACGACCGCGAGCGCATCTAGAGCACAGCATGTAGTCATGTTGTTACATGACACGCATCACATGATTATCATGCTTGCACCAGTATCATACCTTTGTCATCCATTCACGTTCCTTAATACCAAATTTGGTATAAGTAAAGCTAGCGAAACGGCCGCCAGCGCACCATGAGCGTGGCATGCAGTCATGTTGTTACATGACACGCATCTCGTGATTATCCTGTTTGCACCAGTCACATACCTTCGTCATCCGTTCACGTACTGTAATACCAAATTTGCTATATGTGACGCTAGCGAAACGGCCGCGAGCGCCTCATTAGCATGGCATGTAGCCATGCTGTTACATGACACGCATGTCATGATTTTCATGTTAGGGTCTGTCGCTTCTGTTCGCCGTAAAATCATGCCATACCATACCAGTTTTGACATTTCACATGAACGAAACCACCGAAAGTGCTGCCGGAGAAATGTGAATCATGACATTCATGACATACATGTCATGATTTTCATGTTATGACTAGTAAAATATGTTCTTCATACAGTCGTGTTAGGCCATACCAAGTTTGGTATCGACACCATTACCGAAACGGCCAAAAGAGCTTAAAGTCGTAGGCAGCTATAGATAGATAGATAGATAGATAGATAGATAGATAGATAGATAGATAGATAGATAGATAGATAGATAGATAGATAGATAGATAGATAGATAGATAGATAGATAGATAGATAGATAGATAGATAGATAGATAGATAGATAGATAGATAGACAGACAGACAGACAGACAGACAGACAGACAGACAGACAGACAGACAGACAGACAGACAGACAGATAGATAGACAGATAGATAGACAGACAGACAGACAGACAGACAGACAGACAGACAGACAGACAGACAGACAGACAGACAGACAGACAGACAGACAGATAGATAGATAGATAGATAGATAGATAGATAGATAGATAGATAGATAGATAGATAGATAGATAGATAGATAGATAGATACGCTCAAACTCGCTGAAATTCGCTAAGAAAAGCTTCGCATTTAAAAACTTTAATCCTCCTTATGTGAGACACGCCTAGTGGGTTCCTTTGCCAAGCTCCTTCATCTCCAAGTTTAAGGGCAGCTTCGAATATGACATAATCGAAATCCGACCCTCGTGGCCGTGAACCAAACTCGCGACTTTCTTTCTCGCGAAATTTTAGAGAAATTTTCCATGACTGTGATCAGTGTCCATTTTTCTTATAAACATGATTCACTAAAAGAGTCAATAATAGTCAATAAAGTTAAGAATTACATTTCGCTTTAGTGAAACAAAATATAAAAAAAATCCCGCTTCCCATAAACTGAGTTCCACACCACATGAAATTGGCCGGATTTATTTTACACAAGATAAAAGGATGCAAAAATGAAATAGATTACAAGTTGGAATCGATATGAGATAAAAAGTCTACGTTGCAAATGCTTGCACTCAACCATGACTGGTGCCTGTTCACTCCGGCTTAAGTGCTAGATAATGACAACAGAATTTCCTAAGGTGGGAACCAGAGCACCTATGGTAGTCCTAATATATAGCGAGTAACCGCTTATCGCAGCAAACCATGGCTTCACTAACCGTAAAACACAGGCCAACTTCTACCCACGGCACCTTATCCCTTATCACAGGTGCACCATTTCGGGCCCCCTCGGGACGGCTTTAAGCTCTCCCATAGTAGAGTACTCTGTGCTCTCAATCGTTACCCCCTTTTTCTAACCCCCACCCACGGCACGGCACTCCTGTTCCAGGGACGGCTTTATGCTCTCCCATAGTAGAGTACGAAATCGTAAACCACCATTTCTAAACAAATACTGTCATATAAACCTTGACGGCGTGCTGCTCTCCTATAGTTAAATAAGATGTATTCAAAGTAGGAACACTGTTTCTAAACGCATTGAATTGCCTCCCCTGTCATTTCAAAAGCGACTGGCAGGGAAAAAAACAACAGCTACTTTCCTACGCATATAATGTGATGTTATTCAAGCTTAATTACTTCTTGAGTTCTTTTTTTCTCTTTCCTTCAGTGATCCACGATCTGTGATAGCATTGCAGTGTTGTAAGTTACATCGTACCTATGCTCCCTTGTTTGCACGTCAAACTGAAGTCCTTTTGATTACCCGGTGCAGTTGTGCTCCCCTGAACTAATGTTACCAGTGTGCAATGATGAACTTCCCTGTTTCTATCCTAAGGGCAACGTATTGCTGCCCTAATGATAGGGACGTGCCTCACGTATAGTGCCATCAACCACTTTTTAACGCACTGCACTCTAAGTCGTTCCCGCTTTACACGAAAGTGTGTTTTTATGCCGGGGTCTATGAAGACTCTACTGACGTAGTTCCGTTTAATGTGGATGCCTCCACGTTGACGCTTGTTGGTACTATACATCTTTATCCCATCGACGAGGGCACTCGAAAGACGCGATCGACCAGACAAAGAAACAACGCCGAGCGTGCGCTGGGCCGCTGACGGTAGCGGATACTCATCGGCGGAATGACACCTCTTCAAGACAATAATAATAATAATAATAATAATAATATTAATAATAATAATAATAATAATAATAATAATAATAATAATAATAAAATGCTGCCCATATTTTCCCACGGGGGAAGTCGAGTAATTCGTCGCACAATGGGGAGGGTATCGCGTAAATTTTTCGTAGTTGAGTATGATTTGCGAGTGCCTAATGGTTGTTTCGTCTTTTAAATTCCAAGCATTTCTTAGCGAACTTCGGCGACTTTGAGCGTATCTATCTATCTATCTATCTATCTATCTATCTATCTATCTATCTATCTATCTATCTATCTATCTATCTATCTATCTATCTATCTATCTATCTATCTATCTATCTATCTATCTATCTATCTATCTATCTATCTGTCTATCTATCTATCTATCTATCTATCTATCTATCTATCTATCTATCTATCTGTCTAGCCGCCTACGACTTTTCGCTCTCCTGACCGTTTGGATAATGGTATCGATACCAAACTTGGTATGGCATAACATGACTGTATTACGAGCATATTTGATTCGTCATAACCTTGAAAATCATGAAATGTATGTCATGAATGTCATTATATAGATTTCATGGTCTTGCTGCTCTTGCGGTGGTCTCGTTCACATGACATGTTGCAAAACTGGTATGGTATGACATGATTGCATGGCGACCACAAGCGACAGACCCTAGCGTGAAAATTATAACCTGCATGTCATGTAAGTCATGAGTCATGACTACACACCACGCTCATGATGCGCTGGCCGCCATCTCGCTATAGCTTCACATATACCAAATTTGGCGTTACGTGATGCGAATGGATGACGAAGGTATGTGACTAATACAAACATGATAATCATGAGACGTGTGTCATGTCGCATTATGACTACAAGCTACACTCATGATGCCCTCGCAGCCGTTTCGCTAGCTTCACATACACCAATTTTGGTATTAAGGAACGTGAATGGACGACAAAAGGGTGTGAATGGTGCAAGCATGATAATCATGTGATCCGTGTCATGTAACAACATGACTACATGCTACGCTCATGATGCCCTTGCGGCCGTCTCGCTAGCTTCACACGTACCAAATTCAGTATTACTTGACGCGAAGAGACGACATACGTAAATGACACGTCCAAACATGGCAATTATGACATGCGTGTCATGTAACAACCCGACTACATTCCGCACTCATGATTCGCTCGGGGCCGTTTCGCTAGATTCATAGGTGCCAAATTTAGTATCACGTCACGTGAATTAATGACGAAGGTATGTGACTGGTGCAAACATATTAATTATGAGATGCGTGTCATGTAAGAGCATGACTACATGCCACACTCAAGGCGCCAATACACTTAGACGTGACGCAATGCGCGTGCTCGCCGGCGTTCACTTCGTCGCGCCACGCCAGCGTTGCCACGCCAGGCACTGGTCCTGCCGCATACTCGTATGCGCGCGCCGCGCTGCGTTGCTTGGTGTCAATTTTTCTTATAAACTTGATTCACTAAAAGAGTAGAGAAATAGTCAATAAAATTAGCAATTACATTTCGCTTAAGTGAAACAAAACATAAAAAAATCCTGCTTCCCTTAAACTGAGTTCCACAGCGCATGAAATCGGCTGGATTCATTTTACACAAGATAAAAAGATGCAAAAATGAAATATGTTACGAGTTGAAATCGATACGAGATAAAAGTCTAAGTTGCAAACGCTTCCACTCAACCATTACTGGTGACTGCTTACTCTGGCTCAAGTGCGGGATAATGAAGACATAATTTCCTATAGTGGCAACCAGAGCACCTATGGTCGTCTTATTATATAGCAGGTACCCGCTTTTCGCAGTGCATACAGATTTCACTAACCGTGCATACAGATGTTTTACACCTCTCACGGGGTCAAAGACAGGCACACTGTCTGAAAGTTCTGCGTCTGGGACGGCTTTAAGCTCTCCCATAGTAGAGTACCCTGTGCTCTAAATCGTTACCCCCTTTTTCTAACCCCCCCCCCTCACGGTACTACTGTTAAACACTACTGTTGAAGGGACGGCTTTACGCTCTCCCATAGTATAGTTGAGTACAAAGTACTCTTAATCGTAAACCACCATTTCTTATCATTCAATTTATATGGATCGTGACGGCGTGCTGCTCTCCTAGAGTTAAATAAGATGTATTCAAAGTGGGAACACTTTTTTTAAACGCATTGAATTGCCTCCCCTGTCATTTCAAAAGGGACTGGCAGGGAAAAAACAACAGCTGCTTTCCTACGCAAATACTATGTGATGTTATTCAAGCTTAGTTACTTTTTGAGTTCTCTTTTCTCTTTCCTTCAGTGATCCACGATCTGTGATGGTATTGCAGTGTTGTAAGTTGCATCGTCTATGCCAACACCTCCTAAAAATTCTTCAGGCCTGCGCCCTCCGCCGTGACGTCACCACCAGCCGTCCTACCAGTCCAATACTTCCTGACCGGTTCCGTCACACATTCCCGAATTTCCACTCGCTGCAGTGGTGACGGGCATGCTGCATGTGTTTTTTTCGCGAGCCTGCCGAGCCATTTTCTTTGCGTTGTGTGCAGCGAATTTTACTGTCGGAATTTTATTGCACGAAGCTTCTGACATGCCCAATAAGTGCTGTGTGCCGGAATGTTGAAGTAATTACAAGACCGAGAAGAAAGTTCAAGTATTTTCATTCCCCAAGGATGAAGTGCTAAGGAAGAATTGGCTCAGTGCTATTCCAAGAAAGGATTTCTTCCATACGGAAAACAACAAGGTAAGAGCAAACTGTATGTCACCATTGCATCACACTGATGGTGAAAATATACTCATTGTAACAGTTCGCGAAGCACTTGTGCAATCTTTTGACGCATTCCGAGGTTCGCTGACACTCTGCGACTGCTGTTGGTATGCAGGTGTGCGCATTGCATTTCACCGAGTCATGCCTTCAGAACAAGTCGTCCTACACGGATCCTATGACAGGAAGAGTGCTGGAGGTCTCACTGAAAGTACAACGCCTGCGTTCGGGATCAGTGCCCACACTGTTCGCAGGATGTCCTTCGTACTTGTCGAAGGATGACCCTTCTCCGAGAAAATGCCCGGAAACGAAAAAAATGCGCCGAGAAGCGGCTGACCTCACTCGTGCCATCGCAGAATCGGAGGCTTCTTATCGTGATGAAGAAACGAAATGCTGTTTTTCCTCGCTTCTTGAGCTTATGGAATGTTTGAAAAGTGCACCTGTGCCAAATGAGTGGACTGCAATTCACTGCACTGTTTTTAAATATTGTTGATGAGAGCATGCCGATGTTGCGGTCGTCTGTTACTGTTTTCAGCGACCTGAGTATCAGTGTATGTTTTCATGGTACCAAATTAAGCCGTATAGGTGATTATGTCGTGCCAGGAAGCATTGGGAATGTGAATGTCCTGTCTGCCATCGTGAGTAGGCTTCAAAGCACCCTCGGTGAAAAATGCTCCTCAGAAGGTCTTTGTGACGTAGTCGTTAGCCTTCTTGAGCAACTTGAACCAGATGCCATTGACAGCAAGAAACATATCACTCAGTTCTTGCGAGCCTCAAGTGGCGTTGCTTGGAAAACAACGATTGCAGTATTCCTCCGAAAGTATGGTGGTTGCTTGCATATCGCATACCATATCTCCACACGCGTACAAATTTCTGAGAATTCAGTTTTTTTTTTTTTTTTGCCATGCCACATCCCAGTACTTGTCGAAATGTCTGCTCTTCGTTTCCCTTGTCACCTGACACTGAGTCAGCCTGTGAAAATTGTCTCAGGTACATAAAGCACAGATTTAAGCAATTGCAGCCGCATGAAAGTGCCGTGGTTCTCATGCTCGACGAAATTTACATCCAGCCTTTCTTCGATTTTAAAGGTGGAAACATTTCAGGGGCAGCAGGAAACAGTGAAGAGGCCGCTACTTCTGCTCATGTGCTTATGGTGCAAAGCATGTTGAGTTCTTTTCGCGAGGTGGTGCATGCACATTCTGCCTGCACGAACACTGAATGCTCACTCTCTTCATGCTGTCCTGAAAAATGTAATCATTGGCCTGAGAAAATAGGTTTTAAAGTTCCTGCAGTAGTTTCAGACAACAACGCAATCAATCGCAAGGCACTCAGTATGTTTTCAGATCCGCCAAAGCTGAGCATCGTTTACCCAAATCTAAAAGACGCAACAAGACCTATGTTTTATGTTGTGAATTCTGTGCACTTGTTGGAATGCATCCGAAACAACTAGATAAATTAAAAGAATCTTGGGACAAACCTATATTTTCCAATGCTTGATCTCTCAAACAACAGTGTCCATCCCGACTGCATACAGCGGGCATCATTCAAAGATCTTCGGGAGCTGCACAAGCTAGAGGCTTCTCAGCTTTTGAAATACAGCTACGGCCTTTCGTCAAAGGCGCTCAATCCTAGCAACTTCGAAAGGCAGAATGTTAAGCTGGTACTACAAATATTCAATGCTTTTGTAAATGAGGCACTGGATCACCACTCGAACTTTTATGCTTTATGGCATGCCAAAGAAACTGCCAATTTTATCAGGATAGTTCTCCGCTGGTGGAAGATTGTAAACGTTAAAACACCTCACAAACGCCATCACCACAGAGATGTTTATGAAGAGCCAGTTTCGTGCCTGAATGGGTACCCTAAGCTGGAATTTCTCGATGCATTTGTCACTTGGTTGGATGTGTGGGAATTCTACAAACACGACAACGGCATTCTCACGCGAAAAACTCCATCTGCTCTAAGGCATTCCGCCTATGCAATACTGTAATTCACCAAGTATACTGCCTTGTCGAGCTTCGTTTTAAGTATGTCCTACTCGGCAAGCAGCAGACAGACGGCCTCGAAAACCGACTTGGCCAGTACAGGCAAATGGCTGGTGGTCATTACCACATCAGCATTAGGCAGCTGTACGAGAGTGAAGGCAGGATTGGCCTACAAAATACTCTTCCTGTAATGAGCAGTGACGATTTCATTGATGAGGCTCTTCCATCGGCATCAGCCACAAATCAACAGGACTTCAGAGTTACTGTCAAACCTGAAGACCTTGACGGCTTAAGCACTCGCATCGCTGTTTTTGCTTATGTTGGAGGCTTTTGCACTAACTCTGCGGTAAAAACGTTGAAGTGCAACTACTGTCAAGAGAACCTTGTTGCTGACAGTTGCAATGCTGAGTGCAATGTTGATGCTTATTCTTTAATAGCAAGTCTCAATCGAGGTGGCTTGAAATTTCCAAACGCAAGTGTTGGGACAGTAGTGATGCACACTGAAATTGTTATTGCAAAGTCGCTGCAGAATGAAAAAGAAAAATGCCGCGTGCTTTCTGCAGGCACGAAATCACAGATGTATTGTTCAACAGCTTGTGAAGGAGAGCTTGCCAGCACTTAAGGAACTGGTGACTTGTGCGAATGGGCACGAACCAGATTTGGTGATAAATATGTTGATAAAATGTGCAACAAATGTTCTGCTAAATAATTATTGCAAAGAGAGGAATAACGCAGCCGCTGTTGCTAAAGCCGATGCCCAAGCTGTCGCAAAAGCACGGAAATTGAAAACTGTTGCTCCAAAATAAAGTGCTCATGTATCATTCGTAATTTTCATTAGTATGTTCATTTGTTTGTGTTTCTGATCACTGCTTCGTGCCCCTGTTTCGTGTGTAGATGTTGAATAAACTAACTCTTACTACAGGAAGTTTCCACGTTTGACAAGTTTCTTGTAATTAACAATACCCTTTGAAGACATGCACACGCGACAGAAAACAATATTGCTGAGATACAACTGGTTCACTGCGAGAGGAGTGAACCGCAGGACTGGTCGGACGGCGAGTGATGACGTAGCTGACGTCATGCAACGTGAGGCGCAGGCCTGAAAAATTTTAGGAGGTGTTGGCCTATGCTCCCTTGTTTGCACGTCAAACTGAAGTCCTTTTGATTACCCGGTGCAGTTGTGCTCCCCTGAACTACTGTTACCAGTGTGCAATAAACATCCCTGTTTCCATCTCAAGCACAACTTATTGCTGCCCAAATGATAGAGACGTACCTCACGTATAGTGCCATCAACCACTTGATCTAAACGCATTGTACTCCGAGTCGTTCCCGTTTTACACGAAAGTGTGTTTTTATGCCGGGGTCTATGTAGGCTCTACTGACATATTTCCGTTTAATGTTGATTCCTCCACGTTGACGCTTGGTGGTACTATACATCTTTATCCCTACGACAAGGGCACTCAAAACACGCGATCGACTATCGTTTTAGGGGCGAAGCTCCTTAAGGTGTGGGCTGTGCGTCCCCTGTATGTAGCCACCTCTCGTTTAGTTCTTGCAGTGTTTACTAGATGGCGGTACTTGTAGCTTAAGATGAATAGATGCAACATGTTATAAACTAGACGGCGGTACTTGTAGTTGATGATGAAAGATGCGAGATGTTATAAAATATAAATGATGTCACATGTGGCGCGTGTCATTGGTGGAAGGCAATCGTTGGGTTCAGTGCGGCGACGTACGCTAGGGGGAGCGTTGTAATGAAATCGAGTGGGCAAAATGTACGGAGGATTCATGGTTTACCAGGTTTACCTCCGGAGCTTCGCCCATTCATCATCATTCACTCCGTGGATGTGGCGGCACTTTTTCGACATTCTTTGCAGCGAAGCACGCAAATCCGCGGCTAATTTCGTTGTTATGAATGAACGCTATGAGCGAAGCCGACGTTTCAGGGAGCCTACGTAACCAGCCGGTCATGGTTCCCGAAGCCACTTGCGCTGAATTCGCCACCTCACAGAGTGTTCAGGCATTCACGAAATTCAACATTTCTCGTTGAACAACGCGTCGAATGGTTCGAAGTCATCGCAACGACGCTTTGCATGAGCTAGTCGCGGAGGCCACGGTCAGGATGCATTACTTCCACTCTCGGTGGGCGACACCACCCCGCCGAGAAAGAGCAATGTGAGGGGACGGTGTGAATTATAAAAGGCGCGTCTGTAAAGCCACCAAAGCGTGTGACCGAGTCGCAGTCGATAGCATCCCCAGCATCAGTTGTCGCGGACCGAGAGATCGTGAGTTCGACTGCCCTTGGCGAAATTACTTCTTTGACCGTCCAACCATGTGCTTTCTTTCGAGGTCATTTCTATGACCGAACTAAGCCATTGAAGTCTCGGTGTACTCCGGCATAAAACATTTTCATGTAAAGAAAGAAAAGATAGAAAAGATGTAGTGGGTAATACCGAGAGGGGCGCTAAAAAGAAAAAAGATTGAGTTTACAAAACATGTATTTCGGAGCTACAACATTGCATCAGCACTTTTCTGGACGTCGCCAGATGTTAAGTAGACTGTACTAAATGGCACATTATAAATCTTTAATGCACGCTATGAGTCATTTCTTTATTTTGTAGATGTCATGGTGTCTCAACTAGTGCGCCAAAATCTGAGCACGCGGGCCTACAACATTTCCGCCTCCATCGGAAATGCAGCCGCCGCAGCCGGGATTCGATCCCGCGACCTGCGGGTCAGCAGCCGAGCACCTTAGCCACGAGACCACCGCGGTGGGGCGTCTCAACTAGCAAGATCGTCTTCGCAAATACAGTAATAATATCTGGGGTGTTACGTCACGAAATCACCACATGATTATGAGGGACACCGCAGCGGAGGCATCATGAAAATTTCGACAATTTTTCTTTTCCAATTTATTTCATATCTCTCTATCTCTATCCTCTTTCCGACCCTTTTCCCCACCTCCGTACAGGGTAGAACCAGTTCTTCTAGGTTAACCTCCTTCTCTCTTCCTTTTATTTATTTCTCTCTCTCTCTCTCGACCATCTGGTGTTTCTGAACGTGCGCTGACATCATACAGTACACGGACCTCTATAATTTCGTCGCCACCGAAATTCCACTGTCGCGGCCTGCAGGATTGAACCCGTAATTGTGAGCAGCCGTGACCACTGTTGCGCACCATCAAGGCGGACCTTCTTTACAAATATAATTATTTATTTCACAAAATACACTTTCTGTTTCAGTCTAAGCAACGAAAGTTCATCAATAGTAACGTACAGAGTGCGTGACAAAAAAAAAGCGGTGTTCGGTTTGGTGAGACGTAGTTTACCCCGTGTACCATCACTGTATATATGCGGAAGCACGAAGGGAATAATTATTCCACTTTTGCTGTTTATCGTTTTTCTATTGCACACGTCGCGTTCTCACCGCGTTGCGGGCACACACTCTTAGCGACATATTTCGGCATGTTATGATAAACAGCGCCGAAAAAACTTTTTCTTTTTTTGTTTTCCGTGCCGCGTTTTGCGAATTGCACCTGACCGAAGGACCTCGTAGGCATTGCAGTAAAGCTTTCTGAAGGAATATGACGGTGATTTTCACGCAATGAGATGGAGCAGGAAACACGTCTTAAGCTACTATTTATATATACTGTTACACTCCTGTGGCCAGACGACAAAAATTACCTTTAGGGCTGGTCAACGAGGTCAACAAATATTTCAAATAAAGAAAAAAGGAGTGTGACAAAGAGGACAGGGGAAGGATCTTCATAAAACTTGTGACGCCACGTGAAAACGGAGCGTAGCTAACTAAGGAGAATACGTGTTATACCTGAGTTCAATTCATATGGGGGGTTTACCGTCCCAAAACCACCATATGATTGTGAGAGACGCCGTAGTGGAGGGCTCCGGAAATTTCGACCACCTGGGGTTCTTTAACGTGCACCCAAATCTGAGCACACGGGCCTAGAACATTTCCGCCTCCATCGGAAATGCAGCCGCCGCAGCCGGGATGTTATACCTGAGTTCTATCAAAGACTTCATGCATAGCATATGCTTTAGACATGTCCGTCTAGGTCACACGAGATAACCTGCGTTTAACTTATGCACACGGACATCTCGCAAGGTCACTCGCCACGCATAGTACATCATTGCGCAAGAGTGACGAATGCGAGCAGTTTATGCGGGAGAAGTGATGTCGTAAGTCTTCGAGAGAGATAAGTAACGAAACGTGTCGCAAACTCTGCGCGTGTGGCATTGCGATAGAGTGGATTTGTCCAACCGAGCCAACACTACTCATTAGAAAAATTGTGTGACATTTTTCTCCAGTGTCCTGATGTGGGATTTCAAAAGCCATGTTATCTTAAGTATTGCTTTTCCTTGTAAATTATTTAGCAGCGTTTTTGTATTTGAGACATCTTACAAAACAAAAGTACTTGCTTTGTCGAGTTCATCAAATATAGTAGATGTTTCATTGCAAACGAAGACAAGCTAACAGACCACATGGTCCTTCCTATGCCAGACGGTGGTGTTATATGGCGGGACATGACGTCACGACGTGGTAGAGCTAAGCAGATCATACATATTTCAGGTTATATGCAACGAGGTGTCCTGGAATGGCCAGGCGCAAAGCTACAAGATATGGCAAGGGCGCTTGGGACTGAAAGGAAACTACAACAAAATTGCAGGTAAGTTGTGAAGTATATCTTCTTAAGCAAGTTGTTTAGAAAACTACAAAGAGAGCGATTAAAGAATTATTACATCCTTCATAGGTGTTTTGATTCCAAAGTGATATCGAATGTTTTTCCTTACTGAAACAGGTCAATTACCGACATGCTATGCAATGGTTTAGTAAACCGCTTTTTGCCATAGCAGTTTTTCTGGTGATCCCTATTATGCGCAGATATACTATGGGCTATACCTAGTACTGCGGTAAAGTTCTACTTTAGTACTAGGTATAGTTAGATAGTTATACCTAGTGTTACGATTTACACCGTCCGGTGGCACACCAAGCTTTTGTACGTTGACAAACACGAATGTTCAGGCTTACACTTCAGAGTTCTGCAGGAATATGCGGGATGAAAGGCCGATTACGCACTTGATGCTATAACTTGATGATATATCACGTGAGCACCTGAATCTTATTTTTTTTTTCATGCCTTGTCACAGTTATCCGGTACAACATGTCATAAATGTTCAAGACCTAATTGGAGTAAGCATATCCGTTAGTTAAATTTCATGCGACGAGAAATCACCTCAACGCCCCGAAGTTCTACAACACAAACAGATTGATTGATTGATTGATTTGTTGGGTTTAACGTCCCAAAACCACCATATGATTATGAGAGACGTCGACACAAACAGATTGTAGACGCTCCAACACCTTAACTGTAACGCAGTCTTTGTACCCGCGCCAGCTGTACCAGAATGAGCGAACTGTTTAGTTCTCTTCAAGAAGTTCATACCTTGCTGAGGTGATGAAAATTACGAATCAATAGAATAAGAAATACACATTTTTCTTCTGCGCTGTCGACAGCCTATCGCCTGCAATACGTCGGGTAATATGTCTCTGGTGGCACCAGAATGGTCATCAACTTATTGCCATGCTTTTTGCTGCTATATTGAAGGCTTTCTCATTGTGTTTTAACTAACAGTTTAAAAAAAACTCTAGATTTAATTATGTAGCACTGCAATCATGATTTGAACACACGTACAAAACTAATCTAGAGTTCATTATGTGGCACTGCGCTTGTGATCTGATCACGCCTACGCAGAAAAAAAGTAAGCCCCCAGCGCACTCGGAAAGGAAGAAGCTAGTCAGTCCCCCTTCCCACGTACATTTCATGATGACCTTTAGTATAATTAGCGATAAGAACGGCTGTATTCGCAACGTTTCAAACTACACATCTATCTCCCCCACTGTTATCCCTGTCAAGGGTGTGGACTTAAACTAATGTTTCTGATAAGTAAGTCTGAATTAGGACGAGTAAAGAGTATGTTGCTGCTAAACCGTATAGTTCAGTATACATTGCGTACCGCCATCATGTTAATATTTATGGAGAAGACGCAGGAATCTTCCTTACATATGTTTCCATTATTATGGCCACCTAATGCTGCGCTGTAGAGAGTGGGAGTTTGGTCACGTTTTCAGATGATTATAAATGTGCTTTAAAAATATATTTGGTGGACCGGCAAGAAAATAATAACCAATATTTCGACATTTCTTTTCAAAGTACTTACTAATACTTTAATTTCATTTTTAAGCCCGAACGTCTGACTTATGTCACTCTCACGGTTTTTCAGTTCGCAATATTGTAGCGAATGCTCACCCTCGGTATGAATTTTCGCCTGGATTACTGCATCTTCATCGGATATATGTGCAAAAATGTATCTGAAACAAATTTCAGTTTAACAACCAGAATTCGTCCAAATATCCCAGTTCTTTTATAAGATCGGAAAATATGTCAGATAAGTGCAAGTATACGCTCTTTATAGGCGCATTACAACACTGATGCATGGTTTATTTTTTGTATACAAGTCAAATGGACCCCACAATGAAGTAAACATATATAGGCTACGTTGTTTCATTTGCTGGGCGTATTAAATTGCTTAGTGGTGTTCAGGGCAGTAAGCACATTCCTGCTATTAGTAGCCATATTTTCCCTCAGCTAATCATCAAACACTTGAAGAAGAGTATTTTATCGTGTTTGAATATTGAGAGTAATCCCCTTCATGGCAACAGAACGGTAGTACCAAACGTCGTGCATGCATGTAAGCGCAAGTGGCATACGTGAACTCGATGTTAGCTATTTCTTGGGATATTAAGCAAACCGAAGCTACAACATGCATAAGCCGTCAATACCCTTTTTAACTGCATTTGAACCGCGATATACGTAGGTTGAGTAATTGAAGATGCTCAAACAAATATTCACACCTTCTCGAAGCAGCACGACTGCATCAGATAGCCTTCTCAGGAGTCTTCAGTAGAAGCTCTTCCGGTCGTTCAGCACTTCAATACAAATTGTCGCATCTCGTGAGAAAAAAAATTAAAGAAAAATTTGAATATGACTATAAGACGCGGCCATTTAGCTAACATTGAGCTCTTTTTCGAAAACCTCTCAACAAGTATATCATAACAGTGACGGTCGAGGTACTATTACTGTTTATTATTATTATTATTATTATTATTATTATTATTATTATTATTAGTAGTAGTAGTAGTAGTAGTAGTAGTAGTAGTAGTAGTAATACTAGTAGTAGTAATAGTAGTAGTAGTAGTAGTAGTAGTAGTAGTAGTAGTAGTAGTAGTAGTAGTAGTAGACGACAAAGTCGCTGACGATTCTCTCGCAGACAAAGCGATCAGATGGGTACTGTTCAGTACTGACAAGTACTGTCAAGAAAGCAGCGCAACCTCTAAGCACAGAAATCAATAAACGGTGTACTAAACAATGTTTAAAGTGTCCCAAAGTTGTTAGCAAGGCATCACATAAAATACATGCCAGTTACGATACCTGCCGAAAATACTGAACGTAATAAAAGCTCGTGCCAATGAAACCAATAAAATTCATATGAGTATGCAATAATAAAAAAAAAAACGCACGCAATGGCGAGGTCATCATGATGTAAGAATATTGATATTTTGATGGTTCTACGTTATGTGATCAATTTATTTCTGACAGAGACGTTACATTTTGTAACTCGTCAATGATTGCATAATACCATTCGTTTTAAACATTCCCACACGCTTAGACACACATTCCAGTATTTCCGATGTATTAACAAGAAGCCTGAGTGATTGATTTGCTTTACCATTTTATTCATTTTTTGGTGTGCCATTTGCAGTTTTCCGCATGTGCAATTTAGCAAAACCGAATAAATAAAAGCTAGAATGGAAGTATTGGAGAAACACAAAGCGTATTACATACCGTATCGATTCGAATGTAACGCAAGTTTTAATTCTTTTTCTTCAGATTTCATCTGCTTAATGTCGACCCTCGCGTTACAAAATCAAATAGCGAAATAAACGACGAGGAGGAAAAGAAAGAGGAATAAACTTTACTATAAGAAACCAACAGGTTTAGGTGGCCGGGCCTAGGCCTCCCATGTAATTCATTTTTTTCCCTTCCTGGACGCAATGGAAAGTCACCCCTCACGTACTGCCAGTAGCTAATCATGTCCAGTGTTTTATCAAAATACTTTTCTCTCCCTCTCATCTTGGCTTTACCATCATGGTCACGTTACGATCAAGTACATACGGTACTTAAACATTTTAGCTTCCGTTCATCCCGATTATTTTGTACCAATATGCGTGTGCTAGACAAGAGACACACCTATAACAATAAATCGTTGGTACAGCAGGAAATCGCCAACACATTTGTGCTGCTTCGTACAACAACAGCGAATACGCTTGAAAACGGTAATCGCCGACTCAGCTAATAACGTAGGCAAACAAAATGCTTAATCCACCTCTTCCTGTCTTTTTGTTTGCGTTTCCCCCCAAGTACAACATCAACACGAGGTGTTTCCCTGCTTTTTGCCTCTTTTTCATGAAAACGTGTGATAAAACAGAAACCTTCTTACAATGTGTGGGCAAGAAAACTGCGTTAAATTTAAACACGCAAACCGAAAAAGAGAAAGAATTAAACAATTTTTTTGAAGCGTGTATACAGGCGCAACCTCCGAAGCAGGGAAAATGTTGGAGAACGGGAAATAAATATATGAAATAGGCAAGTGAAACGGGGATTGATATAAAAGGAAAACGGCTAGCTTCAGAAGGATCCATATAGAAACGCCGGGCTGAAGTTAGGAGGCTGCATAGAAGGAACGGGGATTACGTGCGAGCCGCCGGAGCAAGCTCACCGTGGCAACGGCTCAGCGCGGCAGCTGAGATGGGCGCTTCCACAGCGACGCCTCGCGAAAGCGACAATCTGCATTCAGCTCTTTTCTATGGGCTCAGAAGGGAACTAAGCCTTTCTTCATCCGCAAGCTAGCCCTATACGCCGAATAAAAGGGAACACAGAGAAACGATGCGAGGGAACCGAGATTTATGCCTCGCCTCCCGCGAGCATAAATTATCGGGCGCGCAACGTCCTCGCATTTCTTTCTTTTTTTTTTTTTTTTGAAGCACTGACACGAGTGTAAAGGTAGATACACACATTCACGCGAACCTACACGCTGCGCGCCTGAGTGGGTGTTTCACTGCAATGGCGGTACGCGCGGTAGCCTGTTCGCGCCATTTGTGGACACGTCGTGGCGTACAATGACCGTGCTCTCTGTTATACATGTTTACCGACACAAAACCGTTTCTCCCGAGCCGTTGTGTAGTTACAAATGCGGCCTTACGGTTCAGTTAGAGGAGAGGTCGCAAGAACAGTTTTCCTTTGTTTACTGAAAGGTTCATTGTTAGGATAAGGCCAGAACAAGTTACGCGTTTATAACCACAGCGCTAATCGAAATAAGAACGTCTTAACGTTCGGTGTTTTGCAGAGTATACTATATGCTGGTGAGAAGCGATGTAAAGACTTGAAACAGCAGAGGGGAAAAGGTGACAAAGGAAGAGCACCGCTTGCAGCTGTATTTTCAGAGCTGTTGCCATTCATAAAGTTGCTTGCCGAGCTAGGCGGAAGTACTACGTGATCTACATTAGCGACACTTTAAAAATGATCGCCGGCAAGAAAACTTAGAAGAGAGAAATAACGAATGCACGAGTGACGTTAAGTCGCTGCACAGGGCATTATTGTGAAAATATCAGTGTGCGTTTGCTGCACACCGATATTTACTCGGTACTTGGCTATTGCTTTGCCAATATGCGTCAGGGCCCCAACGTCTCTGGATTATCAGACAGTCGTGCGGTCGAAGTATATCACTTCGCTAAGCTTTTGTGTCGCACAAGCATGTGCATGCCTTACATTGAGACCACCCTCATGTGCATATAGCATAAGCAGCACACTGAAGTAAAGCGCACAGATAACTGTGGCAGTTCATCTTCTGCTTAATTTGGAACTATTGTTCTCATACCCTTCCGTTCGTAACGAGCCAGCCAGAACGCCAGTTGATCGTTCGAAAGGGTTCGACTGGTCCCTTCCGTAGTCGACAAAACACGGGCACACGCTGTGTCAACGTACGGGACCATGGGAACCGTACTCGAAACAATACATGCACCGACCAACCGGACCGGTACTTCAAGCGACGCAACGAACCATTACGAAAAGCGCGCCGTTTCCTGTGGCCGCGCACTTGCGGCTGCAAGCGATAGATGGCGGGCGGGTCGCAAGCGGCCGCCGCTGCGGAGCGCGCGCGTCATCGAGGCGTTCCCGGCTGCGCCGACGCGGGCGGCGAAGCCCCACCCAGCGGAGCGTACGAGAAGCGCCAGTGGCTCGCCGTTTCGTTCCGGCGCGCCATGATAAATGTGGCCGAGCGCAACGCGCTCCCGAACACGCCGTTTGTCTTGATAAGTCGATTTTTATGCTTCGCTGGTGCAAAGGCCTCCCCCTCCGTGGGTTCTACAGACCGCATCACCGCTCGCTCTCTCTCTCTCTTTCCGGGTGCCGCGGCATATTGCGAAGCAGCGGACTCCAATGCTCAAAGCGTGCGACCGGCGCTCGCTGAATCACGCTTGCGCGGCAGCGTGGACTCTTTGTTGCGTTCGAACTCCCCTGGAGTCCGCAGCGAAGGAGGGAGAGAGGGAATTGGCGCTGGGGACGGACTGAACGCGCGTTTTTTTTTCCCCGATTTTTTTTTTTTTTTCGCCGTTCGATAAATTTTGCGGCTGCGCTGTCTGCGTTTTGAAACACCCCGACGTCCACGCGCTTCTCAATGTGCGCGACCTCTAACTGCCGTGCAGTGGAGGCCGACGCTCCCCGTCTGCGGGCGGAGGAAGGGCGCATAGCGGTGAACAAAAGCGGTCGCTCGCTTCCAGAGCGCATGCGCGAGGACGGTAATTATTTAACCGAACGTATGCATACGCGTTCCACAGCCGTGGTAGAAGCAGAAGTGAATTTTGTGGACCGTACTGCGTCGTTAGAGGTACGATGAGCCAGGGGAAGTCATAAGAAAAACCAAAGTTGAATGCAGATCTTCAAATGTGTCAAGAATTAACGTCGTCTCAAGTTAGCGCAGTCGGCCGGCATTATTTTCAAAACAACTTAATTTCACACCTCCGGCTGAAAACTTTTGCGACACAAGAAGTTAAATACACGTGGCAGTTATTGCACACACTGTCATTCGCGATATAGCATGCCACACTTAACAGTATTGTGCGTTACACCATGATAGCTCAGTATATTAACCAAATTTTCCTTGCAATAGTTGATCAGGTATATGTTCGGAGGTACAGGTGAGGTGCTGGTAACAGAGTCACATTCCAATCTTTTACTCTAGCATGCATGGCACAATAGTGCCACGCGCGTTTCTTATTTTCAATTTTGTTTCATTCTGTTTCCGCCTACCAAAGCCCGGTACAGGAATGCACTGCACAAACTGCTCATCTTTGTTCAAGAACGTTCTTGATCATTGTAGATCGCTCTGTTGAGATCGCCCCCTTGACGCGAACACTCGAAATCATTCCGGAGTTTGCACGAAGACCAGTGATAAGGCTGGAATACTCGACGGCACCAGTGTAAATACCGCCGCGCTTCTCCGCTTGCCGGTTGATCGCCGGCCGATGCTCTGTTCGCCACAATTAGTGCACGTGTGTTGCTGTCATCTGACGTTCAGCTTCCTGGGCACGAGTTCGGCCGAATAAAATGTTTCATCAGAACATCGAGTCCGCTCCCTTGGTCCGTGTCACGACACGTGAATATACATAATGAGCGCAGTGGCAATTACTTATTGCTCCGGGTAAATAGGCTTCATATAAATTTCTCATACCAACGCATATGATTAGAAATATAGCAGTCGACACATTTTAGCAAGCATTTGCATTAAAGCTTTTTTTTTCGTTTTTGTCACGTCCTTTTTCACCTGTCAGTTAATAGCAGCACCGACATAACCATAGTCGACATAGTGACACCCTCGTTGCGATAGAACCAGCGCTGTTGATCAGTGCGAAACTGTCAACTCAGTATAAGCGGCCGTGAGCTTCTGGTGGCGCCATCCTTGGAGGTGCTAGCGAAACTGTGGCTGGAGCAGCGATCGCAAGATGGCGCCACCTAAAACTTATTGATTGTCTGCATGGACGTGTGTGCTTCAAACCTGCTCTCTCCCTGTCCATTTTACTCCCGCTGAGTACTTTCTCCATCATTGATTTTTTGAGTTCACCTGTAGTAGTCCGAGCTTTCTATATCAGGACTAATACAGCATTTTAAGATTGTAAAGCTTCTTGCTTTTCTTGT
Source organism: Rhipicephalus microplus (assembly GCF_013339725.1). Taxonomy (NCBI): domain Eukaryota; kingdom Metazoa; phylum Arthropoda; class Arachnida; order Ixodida; family Ixodidae; genus Rhipicephalus; species Rhipicephalus microplus. The sequence continues at coordinate 106,644,807 of NC_051170.1, forward strand.
TTTTCTTGCACTTCTTGCTTTTGGATGCGATGTTGCCGAATGTAATTATGATAAGTTAATTTTGACGAAATGTAAACGACAAGTTCGGATAAAGCTGGATTCTTCCTGATGTTGAGTGTAGAGAAATCAATCGAAAATTCGAAGAAGAGGAAGTGCTGATTTGCCACATATCGTGAAATCCCTTTTTTTCATGTATTCACACACGCACACAATATATATATATATATATATATATATATATATATATATATATATATATATATATATATATATATATATATATATATATATATATATATATATATAGTGTGTGTGCGTGTGAACAGCAAAAAAATCTTAGGCTGGCTGAAACAGCATGAACGTGGGTTGATTACTGATTATATCTCATCGGCATGACCTGTGTTGTAATGTACAAGTAACTATAAATAATGAAGAATAATGTAAACATAGATAAATACATCGTAGCGAGAACAATAACCTGGCCAGTCAACGCCTCGGTAATTCGGGAATACGATACCACACCCAGGGGCTATGGAAGGCATAGAAGAAAAAAAGATAGTAGTTATAAAGAAATAATTCTAAAGAAATAATGGCCGGATGAAAGCGGGGTGGGGGGACTACAGTGTGCAAGGTTGAAAATAGTCGTAAAACAAGCACAGCCAATATGGTGTTTCGAATGTTTTTGTTCGTCTCCATTCCTTCTGAGCTCAAAGCGTCTATAAGTGTTGTCGAGGACAACACTCTTAAAATGCAGATCTCTTGATTCCAGTCGCAACAAAGGAAGGTTAGTAGATGGTGGCATGCAAAAACAAGGCCATCACTTGAACTTCTCTCCCGGTGCAAGACTGAAAACGAAAAAAACCAAACATTGAGACTGCCTTAGTCACTCGGCGAGCTAAGTTTCATGCCCACACAGTGCGGAGCCTTCAAAATGATTTCCTGCCGACGTCGTTCTCGTTCACTGCGGAGCAACGCCGCGGCAGTCCTGCGGGCCACGTTGGACTGTCACGCGGCGCCCGCGTAATAAACGGGTCCATTCATTTCCCCGGGGCGGTCAGCGGCGGCCGGGGGGGCCGTCCATCTCGGCAAGCCCCCGCGGGTGCCAAGGTGCGACGCCGAGGACGAAGAAGAGGCGATTAAAAGCCGCCCTCGCGAACGCTCGAGGAGGACGCGGCAGAGCTGTAGCCATCGCGATGAAAAAAAAAGAAGAAATGGCTGAGTTCGAGGAAGAGGACGGTGCTGTGACGAGAAGCAGGCGCCAGACGTCCTTCTTTGCCATCGCCCGCATGCAGATGATGCGCAGTACATGCACCGTGTTGCCGATCTCAGGGGCCATTCGTTCTGGCGGCGACGCCGTTTTCGTGAACTCCAGTGACACAAGCGAGCAGCTGCGAAAGTACGGCGCCGCAGATGACAGACCGAGATAGCGGAACTATAGCGCCGGAACTCAGCGTGACTCAGATGCCGTAACGGGAAGAACTGATTAGGTGGACCGTTGCTCTGTTCTGCACCGGTGGACAGAAAACCGCGCGAGGAGTAAACACTTTGGCGGAATGGTTGAGTGAGCGTGATGAACTAAGAAAAGTGGGGAAGAAGGCTGGTAGGTTAACAAAACTACATTCTTGTTGAGGAAGGAAAAAAGCTGCGAAGGACGACCGAGCCAGCTCGCACGGGTATACGTTTGTTGGAATCGTTACAAGAGATCATGAAGTTCACACGGCTTCAAGGCTTGCAACATAGTTTAGTGGCCTTTGAATGCATGTACAACGCTTCAGCCAAGGCCCAATGATCTATCTTATTTCGTAAGCTGTCTATTGTCTAAGCGGCTGAAAGAAGCAAGTAGAGAACAGCACGTTTGTCAAACTTCGGTATGGACATGTGGCTCTGCAAGCAGTCAATCCTAATGAGTTTTTGAAACAAACCATTTTAAATCGTCGTGTCTTGATTTGCTCCAGAAACATTCTCAAAATAATATTTACATATAGTCTATATGGCATTGAACGATTTCCGCGGTGAGACATTTGACCTCTTTTCCCCTTTAAAAACCACCATCTCGTATAATATGAACAACGTCAGTGAAATATTCGTTATGGAAGTGACACTGAAGTACAGCGTCTGCACAGTTAGGCAACCAATCTCTCATACTCTCAACATTTACTCGGTTGATTTGATTGAATTGTGGGGTTGAACGTCCCAAACACACCATATGATTATGAGAGACGCCGTAGTGGAGGGCTCCGGAAGTTTTGACCGCCTCGGATTCTTTAACGTGCACCCAAATCTGAGGACACGGGCCTACAGCATTTTCGCCTCCATCGAAAATGCAGCCGCCGCAGCCGGGATTTGATCCCGCAACCTACATTTACTCTGGCATAAATTAACCAAGGGACCTATAGCGTTGAAGTATCTTTCTATATGCGAAGCATCTGATGGCGGAGTGCAATGAGGTGTGCGGCGTGACCAACCTTACTGCACATGCGCCACAGCTGACCCAAGCACTGCCAGAACGCGTTCACAAGCTAGCACGTTCCGGCCTATGTATACAAGGCCGGAACAGCCTTACATACGAAGGGGCTGGGTATAGCCCCTTCCTATGTAGTAGTAGTGGTATGTAGCCCCTTCCTATGTAGAGCCCCATAGGAAGGGGCTGGGTATAGTAAACTAGAATTCTAGTTCTCTATAGGGCTGCGTAAAACGCCGTGTCTTGTCCCCCTTACACTATATGAACAATCAAGTTATGGCGTCGGAGAACGAGGGTCTGCAGAAGCGCGATGCACCAACTTGTTGTATCATAGTCAGAACGCGCTGGCACGTGCTATCATCGCCTTAGGGCCAGCGCGTTAAGGGCTGACCCCAAGTATCCGTTGCAGCGCGTCAGCGCGTGGCTTTCTGACGCCGCGCCATGCCCTCTCCCCTTGAAGAGAAAGGGCATGTGGCTACGCGAAACTGCACGCGCTCCCTCTCTCTGCCCTAATGGGAGAGTGCCCGGTGCAGCGTCAAAAAGAGACGCGCCAACGCGCTCCAACGGATACGAGGGGTCAGGCCTTAATTCCCTAACTTGCCAACTCCGGCTAATCAAACACTCCGGCTGATCGAAGCAAGTGCTCGTGTCGGAATTGCGCCGATACCGCACAAACAGAAGGCGGTCAAACAAACGTCCCCGCAGTATTTAGCCCGAAATTCTTGCGTTTTAATTAACGATTACAGCACTTGAACAAGTCAACCGGAACCTGATGTTTAAAAAAAAACAGCGGTGGTCGACTGAAAACAACGATGCGGTGATAATATAATTACGAGATTACGATAAACAATGCTTTTCATGATGTCTCAGGCTACTTTAGGAATACTGCTCTGCTTCTCTTTTTTATCAGTCTCTTCGTCTTTTACCAACGCCGACGAAATTTCAAGGCCGAAAGGCTGCTGCAGTGACGTCAGAGGGTGGGGGCCCAGTTACGCCGCCAACGCGGCGGAAAGCCTATGTTTCGTTCACGTTTTAGGAGAACCAACGCTCCCGCTTTCGCAGCTGCCGCGGCTTGATTGGGCCGAATAAAAGATGTGGGAAAAAAAAAAAGTCTTACTGAGCATGCTCAGTTGGGCAACTGGGCCCCCAACCTCTGACGTCACTGCGGCAGCCTTTCGGCCTTGAAATTTAGTCGGCGTTGCTTTCACTCATGTTCAAGTCAGAAAGGGTTCAAAGTAAAGCGGCGAGGTTAATTTTCAATCTCTACAGCATGGTCTCGGTCTTGCGTTTGGTGGCCGAGGCTAATCGGAGGTGCAGCCCGAAGAGGAATAAAATCGCACGGTTATGTCTAATGTGTAAAATAGTTAAAGGACACCTAAACGGTAGTGCATGCGCATTTTCAACAGGTTATAATATTAGATGGTGACATGGTTTTTCACTCGCCTTATATCACTAAGGTAATAATGTCTTTAGGAATTAATTCTTTCCGCGTATGAACGTTCACTATAGAGCGGCCAAAATGCACTCACTGTTGAAAGTTACAGCATAGAAGCGTTTGAATCATTATTTGCCAGTCATTAATGTAGAGTTGCTTGCTTTGTCTTTTATGCCGTTTTCCTTACGTTTATCCTTGATCAAGTTGCGTTTACATTATTTGCTTAACGTGTCTTCGTAGATTTTACGCTACTGTTTTGCTTAACAAGTTCAACTGTATTATTCGCCACAGCAAACCAGTCTGCAATGACTCCACTGTAGAGTCTGTAGCATTGTCAAATAAAGTGAAATAAATAAACATAAATGTCTAAATCAAAGGAGTTGCAACATTCCCGAATGATAACAGTAAAAACACTAACGGACCACTTTAACATAATAAAATGAATGTGTAAATCAAAAAATCGCCAACATTCCCGAACTTGTGATAACAGTAAAAACACTAACGGACCACTTCGACATAATAAATAAACATCAATGTCTAAATCAAAGGATCAGCAACATTCCCGAATGATAACAGTAAAAGCACTAACGGGCCACTTGGACATAATAAATAAACATAAATGTCTAAATCAAAGGATCTGCAACACTTACGAATAACAGTAACAACACTAACGGACCCCTTGGACATATTTCCACGTGCTTACCTCTAAATCATATCCTGGATAAATATTTTACGTGATCGCTCACATGATATTCTGAATGTGACCGAATGTGACTAAATTCCTAATGGGACGATAATGACGGAATTATATACCATAGCGTATCTGAGACCTGAAGATAATACCGATTATTTGTACTGGATACCGAGAGAAATTAAACTCACCTGTATGCTAACTAGCGCTGCGTAATCCTTAGTAGTGCTATTAAATGACAATACATTCAAGGTAAATTAACAACTACCTTATTTTAACTTGCCCGTAACCAATTAACATAATATTACACGATAGAACAAGAATGCAAGTTGTGTATTGAGATTGCATAATAAGCTTATAGCTGTCAATAAGACAACGCTAATGAGATCTAACGCACCATCCTTAAAATTTTTGCGCAAATCAAATACTAACAGCAACAAGCACAGCAACTTCGAACATAAGCCTTAAAACTAACACAATTAAATACTTTGTTCATACGTAATAATCGAATGGGCTGTATGATTTCGTATATGTATACAATCAAACTATTTTTCATTGATTAAAAATTCACTCGTTTATTTTCCTTATTCTTTCATAGTTGTCTGTCCTATAGTAACGAGTAATTGTGCGATGCATTCAATGAATAAAGGGAACCTGTTTGCTAATTACAGAAAAGCACACTGCGAATGATTATTTACAGCACGCGTCATAAATTTGTTCTGATTACTTCCGTAAGATTGAATATATATCAACTAAAGATTAGAAGCACGATCACAAAGTTGTTGAGCAATCGTATTGCCAGATATAGCCATCACCTACATCCACCCAATTATTTAATATGTAGCTTCCGACTGCGACGAAAACCTCAAACGCAACATTTTATTGTTGTTACTTTATTTATTTATTTTTTGCAGCCAGAGAAATATCCGGTTTACCTCCTAACGTCCGTGATACGCTAGGTCGCATTTGATGTAAATTGTCAGTAAGAGTCATAGAGACTCCCAAAATTTCTAGTATGGATAGTAATATTAAAAGACATAGAAGGGAATGCTCAGTACTCTTTTACTATTCTTATTGTTCATTTTAACATGATATCAGCACTGGCGCTGCAATCAGCTTACTTGAGGGCATGTTTTACAACTGTATAGAGTTTGGACTGTTTGGTAAACCGATTTTTCTCACGTTTTTCGAGGAATATTTCAACTTCGATGCTCGTTTTCTGAGCTTATTTCGCAGTTCGATTGTTTATTGTGCATAAATTGCCAATTATGTGATAGCTAAAAATGTTTCCGTCTAAGACACCAACATTGTTTTTGTTGCGTATGTAATGTTTTTTTTTTTTTTTTTTTGAAGCACGTCTTTTGAAATTTGAGCTGTATGTAATCATCTCTTGCTGTTTTGCTCATGTGACACGACAATACGAGAACAAAAAAGTTATCGGAGGATAAAAAAGTTATCTAGCTTCAAATGAGATTGATCACATTTGTAACAAAAAAAGGGAACGCTTTCCATATAACTTGGCGTGAGTTCGTAAGCCATATACATGCCTCTCTTCGCAACTTATTCCATATGTGCACTTTTGGTGAACTGCTTAATTGAACGCATCACTTATGTGTTTCTATGACATTTTTATGGTGGTCGTCATTCGTTGAAAGATTTGCAATCTTAGACTAAAACATAGTTCTAACACAGGCCATTCGCTATGTTTTGCTAGTCCAAAAGACAAACGTTGAATATGTAACTATTTGCGTATATTCCATGCGCGGATGCCAGAAAAGTAGTTGAACGCTTCAAAAGTTAACAACAACAACGACAGCAATAGAGTGCTTGTCTAGTCATTTCAGAAGCAAAGAAGCATCACGGGAGGGGTGTTAGACAGGCGCGGAGGTTAAACAGAAAAAAAAAAAAGTAAAGCAATAGCAGCACGAAGATCACACGTTAAGCATTCGTCAGAGGCTCGGAACGTAACTTTGTCGTTCACCTGAAACAACGCTGTTTACGAGGTCAGAAAAGTATTGACCATTCTTTTACTCGAAAACAAAGTGATGCTGATATTAGTAAAATATTACGCAGATGAATCGTCAAATGTAATTGCCAAAAACTAATTAAATTTCTTTTTTATGTAACAGTAAGCCTGCATCAATGTATACATTTTCTTTTTGGACCCAGGACTAGCCATTAGCTACGGGTTTAAGCAGTATGATGATCTTTTGTGTTGTATGATCCAGCAAATAAAAAAATAAAATAAATAAAAAAACTAACAGCAAGGATCAGGTTCGACTGGAAATGTTTGCGACACGATGAAAAACACCGATTTTGAAGAGACATAAACACTTCAACTCGACGCACCACGAATAAGCACCCCACAGAATTATTTAGTAGGCAATCGTCGTTTGCTTTTTTTTTCTGCTTTTCCGCAAACTCACGTTTGAAATCATGCCTCTCACGTCGGCGAGGTGCGAATTTGTCCATCTGTCGCCTAGGTACGCAAGCACTCGCATACAAAGCGCCCGTAAAAAGCCCATGCCACCTCGTCGTCATCGGCACCACAGGGCTCTCCTGGATCAACGAACTATCGCCGCATAGTTCACTCCACTGCAGTTCAAGGACGAAACTTGCGTCGTGTTGTCACCGAACCTGTTTTCAGGCAGCGCCTATAGAATGCGCGAAACAGGGGGAAAAGAAAGAAAGAAAAAAAGCAAGAAAGCAAGCAAAGGCATTAATTTTTATCGCCTGCGGAAAAAGCACCGAGCACAGCGGCATTCCTGACCACCAAAACGACGTAAACGAAATAGTATTAAAATAAAAAAGCGGACTTGGAAATATCCGTTCACGCTAATTAACGCCACGTCATCATCAAGATGTGTGGTTATAACGTCGAGTGTGTTTTGATGAAAGCAGGTTACTGTTAAGTGAAATCAAATCCTCTTAAGTGGTAGCTAACTGGCACGTTAATTTTATACTCCCACTAACCAAATGACCATTTCATTTTACTTTTTTTTGCACATACTGAATCAGGTGCATGCTAACAAAGTGATTCAGATCTGAAGACAGGTTTGATTGATATGTGGGGTTCAACGTCCCAAAACCACTATATGATTATGAGAGACGCCGTAGTGGAGGGCTCCGGAAATTTATACCACCTGGGGTTCTTTAACGTGCACCCAAATCTGAGCACACGGGCCTAAAACATTTCCGCCTCCATCGGAAATGCAGCCGCCGCAGCCGGGATTCGAACCCGCGCCCTGCGGGTCAGCAGCCGAGTACCTTAGCCACTAGACCACCGCGGCGGGGCTGAAGACAGGTTTATCATCTCCCAGAGTGAAGCACGCTCTGAAGCAATTCAATATATATATTTTTTATATGATCTCGCACAACACTATTTATCACAGCCGCAGCCTTGGTATGGAAAGTGAAAGAGAAACTGGCAGTCCTTCGGTGTCCACTGATCTTCACACAAGTTTTCAATAAATGTTATCTTTTGTATTATTATCATATTCGCCAAAACTATCCGACTGGAATTCGTTCAGTTTTCCTGAAGACGGATTTTAGTGATCTTTAGCGAGTTATCGAGTCATGCTTTCGAATGCGGGCAACCTTGCGCTTGTGACGTCATACCTGCGTCACCACCTCCAAGACGTGATGATCAAGTGGAAATATCGACTATCCAGAGCTGAAAGCTTCGCTGAAATTGCCGCTGTCAAGTTCCGAAGACAGCCCGATCATGACTTCCCCGGATGATATCACACACCTTTTCTTTTTCTGGCGCCACACTATGCGTGCAGTCGAACCCGCTTATATCAAAACTACCTAAAATAACAGTAAAAAGTATGATATGTCGTATAAATTGATACAAAGCTGCTAAAAAATTTATTGTATATTTAATGAAAATTTTCATGGATGTGTTGGCTTCACAACTATGCTTTGCGTCAATGCAAGGAAGGCGGCTAACAACAACAAAAAAAAATCTTTTTTTATTTTTTCCTTTTCCCGGTGTTATTTGCGGAGAATAATTGTCGAGGTATAACGCCGCAAAACCACGATGCAATTATTAAAGGCGCCGTATTAGAAGAACTAGAAAATTTTGGCCATCTTGTGTTCTTCAGCGAGCCGTAACATCGCACAGCACAAGCACCCGGGACTCAATAGAATTCCACCTCTATCAAAGTGACGACGGTCAAATTAGCGAGCTGCAGGTCTGTAGCTGAACCCCGTCATGGCTACACGACGACCACGGACGGGTTAGTTGTAGAGACGGCGTTTTAATAAAGGAACCGTATGAACGCAGCAATTAACACTTGACCTTCAGTCCGCAGCGGCTGCGAACCAAAGTGTCTAAGGCGGCGGTCAGACCTGCGACAAAGCAGGTGGTGCTAAAAAATTCTGGACCCGGGTTGGTAGCTATTGTAATCTGAGCTTGGCTACGTTTAACGCTAGAACGCTATCTAGTGAGGCTAGTCTAGCTGTGCGATTCGATGAATTAGTGTGTCAAATGGGACGTAATAGGGCTCGGTAAAGCTAGGAGGACACATGAGGCTTATACAGCGCTGAAAAACGGACGCGCTCTATGCTACCATGAATTAGTTGACAGAATAGAATTAGGTGTGGGGTTTCTTATACACAAGAATATCGCTGGCCACATAGAGAAATACTATAGCATCTGCGATAGGGTGGCAAGTGTCATAATTAAGTTTCACAAAAGGTACAAGATGAAAGTGGTTTGAACCTACGCGCCTACATCAAGCCATCATGCTACCTTGGTTGAACAAATCTACGAAGATGTAGAGTCAGTAATAATTAAGTAAAGACAGAGTATACTGTAATAATGGGCGACTTTAATGTCAAAGTATAGCAAGATACGGACTGGAGACCATGCAGTGGGGGGGGGGGGGGAATATAGCAGCGGCTCTATATATGCCAGATAGTAGTTATTACAAGAGTTCGCGAGCTCTAATAATTTACGTATCTTGAATACGTTCTACAAAAAAAAAAACGGCTGACCCTAGGTGGACATGGCGAAGTCCTAATGGCGAAACTAAAAAGGAAATAGACTTCATTCTATTTGCACATCCAGGCATCGCACAGGATGCAGAAGTAGTTCACGAGATCCGATGTAGTGACCATGCAACGGTAAGAGCTCGAATTCACCTAGATTTAAAGAAAGCAAAGGAATAAACAGATACACAAGGAGCAAACTAATAAGCTAGTGGTGGATGGGAAAGTACAGGAGTTCAGAGTTTTGCTTCATATTAGGTTTGCGGCTCTAAACGAGGCGACCGACGTTAGCGTTGACACAATGAGCGATAATTCTACCAGTGACATCAAAGAGTAAGCAATGGCAGTCGGAGGTAGAGTCACTATACCAGACACTGGCAAACTATCTCAGGAGACGAAAAATCTCAGATAGACGACAAACCATCGAAGCCTGAAATGCAACCGGCAAAATACAGCTAGCGGAGCGTTCGAAGTTAATCAATATGCGTAAGTTGGCCGACATCAGATATAACATGGAAAGAATTGAGCAGGCTGTAAAAGGTGACATAAGCCTAAAAGCTGCAAAGGCAGACTTGTGCATAGCCAGAACTCGGATGTATGCGTTGAGAAACAAGGAAAGCAATGTCATAACCAATATAGATAGGATAGTCGAGATGGCAGAGGAGTTCTACAGAGAGCTGTACAGAAGTCAAAAGAACCAGGATTATATCATGAGAAACAATATTAGTCCAGAGAAATTCGACATCCTACCAGTAACGACAGGGGTAGTAATGAAAGCGCAAGAAGTAATGCAAACAAGCAAAGCCGCAGGTGAGTATAAGGTATCAACGGACCTGCTGAAAGATGGTGCAGAAATTGTGTTATATTGGCCACCTTATATTAGAACTGCATGTATTTTGAAGGGAAGGGTACCAGAATCTTGGAAGAACGCCAAAGTCCTCATAATCTATACATGAAAGGAGACTTCAAGGACTTCAAAAATTACAGCCCGATCAGCTTACTGTCCGTTCTCTACCAAGAGTACACAAAAATAATAGATAATAGAATTGAAGCAGCATTAGAGTTCAATCAACCAAAGGATCAAGCAGGATTTTATTCAGGCTACTACACAATAGGCCATCGTGATACTGTCGATCAGGTGATAAGAAATCCGCGGAACACAACCAACTCCTATATACATATATATAGCCTTTATAGATTACGAGAAGGCATTTGACATATTTAAGACATCAGCAGTGATGCAGGCACTATGAAATCAGGGCATCGACAAAACCTATATAAACATACTAGAAGAAATATACAGCGAATCCCCAGCCACCATAGTTCTCCATAAAGAAAGCGACAGAACCCAATAAAGAAGGGTGCAAGGCAGGGAGGCACGATCTTTCCACCGCGCATTTAGAGGATGTTTCAGAGCCCTGGATTGGGAATAGTTAGGGATAAGAGTTAATAGGGAGTATCTAAGTAACCTGCGATTCACGGATGACAATGCTTTGATGAGTGACGCGGGGCACGAATTAAAGCTCATGATTACTGAACTAGACAAGGAGAGCGAAGGAATATGTCTGAAAACTATTATGCATAAAACCAAAGTAATGTGCACCAGTCTCGGTAAGAAACAGCGCTTTGCGAGAGGTGGAGAGACGCTGGATGTCGTAAATGAATGAGTTATTAGACCCAATTGTCATGTTAATATGAAGAAACAAAAGTGCGTGAAAGAATAGTTATATATATATATATATATATATATATATATATATATATATATATATATATATATATATATATATATATATATATATATATATATATATATATATATATACTACATAATAAAAACAACAAAAAATACACCGGAACCAGGCGTTGGTGGCTATATAACGGGATTTACAGCACACTCCTTCAGACTTCGGATAAAAATAAATGGAAAAAGATGTTTTTAGCTGTATGGTTTTCGGAATTTAAGAACTCAAATTTTGCACCTCTAGCAACTGCTCAAATGCTGAGGCATGACCATTCGCGACGAATTAAGCACTACTAAAATCAATAGGTGAGCGAATGCACGATCAACAAGAGATTTAACAATATAAAAAAATAAAACACGACAAACACACCAAAATATATCGGAAATCAAGCAGTTACGCGAGTGGAGATTCAATGTAGTTTGGTACCCATGAGAAACATTTAGGTGCCAAACAGCCTTGTATAAGGTCTGTATATCCTAGATTTTGTACCTTGTTTTCGGAAATAATAAAACTTGAAACTTGAAATACGTCTTACTGGGAGATCTTTTTATACATAGTACCTATACGACGCCAATAATATGTACTCCATCTCATGGCTTTTTTTTATACAGAGTTCATCGTATACGGAAACAAATGATGTCCTACTAAAGCTTTAGCACCACATTTTTTTTTTCTGTAAACATCCGTCAAACTAAATTAAAGATATAGAAGCCAAGAGAAGCAGGTGTCTGAAGTTGTTCCGGCTGGCGACAATGGGGGCCACATAAAGTGATAAAGAAGGGAGTCCAAGAGAACTATACGATGCACGGGCCAAGTGTCAGCGGCGCGGAGGCATGCGTGCGGCTGCCGGGGTTGCGAAAAGTGCCGATGCACGCCTCGCTCATAAAGATAGACGGTCGGGTCGTAAAAGCAGCACTTTATACAGGCGCGAAATAACCTTCGATAACGTACGAGCGCCCTTTCTCACATATGCCAAGCACGCTTGAATACGGAAACCAGGAAGCTCAAAATAAGGAGAAATCAAACGCAGAAAAGTGGAGGAACGCTTATGTTAAAGAAAGTTGCGCGGAGAGGTTCTTTCGAGGCAGATAAATGGTTCGCGCGTGGGGAAAAAAAGAAAAGAAAGAGTTGACCCCACTGGCGCCTTTCCATTAGCGACCGCGAATGTCACTGCCAAAATGGCGACGTGACAGAGGTGTCTCTGCACGCGGTTCATGTCGCTTCAATCATATGTATTTAGTAATTTCAAGGCGTGCAGCTTAAGGCACTGTCATCTCGTTTTGTGGTTGAAAAATACGAATGAGGCAGCACAGGCAGCTATGGTGCAGCCAAGAACGAGCACAACTATGAACAGTCAATTCATGGTCACACAGTTTGAGATTAAAGCTGAATCATCAGCAATTAAACAGGAAAGGTAGAAACGAGAAATGTAAAAATGTCGAGAAAGGTTTAAAAAAAATAACCCAAGCAATGTCTCCTCTTATTACGTAAACTTCTCCTGGTGTATCACCCTCGGCAACTGGATTGGAAAGGAGACAGGTACCCGATAGCGATAGGAGTTTGATTGAAATAAGAAGCTTTTAGGTTTTTTTTGTTGTACGATAATGCTTGAGAAGTGCCGAGGGGCTATTTCAGCTAATAATAATGGCTCATATGCGGCGAAGTCTGCGAATACAATAAAACACACTTGGCGTGATGTTTTCAGGGAATTGCAGCGTCTCTGTAACCTCACGTACGTTCCCTCTGTATTTGCTGCGGATTATCGCATTTCCGTCCCGCCATCTGGACACTCACGTTGATAGCCATTGAGGTTACATAAAACACACTTCAAACATAGTTTTGAAATAATATTTGTGTGAAAGGGACGCTAGAGTAATCCTAAATTGTTAATAGCGGTTGTAGTTAGCGATAACTTTGTGATCTAAGGCTTGTGCATGGCTGTTTCTGTGAAGTCAGTGCAAGCCATTCGTACATATCTCCCTCTTACGTCGAAATAGACCATTTGTCTTACGCACTTCTGCAGCTTCACTTTCATTGTAAACTAAAACGATAGTGATAACTAAAGGCGAAGTTAATATGACACGAAGGTGTAAGAGTTCTTTAACCATTCTCGGCGGCAAGAAATATATACCAGACTGCATATTCTCGAGTCAAATCGGATGATTTTAGCCACCGATCAACGGTTTCGCAGCCAGCGCCATCTCAACGACAGCGCTGGAGTTGCGCGAGAAAGCAAAAACGATCAAAACGGAGCGACCGCCCCGAAAAGGAGGGGCGTTAGAGAGCGAAGCGCACTGGCACCATCTAGTGCATCGAAGGTAAACTGTAACGACGCGGCTCCCTGCTGCCATCTCGTGGAAACTAGCTAAATGTGAATAAACGATGACGCTGTCCTCTAGCGGAGAAAACTGCAAGTGGAGCGCAGTTTCGGTTCCGGTTTCGCTTTCACGGCTGTGCTTGAATAAATTTTAGCAGTCTAGTTTTTTTTTCTCCTCTTTTTTATTCTCGTTTTTTGCGCCATAATTCAGCACAACGTGGGAAAAGTAAGATTTCCTCATTCAAATATTCTTCGCAAAAGGTGTATCTGCTCTGAGAGGAAGCTAATCAGAGCTGTTGAAGGTATTACGCTACATAAAGTAAATAGTATCAATTACTTAAAAGTTTAGTTCGGCTTTACTGAGGCCTAACTCATTAAATTACAGGAGCGCTTAAATGGTGAGATAAAAAACATTGGGGGACATTTAAGCTTGGTTAAGGTTGAACGCGATAGGGATATTCGGTTCCTAGTGCATACTCTAAAAACTTAGTTCATGAAACACTTAGTGCATGTACAATTAATGTTTGTGCCCATCTGAAGATGCCTTGTGTCAAAGTAAAGAGAACTGTAACGGGAAAACACCGTAATGGTCCATTTCCTCATGAGGTGAAATGTGTTCGCATAATATACTCCCTTGGTAAAAATACTCTTGAGCGTGCGCCCGTAGGAGTTACCATGACGTTGGATCAGACGTCAAGCGGGAAACTGATGTGGAACACCCATTTAAACTTGTTTGACTGAATCACTGGCGATTAGGAACTTTATTGCGAAGTTTTAGGAGAAACAACTTTTTTTTCCTGCAGGATTTGACAAACATTAATTCAACAACACCTTGACATTATTTGATTTAGCGAAAAAACAAAACTGCTAAAGGTCAATGCATATTTTTTTTTTTCAAAGCACTGACAAGTAAGTAGAAGACGTAGTGCGTGCAGTTCCTACTTCCTCTCTGAAAAGGAAAAAGTGTGAATATTCCGTAGAAGCTATCGCCTGACATTCTGTGTATCTTTTTGATCATTGTCATTTAATTCACACGCGTCTACACATGCGTTCGGTCTATTTTATTACTCAACTTATGCACAAAATCCGACAAAAACACGAGAAAAAGTAAATAAAAAAGATAAGAGAGCTGCACGCATGGAGTTGAGCATGCGTGGAGTTGTGAACCGGTCGCTTCAAGGGCAGCCCGTAAATTAGCAGCAGCTGCGGTGGCGTCGACGTGCGCGACCAAGTCAGCCTCTTTTATGCTATCCAGTTTCTTATGACGAAAGCTCGTGCTAAGGCTTACAAAATGCGCGAGTCAGAGCACTTGCTACATCTGTAAGTAGCGAGCTTCCGCCTCGGTGTAGCCACTACAGGTCCTTCAGCCGTGGAGACATTTGTTCATTTCGTTCTTGTTTTTTTTTTTTTGTTGTACATATATTACGCGGTGTTTTACATGATTATTCGTATTGCCCCAGACACGGTGAGTTAAAACAATTTCAAATAAAAGGCACACATTCTGCATACTCGTGTTAAACGACTTTGGAAAACAGAATCTGTTGAGATGATGAATGGCATGGCAAATCAAATCACACGATAGAACAAAATTAAAAAAAAACATTATTTGTACTTGAAAGAGACGTGTAGAGTGTCAGTTCGTGCTCAGTGAATAGCAAGTTCGTCTCAGCCTTAATTTTTGTTCCTAAATCTGTTCAAAGCGACGTGATAGAGATGTTAAGTTGTCATAAATTAAAATGTGGTGTGTCGATTGGGAGAACTGCGTGAACAAGTTAGAAGCATAAATGGCCCTATAAGCATCTTTTATTTCGAAAGAAACTTCGAGAACTGTTATATTGCAGGGACCTGCGAGAACGGCGTGACCTTGTTGCAAGCTTAGTAACGCTACAAGCATCACTTATTTTGCAAAAAACTTCGAGAACTGTAATAATGCAAGGACATCTCGATACCACCTGGCTCATAAATGTTCAGCGCCGTAACAATACAGCGAAACTGACAAACTCTTTCAGGTGTCACATGCTGTTAGAAATAAGCACAATTCAGCTCATATGATTCAAAGGAGCATAAGGAGTTTGACTAGTCAGCAATGGTTGAAGGAAAGAGAGGCAGAGTTAGAAAATTAGAGAAAGCAATGCAAAAACAAACATTTTAAGAAGCTCGTGCCGTCAATTAGCTACCCTGCAATAAAAAAAGAAGCATAAAACCGTATGACTTAATAATTTTGTAACAAAACGTTTTCCAAATGCAAGTTAACGAGAAAAAAAGTTCGAGTACCGTTTTAAAGACAATATATAAAAGCGGGTGCATATAATATCTTTATTCGCCCTATTTGATCAACAAAAAATAAAGCTCCCACTGAGGGGTGCTACGCAATATTGAATACACTAATTTTAATGTACAGAATGTAAGATACAACAAGACCCAGATTGTGTATAAGTTCAGTTTCACGAGAAATTCCTAGAGGGATACTCAAATGGGAATATTTTTCGTGAACCGCGTGCTATGAAGAGTGAATGTTGATGAAAAGAGTGATACACTCCAGAAAACTTCCTAGAATAACATACAGCACGAGGTGACAGATAGAAGCTTAAAAACTATTAAAACGTCATGTCATTTTTTTTTTCACCAAATTCGAATGCGCAATGTATTTGATGCGCTTGTTGAGTCTCATTATCGTGTCATTTGAAATTTAAAAACAAAAGTGTTTGAACCATGATACGTAAAAAAAAATTGTGCTGTATAGTCGTGCTCACTATGCAATCTTCTTTTTTTTTATATCTCTACACTTACTTGATGCTCGTCTTTTTTTTTTCTAGCGCGTTTTCTTTTTCGTTTTGTATAGTATATTGTGGGTATTTACCCTGCCAGTGAGTTAGTCAAAAACAATGCATTTTAGAGACAGTAACTGTATGTACAATCTCTAGAATGGCGCATTTTGCACCGACCAAGTTCCAATAACATGGTCAAAATGAGCTGTTCCTTATAAGTGTGGCAGCTTGGGCTAGTTGGTATGGCATGACGGTAGTTATAGCGCGAGAACAAAACGACGACACAAAGGCAAGGGACACGAAAGACACGAGCGCTAACTTCCAACAGTTAGCGCTCGTGTCTTTCGTGTCCCTTGTCTCTGTGTCGTCGTTTTGTTCTCGCGCTATAACTACCGTCTGTTCCTTACTAGCCTACATCATAGCAAATTCACGATGTACATCTGAACAGATTTTGCTACGCAGTGACGAATATGCAGACCAATCTGCGGGAGCCTACTAAAGACATGGAAGTAAGCAAATGATGTGCGAGTCTGTTGTGCACTGAAAGCGCAGCACTGACACATGTCAACGATGGAACTGCATGTGAACTCGAATTAGGTACATCATAGCAGAAAATAATTTTCTCAAGGCAAAAATCTGAATTTCGTCGTTGAAAAGCTCAAAGCCCAGACGTCAACGACTTGAAGCTCATTAGACAGAAACTTATCATTCGTATCTAATTTTATCTCTGCATCGAATATATCAAAGATGTAGGTACGTATTGCTCAACCAAGACAAGAGGAAAGGGAGAAATGAAAAACACTAAAAGAAAATTAAGAAAACACATCGACAGAAAAGACACCGTTCGTGCCTGCCTTAATCCCATTACAGCGCACGCTAATTTGCTCTAATCTCATTAGTAAAACGCGCCGAAACTCGCCTTCTCGGTCGCATTGCAACCAGGTCTCTCCGTGCTGAAGTAATCGACCATACCATCCGCATTAGTACACTTACGACGCACATCCTGAAGCAATAGGCACCAAATAGCTACTCGAATGCTGCCATTCCAGGCAAGCGCGTTCTCATTACATATATGCCACAGCGTACGCTTCCGTCGCGTACACGCAACGTATTCCATGCCATTCGTGGGTGGCTTCGAAATTGGCCCCGCAAGAAGAACAATGGCGGAACGCCGCACTTGCAAAACAGCGCTTATCGGCGCCGACTCATCTGCAATAAATGTTCGGGTATACAATTACTGCGCAGCGGCACGGCCGTGCTTAGAATGACTCGCGAGGCGCTTCGCTGAACCCGTCTTTGCGTGTGTGTGTGTGTGTGCGCGTAAAAATACAAGTAGAAGTGGGAGAGGAAAGAGTCCGTTATCAAGAGGGCCGTGTATACATATCTCCTACAGCGTGGAGCGTGACCCGAATACTGCTCGTTAATTTCGTAACGGTACACAAAAGCTCGTTCCGTCCCAGACTCAACACAGACTGTCGCTTTCCCCGCCCCTTTGGTTGCGTCCTGCATTCGATGGCGTTGACGGCCCACCGAATTCACCTGCGCTATACTTTTATATGCCACTATATACAGTGCAGACTCCTATTGCGCGAGATCTGATAGTGCTTTTCGCTCGTTTCGAGCACCGTGACCTACGGAAGAAGCACGTCGCGCCGGTAATACGAGAAGTAGCAAATTGTATTACCTGGGCGTTGGTAACTGGGAGAGAGGAACACGATACCGGAGGTATAGAGGAATGCGTGTAGTATTGGCGGAGCCGGTGTCTTAACGACACTACACTGCTACCGGATCCATTACACTCTGCGAAACATCGCGCAGGGGCCAACGTACGAAGCGCGTCCGATAGCAACCATGGAGGCTCCAAATAGCGGGCACGAATCAGAGACCGATAGTGAAAGGACCACAGGGGAACAAGCTTAGCCCAAGGTTGTCTTAATTGGTGGGTAAAAAATACTGTAAAATTGTGGATAAAAGCATGCATGACATGGTAAATGCGAATAATTTAAACCAACCTGCGCGTTCTGACAAAGAACCTAAATGAGGTATACTTGAAAAATTTGTAGATGATGACACAGACTACAGAAATTAATAAATTTAGGGGGCATACTACCCATTCCAATGTCACCCGTTATAGGTATACGGTAGGACAGCACAATACAGGAAATAAACGGGTCGGAAATAAGTAATATGGCTCCTAAAGAATAAGAAAAAAATCATGACGCAAAACGACACAGAAACAGACGGGTACACAGCACTGACACAATCGACCAGCAGGCAGGCAAATCAAGAACCAGGCACGCAGACGAGCGTCTACAGGACGTGCATGTGCTTGGGAATCGTCCAGAGTAGCCTCAGCGCGCGCAAGTGCACTGCGTTGTGTCCAATATATATTTTGAGCAGTACTACAGCCTTTCGATAACATTTCTCCGTTGTTATACGTATTAATTAGACCAAGGTGAAGTTGAAAACTTCATGTGGGAAGATTCACTCGGGAGACATTTCATGCACCGTGCTTTGCTAACGACAATACAGCTTTAGAAGCAAAGCTACTCCTGGTATTGATGACCACCGTAATTAGATTTCTTAACGAGCGTTTACTAAAGAAAAATGTACTAAAGTGCTGAATGTGGTACAGAAAAATGTGTTCTTACCGTGAGAAATGATATTCGGCTAAAAGACAAAAGAAGATGCAACGAAGATGTTATATTACGGGCTATAATATGCTAATCAAAGTGGACGATTGGGCCAGTTGGTAATTCATGTTCGCTGCGCGGTGTATTCTACCGCGCAGTAAACATCGATTACCAAAGTCCATTATTATAGAACCAGCAGACGCGAGGCGAACATTATCAGAAAGTATAAATAACAAAGTGGAATTAAGATACCAAATCACGAAACGCAACAATGCATCGATTCTCTGTAGCACACCGTTGTTTGATTCAAATTGGGGAAGCGGAAAATAGAGCTCACAAAAGTCGAAACTACTAAAATTCAAAAGTAGATTCTGTGGCTTAATGTCCACGAGTCAGACGATGGCCAACTAGCAAGAAAAAAGTGTGACTCAGTACTCGTGATCATGAAATTATGAGAAGCGGGCAACCTATCACCAAGTAGATAAAATCCTCCCCAAGCATGTAAAGGATATGTCGCGAAATGTCGCAATGGAAACTGCTTGAGCGATTTGAATTTTTTCCGCCATAAGCCACCCACTATTTCCACGCAACTGAACGAGGGCTTTAGCGAATCTATACGCTCTTCCTGCACACTCATAACGCTACGTAAGCTCAACATCAAATAAATCAGATGATAATCTGAAGTAATTGGCTCACCTTCAGTATCTGTTCATTGCTGCGCGCCGTCACAGGGAGTCCCTGCTACATCGTGTTCACCTTGCTGCATGATAACCTATCCACATTTGCCACCATTCACAATTGTCCATTTCACTGTATTAGGTTCAAATCGCACAAAAACCCACCCGAACTAAGCTTTGCAATGTTCCACTTCCAAGAGTATCTCACGTAATGGCACACATCGGCTTCATTGCTGCCGCTGGTGCTGCTCCCAACGACAATTTTTTTAGCACAAGAAAAAAAAAACATTAAAAAGAGAGACAGCTGCGCATTCGTTACACTTTCTGAGAAGCGCACATGCTTGGAACATGTTTGCTTTGGGACGGTTTGGGACAGAAAGCTCCTCGTGCTTGTTGTAGTACAAGGCTGTTCATCCAATGGCAACAAGGTAGCATTGTGTCGCGTTTTCCCTCACCTTGCCATAAAGCATTCGTGGCACGAAGGCAGTTTCGTACAGCCGTTCGCGCTGTCCCTGAGTAGCTGTCGCCTTGGGCTATCGCCCTTTTAGTATATTCTGGACACACTGGCTCCCGGGACAAACGGCATGCCTCTTCTATATCGTAAACGCTAGAGGGAGTAGTTTTTTAAACAGATAAGCGGTATTCTTGGACTAGCAAACAGCGCATGCTCGCTGTAAAAAGTAGCGCTAGTTGCTGTGGACAAATGCAAACATGTGATCAACGCATTTGATTAAAAAAGCTTTTATTTTTCCCATATCAGCATACCAACGTGAAATCGAAGGAAACCCGTTCAAAATTTACACAGCTCTTAGCAACTAATAATATCATTAGGTACTTTCTCTGGACCTTCTCACCACGTCACCGGCTTCCGTATAATAAAAGTCACTGGGGCTGTAGGTCGCAGTTCAAAACCGCGATATGATCTTTTGACATGCTGTATAGGAGGAGAATGAGACCTAAATTTGACAACTCGGCGTTTCTTACGTGCACCTAAATCTATGTATACTGGTGTTGTTGCATTTCCACTTTTTTTTTCAATGTTACCACTTCGGCCAGGAATTGAACTTGCGTAATCTATTATATAGCAGCACGATGCGTGGGATTTCGAATGATCCAGCTGGTGTATTCGTGAACTATAGTGAAGTGGCTTGAAATACCGCCAGTTGACACGTGTGTGCGCAACCCCATATAGGAATAGGAGCGATGGAGCAATGGTGTAAGCATGTCACATTAGAAAATTCTTAATCATATGTCGTAATCAACGACATAAAAAAACCTTGACATAAGGCCATTGAAGTAAGAGGGCTACGAAAATCAATGGCGTGTTTCTGAGCCTGCGCGTCGCTATATATACGCCGCTATAGGAAGACCTAATTGACCTAATTGTTTCTCATGTTCGGTATTGATGACAATGAAAGCTTTTTCCATAGATTTAGAGAGAGAGAGAAATAGGTTCATTTACAGAAAGGCAGAGAGGTCGGCCTGAGCGATAGCTTGCTCTAGCCTGCTACTCTATACTGGGGGAAGGGAAAGGGGAAAATAAATCCACAGATTTAAAAGAATGTCGCTCCTGTCGCATCAAGATTTAAAAGAATGTCACTCCTGTCGCATCGAGTATACTTTTTCTATTAAAAGACTATGTAAAGAAGCATGCCGCTTAATTATGTCACTGTGCTGAAGTCACTATCATGGAAATCAAGAATGTCGTATCTTTTGAAAGAAGAACGTAAGTTGTGTGCCACTTTGAGTGAACGACATAGTATGTTGGAAAAAGATCGAAGACGAAGAAGACGGTGATTAGTTGTGGCATTGGAATCATGCTATAGACAGCAGCAACCCATGGAGTCGGGCTGTGGTTTATTGTAAATAAACCTCTTTTGCTTCTCAACGGGAGGCTTGATTTTCTTCGAAGTATGGCGAGATAGACCAAGAGAACCAAGTTAACGGTTTCGAAGGGTCAACACTTCAACCAGGATGCTTCAATTGTAACCGTTCTCGATCTCAAATTCGTACTGCATGTGGCTGGCAAGTAGAGAAACAGAAAAGGAAAATCACATATTGCTTAAATGTCCATAGACGGGTTAAGATGCAAATGTGGACGAAGTGTTTCTTTTCAGAAGTACACGTGGTAAATTGCCTTCAGGGTTCTTGAAATTTGTCTCATCATACGTCATGTGATACGTCAAGCACGTGTTGAGAGTTGAAGTTCAAGTACATTCGTCGTTATCGGATGCACAAGTACGAACTTATATAGTTAATGCATTCAGCCCCAGCAGATCCCAAATTGTGAAACTGTCAGGGATACATCCTATCATTTATGGATTACATAAATGGTTTGTAACCGCATCAAGAGCTCAAAGCGCACATAAAAAAGAAAATGTATTGAATGCAGAGCAGGTTATAAAAAAAACGATGCATGTATCAGACCGAGACTACACATTACAAAACGCACATAAGGAGGGATATAGACTAATGAAGTGATGATCAAAATAAAAGTATTACAAATGAAGAAAAAGATCGTGTAACAGGATTTTTCATGTCATTTCTCATAATTTCTCATGTTATGTTTAAAAGACTGCATAGAACTATAGGAGTTCCCATAAAAAGGGATGTGATGCCGAAGTTGAACTCCATAAAAGCGAGCTGTAAATCTGCCATATGCGATCTGATTTTAGGGTAAATAAGGTGGTGATGCTCCGAAAACCTGATGTTACTCTCGTGTACGAAGACATGGAAAGGAATGCTGACTAATGTCATTCTTTCACGATTAATGAGACAGCACGTAATGAATCACATTTTATGATAAAACAAGTGTAGCATGGGTAGAGATGCGAAGGTGCTCATAGATATGCAGACTAGCAACGGACTGAGCTAAATGTTAATAATTTAACTCCTGGTTTTCTAGAGCGATGGATAATAAAGTAAACATACGTATTCAGCACTATTATTGATCCTGGCACAAGGAACGCCGGATGATATAAGAGCGAACTACAATAAATAATTACTTTTTCTACTGTTCTTAATGAAGCGATTGCACACAATAATCTGAAAAGCGTGTGACAGTCATGTCTAATCCTTGATAATGAAGAGCCCATACAACAGGTAAATTTTTTTCTTCGCAGTACAAATTCTTTACTCGCAGTATACAGTATTTCCGTATAGGGTGCTGCCTTCGATTCGCTTTAGGTAATTAGGCCATATAGAATTTATCTGCACATCAAGCCTCCTTAAAACGATTCGTAGAAGTTGTACCATGCGCGTTATCTGTTCACGATTACTGTTCTCACCTTCCGTCATGGTAAAAAATCTAACTAATAAAATTGCAGCAAAAATTCAAAAGCAAGAAAATCTGTCAGCTGTCTCTATCAGCAGGTTTCCAAGGAATCTCTTCGTTGCACAGACAGCTCACCATCGCAAAAACGTATCCAGGGGGTGGCACAACAGTAATATTTCCCCCGAAATATTCATTTGCGATGGCATAGACAGAAAAAAAAAGGACAATTTCGAAGGGGTGCCCTCTTCCTTCCTCAAAAAAAAAAAAAAAAATTCTGGCTACTTTCCCGCCCCATTAGACTTATATCAGCAGTGTTCTTAAGTTCAACTCAAAGCGATTCACAATTTTATGGTCAATGGAGTCAGCACAAATTAACTCGCACTTATGAGATTCCTATGAGCCGAGCTCGCGGCGAAATCAAATCACGATAATGTTTCTATTCAATGCATAAACATATATAGTGTATGATGATTTCATCTATCCAGACTGTTGTGGACTATTTAACTTAGCCTACGAGTACTATGTACAGCATCTAATTAGCACATGTTACCTCTGTATGGCGTGGTACAAATAATGCCGAGTTATTCTTCTTGCGGTCGTACGTTTTAATTTACCATGCGTAATGATTCTGTACATTTCTTTCTAGTCAAAGTTGTGCACAGAAGTGATGAATAACATTGTTTTGTAGTTTCTTGAATTGCATACTACATAACAGTCTATAAAGCGAAAGTTCTAATGTTTGATTTTACCCTTCTGATCCCAACACGCATTAGAAAACATAATCTGGTGTGGGGGCCGAGTGTGCCCATCCTAATTCAAATAGCACATCAACGCTAGTTTTTTTTTTTTTTTCAGAAGAAGCAGTTCAACCATGCAACAACGCTTTCCTGCAGCTACACATATGGAAAACAACATGTTAATAGACGCCTCAATCATGAAATTACATGTACTCACTTACATGTTCTCACATCAACAATTACCATTAGTGCAGCGATTTTTTTCATTGTTTGTTTCATCAAGCGATTCTCCTTAAGTGTGGTTTTCAAGCAAAAACAGTAAACCCTTTTTAGGCATATTTTTTCATGTCAACAGGCCTACCAAGCCCACATCAGAGACCAAGGTAGGCCTGTTCTGTTCGAGCAAATTTTGAGGGCTCGTTGAAAGTTGGAGTTTTATTCCCCCAGAGCTAAGCGTCTGGGTCATGACTACCGATTGTTGCTAAGAATCACTTTACAAGGAACGCTCACAACCAATCAAATGACATCTGCAGGTCATCAAAAAATGAGTTATCACAATCGCACCTGTAGCAAGAAACCTGCGATAAACGTTCATTCAACAAACTATGCGGTCGATTGTGCAAGAAATATTTGCTTGTAAATGGTGAGTTAATGGATAATATCTTCTTAGTATGCTGCGATTAACTGGTGACATTCCATTGTTGAGTAACTCAGGGATCGAATTACAGCTCATGATTACTGGACTAGACCCGTAAATCAGAAGAGTAGGTCTGAAAATTAACATGCATAAAACTACAGGAATGTGCAACATTTTCCGCAAAGAACAGCAGTTTGCGATTGGTGGCGATACACTGTAAGTTGTAAGGGTATACGTCTACTGAGGACAGCTAGTAACCGTCTAGCAAAACCGTGAGAGTGAAATGACTAGAAGAATAGGGATGGGGTGGATCACAATCGGCAAGCAGTCTCAAATCATGAATGCTAATCTGCCACGTACTAACCCTCATGAGGAAGGTATATAACAGCTACATCTTGCCGATATTTACCTATAGGTAAGTATGTATAGGTTTCTGTTTCGTATACGGAACAGAAACCTGGAGCTTTACAAAGAGGGTTCAACTTAAATTGGAATGACGGAGCGAGCGATGAAATGAAAATTGATAGGTGTAACCTGAACAGACAGGAAGAGAACAAAAGGGGTTCGGGAACACACGGGAGTTAAGGATATGATACTCGAAATCAAGAGGGAATGGGCCGGGCACGTACCGCACAGGCAGGACAACCGGAGGTCATTAAAGGTAGCTGACTGGATTCCAAGAGAAGGCAAAAGCGTGAGATGGAGGCAGAGAGTTAGGTGGGCAAATGAGGTTAAGCAGTTTGCAGGTATAACGTGGCAGCAGAAAGCACAGCACTGGGTTGATTGGCGATACATGGGAGAGAAATTAGCCTTGCAAAGGGCGTAGTCAAGCTGATGGTGATGATAGCGTAAAAACTACGAATGATGTGCCTATAATTCTAGAACGTAAATTTCGTATCCTGGTTAAAATCACTCGACTAGTGGAAACAACAATCCATAGGCTTCGACTAACCACTTCCTACACAAAGAGCTGCCTGTGTTGGCCGTGAAAAAGAAGTCGCCTGCGGTTACGATTTCGCCTAATGCGGATTCGAAGCGCAGCTTGATGTAGGACCAAGTGCTATTGCGTTTGAAGTTTTGGCTTTAAACAAGGTGTCGACTACGCAGTAAGTCATTATTTTTGTAATGTATCACAGTACCAGTTACGCGATTGTTCTTCTTTCTGCGGATAAGCGAGGCAAACGCTACAGATCTGTAAGGTATTAAGCGTGCTTCCACGATGCTGCATATGACTGAGCATGCTTGAATTATGGCTGAGCACATTGCGGTGGGTTAGAGCATTAAACCACGCTCCTCGCGAAATAAGCACTGTGCGATGACTGGCTGTTATTTTACTCTTCTGCCCCGCTTACATTACACCTGCAGGTTAACGCGATTCTTTGCTGGACATGACGTTTGTATAAGGTCTTTCCGGAAATAAGTTTCGAACAACAGCGTGGCTCTGTGGTAGAATTCAACTCACACACAGAAGACCCGGGTTCAAATCCCATTCCTTTCTCGGTATTTTTTTTTTCTTATTTTATTTTTTCATGCCCATCGGATACGCCAGCGACGGCCATGGCGACGAAGCTCAACGCATTAACAGGCGCCAAATAGATGTGCTCTAAAACTGACACCACTTCTTGTTCATGTCAAGAGGCTGAAGAAGAAGACATATAGCCCATTCTTCTGAACTGAAAGCGTTGTGACGCTCTCTGTTAGAAGCTTTTGGGACAACTACGCCATTAGGATAGGCGGCTGCCATCATTAACAGAAATATTCGGTTTCACGGGCATCAGAACACTGCGGAAATCATTAGTCTACATACATCAGTACACTTCAAGGAATAATAAAAAATATTATCACATTGTCACTATGTGAGATAACTATTCGTGCTCACGTGGCTATAAGTTTTCTTTAAAAATAGGCTGTACCTTGATTGCACGTTTTCTTTTCGTACTTGCGTGTTCATAGCATTGGTGTATGAGTGGAAGATTGTTCTTATTGGAGTATGTGAATAAAGAGAGGTCTAATTCTCAAATATCGAGTGCTTGCTACGGGAAAATTTTGGTTTTCCGCACGTTCATATGTTGGCTGAACGCTCCTTTTACCCACGTCCTTAATGTACCAAAGCTGCATTACCACTGACCTGTTGTGCCCTCTGGTCCAGATTTTCCAACTCAGATTCTATCATTTGTTATTCTCAACCTCGCGATTATTTTACGGCCATTAATACGGTTTGACTGTTATAAATGCGCAGCATTTTTGTATATGCACTTTGAGCATCTATCTTCGTATCTGTCTAAGTGTGTACGTAGGTACACAGATCGAAGGCTATAGTATGTACGTGTATACACACTAGCCCCTTAAGTCTCGGTGCTCTCATGATCATTCCTTTACTTCGGGTATAAGCCATAATTAGTATGGGAGCGTAAAATGTCTTGACGAATACGACTCGCTTGTCATGGAATGAATAATGTCACAATCCTGTCGCGTACAATGTCAAACACTTTCCAGAGAACAGTGGCACATATGTGCCACTGGAATGCGGGTATGTGTCACATGTAGCTGTTAGACAGTTTATATTTACCACGGAGCGGCGAGAATACACATGAGAAACTCAAAGCTTGGGCGTTAAGAAAAAAGTGGACATTGACAGCGATGACCGGATGAAAGCCAACAATAAATGTTACAGTCCCAGCAGGAATCAAGCATTAGCATTCTGCGTGCCAATCAAGTATTCTATACCTCACAGAGCCACGCCAAGTTTTGGAACTACCTTTCAAATCGACCCTAATGTTCCTGAAACGCCAATTGTGGTCGCAGTGCTGGCTTTCAAGTTTTATAAACATTACAAATGTACTCCTACGATACAGCCGTCGCGTCGGGTTAACATCAATTGTAGTCAGGTGTCATCCGCTTAAGTTCATTTATATAGGAGTGTCTAGGGCTCCTGGTGTCAATCATATTGATGTTGCTGTTGGCGTCGTTACACAACTGTAAACAACTGGTGATATAAAACATATGCGGCTGTTTAACGTATGTATGTGCGTGCATTTGTACATATGTTTAGCACAACTTCGTCACGTCTCACTCAATAAAAAAATTACAACGCAGTCAGCTTGCGTGCGCATGCTTTGCATAACGTTGATTCCCACGTGGGATCTGCCGAATTTTTTTCTTGCGTTTATCACGGCGACGTACACTCAAGACCACACTTGTTTTTAGACTGCTAATTCATCGGTAATGCTTGACACTAAAGGCAGGCCGGGAAGTGAGTTTCCTAAATATCTAAGTAAAATATATTCGCTTTCATCACTGATATTTAATTCGATCGGCTTCATTTTATGCAAAGTATACAGTGCGCAATACCCAAACCAGAACAATGTATGAAAAGTGCTTCATAATGGCGATTGAAGCAATCAAAGCCAATCAAGGTGTTTCAGCTTGTATCAAGGTTCCCTACAGTTACATACATCTCTCACAGCCACACCTATTTCCCCACCAATTCTTCAATTCATACTAACAAATGGCGAACAAGACAGCGCGTTGGATTGAATCACAGCTAGGGCTACCTCATCCGGCGGAAGTGTGTTCAATCGATCGAGAGCGCGCCCGACGGTCTAAGGCAGTGTTCGGAGCGTTTCCGAGATCGAGATTATTTGCCCAGCCTCAGAGAGGCTCGACAAGAAAACAAACTTCGGCTCCGAGCTCGAAGGCCAGCTATGGGTGAAGACGCGAAACGCTTGCAGCGAACCTTGGCTCCGGTGGCTCGGATGTTATAACGGCCGTAAAGGAACGATCGCTTGCTTTGCCACACACGCCCTGCTCTTCAGAAAAAGACGAAGCGAGAGTTCGAGCGGCTGCAAAATGGAGATGCCGCAATGTAGCGAAGACGCACCTGCCAAAGACGATTGCATGCATGCAAGACGTTTTGAATGAGCCATTCAGAACCGAGAACGCCTGCGCAGTATACGTGCATACACCTCTCCACGCTATGTGTCGCCCTTGCAGATATCATCCCCCCCGCATCACCGACCTCCACGGCATGCTCACCATTTGTTGCCACTCCTTTTATTCTTCGTTAGTTGTTTGTCTCCCGAGCGTGACGCCAATGCAAACGTTAGGTTACGCCGCGAGTCTTTTGAAGACGCCGCCTCGCAGAGGCTATACCCGGCGCTCGCCGCCTTCCAGATGCAAGATGATACCGGGAGATAACAAAGACGACAAATGAGCGGGGTGCGGCTGATACAAGGATGAAAAGAACACGAATGTCGATTCGAGTTTTTTTTTTTTTTGTTTATTTCAATTTTCCGTGTCGTCGAATGTCGAAATGTTCCTTCTTTCCTTTCCCTCACTCTCTCTATCCACCCACACCTGGAACAGCAAGCTCGAAACGCAGCTGTTGCGCCGTGACTCGTCTGAAATCTGCACAGAGGAGCCTCGGCGAAGATACATGCTGCTGTCTGCGGCGAATTTCCCATCCCAGTGGGAAAAGCGCAGACTTTGGGACACAATAAAATGGAAAATCCTTTCCCTAAGTGACGCGATAACAGAAATGAGGACATCTATCTGAGCAGACATGAGTTACCTGTGTCAATAATAAATTCATCGCGCAGAATTGGTTGGGCAAGGCGCTTGGTTACTGTGGAATGCACGGTAGAGAAATACTATATCTGGAGTTTTACGTGCGAAAACAACAATATAATTATGAGACACGCCGTAGTAGAGGCCGGGTCTCGGAAATTTCGATTGTGTGGTGTGCTTACACGTGCACTTGCATCGCACCATACATGGCCCTCAACATAGGAGGCCTTTCGCCTCAATTAAAATTCGACCACAGCTGCCGAGGTCGAATTCACGACCTTCCAGTCAACAGCCGATTGCAGTATAGCCACTGTACCACAGAGAAAAGAAACAAAGACTTTCGAAAGACATTGTGAATATCTTTTCCTACTCACTACATGTTAACTCCTGTTTGTTTCTTTTTCAACCGCATATTTCATAATATTCTTTGCCCGGAAGACGAAAATAGGGGAAAGGAACAGAAGACAGGTACGCTTTACGGCTAAATGCAAGGTTCTGCGTATCTTATGAATATCGATAAGCAATGGGCGATGATCACGGAACGCTGCATCAAATTATCGAAAACTACATAGTACGCGGCCTGAAGAAATGCAGGCCCGACTCGCTCAAGCTTTTGGAAAGGTATAGTGACCCTATATGGGACGTTGCGCAGCCTCCGTAATTTTATGGTGTTTCCGTAGCCTTCGATTTGAACAAGAGGTCAGCAGTTTTGGCAACAGCATGATTTATTTAATAGCGCGCGATCCTCGGCATTTAGTTTGCCCGCGTGCATCACTTCCTAAGACGATACCGCTTAAATGTTGCATATTGCAGGAAATACGGCAGAGAAAAAAGGCATAAGTGAATTTTGAAATTGACAGATCGTGTTGTGGTTCTCATGCAAAGCAAGGTTCCGGTAACATCTCAAATATTTTCCCCCTTTAAGACAACATTTACATTTGTTCTCGCTCTCTGTAAACGCCCGGGCGCATTTATCCTTTTTTGCGTTGCTAACGCAGCTTTAATCCACGTTATATTTGGTCGGTATAACAACACATGGTAAAACGCTGAAGATATATACATAGGTAATGCCTGTTTTGCGTAAATATAGACGGTAAATTAGTCCATTTCATGCCCGGGCCATCACCCGTCTGCATCTTGAGTGAAAGTGTCACTTGGCAGTTTTATTGAGCTGTATAGCAAGACCATCACCTGCATATTATTTTCCACATTACGTCCATTCGAAGTCTAACTTTAGAGGGTTAAAAAGGTAATCACACTTGGGCGACAGAAATGGAGGAGGTAAATCCGAATACTTCTAGCAAGTCTCACAAGTAGTTTGCGCACTGAAGTCCCCAAATTGTATGAATAGTTGTGGTTGTTCTGTAATTAGCAATATGTTTTTCTTAATCATCACACTCAACGAAGTGGCTCATAAGTATACTTATGTTGATGAATTTCTTTCTGTGCATGCTTGCAGCGGTGCACGAAGCACGTGATTTCGCTCACATTTGACATGTAGCAGTACACTTTAGAAATATACAGCAGCGCCCTGCCAAAAAAAAAAAAAAAACTGAATGTTGTTTTTGTGCACGCATCACCCATTTTCAAGACTGGGCCGCCTACTCCAAACGACGATATAACGCGAAAACTGCGCCAGTTGTCATTTTATCTGCTTTGCAGATTAACCGCAGTACTACTGACCATGAGTTGGGGCATCAATCCTCAAAGTTGGAGCTTAATTTGATAAACTGTTTCAAACGATCTAACGAGAGCGTGTCTGGGTTTTAGTCTGTTCCTCAGCAACACACATGTAAACGACTATAAATAGTATAGATTAAGGATAGATTAAGGATTAAGAATTGAATGAACGACTGATGATTACAATAGGGTTAAGGAATTCAGTCGAAGTCGACTTTGAGTTGGTTCTATTTAATGGGCCTATAAACAGTGTCGTGTGCATGTTGCATGCTCTGATTGGAAACCGCAAATTATTTTCATAAAGGTTGTGCAATCGTCGAAAACAGGCCAAATTACGTACGGAAGCCTGCATTAGTGGAAGGAAATAACCATCACAAAACTGTTACTTAGCTCATTATTAGACGCTCACGAGTAAACCTCTTCAGAACAGAAATACTATTCCAACCAAACACACAAAAGTTCGACGTAACAAAAGAGGCACTGTGGAACTGGACCCACATTTCGAGATTTTAGTAAGGATAATGTGCACATAAGTGTGTAATGCATTTATATTCCACACAACGTTATGCTGACGTGTCTAAGGCGTATTATGGAAGGAAACATCTCTGTGTGATTAAAAAGATATTCAAACCAGTGCGTTACTTGTGAATGGACATGCAAAAACTAACAAGTGGCCCACTAGTGCGATACGCCATCATTCCGCGTTAATAACCTGTTAGCTAGTTTTATGTGCGCTGCTGTACGAGCGTCTCGCCATATGAGTTCTGGTTCACGCTGTCTCATGCGAGCTGGGTCAATGTTTCTTTTGTTTGTTTGTTTTTTTACACTGGGAACTTTTTAAATTTCTTGTTCCACGTAACTTTAAACAATATAAATGCTTTTCGTGGGAGTGGGGTAAAAAAAAAAAAACTTAGGCTTATACGTATAGCTGCTTGTTATAACTGCCCTACAAGAAAGACTTACAGCTACCCCCGACGGGCATTAAACTGTTCTCTGAATTTTTTTTCAATTCATCAGGGCAACCAGTGACACTGGTTTGTCATGTGTAGAAGTATTGTGCATATGAAGGGAAAAAAAAGCATTGATTCACGGAAGGCACAAGTAATGTTTGCACTGAAGAGCACCAATAAACGATAAGTATATTGAGGCAATGCACACATGGGCCTTGCAAATCGTGGCCGAGAAACGCCGTGAAGTGAAGCTGTCGGCTATAGTTGGTTTTGCATTGAAGACAGCGCTAGTCTGTGTCATTTCATTGGTGTGCCCCAGCGTAGAATATCAGTAATGCAATTAAAGGAGCTAGTTGGTTTATGTTGCCTTTTGCGCTGTGCTTACGGTTGGCTATGATGACAAAGAACACCAGGACGCAGTGTTCTCTGCGGTCGTTCTCTTGACACTTTCTCTTGTGTTCTTCGTAATCTGTCGCCACTGTAAGCGCATCGTAGAAGTCAGCGTAGAATATCGCACTGTCCCTACTTCATAACGCCGACTCAGTGTATATTGGCTGTTTTCCAAATAGCAATGCCTATAGCTTAGGATGCAGACATCTATTGCATGTAAGTTCCACTGCTATCATTTCAGAGCAAATTTTTCGGTATAGCACTCATTCACAGGGTCACTATCGGGACAAGACAACTTTAAGACAAGACATCTTTAAGATATTAAGGTAGTAAAAACAACAGACATATATACACGATTAGCAAACGCGACAGGACACGCAAAAGCAAAGAATCCATCGCTATCTAAATGGATCCTCGCCACCCCCCCCCCTCCGAGTTTCAGCTCTTATAAGACATTATCTGAGGTTTATACTTCAGCAAAAGTCATGATCCAGGTTCATGTATTCGTGTAACGACACTAATGTTGGAGTTAGATTAAAACATGGCTTCTTCAGGGGCCCACTAAGAATACTCGATAAAGTCCGCTCATCATGAAAAAGAAAAAAAAAAGAAAAAGACTGCAAGGCAGAAAGCACAAACAGCGATACAATGGTTAGTAGCTTTCTTTGAGAGTAACCATGTACCAGCAAGAAACTCTCCCGAGTAAGATGTTGATAAAAAGGCATCAGAAGCTGTTGATAGGCCCACTTATGCAAAAACGCTCCTCAGTAGGGTTATACGTTCGTGGAGAACGCCATGTTATCTCACCAATTGTTTAAATTATTACTGCTTACATGTACACATGTGTTTGATCGAAGAGTTATATACGTTTGATTTTGGCATGAGAGCAGAGTTGGCAAGATGACATCTCAACTGACTGCGGCAGTTATCCAATATCTAATTTAATTCGGTTATCTTAAATTATTTGTACTGATTATCCGCCATTCCTACACTAAAAAGAATGTTTAGCGGGCGTGCTGTGCCCTGTAAGCAATCACTTAAGCTGTCAACTTACGCTCCACAAAAAAGTGACTTATTATACATACGCATAACCACACCCCTAAATCATACTTGAAGGTTCATAGATATGGAGCTTCCAGCTCGTTAGGTAATCAAAAGGTGACTTCTCATCCTAATGAATTACGCAATAGCATGCCTTTACTAAGCAAGCCTTAGAGCAATAATTATAGCGTATTTGTTATTACGTCCAATACTGATCTGATACGAACGTTTTATTTTCGCAGTGTACTGGTGTACTCCTGACAATGGCAAGACGTCGTACAAACGTTTACATCAGAAGACGGACGACAGGCAGAAAAGGTGAGAAATACTTGCGTGATATCAAATACCCGCCTATATACCAAATCACCCTGTTGACGCTCGGGAAGGTCGAGGCATGCCTTTGAAAAAGTACGCACTTTAAATTGTTAAGCACCCAAAAGAGCTTCAGACAATCATTTACTTTGAAAGACCAATAAAGCTAATAACTGAAATCACCGAGACCCGTTTTCACCGTTAATTCTGTGAGACTTTTTGTTCAAATATGTCAACAAGGAACGAGCATTTAAATGACTTTTGTATTTGAGCGGGCCTATGATTGAATAAAACGATAAGAAGGGGCATTCACTTACAGCCCCCGAAATTTCTTTGACAGCTATAATTATAACATCCTCTCTATGTAAACACTTCACAAGGACGCCGCATGTTCTTGCAGTCCAAGTGGGTCATCAGTAAATGTTTCACCCATTCAGTTACTATAGTGACCGAGGCGGATTAAAATTTGTGTTCTCAGATGATTCAGTTACGAACTGTAGTGTCATTCTAGTTATCCAGTGAAAATGTACTGTTTACGAAGACGTGACTATTAAACGATAAGGGTCTTGTTTTATAAGCTGTGGCAGATATAAAAGAGTCGTGTTTTATAAGCAGTGGTAAAAAAAAACGACCTTATTTTTGCCCCATAAAGTGAATCTGGTTTCGGAGACATGTAATTACAAGCATTGTAGCTCTAACACGAGAAACATATCTTCCATTTGCCGAGAATCGTGAAAGTATCAAATATTTGATATATTATTTATTTTGTAAGGTTGACCTGTGGCATCAATGCATATTACACAAAATTGTGTAGCCGCATTCAAGTCAGTTTTATTTCCACTTTAGTAACGCCCATAAAAGAACGACAAAGTCTGTCAGCGCAGTGGCTTGTGCTTACTTGGCGCACATGGCAACAGAAATGTGGTAGTAGTATCGCTGCGTAAGCTTTCAAAGTGAATTATCGCAAAATGAGATGATAGAAAACTTTTAAGCTTTAAGACTCTGCAGAAAGAAATTTCGGTGGTTTTCAAGTTACTCCGGAATTAAAGAAAATTAAGTGGCAGATGCACTGGAAAAGGAGTACCATGATTATACTTAACGTCTCTCTTTTTCCCATGACATCATGTAACATGCGCTACATCTTACAACTGAAGCAAGCACATCATGCCAAAGCGCTTCACGGAAAGCCTGAAAATACACTTTTATATGTCTTTCACCCCCCAGAAAACACGGGCCATTTGCTAGGTCTCTGAGATGCGATGCGGCACCGCGCAGAGCCGCAAGTTCTGCCGCCGTAGACGTAGTGACATATGTGACTATGAGGTTAACTGAAAGGAAACAATGGTTCCACATTAGGACGCTCACTCTCAAATAAGGGCATAGAGGGCGTATTGTTTTACTACTATACACAAACAAGTAATGAAGAAGGTACTATAGCCTAGTTCTAGTTAGCATTCACCTCTATACTATCGTGACGAGAAATACTGCTGCGATCCCCACTCTTTGGATCAAAGTTTTAACGCGACATTTTAAAGATACATCACATTTAGTCTCTTATTTTAACCTCTTCTTTTTGTGCCTCTTTTATTGGTTCTATTCTTTTCATTCTCTTAATCAACAGAAGAACATATATTAGAAGCACAATAATTACATGTTCAAATGCACTTCTGTGCGTGTTCTTCGCCTTCAGTAACGAAAGGTACACGCTTACCAACTTTTTTTTTCTAGCTGATTTGATTGATTGATATGTGGGGTTTAACGTCCCAAATTCACTATATGATTATGAGAGACGCCGTAGTGGAGGGCTCCGGAAATTTCGACCACCTGGGGTTCTTTAACGTGCACCCAAATCTGAGCACACGGGCCTACAACATTTCCGCCTCCATCGGAAATGCAGCCGCCGCAGCTGGGATTCGAACCCGCGCCCTGCGGGTCAGCAGCCGAGTACCTTAGCCACTAAACCACCACGGCGGTTTTTTTTTTCTAGCTGATACATCCAAAGACAATGTAGTAGAGATTCCGCATAAGTTAGAAGTTTACCTTACCGCACTTTATTTTGATTGAAGTGAGGGTAGAGGCAGGAGAAGCTGCTGCTATCGTCTGGCGACGACTACCCATTTTAATTTATTAGTAAGAAAATAAAAAAAATGCAAAAGAAGTAAAAGCATGTCAGTTTGGTGTGGGGAATTTCGCACTTGAACTCCCCATAACTTGTTTGACCTAACCGAGATGATGGAATGCGGGTTAGAATTGTAATAAAATTTGAACATGGAGGTAGGTATCATTATCTCTCAATTTCTTCCCGTTAATTTTTCCGTGCACAAAGTCCGCATATATAAATATACGTTAACGAACATTGGCAGTCTTACTGTCGGAAACGTTTTGTTTTGTTTACAGCGATTTACAAGTGACGAGAAGCCCGCTTTCAAATTTTTGCATGTTGCTTATTTAATTACTAAGCGATATCATAAAATATTGCTGCTTTAAGACTACTTTGCAATTTGGGTTCAATATGACATTTGCTTGCTTGTTGCTTGCTTGCTTGCTTGCTTGCTGCAAGAAGTTCTGGCCACTTGCGCGGTGCGCTACGAAATATATACGGAACAGACTGACAAACCTATAGATGACCGACATTCTTGTTCCAGTGAGGTTATCACACAGAGAAGCATAGAAGCAGGTATACACTCATATAAATATGAATTTCACCAGCATAAGATTTCCAAAAGCGAAACAAGGATTCAGATTATCTTGAAATTGTATGCCGAAACAGCTTTTGCAAAGTATGCTACATGCAAAATTCAAAATCAAATTGTTTAGCCTTAAGTGATAACACCAGAACATGCTTATGATCAACTTCGTGGTGGGGAACACTCCAGGCTTAATTCTGTGCGACTGGACTTGTTTGAAGTGCACCCAAATCCGAGCACAAGCCATCGAGGTGGTTCAGAATGGCTCAGGTCAGATACTGGACACGTAGCAGTCACATTTACCATTCAGGCAAAAATGCTTGATATTGTGTACTTTGATTTAGGGGCACGTAAATAAAAAAGAAAACATGTGGTTGAAACTTCAGGCGACCTTCATTAGGCGTGCCTGAGTATGATATCCTGGGTATTGGCACGTGCCAGAAACAGTTGTATGTAACTCGACGTACGTGGCCAATTTTTTCCCAACTTCCCCTCATCGTAATATGGTCACCGTGGCTGGGAATCGAACTCACACCTTCGAGCTAAGCAGCCCGTTGCCATTAAGCTACCACGGTGGTTGCAATAAACTGAAGATGGTAAAAAATGTAGAGAAACATTACATTTGATTCAACATATACAGCACGCTTTCTGAAACCGGCCATTGAGATTACGAACGTGACAGACTGTGAATGTAAAACTACAGTTCATTTTAAAGTACAACATGCGTTTGTCAAGAAAAATTTATTCTTTATTGAATGGCAGGACCAATTCGCGGCAGGTTGCGCTGGCTCTGCTTAAGGGCAGCAACCTCCCAGGAATGTATTGACTAATCCAACGTTACTTTTCGGTTAAGCTTATGGAACTCATTTTGTTCGAATTAATTCAAAATATCCTTCTTTGAAAATTGTGTGCTTGAGCGCAGAAACTTAAGTCCCCACATGGAGGTTGTTGAGTAAACATTATTTGAAGCTAGCACGCAAGTGCTGATAGCTACGGCCACTGGTTTCTGATTCCTGCCTCAATACCAATGCACATGTCCAGTTACAACGGCGCTTTTTTTTTGTCTCTACCTGCAGCAACGACACTCTCCAGGCGACCACCATGCCAAGGACAGCGGCCAAAGCATCCAGCTCCAGACGGACGTCCTGACCCCCAATCCCCGCGCCCCGTTCCCGCATACAACAAATCCACCGGCTCATCTAGAGCCTCTCGGAAGTGGCCCAGCCGGCCGACAGGAGCCCCACAGTCACCGCAACCAAGGCCTGACCGGACAACGGAAACAAGTGTCCAGGTTTCCACTGGAACGGGTTTCTACGCCACGGAGCAACACCAGCCATCGTGCCACCACGACCGGGAACCATACCGAGACGCCCCCTGTCTTCCACATTACACAGACTCAACGCTCCACGACGCCGGATCGGCGGGGCACATCAAAACCCCGTGAGCTGGCAGCGGGACAAGCCCGCGAAAGTGTGCGCGAGGTGGAAGGGGTTGCAGTCAGCTCTGCATGCCGTTCAAGCGTTTCCGCGCCACCACAGGTGAAGAGGCAGTCGGCAAAGGGGACGATAAAACAGTCGCGCGTGTACACACGTTCGACGCTACAAGGGCGGAGAGCGCCCAGTCGTCAAGGGCTGGCAGAGGGGGGAGGGGGGGGGGGGCGTAAGAAAAAAAAGATGCCCGTTTAAAAGCTGCTGCCACTCGTTGATTTACGAGAGAAGTCAGCCCGTTCCAGCGCCGCCGCTCAGCGCGCCGTCATCCGCGGAGAGCCGGATGTGCGCAGCGCCGCTCTGCGGTGGTGGCCGCCGCCGTAGTAGCTACGCGCATGCCGCTGTTGTTGCTGCTGCTTTTCCGTACGATCGCGCTCGTTTCGCGCCGGCCATATGCTTCGCTGACTGCTCTGAATGCGACCCGGAGCCCGCGGCGGCCGACCTACCGGTTCGCGGATTCGCACGTCGAGTGAGGTATAGAGCCGCTATCCGCATGCCGTCGGGAAAGAGGCGACCCCCCTCAGTGTCACCGCTGGCGAGTTGTATCTAAGTTCCTCATTTAAATTATCTTTATTTACGAAAGACGACGAAATAATGCGTAACACGATATCGCTGAAATTCTCTAAGCATGGATTGATGTTTATTTATTTATTTATTAATACTGTAACCCTCACTTAAGGGTCATTACAGGGAGGAATATAAACACAAAACAAAAACAATACACAATGACAAAACAGACATTACGTTTCATGTTGCCGGTAGTACAATTCTAGCGAAGACTCAAACGCTTTGACATTTGCGCTAGTAACAACGTACTCTGGAAGTCTATTGCACACTTCTATACTATAGGGAAAAAAAGAATTTTTAAAGCCATCCAGACGCGCCCAAAAAAAGGCCTTATTGGGTGACTATGGTTCAACCGAGCTCCTCGCTTGGGTGCAGGTTGTATGTATGTGTCTTTATTTTCATTTCGCCTCTTATAATTTAAAACAGGATGTATTTTTATTGTGGCAGAACAGTACGAAATGTTCCGCTGACCTGTTGTAATGTTCATCCAACCAAATGCCCCACGTTAGAAACCTTCCCTTCTGTTAGAAAAGGAACTGCGGACAATAGAAAGAAACAAAAATAGCGTAACATGCAATCGCGCGACCAATAATTATAGAGCGCGCTGTAAAGACAGCATATTACCTATGAATGGCCTCTCGGACGCCCCACATGTATACATATGCGCGGAATTGTCAGTGCATGTGCCACGACATACCCCCTCACACGATGTGGGGCAGGCACAAAAAATACTTCTTTTCTTTCTTTGAAAAAAAAATAACTTCGAAAATATTTCTAAGAACTGCAATGCGAAATAGGTTAATCCCTGCGACAACAGAGGAAAAAAAAACATCCTTTCGTAACGTTAGGTCTGGCAGTCTTTCCACCAACATGTGTAAGTAGCGAAGCTGCGAGAGAAATAATGTATACGAGAACTTGGGGCAGGCGAAGTAAGAGAAAATAGATAGATCGGATACAGCAGGTCAATTAAGCTATAACTTCTCTCGCAGTGCTTCTCACGTTAAGGATTTCGTCGCTGTTTCTTTAGAAAGTAATGATCACGAAGCCATTACTTTCCATAGCAATGGAAGTGTATAACCGTGGTAAAAGAGCCGCACAAACAGCAATTTACCATCGTGCACGAAAATACGCAATGGTCTAAGCAAAAATATAACTTTCTGTTAACGTGGCAGAAATACATATGCAAACGCAAAGCACCGTGCATTGCGAAATAGCCATAAACAAGGGAAACGTAAAAAAAAAAACAACAACTAATGAATGGAAAATCTGGCACGGCAGTTCCCATACGCTGGCATATACTTATCCGCAAGTAACAACTCCGAAGAGCCCCAGTCAACTCCGTATACTTCACGCAGTAATCTCGGACCTCATCGAGGAGCGTGCGCTAAAGCAGAACCAAGGCGGAAGCAAATCACCGCCACACGACATTCAGGCGGAAAAGGAGCTCGTACCGTAAGTGTATTCCATGCCCGTGACAGCTCAAACCATTCCCAAAGAGCCCGCCGCGCGACCTCTCGAACTCCGCCGGCGGCGACAGCATGATCGAGACCTCGAGTCACGAGAGTCAAAGCCCATCGCTACCCCGTAATAAGAGTATCATAATAATAATAGTAAATGGGCCACGGGAAACACGTATATACGATGGCAGTACACGCCCGCCTTTGCGCCTGCAGAGGGCATCGCCGGCGCTTCGCCGAGATCCCGTGCGCGCCGCATATGCATGCGGTCTCTTATTTATGGCCGGAGCATGCATGTCGGCGGCAAAACCCCCGCGTCGCCGCAAGTAATAAAAAAAAGAAGAAAGCAAAGCAAAACCGGCCATTGCCTGCGCTGGCGGGCACGTCAGTGACGAGAAGGAAAAAAAAAACACAACAGGCAACACAAAAGCTCGCCAGAAACCGCGGCCTGCAGCGCTGAGGAAACTGACGCACGAATAGGGAAAACGAAAAACAGCCCAGAAGGGAGGCAATCTCCCAGAAGAGAAAAGGGGTGGCAGCGGCGTTATGGTAAGGTATAATATAGCGGTGAGCTCCATGCACGGGCCGCCTAATGGTAAAACACTGGGACGACGTCTCTACGACGGCCGACCAGCCGGCTTGCGCGGGTTCGCGGTGAGTGGAAATTTTTTTTCGGGGCAGTATGGCGCATACCTAATAAGAGGCATATAGAATAACTGCCGCGTATGGCGCACTCGTGCACGCGCTCGCCGAGCGACCACGGAAGCAGCGCCTGCCTTGCCGTGCGTTAGTTCGTGCGTGCGCAAACGCATACAACGTGGTACTATACGTACGCGACCTATACGGGCACTGCGCGTGTGCACATATACATATACATACACACCGGCCATGCGTACGCCCGGATTACAATCCGCCTTCATAAAATATAAGCGACCTCCGTCGACGGCGGCGCGTTATAGTGTACGGCCGAAAGAAAGGAGGGCGCGTTGAGAGAGAGGAACGCGGCACACTGTACATACGAATCTTCCCTCCCTCTCCGGTCTAACGTCGGAAGTCGGCTGCCGGCGCCCTCTACGGCGAGCGTCAGCAGCGACGAGACGATGCTGCTAGAGATAGCGGCGACTGCTGGAAGGGAAAATTTCAAGACGAAATGTTGCTATAGAGTCTCTCACCCCCTCCCCCCTTTTTCCCAGCACACGCGCCTAGTTCTTCAGGGGCAGACGATCGAAATGAATTCTGGCAAAACAGAGAGAGCCTGCCGCATTTGCTTTCTCTCTCTCTCCTTCCAACTCGCACTAACCGCGCGATATGAAGCACCTAGAAGCATGATTTGTATCAACCTAGCGCCGGCAGACAGACAAACGCACGTGAGCGTGCGTCAGGGAAGCGGCAAATTCGAAACACGTAGCTACGCGTTTGGTAGATAAAACTCTATAGATTTGAGAATAATACTGCGTCCGTTTTGGTGATCGTTCGCTGCGATATGAGACTCGGATAAAGTGATAAAAAACAAAAAAAAAACAGCACCGAGGCGGTAGAGAAAAGAAATGCCGGGAAAGCCCTTCTCAACTCGACATATACGGGTGGCATTTGTCGGCGGCTTCTCTTTATGTCGGTTAGAATAAAAGAGAAATGCGGCTGGATATCGCCCAACAGTACGGATGTAGTAAATCAGCAAGACCTTGCTGGACAGTCGACTAATTCGGAGAAAAAAGAATCAGCGAGTCGTTAATAAAAGGGTGCGTGGCCAAAATGGCGTCATTTAAAGCATGTCTGACCACTAGACGAGCTTATAAAGATATATATCTGCAAAAAGGAAAAAAAAAACGGTCACAACTAGCTCTTGAAGCTGGATATTACGTCTATGTGGTGTCCTCCATGTTACACTGGGTCGTTCACTGATTTTATGCGTGATCGGGGCTATAAATACAACGACAGGAGGTGATGTTAGCAGCAGATTAAGCGTAGAGATGGAACTCTCTTACACGCCGATTCCTGCAACTTGCTCCAGATACAGTGAAACATGGCCCTCATACGAAAAGAGCCTCTAAAGTCAGTTGTACAGCTCAAAGCAGCATTATAACTTCTTAAAATAAGTGCCGAATAGGCAATTTGCATTTAACGCAAGACACTGTCCTGAGGTGTTCTGCACCTACACGTCATCGTCGTGTACAGGAACAGGTTACTGTGCCTTAATGCTAGCAAAA
This sequence comes from Rhipicephalus microplus, assembly GCF_013339725.1. NCBI lineage: Eukaryota > Metazoa > Arthropoda > Arachnida > Ixodida > Ixodidae > Rhipicephalus > Rhipicephalus microplus. The sequence continues at coordinate 106,686,521 of NC_051170.1, forward strand.
AAGGTATTAAAAATACTTGAAAAACAAAGCGCAAGATCGTGCAACAAACTATGCAGATACGTGGAGAATATACACAGCTTTCATTAAAGGCACAAGTGTAAGTGAATGCAGAAAGTTTTCAGACATTGCAATCACCATCATCATTCTTCACAGAGTTGCACTCCTATGATCTATCCATACCTTAGGACTAATATAAACAAAATTAGCCGCTTGACTTTTTTCCCCTGTTTTAAGTTTTGCGCGCGTAATAGGCACGGGAGCTCGTCTCGCCAGTGCATGCTTCATGTCATAAATTTAGGGCGCAGCAGGTAGCCGGCAGTCATCAAACAGGCCAAAGTGTACGAGTGAACGACCTCGTAGAGAGTTGCTACAAAATACGAAAGCCTTCATTCGCGCCTGTAATGACCGTTTTGAAAGCATTATGACGACTCTCACTCGTAAAGGATCGTATAGAGTAATTTCAAAGAAACGAAGTGAAAGCGAACAGGAACTTCGTTACACGCGCCCATTGCCGAGGAGAACGAACAAAGCGGGAAGGAGGAAAGAGAAAGAGAGATAGGAAAAGCGTGAAACGAACTTTCACTTTTGACGACGCCCCGAGGTGTCATTCCGGGGCCAAAAATTGTCCTCCGTGAAAGAAGAAGACACCCGCCGCGCAGTCGCACAACACATGCGCCAGCAGACGGCGCTACGAGAGGCTCCTCTCAAACAGATACTAGCATCAGGAGCAGGCCGACGGGCGAAAGCTTAGCGCCCTGTTTTTGAACGAGGAATAAATAAACGAAACCAGCGACCCCTAGGAACGCGAAGAAAGTGTGACGATGGCATTCGGAAAGACCGAGATAACTTAAAATAAAAAAAAAGAAAGGAAGGCGATAGCTCTTCCTTTTTGGGAATCGAAGAAATGGCAGAGACATCTTTCATGTCACTTTTCATTGTTGAGGGAGACGGTGACAGTGATCTACGCGGCAACGCCGTTGGCTCCCCCGAGTTTAGTCGCGAAAAGGGGGGAGGGGGGCGAAATGCTCGGGCGACTCTGCCAACGACACTGGAGGGTGGCGCCCTCGTGCATTTTTGCCACGTACGAAAAGTAAAGAAAAAAAAAAGATAGCTAAAGTGGCCAGCTATGATGGCTCACGGTGCCGGTGCGAGGATTACGGAGAGCACACGTGTTTCGCTGATTCACTCAGATCGACCAGTACACTAGATGCGCAGCTGATCTGCGTGAAGCTCGTCGCTTATGGAATACTGCACTGTTGCGGCCGCCACGGATTTAGCCGAACGTAAGTGGTGGCACCGAATTTCATGACGCAGCTTGAAGTAGAAAAAAACGCGATCTCACAAACGCATCACGAATTTCTTACACGAGCCCAAGGAAACGCTGAAATAGGGCCTATTGATACAGTTATTTCACTAATGCCGGTAAATTTATTATGGCACTCGTACTATTTATTATTTACGCTTGTCTTTCTCTCGTGTTTTCTTTTTTTTTTTGGCGCCATAAGCTCGTTAATAATGAGCCAACTCGTCCAACAAGTCGATCTCGTAAGTGCGTAGTGAGATAAGATATGCGAACATATACAGATGGCATCGATCTTAGACAATCAATCAAGTGTTAGGTTTTCCTTGAATGTTATATTCAATGTGATTGTCTCTTCTAAAAGTTTGCCTCTTCTAAATGTGCTATCAATGTATTAAAATCAGCAATGTCAATGCCACCCGTGCACTTTCTGACAAATTTCTGACATGACTTTACGGGCTTGTCACAAATTTATATCTAGTGTTTCCAGTACTGCAATAAACGTGCGCAAGTTGAGCATGTCACGACATATTAGCATTTTTTTTGGATAATTTTTATTGTAAAGCAGTGACACCGTTCGACACATGACACACTGCTCTGTGATGTTTCATGCCTTTTTGTGTTACGGAGGTGATTTCTTCAGTGGTGTTTGTGTTTTGAAATCAATGCTAGGACTTAGTGTGATATTTCTTCCTAGCCACAACAGCGAAATATAATACAAGAGAGATAAAGTTATATGCGTTTCGTTTGTGTCCACATGTATTGCGAATAACCATATTTGGCGTTCAGATGGGCCTGAATGTGACTGTTATGACCATCACAGTAGTGTACACCATGAACACGATAGAAATAATATTGAGCATTGAATACAGCTTTTTAAGAATTCCATATCCAGCAGAATCAAGAAATTGTGTTCGGCTGATAGGTAAAAACGTAGAGAATTTCCTCACTTTGGAGTTGTACAAGTGAACAACGCTCTATACATGGAATATAAAAAAAAGGCCCCATGAAAATGCTGAGGCTGCTCTAAAGAAGCTTCTCGTTTTATTTTTATGATGCCAAGATTTCTAAATATATTTTTTGAAGAGCATTGGCGTGTTGCATTTATGAGCACTTATATATTGTCTGCGATATCATTGTGTTGTTTTGTCTTATTAGAAAGACGCAACAATTCGTATATTGGTGATTATTAGGTTGTCATATAAGGCTGCAAAGCAATTCATGCAATTACATTATGTACATATAACAGCCTAACAACTGTAACGCACAACCCTCCCAGCTTCACTGCTCAAGTAGCAAAGTAATGTTACACAAATGATAACCCACTTTGGAGACGGATGAATCTTGGCATACAACATCGCCATCACCCTAAGTTTCTCAAATAAGCAGTGATAAGTTGTGTTTGCCAATATTCTAACTCGTGCATTGTACATAGGCATCGGTGGAACGTACAACCAACACTCAAGAAGAAAAAAAACGTTTCTGTGTAACCAATCTAGTTTTAAAAGTCCAGAGAATGTCAAAACATCATAACGGCCCAGTTCTAAACATATGAGTGCTCAAAGTGATGCAGTCGCTCAAAGGACAATGGTCGAAAAATTATTCAAACAAAGCTTTACTGGCAGTCGAACGCCGGGTAAATCAAGAGGAAGATTTATTATAAATGCCGCTAGACAAAAACTTTGTTGCGATTTCTTTTTGCATGCAAGGCGCATGAAATATGGTTATATTGCAACACCATCAGACTTCTAGCTTTCTTTCTAAAATCTTAGGTCTTTTCGTGGCGTTCCTGCACACCTTAATTATAAAAAAACCTATAGCAAAAAAATTTACACGATGAATGATTGAGGAGATTTATACAGAATGAGTGTGCAATTTACACATAAAATGAAGCTAGCGACCAGACGAAGAGACTTGTTTTGCGAGCCCCAACGACAGCAGAGAAATTGAGCGCTGTAATGCATATTTATCTTAACTTTTACATGCTGACTTAGTGAAAAGGACACACTTAGTTTGAACCATATCACATCATGAATCGTATCACCAATAAGAAAAAAAAGAATTGGTTCAATAATTTAAAAATGAAAAGAGAGCAATATTTGCACCCATAATCAATGCAATAATAACAACTAATTAATGACTTCAAAGTTTTCGTTTGGCCGTGAAAATTATTTTAATGAATCAGTGGAATGTTTTAATTAGTGTAATTCTGCAAATGAAGCATGCACGTCTGGGCTGTGCTGCATGGCATTAGTTACAAAAAATTCTAACATGGTTGTGACATTTTGCCAAAAAAGTCCTCTGTTTCTATCGATAAAAAAAAATTAACAAAACTTTTGCTCCTGTAGATTGTTGAGTACTGTGAAGTCTTCTACTCCTAGCGACATCATGGGTATTCGAACACCAGTGAGACCTATTTATTGCTAGTTTATTTTTTTTATTTCACAGACACATTTCCGCGTGCCTTAATAATACCGTGCAACCATCTAGTTCCTGGGAAATCTTATTTTCGTCAGTATTTCCCTTAGGCTGGCAGTTAGCTGTCTCCTATAAACCAGCATCGGACGTGAAATGAGCTGAAAGAACAAAAAGAAAAAAAAAACTTCTATTGTCAAGGCTTCTGCTGCTAAAGAACATTCAGTTTTGATCTTCCATGTGACCAAATGATTGGTTCGTTTGACCAGTCCCCTCCCCCATTAAAAAAAAAAACAAATATCAGTATTTAGGTTTGAACAATTGCTCAAAGGGGTGAAGAAATTTTTATTCATATTTCCACAAAGCCCGCCATTTTCATACATGCACGAGGGAAAAAAGCATCAGCTAGGTGTATTTAAACTTTAAGGCCAGCATCCTTGTTTTTGTTGTTCTTCGATATTGCGCTCATTTATGACTTTATTATTGTACTCTCAAGTTTGTGGAATTCGGTAAAGTAATCATCTATTTCTATTCTGCAGGCTGTGAAAAGTAGCGTCGTACAATAGCCGTCACTCCGTTATTTAACGCAACCATCCTTTGCATATTGGCATCAGCTTAGTCTTATTTGTGATTAGAAAAAATTCGACCAAGTCGATTTCTATATTTTATGCCTTGTAAAGGTTGTAACGTGGTTGTTGATTACTTGATATACCATTTATGGCTACTCGAGTTATTTGTCGAATGAATGGAAACGCACTCGCTTGATCTGAAAACAATATCGATCGATTTTCCTGTGGTGGTAGGTTCAGCATTTTAGCATTTCTTAATTGTGATTAGAAAAATTCCGACCGAGTCATATTCTTTTCTTTATGCCTTGTAACGGTTGTGGCGTGGTTTTTGACGCCTTGATATAACATTTATGTATATTCGAGTTATCTGCCGAATGACTGGAAATGCACTCTTGCACTTGATCTGAAAACAGTATCGATCGACTTTCCTGTGGTGGTAGGTTTAGCATCGTTACGGATACATTTTTGCTAATTAAAAGAACATAGGTTGCTTCTGGTTTTCTAACAATACATTTGCATAGGTTCAGAATTTGCATTACTGGGAATGTTTCAACTATAGGTACGGGTCATGGAAGAACATACTCAGCCGAGGACTGGATTGTTGTAACCACGACGTTTAAGTAATTGTTCTTATCAGCAAATGGCTAATCGTATGAGGACTCCCCATTTCATTGTCCCTCAGAGACACATTAGCTTCGTTAGCTACGCTTCTTAATTTAAGCATTTTCGGGTCACATAATAATACTCAAAATAGAACATTCTCTGCACACTGTTTGCTTTATATATTGCGCTAAATCACTTAATTTATTTCCGCAGCAAGAATGGAGCTTTTGGTCTGCGTGGCATTGTAGTCGCTGCGCAAATTAAACATTATTCACGCACTAGGAGTTGTCTGATATCAGGCTTTCGTAAATAAAAAATAAACACAACTATAGGTAACAAAGCAACTCCTGCCTTTTTCACTGATACATTTCCTTACCACAGCTTATGGAGCGAGAACTGATGTTGACAAGTATCACTTAACTTTGTGGTGTCTTAAGCATGGTATGAACTTTCCATTGCCACAATTCAATTTCTACTTCCAATTTTAACAAACGCTCCGTAATTGCTGTGCAAGCCATATTTATTCTCGTACACACTGCTCTATGATGTGAACCTTTTTCTGAACTATGCGGAAACACGTTGATGCTTCAGTCAGCACTTATTATTTTCTCGAACCTCTGTCATGCGTACTTTTTTTTTTTTTGCTGCTGATGGTTTCAAAGTTTCGACAAATGACTTGGAAGCAAGCTAGCAGCTCATTCCTGACAAATTTTAATCAAGGTTGCCGATGCACAGATAAGCAATGCGGTAGAGATTGGGGCACGGTCATAGCATCACAATGCTATAAACTACAAACTGACGAAAAACAAGTGCATGCCAAGAGAACGACATAAACAAACCAATATTTTTCTTTTTGGTAACATTTAAAATCATTCAGGATTTTTAACAATAGGGCTATATAGACTAAGCCGGATAATCATAAAGGTGGCTTTCACGAGAAGTCCATTTCGCCATATCAACCCCTGCTTTCGCACTGAGAGAAATGTATGAACTGCGAAGTCATAACCTGGTTTTATATGTCTTTCCACGCGCGATACGCTTTCCTACAAGTTACCTATAAGAAAGCTTGAAAGTCGAGTCTATACTCACGTTCTACAGAAATAACGTTGTTTTAAGCAGAATCTAAAACAGTGCTAGCTCACAACTTAGGGATATTTTACATATCTGTATAAGAAAAATTCCTTCATCAGGAATCTGTGTTGCGGGCTATAAGCTCAAACTATTCGTCTTGTGCCCACGGCACCACACACACGAGTTATGTCACATGATGATTTGCGCTTACACAGACAAATGTTATCATAGGAAATTGCGATAATTAGGACATAACAATACAACTAAGAACCTGAAGAGCAGAAAACTTATTTTGCAACAAGAAAAAGTAGGAAAACATTTCAAATGTATTAGTAAGGTATATAGCCTTCCACTCATCATTAAAATTCGCATGCTACTGAAGCAAAGGCCGACACAGCAACAAATATGTTGACTGCGAAAGATTTTTGGATGTTTGAAAAACCATCGGAAGCAAAAAAAATAATAATTTGGCATACTTCATAGGCTAAAAAAAAAAACCTGACAACCTAAAGTCTCACAATACGTCAAGGTGCCGAATTCCAATGACGCGAAGCAGTTAAATTTGTGCGTTTAATTATTCTAGTGGTCTTTCTCCAAGTACTTCGCCAGTTATAACTTCATTGTCGTGTACTACCTGCGAAATAGCGAGCTATAAAACAATTTTCAACATTATCTGAAGTATTTTTGGAATTCTGCCAATATTATCAAGTAAATTGCAAATAGCACGTTTCCAGCAGCATATACCCCACCCTTATGAGCGGGGTATATATGCCCTCGACTAAAGTGAATAATTACATGACGTGTACCGTAAGATACCAAAATGAATAGCATTTTGATTACGTTTGAACTAATGAACAGCTATTCTTACTACACTTATAGTTTTGCTAAATGAATAATTTTATCAGACAAGGAATACTCTGCTAATACTCATTATCAGGGATTTCCCCTTGGCATTATAGTATTGATGTTAATTAACTGCAGTCCAATAACGGTAAATCAAAACCACTGGTTAAAATTGCGACAGAAATAGTTACTTATCTACTGTATATATATATATATATATATATATATATATATATATATATATATATATATATATATATCAATCTCACATTTCGCTGACTAGATATTGCACTGTGCTCTGTTGGTGATGCAATAGTTTTGTTTATTCTGCCTGAATGTGCTAATAAGCTCAAACACAAATAGAGATCTTGTAATTGAACCGAACTCTTCGCTTGCATTCAACATTGCGTCACCATTAAACACAGGCAGCGCCTATCGAACGCTGGTTCACCACCTTGGACGATCTCTTCGACTCGGTATAAAGCATAAACGAAACAATTTCTGCACGATATTTTACACGCTGAGAGCCCAAAATACACTAGTGGCTACAGGAATGAAAATGCCCAATGTCCTGTCCATGGAATACCTACGAGCGTATAAAAAAAGAGCAATTATTACACCACAATCTAACGACACTATATAGAAAGCAGCTGTTAAGTCTCAAGAAGAAGGCTGTTGAGCCTCTGGTCAGTCGCCAACACATGCATTACAAAGGCGGGCGTTATTTCCAATAAAAAAAAAAAAATGTCAGGAAAAGAGAGATCCATATGGAGGTTCTTGAGACTGCATCTTCTTTTATAATGAAAGATCCTTTGACATGGCCTTGTAGCGAACACTTTTATGTGTCCAGATGTTTCGCGTCCGTGTAAGTAGACATTGACTATGCTGACTTCAGTGCCGTTAGGTGATTCGATTTTGTACCTATAAGCAGTGATATATGTTAACGTATTCCATTGTCTATGTGCTTGCATTCTGAATCGTTTAGTGTTTTGATGTGTCTGCACTTCATCCTCGTGATTTATGTAGTTTGACTGAAATATTTGTAGGAGCTGATTTCAGGTGTGATTTGGTGTACTTTTTGTGGTCTCTGTGGTGTTTACTCATTTTATTTTCCCCCAAAAGGAGCATATGCCACTGTGTATGTAAAGACACCAACAGCCCTTGAATAACGTATTTTTTGAAAATTAAAGCAGTGGTTACCTTATGACAAACACTGGACATGTACATGCAGTTAACCAGACAGCTTCTCAAATAGAGGCAATATCTTATATCCCTCGCCATTTCGAAAACTGCCAAAAACAATCAAATTTGCAGCAAACGATCACAGGAAGATTCTCTCGAAAACTGACCGAATTTTTTATACGTTATGAAGAGTAACGTTTCAACCATGAGGAAACTATATAAACTACAGATATTACTAGACATGAACAAATATTGCTGTATAAAACAGTATAAGACTTAGTTCACGTGTTCAGCAACACCACAGCTGCTTTTTGTATAGTAACAAGCTGAATTATTCTGTTCCACGTCTTAAAGTGTATGATTATAACCATTAAAGCTTAAAGATGAGATGAAAGCTTATACTCGGTGCCAAATATGCTCTTCCGCCGAGCATACAACATGTAGTCGTATTTTCCCAAGGGGTCAATTCGAAGGTCCCGAGGATTTCCTTGACGAGCGTGTGCATTCATAGCAGCCATAGTTTTAGCTCCAGAGGCTGGAGAGAAATACACATAAAGGACGAAAAACAAAATATAAAAATATCTTACGCACTACCAGGAATCTCTTGATGGATATATGGTGGCACGCAGTTCATCTCTCTAGTTCCCCTAAGTCTTCCGGCGAGAGAGCCTCGACCCCGGGGAGGCCCTTGGTGTCACGGGTGCGCCACATGGCATACTTTCAACGGAAACGGCTGCTCCCAGGGACCATTTGAGATCGTTGAGCAAATGCTTCGCTCTGTAGACTTGTACGACCCCTGTAGCTGTATACACACACGTTCCCACTGGCCATTTCGGAGAAGACGTTTGTAAAAAGTGCCCTGGCCAGATGCCCAAATGTTTTTCCAGCATACACGCAAACGAAACACGCCGGTGTGTTTTATTTTCGCTCCGCTCTTTCCCGTTGATGGCTCCAGCCCGTTGCTATACGCTATACATCCGAACTACGGCATGGCCACTTGGAGGCGGCCAGCGTAAATCTTTAAACGTCCGAAACGCCGGGACACCACGGGATGGGACGGCCCACCGAATGGCTCGTTTCTTTTTTTCGGGACGAAAGACAAAGTATGACAGCCCATAACGCATGTGCGCTCGCAGCTATACGACGAGGTTTTGAAGGGCAGGGAGGGGAAGGCGGTACGACTGCGTCGGTTATTGCGCAGAATGCTAAAACGACCTGAAGATGGGACGGCCGCCGCGCTTGTTTGCTGTCTGTCGACATACGTAATGTGTCCTACCCGCTGTTCTTGTTGGGAGTACTCGATAGCTTGTACGGTGCGCTACGTGGAGCTGCGCTGGAGAAGTTCCGGCACGAAATGATGTTCGATTCTTCCTGCGAGCATGAACAAAGCGGTGTGACCACAAGAAATCACAGGAAGGCCATTTTTTTTTTTTTAGAATTTGTGAAGGTGAGCTTGAATGTATATATATGTGAGCAGTTGCCCCAAGCAGTTATACGCTCTTTGAAAGTGCGTTATAACCTTTTTTCTTTTTTTTCTTCGGTGCCAAGAATCACTACAAACGTTCGAAGGAGCAGGAGAAAGAGAGAATAAGCAGAAAGGCTGCAGGGAGGTTATAACCATAGCTGAGCCCGCTACCTACACCGGCGAAGGAGGAGGGGGAGGGAAAGTTATAGAGAAGGAGAGAAAAGTCACTGACTGGGCCGACGCGTAACAGTTTCACGTTTCACATCACGAACGATGTGTCAGACTCAGTGTCTTCGAGGAAACGCAACGACGCTTTCGTGCTTTCGAAACTGGGATGGGCAGCGCCACGGCGCCAATACTTTCTCGGCAGTGAGATCATTTCCGTCCAGATGATTTAGAACAGTGCGGAGGTGAAGCCTCTCGTAGCCTCTCGAAGGAGTAGGAAATAGATAAAACACTGTGCCCTATAGGTTGTAATGTCGACAGATAAATTGACTTCATCATACATCGAGGCCCTTCTGCCAAGTTTGTGGGAAATAATCTGCTCGGAAATTAACTTTTATTACACTACTAGGCTTCTTTACGGATCTTTAGGTGAGGCCATATAAAAGATGCGACGGTCTTCAGACAAACAGACACCTTAAGAACTTTCTTTGTTTTAACTTTGCTACGCAATACACAAGCTGCATCTAGAGTTTACGAAGACAATGTATAATTCACAGACCGTTTCACTATATATTCAATCGATCACGCCTTAAGCAGAGAGAGGTAAATAAGTTCTCCAAAATTACAAAGATTTCCAATAACGAGCCTGATGCTTGAAAGCATCCAGATATGCTGCATGCGCAGGAGTGAGCTCTGCTAACACAGGGTGCTTTGCCGAAGCGTTTGAGCATAGAAATCTGCAGGCGTCAACAAAGCCCTCATTCTTCCCCTCCAAGAGACCAAATGCATATCACAATTCGCACGCAAGAAAACAACTTGTTGTACAAATGCACAGAGTGTTTCATGAATACATCGTGATGGCATCGTTTACACAAAACTAAGCAACTGTTCGTGTAGCAAATGGTATTTCCGATGGATAGAAAGCAGAACGTATGACGTCTTGATTTTTACGTCTCGGAGAAGCTTGCATTGGCTACGATCATATACATGTATAATCGAAGTGATTGTTCTTTTCCGAGATTTGCGCTGTTTTAACACACATCTTCACACCATGGACCAGCGCTTTTTTATTATTAAATGTGGTTAAGGAGATGTTGGTGCCTATACATTCCTCCAGCTACTTTTCTACCCTTACGTAATAATCTGCATCACGAACTTATGAATAACAGTAGAGTATTGTAGAATTAACACCCGAAAATGTCCGTTTAAACGGAATCCTTTTCACCTTATGAACATTGTTCGCGTGTGAACAGCAATGTTCACGCACAAGAAACGTTCGCACTTTACAGAAAAGTCGCAATCTCACATTCATTCATGTGACGCGATCACAAAACAGTCACTGGGCACTTGCCCGTGCTTTGTTCTATGTGAAATGTGTTTACAATCATTGTCGTTCCATATTTTTTTTTTACGTTGCGTTGTGGTGTATCATGCTCTGTCGGGATTTTTTCATCTTTTGCATTTTCCCTCACTGTCATCTGTGTTTGCTCCGGTAGACTGTTTTGTATACCTTTTTTTTTCTATTCATTATTGGCTTGTTATAATTCATCTGTGCACCAGCATGAGGACATTCCAGTTGCTCCTGATGAAATTAAATAAATTCTTTGACCAGGCAATGACTGATCAACTGTTTGATTATTTCACGAAGAAAAAACCTACATTAGCGAGACTCCATCGGGTATGGAAGCGTGATACCACACCACAAAGAATTTCCCATGCATATTTGTCATAACTAAATTGACATTGAAAATTAATAACTGCCTCATCTTTCCCGAACAACATGCTCAGGGAAAAGACCAATGACTGAACGCTGGAAAAGAATAAACTTCGAACGTTGAGTGCCAAGAATCATTCATATCGCGGACCCGACACTACATTGTATATTCTTCTCTCTCTTAATGTCGAGACTAGCTACGAGCTGACAAAGAGTTCCGGATAAAAGAATTTTACGAAGACTTCGTCCTTGATGCACAATTTGTTAAATTATGAAAATGCGTATGGCCCTTCTCAATTAAGTTATTCAGTTCCATGGAATAATATGGGACCGTTGCAATAGTATTTTGCTTCATCATCAAAAAATCGTGCTTACGTGAAAAGTAATCTGAACATATTTGCATAACCATGAAGTATGCTAATTCGACATAACAGTTCCTGAAAGCGTATACGTAAATGAAAAACAACAATAATAACACCATCTGTAAAGAAAACAACTAGACAATCTTCCGTGCAAAAAAAATGAAGTAAGGAAAGAAAGGCCTGTGGCGCTTGTGGGACATAGGGGCCACGCCTACGAACTTTTCGTCAGGGCATATGTACATGTGTCACAAATTAAGTACATAACGTTCATTGAAGATAAATTCAGTTAGACAAAGTACAACTAGACAAAGACAAATATTGCGAAATTCAATGTGCTGTGTATTAAGCATACACGGCACACTACATTTCGCAATATTTTGCAACTATCTTACACATCGGCAGTACAAAGGGTGCTAAAGAGTCATTTCCTTTGCTTTGACACCACTGAATGCTGCGCTCAAGGTGGGTGTGCTCAAGGAAAGGCACACAGACAAGGCTAAAATGACCCTGGCTCCTAAGCATCCGGATGGTAAGACAATCAATAGTACTCCAGTGGTGCCGCTATTTGTTCCCAAGATCAGTAATTTGCAAAACTCTCATATATAGGAGTCTCTTTCTATTGGTGGAAGCTTCATGCATATGGAAATGAATCAACGGGCAGAAGCGATTGCCTGCACTGAAATTGTCTCCGTCATTACAACACTATTACGCGCTAGCAAGCTTATCTGCAGGAGCACCGAAAATAACGCAAAAATTGTAAAACCTCTAGCAGCACTACGACAACCAATCACGTATACACGTGTCGTTCCTATTTTCGCCTCTTAACTCTTTGAAAGATCTTCAGCCGTCGATATAGAATGTCGTTGCACGGAAGCTGTATGCAAAAGTTATTGCACTATGCAGCACCCTGTATACATCTAGCGCTACGTCTTAAGAAAGAAAGAAAGAGGAAGTCATTAGCGAAATTAGCGGATCTCCCCAGGTTCGAAGGCAAAGACATAAATAAAGGGGCGTGGACGCCCCAGCGACGGGAAAAGCGAAACTTGACCGTTCGCCACGAACTTCTTCAACGGGTGGAGCCATGGCGGAGACCTTGAGAGGAAACGGGGCGGATTTCAGCACACATATGTCCATCAGGTGTTCGCGGCCTCTCCCTCATCTCCATTCTCAGCCGCAATAGGTGCTATAAAGCCGTCAGCGCCGCGCCGAAAACGGAAACGATGTGGACTCGTATAGATTCGTGAAAGAAAGACGCGCATACAGACACGCAACAACCCTCTGGGTTTCGTCGCGCTCTCCGCGTCGCTACCGATGTACGGCCACGCTGCAGGAGACACAAGCACAGCCAACTCTTGTCGACCCGAAGCAGCAGCTTGCCACGTCGTGCACGAAGCACAGCACGCTTCCTCGACACCCGGGACAGCTGCCGCCGGCAAAGACGCACGTGACGTGGAAAGATCACGTTCATTTGGAAACCCCAATGGCAGAAACAATGCCCCCGTTGCCGTATACGGCTGTTCGCATGCTGACGACGTGATAGCCTCGAAAAAAGGGCTGAGCAGGGGGGGGGAGGGGGCAGAACCAGCTTGCGTATAATCCCTCCGCGCATGCAGCAGCCGCTGCGTTACGCCGGGCGTATATATATACACACAGAACGCGTATTTCGAGCGGCCATTAAAAAGCCATTACGTCGCTTTTATGGCAACTCATCGATCCGATCTCTCCCGGAGGAAATCTCCTTTTACATTTGCTTTTTTTTTTTCTTCGCGGGCGATAAAAATCAGTCTCTCAACGAGCCTCGGTGTCGGCGCCCGAAGCATGGAGCGAAGAAGGAGAAGGGAAAAAAAAAATAATAATAGCGCCACTGAAGGGCTCTCGCCGAAGCGTTGTAACTTAATCTCGGATTCCTGCGCGGAACTGAAGCGGGATTTCTCGCAGGAAGCAGCGTAATCTGAATGAACGAGGCGCCGTAAAGCGAATTCCGCTCTTTCTCTTTCTCTCTCTCTTTTTTTCGTTCTAAGGAGGCGAACGGAAAGAGAGCGCGGTGCTGAACGGATGCAGCAACGGTATCCGACATGGACTGTTGATGGACCATTGGGATGCGTATGCCTATCTTCTGGAGACAGCGCGATAAATGCGAGTGGGCGCCGCATTCAGGTTGATCCAAATACACGCGCGAAGATCGGTATGCATTGCTTCCATCGGCGCCGTCTCCGCGCGATTGGGCAATCCATTCAGCCACCGTTCATCTTGCTTTACTCGCACGAGTTTGGACGGAGAGAAAGGATTTCCAACAAAGATACACTCACGGAAAATGCGCATGTAGTATAAGTGCATCGTAAGAGCATTGACGCCAAAGCATGAAATGCGACGGGAAAAAAAGTTGCATTCCTTTTAGGAATTAAATTAGATCAGCGCCGTAATTGAGTGTGTGCATGTTCGTACGGGTGTTGGGTGTGTCTATGATTTCTGGACAACCCCTTCCGAACCCTAGGCATTTTGTCTTGCTTTAACTTTTACTAAAACATTAGGACGCCTGTACAGAGACCACCAGTTGCCATGTTAGCCGTTCTACACCCCAACCTCCCTTCCCCTCGAAAAAGGTTCGTATAAGTACGGCCCCAATTTGCATCACTTACGAGATGTTTCTGATCTTACGAGATGTTAGGCGTCTTACGAGATTTACATCACTTACGAGATGTTAGGAATTATTTTTGATTCCTTCAACTTAAAGGCTAGTAGTTTGTACCCGCCTGACCGGCTTTCGTCTGCCTGCTCATTCCACATTTTCTCTTTGTCCTCTGTATATGTGTGTGCGCATGTCTTCATATCATTGTTGCTCTTCATTACTTCCTCAAGATAGACTAATAGCAAAGTACTTACAACGCTTCAACAAGATATGGAACGCGGTGAATTGACTCCTCGATTTGTGAACAAAGGAAAGAGAAAGCAACGCAGAGAGGCTAGACAGAAAGTTTCCTTGTTGGGATTCGTTCACGTACCTCAAGATACATGTTTAAACCTAATTCCTTGGCTCTCCTCAGCCATAGGTGTCTCACGAGCTAAGGTGAAATCAACACTTCATCATAATCAACATTCTTTTACACATGTTGCTATTCGCGGTGATTGGTTTCTGGCTTGCTGTCACACGTAAACAAACAACGGTCATTGGCCGGAAAACTATGTGAGGGAAGAATATTTCGCATCCTTCCGTGACAGCTTTCTCAGCCAAACATCGTTCTAACAGCCATAAACAACTGCGTACAGCCACCGTTTCGCTTAAATGGACCACTTCCAGCAGTAACTGTTTATCAGTGACTTCTGGAATACTAGGAAACGGATGCTTTCCTTCTATCGACAAGGTTTTCTTGGCAGCCCAAAACTGCGCCGATAAACACGCGCGCTCTCCACTCATACGGCAATCAACAGTTTCCATCAGCAATCACTCAGCCACCGGTACCCATCGCATGACAGCCGTGCACTATGGGACGTCTTCGAGAGATTGGTGGGAGGCAGTTTCCCCCAAAGCTTGAGCGCCTACTTGCGCTCAAAAATTATGCATGAATGCTTCGCGTTCCCCGGCCCTCCCACGCTTCCTGGGGACCAATTCCCGAAAAGAGGCCCGCGGGGCTCCCGTGGGGGCAGGCACCCCGCATGCAGATTTTGGGGCACGAGTCTGGGTCCCACTCGCCCATTCCTACTGACACCCCTCCCGTGCAGGGATCTCCCTCTCCACCGCTTCCCACGCCTCAACTTCCCTTCCCTTCTTGCTCTATTTTCTTTCTTTCATTCCTCGCTCTCACTCAGTCCCCCTCCCCCCAAAAAATCATCCGTCTTGTCATGCCCAATTCCGCCTCCCATTGCTATCTTTTTTTTTCTTTCTTTAATCCAACTCCCTCTCCAGCATCCCTTTACACAGACTTCCCGCTCCGTTCCTCCCATTCTGTCACTCTTCGAAACTCGGGCGCTTTCTTTCAACCAGCATTCGATTCGCGCTCCCCCCCCCCCCTTTTTTTATCATTTCTATTTTCTTGATGCCACGGAGGCAAAGCGCGCTTTCCGTTTCGAAAGACACACTCCGTCGGCGCGTACCAAACACACAGACACTTTCACAAACAGTTACATTGAACGTCGCGAGAAAGCTTTCTCACCGCCTCGAGCCAACAGGGTCTAAGGAAAATAGAGAGAGACAAATACACATTAATAAAGAAATAAAAAGTGTGCAGCGAGCTAAGAGCATCGTTCTCGAAAAGAGGCGAGTGCGGACGGCACCCTCAGCGCCTTGTGAAACCCCTGGGCGGCCGGGTTCTAAGCCCCGCGCCGCGCGTTTAAAGGGGCGCTCGCAAGGCTGCTGCTTGTTTGGAGCCCCTCGTCGAATAAGTGCAAAAATAAACACTCCTTCTAAAGCCAAAAGCGCTCGTTCACTGCAACGCCACGGATCCCCTCTACGCTTGAAAGACGCGTAGAGCTAGCTATAGACCCCCGTGGTATATCTGTTTCTTGCTTTTGGGCTCTTGCGTGTATACAGCAGCAATGAAGGCCTTCTTTTCCGTCTCCACCGACACTTGCATTGGGGATTTGGCTTTCTTTTTTGTCGTCCTTCAAGGCTCCCTTCGCGTACCTTGAGGCACCAACGCGTTGCTGTTTCTTCATGGCCGCTACTTCTAATCGAGCGGCTTTTCCGAGTCACCGCCGCGTGGATGCCAGCAGTACGGGCCGCAAGAAAGTGTACAGCTAAGCGCACATTGCGCATCAAGTAAGTAGTTCCGTGCAACACAATTTCGAAGGTGTCAGCTCTCGCTGTGTTTGTATACGGAAGTTTCTGCTTGAAGCGAAGTGTTGTGAATCGTAGATCTGGGTATAGCGGCATCGTACGCGTGAACTGCGGCACCAGAAATGTGGTCCCTCAAGGTGCGCCCGCTATACGTGTATGTGGGTGCACCGTTCTCAATTACGATCTCTTGATCCTGGGCTTGTCGGAGGCCTGTCGTTTCTGATATGGCCATGTAATCGGTGTCACTTGTGATCTCGCATAGCCCCGTTCGATTGTTAGCTAGATATAAACGCATCACCTCACGTTCCGGCACAGACGCAGGAACGCGAGACATTAGCCACGATGCCGACTGCGTGGGCGCGCCCACACATCACACCCGCAGTCAACCAGCGCCATTTCGCATCGAACGGGGAAGGAAAGAAAGGAAAAACAAGAAAGAAAGGAAGAAATAAAAGAAGGAAATACTGGGCTAGGCATGCGAGCTTTATGCTTCACTTGACCCCATTTTCCGGATACGAAAAGCACTTTATTTTTTTTTGTTTCTCAAATGTGCAACTCAATCATGTTCATTTGTCCGGCAGTTGGCGCCTTCAACGACTACATATACATCAGCTGCGTCCTCCGTAGTGGCCTCTCACTCGTGTAAGTGCTCGTTCGCAACAGGATTTATTTGGCAAAACCGGAACGATATAACAAAATTATGCGTTCCGACACCGAGGACGAACAGCCGAGAATTCGAAAGACAAAGGGCCACCTCTGAGTTTTTCAAATGCGGCGCTAGTTTTCGTTATGCCAGCACCTCCACTAGTATTCAAAGTCGCCGTCACGACAAGGAAATGATGTAGGCCTGCTGCTATATAAAAGTGGCTGTTCCATTGAAGTTCCACGCAGCCAAACGTTAGCACGCGACGCAGAAGCCGACATCTTTAAATAGGACCAAATAAGAAGCGATAGAGACTATCTCGTCTAGCGTAGATTGCGCGTAAGATAACCCTTCAGACAGATCCCGTGTCCGGCGCGGTGCGCAGAACTAGCGTGACACGATGCAGTACTGAACCAGTCGATCGCCGCAGATAGGGGCGCGAAAGAGGCCAGATCTCCGGTTTTCGCTTTCCTTCTCGGAATAGGCCGGGCTAGCCGTGGAGAGTGCTAGGAGGTTTTCTCCGAGATGTTGGACGAGGAAAAGGGGCGCCGAAAAAGGGGGGACTTGGGAGACCCGACGTAACCGTAGCAATGAATGCTGCCACACGCGAGTATACAGTATCGGTCCTATATGTGGCAAAACGCGCGGCCTGCTGTTCAAGCCTGGTCGCTCCATCCCCCTCTTTTCTGCCTCTCTCTTTCTCTTTATCTCTCCATAGCTTTCTCTTCTCGTTTCTCTTTCCCCCCCCTGTCTCACTCTCCGTTCTCCCTTCGATGTCAGCCTGACGACACTGCGCGCAGTAATCGTAAAATATGAGCGCCAAGGAAGAGGGGCGAAATTGATTCGGGGAGGGCGACGCGACTGCGTGGAAACGAATCTCAACGGAAGAAAACAAAAAAGAACGAGGCAAGAAGAAGTTCAAGGAACGTACAGTGTTGAAAAAAAAAAAAAAGAAGGCACTGCTGTGGTGGGAGAGCAGGACGAGAAACAAAGGAAGAGGAATATAAATGTAGTAATTGGACCACAAAGAAAAGGGCTCACCCCATCGCTCGGCCACCGTAATGCTTGCTTTTTTTTTCTTTTTTTTTCTATTCTTCTCATGCTCTCGTTGAGATTAGAGACAAAGCAAATTAGTTCGCGCTGGCAGCGGCTTGGCATGCACGAAGGGAAGTACAAAGAAAAAAAATGGAAGAACGCATGGTACAGGCGGTCGAATGAGGATGGTGCCGTTGGATAGAAGAAAAAAAGAAAGTAACGCTCGTGCTTGGTGGATTGAAAGCCCCGTGATCGAAGCACGTTGTAATGAAAGCAGCAATGCAGGATTTAGAAAGACAAGACCATCGAGGTAGTAATTTCCCTCGACGTATACATGGTTCATCCTGGCAAATGCGATGACGTCGATTCGCTATACGTTCCTTCAAAAGGCAAGAAGATGGGTAACGCAATATTTGATTGAAAAAAAAAGATTGTTTTTTATTTCTTTTTCCAAATGTTACGACAATTTTTTTTTGTGCGCATCAAGCAGCTATAGTCACGTTGTATACCTATACACCTCCAACCAGCATGTTTGAAACGTTACATAAGAGTCAATTTCTACAGCAGTTTCCCATTGAGTTATTGGATATAATTACCATACCACGAAATGTGAAGAGGTCATCATATGGCATTTCCATGGGGTATGAAGTCAATAAAAAAATATTGGTTCTCAAATATTTATTTTTTTACCATATCTGCTTGTGTGCACTATATCATGTCATGCGTTGCAGTGCGTTTTGTTTATCACCCACGAAGTTGCCCTAGCTGTGAGGTGGTGTGGTTCCCCTGAACCTGATACTTTTTTGTGTAGTGATTTTCGCAACCCAGGTCGGAAAAAATCATTCAGTTCAATCAAAGAAGGAGGTAGCTAAAGAAATTCATTCAGTTCAATCAAAGAAGGAGGTAGCTAAAGAAATTCTGTGGAACGTACAGGCCGTAACGCCAACCGGGAGAAAGTTTTTCGGTTAGGTATGTCGAGCAAATAAAACTTCTAAATTGTTTAGGATGGAACAAACCTGACTCCCACAATAAAGAGCGTCGTTGGTGGTGTGCGTTCGACGAAACAAGTGCGTTGTTTTTAAGGTTGTTTCGAATGCACGCAGCTGTTAAATAGGGGAGGAACAACGATGCATCGATAATATAAAATTTAGAGCTCGACGTTAACCTCATACCCAAAGAGCTTTACTCAAAAGAGAGGCAATAAACAGCGATAAATAAAAAAATCTATAAGCAAGCCACAGATTGAAAGCGAGATCGTTATATGTATTTACTGGCACCTAACTTCAATCAACCGGTCTAGAAGAAACGAAGGTGGTCTGCGTAGGCTGTTTTTAAGTATACCTCCACGACATAACCTCGAAGCCCTCACATACAAACGCAGTCATTACATTCGCTCGCGGGCATCGGCCAGATGGCGCCATAAGCGCACCATCCACACCTCTGACCCGCGGTGGATGCGGCCCACCGAATCAAGAGCGGCTACTCGCAGCGCGATATGGCGTACCGGGAGCTTCTCGCTTTATTTTGGCCGAAAAAAAAGGAAAAATGCGGAGTAAACGTACAGCAAAAGTGTCCCCCTCTTCATATACGTATACACAAACACACGCTCAGACACACGACAGGGTCCCGTATAGGAAGAAAGGCGTAGCGCTCGGCGTGGCTTATCTGGAACGGCACGGATAACGAGCTCGTTGGGACAAGCAGTTTCCACTGCTTTTTATGGGCCCACAAACGAGCCGTTTCGCCGCCGCAGCCTGTAGCCAAGCCACGTCCGGAGCTGCGAGCAGGAGGTGCTTGTACCGTATATAGTTTACAAACACACAGACGCAGAGCATGCTGCATAGGTGGGCCACACCGGCGTACAGGAGAGACCTGCTTGCGCAGAGGGCTGGCAGTGCAGAGAGCGCGACAAGAGCGCAAACGAGTTTTTTTTTTTTTTCTGTTGGCAGTAATTGCGAGCGCGCCATTGCGCGCCAACGCCGGCGTCACGCGCACGGTAAATGCCGCCGCCGAGACATGCCGCTCCGCGCGCCCCCTTTTTACATTCGCTTAATCCTTGTCACGCTGTTCTTTTTCATTTTGATTTTGTATAGCTGTATGAAATAAAGTATCTCGTCGAATTTCGGGAAGTGTAACGCTTGCTATGCATTGTATACTTGTTTATCCCATGCACCAGCAGTACTTAGACCAACAGTTAGCAAAATTCGTGCTACTGAACCTCTCAAAGAGACGATGAGGTGATACAGCGAATCAGTTCAGACTGATGAATTGTACACTTAAAAACTCTATTGTCGTCAATTTGACCATGATTGGTTTAATAACAGAGAAACCGAAGCTATAAGCTGCATTTAAAATCTTGCGCCCGAATCGACGCACGCGATGTCACAGATTTCAAAGTGTATTTTTCGCCCAATGAAACTTTCTACAAGTTGGTATGTTACGTTTATTGTCCACTGCGAGGACAATGCACATCATTTTTACTGATTGTGAACAACGAGGAACCTAGCAGAAGCCACCGAAATCTGTAGGTCACGATGTTTGGTGCAGGAACTTCAAGCTGGCGCTGTCACCCACGTTTTCTTGTTTACGTAGCATGTTCTGACCCCAAGCGCCGTGGTGGTGTTGATATTATGAGAGAGTAATTTACTAACATGAAACAATATTTTTTTTTCTTTTGTGTCTCTTTAAGGACAGTAGCGACTGCAAGCCAACATAAGGGCTTATTACAACAGATTGATTGATTGATTTGTGGGGTTTAACGTCCCAAAACCACCATTTGATTATGAGAGACGCCGTAGTGGAGGGCTCCGGAAATTTTGACCACCTGGGGTTCTTTAACGTGCACCCAAATCTGAGTACACGGGCCTACAACATTTCCGCCTCCATCGGAAATGCAGCCGCCGCAGCCGGGAATCGAACCCGAGACCTCCGGGTCAGCAGCCGAGTACCTTAGCCACTAGACCACCGCGGCGGGGCTCTTATTACAACAGCGAGCACCTCATTGTCACCAATTGCACCACTAGATACTAGATTCAATATTTTGTAAGCACTCACCAGTAGTGCTAGCCAATATTAACCACGAGCCCGTATTAAATGACCTGCCATTCACTAGTGAAGTCCGTAAAGGTTTCCTGATGCAGCCTTATTTCAAATGAGCTAATCTTTCATTGTATTCATTAACAGTTTTATGTCACAGTTTTTATCCTACTATTACCTTTGATGTAGTGTTGTTCTTCCTAAATGTAGTGCAGAAATGCTTTACCCCCCAGAAACTCCTGCAACGTCAGTGCACTTTCCGTAAATAACGCTTTGCATTAGAGAGAAGTCGTTGCATTCCACGTCATCCTGTATTCTAGGTTCTAAACCACGATGCGGTAAATATATTCACTGGAATCTTCGGTGCTTCAGATTAACATAATATCTAGAACACTATGGCTGTCTTTGAATGGTCGCATCTTAACAGCGGTTGTAAGCAGTCAAATTGTTTTAGTAGGTGTGAGTTTTTTAGTTAGAATGTGCTCATGCATTGTTTGATGGTAATCTGAGACGGTTTAATTCTCTCCCACAGAGTACCAAGTGGTCTAAATCATTAAACCCTTTTTCTAAACACAGCTTGATTACTGTATAACAGGGACTCAGTCCAGTTGTTGCTATCCGCTATTGTAGTAAACAGAAGAGACATACAACGCCTTGCCGTTTATGCTACGGACATATTTCTAGGCGGTACTTAGGCGTGCCCAAAACGAAGTTGTGCAATTATGCCTATCCAATACTATACATATTTTCCGGTCTTAGAATACTCAGTACAAAAATTCGGTCTATTTAAAATACTTCAGAAATAATATTTCTTAATGAGAGATCGTATGCCCAAGTACAACGTTCTGTCTCAATTTCGAGAGATTAGCATATGCTTCTTATTTAGCGGTGCCGATTTGAGCAATGACATCAATAATTATCTATGATGTTTCTTAATTTAAATACCGTGCAAGCCTAGCGATAGTGAACGGTCCCAATGCCGGAAAGGTGGCGGTTTCCAGCGACCTGGTATACCTCATATAACGGAAATATTTGGCCTCTAGAGACAGGGTTGGTCATAAATTGCGCTGTCTGTAGCGGTGATATGAAGCTGAGAGGCCGTTGGATGACAGCGCACGAGACATCAGAATGCACCATACAGGAAATTGAGATTGTACCACTAGAAATAATGAAAGAGAAAAAGAAGATGACGATAATTATGATGATTATCAAGATTATTATGCAAGAAGTCTGTAATGTATGTTTTCACATTCCGTCGCCGTCATTGTCATCATCATTAGTTTCTATATACGCCCACAGCAGGAAGAAGACATTGATAAATGTTCTTTTTTATTTATTGATACCCTCATACGAGCTGACTTCGGCTTACATTATTTAAAAAGAGTAAAAGAGTTCGATGGGCTCATCTAGTCATTCGCTACGCATTCCTTCCGCATCTCACTCCAAACTATCAGATTTTTCCCAAAATGCACATGTGTTAAAATTAGATATCCAGATTGTCAGAAGCTATGCCGAGTATATATATGGAATACCACACTTAAGCTGGAGCAGTTTTTTCCCACGAGGGAGATACATCATGCAACATATACTACGTGGTGACGTAAGCACCATATCGAATGTATGTAATGCATGTTAATTAGGAAGCACAGAAGGTTAAACCGTGCAGTCAAATGGCTTGTTTCGAGTGCCTGTGCGAGACCCACTCAATCGAACATGCATTTATCAAAAGATGAACAAGGTTCCACACAGAAGCCAGACGAGGAGATGTGTAACTTAGAAGCGTGGCAGTTTGGGCTAGTTGGTATGTATGACATGGCGGTTGTTATAGTTAGCGCGAGAGCAGAACGACGACCAAGGGACAAGAAAAAAGACGAGCGCTAACTTCCAACTGAGCTGTGTTTTGCTTAAAAAGCGACAAGGAGTAGCCGGCGCATCCTAACAGCACCATCTTCTTGCATTTAATAATAATAATAATAATAATAATAATAATAATAATAATAATAATAATAATAATAATAATAATAATAATAATAGGCGCTCGCCGCTAGATTGAGGGGAAAATTGACAACAGAGGAGTTATCTGCTCCATTATTAACGACCACATTAGAATTTCAGCACCTCAGACAGCGTTGGAGCAGTAAAATATGCCAAACAAGAGAACCTGAAGTTGCTATCACTAGACTACGTTGTCAGACTCCACATCTTAATTTTTATGTACACAGAGCTGCAGCCTGCAAGCAGCTTGTCTTGACTGTTCTTTCGGCGGAGTACATGGGACAACAGAACATTATCTCATTTCCTGCAACAGATACACTACGTTTCGTAAAAATACTTTAGGTGCCGTTTGCGTTATGTAACGTTGCGCATACAATCGGACGAACACAGAAAGTAAAGAAGCGCGAACGGAAGGAGCGCAAACTATCAACTGGCTTTATTACTTTTGTCGCTGTAAATATATGCACATTTACCACACGTCCCAAAAAATTTTGAAAGAAGGTTGAAAGAACGGAGGAAGAAACACACAGTAAGAATACCTCACGTCAATGCCGTTTGCCGACTCCTTAGGCTAGATCTAAATGTACCAAATGTGTTTTCGTTTAGGACTTTGTTTCTTGGCCACAGTAATGCAAAGGTTGCTGATGCCTTGGAGGAGTTCATTAAATGTTCAAAGAGATTTAGATCGTAGAGCCAACTGATACTCCCATTTTCTAAATCGCGTTTTTATGTTCCTAATTAATCTTTCCTAAATTACACAGCTCAGAATTACTATCTATGTTTTTAGTCATCTATTCCTAGTATTTGCAGTTTTGTTACAATTTCACTGCTTTCATTTTTAACCAGACGACATTTAGTCAAATAATTAGGTATTTATTTAGAAAACTGCCCGGTTTCTGGCCAATCCTTCAGCGTTGGTGTGTGCCACTGTCGTATAGGTTCTACTGCACTCTACTCCACAGACACAGACACTGTCTTCGCCTCATGCGCTTTTAACTTGTGTCATGCATAACCAACACGCCCAAACAAGCCACCCTGAGAAGAAGAAGGAGTAGCAAGTGCCATGCCTCCACTTAAACACGTTAGATGAATAAAACAGTAGGGAAGTTCAGGGTAAAGCTTCTTTACCCTGAATTGCCTTAGGATAAAGGTGACTGACACATTAGGAGGAGGAAGAGGTTAGCACTTTTCGCAGGCATGCACAGAACAAAGTAGCGTTCATCATCATTATCTGCCTCGTTAGTTCAGATGAAACAAAGTGAGGGTTGAATGACCAAGAATCTGTAAGAATGTTGCACCAGAACGAGCAAAACGCTTCGCGCGTTGTCCACAAGAGGGTGCTTCGAGTCAAACGTTGAAGGAAAGAGAAGTACGGGCTCGTGGAGAGGGTAAACAATCAAGAGGCGCCGGCCGGCGTCCGCGAGAGCGGAGCGGAGGAAGAGAGGCGCAATCCCACATCTCCAGAAAGAGCGCGATGGTGAGTAACCGGCTGGTAGCCATAGCAACGACGCGGTGACGTCACTTGGTCCCAACGTGGGGCGAGCGAACACAACTGGCCCTTCGCCATGTGCAAAGAGGATCGATGCAGAGCGGGGAAGCGGCGCGTCAGGAGGACCGGCCCACCCCGACGAGATGGTGCGGGGGCCACCGAGGAACCGCCTCCCCGGAGGACCAGCGGCCACCGCCGCCCTGCCGAGAGACTTCGCGACCTCTCCGTCTCGGAGTCTTCAAAGGAAGCGCGATGCTGAGTGGAATCACTACGCAGCGGTTTTGCAACAACCGAGCGGCTGACGCTGGGACCGAGAGAGCGATGAAGCAAGGATAGGAAAACGCAATACAAGTATCAGATGACAAGTATCAGTAACAAGTCAGTAACAAAGATAGTAACAGAGATAGTCAGTAACAAAGATCAGTAACAAAGATGACAAGTCAGTAACAAAGATAGCTTGGCGATGCACTTATGGTAAGGTAACACAGCTAAGAACAGAGGACTCAGTTTGACAGGATGAGCGTTAAAGTACGTCCCGTTTAACAGGACGAGCGTAAGCTGTGTCCTGTGGTATTCGTAGCGTTATAATATAAGCGCATCGCAGGGCCAGCATTAGTGAACTATAGCCCCTCTCACCACATTACTCAATAAAGGTCGAACAATGAATGTACACAAAAAAAATTAGAGCCGAATTCCCATAACCTCTATTTTTGTAACTGCATTTCCAATGTGTCAGCCGCATTCGCTTATAATAACTCTCGCGCCATGATTGGCTCAAATACAATCCTACGAAAATTTTCAGAGTAAGACCTTTTTGCGCACGTCGACGATGGAAGACAAAAGACCAATCTCTCGCCTACAAACGACTAGGCTCCAGCTCCAACCTAAGCACTGAATAATGGTCCTTCCGCTCTCTCTCTGGAGCTGTATACGTACCCGAAAACACAGCGTGATTGCGCATACTGTGCTGTAAAACTCTGAATGTATAGTATCGCCTATAGTAGTTCCTCATGTGCACTTAACTCTAAGTACATAAATGTTTTGTTGCAGTCCTTTCCCGGAAAACTGCGATTAACCGAAAGTCGAGCCGAAGTCCCCAAGGCAGAGCAGAGCAACTCCATAACCGCAGCGCAAACATGGCTGGTAAAATCACTGGAGATCATCAGAAGACAAGTCTAAATGTTAAAACCCTGATTTTATCATTTTTCTTTACTGCTCTTAATTAGGGTGGTAATATAAAGGTAAGGAAAAAAACATGGCGTTAAATAATGTTTCCAGATTGAGCCATAACGAGTGGTGCATCCGAGGACTTAAAACTATTCCGGCTTTCATTCCACTCGCAGCAAACCGATTGTTTCTTCACTATGCCATGTCGGTTTTCTCGCCCGTCCCTTTGTGCCGTTTCATTGAAGATTATTAAACACACAACCTTGCGGCAATGTTGATGTGAACACAGCGATGTAGAGCGAACTGAAACAAACATAAAGAACACTGAAGTTCGGTCGATTGATTTGCAGAGCCTCATTTTAACATGTACAATAACGCTGGCTGAACATTAAATTGCATGAAAACATCACGACATCGCAGAACATGGCCTATAACATGCATCCAGCACATGCGTCCACAGCCCCGTCCCGCCCAATTTTCTTATTCATACAGTGATGAGTCTCGGCGCATATTCATTAAACGTCAAAGGCAAGACTCGTTAGTGATAGAAAATTTTGAACAATCATAATTATCACGACATTATTAAGTGGGCTGGCCTTTGACTCCCATTTAAGTTACGAGTTAGCGATGGTGATTGGTGATGATTGCATGCAACGGTAAAATCTGACCAATCATAATAGGCTTGACAACCAAGCTAAAGTCCCGCCGCGGTGGTCTGTTGGTTATAGCGCTCGACTGCTAACCCGAAGGTTTTGGGATCGAATCCCGGCTGCGGTGGCGGCACTTTCGATGGAGGCGAAAATATTCGAATCCCGTTTGCTTAGATTTAGTTGCACGTTAAATAAACCCAGGTGGTTGAAATTTCGGGAGCCCTCCACTACGGCGTCTCTCATAATCATATCGTGGTTTCGGGACGTTAAACCACAGATATTATTATTATTATTATTATTATTATTATTAGTAGTAGTAGTAGTAGTAGTAGTAGTAGTAGTAGTAGTATTATTAAATGCCAAGCATTTCTTTGCGTACCGTAGGCCCTTTGAGTATCTATCTATCTATCTATCTATCTATCTATCTATCTATCTATCTATCTATCTATCTATCTATCTATCTATCTATCTATCTATCCTTCTTTCTATCTATCTATCTATCTATCTATCTATCTATCTATCTATCTATCTATTATCTATTATCTATCTATCTATCTATCTATCTATCTATCTATATATCCTTCTATCTATCTATCTATCTATCTATCTATCTATCTATCTATCTATCTATGTCTGTCTGTCTATCTATCTATCTATCTATCTATCTATCTATCTGTCTATCTGTCTATCTATCTATCTGTCTGTCTGCGTCTATCTATCTATCTATCTATCTATCTATCTATCTATCTATCTATCTATCTATCTATCAATCTATCTATCTATCTACCTACCTATCTATCTATCTATATATCTATCTGTTTTTATACCCACCCATCTATCTATCTATCTATCTATCTATCTATCTATCTATCTATCTATCTATCTATCTATCTATCTATCTGTCTGTATGTGTCTATCTATCTATCTATCTATCTATCTATCTATCTATCTATCTATCTATCTATCTGTCTGTCTGTCTGTCTGTCTATCTATCCATCTATCTATATATCTATCTGTTTTTCTACCCATCCATCTTTCTATCTATCTATCTATCTATCTATCTATCTATCTATCTATCTATCTATCTATCTATCTATCTATCTATCTGTCTGTCTGTCTGTATCTATCTATCAATCTATCTACCTACCTATCTATCTATCTATTTATCTATCTATTTTTCTATCTATCTATCTATCTATCTATCTATCTATCTATCTATCTATCTATCTATCCTTCTTTCTATCTATCTATCCATCTATCTATATATCTATCTGTTTTTCTACCCATCTATCTATCTATCTATCTATCTATCTATCTATCTATCTGTGTCTATCTATCTATCTATCTATCTATCTATCTATCTATCTATCTATCTATCTGTCTGTCTATCTATATATATCTATCTATCTATCTGTCTATTTATCTATATATTTTTCTATCTATCTATCTATCTATCTATCTATCTATCTATCTATCTATCTATCTATCTATCTATCTATCTATCTATCTATCTAGACGCATACGTCTGGGTGCTCTCGTGATCATTCCCCTAACTTGGTGTGAACCAAAATTAGTATGAGAGGGTAAGACCGTTTAAGGAATACCAATCTCTGGTCATGACATAAATGACTGACTGTATCCACCTAGTAACGACGGCAACACACATGATTATTCTTAACACGTGAACGTTAGGAGAAAACTCGCACCGACAGCGTTGACCCGATGAATACAAAGAATAAATGCCAGGGTCCTAGGAGGAATCAAACCGTATACATTCTTTCGTGGCAACCAAGTATTCGACTACAGAGTTATGCCAGGTCTTCAAACTACTTTTTAAATAGACCATTATGTTCATAAACGTGAATTCTGGTTGGAGTGCTGGCTATCCATTGTTATACACATTACATATGTACTCCTATGATAAAGCCGTCACGTTGGGTTAATGTCAATTATAGCTATAGGCGCCATCCACTGAAATTTATTTATGTAGCAGTGTCCAGGGCTACCATCCTTGCGAACACCCGCGCTTCGTATGAGCTTACCGCTACTGGTGTTGCTAATACTTATGATCCTATTGTCATCGTAACGCAACTGTTATTTGGTCATATAAAACATATGCGACAGTTTAACGTATGTCTGCGCGTGCACTTTTACATATCTCTAGCACTACTTCGTGACTATTTGCTCAGTGTAAACATTACAACACAGTCACATTCCATGCAAATGCTTCTCATAACATCAATTCCCGAGGTACGTGGGATCTGCCAATTTTTTAACGAACCAAAAAGCAGTGCTACTCCGATTGACCAGATGGTTTTCCAATGAGACTCGTCCTGAGTTTATGTATGCTAGAGCATATCTTTCGACTCCTCCCTATGCGTAGTACAACGAACAAAGTTACCTTACACTTTAAGCGATGTGTCACAGTGCATAAAAGTTTTATTAAAGGAACTTAGGCACGCACCAACAAATGCTTGAAATCTTGGGACGTATTCACAAAACATGTCTCATAGTATTTCAACCAATCGCAGTGGTATACTTGTCAACGGCGAACGTGGTTGACAAATGGCCAATAAAACTTAGAAACGAAAGGTTTGTGGATTCAATCCCTATTTCTCTTGAAAAATGCTTTTGGCAAGTGCGAAAAAACGAAGAAACCACAACACATCCGGGAAAAGCTTATGGACAAACAGGTCACTCAGAAGGAAGCAAAAGAGTGAAACAGAAAAGAAAAAAAGTGGAAACGGCTGGTTTTGAACAAGGCACCGCAGCCATGGTCGAGTGGGTCGCTTGAATTCAGGAGGTACAGGGTTCGATTTCCAGTCACTGATCGATATTACATAGAGAGAGAGAGAGAACCAGCATGCGCTCGGTGTTGTGAGTATACCTATTTGTCGCGAACTCGGCATTTTTCGTTTCCCGTCGTCCTTTAACTCCCCTTTCCCCTCACGCCAACTACCACGCTGCGACGCGTTTCCTTATGGGTTGGTTTCTGAAATAAGCGTACATCCTATAGTCAAAGCGCTACCAAGTAAAACTAATCGCATCTGCATCCGTAAGCCCAAGAAAGGCTCACATTACCACCTGCGCTTCGGTGACCCAGATTCACAAAACGGCGCGAATGAAATGTAGCAGCGGAGATCCAAAGCACATATGGCTCCGAAGTCTATAGTGGTCAAGAACTTGCTGCTGACCGAACCCAGTCCCCGCTGACCGCTCGGGTGAAGTCAGGCTAAATAGGTGCACACATGCGGTACACTCACAAAAGCGCCATCTGCGCTCCCCGGCTTTTTTTGTCCTCAGACCCCGCGTTCTCCGAAAATGGCTTCACAAATGCGCTCAGAGGCAAAGACGCCGATGGTTACACAACACAGACGGAAACAGCTTTCCCGCGAGCTCCAGCGAGACTAATATCACAGATGTATGCGGCACACACGCCAGGACAAACGTGCCACTCAGTGGGCGGGTGATCCAAGGTAGCAAATGCAATGCGAACCACTTCTTCGGTATACCAACCAACTAGCCGAAGCTCTACTCCAATGTTGCGTTTAACAATGCGAACCCTTTGTAAGTAACTGCACATGCGACATTTAGGTATAGAAGAGATGCTCGCCTGCCTTCCACATGCAACTAGCAACCGCGCATTGCGGAGAAACTGACGATCAGGCTTATTCTTATATTTTCCTGGAGCAACGCAGCGAACTGAAAGAGAAGTATTCACCGATAGCAAAGTAAATCACCGGTCTTCCACCTGTCAGATATGTGCATCGGTTATACGGTTATACTTAGCCTGCAAAGACGAAGTGCGGCTTCCCCGCATAGCTATGGTTGCTGTAGCCAAACCTACACGCAACACTGCCACTTAAAGACGGTCATATGCAGTAACTCGAGCCTGCCATGATTGCCAGCGCCTCCTGCAGTACGGCGGGAAACAGCGACCCTCTTCTGCTGCCAGACCATGGCGGCTACCGGCAGCGCAACGTGGAGAGAGAACAGCGCATGCAGCAGCAGCGGCCATGGCGGCGGGCGGCTGCCGTCGTCTCGGCCGCGTTACAGCCGCCGTAAACGAGATTTGTAGCGTCGTTAGCCGCAGCCGCGCACTCGTCGCCAAGATACCCGCGGCTGCTGCAGCGAGTCGCGTGTGTTTCCTTCCTGCGTCCACACGTTCTCTTTCCTCTTCGTGTCAGCGCCCACCGTTGCCCCATTCATCTTGGGAAACTTTTGAACGGAAAGGGCCGAACTTTACCGCCCGTAGCACACCACAAACCCGAAGGCTCGGGCCGCACTTAAGTTGCTTAACGCACGCCGCCTAAGTACTTGTTTGCGCGGACTTGGTGACGTTAAGTAGGGTGATACTTCTTGCGTCCCCTCCTCCTTGCCCATTTCTCTTCTCTTCGCTCATTTCCTTTTTTTGTGTGTACGTTTAACATACTGCCGTTGCTTTACATCCACTCTCGCTGCGACGTGGAGCCGGAAGCACATGATCAGGAGAAGGTATATTTACATCGTCGGTGGTTATGGAAGATTGCGGACAACTTCACGTATAGCGGAGAAGCGAGAGCTGCAGGGACTGTTCTCCAGATGTGTAAGTGCATAAAGTTGTGCGGAGGAGTTAGACATCACTGCACGTGCCAGCTGAATGAGTGGAGCCATTTGGCATTGCTAGAACATGGTCTTCCATGTTCTAGCAATGCCAAATGGCTCCACTCATTCAGCTGGCACGTGCAGTGATGTCTAACTCCTCCGCACAACTTTATGCACTTACACATCTGGAGAACAGTCCCTGTAGCTCTCGCTTCTCCGCTATACGCGAAGTTGTCCGCAATGTCCGCGGCGGTCTTTAAGCATTGTACGAAAATTTCAACATTAATTCACCAATTTCAGGCAATATGTTCCTAACGATGATAGACAACGCAATGTTTGCGTTTCGTATTTCTCAGCCTGAACGTTAATACCAGAACGTTGAAACTGATTTATAAAGCTATACGCGGCTATTTTCGCCTCATGTAAGAGAAGCGATATCGAGTACTTAAAAACAATAACCTATAGAGGAGAAGCGGAATGCTTTATTCATAAACATGTTAATTACACAATTAGTCTTGGAGGCGGAGAGCTATAGCAATTCATTTGGGATATATCAGCCTATTTTATGCTCAAAGCAGTTAAAGTTGCAGAAATGTTTTCATCAGATGTATACGAGTGCTGCTCTTTCGGAAGTGTTTGGAAATCACTCATAATGGATTAAATGGCCCAATAATTATGAAGTACCTGTGCTTTTTTGGCTGGTGAGAAATCAAGAATAAAAACTGTATATGCAATTTGTTTGTGTTTCTTCATATGATGTACATGTTTTACGACTTCGATAAAGAGTTTTAATGTGTATTTTTTGAGAATATGAAGTCGACAAAACTTTGATTGTGTTTAGAGGATTTAATAATAGTGTCAGTATAGAATGTTTGCTTTTACCACTGTGATGTTACGTGAGTTGTGATACATATTTACATTGCTCATGTGGGTGGGAGAAGCTGGTAACACATCAGCTCGCGGCAACATCTGCTTGCTCAACCATGTAAAAATGAATAAAGAAATAGTTCAATAAATAAACAATCAGCAGCTTATTCGCGCTTGCTTTCACAATAAATGACGAAGTGCCAATGTCTCAATAAAGCTTGCTTGAAAATAGGAATCGGTAACACCAAGGAGCGAAATCAGGAACATACATAGGGGAACCCACATTTATTCCAATCGGTATGAAAAGGATATAAGTCGCAGACAAGGGCACGGGCTCATAGCAGCAAGTCATCTCACGCCGAAACATGCGCGAAAAAAAAAAACTACTTGCCAATTATGTCACTGGACATATTATTCCAGCAAACATTCCGCCAGTGGCACGGAGCAGTTGCGAACGATGAAACACGTTCCCAAATGCTCATTAAGCCAAAACGCTTCGAAATGTAAAATTTAGGCCAATGCTCAGGCTGGTCATAATTTTACCGGAGACTGACAGCCAATGGTAAAGCGCAACTACGAGAGGGTGTTAACTGGGAAGGCGGGGCAGGACGCCTGGCGAATCCGGTCCGAGCTCAACACATCCTGGAGTGAGTACGCCTTTCGGGGATTATATTCTCCGAATAGAGATATAAAGATATAATTGCTATAGTGGTGAAGGCCACGAATGTATACAAAATCCGCATAATGTGCGTTAGAACAGGACAGTGAACATTCGGCACACCGCGCTATGACCTGCGTGCTCTCCGTCCAGTTCTCTGCGCTGTTCGCCACAGTGTTCCTGAATCAATGAACCAACCACCACTAATTACTCTTGCGCAGGCAGAAAAGGGGTTTCGCGCCCCTTGACTTTCTCTGGAAAAGATTGGTGGCCCCGCCACTCCCCACCGTGCTGGAGAAAACGCGCGACAAACAAAAATTTAAACTACGCTTCATTTATAAAAGAACAAACAAAAAAAGCCTATCTAAGCTAGCGATTGTTTCCTACCATAAATAAACCGGAAATAAATCAATGGAACCCTGCCATCATCACAAGAGTGAGCAATATTCTGAGTAATGTGGTGTAATTAGGTATGCAAGGCTGTCACCTGCGGAATAAGGATTCGCCAAATACATTTTAGACCCCAGTATCCCTTATAGTGTTTATCTTGGTTAACTGAACTCGGCTCCAAGCAGTCTGAATGTATATGCTACACCCGCCAGAGTACTAATGCGTTCAAAAAGCGATGTCATTAAGCGAAGGCGAGCAAGAAAAAGAGAAAAGAAAACGCGACTCTCACTTTCACAGGTAAAGTGAACCGCAGTGAGCTTTCAGTGTCATAATATCGCTGATAGAAGCGGTGACCATAGCTGAAAAAACAGTTAATCGGTCAGTTGATCAGTTAATCAGCAATCACTCGAGACTGTTATATTATTCCGCGATAAAGTGTCCCTATTCGATGATAAGATAAGGAAGCAGAGCGCACAGAACACATCATATACACACTTGTATATTGCTTGACCAACGAATAAAGAAGCAGCACGCAAGCTACTCTCTCTTTACTTTTTTCTTCGAATCCCAGCCCCGGGAAACCGGTATTTCCAGACGCCTCTGTGCTTGGCGGCGAAGCCTCAAGCGAGGGCGGGCAGATGGCGCGGCGAGCGCCGGACAGCCTTCATACGAACGCGGCCAGTGGAAGCAGTGCGACCGTCGGTCGGCTCGAGGGTTAGGGGAGGCGAAAACCAGAGAGCGCGTCCGGCGGCAGGACATACAGACAAGGCGACTCAGTTGCCGCCAACCTCTCCGCCTACGCCACCTCGTCGCATACTCGGATTTTCCACAGTTTGTATTTTGTGACACCGTGGTCTAGACTACCGAGACCAGCTGTGCCAAAGACAACCTGCGCCGCTGAAGTGAGTCGCGATAGTCTGTAACGCGGCCCTTACAGCGCTGGTCTCATGGCACTGGCTTCGAGGCGGTGGAGGTGGCGGCAGCGTCTCTTATGCTAATGTCTACCCGCAAACACGTCCGACACGTTTGAAAAAAGGTATCCATCATAGAGCCATGCGCCAGCCTTTCTTTACTTTATCATCATCTCCCTCGTCTTGATGCGCTTCAACTACCTCTCCTCCCTCCCCTCTCTCTTTCTCTCTCTCTCTCTGCCAACTCCCGTGAACTGTCCCTCCTATACTACGTATCGCCGGAGTCCCGCTTTCCCTGCCGCGGCGTAGGACACACTTATATAAGGCCCCAAGCGGCGGCCGCAATAAGAGCGGTAGCGTGCAGCCGGAGGAGCAGCATTTCGGCACGCTTTTCTAGCGTGCTAGCTTTTAACTACGTGACGAAGTTTTTGTGTGCACTTTCTTTTTAAAGCAGCACGGCACGGTGGCGTCGTCGGCTGAGACGTCTCGTTTTGACAAACTGCGCTGCCAACTTCTGAGTCGGTGCGTTTCAAGAGGTCCTCGCTGAAGTCAGGCGACGGCGCGACTCTTGGGGCTTCGCGAGCCGAAAGAGAGGTCGCCGCACTTTTGTAGCAGCAGTAAGAAGGGGAAAAAAAAACATAAAATAAGAAGAGCCGCGGTCCGCCTACGTTTTTTGAGAGCCGAGGAACCGGCTGCTTCTATTTTGCTCACGGTGAGACGGCTGTGGCGAAAAGAGGAGAGCGTATACATTGAATGCCCGTGTCCCCAGACTCGTGCATTCACTAATGTGTCTCCTCAAAGACGCCGTGTCTGCACGCAGACGTATACCCTCTGCCAGCGCTTTGTTGCCAGCACATGGTGGCGACGATGACGACATGTGGTGGAGAAAAGTCGCGATACGCGTCAGATGTTCGAGAACTTGAAAAACAAAAATTGTGCGCCGTCAAGCAAACAGAAAACAAAGGGGGGTATGCGTGGGCCCACCAAAACCTGAAACCGGAACTAACCCTTGTTCACGCTTTTTTCAGCAGTTGGCCTCTGCCGTATAACCACTGTTGCACAATATAACCGTAAAAGACACATAAAATGTACTGCTAGAAAATGATAATGACCGGCAAGACACATCGCCTGACACTTAGCCAATAACGAAGAGTATTGACAAATATTTCACTAAGTAGGTATGCTACGGTGGAAGAATGAAACGAAGACGGATAGAAGAAATAACTAATGTGATCACAGCCAGTATTATGATGCGGAAGTAAGTATAATGTAACGGGGTTAGTACAAGCCACTAAGAATGGTCGGTAAAAGTGTACATTAAGAAATTTTTAAACGCAACACACAGCTCCTTTTAGGCTAGTCTTCAATATGCATGATCATAATACATTCTTGAATGCTCATATTTACCATATTATCCGGTTGCTGCGATATTGATATTTTTCTGAAGCGTGAGTGCGAAAGCTGCGCAGCTGAGTCTTGAAATGACAATCGGAAAGCTCATACGAGCGCTACGCGGTCAGAGCGTATATATGTGCGAAGCAAGTGAACATCCATACTGCTACTGCATAAGTAAGCGCTGCACATTACTATGTTTACCGGAAATGGTTCCTCCCATCTCATTTCCCCTCCCGACGCGGCTGCGCCAAACGGTGAGCGATGCATTAGAAGCTCACATCTAGCGCCCTCTAACCGGAAACACGAGCCCAATGACTACACGACAGCATACGACTCTGTTTACGATCGGAAAACAGAATTGCGCGTACGGAACGCATGTAAAAAGGTTTTTTTTACATGCATTCAGTAAAAAGGTTTTTTACAGGCCCCTCCCTTGCCACTCTAATGTAGTGACGTCTTTACCAACGTTATGTGCCTCCTCTTCCTCTTTTTTTGTAATTCTCCAATGGTGACAGCTAAGCTCCGCCCACGACGTTTATGTATAAGCAAACCAAGAAATGATTGGTGATGATAACGGCAGGGATTCAAGCGGGAGGCACCGTGTTGTAGGAAATGCCTCCTTTATACGGGTAAGCCACGCGTACACACGATGCATCTTTCTCAATCATGAAACCGAATAAATTTCGCTGTGGTCTTTTAACTGTTGCCCATTGGTTGGAGTGGTGCTCCACCCATGTCATCACCGAAATAACCGGTCTTCCACGATAAATGAAAAAAAAAAAGAAGAATGAAGCGAAATGAATAGCTAAATCAAGCCTGTGCAAAACATTTTCGAACTTTTCTCTGCAGGGCAGCAAAGTTTAGAACTAAGCACCACCAATCAGCGATGCAGGTTCTAAGAACTTAGGGTTGCGAAGATTAGTTATAGTGTACTTAAGTGTAATTAGTCTGACAGCATATAAGCACATTGAGATCGCCAATAGAATAGAATTGTTCTGTAATAAGCAATTAGATCGCCCGTTCCTCGAGCCACCTTTGCTTTGGGGGAAGAAAGGTCCCTAATAAAAAAAAACATTTTGCCTACCAAGTGTTAATGTCTATTTGCTGGTTGCCTTTGCTAATATTATGTCGAGCATCGAAATTTGTTCATTTGTATTCGCGAGGAATTCAGGAGTACTGACGCAGAATACTGAAAACTTCGCTGTAAAACATGTTGATGGGACGGGAGGCAGTTGGGGCCCAGCTGGTCGACAAACACAAACACACACACAAACACACACGCACACACACACACACACACACACACACACACACAAACAGAGATAGAGAAACGGTGCTGGCCTTTCCACGATAAATGTTTGTTCGAGCACGCTGACGACGAGACAGAACATAGTTTTCCGTTTGATGCACACCTTACATGAATTCACAGGAAGTACTTTACGGACCCCAAATGGAACGAATGTATGCCGTCAACGGGTTCTTTTGCAGATAAGAGATGATATGGAGCGAATACGTATTAATCAATGCAGCTTTTCCACACTATAGCTGTTACCATGGGAGATGCGTAACGTTCTTAACGACTCTCGTAACACTTGATTGGATGCCGCGAAGAGATGCCAGTGGCTAATAAAGAGAAATGACACCGCCCATTCTGGTAAGCAGTCACGCATTTCTTGCTTTGATAGAGCCAGCTGACGCATTCGGCCCTATACTAATACGATGCTTCAAGATACTGAACAGCCATTGGACCGCTCGCAGCTGTGGCTCATTATTGGGAATCGACGAATACAAATAAAGTGAAAAACCAGTGAAGCATCTCTTCGAAGAACCAGAGCCGCCTGCAACGCTGGTTTCAATAAAACGGTAACAATCTAAGAACGGCTATACTAAATCGCACGAACGCAGCCTCACTTCTCTCAGGACGACGAGGAAACGAAGACAATGCAGATGGCCGCCAATGTCGTTTGGCAGTTTCCTTGTCGGCCAACTTAAGTATCGAGTGGGGGGGAATCCACTAACCCTCTCGGTCCAAGCAGTTGTACGACTCCACCAAAGAGAGAGCGGATCTCTCTCTCTCTCGCTCGGCAAATTGAGATCTCCGCGTATGCGTCATTCGCGTCCATCCTCCCATTTATCCCGCGGAGGTCCCCCTCGGAAGGAGAGCTAAGGAGAGGGCAGCACCTCTCAGCCGCAAAGAAAGGAAGACGCGGGCTCCTCCTCTCCGCGCACAGACGCGAGCGCGGAAGGGACACGCACGTCGGCCCGCATCACGAAGGCTAATTGAAGGGAGGAAATACACTTAGTCGCTATGCCCTGCCGCTGCAATTGCATCGATCGCCGACTCGCTGCCTGCCTGCCCAGCGAGCTTGCCCGCGCGTCTCTTTCCCAAGCGAACTTATTATGCAGCCCCTCGGCCGAAACAGAAACAGGCTATTGGTCGTGCAGTCGGGCGACGTCACGTGAGCCATTCCCCCCTCTTCCATTGCCACACCGAGAGTGCACGATCGTTTGGGTGTGTGTGTGGGGGGAGAGGGGGAATTTGGAGGGGGGGGGTGTCTTCGAGGAAGAAGAAGACGGAGAGACGCTGCAGCGCAGCTAACGACGCGCATTAAGGCCGGCTTGCGCTATCGATCGTCTTCTTCAAAGTGCGCATTCCACCATCGTCTCCGCCACCGGCATCCACGCAGCGAAGGAACGGCGTTTTTTTCTCCCAGAACCGCGGTCTGTTCCCGCGCTCTGGCGGCGTGGGATCGGAACGGCAAAACGTGCCACTGCCACCGTTGGCATTGGAACGCGATAATTATCGCTTCTGTTTTTAAAAAGTGAATTGGGTTGGGGGGAAGGGGGAGTGCTCTCTGAGACACGTGTGCTAGAGTGTCTTGTTAGCTATGTGGGAAACGGCCCACAGTGACTGTACACGCAGGAGCTTACAAGAGTGTGAGAGCCCGGAGTGACCTTTAAATCAGATACACAAAGTTGATTCGCTCGGACGTTTATCTTATGGCAACTCGTGATGTGAACGACCGGCCAGTGCGCGAGCGAAATCTGAAGATGGATGCCGGAGACGCAAAGAAACTGTCTTACATCCCTCCCATGCAAACAAACAAGCGAACAAGCAAACAAACAAACAACCAAACAAACAACCAAACTAAACAAAACAAGAAAAAGTTAACGAGCCAAGCCAATAAATGTCTAAAATAGAAAAAAGCCGGGAACATGGGGTTTTCACGTTATGTTCAACCAAAGATGAAATCATATGCACACAGCGGACGCACAATGGAATTAACATGCAAATTAATAATTACTAAAATATATTGTGGGATACCTCGGGATAGAGTAGTGCTTGCAAGTCGGACATAAGCACTGAAAATGTGAGCAGCACTTGAGCAGCTCGATCAACTATATTTGTGTTGTATATAGCTTCCTGTATCGAAACTTCGCAATATAATGTATTTCGTCTTCATTTATTATGCGGCAGACATATCATGTAGTTTGAATTTCATGAATGATGCAATATCCCCAACGAGAAAGAAAATTGTGATCGGGAACGCGGAGTCTGCTGCCGAACATGGTCAAACAACGAACATGGTCAAACAAGACAATGGTCCAGAATAGTGAGTTAGAGAGTCATTTATATTTATTGAACGTTACCGAGCTAACACAAAGAAACAACAAACCAGTGTAGCGCTGACCAATCATGATAACGCCCCCGTGTTTCGTATTGTTCCGACTGAAACTTAATACATAAACGATGGCGGTACGCAGCGAACTTCATCAATTATTTCCTTCAGACTTCGGCCTCACTTCAGTTTATCAACAGAGCCGTGAAGAGAACAGGCTTGCGTAAGAGCAAAACCTGCCACCGCGAAAACAAAACAAGCTCATCTCGAAACGAAAAATAGTGTGAGCCAGCATAGTATATATGAATGTGCCTGTGAATCTGAAGCACGTAGATCGATGAGAAAAGACTGAGTTATAATGCATGAGGGCAAGCCAGGCACTCACAGTTACGTGCATCCTTCAGTACACTGTGTGAAGACGTATAGCTGCCGGTGTAACTTCCCTCGAACGCACTGTGTGACGAATTCGACCGCGGTGCCATCGTTCTGTACGGCACAGACGCACGGCGTGCGTGAATGGGCGACAAATCGCACGTGATACCAAAAGGAACGTGGAAATGCCGACACGGCATTCCTTCCTTCAGGGACGTGTGTCCTCTCTCCCTCCAGCACTCCCTTTCCACAACCCTATAGTTTAAGCTCTCTCTCTCTCTCTCTCTCAGTTGCAGTGACAGGGCCAAGCATTGCACGGAGATTTGGAATAAGCCTCCGTTCCAGGCTATCACTGCTCCAGTGCACCCGATGCTTCTATGCGCATGCCTGCATGGATGCGGAAGTTACGGCGACGTACGTCCACGGTCATGCTACAGCCTTTCCGTATACTATACAGCCCGGAAAGAAGAAACCGTGCGGTGTATTCTAAGGGGGCGAGCGGGGCGTGGAAAAGGAGAGAGAGAATGGACAGCGGCCGTCACAGTGGTGTACCGCAACGGGCGCTTTCTCTTACGTTTATTTCCCTTCATTTCTTCCTCGCTTCGCTGGCTCTTGGCTTATTCACTTATTTTTTACGACACCGCAGAAGCCGTAAAACTTAATCCCTTCTTGTCTCCGGCTCATAAAATGTTTTATGGCGTCGGCCTTGCCGCCTCCCATACAGAGCCGCGCGAGTCCGGGAGGAGAACTCTTGCCCCCGTATATGTAGTGTATATATACGGTTCCGCAAGCGTCCGCGCTTTGGTCGCGGCGGCGTGATGCGGGTCTACTACAACCAATGGCTCGCCCTTCGGTGCAGGGCCTGCCGCGTTCACAGTGCACCTGGGAAAATGGGTGCCCCCCACCCACCCTCACCAAGGA
Source organism: Rhipicephalus microplus (assembly GCF_013339725.1). Taxonomy (NCBI): domain Eukaryota; kingdom Metazoa; phylum Arthropoda; class Arachnida; order Ixodida; family Ixodidae; genus Rhipicephalus; species Rhipicephalus microplus. Next base: position 106,726,717 of record NC_051170.1, read on the forward strand.
ACTGTTGGAATGAAAGCCTGAAGCCTGCGAGGAATCTATTTCGGCGAACATGCATGCGCCTCGCGCGGCACCCGGTGGAAGATCGCATGCATCGCCCCTGATGTGCGTACCAATACAGAAGACTCGTGTAACGGTGTATATCCATGTAGCCATTAGCAGAATTAACACCGTAGCGAGCGCCGCACTGCGTAGTGAAGTCTTTAGCGCTATAACTCTTTGTATAACCAAAGCAGGGCAATCAGCCAGGAGGAACCTTTCGCGAAGCTTCCCTTCCATAAGTGCTCGTTATCATGGGTATACCCCGGTTTCGCTAATCATACATTCAGCATCAGGATGTGCTGAGTCCTGAACACGTGCCCAGAGGGTGGTGGAGGATTGAAATGCTAAGAGGCCGTTGAACATACGCAAGTATCGCTTATTATATATGAGAAACTGTGTTCACACAATTTTGACCTCTGCTACACGCAAGATGCACCTAGTTTTCGTTGCTATTCCTAACGGACTCAAGTTCCCTCGTTGAAGCGTCGTTTTCAGTGGCAATAATGGCTCGTGGACTCGTGTGACATAAACATTAAATGGTCCAGTTTACACTTCGGTGTTGATCGCAAGCACACTTCACACCACAAGCTAAATTCGCTATGGTTGTTGGAAGATCGAGCGTTGGACCTTGCTGACGAACAAGTTTGGACGGTATATATATTATTACGCAAGGCAAGGTAACTTAAGGGGGTTTCTTAATGGGCCCTGCAGTCCGCGATCACAGTATAATGATGATGATCTCCACCGCCATGGCCGCCATGGCTCGTACCCACTCAGGGGGATCGCAGTGGAGGCAACGTCGTCTTCAGTCCCTACCCGCACTTCCCTTGTTTTTCCTGGTAGTGATACTTCTTATCAATATATATATATATATATATATATATATATATATATATATATATATATATATATATATATATATATATATATCTTTTGCAACCTCTTGTGACGGTAAGGCTAAAGCATTGTTTCAGTGCTTGAAATATCTTCCACTAGGAGAGTTTACTCAACGTTTATTTTGATAACTTCGGTGCCTGTTCATTTTAATCGTACAAGTTACGTCGTACTTTGTATGGAGAACGTGAGTGTAGATTGGCGAAAGTGTGACGCCTTTCTACAGATATGTAGTGTACGACCACGTTGAACAAGCACCGAGATTCTTGAGCCCAGTTCACGATGATTTCGTCCGCAGGAGCTTAATGCCATTCTTCTGCCCACACCAATGCCACCCCGGGGTTCAGGATTGGCTGCAAATTTCTACAGCAAACAACTCATAAGCTTTGTAAGCACGTGTACTTGTGTATATAGATACGTAGAGCAAGTTCATATATTTTCCCAATATAATGCATCTGTGCTAAGTTTTGTGCACCAAGTGAGAGTGACCGGCATGAGAGGTCATTTATTTAAAATAATTATCGCGATGAAGTGTGCTTGCTTCGCTAAGTGGGAAACATTAGTAAATCTGGCCCACGTGCACACCTAATTTCGAAGAGCCGCTCAGAGAAAGCTAGCTAGAGACCCTCTGTCCTCCTGCGTCTCTCATAATCAAATGGTGGTTTTGGGACGTTAAACCCCACAAATCAATCAATCAATCAACCCTCTGTCCTCCACAATTACGTGCCCTGCATCTGTTGCTGGTGGACATTCAAAGTTAGAAATTATTCTACAGGTAATAATTCTGTTTTGTTAGCACTTGCGCATGGCACTGACGCTGAATAATAACCATGTATCATGAATGCATGATTTTTCTGCAGAACATTACCCCAATTCCTGTGCAAAGGTGTTCGCAATGCATAAGTTTTATATTATGCGCGGTACGACTGGCTGCAGCTATCGGCCGCACTTATTAAGCGATCAAATGCCGTAATAAACACTCGTGTTGAGTCTTCACGCTATACAGTACTTCTCGCTCCATGCGCATATGGACAATTCCTTGTCGTCGCAGTATATATAGCACTGGGTCCCTGCACGAGGATATGCATTGGAAACTGCACACTTCCGCAGAGCTAGTCACCGTCTTTATGCATTGTGGGCGTTAGAAAACTAACGCCATTGGACAAGAAAGCCTTTGCGGAGTGAATTATATTAACGTGTGCGATTACTCTCCCGAGTGACACTATTGGTGGCGGGTAATCTCAAGCGCGACGACATTGGCAGTCCGCGCGCACCCCACGTTGATTGGTGTTATTGTATATTTAATACCACCAATGCGGGCATCAATATTCACATACCACTGAAGCCAACCGATAACGACCCCAATAAGAACATATTAACGTCAACCAATCGACGAAACTCTTTACTTTTTTGCATCTTGGAGGCATGTCCAATTTTCGCCAACAATCAAGCCCCATTTCCTTTATGGTATAAGCTGAATTTAAAGTTATGAGTTATGACACTCCTATGCTCGAGTGCACACGTGTTTTGTAAAAGTATTTTTATCCATTCCTTTATTTTTTCGTTTTCCCTCCTTACGTTTCTGTTTTCCCCTTCCCCAGTGTCGGGTAGCAAACCGGAAATTTTCTTCTGGTTGTACCTCCCTGCCTTTCACTTAGGCTTTCTCTCTATATGTAAAAAGACATGTTTGCATTCTCCATTCTTTTTTTTTATTTATACTGCTGTGTAACGTTCTATGTCTCTTTATGTACCTTATTGCTTAGCTGTGTTCTCCCTTATTAATAGTGCGTTATTGTGGTGTTCACTTTGTGACATTTGCTTCGTCTGTGCTTCATTTATGCTGTACAACAGGGCCAACAGTGTCATTGCCCTGTACAACAGGGCAATGACACAATACTAAGTGTCATTGCAACCTCCTACATGTTCTGTTGCTGTGTTTATGGCGCATTAATTGAAGAATAAAATGTTTCTCACTTATTTTCAGTGTCCCTTTACTACAATGGGCTGGCTGTTAACAGAAATACGATCGTCCGAGTGCTCCTATTTATCGCCACCAACGCTACAGTGAAATGAACAATAAATTAAGGCAAACGCTATTCGACGCGCGAGAAATGCTTTCACGAAATCACTAAAACGCTAGAATCTTCCAGGTCAAATGTGCAAAAAAACTGATTTCGTCAGCTCAAAGTCTGTGTACTAATTACTCCATGGGAGCACGGTATAAACGTAGGTTGTTACTGAATTGGTGTGGCCACAAAAAAAAAAAAAAAACTAGGCCACCCAAGCGCCGTTTACGCCAAATGTGTGCAGCAATCTCCAGTGACAGAAACGCAGAAAAAAAAGATCCTCAGAGTATAGCGACCGCAAGAAAGTTTAAACCTCCTTGAGTGACCGACGCCCTTTGCTTCTGTTTCAGATACGCCAGGCTTCATGTCAAACATATTTCATTATTATTAGTATTTACAATGCCTTCGCATCCAGCTTGTATGGATTATGCTCAGCTCAATATTTAATTCAATGAAAAATGAAAAATAATCGACAGTGTCGAAAGTTCAACGAACCTTCTCAGCCGCTCTAAAAAAAAAAAAAGCTTTTCTTTTTAGAGGCGAAGCTTTTTAGACTGTGGGTCATTCCCTCGTAGTAGTACTATGTTGAAGTAGAAGACACTTCTATAGTTAGTTTTAATAATTGTTCACTAGATGGCGTTGTGTGTATATGTCCTTGGAAATAATATCACTAGATTATGTTAGTGATTTTAGTACAATAAGAAATTCCCAGCATCTCTACGGAGTGAATGATGATTAGTGGGGCGAAGCGCCCGTCTATACGTCCATCCGTCCGATGCGTCTGATAGAAGCGGACGGACGGACGGACGAATGGACAGACAGACAGACAGACAGATATATAGATAGATAGACAGTCAGACAGACATATATATATATATATATATATATATAGAGAGAGAGAGAGAGAGAGAGAGAGAGAGAGAGAGAAAGAGAGAGAGAGAGAGAGAGAGAGAAGGACAGACAGACGGACGGAAGGACGGACGGACGGACGGGCTGGCGGCCGCATTTTGTCCCACTCATCATGATTCGCTCCATGGATATGCTGGAATATATATATATATATATATATATATATATATATATATATATATATATATATATATATATATATATATATATATATATATATATATATATATATATTCACCGAGCGGCCGTGTGGAACGTGTGCCAGGGCACATGAGCTCAGTATGCGAAAAAGGAATAATAATGAAGAATGCTATTTCGTGAAATATTTCTTTCCTCTGGCCGTACGGGTTATTTTTCCTCTAAATCTCAATCATGGTGCCACACGGAAAGAGAGACGTGCGAAAGAATAGCAACAAAGAAAATGTCCTCCGCAAAGCAATACCTGTCACCAAGCGATGACATCGCAAGTAAATATACGCCTCGCACGAAACAGCTGTTCTCCCTCGCACGGCTTCACCTAGAGAGCGCTGACCCTCGTCATACAGTTCGCATACGGACAAGGCCGGACAGGCATTTTCAATCACGGTCCAGTTCAATCTCGTTCTGCCACCGACAAAAAGAAAAAATAAAGAACAAGAAAGCACGTCTTTTTCATCGCCGTAGCACCCGCTGCGAAGCAACAAACGTCGCCGCCATTAACGAGACGTGACGAGGACATTTGCAGGCTTAGCTCTCCTTCAGCTAAACAAATAAAGTAGCGCGAGAAATAAAAAAGAAATCGGGGCTGGAAAGGCGAAGTACGAATGCTTCTTCTGTCGTGGTTGGGACAGTGGGTCTCTTGACTCATGGCGGGCGCCGTTCGGATAACCACGCTAGCCGGAAATAATCCGAAACAAGCCAAGACTCGCAGGTGTCCCTACGTGTGGCGAGCGGTCACGCCAAGCCAGCAGGCCTGAACCGCACTAGGTAGCTTATGGGGTCAGTACGTGTAAGGGGAATGCGACATATCCCCTGAGCAAGTTCGGTTTAGTTAGGGACCCACGCTCAGGTTTGCTTCACTCAGAGGCTCACGCTCGGACGCATAGCGTTGTACAGCTTTGGCTTTGTTTCGGGCTGTATACGTTCGAGGCGTGATCAGAGAGAGGGATGAAGGGAAGGGGCCGAAGCAGAAGTATGCACGCGAAGCGTATAATAATGTAAGCCAAACTTTCGACGCTTTACGAGCGCATGGTGCTTTTCGCGAATCGGCAAACCACCTCCACATAGTACCGTGTCGAGCAGCTGAGTTGTTGGCTAGAAAATGCCGTCGTGAATGATTCTCCAGTGCTACAACTTCCTTGTCAGTACAGGGGACGTTGTTTGACTTTAAGTAAGGGTTCGGGGCGACAGAGTCGTGGGATATGGAAATGAAGAAAAAGAGCAGGTATAGAGTGACGTAATGAGGTCTTCTTAAACCAGTCATCTTTCTTTAGTGGCAGCGTTTCTATTAAACACAGCTATGTGTTTTGCTGATAGCACTTTATAACTGTTGACTCGAAAATGACAAAAGTATATTGCTTACTGAGGTCAGGAGTGCCTATACGCTTGGAATAGACAAAGACACTTACAGAAGAAACGTTCGATTGGTTTCGTATAGAGCCACGTGCGTCATTTTACCATCGCGCAGTTACATTGTAAGACACTGTGAAAAGCATAGTCATTTTTAAACGACACGCCCACTCCGAACAGAACTGTATAGTTTTAGATGCTTTTCGTATATTGCGTATTATGTATGTGCTGAATCAATGGTGAGGTGGGGATACCTGTGTGGAGGAAAAGACAGATGGACAGCACGACTCCAGTGCTGAAAGGACTGCGCAGCTACATGGACGGAAAGGGAATGTGTGGATATATATACACAACGCCGCAGGAGGTGAAGCGACACCACCACGGATTACGAAATGAACAGAAGCGTACTACGACACCGAAAAAAAAAAAGCACGCGATTCATCGCTCTAATAAATATACGGGTGCCAGTTGGCGTGGTACACTACAGACTGAATGAGGAAACACGAGAAGGGTGGGATAAAAAAACAAAAAAACAAAACGTGTAGCATTTACGCTTGAGACAAGAAAGAACAGGACTCAGATTGTTTTTCTCTAAGTTTCTACAAGCTACATGTTGTATTTATCGTAAAAGAAAATTTTGTGGATGTGCACTTTTAGTACAGTTTGATTTTAATAATAATTTGAAGACCTCGTCTAAATTTATAGATAATTAGTTTTGACGTATTACGCACTACAACCACAATATGATTACGAGGCAGACCGAAACGCGAGACCTTGGACTTATTTTAACAGCCTAGATTTCGCTCAAACGCACAGCAACGTGTTTTTTTTTTAGGTCTATGCGTTTGTGGTAGTGTCATGCAGTCATCAATGTATTTTCCCCGCACCATGAACTCATCTATGCCAACTCTTTCGTCCCCTGCACGGGCACTCTAGGTCGCAATCCCTGACCACGCTCGGCGTTCGGCCGGCATCGCAGCGAGACATCGCGTTCCTCTGTAAGACCCGCGAATGAGAGCCTCGCTCGAGACGAACGCTGAGCTGACGGCACCGGTCGGCCGAGCGAAGCCTCCTTGGGAGCGGCTGGCGGATCTCGCAGCTCCCTTCATTGTGCGCCCTGATTTATGACCGCCAGAGCCGCTGTTCCCTCGGGACCTCCTCGCCGCTTCTAGACGACGGTCTGGCTAGAAGTCCCGCGAACGCTTATACTTTGCACGGAGCGGCCGCGTAGGCAAAGCGAAGCCCCGCGAACGCATACGCAATGACGCGGCAAAGACGACGTCGCGCGATGACAAAGCCCCCTCAAGGATGGCCCGACTCCTGTCCGAGCCGGTATTGAAGCAAGCGAGCCGGTGCATGACACCGGAAGTGGTTTCACCGGATGCGATGGACGCGATTCATCTACACACGCGCCAGATTTATTTGCTCTATTTCAGATCAGTCGCCCCCAGAATTCCCGGAATCCCTTGTGTGATTTGTGTACACTGCAAATCATTTCACACCCTTAAGGGTGGATTTTTGAATAAATCACCCATCTTACACCTATTATTTCTGCCAAACTTATCCGCATGGGTGTAAGTTCTGCAATTCCACCTTTTGTACGCCCATTTCTCATTTTTAGGTGTATTATAGGTATGTGTTAACAAATTACACCCAAGGGTGTTTCCTTGAACGTTACACCTATCATATATGTGTATAGTTTAGAGCATCAATACATATCACATCTCAACGGATGCCATCAAACCGCATGCCAAAAGTCTGGTGGAAAGATCAATGTTGCGGCATTCGTTTTCATTTCCCATAATTCATTCGCCAAAATATATCGTGCTATGTATTATATTTATTAAACCACACCTTCTTTATTATTTTCAGAAGATTCCTCACATGTTCAATGACTTAATTCATGGGTTAACTTTTTGGGATTCCTACTAAAAATATTTTGCTGCCGCTTATGTCCATTCTTCCCTAATTCTCACAGAGACAACAGTAAAAGAGATTATGTTGCACTTAAACATATCATGAAACGATTACACACGGTTTTCGACAGGCTATCGTGCGCGCTTTATCATTTGAAATCACACTAAGTTTTTTGTACCAGAGGTCCTGATCTATTAAAGACGATAGTCTTTTTTGGGGACCTTACACGCAAAAATTTTGGTCTGCCTGCTTGCCTTTCTGTCTGTCTGTACATTTGTCGATTTTTCCACTCTATACGGCATCTGGTACTTGAAATGGCCGACCTCATCCGCAGCGCCCACCAGTGTTGCTCAAGATTGAGCGTTCATGCTTGTGCAATCGTCAATTAAAAAGCCATGATTGCGCATGTCTGTGGCACCATAACAACACGTATATATTCTGCATGTGCGTCTTTTACTAGAAAAAGCATACATTAGTCATATTAAGGACCGTAGCGCTTATCACGCTGCGCTGACCATGCAATGCTTGCACGGAACAGGGAGTGTTTCCAACGCTTTGCTAAGGTGGTGGAATCTACCCGTCGCCTTGCGTTCTACACCTTATCACCTCTGAGATGGGCGGGCACACCCCTATCAAAGCCACACGCTTTGTTTTCTAGGAAGACTGCCAGATGGCGCTCATGTCTCACGTGCGACATGATTTGATGTTCTTTTTCGCCTTAGCTGTACGCTCGAGGCACTCAAACGCAGTGCCTACAGAATACCACTCACCGACTTACTTGCGCAGAACACCAAATAAATGTCCTGTTCACTCTCTCCACACGCAAGGCTATCGTCTTTTGACGACATTTGCAGAAACATGGAGATACGGGGCCAATTTTTTACAATGAGGGTCCATATATTTCCTCACACTGAAGTATTTCGCATCAATACACGGGTCCCTGATTTATTCAGTGAGTTATATTTAGATCTATGAACATGGGTCAGTTCAAATTGAATGTTTGTAGTATTCGCATTGCCACGGAACTTGGCATGTTTGCAATTAACAGGCTAAGCTTACTCTGATGCAGCTGCTGTGCACGCATGCTGCGCCGCTGGACAAGCTTGGCGCACATACGCTAAGCACGGGTGAACTCTTCTAATGGGTCGCACCACTCTGTGGGCACTTAGTGCTCTTTTTATATTTGCTTGAAATGCACGCTTGCGCGTCGTATAATATACACGTGAACGATCGTAGACAACACTAGCGCAATGTACCCGTGCCACAAAGATGGAGAGTAGTTGACTAATTGCAGCATTGTAATTGACAGTTGTTACTGTCGCGTTACAATGCACTGATAATCGCACTTTGGTATGCTCACACAAAATTTAAGACTTGAAACAAAAGCAAGCGTCCTTCATACTTTGTCGGTAAAAAAAGCAAAGTCCCCGGTTCTTGCTGATTGGCAGAGTGTTATTTAAAAGAAGCTAATAGCACAGCAGGGTTGTTGCTAGGATTTATGCGTGCAAGGGAACAGAAAGAGAAAAAAAGGGGGCCTGGTGCAATTTGTATGTAAATTTTTGCCTGTATTTGCATACGTGCGGATCCGAATCGCAAGCTTTCTTTTTTTTTTTTTGCGAAATGGGCCAAATCCTGACCCGAAAGTAGCTCAAATGACACTCAATTGGCTCATACATACGTTCACGTTTCCTCTAAAACAGTAATAATAAAACATTATTTATAAATATTACTGTTCTAGAAGAACGTTTATAGTATGTATATGTCAAGGCAGCGTTAGTTGAGCTTGTTTCGGTTCTAGATTTGCCCCATTTTGAAATAAAAAATATCTCCTCAAACGAACATAAAAAGGGTGGGAGATGTGTCAAATATGGAACAACCTCCTTGCCACCCTTCCCTAACTTTTTATTTATATCTATGTTCCGCAAGTAACAAATTTTGACTCCGAAATGTCGAAACAACGCCGCAATAACGCCTCACCCAGGAAAAAAAATGTACATTACGAAGGCTACGCATTTGCCACCTGCACACGTCAGTGGCAAAAAAGACTTTGAAGCCCTGATAGCAAATAAATATGTTGTCAAGCATGAAATATTACACTATATCTTGGAGGCTTGACATAGCTTGGAAATTATATCATAAAACGGTACTGCTATGTGTTTCGGTTTCGGTTTTGAGGTTTCGGGGCAACTGCGCATCGCCATCGTCAACAGGCAGACTTTGAATTGGGTGGTAACATGTCGTGTGCGTGTTTGCTGCAGGCTGACGGTGGTTTATTATTTTACTATTCACTTGCTTTGTCAGGGACGCGTACTTATACGGCTTGCACAGTTTAACTTGTGCTTACAGTAGATACAGTACGTGTCACTGCAATCTGTGGCGTGTCGGCTAGTACAGAACAACTTCGGTGCGGCGGAGTGTGTGTCCTCTGTCAACGGCTTTCGTTGAAGCTTGTGCCCGCCGCAAGCAGAGTGATTCCGATCAAGCAATCAACGGACTGTACGCTGGGAGGTACATGGAGAACGCTTTTGGATGTCGTGCTATTGCTGAAAAGGTAAGCTTTCGTGTATGCGAACAACGAAGTGCAGAAGTGCGCGCCTGCCTGCCAACTCCCGATTTGCCCGCGATACTCGTAATTGCAGGAAGCGACCGTCTCATGGCGTCGGTAGCTTCGTGACCTTCGCTCGCTGTGTGCTTATCAGCTGCGATGTCTCAACAGTCGCAGTGTTCGTGAACCTCGCTTTGGGGCATGGTTAAAGAAAACGGGGGGATGTGCCCCACGCAGATAAACCTTACGGCATTCGGCAGCGGGTGAGAAAACAAGGGGTGGGGGGGGGGGGGGCTGAGCGAACCGAGGTGGGCGAAAGAAATGGCATAATAATAATAAAACGAAGCAGATCAACGGTAAAAGAGGCGCCAGTTGTCAGTTAGCGGGACTGCAGGGGACAAATAGGGCGCGTTTATTACGCGGGAGAAAAAAAAATCCAGATTTCAATGACTGCAGATAGGGGTGCGTTTTATTGCGAGTAAATACGCTATTTAAAGCAACAATTGAAAAATACTTAATCTTTGTATCAGTACCCCTTTGATGCCTGCGCTTTGCAGCGGCGTGACGTGTTTTGTTGAAAATCGTGCAGCTAACCAAAGAATTTATATGTACCTTGTTTAATCAGTGATTCGCGCTTTTTATGCCTTGCTAGGTTTGTTTATATTTATACTAGTATATCGTAAATAATCAGGATATAGAAATATTGATCTGCTTTAATAAGGGGTTGAACAGCCACACTCAATTGCACACATCTTTTTGCATTTTTGCACCATTGTACTGCGGCACATAGAATATTGTAGAATAGAATATTTCTGTATATTTTGGTGTAGGGTTTTGCGATGTGGTTACATATGAAAGCTTAGCCAAAGTGTACGAACAAACACGCACACAAAACTTTCAGTTAGACTGATACAGCACAGATGATAATGGTGTAGGCATAGTTAGCAACTAAAGAACACGCTCGCGAAAAACAAAATGAGAATGGCGACACAGGTGGCTGTAAATAAAAGCAGGCAGACCTAACAGCTCTTGTCTGTTTCATGCATTTTGTCTGTGCAGGTTTCATCCTTACGAATGTAAGGACACTGATCCAACTAATAAGCCCTCCATGCATATATTCCTGTTAGCTACTTCTCCAATATGTCGTGCATTTTTTAAATTACACATATTTATGGTCCAACAGTTCAGAGCTTATTGAGCATATATTTAACTTACTTGTGATACATTATCTGTTGCATGGCTGTTTTTATGAATTAAAAAAAATTCAACTGCGAATGAGCTGCTTATGCATGCACTCGAAGAATAGGGTTAGCACGTCTTATTTATTCTTGAGAGTAGTCAGTTTTACTCGTGGCCTAAAGTAATCATTTTGTTGACCAATAAGCAACCTGTGAAAGACATAAAATTATCGAGTACACCAAATTTATGTAACTGGAGAATAAATTTAGAGGTGAGCTTCCACAAATACACAGTGCTGTTTTTCCAGCAGCAGTTGTCATATTGTAAGTGCTGTTGATCCTTCCATATTGGGGCTTGCTCGATGTTTTCTATTTTCACACTATTTCACACTATTTTCACACAGTAGATTGTACATCTGTGATGTGTACATGTCTACACAACGATCCTTCAGAGTAAATGATAAATATTGCTACTTTTCTGTCTGAATGGGTTCATATAATTTTTTGTATCAACCATTGTAGTGGCCTATTGGTTAGGGTATTCTAGCTATGCAAGAAAACTTGGTATAAACGCTGAAATTTGAGCTTCCCAGTATATTTCAAGCTTCTTGGTAGGTGCATGATTCAAGAGAGAAGCACTTTTTCACCACCACCACGGCGGTGAAAAAACCATACTCAAACATGGCACTTGCATTCGTACACTAATATGCACAGATGCTTGTAAACGTAAAAGTGAATAGTGGTAAAGCTGAAAGTGGAGAAGCTGGAGCTTTTTAATATATGACACATCATAATGAGGTTCTGATTGTTCCCAGTATTTTTTAAATGCTTAGTTGAATATTGTGCATCTCTTACATGCAGAATGTTGAAAGGAAAGCACACTACGTTTTCTACGATGGACTGGGTGCTGACAATGCAGTGCACTCTTCATCACAACCTGAAAGCAGCTGTTCGGGGCTCACGACCTCACTCAAAGGGTCGCAGCAGTGGTGGACGCTACTCATAGGGTGCACCAAATATCTTGTACATTTTAGGAACATTCCTCTGGTGGGAAAGGCTTCATCTCAAGCTATGTGTCCTATATACCTATTTATATTTTCAATATAAGTATCAGTTTGCCATCAGATCAACAGCAGTGCGTGTAGAAAACTGTGTACAATGCATAATGTTACAGTTGTATGAAAAACTGGAGATGGCCTAGATGTTGCCAGCTTAAAAGGTTGATCCACTAATGGGTCAATCCACGCCAAACATCCCAGCTATATTAGCGACCATCTCAAATGTATTAAAAAAATTGTGATGATTTACTGCATTGAAAACAGTGAAACAGTAAAATAATTTCAAAAGAAAAAACATTTTCGGTCACGTAGTTGCCTTCTGAACTTACTGGAATGTCGTTTCAGTGTGGTTTGTGGGAAGGTAGTTTAAAAGTACTGCTCATTCCTTCGATACCAAAATTTGTCTACATGTTAAGTACAAGTTCATGTGTAAAGTGTTTGAAGTGCAGTAATATTAGTGCAATTTCACTGGCACATACGCCCCCAAGACTAACAATGTGCTTGATATGACTGGTTGGTGCTGTATGGTAGACAAAGAAAGTGCTTAACAGCGCAAAGGACAAGAAGGCAAAGAAGAAACGAGAACAGAGCCCTGAACAAACAATCAAAGTTTATTGCAAACCAACTGCAATATATAGAAAACAGAATCTGCGCATAACCACACACCATAAGCAGAATTGCACATACATGCACCATACAGCCTACCTTATCAACAACCGGTCATGTAAGTGGACCCAAGGTAACTAACTTCACAGCAGTTAAGAAAAATTGAGGGTACGCTAACACAGGAAGCACCAAGTTGTTGAATATAGAAAGCTTCACTAATCTCGTGCTCGCGCCGATTTTTATATCACCCGTGATCAAACACTTGTCGAAAATTGTCTGACAACAAGACTTACTACAATGGTCTGCCAAGTGGCTGGGAAAGAAACCTTTTAGAGAGTTAGCGTACCCCCTCAACCGATCATTCATGCATCGCCCTGTTTGGCCAATGTAACCATGCCCAAAAGTAAAAAAATATCTTGTAGAGAATCGCTAAAACACATTCAAGATGGCACGTAGCGTGTTTCTTAGTGCATTCTTCTTTCTTAGGTCCTTCGCTGTTGACCCTGTGACATAGCCCAGCGAGTTTATCGCGTGCGCAGAACACAACTCTTACACCTATTTTGCCAGTGACCTTCTTTAGCCTTTGGGAAACTTCGTGTATGTAGGGAATAACAGCCTTGCTAGAATGAGGCTTGTTGAGTTAGCTGTTGCTTTGTCTCTTATCAACCACTCTTAGTGACGTTAGGAGAGTCTCGGCAATGGAAGTTAGCTAGGGATTAGAAAAGCCTCCTTGTTGAAGGCAGTGAACTTGGAGCGAGAAACTGCACTCTATCTGGCGGTGACAAGAGCCAGTTAAAATTGCCTTTAGGTAGGAAAAAGCGATGCTTCACTTGACCAGCTTAGAATGGGCGGACGTAAAAAGGAGGTTCTTTCTTGAGCATGACTCGTACGGCCAACATACATGATGAACAAAAAAAAGCATTTCTAATTCTAGACATCGTAGCTTGTCGTCAGAAATAAACTCCGACGTTATTTCTAGTTTCTTCATTTCACACCCGAAAACGTCAAATATCTCATCGGTGGTTCGCCGAGGGTCAGATTGATCGATGCGGTAAAGCACTAAAAAGTCGTCAACGTAGTCGAACACTTTAACTGTACTCGTGTGATCGAAGTTAGCTATGAGACTTCTTTCATACCGCGCGAGTAAAAAGTCACAAAGAACCGGTGCTAAACTTGAGCCATTGCACACATCTGCACCGGTGAGATATTTGACATTTTTTGGCGTGAAATGATGCAACTGGAATTAAAGTCGGAGTTCGATTCATGACGACAAGTTACGATGCCTTGACTTGGAAATGCTTTTTTGGTTGACCATGTATATTGGCGTTACGAACCTTTCTCAAGGAAAAGCCTTCTTTTTACGTCCACTAATTTTAAGCTAGTCAAGAGAAGCATCGCTTTTTTCTGCCTAAAGGCAATTCTAACTGACTCTTGTCACCGCCAGATAGAGTGCAGTTTCTCGTTCTAAGTTCACTGCCTTCAACAAGCAGGCTTTTCTAATCCCCTGATAACTTCTATTGCCGAGACTCTCCTAACGTCACTAAGATTGCCTGATGAGACACAAAGCAAGAGCTAACTCAACAAGCCTCATTCTAGCAAGGCTGTTATTCCCTACGTACACGAAGTTTCCCATAGGCTAAAGAAGGTCGCTGGAAAAATAGGTGTAAGAGTTGCGTTGTGCGCACGCGACAAGCTCGCTGGCCTATGTTGCAGGGTCAACAGCGAAGGACCTGAGAAAGAAGCATGCACTAAGAAACACGCTCTGCACCATGTTGAATGTGTTTTAGCTATTCTCTACAAGATATTATTTACTTGTGGACATCGGCGAAACAGGGCGATGCATGAATAATCGGTTGAGGGAGCACGCTAACTCTCTAAAAGGTTTCCTTCCCAGTCACTTGGTAGACCATTGTAATAAGTCTTGTTGACAGCCAATTCTTGACAAGTGTTTGATTACGGGGGATATAAAAATTGCCGCGAGCACGAGATTAGTGAAGCTTTCTATATTCAAGAACTTGGCGCTTCCTGTCTTAGCGCACCCTCAATTTTTTTAACTGCTGTGAAGTTAGTTATCTGGGGTCCACTTATATGACCGGTTGTCGATAAGGTAGGCCGTATGGTGCATGTATGTGCAATTCTGCTTTTAATGCGTGGTTATGCGCAGATTCTGTTTTCTGTATATTGCAGTTGGTTTGCAATAAACTTTGGTTGTTTGTTCAGGGCTCTGTTCTCGTCTCATCTTTTCTTGTCATTTGCGCTGTTAAGCACTTTCTTCGTCTACTACGCCTACAAGAACTTAGCCAACATGTGTTATGAATGTCTGACTAATGAATACTAACTACACAAAAGGGATATTTTGAGGAAATAATATTAGGAGACTTCTTAAGCTGCTAAACATTACGAGAAAAAATTACGAGTTTCGCATAATCGTCATTTTCGTTTATATTGAGATCCGATTTGCACTGTGGAGTGGTCCAAATAAATATGACCTTCAAACCTAAATCGAAAAGAAAAAAAGGTATTTTCATGTGCCAATTGTTATCATTACATTTTTTTGTTTTAAGGAAGAAAATAAGTTTTGAACTTTCCTATTCATGAAAATAGAAAATTTCAAGGCGGCAGCTGTCGTATGACGAAATGGGAAGATAGGCACCAATGAGAATGCTAAAAAAATATTTTCTTCCTTAAAACAAAAAATTCAATGATAGTATAAGAAAAGAAGTGTTCATTTGCTTTCAATTTATGCATAAAGGTAATTTTTAGTTAAGCCAGCACATGGCGTAAATCGCATCTGAATATGATCAAAAATTACAATTTTGTAGAATTTATGATTTTTTCTAATAAAGTTTACCAGCTTGATAAGTCTCAAATATTTTTTTCTCAAAATATACCTTGCGTAGAGTAGGTATTCACTACACAGATATTCATACAAACTGCAGTATTGCAATAAAAAAATTGTATACATAGCACATTTTGGATAAATTCTGAGAATCATATGTGCCAGTATGGTTGCAATAATATTACTGAGCTTCAAACACCTTACACAAGAACCTTTACTCAACATGTAGACCAAGTTTGGTATAGAACGTACTTTTAAAATAAATTTTTTCACACACACCCAAACGACATCCCGGAAAGTTCCGACGGCAACCTTGCGACCAAACATTTTTTCTCTCCGAAATATCCTACCGTTTCACTGCTTTCAATACAGTTAATCAGCACAATATTTTCGTAGCATTTGAGATGGTCGCCAAAACGGCTGGGCGTTTAGCATGAAATCACCCTAACAGTGTGTCATGAACACAGAAAAAGGTCCTATGCTTATTAAGCCCTTTATTTACCAAAAAATATACTGAAAGTGCCTCCTCTGAGGCACTGTATAGTGCCGCTTTTTTCACAGTTCTAAGGGAACTAACTGCACGTGCTATTGTTGTTCACATGTGCAGCAGTAGCATTAATATGTAGTAGAACTTGCTGTTGGGATAGTTGGTGCATGTTTGCATTAAATATTAGTCAATTTTGCGCCAAAATGACGACCACACAAATGAAGAAGACACATAAACGGAATGGGCACTCATTTGCAATTGTTGATTTTTTGAGGAAATAGGCTGATATAAACCCACTTTTTGTCAACGCTTGTGCAACCTACTCGGGCCGTCCCTTACCTAATCACGCTATAGGACACATGATCGCTAGATACCGTGCTTCCAGCTCATACATGATGAGTGAAGTTTTGCTAACGCAATTGATACCCTTTTTCTTTTGTGAAAGCCCATCAAAATGGCTCTTGGTGTGAATCCACATGAAGTGACATGTGCTCTTGAACGGGCACCGTCGTTATTCATTGCCGTAAGGGCGTGTTTCCTCGCTCGATCATTGACGCAGCGCCTCGTCGTCTGGCTAACATGTCTTTCTGCACGATAGGGGTATTTTGTAAACCACTTCAGTGGCAGACTTCATGAATGGCCTCGCATGCTTCTTTTTAAAGCCTTTCAGCTGCTCAGCATGATTTTCAGCGATGCACCGGTGCAATTTTGCTAGTTTGTTAGGGGCACAAACACGATCAGTACTTCATGCTGGCTCGCCACCTTTTTAAGGTTGTACGTATGAATATATAGTATATTATGAATACAAGGTACAAACAGCTGCTAGTGAGCACCCGTCCTGTTCATGTGTTTTCTTTGTGCGGTCGTGGTTTTGACGTGAAATTGACTATTCACTTCAGGCATTCATGTCTACTTAAGCACATGTTTAATGTCTGTAGCTAAGTATTACATGATATTTTCGTATTCATATTTGCATGTTCAAGAGAACAGCAGCCGTGCCAATTGTGTCAATTGGATACAATTTCCTAATTTTGCACAAAACCATTATGAAATGCCCAACCAGCCTCAATTATTTCTCAGTATTGTTAATTTTATCAAGAAACATAAAATCTATTATTCAACTTAAGTTTGCGCATCACCATCCAATTGATTGATGTGTGCAGTTTAATGTCCTAAAGCCACCATTTGATTATGAGAGGCTCTAGGGGAGGGCTCCAGAAATTTCGACCGCCTGGGGTTCTTGTGCACCCAAATCTAAGGAAATGGGCCTACAGCATTTCCGCCTGCATGAAAAATGCAGCTGAGTACTTTGGCGACTAAACCATCGAGGCGGGGTCATCATCATCCAATCTAATACAGATGTGCCAACCGTAATTATAACTTTTAATTGACTATATTCTAACCTCACAGCAAAAGAAAAGAGTAGAACGGTTTACAAGAAAGTTCTACACCCCCCTTTCTATGACGTCCATAACGCTTTTTAAGTCGCTTTTGCCAGAATACGCTTTCGCTCTGCGGAAAAGTGCTTTTTGATTTACAGGACACAAAATATTTTTGTCCCTATATTGCTCTGCCATGCAGATGCCATTCAATAACGAGTACTAGTATAAGTGCTGGCCGTCTTTCAGAGTGATTTATGAGGTTTTTGCAGCCTTAAGCGACGATAAAGAAAATCGTATGCCACTTTTTTTCTTTTCGCCACCCCCTTGAGCTCCTGCTTTACGAATATCTGGAATTTCTGGGTCGCCTGTCAAACAGGTGGACAAGCTCACCAAATGCTACTGCGAGTTTTACACCCGTATTTTAGAACGTCCCTTCACTAAATGCTTCACCTTGACCTTAGAAAATTTATTCCAGCGCAGTCTCTAGGCAGAGCAAGTCACTCAATATCAGGGATAATCTGCTGCGATTCTTAAGAAACGCAGCGTCATTTTTAGACAAGCGGTGGCGCTGTGCTCAGCCAGTACAAGTGAAGGATGAGATTCGAGTCGAGGAGCATTCGTATATAGGGAGGATAGCATTGTTTGCACTGTGGGATAGTTCAAGAGTGCTTTTGTTAAAATAGCTGCACTCTCGTGTATTTTGAATGAATTAGCGTATGTCAAATAATTTCTACTTATACTTTTTTGGTGTGTGATTCAGTATAATTTGTTGTACTACTGTAAATTTGGAGCCCCAACGCGGTGGTCTAGGGGCGATGGTACTCGGCTGCTGACCCCCAGGTCGTGGGATCGAATCATGGCTGCGGTGTCTGCACTTCCGATGGAGGCAGAAACGCTGTAGGCCCGTGTGCTCAGATTTGGGTGCACGTTAAAGAACCCCAGGTGTTTAAAATTTCCAGGGCCCTCCACTACGACGTTTCTCATAACAATAAGGTGGTTTGGGGATGTTAAACTGCACATATCAATCAATGCTGTAAACTTGAAATTTCAAGCTCAAAAATGCTGTGCTTGTTTTTCCTGAAACCTGCTCCAAATTTAGATTGTCTCCCTAGAAAAGCAAGATATGATGCTCCAAATTATTGCTCCAGATGATAGCTTGGCTGCTCCACCTCTGCTAGCTGTAAGTGGTTACTCTTTCACCCTGCTTTTGTGTGCCCATTTTATGTTCTTTGATGTTGCATTCTTTCAGGGGGACATATTATGTGATGCGCTTGATATTTTACATCTTTAAATCAATTATTCTGCGTGGTTAGTATCTAGTGACTCTGTTAAGCTATTGTAATTTTTGCCTATTGTTTTCACTCCTGTATTATTGTTTCCCCAGTATTCTCAATGTCTGAACACGCAAGGGTTATTGTGAATTGAAAATGCCATTTTAAGACTGTTTTGTCATTACATTAATTAGAATACCACTAGCCTTGCATAATATGCATAAGGCATGCCACAACACATGCAAACTGTGGCGTATCATTGTGGTAATTGTAGTGTGCATTGATATATTATTTCAGTATATTGGAGAAACAAGGCATGCTGCATTGCACTACTCTTCCTGCTGTTGGTATGCTTCACTACACTGTGCTTTTGTGCTGCATTGAAGCATGTTAAAATTAGTTCTTCATTTTTAAGTGCAAATAAAGGCTCTTTTGTTGTACTTTGATATGCATGCATTGGTCGTTAGAGCTCCATGCCGTACCATTGACGTCTGATTTCCGGTCTTCTTTTGTAGCAAATGGCATTCTACTTTGCACAATTGAAAAAGGCTTTTGATTAAGGTACAATTTGTCTCTGAATCCTGTATGTTCTCTGTGCCTAATAAAATAAAGCTTGATTTCGTTTTGCACAATGGCATGACTTTGTGAACGTTGTGTTGTGTGTGGCAGCTCATTTTGAGTGATGCCTTTGCATTAAGCTAGGATTACGTGTTATATGCTGTGCTTCATATATGCACCATAAAAGCTGTGCTAAGGCCAAGATTACCACACTGTGGCAAGAGCCACTACAATAGGACATCTGCACATGAAAGGTCTAGCTAAAGGGTAAGCTTTCACGTGCTTCCACAGTGGCTTACTGGAAAGGGGTAACTTTCGAATTATGGTATTTTTTACATGGGTGTTGGGGCATTATTCAGCATGAACACCCCCACACCCTTTTTGCTTTTTGAGCAATTACACCCCTACACTACTTTTGTTTTTTAAAGGTGTTACGGTGTCATAGCTATATTACACCCTTACGCCCTTAAGATTACTTGGGTGCATTCGCTTTTACACCCTCACTCCCTTAAGGCCACTTGGGTGTACAATTTGTTTTTACACCCGAAAAAATGTTTGTGCCATAGGGTGTAAATTCGGAAATCCGCCCCACAATATAGGTGTAGCCCTGCTTGATACACCCATTTCGTGGGGTGTTGGGGTGTGAGTTATAGACACTATAAAACACCTATATGGGTGTAATTTGGTTTACAGTGTAGTGACGTACAGAACGCCTGTCACTATAGTTTATTCTACTACAGGATATACTGTTGAACTCATGTTCCTATAAGGGATGTTACGATCACAGCATTTGTTGCCAATAAACAACGACGCATCACATGCGCGACCGCTAAGTCAAGCTTTTTGGTCTCCTGAAGACCTCGTTTTCATCGAGCCATGTACACGTAACCAAAGTTCTTGACCGTATACACTGCAGAAGGCAGGGAGTGGTTCAAACGACACAAACACATCAAATGAAAACAGAAGACCGTGAAAAATATCAGAACTACTTCAAAGAAAAGAGAACAAACAAGGCGTAATTCATGACACACGAGTTAAGGCAAACAAAAGGTTACCGAAAAATAAATTGGGACTTTTCGCATAAGGTCCTTATATAATGTCACGTTCGATTTGCCCCTTTGCAAGTTTTCCCGCATATAAACGTGCACGGTTGAGTAAAGCAAAACATTTTGTGTATCATCAGGTCTTCAACGTAACACCGTCAACTCACGACAGCTGTATGCAATGCAACAACAAATATAGGAACAGGTTCGCAAGCGAAATTAGTCATGGCGGTTCGGCATCATTGAAGGTTGTTGGGAACATGCCAGTCGAATGTTCTCATACTTGGTTACGTGGTTTCATAGTTCTGTTGGGTATGGTTACGACACACAGCAATGGCAAGCTCCCTTAACACACAGGCTAATTGATGTACTATATAGTTAAGAGGCGGTGGCCAAGGCATTTCTAGTACACATGTAAACACGTTGCCAACAGCAAATTGTGACAGTTTTTTTTTCTCGGCGAGGTAGTTCTGTGAGACATGTCAAAGGGTTCCCTTGTTATAGTCTGTGTCTATGACTATGTCTGTTTCTTCTTTTGGATTACAATTTTACCACAAATTAAGTCTCCGTAATGCAATGATTCTTAACATCCCTTTAGCAGGCCATTTTACCCGTCTCGTAAAGCGGCAGAGAGGATCGGTATATATGTCCGAAAATCCAGCGTGCCATGTTTCGAACTCGCCTTATTAGTAGAACCTGCCATTGTGTTCAATGATATATCATATATCAATTATATATCGTCGAGTAAAATCAAGGCAAATATGTATATAATTCTATAATGTCAAATGTGTTTCGTAATGTGCGACGCAGATAACAGAAAAACAAACACAGGGGTTCTCAGTGTGATGTAATCCAGATTTGTATTTCATCGAGTCACACGCCACATCACGGAAATGATAACAGAAAAAAAGAGGACATGGCATAATTACATCGCAATTCATAATGAGGCGAACAAAGATGCCACTAACGATATATGAACACCGGCTCTGTACATGAAGAAAAAAAATACACAGACACCCGCAGTGAAAAAAAGAACAACTTTACAAAACACACCATTGGCAAAACTCACACGTACGAAAAACATCATCAAGGAGATGACTCTCGTAAAATATTTCATTTTACTTCAACGGGAAGCTTACGTATACATTGGCGTTCAGCAACTGCGTCGTTACTTTTGTCTAAAAAAAGAAATAAAGAAAGAAAGAAAATGTGACTTTAGATGTACAGTACGTCTAGTTGTATAAATATATATCAGTATATAAATTTCAAAATAGGTTTGCGGCTAAGTTTATACAGCTTTCTGTTTCTCTTTACGTATACTGAGCAATCACAAAATGGTTGCACGCCGCTTATACGAAGCTAGAATTGGTTTTTTTTTTTCATTTCTTCTTGCGTCATTCATGAATTGGCTCGAATGGCGCTGTGGGGATTTGAAGACGGTTGCTAGATTTGCCACCTTCTCTCTCCGCATTACCATTCTACGTATATTGGTATGACACGTATATACCACACATATATGTGACTAACACAGAAATGCCAAATAGACAAAAAAACAAACACGCTAGAGATAACGACCACAACATCGGTCGATATGTTAACGATCATAAATTCGGATGATCGAGGTTTATTAAGTATGGCATAAACATAAAAAAAACAAGCACTCAAACGCCCACTCTGATCATGTGGCACAACAACTGATGAGGAGGCACACAAAATAGGAAGCGAATAGTTGATAATGAAAGATCACTGGAATGGCCGAGGAACTATATGAGCAGAAGGGGAAAGAAAAAGTGTGCAGACGTACAAATCTTGCTTAGACGTCCTGTTTGAGCTACAACAGATAATTTCGCAACTTAATCTCAGTTAGGCTTCATGTTGATCTTGCTGAATCCCTCGATGAATAGCAGAATGTTCCAGTGCAGCATCTCATGCCACCCATAATAAATATATTCGCTAACCAACAGATGATTAACGAGCTCATCTTCAATTGAGGTGTAACTTGCCTAATTTTCGGTTCATTAACTTAAAATATCTGTCTTTACCTCTAGCCATTGTTTAAAAAGCCACCTATTTGCCTTTATAAAGCTAGTCTTATGTAGCACAAGAGCACAAACACTGTAAACCCTACCATAAAACTATGACGACAAGCATATATTTGGTTATGGCGAACATGACATTGCTATTTGGTGTGAAGATAGCTTATAAGAGCACGTGCATCTAACGTATAAAGCCAATAAAGATGGTTAGAGCCTTATGGTCTCTCGTGCACTTCATTTTATTATGAAATAGTCAAGCCAACAGGTCATGTTAATTGTGACATTAGGTGAAAATAACGGATTAGCCACGAATCTTCAAACAGGCTCATGTCAACAGCTTCCTGCAACGCTTTGTACAGCCTATAAAGCGCAGCTGTCATTTGCATGCACGGTTATGTACCTTAGACCCAACTCTCAGTCTACAAATTCCTCCGGAATCATGCCGACGAGACGCTGCTGTGCAGATTTTGGTTGGGCGTCGCATTTACCAATGCGTATGCGTTCGGCATAGATACGGCTTACACTGCCGCATGCAACCACTGCGGCAGTGACGAAACAGCTTGGCACATTCTGTGTGAATGCCCACAATACTGCTCGCAGAGACAGTCACTCTGCAATGCACAAGATGAGCTGGACAACCAGACTCTTTCGGAAGAAAGAAACGTGCACTACCGTCAGGAGTTTGTGTCGCAGAAGAAGGCTGTGAAAGCGCTCCTGCGCTTTTTGCGTTCAACCGGCCTGTCCAAATGACTGTGATCGGAACTTCCTGAATGTGTGCACGTGTGAATATTTTTCTCTAATTTATTTTATATCTCTCTATCTCTATCCTTTTTCCGACGCTTTTCCCCACCCCCGTACAGGGTAGCGAACCAGTTCTTCTAGGTTAACCTCACTGTCTCTTCCTTTTATTCATTTCTCTCTCTTTCTCTCGCGGTTCGCCTTCTGTACTGAAAGATTGTCTTTGAACCAATGCAAAGTAAAAACAAACATTTCAAAATGATCTCAAGCTTTTTGCTGCACGTAAAACTTTCGTCGCGTATTTATTTAATTTCATAAGCAGGCCTGAGTAGCAATTTCGTGAGTCCCCGGGTATGTAGAAACGGAAACGGCAAAGGCCTCTTACAGACCTGCGATGAAATTTGGTATCTAAGCGTGAGTGACATGAGCTGTGCACTGGAACATCAAAAGCACAATACGTTAAAAATACAACTGAGAATGTACCTACAAGACGTGCACTGTTTCGCCAACAATGTTTAGTCTCGTAGTTGTACAAGCATTGCTAAAATAATTTATGTGACACTGGCGAGAGTTACGAAGAATACAATGGAATGTTCGCGAACATACGTATATGATTTCCCGTTTTCCCAGACTGCAGTCTACAAGAGCAACAAGTCTTGGAAAGAACAATGTACGTATAGAGGTGTTACGTAAGGTTTTACGTATATTTCAGAGATCGCAAGGCATGCCGCAATGTAAGCGGCAGAGCAGTTTCCTAAACGGTCTTTGATGTCTGTTTCAGGGCTCCTTTTCAGACCTCCTGAAGCCGTACGAGCAGGCGATACAAGTATTAAGCTAAGAAATATCATTTTTTTGCAATTAATCATCAAGTAATATTCAACTTAGAGCGTGTCATATCTCAAAGGAAAAGAAGAGTTTTCGGTTATGTAAGGGTACTTCTGGCTTTCACCGAACCAGCAAACGACAACATTGATTCGAAAGTTGTGAAAAATGAGTACCATAAGGCGACTTTATGTAGTGGCCAGAAGTAACCGAACTTTGCAACGAGAAGCACGATTTAGTATGAAATTCGTCAGACAGCAATGGGGATATCAATATTCACCAAAAACATGACCATTACCATACTTTAAGTTACGAAATCGCAGATAAATACAAATGAAAGTCGGCATAGGGAACTCTACTCATAAGGGTTCACCTTGTAGCAGCGTATATGGATATCATAAATGCGCATTTTTTTCCTCATATTCTTCAGTTTGTTTTGAGAAGGTTACGATCCTTCCCTCGTTTTAAATTTACGCAAATTGTGAACCGATATGCCATTAAGAAGTAAAGCTACAGCAGTGTGACAAAGTAGAGCAATGATCATCAGGCGTAAGAAGCACACACGAGGTGTCTCTAAATGAAACTATTTTCTCTCATTGCATAACTATCATTATATTTCCGACGTCTTGTTGATCTTAGGACCAATTAGAGTACACGCTCTGATAAAAAAACCAAATAAAGAGACAGCTATGTAGCTGCTACAGAACAAACAATATCTTTGTCAAATCAGATAGGAATGCGGAGCTTAAAGCTTAGTGCCGCTGAGAGCATCGGTGCGTTATGAATGGAGATGATACCTAAGAAAAGAAATGAAGGAAGACGTTCATTACTTATGGTAGTAATATGCACTAGTGAACACTTCCCAAGCCTTGCGCATGTATAGGCTCGTTCAATCTTGAAAACATACAAGGTTACAGAATTTCAGCAGCAGAGTTTGCCAATGTGCTTTGAAGTGTACGTGTGCACAAGGTGTGTTTGTATAGATGACGGAGCCACCGAAAAGAACAAGTACTACACTAGACAACACACAGTGCCAGAAAAGTACGGACATATTTCAGAAACCAGAAAGTTCTGGTGCACACACGTGCGTGCACAGATCCAGAGTGTTACACGGCGACGCGAACGTGCTTCGCAAGTTCAGGATTTTCGGATATCTACAAGATTGGTTCCGTTTCGCGACACTCAAAGGTGATTATTCATTAAAGCCCAAGAAAAACGTGAGCACTAAGAAACTCTTCGAAGATTGTGGAACACAGAGAAACTCCTGATTTCAGTTACGAAGCTTAAAGAAGGCATCTGTTTCCAAATTAAGTCTCAGGAAAGCTGTCTGATATTGGCAGCCTGCATCGACGCATTTCTATAGGCCTGTCACAAATGAACCACGCCGAAGTAACGTTCTTATCTATAACTTCAAGCAAAACGATAACTTTGGATTAGGTTGGTTTTTTTTTTTTCTTTTTTTGGTTCCAGCGAATGAAAAGATGCCTTGAACGCTAGTACTTTTGTTTACAGGAGGGCTACGTAAATGCGCAATATATCTCACTACGCAATGTGTTTCTACAGCACGCTTGATCGAATAATCACCTCGGTGGGCATCGTCCGGAGAACACGATTCCTGAAGCACGCCCTCTTTCGGTTCACGTGAACTCTCATTCGCCACAGTCTATAATAGCCTTGTCCGGTCGCCGTGACTACATACGTATATTCAAGGAAAATGCACTTTCCATCTCTCCAGTACTCAAATGACATTTCGTATAAGGGATTAAACGTCGTGTAAATACACAAGTGCACGGGCAAATGCGCCCTGCGTACACCTTCACTATATTTCCAACGGGCACGTATGATCGGTATTTAGTGTAGAATATTGTTTTACGTATATCCAGAAGGTTGCATCAAATACACATTGTCACTATCTAAACTCAGTGACAGCGGGTCGGCAGGAATTCGCACTGCGAGTACGTATTATTGACAGCGACCATGTTTACGAGGATCTGCGAGTGAACAAGTATCCTAGAGTTGGCAGCGGGCAAGACCAATAGGTTTCTGCAAGATGAGCAGTCGCACCAGAAACATTTGTCGTACACTGTCTGGTTGTGATATCTTGGTTAGGCAAATGCTTTTAGAACGTCATATATCTGCTACGAGAGCTAATGATTCTGTACTTGTGGCTAGCTCACTCTGCGTCCAGACATGCCAGCTCTCGGTACACTCAAGATATTTTCCAAACAGAAGATCCGTCAACAAGTAGATGTTGCTCGTAATATTTTAAGTGACACTAATGCTCTTGCCGAAATGGGAGATAAGACCGTAGAGTGGTTGGCACTTGTAATCTGTTAAATTATAGCCTTCCCCTGAATGCGGCAAGTGTTATTGAACTATCGAAGCGTCTATTCTTTTATCTGGTGCAGTGGTACAGAGTCGACAGAATTACTGCCACTGTCTCCTGCATAGCTGCAGTAGAACTCTGTTGTCTCCTGTGTAACTCTATGAATACACTATTCCCTCGCGAATCCTTTAACAAATGGGGACAGTAAGGTAAGAAACAGCAACGCGTCTCTTTACATTCCACTTTCGTAGCCGCTTTTTTTTTTTTTCACAGAACTGCCAAAACACGTCGAGCTTCACGAGTGCACCTTTAAGAAATTAAAAGAGAGGCAAACGGCTGCAGCGTTCAGTCCTTAACAAGAAACGAAAACGCTTCCTGGCGCAGACTGGTTGCGGAATGAAACATCGTGAATTCCGTGATCGCGTGTCTTCTCGACACTACAACCGAAGAGATCAAAGTGTCACAACACAGTTCTGAGAGCATCCGCTAGTTTGCCACCGTAGATGTCGCCACTGGGCGGACAGAAGGTTGCGCCCTCTAGCTCCGCGTGGTGGTCGCTTCGGCTCGTTCTGTGCACACTGCTCCGGTTATCTACTCCGCGATGCTTCGAAACACACACAAACACACACACGCAACCATGCAGGTGCACGTCGACAAAGGAAAAAAAAAAGCACGTCGCATGAAACTAAGTTGTAGGATAAAAAAAACAATAAAACTGGGGAGGATGTCTTGGCGTGGTTGCACAAGTGTTCTTCCACACAGGCGAGACTGTTCCGCGTACACACAATGTCGCGGACGAGTTCGTGGACAGTCTTGCGAGGGCAAGTGTGCTTTCGTAGTTCAGAAGAAGCAGGGATCGCCCTTCGTCGATGCCAGAAGCGTCATCAGTCTCGGGTCAACACCGAGCCCAATCAGTGTCGTTCGTGGTTGGACGCATCAGACCTAACGCGCACCATCATAGTTAAAGAAAAAAAAAATATGGTACGACAGGGCAGAAAAAAAAATGCGAACGAAAGTCCAAACTGCCTCGATGCGATGGCAGCACTTCCATAACTTTTTTTTTTTCGTTTTCCCCCGAAGCTTGTTCTTTCAGGGGGACGTGCGGCATCCGACGAACGCGCCTTTTAAAATGGTGGACAACGACTCGCGACGAAATGAAATAAAAGAAAAAGGAGGGCACGTGCCACGTCACCGCCATTTCCGAGAGTCGAGAGAAATACCCGTGCCCGGCACAGCAAGCACGGACGCACACTCGAACACGCACGCAATTAATTTACCGTGCGGCGTGAAATAGGTCTGCGCGTTGCTGGCCCGGGCGGCTCATTGCGTGTACGCGCTTATAGTAATACGTATGTGGAGAACCAGTGGAAAGGAAAAGGCGATCGGGGCTTTTTCGCGAGGAGCGCGTTTGCCCAAGCTGTCGCCGCGGTGGGAGCGTAGTGTAGTAGTAGTAGTTGGTGTAGTAGTAGTAGTACGGAGCCGCCTGTCTACAAAGGGGTTTGTCCTTGCCTCCAGGAGCGGCCCGGAGAGGAGATGAGACCGGTCGGATCTTACGTTTTGCCGGCGTCGCTCGAAGCCTGCGCGGCCGCCGCCTGCTGAGCCTTGGCTGCCTGTGCCTGGCGTTCCTGCTCGTTGAGCTCCTTGATGGCCTGGATCTCCTTCTTGAGCTTCATGCGGCGGTTCTGGAACCAGATCTTGATCTGGCGCTCGGTGAGGCACAGAGCGTGCGCCATCTCAATCCTCCGCCGCCGCGTCAGGTAGTGGTTGGTGTGGAACTCTTTCTCCAGCTCCAAGGTCTGGTAGCGGGTGTAGGTCTGGCGGCCTCGGCGACGCAACCCACTGGCACCTGCGACGGGGCAAACAAAGAGGCGCAAAAGCTTCGTCAGACGCGGCAGGCTCCGACATGCAAACACGCAAGCACACACGTAAGGAGTGCACATGTACAGAGCAGTAAACTTTTGATGTCGTATACGTATACAACGAGAGAAAGTGTGCGAGAGTGAGAGAGAGTGAGACAGAGATGTGCAGTGAATGTGTTTAACGAGGCTGAAGTGGTTGGTTGACAGCGCACTTGAATAGGGACTGAAGTATAAACACTAAATAATGCAATTGGTCAAAGCTGGTGGAACCCTCGTGCGCTTAATGGGCACGTTATTCAAGCTACACAACGCTGGTGCTGAATAATGAAACACTCTTAATAACGAAGAAAGTGAAGGCGCAGAAAACGCTTGAGCGTGCACACATAAGGTTTTCATTTATCGTTTACCGAAAGGCACTGTTTCGGATCAAAGGTTGAAAGTCACAATCAAGTACCCGACAGAGGCTCCTTAGTTGTGTTTTCTAACCGGCAAGAGATGGAGAAGGTGCCAATATGAAAAATGTGCTACAATCATACCAACAAAAAAGAAAGGCACGAAAAATTTGCGATTGAAGATATAAACAAACCCCAAATGCACACGTAGCGTTGTTAATTGTTACTACACAAATTTCAGTGCTTCGGACGCGGTAAGGCGAAGGGCTACATAGTAAGTTTTGGTTGATCAAATGTAATTTATATATATGCGAACGTCGCCGTCTATAACTTATTTTCTGACTCCAATGAACCACACTTGGGGACTTGCATGAAGCTGCGAAAGATTGTGTATGAGAATATCTTATGTATCCTATAGTGCGGAGACAAGCGATAAGATTGAAAATGAACGTTTATGATAGCAGATAGATCATTCGTAGTTGCCCCTCCCCCAGCACACACTCTCAACGGTGGCTGGAACAGTTGCCAACATGAAATGCTTTGAATAGTTGACATGACCACTGAATGTTGTTTGCAATATATTATGTGAACTTGGATCGATATTTTGAATATTACCGCCCAGGAGTGAGACATCTTTTATTATCCTCGAATATAAGAACAGACATGAACTCTAGTCATCTTTCGAAATCAACGAATCTCCATCTTTATTATTGAAAACTACATTTACTATGAAAGTGGGAACCTAGGAATCTGATCAGCAAAAAAAAATGATAATAATAATTCCACGTAAAGCATACTCGGAAGAACTCATATTAAACATTTACAGTGTGATACGAAGACGCCGCCAGTCGGGAAAACTATAGACAACAGGAAGAAATGCCGCTGGGCTAATGCAAGGAAAGAGCTTCACTGTCCTTGAATCGTTTCGATCTAGAAGCCTCAAAAATTGCTTTTCTAAGTATATGAAAATTGTTGAGCGAACATGTGCCGCAAGGATATGGAGTGCACAATTCAGTGGATCAATATTTTTCAGGACCTCGTAGAAGCCAATATATGCAATGGCTGTCATTGCAAGCATGGTTTCCTTAATATGGCACAAATACGAGGATGACAATTTGAAATAGGGGCAAAGCACATGTTGCACAATGGCATTTTCTAAGTGCAAAAACATGCGTGTCGCATTCATGCTTTAGAAACTCGCGTATACCTTTGGTGTTCCAGATAAATTTCGCGTCTATTGTCTGATAGTGCGTGCAAAAGAACAATAAGAAAATTTTCAGATACACATCACGGCGAACAACACAACAAGCGTGTTAGTCGATAAGTTTCGCCCCGCCGCGGTGGTCTAGTGGCTAGGTACTCGGCTGCTGACCCGCAGATCGCGGGATGGAATCCCGGATGCGGCGGCTGCATTTCCGATAAAGGCGGAAATGTTGTAGGCCCATGTGCTCAGATTACGGTGCACGTTGAAGAGCCCTCGGTGGTATAAATTTCTGGAGCCCTCCGCGATGGCGTCTCTCATAATCATATGGTGATTTTGGGACGTTAAACCCCACATGTATTAAAATTAGTTTCGACTGCATCGGAGACCTGCGCTTCGATGTAGAGAAACGATGTGTACATCATAAACATTGTCGTCTTCGATCGAAGCCGTTACACAGTCATTGCAAGCCATGTTAGCTGAAATTCCAAGTTCTTTCTTAGGTGTGGCATGAGCACTTCCGGTAATTTGCCAGAAGTAGGTGTTTTCCTATAATGATTTTGTTTGTTTTAATGTTGAAAAATTTATGAACAATTTATTTATTTAAAATTTAAGAGAAAGGCTCACACAGGAATGGGCATACAAAGAGTACTGCCAAAGCATCCATTGCAGAAGATACCACAGAAAGTTTCAAGAATCACACCTTTGTAAGTGTAGTACCGGATACAGGTGCACTGAGAAAGCACATAAGACAAGCGCAGACTAAACTTGTGGGCGGTCAGTTTATGATTCGCCTTATATTTCGAGTGAGCACAATGGAAAGGGACATATTTGCACAGCGCTAAATGAACGAATACAGCTGAGAAGACACAAGCCAGGATTTGTGCTGTGTCCTCCAAAGAAAATGAAATAAAAACAGCGCCTGTATGGTGTCTTGCATCCTGCAATGTGTTCTCGTTTATTTTGGGCTGTGCAAACATGTCGATCCCGAATCACCAACTAATCCAAGGTATACCGTTTTATCTTCCCAATGGGAAGCTTTGAGAACACCGCATTCGTTCTCCGTGTGGCTGCTGATACTCGTTGCGAGATTTAAAAGAAACCACACTCGAGATACAACTAGTCACACCTCGTAACCGGGAGGATTTCGGTGTTTCTCTTGGTGTACGCAATAATGATTTGAATCATTTTTGGGGTTTTCCGTTACGAAACCAGTGCACCTAAAGTAAACAAAGTACGCTGCATGCGAAACAGACACTAGAGTAAACGGCAGCGTACATTGGTGACAATCACGACGAAGAAGAAAAGATAAAACATAACATTCAACCTATTAAAAATGCCGGAACTTAACTAATTATTCTTACGATCCCTCTAAAGTGGATGCATTAGATTGAATGTATCAATAAACTATTAATAATGTATTGTACTCGTTGTTTGGCACACTTTTTGTATTTATTTTGGCTTTGATTACAATTTAAAGTTGCGCTCCTTCGCTGCTGTTTACTTCTTCATAATTTTATAATAACCATTGTTACAGACTCATTTCTAGCATGCTTTCATTAATGCCAACAATACACGCTTATATACTTGTTTATTTTGCTATATGCTGTTTATATACATTCATGCCATAAAGGGTCTTGAAGTACTTGCTAAGTGACTCAACAGATTTTCGCCTGGAAGACCTCTAGAATAAGAAATTGAAAATAAATAATCACTGATTTGTTGATTGATTAGAAGACAATGCCCCATCGTAAGTATGACCCATATATAAAAAAGAGCCAACCAGGAAAACAAATGAAGAAACAGGTGCACAATCAGTATATAGTTCGGTACAATCTTTTAATGAAGGAACCATCGTGAAACAAGCTATCTAAATCACCGAGCAGACCCCTAGATAAACCCTCCTTTGGTGTATCTGCCATTTCCGCAGAATATTACTCGCAATGTTGAAATTCAATTAGATAAAATGGAGAAAACACGTTATTCGCGCGCACACTATGAAACGTGGCAGCAGTAGGAGGAATCATGCCTGTCTCTCAGGACGACATATATAAGCCGTTAAAACGAGAAACAAAAAAAAAAAAACAACTATCAGTTTCCTTGATACCATGAGACTAAGTGCACTAGGATGGCAACCGATATATATTTTAGAAGGTCAACCCAAACGTGTAATCGCATTCATATGGATCGATATGCTCGACGTAAAGAAAGCCACAGCAGCAAACGAAGTGTCAACCTTTAACAGCCAGAAGTTATGAATGCAAGTGGAAAGACCTCTACAGTTGCATGCTTTTATGATATGCCACTCGAAAATCCCTATACAAGCACTTTATGGCTTTACATGTTGGTGGAAATGGCCCTCGGGATCTACACCGACCCATCAGAACGACTCGTACACCGAGAGACCAAGTTCCATTTCTCAGGAAATGGGAACAGTCCCTGACAGCCACTTTTGCAAAACTCCTTCAGCAGCGGGACAAATAACGACGAACGAACGCCATATTAGTAATAAAAAGTCGTTTCGACAGCAGACACCACACCAAGCTACCTTCAAACCAAGCCAGCAAGATTACAGTTTCCGTCACAAGACGACTATGCCGCTCCGAATGCCCGTTCAAGTGGCACTCTGCATGCTGTTATATCAAGACAGCAACTGAACGCGTTTCACTTTAGACAATCTATTACGAGGTACCTGAGAGATAGACCGAGGCAAGCTCCGTTGGTAACGCTGTACCATACCACCTCTGGAAGGCTGGAGGATGCAGAGTACCGAGAAGAGAACAGGCGAGGGTCGACCGGAGGAAAAAAAAAGGAGGGAGAAGACGGAGCTGTAGAATAAAATCTAGCAATCGTTTGTGCAATATCTGTGCGGTTTTTTATTACACCCACAAACTTATTGAGTTGTCTGCGCACTGCCCATCAACTTCACTTCAATAAATTCAAGTTTGGTGGATTGTTTAATTCTTGTATGTCAAAAAAAGCGCATATAATTTTTACCCTTTCACATCTTCATTTCGCAGGCTCTGAACTGCGCCAACACCTAAGCTGCAAATTATGAACGTTTCCATAACCATGATCTTTCCGGAGTTAGCAATAAAGGTGACCCTTTCTTGTTCCCGCCTCTAGAGATGTCACGCAAACAACAATCATCCGACAAACAGAGTGCAAACACTTCATTCCTACAAATTATAAGTAAGATCTTGGGTGCATACTGTAAGATAACTGATTGAATTATGCTACACTAACACATCTTAACTCAGCTTCTTTAATTAAGTGGAAGTGCATGCTAAATAATAAGCAAGCAATATAGTATCTGCGATACAGCTCACCATCACAAATTACAAATGAGAAAGCCAACATGAAAACAAAACAACAACAAAAAGAAAGAATCGGAAAACGTAAACAGCTATCGGGATGCAAGTTTGCCGCACACCTGAAAACAGATGGACTTCGTTGTTAGCGAAGTGGCGAGCGTGGCAAGTTGAACAGTACGCATTTATTCAAAACATGCCACTACAATTTGTATTTTTCAGATATTCGTACACACTTTACCAAAGATAATTCCATTTAAGTGATGCTTCAGGCCATAGTTCCAGCTTAAGAGCCATTTAAGAGATAACTTAAGACATCTTTAATCGTAAGCTATAATAAAGTTATGCCAGAAACTATTGGCAAGCAACAAATCACTACTTAATTGTTCGCGCAAATATTTCCTTTTGACGGAACGCTCATGAGCTCGTAAAACTAGCCCACATTGGTAAACTTTATCACGCAGGAAGCTATCGTGTGACCGGAACATTTTGATTGACATAACTGCGAGCGAACTCTGGCTTGTCTCAGCTGTGTCGGCTCCCATTGATAAAATCGATTTCAACTTAAAGCGAAGATCCTTTGACTTACATAAGCAGCAGTATTGTCTGTGCTGTTTCAGAATGTACTAGTATCTGCGCATTTTGCAAGATTCCACGAGTCGGCCGATGCACTATCACAGATCTGTGAATTGTTTCTGACAAAACCATTAAAACTACCTGAACGTTTTAAGTTCACGTTCGCACGCCTATCTTTCAGTAAAGTGAACACTTAGAAACTGAGGGTTGCTCAGTTAGCTAAACTATAGCGCGATATTTCTTAAAATGCGTGCAACAGTGTGTACCTTTCAAGACGGCACTATACGTTCAAATAAGTGCAATGTTTGAACTCCGTGCAAGCGTTAAAACTCAAACGGGGCACACCATATCAAATTTAACTTGATCGCATATAGTAATTAAATGAATACAATGTTCATTTCACCAAATTAAAAAATAAAGAACCACTCATAGAAATTATCTTTTTACAAAGCATGCATGCCTTTCAACAGTGGAATGGAAAGCAGATAACGGAACTTTGAAGCAATATTTTGAGAATATTCGAAATTTTGTGAAGTGTCTATGAGATCGTATATCAACAAAACAAGGAGAATTGAACAAAATGCCCGAATTTTCGTGAAACACAACCATATGACGGCAGAATATACCCTAACCACTGATTGAACAGGGCACGCTATTTTTATTTGATAACTGGAATTTAGCAACTATGACATAAAGGAAAATGAATTTTAATAAACCACCCACCATCTAAGGTGACGGAAGCGACAAACTTCGATGGTGGTAGGCTCAGTTCGTATACCGGCGTGTATCGTATTATAAATATAATCGAACTTGATGCACTTGGAGTCTGATCACTTTTTTTAGGGATACATGGCAGCAGTCATGATAAGATCCACCTGTCAAAATATCGAACAGCCTATCGGAGGCAGTTTCTCCTACACATTCAACCTATGTCCACTTAAGGTCCATTTTCGCAATACTTAAGAGTGAGAAGAAATACATAGCCCTCATTCTTCCTCTCTTGTGCTTTATTACATTTCTGTTACCGTTACATCATCCATTACGTCTTGTTCACTGCAGAGAGGCAAACTGGATTTCCGGCTCACGTCCCCGGCTTCCGCATACTTTTAATCTCTTTGTCGCTGACGCAAAATAATGGCAATATATCACACCACGAAGTCAAGAGGCAGCAAAAGTAAAACAAGCCCAGAGCGTGTTATACTTCGCATGGGCCACGGACATCTCTGGAAGTTATGCAGCAGTTCGCCAAACAAATTGTTCTTAGTAAAAACACCCACAGTTACCGGGCTTCTGCAAAAAAGTCAGCAAATATTTTCTACCGAGGGGACCCCTGGTAACCTCTTTGTTTTGAACATAGCCCTAAACACGAAGTTAGAGCACTGGCACCGCCTGTTTTTCTCATAATAAAGCCGTGATTTCGGCCACAGCCCGCGGATGCACCAAAACCCGAATAAAAAGAAAGAACTATATTTGTCTGCTTTCCACAAAATGAACGGCCAATATGTGTAAAAAGTGGTATAATTTTTTTAATTATCTACCAGTTAGCGCGACCATATTTACGAATTCGCACCCAATTTATAACGCTGTCCGGGTCAGCGCTAATGAACGAGTGTAAAGTCAACTTAAGTATTTCACTATTTGACTCACGACAGTATTTCTCAAAAGTATAATTACTCTCGGGTATGCTAAAACCGCAACAGGTGTGACAATCATGAACATTTATTTTGAACACTCTCTTTTCGTAACGGGTGATCGTGAACTTGCACATGTCTACGTTGTGACACAAATGCACCGATGCAATTAGATTCCCAACATAATGTCCCGACAACTTACATTCCGGATGAAAATGAACTTTTTCTCTTTCGACACACTGATGCATACTGTGGGATTTCGTATCCAT
This sequence comes from Rhipicephalus microplus, assembly GCF_013339725.1. Classification (NCBI taxonomy): domain Eukaryota; kingdom Metazoa; phylum Arthropoda; class Arachnida; order Ixodida; family Ixodidae; genus Rhipicephalus; species Rhipicephalus microplus. The sequence goes on from NC_051170.1 coordinate 106,762,218, forward strand.
TTCATTTGTTTTATTCACTACTATGGAAAATACCTATACACACATATATACATACGCTAATTTCTACTTTCACTGCCAGTAATAGGGGGATATAGGCATTCGTATATTAGTAAAGAAGGTCTTGTTCATATGTGTGCATCTCAGCTTGACTGACGGCTCTGCACGTTATGTTGCTGTGTCTAAATCATATTTAAAGGTGTTTTTTTGCTGTAGTAGTCTTTAGAATAGCTTGAAATAATAAACTGTCACGGTGGCAGTCACGGTTTAACTCCAATGCGCGGTCATTCACCGCATGCAAACTGTGTATACACAAAAGGTGTGCGTATTACTGCCAACGAGCTAACCATTGGTGTTACACTATCTGTTAGATGGTTTTTTTTTCACAATTGTAAGGCCATTCCAGCACATTAGATAATTGCTATGCTGCGACTCCAGGACGCAATGCTAACACTACAACATAATTATTGACATATCTGACACCACTACCAAAGCGATCGCTAAGACGCGTGACGAAAAAGCTTGTTCGATTTTTCCCACGTAAAATCCATGAAGAGAGTGAAACGGCGCTAGGCGATTGGTAAATGACCTATGCGGTTACCTAAAAAAATTAATAAGCAGACTGCGCACGTAACGTATGGACATAGTGAGCGTAAAGGGACACAGAAAGACTTAGCTATGTATAGAGATATATAGATTCAGAAGGGCCGGAGCTTCAGCCACGGGTTCGAAGCTTGGCTGCCGACGGCCAGCTGCGGCCGCGCCGAGGCCGTAAATCCTAATTCGAGCGTAACACAACTGCGTCTCGCGGGGCCCAACCGGTGGCACTTTGTCAGGGCCACGCTTGCGACGCACGTTTCGCGGTGCCGACGCACCTATTGACTCGGTAAATAGTTTATTACCGTGTCAACGGAGTTATGCCACTCCGTCGACGCGCCTTCCTCCCAAATTTAAGAGCGAGCAAACGCGCGAGTCGCTAGAGAGGTCCCCGTGGTGGGACAGCGCGAAATCGTCACAGCTTTCTCTGTATACTCTTCTCAGACCTAACTGATGAAGGGAAAAAAAAATGAAAGCGAGTGGAGAACGCGCTCCAGATCAGAAAATTGGTGACTTCATTCAAAATTTTAGACTGAGGCATTTAGGAAATGAGACACGCAAGCCTTAATACAAGAACAGTTAAGCGAACGTAAAAACAGAAAAGTGAAAAAAAAAATGGAGTACCGAATTTATTGCGATATAACCTCGTGGGCTGATACCGTGGTGACTTGTCGTTTCTGAGAGCGGAATTGAAACGCGATTTTCTTTTGCTTCCATCACGGGGCCGAAAGCTTTGTGAGACAGATCGCAAGCAATAAAAATTTTGCATCGTTGCGGCGTCCTTGCGTGTACAGATAGACGAAGCCAAAATATAGGAGGACCGTTACGATACAAAAATTCTTTTAGCGTGATTATTTGTTCATTTCTTAAAGAGCTTATTTTAACATTTGTTTACGTATTGTACTTATACCAATTTATTTATTATCCTGCCAAGGCATGGACAAGGTAGCTAAAACCAATGAACAAAAAAAGGAATAATTCGAAACGACACCGCAACGCTATCCCGATCACAAGTCATTGTCAACAACGCGCCACACAAGCACATTCGATATTATGTAAGAGGAACAATTTTTTTTTCATGTGCCGTAAACATGTGCGAGGCCGTGCTCGTACTGTAATTTACTCTACGTCACAAAGTGTCGTGTCAAGTTTATCAGTATATAGTACTCTAGAATCCTTACGCGAAACATAACCTTAATGAAAACCAGCAGATAATGAAGCCAAAAAAAGGAACAGGGAACGTTAATTGTCCTGTTTGGCCACCGGCATGTACCGAATTTAGTTCATTCCCTTCCTGCAGCGAATTGCCTTTTAGCGCGTTTTACTTTGTTCGCATCTGTATCCCAACTACTACAATACACTTAAAACAGCTGAATTAAGGTCATTTATAGATTCGTTAGCTTCCTTATATGCTGTTTTTTTTTCAGGCAGTGTCAAACAAAGAGATAAGTGCTGAAAATTCTCTTCCGTCATTCAATACGGGAGACATGAAATACTTCATACAGATTGATGCACCGAAAATGTGTTATACCATGGTCATTCAAGGAGATGAACGACTGGTTAGATGGAACATTACACACTATGTTACATGACGCTTTTCTTCACGTGAGCTTGCAGCCGGCACCTTATTTAGTAAGTTAGAGTACAAACATTCAATAATTAACCTGCAGTGTACAAACTGCAACCATGATATGTTTTCCGTCTATTCTCGACGTAAACGTATACCGAGATCGTGGAATTACTATAGTTAGGACGACAAATTAACCTTAAGTGAATTAATATTCTTAGCCAGGAAAAATGACGTAAGAAGCCAGTAATTTTAATAGTTCATGGCCGTGACTGTTAAATCCACAGTATACACAGTGTCGATAATAGTGACTTTATAGCGAGGTAGGAGGTAGGTTAAACTGCTCCTATCACAATTACGAAGAACTCACTATGGCTGAGGCTTTCATCACAATCTAACACTAACCCTGCCGTAACAAACTTCATGTGCACGCTTGTACAACATACGCGACAGCTTTTGGAGCCAAAGGAATGCACCAATCCATAATTCACTTCATCTAAATTTTGGACAGGAATGTTTCACCAATAAGGTGCTTCAACCATAACACAATATAAGGCTACAGAATAAAAAGAAGAAAAAAAATACACGCACTAGATCAGGGGTGAGACTCTGTTAATAACTAATTGATCACTTTAAAAATTTGCGTCACTCAATACTAGAATCATCAGAACGAAATAATTTACAGGTGGTGCAGTAAAGAAGGCAGCCAATCCGAAGAGAAAAGAAAGACAGGATTGTAAAGCAGTTTTGATTAAATGGTGTATTACCCTACAAACGACAAAGAGTTGGGACAGTTCGAACGTTAAAAGAGCAAAGCATGGTTGTCAGGTTCAGACGGCGAGAAAATAGCCATGGCATTAGAAAAACTTATAACCTTAAAGAAGCCAACTTGACCCAAGGGCAGCAAGTGTGACCAAAAGTAGTCACGTGTGTATTAAATCTACTGCGACGTCATTTGATCAGCTAAATTCAAGAACTCCTTGGTGGAAAAATAAATAACTACGCTAAACACTCTTCAAGATATCACTATTCGACATAAAAAGCATGAATTGTTGACTTCAGGAATCATTTCATGTCATAGTATCCTGGGTTGTTGTAAAGATGACATTCTCTTCAAGCGTCTTACATGGCTTTGTTTAAAAGGGCCAGAAGTACAACGATAATCGAAATGAGTTTTACATACGTGCGCAAAATCAGAGTTGATGTAATTAAGCCATGAATTGTAGTGACATCCGCAATTGTTTCTTGCCTGATAATGCAGCCGGGGCAATCAATATTCTCGTGTCACAGTACACCTACATAATCCTGAAAAGCTACAGAAGCAGTTCATAAGGTATTCATTTTTTTTAATGTCGATGAGTGCACAGGATCCTGAATGTGGAGCACTTTCGGTTGTCCTCTTATCTTCCAGTTACTGTTTAAAAACGCGTTCAGCAATACAGGGGGTCAACTAAATGAGGAGCTATGCAATGACCCCACGTCCTAGCCACAATTTTACAGAAGTGTTTGCTTTTGTGTAATGCAACTGCCAAAATAAATGCTGAAAGCTGCAACCCACCTTGCTTACCATATTTTTGAAAAAAAAAAGTAAATAAACATCATACTAAAACGTCACTGGCTGTGACGTCAAGATATTGATAATAGCACAGAAATTGACACCACAAGAAACTAGCCAGAAAGTAGCCAAGTAGCCAGTAGCTTTTTCCTGCCGCCACCAGCCCCAAAAAGTAGTCTAATTGAAGCTAAGTAGCCAAACCTGGCAACCCGGAGTGAAGAAAGCGAGAGAAAGAATGACAGAGAGAGAACTGTCTCACACACTACCAATGTGAGCCAACCCTACCTACTAAGTATAGCTACAAACAATGGAGTATTGCGCAAGTTTGATGGGAAATTGTATAGCAGCGCGTCGAAGTTTCTCCCTGACAATCTGCCCTGGCCAGATTAGCAGGAAAGTTGTTCTATCCGCTGCCACTATCAAGTTATAGATTCTGGAACGAATGCAGTAAAGTTGAGCATGCAGTTCATTGACGGCTACGATGAACATTCAGATGATGGAATTTAGTAGCTTTGTTGCGGGCGATGACTGCTTTTGTCAAGAGAATCCGATTTAAGTGTGTCGTGAGGCGTTACATAAAAAACTAATGCTTGTGGAAGACATAACAATGCCCGTTTGTTGACAGTGTGATTGACTTCCGCTCGAAAAAGCTTCGACAAAAATTTGAACCTTCCAAATTTTTGTTTCAATAGTTAAGAAGTACCACAGCAAGTTAGTTCTAGTAAATATTGTATAATTTTTCGAAATTCCAGTTACAATTTTCCCCTCAAAATTAGGTGCAAATTTATAAATAAAAAATTCTGATTATAAATTACTAATTATGCTGTTTTGTACTCATTTCTTTTAAGCTGAAAATGAAATGAACTTTCTACGACAGTTTAAATATTCTAAACATAACGTTCGACTGAAGAGCCGTTTATTTTTCGCGATAATTGGCCCACAATCTAGCATCTGAAGTTTGCTTTCTGTGTTGTGCTAAATGATTTCACTGCTGGTATTGTCTTTCAAAAAAAAAGCGAGAAGCTCTGGTCGTTTAAGCAATTTGGCGGCGTTTGATTGATTGATTGATTGATTGATTTGTGGGGTTTAACGTCCCAAGCCCACTATATCATTATGAGAGACGCCGTAGTGGATGGCTCGGGAAATTTCGAGTACCTGGGGTTCTTTGACGTGGAACCGAATCTGAGCACACGGGCCTACAACATTTCCGCCTCCATCGGAAATGCAGCCGCCGCAGCCGGGATTCGATCCCGCGACCTGCGGGTCAGTACACAAGTGCCTTAGCCAGTAAACCACCACGGCGGGGCCTGAATACCACAGAGCACTGGCACTGCCCAAACAGCCAGCGGGAGCAAAGCGGCAGGCGAGCACCCGAAGTTAGACGATGCCAAATGACCAAGCTGCTGCGAGAGTTGCGTGAGCACACGCAAAAGCTCCACGTCGCTATTAGGAGATGCTCCCGACGAGCCCAGGGCGGTGTTCGCGAACATACCCGCCCGGTACTTTTGACATCGTTTAACAAGAAATACTTGCTCAGAAATGTGTGGTGAAAAAAGCTTCGATATTTTTGACATTTCGAAAAACCACAAATGTCGAAACATTTGACCTCACATCTGCAGTCTTTTGAAATATATCACGGGTGAACAAATATCGTTGTTCATAAACTTGAGCACGAACTAGACATTAAACAAGACTCAAATTTTTACATGAACCTATACAAAAACCGAGCACTAAATACAATGAATTTATCAGCGAGAACTGTTTGAAATAAAAATGACTACGCGGGGGTTCGACTATAAATTCGAATAGACGGATTCACGCACATAACGCTGGCGATGGGCTTTGAGGAATTCACTGACGTAGCTCCAAAATCGAACCGTTAAACTGATTATCTCCGCGTATCTGGAACGTTCGCTCCTTTTTAGTAAGCGTATAAGACAGCTGTAATATTTCACTCTGTTTTCACTAGCATTTTTAAGACGAGCTGTTCACAATGTTAGTTGTTCAATAAGCCAGAGCAAACGCTTTTTGCAAGCCGAACGGCATGTAATATTTCTTGTAGCTCACTCTTGCCCATACATGCATCCGTAAATAAACCACTGTCTAAAGGATAATTTAGAAGCGAAATTCTCAAAGCCTATTGCTGAAAAGCGTTGATCACTCTTGGGAACAAGTATTCCTTTTTGCGCAACAGTCAATATAAAGAATAAGCCGAGAGCGCTAAAGAAGCTTTATAGTGATGATGATGATGATGATGATATGTGGGGTTTAACGTCCGAAAACCACCATATGATTGTGAGAGACGCCGTAGTGGAGGGCTGCGGAAATTTCGACTACCTGGGGTTCTTTAACGTGCACCCAAATCTGATCACACGGGCCTACGAAATTTCTGCCTCCATCGGAAATGCAGCCGCGACCACCGGGATTTGATCCCGCGACCTGCGGGTCAGCAGCCGAGTATACCTTATAGCCACTGAACCTACATGGCAGGGCAGCCTCATAGTGTACCAACAGACAAACGACAAGCTGAGTGTCAAAGAAGCGCTCTATTAATCAAGTCACACTTTCAAAAAAATTCACGCCAAATAGTCAAATCACGCCAAGGAACTTCAAAGTAATGCGGACCTTATTGTTCTTGCCGAGTGTGCTAAAAATATAACATCAAAAACGCGCAAAATGCTTCCAATCAATCAATCTCCCCACCTTGAAATCCACATAACATTCGAGGTGAGTATACATATAGATTGGTTGATCCACGTAACATTCAAAGTCCCTGTCTTGCCCTTTATTTCTCCTCCTTCTCCCGACGTACCATTCAATTGAACACACGCGATCACACGCTTGGCGAAGTTTCACATAAAGAAAGCTGACTTCAATATTGAACGAGGGGGTAAACTCTGCCTATAGTGAACTGAACATCACCGTATACTGAACAGCATCGACGACGAGACCCATGAAAACGACCCATAGGCGCAACAGTTGACTTGTCCCGTTTCGAACTTTACATGCCGAAATTGTCACAAGATTGTGACGGAGGCTGTTGTGAGAAACTCCGGATTTATTTTGACTTACCGAGGTTCTATAACGTGCATTTATACTTAAGCCCAGAGGTGTTCTTGCATTGTGCCCCCATGACAGTCATGACCGTGGTCTAACTCACGCTCTTGAGTTTAGCAGCTCAACATCATGTAGGCTCTAAGCCATCTCGGACGACGTCCTATTGTGTTCGCTGATGAACAAGCAATGCTCAACTTTCCCACTTCCGTTTCCTGTGGCCTACGCTGACTCTATTGTAGCGTACTGTGCTCTACGTCGCTATATGTTTGCCCACAGCGATCGTGTTGTCGCCTGCACTTATCCTGACGAGAGCGTTGTTTAGGATGTGGATGTTCAAAATCGAAGCACGTCTTGCATTTCTTCCCTACGCGTTCCAGAAGGCGGGCCTTCGTTTTAAACCATATATACTTGCACCTGTACAGCAGGGACCACCTTTCATTAAGCCTATCAGAGACGTTCTGAGCACGATTGAAGGAACCGCGTCAAGGAAGCTTTCCCACGTGCAGAAGCCACTATCGGAATGAACGGAAACAAATGGATTACTTTTGAACGGTTTTACTGCATGGATTTTACGACGTGTTTGCCTGAGATAAAGCATGATCCCGTAACCTATCCAACACGGGGCAGATTTCTCATTTCTGCCACTAAGGTAGCATTAAAGATCTTTAATAACCCTAGAACTAACAAATCGTGAAGGGTCAAGCTTGCAGCTTGTGGCTATCGCAATTAAAAAGAAATGGCACAAGTAAATTTACCTAATAGCCACATCAACATCTTTGTATCAAGCAGAGGAATAAAATGCAGCACAAACATGTAGAGATGGTTGCCTAAATATTGTTAAAAAGTAAGCAGCACACCACACACCACAGTGAGTTCTTGCACTTGATGTGTGCTCTTACGTATATGCAGCTTGCAAATCTAAGTTTCGGCTAAGATTACGTTTGTGGACTTCTTGCGCCAGTTGCTTTTAATGACCATTTACAAAAGGTCCTAACCAACATTATGGATCCAGGCAGCCGGTAAAATTCAGATTTGTTTCCCTTAAATTGTTACGGCGTAACCTAAACCAGTTCAATGCTTAACGGAAACAACGAGCATCTATACATTCGCACAGGAAAATTTGTTTAAAATATGGGAAACTATTCAGAAGATTAGGCGCTTAAATATGCAGAAGCGATAGACTGTCCCGAATTAAAGCAACCTTTCCTAGCATGAGTCAAGAGGCGAGATAGATGGGGTTTATGGTGAAGAGTGTGTCCCATCGAGTCAGCGCTTGTGTTGTCTCTTAATTTCTTCTTGCATTTCTCCTTGGGTTCGCACTACATTATTAGTGATTAACACAAACCATATTTGCGTTTTACTAGTAGTTATATAACGAGATTATGGCCATACCGTAAACCAAAGTTTCTTGTTAAACATAGCGACTCCATAATAGAACACAAACACCAAGATACCAATGCTTTAATATTTTCTCGCGCTATAAAGACGTCGTATCGCAGATAGGTCCTGCATCCAAAGAGGCTGAACGTTCCTGCCTTTTCGAGTATGAGCAGATGATATACAACACGGACGTACGCCATCGCGGAAATATACGACGCCTCGTAAATCATTAAATCAATCATTTGAATTCTAAGCGTACGAAAGCGTGGGCCCGAAAAGAACACGAAATTCACGACAGCCGTCATATATCAAGTTGACCGCCGCCGTTATGTCATACATTCCGGCGCGAGAAATGCGCGGGACGTTGAGGGCTTGTTTGACGTTTTATATACATAGGCGTCATTTCGGTGAGTATCATATTTTGTAACAAAGACAAAGGAATAGAGAAACAGAGTTGAAGAAATAAACAGAAATAAACAGAGAAAAATAGACAGAAAAAAAAGAAAAAAAAGAGAAACAGTGAATTAAATCTATAATTAAAGAAGAAAAAAACAAAAAGAAATAAAGCTCGCTACAGGAGAATATAGGGGTACGAACGCAGATTTTTCACAAGCGGTATTCGTACTTGTGTTCGCTAACTGTGAGTGTTTCCCTTTACGTCCCTTTTGAAGTCCAAGAAGAGTGTCCACTACACAAGATTGCTCTTATACTGGACGTCAATTAAAAAAACAGTGTAAACAACGCACGATTTCTTTCACAAAATTCAGCGAGCCGTGTGCATCATAGCCAGGAATAAATATACCTGAGCACCACTCCAGTCAACCTCGTTTTTAAAGTGGTTGAAGGTACTCAACTTCTGAGCCGAAAGTCGAGGGTTCGATTCCTACTTCGGAAGCCGCACTTCTAAGAAGGAGAAATGCTGGGGCGCCAGTGGAGCATGCGATGTCAGTTCGCATTAAAGGAACACCAGAAGATCGAAATTTCCGGAGCCTTTCAGTACGGCGTGCCTCCAATAATCATGTCGTGGTTATGAAAATTTTATTATTATTATTATTATTATTATTATTATTATTATTATTATTATTATTAGTAGTAGTAGTAGTAGTAGTAGTAGTAGTAGTAGTAGTAGTAGTAGTAGTAGTAGTAGTAGTAGTAGTAGTAGTAGTAGTAGTAGTAGTAGTAGTAGTAGTAGTAGTAGTAACAATAAGCAAAGTAAGGTGTCATGGTGCTGCTACATAACACTGCTAAAGAACCACAGACAACTATCAACCATCACAGCAAGCAAAATTACCGCCGCGAAAGAAAGCAATTTCACATACCAATTATAGACATTACAGTGGCTTTTGCGAAGAGAAACAGTAACTTCTTCCACAAAACTTTGCGCAATCACACGCCAGTCGCATACCGATCTCGTGAATTAGCCTATACAAGACGTTACAATCAGCTTCAAAGAACGGGAACTCGCCGTACCTATACACGTCACTCTTGTGTTTACGAGGCATGCTTGATTAACAAGACGATGTGATTTGTGTCGAACCGAATGGTACATTTGACTGTTTTCAAACAATCTGAAGGCTCTGAAAATTATACGCAGAATAGAAACTAAGCTCTTTACCACTGAAACAATCGGGTCAATACCTGACGAGGAAGGAGGTACATGATGAATACACCTATTTGTTCTCGTTTTAGAGTCTTGAAGCTGCTGAACTTATGGCTTTCAAATATAGTCAGACCACTCCCTAACGACCATGCGAATTTGGCCTAGATGTGCGTTTGTGCTTACTGCCCTGAGTACTTTGAACAATTCATTAGGTGGTCGCAGCAGTTTCCATGAAATCAGTCTATATTACTAAGCTGCAAGTAAAGAAAAATGTTCTGCGCGCGCCAGCCCTGCTTAATTTACACGGTGTAAATTGATGACAGCCCAACACACTACGCCTATAAAAGCTCGACCCAAAAGGTCATCTACTGGAGTGACTGTAATACTCTTTCAAAACATCTCAAATAATTCAGTATTTACAGGCACGTGGTATACACAAGCCACTTCAGCGTAGTTTCTAGAGCAGATTAAACTTTGCTCTGGAGCAGTGTAACAACCTTTTGGAGCACTTACCGAGCAAACTTTTCAAAAGTAAGTATTTGTCTTTTAACCACACCAATTGTACTGCATATAAAAAAAACAATTTCTGCAAAAAAATATGCAACCTTCCCAGAAAAATGACATTTTACTGCTCGTCAAAGCCGCGACCTTTGGTCACCTAGCATATTCCCCGGAATAACTTCTTGTTTGTGTATGAATATGAGTTTTCTTGATGCTTCAGTTCTTAAGTTTGAGTAGTGAAAGCATAAGCTAAGAAATATTTCCGCACATTCAGTTGACTATTCAGAAGTACTGTTTTAATGGCGCTCGTAATTTCAGAACTATAGACTTCGCTGCCAGGTCAAATAGATGTGACGCGTCATGTGGAGAATCATTAATATCTTAGTGTGTGGACATCGAAAAATATACAGAGTTTGACAACTGGTTCTTCACGTACGAAATTTAATTTGTGCTCCATAAAATTTGCGGCATTGGGACGTTTCGTATTTTCCTTATGCAATTTCTTAAAAACAAACTTTTTCTGCTGTCGACAAGCAGAACCGAGATAGTGATGGGGTCCTGGGACACCATACTTTCTCAGCAAAATTAAAACAAAAAAAAACCTACTGGAGCGTGAGGAATTGTTGAGAAAGTCTGGTGGTTCTATATTCAGACATAATTAAAAGGCGAAACAGCTTGCACAAATTTTGATGGAAGTACATTCCAACAATTACCACAATTTTTGTAAGATAAGCTAACTATAATGAAATGTTCTATTATAGCACACACGTACTGCTCACTGTAGTTAATAAAATCATTCAAATGGCCCAGTCTCCAGCTCGGTTTGAAAGAGTTACAAGTTATCTTACTAAATTTCATATTGTAATCTCGCAGTATGGTTCAATAACAGCAAAAAAAAATTGTTACCAGCATGGGCAAATATTAGTTGTTTAGCAGAGTTCGCCAAGTAGCTGCTTCGACTACACTCTTCAGCATGCTCAAACTACTACTCGTAATTAAAGCATCAAGTTAAATATGTTTTTTTTTTCAAGCAAGTTCACGTCTTTTTGTTTTTCCGAAATACCACAGGAACAACGTCTCAACGCATGCTCGACAAAATCTATGAGATATTCACAAAAATGTAACAAGGTGGAGAACGGTCCTTCTCTTGACGTCGTTTGGCGCGACTGGTGCAGCTATCACATCACTGCGCTTATAACCACGCATTAGGCAATTACTGAATTTTTCGCCCAGCAAGCGGCTGAACACGAGAAATGAGTGGCCTCCCATTAGGTGCTTTCCCGCTTATGTCGGCAAAAAATAGGTGGCACTCACTCAGGCTCAATCAAGAAATATAACTTGTGATTTGGACTCACTCGAATTCATAGCCACCAAAATATTATTCACTCGGACACTCATACTTAAACCCAAAGCTTCAGGTGAGTCAGGATGAGTTTGATTGAATCGACTCAAGAGTGAGTTCGCTCACCTATGCTTTCTCGTAATCTCAATTGCATAAGCTTCACCATAAATCAATCTCTATCGCCTTGAAAAAATAATGTTCACGAAATAATGTTCCCTTGAGCAAAAACGATCTATTAACAAGAATTTCTTCACAAGACAAGCGCATCACACTCTACTCGAAGGATAGTAGTCTCAAGCTTTGTTTGCTTTTTTCTTCTTTTTTTTTTTCAGATGAAGCTGGCCGCGGGAGGCATCGGAACGCTCGGAATGCAAAGGAAAGAGTTGGTGATCAATATTTACCCACAAAGAGCAGTGACGTTGGCAGGATGCCGCGCAGGGTTGCCGCCATTGTGGAGCGCCGGCCAGTGAGAGCAGCATTGCAGAAGAACACACGCGCACACACACACCTCCAACCAAGCGGCGTCCGACTTTGCCTAAACACTGAACTGACAATGGCGTCGTGCGCAAACCTCGCTGAAGTCCGAACCCCTCCCACTTGTGTTTCTTTGTTTTCTTTCGGTTTTGCTTCCCTGTTATGTGTTTACTTTGTTTCCGTTTCTCGTTTCCGCCTTTTTTCGCAGCTCAGGTCTCGACAGATTCCTGAAAGGAGGAGAGACATGCTCAGGCCCGCACGACTTTCGTCTCGTCTCGGCTCGGCTACAGGCTCGGATCGACTTGGTTCCTGTCAAGCTGTCTTGGTGTCGGCGATGCCATCAGCAGAGTACCAGGGGTGGACCGAGTGTCCAAACGGAGAGGACAGCCATACCGGGTGCGTGAAAAATCGTCTCGCTAAGCCGCGTCCTCTCTCAGCTCTTGACAACCGAGGTTGGATTCATTCGAAACCTCCTCTCCATAAATTCTTTACATATTTCTTTTTGCCTGCCAGGAATGAAAAGAGCGAAAGCATGAATGAGAGTGAGAGGGAGAGAGTACAAAAAGCAAATGTGGCAGAGCGCTTCCTGTACTTTTTATCTGAAAGAGCTTCGGCGGTAGAAAGCTGCAATTACCGAGCATGAGAGCGCGCGCACTCAAGGCGCGGAAATATTTCATCGCGACGACGTTTCCACGAAGTCGGTGTCTTCTGATCTGTGGCCAGAGAAAGGATATCGACTCGGATTTATGGCCTCGCCCAGTTATAAGTTAGGTCCTCCTCGGTAGGAGAGGAGGAAGACGCCATAGTAAGGCGAAGGTGAAATCACGCGAAGTCGGACAGAAAAGAAGTACCCGACGGCGTGGTTTCTTCTAGGGCGCGGAGAGGGCCCTCACGGTGAAAGGAAAAAAAAAAGACTGGGGGAAAACGCAGGCAGCATAGACAATGGCGCCGATGGCAGCTTTTGGTGTAGCGACCGTTTCAAGGGTGAATATAAAAAAGAGCGCCCAATAGGAATAGTCGCGGAGAAAATGCTCCATGCTAGCGATTGGTCGGTTCTTCCGGGGCACTGCGTCACGACGGGCATGCACTTAGGTGGTGGTTACTTTGACGGGATAGCGTGTGGAGAAAATGTGCCGAAGGAAATGGCCATTCCTGCGCCCCGCCGCGGTGGTCTAGTGGCTATGGTACTCGGCTGCTGACCCGCAGGTCGCGGGTTCGATTCCCGGCTGCGGCGGCTGCATTTCCGATGGAGGCGGAAATGTTGTAGGCCCGTGTGCTCAGATTTGGGCGCACGTTAAAGAACCCCAGGTGGTCGAAATTTCCGGAGCCCTCCACTACGGCGTCTCTCATAATCATATGGTGGTTTTGGGACGTTAAACCCCACAAATCAATCAATCAATCAATCAATGGCCATTCCTGCACTGCTTTTAGAAAGGAGATCCGAAGAGAGTGAAAGGCAGCGCGGCGTGCCTTGCAGCCATTTTTGTCACATATGCTAACGTTGTGCTACCCACCGGCCGTTAATAACGGACACCCCGGAAAACGCGCTTTATTTCTCTTATCTACGAAATAAAAGTTGCCGCAGGTACTTTGCAACAATGAGCGCCGAAGACCGGCACAGTGAATCAGTGTTTAATAGCTTAGAAACGGAACTGCATGAAAGACCCTATTGCCGCTATGGACATGCGAATGTCGTATGGGTGACCATTCACAAGCTTCTACGTTTATTGGCGGTGCTCAAGGCCCCACAGTGACGATTGCAATTCAACAGTTCGCGACTGTGTTCAGAAAAAGTGGTTAATAATTTGGAGTACTTAGTACTCCATTATGGGAGAACTGAAGGCCGTCTAGTGGACCTCGTTTACCGAGCAGTAAGCTGAAGAGGCGTGCATTTTCCGGTGTTTAGAAAAAGTGTTTAACGATTTAGAGTACATCGTACTCTACTATGGGAGAGCAAAATGCCGTCCCTATTCTATAGTGTGCTTATACCACTCGGGAATAACGGTTAATACCAGGAATATTGCATCGTCGGATAAATATAAACAATAAATATTATTTCGTACAAGGGTTTATAAAATGAGCCATACTATAGACGACAGGCTAAGCCGGACGGACGCAAAGATTGTGCCATCTCTGTTTAGTTTTGCGCATGTTATGATCATTTAGCATTGTGAACGAGCTCACCCAGTATCGAGCTTTATACGAAAAATTCGTACTTGTGTTACCAGTTTAAGGAATCTTGCTTTTCAGTGTCATATTGTTTTGCGACGTGTGCGGCGTTAAAGCGAACAAATAATTCTGTGATTACGTTACGTGACAAACAGCGTAACACTTCGTACTACAACTGAACGTCTTGAAAGTTCATGCAGTTTGCATTCAAACGCAATCGTTCGTTACGTTATTCCGATAACAGAAGAAAAGTTCAAAATATATAGGAGGTATCGAAGTTGTCTTCAGCTCTACTGCAACGCATATCACATGAACGATTTTTTTATAAGACTATTCATGGTGATCTTAGTCTATGTTGCTATCTATAGTGCATGCGACCTATTGACATTAAAAAGAAATTACTCGGATATCATGATGTCACGCGCAATATCATATTCATGTCTCGCCCTGATAAGTGACAATAATAACACCGTGAGAACCCAACAACCTTCACTCCTCGCAAGCTATTGTTGCCGCCGCGATTGTTCTGAAGCTTCGCATATTATATATGTCTGCAAAGAAGCACTACATTGAAAGGAATGACAAAAAGAAACTAAAGTTGACGTGCATCGCTGCGCGTTCCAGATAAATCAATTACAACACAAGTCCACGTGATTCTCGAAGTCGTTTCAAACGTTCACATAATGCCAATACTGAATACCATGATCTATGCTGCATTATCACCAACTGCGTTCGATTTAAAAGGCTACCGTCACAACACTATAGTAGAGCTATAGAATCAGTATAATTAATGATGCTTATCAATTTGAAAGTAGTACAAATGTAATTATTTATGCACGTCCATATACACGCGCACGAGATGTGTAAATATCATTCCTGAATGGGAACTGAACCGGCTGGCGATTACAATATTGCGTCACGGCGAAGAAATGGGAATTAGCGACCAGTAGAGAGAACGTTTCACTTAGCTCTTGAATTGAGAAGTGGTGTATCAATAGCGTTATCCCGTGGTGTTGCAAAACCAACTGACAAAGAATTGTGGCGGCAGATGGCCCTACGTTATTGTTGTACCAGATGCTTGGAATAAATAAATCAATAAATAAATAAATAAATAAATAAATAAATAAATTGCTTGTATGTTATTTTCACCTTCAAAACAATGCAGTTATTAAATTTACTTACCTAGTGTGTCCAGCGTCACGTATCAAACAGACTAATCTTACGTGATTTGGTTATACCAGAAAAATATTAGAAACGCATACACTTAAAGTCCACAAAATCGTAATCAGTCCGTAATTTAATGCACTATTTCCACTCACACCAGATAGCGACTCAGCACACGCAAGAATATGCACAGCCCTCCAACATTCTAGATATAACTTTTCTTAGTGAATATAATTTCCTGTATACTAAAACAAAATCATGGCGGGCCTCTAGTACCATCAGTAGACCTTAACTATAACTGTGAATGACGAAGAATTTCATCGACAGTTCTCACTTTTATATTCTATTTTCAGCCACACAATATTGTACAAGCACAACTGGCATGCCTTTCTGTTGGTGTGATTTCCTTGAACTACTGTAACACTACTTATCCAATATTATCAATGCGCTCTGAAGTAAATTTACGGGCATCGGAACGTCATGCATAAAAGAAAACTGCATACGAATTAAAAAAAACACACACAAGAAGGCAAAGATAGATAACGCTGGATCAACACGCGCAAAGCAAAATATAAACCACTCAAGAGCAAAAAGCTAAATACCACACCAACTAGTCGTACAAGATTGAAACTCATGCAGTAGCCGTTGACCATATGAAGTGTAAACTAAATGGTACGATATGATTTGTTTGCAAATATTCTTCTCAAATTTTGAAAATACCTGGAACACCCCGCCCTGCCCCATTCCGCAAGAAAATATGACAAACAAGCACATGCGTTCCTCTGAAAAAAGAAATTCCACTATTTTTTACCGCACATGATGAGGAACCTTCCAACCATGAGCAGCTAATTGGAGAGCTAGCAAGGCATGCTTCACATCTTATTAGACATTGATAGTGAGAAGGGTCCTGGCATCATGCCAAACATCATTCTGCCGAAATATGCTGAGTGCGTAGATGAATAATAATGCCTACTTATTAATAAAACACAAAAGCCTTGTACAGTAGCGACAAGCTACCGTGGATACATATATGAGCCAGCAGAACACTGTGGATTATTATTGCTCATCGTCTCTGCCTGTAAGTTACTAGAACACATAATAGCAACGCATTACATATGCGGTAGGTTAGTATATCCTCTCTTGGTCGTTTCGTAAAGGAATTTCAACAGTTATTCAACATTTGTAATGACCTAACACAAGCTGCAGTCCAGGCTACTGATTACCCCAAACGAAATGATCTCATTTTCGTCTAGGTCCTTCTAAAGCATTCGACATTGTTTCGCGTAAGAAAAAAACCTGATCACGTATTTACACATGATGCAATCGTTCAGTGAATTACAGATTAGTTAAGTAACCACGAACAGTTTGTACTAATATGCGAGTGCTTCGACAGAATGACGACATTCATGAGGCGTAGCGCACGGTCACTATATAGCACCAATTTCCTTCCGAATATTTAGTAATTAAATTTTCCTTTTCACTAATGTGAGAATGAGGTTATTTTCGAATGACCGCCTTATTTTACACTAGGTTAATACGCTTGCACATAACACAATTCTCAAAAGTACCTCTTTTCTGGACAATATCCAGCAGGAATCAAAGGCCAAACGTTTTGTAAGCTATTTAAAAGTGTCGATTGGACCATGTAAATAGTATATAATTGTTTGGTAAAAATTCTTCCAAACAATCTAAAATGAGAGACTCGCATTGATAAGATTACTGGTAAAACACTGAAAACATTTGTACTTAATAACAATACGAATAGGTCAACTCTAGTGGTTATTTCTTGTTTCCACATCTCTCAATTTCCACCATCACCATTCAACTCAGGTGACGTACTATGGCCTTGTAAATGAGAACCACGCAGTTGTTCTGGCAAAAAATGTTTGCAGCGTTATTTTGAAGTAGTGTATTTAAAATCGACGATGTGATTGCGCCTTGGAGACGAGGACAGGAAAGAGACGGGAGGCACACACCACGGAACTTTCAACTTGTTGACTGAAAAAAAGAAAGGGGCATCCCATAAATGCACCAAAGCACGTGACACAGGGCCTGCACATTAGAAATTACTGGATACTCAAGAACTGTATCTCTTTTTTTAGCTAAAGGCAGTGAAGCTACACTAACACGTGATTCCGCGTGACCGAGTAATGAAGGTCGAGAAAGTTGTAATGATCAGGCCCTCTGTTACGCGCTTCAGCGCATTTATGTGATGCTGCCCTGTTTTCCTGGAAAACGAGTTCAAAGCTGCGCTGCACGTGTCCCGGTCTCTTCTGACGTGTCCGCATCATCAAAGCGCGTCTACATTGCCGACATCAATACAACCAACTATATATAGCCCAACGAAGTGTGCTGACATTGTGAATCCCGTCCAGGATATTTGTGCGGAGAGGCACGAAAATCATTCACGCAGGAATGCAAGCCTTAGTCAGTACTTTTAGGCCACCGTCGCACTTTGGCGGTTTACCAAACCTGGCCTCCTCAATCATAACGAAGTCCCGAACAAAGCCAGGAGACAATTACGGTTCGAATAGAATTTGATTCACGAAAGGGGGCGTCGTGAGATTCGGCGTTTCGGCAAGTAGTGTTGACTTCTTTAAGACAGCAGTAAATTGCCAGCTTGAAGAGTAAGACAAGACCCCTTGCCGAAACGTCAAGCTAATTGATTGATTTGTGGGGTTTAACGTCCCAAAACCACTCTATGATTATGATAGACGCCGTAGTGCAGGGCTCCGGAAATTTCGACCACCTGGGGTTCTTTAACGTGCACCCAAATCTGAATCTGAGCACACGGGCCTATAGAACATTTCCGCCTCCATCAGAAATGCAGCCGGCGCAGCCGGGATTCGATCCCGCAACCTGCGGGTCAGCAGCCGAGTACCTTAGCGACTAGACCACCGCGGCGGGGCGAAACGTCAAGCTCAGGGAAACCTGCTGTTCAAGAATAATCATCTCTTAAATTTTATAAGCACCCATTAAGTGAGAGAAAAACCTGCTCTTGTCCTCATATGTAGTCGTGCCAGAAAACAAGTTTCGTCGTATATGACATGACGCTAAGTTCAAGAATTTTAGAATTTCGAACGATTTTAGACATCTCTTGGAAGCTTACGTGGCTTCGTCTATTTAGGAGCGGAGGTTTCTGTGGTCATCTCTGCTATATTCCATGGCTGTTTTGCAGACTGTCGTAAAAGAAAGAAAAAATTGTGGGACTGTCCTTCGAATTCCAGCCCCCCACCCTTCCAACCCCCTAGAATGCTATAGCGCAGTTGATAGCTTTTTTTTCGCAATACAGCCAAATCTATACTTCAAGCAGAACAAAAAAAAAAAACGCAACTATTTGCTACATGCAACACGGTCGAGCTTATGACAACAACAGTTTGGCAGGTGTCGATGAAATCAGAAGACAGCAAACCGGCATTTCAGATGAAATGCATCTAATCTATACCCTATAGCAGGTGTACAACAGTAATTGCTAGATTTCTTGCTGTCACTTACAAAATATAACATCTGGCTAATAACATGTGCATACGTTTTTTCCTGTCTGGCTTGGCTCAACGATAAAAGTTCCATCGGCAATACAAGAATAATTTCGACATAATACTTCGCGTCGAAATCAACCAAATATTCTTTCCCTAATACTGCGTTTGTGGATTGAGAACAGTTCTTGCTGCCACCAATAGTCCAGAGCTGAATTATGAGCTTTCTGTCAACGATCGTCAGCTGACAGGTCCCGTCGTATCAAACATCAAAATGAAGGCACCGAGCTGCGCTTTAAAAAAAATTTCTTCTTGTTTCCTGAAATTCTTTCTAGGTTTTTACGAAAACAAGAGCCCCCCCCCCTTTTTTTTTTCTCATGCACGCCTTTGATAAGTCGAACTTGTTTCAACGTATGCGGCCCCAATTAGAACAAATGCTTAAAACTGACTTGTTCTCCACCTCTGCATCTCTAGGTCATGGTCACTCCAAATGTAAACCTACTAAGAATGAAAACACCACATCAAGGTATGAAACGGACTGCGCGATGGTATTTCTCCTAAAATTTTCATGAAGGTGTCCGAAAGAACACCTAAAATGCATGCAGCATGCTCATTGCTTATTTAAAATTGTATCACATTTATTTAAACATGTCTCGTATAGATGACTCATTACTGAATCAAAAATAACTTAGAGGTAAATGGTAACGGACCAATTAACATCAGCACATTGAGATTCTAAATACGGAAAATATACGGCATAACAAAATGTTTAGACGATAGTGAATAATTTAGTATAATCCATGTCACTGTGACATCGCGGAAAATGTAACAACGTATCACATGGCACGTGCAACGCAAAATGATGACTCATCAGTGTTCGCCCTAGCGGCGCACTGATGATAGATGTTTATAGAATGGAACCATGCACTCAGTTGTCCAACTTAACTTCGAACGTAAGTTGTTATGCAATACTTTCAACATACACAATACTGACACTGAAATATTACCTAATATTACGATTCAATTTAGCCAATCTGTGGAACCATCGCAGTGCTGCATGCTCATGCGAAGAGGTAGGAGACATTGAGCACCTTTTTCTGGACTGAGAAAAATTGTGCCTTCGGTAAAAGCCCTTTGCAAATTTACATGGTGCGGATACACGGCCACGGATAGCAAAAGTTTTGGGGTATATATGTCATCAGAAGGTTGCGAAAAGTTCGCTGTGTCGACTTAGTAAAATGTTTGGGGAGATAAAAAATTCCAAAGATAGCCAAGAAACTTAATCGGATCAATATCTTTGCTCGCATAGCAAATTGTTAACAGATGCTATTGGTTACATGTTACTGCTGTTGTGTTTGCCACAACATGTACTGTTAAGAAGTTCGCCGTAACCTTATGGTAAAGCAAGTGAGCTCTTGATGTCAGTATACTTACCGTTAAATCAGAGGACACTATTGAAGCCTACTCACTTACAAACATTACCGATGCAGTAGCTAAACGCTATACAAAGATGTAGTGCGTTCGAAGTTTCAATGCTGCAACGGCGAAGTCGCAGTGGTACAAGCACTTGCAAATAGTAGAATAAATCCGCTTTAATCAAGGAGCACGGTGTAAGATGCAAACAATTGTATCTTACACCATGCCAAAGACCAAGTACAGTAGACGCCGCTACTTGTAGTGCCCCTAAAGAAGTTCTGTTGGGAAAATGGTTTGTAATAGTTGCGGCACAATACAGAACGCAGTGGTTACTGCAGCTTCAGTCCCATTGGCTCCTGCTGTAACTGTAGCGTTTTTCCTAACAGTGAGTTCTAGAAAATGTGTCATGCTGATAGAAATAAATACAGCAATTGTGATTACTATCCAGATTGTTGCACTTAGGCATAGCAGACCATTTGGGGGCAATATGTAAGTTCCAAGTGCCTTGCAGTGGCCAACAAGGATTAGACAGTGAAGCTGTTTCCAAGCTAGATTAGGCTTGAACTGACGTTACTGAAATGGCCACGCTGAATCACTAGCAATGATTTGACGGCGATGTTGTCCGCAAGCTAGACCAGGCACCTTGCACTGACGTCACTAAATGAAACAGCCACACTGGAGCACCAGCAAGGATTTGACAGTTTGGAGGCGGAAATGTTGTAGGCCCATGTACTCAGATTTGGGTGCACGTTAAAGAGTCCCAGGTGGTCAAAATTTCCGGAGCCCTCCACTACAGCGTCTCTCATAATCATATAGGGTGGTTTTGGGACGCTAAACCCCACAAATCAATCAAGGATTTGACAGTGAAGCTAGCTGTTTGCAAGATAGACTGTAGACTGCTTGCACTGACTTCACTCAAACAGCCACGCTGGAGCACTAACAAAAATTTGACGACGTAGCTGTTTGCAAAATAGACTATAGATGGCTTGCACTGGCATAACTGAAACGGCCAAGCTGGAGCGCCAGCAACGATTTGGCAGCGAAGGTGTCTGAGCGCTAGAATAGACGGCTTGCATTGACGTCATTGAACAGGAACACATGTACACACAAGTGTATACAGTCTGCGCACGAGCCAAGTTCTGCTAAGCGACAAAACAAAGCTGGTGTGTGCCTCTGTGTTCCAGTATTGGTCCTGTCGTCCTCACACGGGTTAAAACCTGGTTGAAACCATGAACCGAATTGGCCAACAACATGCCTTGATTATATACTGCCTTTCATGTAATCTGCCATGAAGGAGCCACATTGTTCTTCTAGGACAGTACGCGCAAACTATCAATTGGCATTTTGATGGTCACCGTTATCGTGGTGATCAAGTAGGGAAGTTGAGTATAAGGGTTTCTTCATTCGCAAAGCCAGACTATTTTTTCTTTATATTTCCTGTTCACAGCGACCCGTCAATGTCCATTATTAAATTTGTTCCGCTATTTACCCAACAAAGTAAGGTCACGACTGTGAGGAACGTTGTATAGGAGGGACTTAAGATTTACATAAAGCTCCAAAGGCTTCTTAACACCCACCTGAATTTATGTACACAGGTGTTTTGGCACGCAGCTTCCACCAAAATGCGGCCGCCATGACTGGGAATCGAATTCGCCCTTTCGAACGCAGCAGCAAGACACCTTACCACTAAATTATACCACATTGTTTGCACCACAGTGCACGCAGGGCAATCTGATTATAACGTGCCGCGACCTGACTGTAAAACAGATAACGATAGTTTTACAGGATACGTTACGCCATTGATTGACCAGACACATTACAAATTAATTTGGCAAACGTTCAAAAGATTACGTTCGAGAAGAATCGGTATAGCGAAAGACAACGACAAGCTAAACTTACACGCGTATACCGGTCATTTCAGGTGGAAAAAGCACAATTCACGTTAGCATGCACGCAACAGACCGAGTTGTGAAAAATATTGAGCGCATCCGAGTTAATGCATCAGCAAACGAAGGTTCATTTAAGTAAATGACAATAAATACTCGTACCTCAGAGAAATATGGCTCCTTTAGAAGGCACCGAATGCTGACAGACATACCCACTTCCAGTGCGGTCTTAATTTTGATTCCACTTGCATGAGATCACCATCTGAGTTACGCACTCTAAGAGTCCGAAGTGCTCCGAACCCTTGACTGCCGCGCAGAAACCCCGGGAGCAACGTACCGAATAGCTGAAGGGTATATATGCAAATGAAGACGAAGAAAACAGATTAATGATAAAAAACTATATTACTAAGAAACAAGGCACATTACAAGAAGAAAAAAAATTCGCACTGTCACGAGGTTTCCTAAGTCCCGATTTACATTACAGGACGATTCAACGGTATATGCTCGTGTCCATATATATGCAAGTGCGCGCCTCGGCTCGTTGACAAGGGTAGACTGCACGTATATGATTTGCATACATGAAAACGCAGAGCACGGTTGTCGCCTTGTGAAGCAGCGTATACACTGCAGCGCTTGGCGCTAAACGCACGCGACGGCACCAACCGCCAGCGCCGAGGCCGGGATGCAAAAGAAACAAACCTTACTTTTTTTATCATTTCTCCGTAGGGAAAACAAACTCAAACTTTCAGCCCGCCTTTTCTTCGTTTCTCCATCACGAGGCTTCTCGAACAAAAAAAAAAAAAAATGCCCGCTGAACTATTGTATTAGGCTCCTATGGGGCAATGTACTCCGCACAGGAGACGGTGAACCGAGCAACATAAAACTAAAAAAAAAACACAGGAAGACGAGAATTGCCCCATGAAGAAGCGTCATCAGGAGATGTAGGCTCTATAGACAACTGCTGCGCCCATATAGGTCCATTTCCATTCGGAAGCAGAAGCACGCGCCGTATTCCACAACCGCATGAACACACGACACCGCTCGGCACCCCCGCACGCAAAATACACCGACGGAAGAATAGACTTTATTTTTTTCCCTTCCACAAGGCTGTTCCGATAATATATCAGCTTATTATACCGCGGACATATGCATGCGAACGCACGGACTGAACGGGCTCGCTCAGCCTCCTTATCTGCAAATTTCGGCGCGGAAAGAAATAGAGATGGAGGAACTTCGCGGGCCTATCTTCTCGCCGAGGTATTACGATACTGCGGCGTCGTCTTCGCTACGGTACATAGCGTCATCCAACGCAGCGCGAAGCGCTGCTTCGCGTCGTCGCCTTGGGCTATGCGGCATATGCAGAAATCGGCGTAGCCGATGCATAAACGCGGCGGGGAATACAGAAGCAATGCGGCCTTTCAACAGCGTGAGTCCTCTTTTCTTTCTATTTTTTTCTCCTGCGTCGTCAGTATGCAAAGTGCGAGTGCCGCGCGGAAATGCCATCGGCGCATGCGCAAACAGGGAGCCCCTCGTGATTCGAAACGACACTGCGCCGCAACTACGTTCTCATAGCGTGACATAACGGGCGAATGGTCTCGGTCTCGTGGCAATATAAGATGACAGCAGCCGCGCACGTATCGGTGTACTTACATACGCAACAGAACGTTGCTCCGAGAAGAGCGTCTGCGGCGGCTGCAGGCGTATTGGATTTTGTTGGCTTTGAAAATGACCTTTGCTTTTTTTCTTCCCCCCACCGCCGTTCTTCGCAATATCACAGGGAACACGGCCATTGCCACGAGACGCGAAGAAAGGTGTATGCACGCGAGCATCGGAATTACCGCGAGGCACGGTTTGAAACGTCAGTACAGTTCTCTTCGAATGCGTAGCCGCAGCACAAACTGCCGCGATAGACCCGCTCTACTGAGTGCTATAGAGGAGCGCAATCTTAGTGTCGCTTGTCTCTGAATACGCTTCGTTGGAAAGAGAATTAGCAACATAAGAGGTAGCATTCGGCGTTGACGTTTTGCGTTCCTGGTGCACCCATGGCATACAGGTGATTGTTCACATTTATTGATTTATTTATTTTATTTATTTATCGATACTGTAGGCCAATATGCTGGCCCATGCAGGAGGGCCAAATACAATGATACAATGACAAGGCATTCACAAAAAAGACTAACAATGCAAGAAGAAAAACGTACAGTGCAAGACGCTTGCTTCGCAAAACAATTTACACAAGTAAAAAAACAATTTTTAAGACAATAACAGAGCACTACACACAACATGGGATTCACGCCACAATTGTAATAAACGTTTAAATACTGAAAATATTTATACTAAATATTAAGAGAAGTGGTTTTCCGATTCTTTTGTAAAGTTTTCCGATTGCATGACGTGAACAGGTGAAGAGTTCCATTCTTTTATGGTGGCAGAAAACTGTTCATGTGTTCATTTAATGGTTTTTCCAAGTGCGACGTCCTCATCGGGCGTCGACGGAGTGCGCATGTGCGGTATTTTTACGTAAAACCACTTCGAACACCTCGTTACTAAGCTGTACGCCTACACGTAGAGAGAGGGGGAAAAAAGGCAGGGGGTGGGGATATCAGATTCCGGCAGATGGTCGGCGTAGCTGTTTCGCATTTCAACAACCCTTTCGGTGTCGTAAAACAGTGCGCTCGGGTGATTTATTTAACGGCCCCACCTTCTGCACGGTATACAAGTGGCCATGGAATGCCGACGGATATGACTTGTGAATTACAGCTGAGTTATGTGTTTTTAATGGTCGATAAAGTGCAAACATACAGGTTCGGGGAAATAAGACTATATGTGCAAGCAGATGAGCCATAAAAAGAAATCGTCGGAATTTTTAGTTGTCTCGTCAGAAAAAAAAAAAACATCTGTACCAGATACTGATGTTAAAATATTGACTGCACCTTCTAAAGACTAGGCGAATTCATCAACGCTTCTTCTCTCACAAAAACGTGTTTCGCTGCGCTACACCACAGAAGTAAACGAACAAATAAATAAATAAATGGGTGAAAACTGCAAATTCTTCATTAAGCCACTCGTTCTCGTGAAACCTTCAACCTGAGCCTATAGGACTACACAGAGTTTGGTGTTGACGTTCGTTTCGGTCGTACGGGTGTGTAAAGTTTATCTGACGGCATAGTTAACGTAGCGAATGTCCAACAGGTACGATTTCTCATCATACCGAGCTCCCTCTTTTGAACTACTTTCGTTATTATGCAATCCTGACGAACTGTTCGTAAGAATAATATATATCATCGATTGTTACTCTAGCTGCGCGAAAACAGTTGCTTTCGATGTTTCAATCTGTCTCACTGGGGTGATGTCTGTAGAATGTTACGCATGCCACGGACCTTACCCCATTGGTGTCATCACCTTGCTGGGCTCGTTTCTACTACAGTGACATATATACCCGTATATGTAAATGTATTTACATGTGTATATGACAAGCTGCATACTTCGGCGCAGTATATCGTATAATATACTGCATTCGCTTAATGTACACGGACCTCGACGATTTTGGTCCCATCGAAAATGAGACCGTCGGGGCGGGGATTCAATGCCACGACAAGCAGTCGAGCACAACAGCCACTAGACCACCACGGCGGTTACGTTACTAAGAGTCAAAAATGCATACGCCGCATATTGATTGATATGTGGGATTTAACGTCCCAAAACCACCATATGATTATGAGAGATGCCCTAGTTCAGGAAATTTCGACCACCTGGGGTTGTTTAACGTGCACCCAAATCTGAGCGTACAGCGTTTCCGCCTCCATCGGAAATGCAGCCGCCGCAGCTGGTATTCGATCCCGCGACCTGCGGGTCAGCAGCCGAGTACCTTAGCCACCAGACCGCCGCGGTGAGGCATATAGGCCGGGTAAACTTTACCAATGTATTCCGGATCACAAAATCACAGACAGGTTGCAGTATACGTGCTATGAAATATGACCGAAACGCAAGTAAACAAAGCCATTTCAGCGAGTGCACCACGTTTTCAACAGCACAGACGAAAACATAAAATAAGTAAATAAAAGAAAACAAGCGAAAGAAATTTGGACAACCAAACGTGACAAGAGGATCCGAACAGGATGAGTCGATGACTTTAATAATTTTTTATTCAGCTCGGCAATCACTGCAATGAATGATGCCATGGCCCATGAACCACATATTCTCTCATCAACAATTTTTCGAAATTAATCGAAACACATCGAAATTAGGGACGCGTATACTCTAAATGACGTCAAAGTTGGCGAGAAATTCCAGACTTAATAGAGCTGTACGCGGTTACAAAACTCCTGTAACCACTCTGGCTCGTAACATTCACTTAACTTTACTGCTCACTTGTCACCTGAATATTCCATCGTCTGAGTTGCGGTTCTTTTTGTCGTGATTTTGCGGGCAAATGCTTTCCATATACCTCGTTTTCTCACCTTTCCCAAAGCGCAGAGTACCGATAGCCAGAGTGACTATCCGGGTGATATACGCGCCTTCGCCACCATTATCTGCTCCCTCTAAATTTTAGTTTGTGTATCAGCTTGCTGGATTTCATAAGCAGTGTCTTTCCGGAATGTTATAAAAACCCTGACCCTCCAATACACGTTATGCTCTATGACCAAGTAGACAGCGCTTGGTGTGGGCGAGATCTCTATTGAAAATACCAAGCATATAATCTGTATTCTAATGAAGGTGCAGCTGTACTCAGTAAGCGGACGATCTCGGAAGGAAATAATCCATTTCCCAGTACAATGAACTCGGACGTGCCGGTATTTGAGTGGTTTTTGCACGCCGTCAATAATTACAAACTTTGCGTGTTTACTCTGCAATGTATAGAAACTTGATATGCTTTTCGTACTCATTCTGCGCAATTTCTAGATGCGTATCGTGGAACACGGTACGTGCGGTGTTATTGGTTTCGATACATTTTTTGACCGTAGATTATAAATTATTCGTACCTGCATAAGCAATAAATAACTCCACCTTCATGACGCCTAGTGATCTTAAAACGCTTACGTGTTTAATAAAGCGAAGTTTTCGACGCGCTCTCCACATAAGCACCAGATGTTAGTGTTTGAATGCTGTCCAAACCCTTTCTCTGATGAAAAAGCTGTAGTTAAATAGATCTTTTCGAATACTGTGGATTGAAACGTTAGGTGAAAACCCCACAATTAGATTTTTAAATGTATCTTCTGCATAGAATATATGCAATTTTACTCAAAGTTTTCTTTTCTTCTGTATATTGAAACGCACGCGTACATGACATTTTTCTTTTTGTTCCCGGTGACTGTTCTTAATTGTTTCACAAGTGCTACGAAGTTCTTCCTTCATGGGCAAGAATTAAGCACTTCTATGTATCGAAGGCCTCTCAATGTATTTCGCGATTCTGCAGAGTTAATAAGACTTTGAGACAATTCCCGAATTCTGAACTTTACAAATGCTGGAGTGGTAGGGATGCATCGCATGCAAGACCCCGATTTCAGAGCTCTGTAATTAAAACACACACACACACACACACACACACACACACACACACACACACACACACACACACGCACGCACGCACGCACACACACACACACACACACACACACACACATGCGCTTTATGAGCACATTACCCGGAAGTCATGCAAATTCGCATATCAGTGAGATATTTTCTCACTGAATTAAGACAGTATTTACGCAGAGCGGAAATTTCGCTGTTTTCTTTACATCAGACTTGTTAGGGTCGAGGTTCGCCGTGATTCGTAAACTCTTAGAGAAAAGGCTGATATATTCACCAAGTACTAGCCCGTTACTTGTCACAGAATGCACTAACCAGATAGCACATGCAGCTAGTAAAAGTAACCCTAGTAAAAGCCCTACCTCGTTGGGCTCGTAACAAACACTAGCCCAAATACTACCAGGCTGAGTAAAAGCACTACGTCATTGGGTAGTTAAAATTACTACCTAGTTAGTAAGTGAATAGTGCTGACTCGACTGATTAGTTCATTACTAAATTGTTAGTAGCCCCCCCCCCCTTCCAAATAGAGGTATACGCCTATTTTGTTAAATGTTCGTGTGCGTGGCCATATCAATACGACTCTATTACAAAACTATAGGATAAAAAAACGAATTGACATGACTCTCGTAAATTATTAATGGCTTTTAATTACGTCATGTAAATATACTGGGGCAAGTGCGTATCACAGCAACATACTTATACAGAATTGACAACATGATCATATGATCAAATTAGATTCACTTATGTACGATTATATGTGAATCTCATATGCTCGTATGAACGCATATGATATGCTCATATGAGGATATGATTCTTTTACTCACATGATTATACGGTCATATGAGTATGAGAACTCATATGAGCGGATCACGAGAACATGCATGCACAAGTTAATATTCAAGACTTGGAAATAGCAGAATTCTACTGTAGCGGCAGCTTGAAGATTATATATACCCCTGCTTTGGGACCACACACCGCGTACTGGTTAGCAGTCACAGATTTCATAAGATAATTGTTGTTTTTTATGCATTATCACGTCCCTTTCTATTTACGTATGCGTGTGCCATTACGTAGCACGAAACTTCTATTCCAAGGTAGTCAATAAAATTAGAGCTTGCCTAAATTTTTCTTACGATCTTACCATTATGGCAAAATGTACTGCAGAATCTATATGACCGATCTGGCAACGTAGGCGGCTTAGTAGTTGTCTAGTTAACAGCTAAAGTTACAACCTGTACTAGGTGGTGGCTAGTAAAAGTATGCCGCGAAGGTAGTAAAATACTGCGGGAACGCACACGTTAACTAACTGATTACTAACGTTTTATAAGAGTGTAGATAGAGAGTTAGCATCATCCTGAACCGGCAAACCCTCAAAAACCACCCAAACATTCTGTACAGATTGTCAACCAGAGAAGCAGAAACGTGCCCACCAGCTCAGCTGTGAAGCCGCATTGTGTGTCTTAGCGGAGGCTGCACTTCGTCAGCCGCAGTACAATTTTGGCCGTAAGTCACCCACAAACAAACCTACGTACCTTGCCCAAGTTTCTTTTTATTGAAACAAATATAAACAAAATTGTTGTCACCGTTTCCTTGGTGACAGGTATACCCCTTTCCACACTTAATCGTTACGAACAAAGAATTAGGAACAAAAGATATATATATATAGAGTCCTACATCAGTGAGTCGAAACGTTCTCATTTGGGCCGAACAAACGCACAGCCGCCACCCTCACTTTCAAAGTAGTCCACTCAGTACTGGCCCCAAATTTTTGTGTCTTCCAAACACGTTGCAGCACTTTTGTTGCTTTGCGGTTCATTCTAGATGGCTATGGGCGTATAGTATTTTTTTTTTCGCTAGAAATCTAGCATGTGGAGTTCCTGTTCGGATTATTGTCTGTGCATGTCGTGTTTTGGACCAAGTCTTTTCTTTTTTTATCTCCACTATTTGATATTATTGGTCAAAACTGACGACATTCACCTATGTGCACACGGGGACATGAAATATTTTAAGTGAATGACAACCCAAAGTTTTCATGTGTTAATGCCTTTACACACGAAAGTTTCACGATTTCGCCATCTTCTAAAGGCGCCTCTATAGTCAACACACTTAAAAGCGTCCTTCTTAAAGTGCTACACATAACCAGGAAACAAGAAATTTTTGTATAGTTTCCTGTACATAGCCAGCATTTTACCAGGACCTCATTAGGAGTAGAATCAAACTGACGACGTAAAGCTTAGCAACATAATGACGTAGCCGCTAAGCGAGGAATATTTAAAGCGAGCTTCGAAGACTTGAATTTTTTCTCCCCCCGTCAATTGTCTGGTCTTTCTGCGAGTAATTATAAGGATGCATTATGCTCGTTGTGTTCTAACCAGCAGTAGCAAGCCAGGCGATGAACCGAGTACCCGCGCTTATCCCTGCAGCATGTTACCTATTAATGACGGTTGTAACTATTCTAACTATAATATTCAAAACACGCATCCAGCTGCTGTAATCGCACGTAATTGCGCCACGATTATTGCCGCCCGACAGTCCAGCCTTTTATACTAACAATTAAGCTTGCGAAAAGAAAATTGAGAACGGATATATATTTAAAGGGCCGTATTATTGTTGATGTGCGACGACAGTTTAAACAGTGTTTCACTTGAGATTTTGCGAATCAATGCTAAATGCTCGTCTCTTTGCATATTCAAAAGTACCGGAACAACTCATGTTACTGTGATAACCTGAGAATCAAACAGGACATCCAGATAAAACTTCAACATAGGAGGAGGTGGATAGCACTTGCGATCTATATGCGAGTAAGCTTCGAATTGTGTGAATGTTTTACGAAGTTTGTGAAAAAAACACATCTTAGAACTATTGGAAAGTCATAAAGGACATTGTTTTTCCGTGTCCTGGGAGGAATGAGCGCGGCATCTGGCGAATACAGTTACTTTAAAATTCGAACTGCGGGTTCAAATATTGTATGGAGGCTAGTTATACGCTGTCATCAAACGATGAGTACCGATCCCGCACACATACGAGTGCACAGAGACCAAAAACAGTGAGCAGCTAACAAGTTTGTGTCTCATATGCAGCGCAGTATACTTTGCGAGGAGATATGAGAATGCCAACACAATATCATGCTCGGCATGACAATTCTTACAAATATTTCAGAGCCCTTATTGCTTCAAAACACGTTGCGACAGATCGAATAATTGGTTTTGCCAGAGACATCAGCAGATGTTGAAAAATGAATGTCATCTGACGCATGCCTATACGCAGAAGTTGATCCCTTTGAGCCATGAAATTAAGATACATATGTAGGTTGCACCAGTTTGATCTTTTTTTTTTTTTGTAAACGCACAGAGACTTGTACGAACTTTCTGTGCAGAGCTTGCTTCCTATTTCGGGCTTACTGCTGACATGCGGGGATGGTGAGGCCCGTCGACCAGCTTCGAATTCGCAGCCTTTTCTCGCCATTCTCACTTTACGCATACAGACAGAAATAAAAACTTCATCAATTTATTGATTGATGGATTACACGTTTAGAAAGAAATGAACGCAACAAACAAAACAACTAATTAGAAAAATTGGGAGACCCTTAAGCTTCGCCTATAAGAGTTGAACGCGATAGTGATATCCTTTCCCCAGTGCGTACTTCAAACAGTGCATGAAATTTTTTCGAACTTGATATGCACCTACTATGTCGCCTTAAGGAAATAGCCGTATATATAGCAACCTGTGTGCGTTTTGTTCTGGGTGACCAGCTTTCTCTCATGAAGTCAATATGATAATCGCATGTTCTGATGCCCGATGACAATGTACGCTTTTAGGCATTGTTACTGCAATATTTCATGTAAATAATGTACAGGACAACATGTTTTAAGGCATGAAAGTTACTTTAACTGGATTTCCAAGCAGACGAAGTTATTTTCACAGTATTCACAAGCAAACAGGTGGCTGTATGGTAGAAAGCGCGCTTGCCACGAAGACAATTAACCCGGGTGTGATCCGCATTCGGACCCAGAATGTTTTCATCATTTTATTTGCCTCTCTCAATTTTTCGGTGACGCACAAGATGCTTTTTCACTCGCAACCAACGACGCCAAGATTGACGCCTAAATATCTGAGATAGGAGCTGTTCCACGCTATCGTGTTAAATAGTGATAACAAATACGTTGCTTTGCGTCGGTGATTCATGGGTATCAGCGCATGCTGTAGCTGCAAATATTTTCCGATACCACCTGCACGATCAGCGCGTGAATGGGGATTTTGATTCAATAAGCGCGTTACTCACTCATTTTTATATATCTCAGATTCAAGTTTTGCTGTAAAAATCAACATTATTGCATTTTGCCACTTTTCTGGCATACACCAGCTCCGGCAGAAGAGGTACATTAAAGGTAAATAGAAGAAGCCCTAATCGCTCTTATCATAGCAACAAACACGCAGTATACCCGTATGGTCTCCCAAACAGTGGATATAAGTGAAGGTAACAGCGCGTGAGCCTGGAGACAGTATACCCAGGCTTAGGTTTAAACGCTATGCCTGGAAGGAGACAGAATACATCTCGAATACCGAAAATAATCGGAATGTTAAAGGCCACGAGCGAATCAAATCAAGCAGATCGAGATGACAATTCAAAGGTCCACTGTTGAAAATATAAAAGGCTATCACGAGAAACAACAGTACAATAATCACATCTGCCGCCGTCTTGAGCACCTTCTCAATGCGGTCTGTGTGTAGCGAATACGAAGTTTAAATAATATGGCATGCTTTTTATATACGAAAAATTATGAGGAGTAAAGCACCATGGTGCCGCTTTCGTTTTTCTCTATGTACATTATCGAGATGCCTTCGCTTTTTACTCGTTTTGGCATACCACGTTACTTTTCTCCCTAAAGCACGACGATTCACTTGTTTATTTATTTATTTGTTAAATTACCTACGACGATGGACTCAATGAACAATTTATTAAGGAGTGTAATCGAGAGGGTCAGAGACAGATACAGCGATCACTCATGGATCCCTAACCTTAATTTGAACCAATTTTGATATTTTTGTAAGAATTCGAATATAAACGTTGAGGTTAGGCCTGTTTCTCGGCCAGTGCACATGAAAAATACGTGCAACTACTCAGTGTTCTGTTTGTAGGACAAGAAAGGCACCAAAAAGTGCGCACGCAAGGTAATCATCTTGTGGTCAAGTCTCTGTCCCTTTGCCAATAAATGTAATGACAAGCTGCTTCCAGTGATAGGTTAAAACATCGCTTTGTACCATGTTGGCATTGTTGATTTCTTTATCCCCGACTTCCGCTAAATCAATGTAGATAAACTAGGCTTGATTGACACCGCAGTTTGTAGTGACAAGCCGTCACTTAAAAATGTAATAGCATCATTGTAGGTACAGCATCTCTAGCAAGCTGGTTTTTATCACGGATTCATTATCATCGTTTCGCGTTATCAAGGAATATTATCAATAGCCTCGACATGACACAGGGAACAGCTGCGGTTTACATCCACGGTGCCCTGGGCAAACCCCTTTCTATGAAAACGTAAATGTCAAGCTGCCTTGAATTACCCATTTAACATTATTTTGCTTCCATAAGGAAAGACATCTGTTGCTGCTTATCCATCTCACAATCAATGATTGTGAGGTCATCATGGAGTTGAGGCGCATCAACCATGAAACATGACACACAGGAAGCACCTAATTGTGTTTATAGCAGCGCTCTATTATATAAAGTCCACGGCAATTATTGTCATAGTCACTCGACCTCTTCCTGCACCCACGCCGACATCGTCACGAGAGAATGCATTAGTATACATATGTACTGCCGTTCCACAATAAAACCTAAACGCATATTATAACGGAATCATTCCAGCCTTTCTCGTTTCACATCTCAGATCCCTTACACTGAAAGGACAAATAACTCGCGCGTAGCTCGTTCATGTTCCTGGAAGAACGCAGCACTTATGCGTAGTACCCCGGGGAATCCATGATAGCTTCCTCTCTGTGTTCGCTGCGATTCCGACGAACCATCAATTCGCCAAGAGGCAGATCCAAGTACTCCAATATACTACACGGTCAGCCCGCTGTGTAACTGCCCACAACCCCCAAGCATGGAGCATGCTGCCATTCGCAGAGGCAACAACATCGTGCCTGAAATAATGGGGGCACCCAAACAACAATTACAAGTAAAGCGAAGGATCGAGCGAAAGAGGGATGGTGGCGAGGAGGGGAAGATATGGACCAATCAAGAAAGAAAAAAAAACAGCTAGGGGCCTGTATCTTCATTCCCGCGTGTTGGCTTCTCGGAAGTTCTCTCGCTCCAGCGGCATCATACTCGCCGCCGTTCGAGATGAGCGCAGCAAGCTAGCATGGCATCGGACGAGGCTCGAAGCGAAGTGAGCCCGGCGCGCCGCTTTGAGGATGAGACACGCTGCGGCTTGGATAGGAAGAAGAGGCCGCCGCCGCGCATCAAGGGACCTCGCGGCTGCCGCTACGCCGGGCGCTCGTAAATTTAATTCACCGCGCCGAGCCAAGGAAACCGAGGAAGCAGAAAAAAGACGAGGGATAGCAGAAGAGAATAACGAAGTAGAGGGTGGATCCCGCCTCCGCATCTCCTTCGTGGCCCGCTTTTTTTCGCAAACGTGACACCAGCTGCTACAACGCAAACCGAGCGAAGCTGCCGCTGCTGACGGCGTCGCGGTCAGAAGAAAGCGCGCGCGGAGAAAAAAGCAGCTTCTCTACCATCCACCAACTGCGGCGCGGCTAGCTACCACACGCGCGCGCACAGGGGCCTCGCATCGCTGCGGCGGCTCGAGAAGCGCAGCAGCCGCGGCTTAAAGCCTGCCTCCCCCTCCTCTGTTCTTTATCCTCCTCACTCTCTCCGACGCCAGAGGAAGGCATCACGGTCCCCGAACGCAGCAGCAGCTTTAGCGCAGCTCTTTCGTTTGTTTTTGCGCCCTGGCGATGGGAGAGGGTTCG
The DNA here is from genome assembly GCF_013339725.1 of Rhipicephalus microplus. Lineage (NCBI taxonomy): Eukaryota > Metazoa > Arthropoda > Arachnida > Ixodida > Ixodidae > Rhipicephalus > Rhipicephalus microplus. Next base: position 106,796,903 of record NC_051170.1, read on the forward strand.
GATCCCGGGTTTTGAAGGCTGGGGAGCTCCCGCGCGCTGGCTGCTGCTGCTAGTGTTGTTGCTGTGGAGCCGCTGCTTGCGCGAGTCGCGCCTTCCCCGCCGTTCTGCTGCTTCGCAACTCGCTCCGCGGGCGACTGAGAGGCGCGAGCCAAAGGTGCGTGCCCGTGAGATGCGCGCGGCGCCTTTCTTCTTGAACGTCGAGACAGCCGACGCCGCCGCCACCGCTGTTTCGTATTTCTGCCCGAAATATCTCCCTTTTCGCCTGTTTTGATTACTACAGCGCGGCTTGGAGGGACGACGGCGGAGATCTCCAGGAATGCACTCGTGGCTTTCGCTCTTGTTTCTTTTGTCGTTACCGATTCTTTCTTTGTTTATTATTTCTTTCTTTTTTTTATCATTCTCTTCATATAGCGCGATTGGGAGGCACAGCGCGCTCGAGGTCTTCCGCACGCAAGCAGCAGCGCATGCAGCAGCAGCTCCTTGCGTATCCGAAGCGCGGCCCGAGCTATAGAAGCAGGGAGCAGTTTCCTCGAATCAGACCGCCGTGGTCGACGCGGCGCAGCTATAACACGCCGGCGGCATCGAAAAAGGAAATAAACGGCGCGTGCGCGCTTGTCTTGAAGAAGCAGTGACTCCAAACACGAGGAGATACATGTGCGAGCGACAAACGGCCGCCTCCCAAAATTGCTTGCTGCCTTTACGTACATACTTAACGAGGCAACGTTTCAAAAATTAGGAAGCACAAGGAAATGTTCAACGAAGAGAAATGAGGAGAGGTACGCTTGGAAAGCGGGTTTCTAGCCTACTCCTCAAGGGGCTAGAGGGAAAGGAAGAGAAACAGGGAGATGTGATCATGGGTGGCTGTGGTATTACGGCCACTTATCATATCGTTCTTTTTTTTTCTAAGCTGCCGATGTCGATAACTTGGCGTCGAATCTTTTCTGATATATGGCAAAAGCAATGTATTATACAAGGCTTAATCTTTAGCGGCTGCTCCTTCCATGACTATGGTCACGAGCGAAGAATCACCGCTTAACTTCAAGTATGAATTGAATTGTTGACACGGGGGATCAACACAGAATCAAGCGTCAGGGATTGACACACAAAATGAAGTTACTTTAGGGAATCCGACTATAGGGCTGATTGAAGGGACGAAATAGCCGTAGACATGAAGAAATCACGACTGCGATGCTTAATGGAAATGAAATCTACAAAGCGCCGAAAATTGACTGATATGTGGAATTAACGTCCCAAAACCACCACATGATTATGAGAGACGCCGTAGTGGAGGGCTCCGATAATTTTGACCACCTGGGGTTCTTTAACGTGCACTCAAATCTGAGCACACGGGCCTACAACATTTCCGCCTCCACCGGAAATGCAGCCGCCGCAGCCGGGATTCGATCTTGCGACCTGCGGGCCAGCAGCCAAGTACCTTAGGCACTGGACCACCGCAGCGGGGCAAAGTGCAAAAAATAGTCGGACCTAACACAACTGCGGACGAAATGCGCGCAGCTCTCTCCATTATTTCCTGCTTGCTATGGCATAAATCCAGAAAAATCACAAGAAAGAACGCAAATCTGACCTTGGCAGCCATTTTTTTTAATATGCGCCGCATATTTTCATATGAATTTAAGCAAGCCTAGAAAAAAAAAGTTCAATAATCAATCATGGCGTCCGAGCTCGAGTAATCGCATTGTTTCATGCAGTGTTCTTTGAACCAATCGAGTGGCTTTTGCGATTTCCATAGTATCAGACAGCTGAGGGGTATCGAGCACAGGCACACGTTAACAAATAATCAGCCATTAGCAAAAGTTCACTGCGCTATGCTAATTTCTTCCATATATGACGCTCTAAAGCTAAATCTGAATACGGGACACTTGCAAGGGGCGTCCGTCTCAGCTTGAACACAAGGAGGATCCATAAACCCCCATGCGCCCTCCCCCCGCCATGATTTAAGCGTATGCATACCTGACATTGTCACGAATATTCCCATATCCCGATTTGATTGATGGATTGATTGGTTGATTGATCGATATGTGGGGTTTAATGTCCCAGAACCACCATTCGATTATGAGAGACGCCGTAGCGGAGGGATCCGGAAATTTGACCACCTTGTGTACTTACTTCCATGTGCACCCAAATCTTAGCACACGGGCCTACACCATTTCCACCTCCATCAAAACTGCAGCCGCCGCAGCCGGGATTCGATCCAGCGACCTGCAGGTCAGCAGCCGAGTACCTTAACCACTAGACCATCGCGGCGGGGCTTCCCATACCCTTGACGCACAACAGTAAAAAATGAAGCTATCTGGTAGCAGTGTAATAGTATTTGTTGGCATTTTACGTCCCATCAGCCCGGTAAGGTTTGTGACAAACGCCGTAGCGGAGAGCTCCGAAAATTCTGACCACCTGGGGTTCTCTAACGCGCACCTATAGTATTTCGCCTTTATTGAAATGCGGCTACCGCGGCTTGGATTCGATCCCACGACCTTTGGCTCAGCAGTCGAGCCCCGTCACTGCGAGAACACTACAGCGAGTCACTCGTATAACAATGAATATCTAAAATAATCAAAACGTAACTAATCTGAATTTGATAATGTAATTATTTATGCCTTGCTTTTATGTGTGCACCCCATTTTTCTCGCATCGAATTCGCGCTCGTTCCAGCATTGACGAACAACTTAAAAACTGAGAGTGTCAAGAAGAGCAGACTATAGACTGATATTCACGCGATAAAACACGATATACACACGCCTTCTGCAGCGGCGGCCGAAGAAAACGGAAGGGCCTGCAGAAGCCGCCAGCTCCCGACGGCGCCGTTGTACTCTACACGGCGGCCATGATTTACGAGCCGCGCCGAGGCCAAGCACGAACCGAACGCGAAAGAGAAAAAAAAAGCGACGCTCCAGATTGCTGCCGCCTGTCGTCTCTCACGCATCATTGGCGACGCGAACACAACAACACGCATCACCACGCACTCATACGACTCTGTCGTAGTCATTTTGTTAATCCTAATGAGAAGGATCCGCAAAGGAACGCGGCGTGTATAGCTACAGAACTGCATACACGCATGCTATACTACGCAAATCCAGCAGGTAGATAAGTGCATATCGCTTCGCGCCTCTAATATACCTCAAATTCAGGCAAGGAAAGCGAAGGGACAATCGGGACGCGCTGCTCCAAAAGAATAATTCCAGGGACGCGCTGCTCCAAAAGAATAATTCCGCAACGCCTTCCTGTAGCGCACGGGTTGCCCGTCATGTATAGCTTCTGTTCACAAGGTCCCACTATAGACTAATCAACGTGCTACCCGAAAGCGCGTGTCGAGGAAGTTACGACGTCGATAAATCTGCGGACGTGGTATACATGTAGTCTGGCCAATAAAGGCTCGGAGATCGGAGGCCCGCACAAACGCGGATCTTCTTTTCTCGCGCCGGGAGCATGGAGCATATATACGCTTGCACATAAACATGCAACTGTTACATACGTAAACACGCAGGCTTCTCGCATGTATAAGGAACAAGAGTTTCAGCGCATGCGTATATTATATGCGAATAAATCCGCGCATTGTGAACAAGTTCGCCCATTATCTCGCGCACTCGCGCAATCGTTAGCGAGGGTGAAAAGCGCAAAGCGAGGAGCAAGTCTTTGACGAAATGCTCATGCTCACTGTGTTGCGGTGTATCTATATTATACGGTATATATATATATATATATATATATATATATATATATATATATATATATATATATATATATATATATATATATATATATGAGCCAACGCTGTCGTCTCTTGTATACGTATGTATACATACATGGGCAGATAGATATATCTCCGCGCGCCATACGTGGTTCGGAATGCATGACGCGGTCACGCAACGGACGCCATTTCCATAAACATCGATATAACCGTACGGATCACCGCGATTTCCAGCCGTCGACTTGATATCGCGCGGGTCCATGGCATTCGTATTATACGACGTCGCCGAGTGGCAGTTTTATAGAGGCGGCGTTGCCTCACGTATGAGCATGTTGCTCCTGTAGATATATGGATACGCATGTATTACTCCCTTTCCAGATTCTCTCTCTCTCTCTCTTTCTTAAAGAGAGGAACGTCTTATGTGCGTGTAACCACGCGCGCCCTTGCGGGATGCATTCCTTCCTCGTTTTACACGATTTTAGCCGCTGAATTTTTTTCCTTCGTGAGAAGCAGTGTAGGTGGCCGCGAATCGAGCCATGGTTAGACAGAGAGTAGAACAAACAAGGGTGTATATACCTTTGAATGCCGTAAAAAGAAGAACATCGCGGTAGTCCATCGACAGACATCATCACTGCTGGGAACCATCTATCGCTAATTCAAATTCTGGCCGCATTCAAACGGGGTCGAAATGCAGAAAATGAGTCTGGACTTTTGGATTTATATGCGCGTTGGTGAACCTCCAATGTTTTAACTCACTTTCATGACACCCAACCCTCACTATCAGGTGGTCGATCTCGAGTTTTCAAAATACCCAGCCTTTACGTTTAGTTTATCTTTGCATGAATGAATGAATGAATAAACTTTATTTGAAGTCCGGCCCTTTTACCGGGCGAGGTGGGGGAAGAGGGGATTAACCCATGTCCCTTGCCACTCTCCGTTGATTATGATGGCGGCGCCTCAGGTGAACGAGAAAGATTTCGCCATCTATACATTCAGACAGCATAACTCTTTTGTCTCTGACTGATACGCTTTAAATAACATTTTAGTTTACTATAGTTCAACAGAAAACTACTAATGATTAGTATGTGCGGTTTGACGTCCCAAAACCACCGTATGGTTATGAGAGACGTCGTAGTGGAGGGCTCCGGAAACTTTGACTACCCGGGGTACTTTCACGTGCACCCAAATCTGAGCACACGGGTCTACAGAATTTTCGCCCCCATCGAAAATGCAGCTGCCGCAGCCGGGATTCGATCCCACGACGTTGGGTCAGCCGCCGAGTACCTTAGCCACTAGAACACCGTGGCGGCACAACAGAAGAGTCGCTTGCCCAGGTGTAACGTTGCTAGCAGCTTCGGCTATGTCTCCTTGTCGAAAGTCAGCTGAAAGGACTTCTGTGTGTTTTTCATGCCACCGGCTATTATAGTGTTCTAAAATAATAGTAGCAATAATAATAGAAACCTGTAAGCCATGTTTTCTAAAAGCAAAAGAAAATGCAATTTATCTGTAATATTCAGCATTGTGCAGCGTCATACAGTGACGTACGCATTATTTCAAAACTTCAAAAATAAATAGTTTTTGTCTCTAAGAATATTATACAAAAGAAGCGTAAACATAAACATGGCTTTGAATCACGAAAACTTTATATCATATACTTGACGCGGTAGTGGGCACTACGCAGGTCTCGTACATTGAATAATAATAATAATAATAATAATAATAATAATAATAATAATAATAATAATAATAATCTCAAAATTGTACAGATTATATATTTGGTTATACGTGCACAGAACGCTAATATTCTTGTCAAGACGAAATAACATGCATGGTACACTGAATGGTCGGTGTTTTTTTTTTTTTTTTTTTTTTGTAGCGTGAACGGTCAGTCCGCATGGTGTGTGACTTGGCAGTCGTATACATACTGGTGCCTTCGATGTCGATTTCAGAAATTTCATCTTAAGATAGCAAGTGGTGGCCATCGTTTGTTTTTTTTTTTAGTCCTATAGCCGTTCTACGAGCATAGTACAATAACCAACATTAATTTTTTTATTCTATTTAGTTCACCATACTGCAGGCCAGCATGGCCCGAGCAGGAGTGTAACTACAGACGAAATGGAACAGTACAGAAATAATCGATAGCAATACTGGCACCACATGCAATGCGCCAGTTTCGATTGGATGTTTTTAAGATTAAAAAAATGAACAGCACCAACAGCTTACAGCAATACCCTCGGGACAAGCAATGTAAAAATTTCAGTGATTCAATAGTCGACGCAACAAACGTTGTTTAAGGGCTTCATCAGAACTGTTATAGCCTCGCAAACGAACTCGGGTAGAATGTTTCAATCCGACACAGTGAGGGGGAAAGGGAATCGGTTTGAATGCCTCTGCTTTGGCAAAAATGTGTTGAATGTGTTCGTGATTGCTGCTCATTGTTCTCGCTGTAGTTTTTGAATATGAATGTGTTAAAAAATTTTTGTTAAAATTATTGCACAAGAATTTGAGTCGACAGATTTTTTCCGCGGACCAGCAATGTTGGGAAGTAACTTATGAGCTTTTATGAGTTGAGTTCGTGATGGTATTTTGTACTTAATAAACATAAATCTGATGGCTTTCTTCGGCAGCGCTTCTAAGCTCTGTATATTTTTCTTTAGTTTACGGATCTCTCACAACGGATGCAAACTCCAATTTAAGTCTCATAATAGCATTATACGAAATAATTGTAACGTTAACGGTTGACTTTGCAAGCTTCCTTTAAAGAAAAGCACAGTTCCTGAAAAGGTGAAGAGTAAATCAACGAAATGTGTGCCTGCCAAGACGTATCCCCTGACAGAACGATCCCTGAGTACTTACACTGCTTTACTGATTGAATGGGGAAGCCACGAATATTGTTTGTAAACACTGTAGAAGAAAGAAAGCCTCCTCGTTGAAAAGATGGAAACGAAGGCGCGCACTTCTATACGTCAGGTCTGCATAAGAAGAAAAGCCGATTGGCCAGATCAGGTAGATGTTTCCAGTGCCCAATAGATCACTGCTCTGAAGATTGCCGACGCAATATCCGATGCGCCAATTGTAAAGGGAAGCTGTTTGTGACCCCAACTACGGGATAACGAGGAAACCAAGTGAACACCTTAGCCCGAGCTTGCATGCTTCCTCTCAAGCGTCTCCGGACAGCTTGTTTAACAACGACGTTTTACTGCAGACGATTCGGTTATGCATGGGCTCTAGGAAACTGCAGTTTTTGCTTTATAAGAGCAGCTATCGACAAACGGAAGTCAAAGATCGTTCGTCAGACAAAGTTCACCTCGAAAACTAAGTCAGCCGATACTGAAGAAGGTAGAAGTAGACGTGAAAACGTCCGGTGGTCCGAGTGGCGCGCCAAAAGAGCGATTCAGCTTAGTCAATTAAACTAACGTTTATAAGATATAGTTTTACAGCGTCAAGCACGCAATCTAAGCATTAGACGTTCCGTTTATTTGCAATTATATGACTGTACCACCTCCCTCACACGCATTGGTGCAGAAGCTGGTTGCTGAAAACAAATTTATTGATGACTCTGTATCGCTTGTTGGCCTAAAGACAGAAGTGTGCATTATATTAATTGCTGGAGCCGATCAGATGTGGAAGCTGGTACTAAACGAAGTTTAGTCTCACGAGGAAGTTACAGGACTGGCGGCAAACAACACTAGGCTTGGGTGAACTTCTCAAGAACCCGTCCATGCAATGTGCGCATTTTTAAAGAAGCCATAGCGCATGTGTGTGTACTTCGCACGAGTCGCACCGGAGCCAATATTTCTGAAGCCCTGCAGCGATTCTGGGATCTAGAGATCTAGACAGCATAAGAATTTCGGAACCTTCGTCAGACGACGACCAACAAGTCGAAGTGTTACGACAATTTACAGATAACCTTTGAGAATGTAAAATGGGGCGACTTTATTGTCCAGAACACCATTGCAACGCGTCCATTCCTTGCCGTTCCTGATCAGACAAGTCCGAGACTCGCTATACGCACGATCCACGCGCCAGTCCGATGAATGTCCTTCTTCTCATATTTATTACACTCCGGAGCTTGAGGTGGCGAGTTATAAAGAGTACAGTTTTGTACAGGCCTGAAAATCCGAGAGCTGTTAGGCATTCTACTTCACATGAACGAACTATGTCATCCTTAGTAAGTGACACTTGATGATGAAGAGCTGTAATGCACCCATGTTATAAGCATGTGTTGTTTGCTCATGAGTAATCCGGGTTTTCTCCTGCGCCTCCTCTTCCATTGGTTCTTCTGACTCATGCACCACGATCGTGCTTCTGAACACGTCGCTTTCGGTGAACTTGTGCTTTCGATGATTTGCTTCCGTTGCCACAAACATCCGTTATGCCGACTCTTCAACGATGTTCTCCTGCACCCCTTTTCGAAAAGTTTTCTCCATTTTGTTGTCTTCGCTTCGATCACCCCACATAACCAGCCTTCTGGCTCTGCCGTGGTCTGAGCTGTCCTCATCGCGGCTACGGTGATGTCTTGGAATTCTTCGCTGTCTTCTTATAGAGTCACTGTGTAATACGGAAATGGTAGGCGTCGTACTGGGCCATTCTGTCTCGCACCTTCCTTCAGGTGTGTCATGATGTACACAAGACTCCGGTTGCTCACATTTTTCGTGGGCTTCCACCTCCTGTCGTAGATGTGGTCCAACACCTGCTGTAGGTCCTTCACTGCCGAATGAGTCTCGTTGGCCTTCTCTGGTGAAGCTTTTATAGTGTTCCACGACGATGTTATGGGGAATCACCTAGGTAAAAATCTCGAGAAGCGTCGCAGCGTAGGAAACCTCCGATCGTCCAAGATCCTTAAGACCTCTCTCGTTTATGGTTACCGTATCTAGAAGACTGCTCCCAGAGGTCACGTTAGTGGAACTTCGTACGGGCTTGAGCGTTCTAAGGTTCTCCAAGTACTCCTGCTCTATGATCCTCACGTTTCTGAAGCGGTCGGATAGGATTTCGACGGCATCTGTGTATGAATATTTCGTCACTCGAATTCCCTCGATTGATTTCACCAAAAGGGTTCTAAGGTAGTGGACTCTTTCGACATTCGTGAGACCGCCATTTCCATGAACGGCACGCTTGAACACGTCCCAGAGCGGCTGCCACTGTAGCACTACACTCTGCTGAAGTGAACCAAATCAAACTTCGGTAGTTTTGAAGCTCCGGCAACCAGCCTTGGCGCTTCACCGACGGAACGATATCCCGAAGTCGTACCTGGTGTCGTACCGTCGTTGGGTGTCGGCGGGCTTCAGTCCACCATCGTTTTAAGCTGAAGTTGCTCGATGTGCTAAGAGAGAAGTGGCAACGTTGCCGTTGCGTTGTCTTCATATTCCGAGACCGATAGGCAATCCTCAGTTGCTTGCTCGTCTGTGAGGAGTCCTTACAGTTGTTCGTTGAGCACCTGTATCGCTGCAGCTAAGAAAATCGGACAACTCGGAGACACGCGGCGCAAGCTCCACGCACTATCCCATCATCGTCATTTTATTTTAATATTTAACAAACACAGGGGTGTACGTTTCCCACGTTACTTCTTTTTCTTTTATAAGCACTGATTTGTGAACGTTTACTTTCATGCCCCATGCTGCACCAGCATACCATGTGGCGGAGAGTATGCATGTAGTAAATTGATATTAAATCATCTGTACTAAATGTTATTGTGCAAAATTTTAACTGCTATAGTTAGTTTAAAATCGATTCAAAATCTTTGGCAGCCTGTTTTGTTCCCTAAACGACTAATGTCTAGTCCTTTTAGGCCAATATTGTACTACATAGGCTATGATTGACGCCATGTATAGAGGGTTCCAAATTATTTCTATCATTAAGGTGTTCCTTAAAATGCGCATGCATGATCAGGAGAATTTCCGTCTTCTACTTGAGCCGGGGTACAACACGGCTACCGCACCAGGTAGTCGTACTCACGACGTCATGCTCAGTAGCAGAAGGCTATTATCGGACCACCCAATCAATGTAAATCTACTATTCCTTTTTCCATCTGGCGCTTTCGACGTTCGATGCATTCCAGTCCACGTCACCAGTACACATACATAGTCACCCATTATCACGCAGCTCTCTGGATAACACTTACTGCCATTTTATATAACCTATCGTAACCAGTGAACATTTTTGCAACTTCTTCATGAGCCTCCAGGAAGCCACACACGCAATCATTACACGTCACCTTTCCGACGGAGAGCAACAAAAAAGGATATTTCAAATCAGGTTTGTAATGTGATGAGGGAAACCGACCTTCTCACCGACCTTCTCGTGATACCCTTGATGCATACAATCAACGTCTTAGAATGTATACTGTTCTTTCGCTGTCTAGCAAAGAAAGGAAAAAAGGAAAAAGTACCGTACTTATATTTATAAACTCAAAATGAAGTTTATTAAGAATTAACGTCAGTAAACTCTATCATGGGTTCATTTTACCCGCATTTCTGCTTTCTTCTATCAAAAAAATCGGGCCAGTTATCCGTAATTATACCTTCAAGGGCATCGTGAGCTCGCTCACGACGCAATCTTTGTCGGCACGGGCTCATATCAAGTGTGAGGCCCATGCACGGGACGACGTTATGCTTTCCCATAGTAGAGTACCTCGTACTACGAATCGTTAACAACTCTTTCTAAACAACGTGTCGGCACCGGGTATTAATCTGAGCCAACAAATCGCAAGAGCAGGGTGCTATATAGTAGACCACCGTCAAATCTTATAATTAGCGACCACCTTCATCTGTAATCTAGTGCGTCGTCAATGATGTAACCGTAACTTCTGTAGTCTTGACACGTGAAACGTCATTATAATCAACATGACGATTTAACACTCTTTCCAATGCATCGTTCACTGTTATTGTAACAATAAACGTGAACGTTAACACTCTGCGACGTTTCGATAACTACGTAACCGCGGCTGTGTGCTTGAAATAGCAATCTCGTCTTCATGAGTAAAGGTAATTTCGGAATAACAATACAAATTTATTCGGCTGATGAACTCTTGTCCTTTATGAAGCCGAAGTTATGCACTTATTGCAAATTGGCAGAGCTTTATTGATACTGCGAAAAAGAAAAAGAAAGCTTTAGTAATATTCCTGCCAAGGTGTCCAGACAAACCCAAACAACACCTCCCACTCGAATAGAGGTATTGACCAAAGCTAATCCCGAACCTATAGCGATATTCTGAAAAAGCGGCTGAATCCAAAATAAAAATTAACAACAAAAAAGAAAGGTCGGTTATCGGTTCCGAAAACATCCTTGCAGAGCATAAGCGATAACAGTCGTGGAAGTATATACATGGTGAGAATTACTAAACTGGAGACTCATCTATGTGATTCTGGTGTATCGGTGCTGTTGGGATGACTGCATGTGTACCGTATTCCGGGAACAAACACAGAAAGTAGGTCCCTTAGCCACCGTTCAGGAAGTATATGCCGTCTTTATGCAGTATGTTAATTCACAGTCTTGGCTTAGACAAAACACTTTATTATATTTCATCAATTTGGATACGTTTGTATTCCTCTAAAATATTGCGCATTGTCCCACGTATAGTCTTTAACTCAAGAAACACTGCACTTCACACCAAATGTATCTGACACACTGCTCCTCTTGTAATCATTAACTACAGTCTGATCTCACATCTGATTTAATCCCACCATGCAGCGTGTTGTGTACGCACGTACATCGAATAATGTCGAGAGTTGCCTTACCAAACACACCCTACAAAATTTTTAATTTTATTTTCTCTCGATAGATATTCGGTGAGAAAACGAAAGTAATGTACAACAACCTCGGAAAAGAGCAGCGCTTCGAGATAGGTAATAGTGGACTTCAAGTTGTAAAAGACTATGTCTTCTTAGGGCAGGTAATAACCGCGGAGTCGAAACACGAGATTGAAGTAACTAGAAGAATAAGAATGGGGTGGAGCACATTTCGCAAGCACTCTCAAATTATGACAGGTAGATATATCCACTATTCCTCAAGAGGAAGGTATAAACAGCTGTATCTTGCCGGTACTTAGCTACGGAGCAGAAACCTGGAGACTTACAAAAAGGGTTCAGCTTAAACTGAGGACGACGCAGCGAGCAATGGAAAGAAAAATGATATAGGTGTAACCTTAAGAGACAAGAAGAAAGCAGAGTAGATTAGGGAACAAACGGGGGTTAAGGATATCACAGCTGAAATCAAGAAGAAGAAATGGACATGGGCCGGGCATGTAGCGCGTAGACAGGATAACCGCTGGTCGTTAAGGGAAACTAACTGGATTCCCAGAGAAGGCAAGCGGGTTAGGGGGAGACAGAAGGTTAGGTGGGCAGATGAGATAAAGAAGTTTGCGGGTATAAATTGGCAGCAGCAAGCACAGGACCGGGTTAACTGGCGGAACATGGGAGATGCCATTGTCCTGCAGTGGACATAGTCAGGCTGATGATGATGATGATGATGATGATGACGATGATGATGACTTTTCCTTAACGAGCCACTCGAATAAAAAAATTTCGCTCTTGAAACATGCGTGTAAATAAATACCTTTTCCCCCTTCTCAGATACGATTAGCAACGAAAATGAACGCGGGAAGTAGAGGTGTCGTGAATGGACGCGTTAATCCGTCGAATAGACTCGTTCTGCAACGTGTGTTTATGAGCGTGAATGCTGTAGATGCTTTCTCAAATTTTCCTTTACGTTTCTGTAAAAGGGTGAATCGATATTGTACATAAAAACCAGCATATCCCGCATACAGTCACTCGGAAGGCAAGTTTAAACCACATCCGAACAAAACTTTACGCACGTCGCACCTCCGGCGGTGTTTCGTAAGATGTATGCTAATCGAAACGGAAGGAAAATTAAATGCAACATTACAAAACACTAATCTAGGGCGATGAACCAGTGCAGATGATTTAGCACTGCTCTCTAGAGCGTATACCAGCTTGGCACATTTAAGTTAATGACAAGCTCTTATAGTTTCTCATATCAGTGTCATCTTGCTGACTATAAGATGCGGCTTTTCTTTCCGTTAAGTTTTAGTTTCGAGTTAGCATATGTATGTGCATTTTTTTACTATGCCCCTTTTTCCTGGCACTACGTTTCTGTATGAATATATACCATCTCGCCTTGTGTTCTACGTTACTTCAGTTTCCCGAAAAGAAAGCTTGCTGTCATGAACCATTTTATGAACCATGCAGTCCTATATACGTTGCGAACCAGATCCCGAATCGCAGCTTTGTATACCTCTTAACTGGAACTGAACTGAAGCGAACTAAAACGCATTGAATCTGAACTTGAATCAGCCTCGCATTTCGCTTAGTCCCACACCGTCCAATATATATGCATGTATGACTCGTAATCACTGATACCTCGAGCTCTACATATATATACACGTCAATCTCACGCAGTCGATCCTCTTTCACGGCGCATGGATACCTTTTCTGGTAGTTCTAAACCGTATTTCGCCCCTGTAAAATAATAAATACCACATGCCATCACGAGCACTTTTCGGTGCCATTACCACACTTAAACCGCTAAACTAAAGCAAAAAAGGAGGTCTGAAGTAAGGTATTCATTCCGCACGTTGAGCAGTTTTCTCCATATTTTGTACGCAGTTCTGCAAATGGTACAACGAATATTTACACGCTGCTATGGGCAAAATAAGTTAAGCATGTTTGCAAAACCAAGCCATCCAGGTTAAACATTTGCGCGCTATGGTAATTTATTTTACTCCCATGTGCATATTGAGTCAGGACTTGTACGTGCAACAGCGAGTAATTAGAACCAGAACGTGTCCTTCTTTTTTTCCTATCTTTTCAGTTTCCCATTTGTCTTGAAGGAACGAATGAGCTCAATAACCTGGCCGAATTGAGAAGGTGATACCCAGCAACGCATGATATATCAACGTGATTATGAAGGTAACTAATGACAAAACTTTAACGAAAGAATATCGAGTTCTTGTATTTGCCCGAGCAGCACTCCTTACGGGTTTTGGCTATACTTCTGTGGTTATGAAACTTCAATCAGGGTAGTTTTATAGCAGTATGCACTGTGTATAATGCATTATAAATAGAGGTCGTGATTTCGCACATTAAAAAGAATGAAGAGGTGGGAATGCGGATGCATGATCTCTGGTTAGAAAATTGCACGACTGCCACGCGTATTTGCTATAATGTCATGTAAAACGTGACTATGCTACGCTCATAGCGCGCTCGCAGCCGTTTCGCTAGCTTCACATATACCAAATTTGGTATTACGTGACGTGAATAGGAGACGAAGGTAAATGAGACGTTAAAACGTGATAATCATGATATACGTGTCATGTAAAACATGACGACATGCTACGCGCGCCCACGGCCGTTTCGCTAGCTTCACATACAACAAATTTAATATTACGTGAGGCGAATGAACGGCGAACACAAATGCCAGGCGCGAACATGACAATCAGGACATGGAAGTCATATACGGCATAATTTACGTCCACCTCGTAACGTTGTGGTGATTTTAAACACGTATCAACCTTCTTCATTCGTGCTTCGCATATCATAGATTCCCACTGTACGTGGGATCTGCCATTTTTCTTATTCTTATTCGATTCAGTTCTGCATTTCCCAAGTCGCACGCGTCACAAGCTTCCTGCAAAGGAGCAAAGACGCGCTAACCATTGAATGCAAAAATGTCTCGAATGTAGATAGGTTTAATTTTATTATTCTTATTATCATACGAGACTGTATTCTTACTCTTACACGAGACCCACAATCGGTATAGTGAGACAGGAAACAACGATCTGCCTCGTACACTGTGCCCGGAATGAGGTAAAGAATCAATCAATTTACTAACAAACTGGTATTTAATACGTACATATTGAAAATCAAAGGGGAGCTACGGTTTCTCATTTTTTTACCGTATGCATATCTTACTCCATTGGGCCGAATACTTTCCGGGAGAAATATCAGGATGCCCTGCATCGAGCAAAGGTTGTTGAGTGCTCTTCTCGTTCTCCGTGTGTTCTACGGAGCCCGGCTGATCTGTAACAATAAGCGAATCGCGCTTAATTAGCTACCAGTGTCGTTTAACAGATCTATACGAGACACCAGGTGAGCACCTGTAAGTATAAAACATGCATTACCGTATACAGCGGTTACTTAGCCATTACAGTAGTAGAAGGATCACCGATTTCTTGCATCGTTAGATTAGAAAAAGTTACGTTGGTGACACCGTTGGCTTCTAGAAATCAGACGAAATTACAAGTTGACGAATGTTCCGTCTGCAAAATAGCAATTTAGAAACGAGGCTTAGTCGTGGTTGCGTTCACGCACGCAAAACTCACGAGCCTTGCACTACAAGCAGTGTAACGTTTGAGACAGTGAAGCTGGTTGATTGATTGATATGTGGAGTTTAACGACCCAAAACCACCATATATGATTATGAGACACGCCGTAGTGAAGGGCCCCGGACATTTCGACCACCTGAAGGACAGTGAAACTGAACTATTCTCAATACTAATCTGGTTGCTTCAAGTTGTTTTTAGACCTCAGCACAGTGATGCAGGTTGTTTCTATACAGTGGTTAGGCCTTAGTTAGAGGTGATGCTAAGTTGCGTCTACGTTGATTCTCAGCGCACACAGGTTCCAGTTAAACCGCAGGCCGCCACAGACACGACACCGATGTCCGTCACTCCGGAGACACACGCTCGCGCTAAAGTCAAGCGTTCGCACCTCTCGTAGATGTATATACAGGCACGTTGTCGTTGGCTTAAAAGCTTTCCATCGAGTCGGGTTCTTCTCGTAGCCGTCGCTGTCATTACCTCGTATTCTTTCGTTGTACGTACTCGAGGTCTTCATCCCACTGCCGTCGCTTCGCAGCGATTTGTTGTTGGTCCAACTGCCGCCTTCTAACAGTGGGCCACAGTTGAGTTCTGGGATTTACCCGATTACTGTAGTGCATATCCGTTAATGATGGCGATAGTTTCTTTTTTGAATGCGAAGCATTTCTTAGCGAACTTCGGCGCCTTTGAGCGTATCAATCCATATATCTACCTATATATCTATCTAGCCGCTTACGTTTGGATGCTCTCGTGGTCACCCCCTTAACTTGGTGTGAACCAAAATTAGCATGGGGGAATAAGATGTTTTGACGAATATTACGCGCTGGTCAAGACATGAATAATGTCACAATCCCGTCGTGCACACCGTGAAACACTTCCCGCCAGACAGTGGCACATACCGACGGGAGGGTATGTGCCGCTGGTATTCGGGTATGCGCCACAAGTGATTGACACTTATACCTACCCAGGAATGACGAGAAAACAAATGGGCAATTTTAACGCACGAGCGTTAAGAAATATCTGACATCGGTAGCGTCGACACGTCGAATGCAAAGAATAAATGTCAGAGTCCCAGTTGGAATCGAACCCAAGCATTCTGCGTGGAAATGAAGCATTTTACCACAGAGCTACGCCAGGTCTCGAAACTACTTTTCAAATAGACACTAATGTTCGTGAAACGTCGATAGTGGTTACAGTGCTGCCTACTCAATTTTATAAACATTACATATGTACTCCTTTGATAAGCCGTCACGTGGGGTTAACATCAATTGTGGTTAGTTGCCCGGCGCTGAAGTTGACCTATGTAGCAGTGTCCAGGGCCAGCATCCTCTCGAGCATCAGCGCTTTATATCAGCTTCTGGTGTTGCGGATATGCATGTTCCAGGTGGCATCGTTGCGCAAGTGCAAACAACTGGTTATATAAACATCTGTAACTCTTCGACATATGTCTGCGCGTGAAATATTTGTGCATATATTTAGCGTCATTTCATGACGTGTCGCTCAATAAAAAATTGCAACACGGTCAACTCCTCTCCGCATGCTTCGCATAAGGCCGATTCCCAGTTACGTGGGGTCTGCGGAATTTTTTATTCATCTGTCACACACACAAAAAAAAACAACTTGGTAAGTAGCTTAGCTGTTTAAAGAAAACTGGGATCTTGTGAGGAGCTGTCGATAATTTGCAATAGCCAATATACTGATAATCTCTTCTCTGATCAGGTTTTGCGCAGTAACTTTCACACGGTGAGCTGGTGTACGAGATTGTCGCTCCCAAAACGCGCTCAAATGATGAATTTTTACAACTGAACGAATTGCTAACCATACATTGTGGTCAAATAGAGCGGATATTGTCGTTTATGAAGTAGAGTTGCAAAACAGAACATTCCTGTCTGGCCATGCACGATTTCAGTTTTTCCCTGCATTGCCATTTCCGCAGCCTTGCTCACCTTTGCTAATTCAGCGCGGTCAAACGGTGTCGCAGTATACGTATAGGCGTTAAAGAACCCACTAACGCTTCGGCATATAAACGCTGAAAACTTCACAGCAATATCGTGTTGCTAGTATTTTTGCATTATGACTTCTTTACTCTATGAGGTGCATGTATTTTTGTAAACACTGCTCTACTCTGTAGCCAGCCTTTTGGCCAGGAGTGTAAAGATATAAAGATATATCAAATCATATCACGGATCACACGCTTTCCACCGAGCATCTTCTCATTTCGGATATTTTTTCTTTATCTTTTTTTAATGTTCCTACGTCACGAAGCCTCTTTTCATGCCTCAAAAACCTGTTCTCGCGCCTTCCATTCTCTAGGCAAATTGAACGGATGAAACAAATTGATAAAGTGTCACTGAGGCAATTCGTTTCCCGGAGAAAAGCTTGCGGGTAACAATATTCAGGAACTGTATTCTGGTCTCATACATAAGACATTTTCGCCTGTATGCCAAGGCACAAACAAAAAGAATGCAGATAGCATATATATGTTGCGAAGATATGAAGGCATCGCACGCAGTGCTTGAGGAACAGCAAAGGTGATCATTGAGCGTTAGGAAGCTGTACCGTAATGTGTTATATAACTTATTTGAAACGTTTCTACATTAAATGATCGACTTACTGTTTTCGCTAGAGATCTGTCAACTCAAACCAGCCTCACTAAAGTTTCATCGTGAGGTGGATTTCATTTCCTTTGTTAAGTTGCGGTGCACGTGCTTAAAAAAAAATCCCACAGAAAGATAAAAAAAATGCGCACGGGGCCTACAGAAGTCACTTAATATTACCAAGCCTCCAAAGGCATTAAAAAAAGGAAAACACTTGTATACGACTTTCATAGGAATCACAGGTCTGTTACCATCTAGGTCCTGCTGATATCCGTCCGGTATATTTACTATCAATATATTTATTTTCTTACTTTAATGAAATCTTTCAAGCTTTGCCCATATAAGATACCGATAGCATGGTATTCATTTTTCGAGAATTTAAGCTTAGTTTCAGATTATGTTCTCCTGGACTACCATGAGTGCACGCATGCATATAGAGCCGATGACATTTAACGAACACTGCTCCAGGTGATCGATAGTTAAGCCCATAATTGCTGCATGTCAAACTATGCACGCATATAGATAAACAGTGAGTGACCGATATGCTTTCAAGAGCTGAAACCAGTGTCATGTATATTGCGCCCAGGGACCAGCAATCAATCAATCAAGCAATCAATCAGTTTATTGTGTGTAAAATACGCAATTGCTGGTAATTATTATACAAGTAGGACCCTAGAGCCTATTGAAGGGCAGTTGCAGGGGTCCGAAGGAAAAACCTTCCGCGTGTTTCATGTGACGCGTATCTCCAATGACGACAAGCAGCGCACTGTATTTAATCTGATATTGAACATTGCCTCAAACCTTCCCACGGTGCGTTTAATCCAAATCTGAACTCAGTGCCGCATTTAGTTCAGCTGATACAATGGCAAACATTGTTGATAAATTAGGTATAACGCTACTGAACGCTTGCTAATTTCAGCAAATGTTGTAATTACCTTACACGTTTTAAGCTTTGTTCACACATTATCCATGTCTCTTCACTATATAAAGAAGAGACATCTGTATATAGAGAGGGCAATCGAAATTCGATAATGCATTTAGAGGGATTCCAAAAACATCCATGAAAGAGCGCCTTTATAACATAAGAAAAATTAAAGCGTGTATTTAACAATGATTTCCGTGACAACTAGTCTCTTTGTGGTTCCACGAATATTCGATGTATAACAAAAAAAAAATCCTTCATTATCTAGGCGTACACAGTTGCTGGCAACGTTGATTAAGCATGCACAATCGTTTAACTCGACCGTTCCAAGCACAGCGCCTTTGGAGGATCAGGAAAAGTGTATAATCCTGTACATTCTGACTTGAGCCCATCCATATTCAATATTTGTTTACACATAATCTATAAACAACCCATAGTTCCTTTCCAACTTTCCAACTCACTTCTTCTTTCAATGAACTGCTACTTGATTGAGCAATTTCAGGACGAGAGCAAGAGCTAACTAAACAGGGCATACTACAGAGCATGCCGAAGCCATGCTAATGCATTCGACATAGATTTATTACTTAACGAATTCGCCACAGAGTGTAGTATCCATTGGTAAAGTAAGCATAGCAGCGACAAAATCTGCACAATTTAAGCTGTATAGCAGTTGAAATGGTGCTTCCTGCAAACAATGTATACTTGGATAAAACTGGCACTCACATGGTATGTCTTTATGACTAGCATAATGCAAGCACGAACGTTATACATTCGTTTAGTTGCCTAAATAACAGGATGGCGAGATGCTGCAACTGTTCGGTAGTTTCACGCACTTACGTTCATGTTAAAGAACAACGGGTTGTTGAAACTGATTTGCAGATGCCAAATATCTTGGTTGTAGAGCCTGTGCGTTCATTCGCGAGATTATTCAAGAATTTAGATCATAATTTGCTTTTTTTTTTTGCCTAGCATATGTTTCGGTCCTGTCACAGAGATTACGAAAGCGTACAGTTGTTGCACATGTATGGCACGCAGTCAAATGGAATGCACGAGCGTCTCCTCACACTGCCGAATTATTCTTAGACCGTGGAGCTTCCTCTTGTGTAACTCACGAGATTGGAAATACTACGAACGAATTGGTAGTGTTTAATTAACTTAATTCAATTCCACAAAATTCAGTGCCCAACGCGTTTCTCAATATACAATTTACATGTGTATTCGCTTGCAGGTGTTCGAGACAAGAACAACAGACGTCTCCGACGTGGATCCTCTACTGCTCAAGAAAGCCACGAGGGGTCTGTCATCATTACACCCACACGCACCCGGCAGTTGACATGCTGTGGAATCGGCAAGGACATTTGTGAGACGACTTGTCTCACGAACAGTGAGACTACCAGGTGTCAGACGAAAGGTTGACCTATCCTAGAAGTGTAGAAAATGTGCGCCTAAGGAATCGTCCCAACAAAGAACTTTCAGTGCTGTTTAATTACTGCTTGGCAGCCACATTTCAGGGCAATTTTGTCCACCGATTTCAATAATTTTGTCATGCGTCGTACCGGGTCACCAATTTCGTCAACAGAAAACATGTGGTGTAGTGCCAGCCATCGAGCAATAGCAAAATAAGTGGGAGATACGCGAGTTGTTGATGTTTTCTCAAGTTAGTGCTGGCAACGGCTTACATCAACGCGCCGCGTTGTATATCTCACGAAAATTTTCCTTGAATATTACAAGCTAAAGAGACAATCAATCACATATCAAATCATTTATTTTCAAAGATGCGGTCCCATTTAACAAATAGCACGTCTAAGCCACCGGACACTACTCAGCCTGGTCGTATTGAAGCGCCCGCCAAACATAAACGTGAGGCGATGTTCCTATCACCTAGACTAGGACTTACGTCACTCATTCAGCAGCGGCATGTGTTCAGAGGAAGGTCTCACATCGCCGGATTGACTGGGGAAAAAAAGCAACACGTGCTTCCTTTTCCGTCTAATCGCAGCGGTTTCACTGAAAGACAAACTCTGGAACAAAGAGCCGCCACTGTTTGTTCGATGAGAGAGTGTGCGGGAAGAAAGTATGGAGGCTAGTGCATGAGTGTTCGTTCCCTGAGCTGCCATTAAGGCCGCGTCACGTGTTCATTTCTCTAGTTTACTTTTTGCCACTACGGAAACTTGAAGGTTGCGGGAAGCTTCTTCTTGACACTCTGCCCTTTCCACTCTGCCGAGCAAGCTCAGAAGGAGTGCTGACGAGCGAGAAGATCCCAGTGAAGGCGAAAGAGAGAAAGAGGGCGCGAAGAGGAAGAGGGGCATTACAGCCAGGCTATAGAACGGCGCGTTGACTAGCGAGAGGAAACACCTCTGGCCTGCCGTGATTGGCCCATTCGGTCGGAAACGACGTCGTCGACGTCACTGGAAGAGATTGCAGATGTAAACAGAGCCCGTATACGACACGAACCGAGTAACGCACACGCCCTCGCAGAATTTACGCGTTTATAACCACGGAGTCCTAGCACAGTTAGGTGCTGCTAGTTTTCTCTTCTTTTTTTTTCTTAACATACACCTTTCAGCAATGGCCTTCATCGTCAATTTTCGTTTCGCTCTCTCTCTCTCTCTGTCAAATTTTCTTTTCTTCTTCTTTCTTTAGAGTCCTCGTCTTTCGAGCTTCGAAAACAGAACGAAGGAGAGTTCGTATAGAAGTCCGCTTTTACGAAAAACCACAGCTTTGAGTGACAACTCGGGGGTCTATTGGCGCCGTCAAATAAAACTCGGAAGGAAGAAAAAAAATAATAATAAAGGAGAAACCGAACACGAGGCGTCCGCCGAGACGAGGCCAGTGGACGATGTCGAAGTCAGTCTCGTTGCTCTCTATGCAAAAGTGAAAGCTATGTCCGAAGACGCGACCTGGTTCTCGTTCGGGATATTTTGGATACACACACCGCGGTAGACGTAGAACGGTAAGAGGAACGACGTTTTTCCTTACATATTCGCTGTACGTTCGACTCCCAAAAGGGTTCTCTTATGGTGTAACAGGATGACATTCACATCTAGAAGCAGCTTGGCTGATATAGGACGTGACCGAGTTTGCAACTCTTTCCGTCATCAATTGATTCGCTAAACATCGTTTATTTGCTGGTATCATATGCTGGCTTCCTCCTAATTTAGCTGGTTTGTTTTTGCTGGTGAATGACGCCGTAGCTGATCGCGTAGATATGCCCAACTCACACATGGAAGCGATTAGTTACTATTCACACCACGGCTTCTAAAACGCAGCCGCAATGTCTTGCGACGTAAATATTAGCCGTTGTGGCCGGCTACTTTTAAAGCGTCACTTTTATTCAGCGACACATCTAAACTTTTCGTAATGGCTGTGAAGTCAACACAAGCAAGGTCTCTCTCTATAGGCGAAACGTAAAAGTAAACCTCAAAGTGACCTCACGATGCAAGCCTGCAAACGTAGCTACATTTAAGAAGTTCGCGTATAATCATGACTTAATTCATCGCAATCTTGTAACGCCCGATCACGAGAACGTATACAGGGGCTTGTGTTTTATACTTTAGTTCTCAAGTGCCCAAACACAAAAAATTACAGCCTTTTTTTATGAAGGATTGAAATAATAACAACGAGTACATATTGCAGCTGCAGTAGTGACCCATAAAAAGTTCTACATCTAGATCGATGTCCTTCGCATCAATTCGCATCTGTGGTGATGGCCTAAAAACTTTAAACTACAGTAACGTGACGAAGTATCTATCGGCGCATGTTTCGTTTGACGTTTGCATGTTTCGTTTTTTTCGTTTGCCCACGCTGACTTCAAGCATGCATTTATGAGATAAATATATTGTGTATACGTTAACCTAACGTGCGAGGAATCAAAATTTATAGCAATCCATTTTCCTCTATTAAAGAGAGGGGATGTGAATGTTACGTAATTAAATAATAGGAAAATGTTGCTTAATTTTTTTGAGAATATTTCCCGGTACCACATTGGACTTTTGACGGAGTAATTACTGTATTTGTTGCTCGAAAAGCCAAACGCCTTTGGTAGTGTAATGCCAATTTTCCAGCAGGAAAATTAACAAAAAACGTATTCCAGGCCATCGCCCATTTAGCAAAGCATTCAACTTGTTGCGTTATTTTGTTCAGGTAGCTTTTTTTCTGTAGAGTCATTCATGTAAATATAAGGACAACAACAACACAGACGCCTTATGATGCGTGGCTGCCCTGGTTATACTTTCACATGCCAATTTTGTTATTTTGAATGTATGTTCATATATACATGAGCAAAAAAAGTTTATAAAAATGTCTTGTCATAGCCATAAGAAATGAGAGGAACGTATGCATGTCTTTTGCAATTGACTGTTAACAACTGGCGGACGCCATGATTGTGTTAACACATACTTTGCATCGACAAGGAACTTAAAGGTGTAGCCATCTCAACAATTTTTTTTTACTCGTCCGACAACTTCTTACTCGGCCGCGAACTCACTTTTTTATTGATTCAAAACTCATAAATGCAAATATACAACCATTTTTACGTGGATTCACGATAACTGAATTTCATTTGGCCATAGCACATATTTCTTCACATCCCGCCCATCTCATCAACGTATAGCAGGCCTTATGCCTGCGTACGTGCAGTACGTAAATGGGGACATGCTGTTGCAATTACAAAAAAACATGCCATACATGAAACAGCGCCATGAACGTTTTGTTATCACATTATAGAAAGTTCCGGCGTTTCTTTTTCAAATAATAGCCTAATGTAGCGTGGAAATTCATTGTTTGAAGCACATTATAATCCTCTTCATTGATTGTGCGACAGGGCCGAATCACTAACTTCAATTCACGATGCGCTGATTATTCTACCAATAATTATTGGCGTTTCAAACAGGGATCTAGGACTTCCTGTGAATAATATTAAGGAAAAGAGAGAGGCGATACACGGTATGACGAAATGCCGGGAAGATACAAAACTTCAAGACACAAACATGCACGCAAGCCGTTACGGACGCCACTTTTCTTAAACACTGTTTCACAGGCGAAGTTGTAGGATGCTGAAAAAATTCGTAGTATAGTATTCCACACATACGCTTGTTTTTAACACAAGTCTTAACAAATTGGCACTACTGCGTGCAGATCGTTTTCATAATACGCGAAGTGTTTTCAAGGAACGCGATATACACGTTTAATTTAATCGACTATAGGCATTTGCATAGCAGCTGAATATTTAGTGAAATAAATGAGCACATTTTATTGGCCCGCTCTGTATGAAACACCTTTCTGCATTTTCCGTAAATTTGTTTTGACAGTGCACCATCCAGTATAAAATGGGTCGTGAATTTTATATACAATGTATGCGTGCATATGTTATACAGATGCAGATCAATGTTTTCTATAAAGTTCGGTCGAGATCTGTAGTGGGTATGATAAATCCGCGTAAAAAAATAAAATCTAAAACACCTGCGAGAAAGAACTTGTGCTGAAAAATATGAATACATAAGAGGAATCAATGAAGAATTTGTTCTTCTCGTAAAGATGCACTCAATTGATTACGTGCGAGTGTATTACTATGTGTAATATGACGGACGACGTTGCAACTTGCTAGCACTTACAGTGTCCGTTACAATGTCCGACAGAGTTTTGAGCTGTACATACTGATGAGTCCTCTGCGACCTAACATTAACAGTGTGAATTACCATGTCGAGCACATGCGTCAAGCAGCAGTAATCACACTGCAACATGAAAGTTCAGTTACAACCATGCTCATAAGTAAGTCTAACTGTTAAACCTTATTCGCGCACCCAGCACACTTGAATCCAGGCGCGCATTTGTATCGGTACCCAGTATCGACTGCATCAAAATACGACACACTTGTCATCTTAACTATAAGCTACGACATAATTTGCTATCGAAGGTTTTTCTCTGGTGTTACTGTTGCGGCAGCTATGTTAAAGCTCACAGGCTGATGAAAGGATGTATTGGACAGTGTACTCACGTGCGATGTAGCTGTTCAACCCTGAAACATAAGAAAGGGAAAGTCAGGTCACCATTTCACTCTATAATAGTCATACACATTCAACAAACAAACATGTCAGAGCACTCCATGTAATAGCTGAATGTATTGACGTCGTTCCAACTTAGTCGTACACACACGTTTAAAGGAGTTCCATGTTAATTAGGGCAGCTCAAGTATTCATCGAAAAAAACAAAGACAAGAACACAAACTACCTATCTTGCTGGCTACAGAAGAGACTGTGGTTATCAATGGGGTACAAAGAAAGTATACAGAATGGTGTAGAACGCAAAAAATTAACAAACGAAAATTATTCCAAAGCTTTTGGCTATTGCAGTCAATGCACAAATACTTACTATAGATTTAGCAATAGCTTCTAGAGAGCATTAGGTGAATATAAACAAAACTTATTCCCACTGTAACAGTCTAACTAAGGTTGTTTATGTCTATTCCTACAAACAAGAATATAAACGAGCATCAATTCGTGATGTAGCAATCACACTCTGCATCTTAGTCCTTCATTAAGAAACTTACATATCTGTCAAAGAAAACTGCTTCGAATACGTGATCGCTGCACGATGGAATGTCAGGTTTCGAAAAAGAGTTTACAAACACTATGCATACTACGTGCTTAGGTCGCTGCATTTGCAAAATCACTTTGACAAGTATAATTGTTGCGGCGAATGCTTGCGAGTATCTTCTCCCTATATTTCGCATTGTTCTTGCACATTGTTCATCCTACGCCAAATCTTCGTAGCACTACATTTTTTTAGCTTATCCTCTGACCTCTTGCAACACCGTTGTTTAGCATTTACCACTTTTCAAATCCACATGCATAGAGAGTAGTTTCTTCAGGAGTCACCAATTAACAAAGAGAGAAAAGGCATGATGCACAGAAATCACGACAGTCAGTCCCGATACTTTGGATTCATAGTAGCGTCCGTGAATTGTATGTTACAAGTCATAATGTCGAACACGGTTTATAGACGTTTCGATGTCCCCTTGTGTTTTCTTAAACTCATATCAACCACGGGGAATTGTTGATTTCATTGGTGCAAGAAAACAATACATTCGACCAGCAGGCGTATAATCCTGTTTCTTTGCTCATTTACGAGTTCGTTTGATATATATCCACTTGAAGCGGGTCATGAATTGCATGCTGAGGCCTGTAAGTGGAAATACGAAAATCGAAATACGCAACGATTGGTAATCAGATTTAAAAATTGCCGTATAAACAGAATTCACCCATTATTGCGAAAAAAAGCCGGTGATGGACGTTACCAATGTATATAAAAAAACAGTAGTCATTATTTTGAGCCATGTAAGTCACGCCAGCAACATTGCAATTGTTAGAGAACTGTCACTGAGAGCGCGTCTCAAAGTGATGCTATTAATAACTTTCCTCACCTGACTACGAGAAACGAAATGAAAGGCGGGGATATCAGCCGCAGTAACCAATTCGAGTTATGAAATAGGCATAAAAAAACCGATGACTCATTTCGTTTATTTTTCATTAAAAATTTGTTTACAGCTCGCAGATCAGCAATAGATTTCGTAGCCTTTGAAACACCCCAATTTTTGCTTGTGTATTGTGCAAAGATCTTCAGAGACAGAGCGAAGTTTAGCCCGACGTTTTGATTAAAAGGATAACTGACTGCATTCCCAGAGAAGGTAAACTGGTTAGGGGGCAGATGAGCCAGGTGGGCAGATGACATTAGGAAGTTTGCGGGTATAAATTGGCAGCAGCGAGCACATGACCAAGTTGACCGGCGGAACATGGCTGAGGCCTTTGTCCTGCAGTGGACGTATTCAGACTATTGATGATGATTGATTGATTGATTAATCGAACTATCGATCAATCGATTGATTGAGTCAAAGGATATGTGAAATTCAATGTATACGTCACTCAGAACGAAGATCTGGGTTAGACTACCAGCTACGGGCAATAGAGATGTGGGTGGAATTAACCTATATTTAGTTGTACGCCTTGCGTCTCTCATAATCATATGGTGGTTTTGGGACGTTAAACCCCACATATCAATCAAGTTGTATTCCTTGGTAACAGTGCAAAAAAAAAAAAATACCACAAATTGTTGCCATCGACCAGGAGTTCAACACAACAACGCCTCTCGAAACCTGCAGAAGGGCTCAAGTCAGCAAACTTCTCGATTAGTTGGCCATTAACAGTAATCGTTAGCTAGTAATCGATTCACAAGAGCGTGCAGCTATAAACCGTACATAGCGAATTCGGTATGAGCGAAGGCGGCCTGTCAACATCTTACACAACTTATAAGAACTGCGATTCAGGTTCTGGATAAGTGTTTTACAGAAGGTTAAAATGCAGGCGTAATCTTAACAAGTGCAACTTCGCATAAAATAAATTTAAGAGCCTCTATGCGGTGGCTCCTTCTTAGTTCTCTCCTCTCACAGCATATTAAGGAAATTAATATTCCAAGAGGTCAGAAGCGAGAAACAGGCGAAAACAAAGCACATAGGCATTGGCTTCCAAACAAACTATAGCCACACAGAGAGTGGCCGGGTGCCACGGATGCAAATGTTTTTGTCTGTTTTTATAATAATTATTTTTTAAGTTGGCTTCAGGTTATATAGCTTGCACGGCAGCTATGCTGTATATGCGGAAGGCGAGGCGTGTTTCAAGTGCGCCGAGTCAGCCAGGCCGTTGAGCGGACAATAAACACACCACTCCCAGATTTTGGTCGGTTACTTTGAAGACCCGACCTATCAGGCTCGCCTAAGTAGCCCTTAAAAATAAACATCTTACACAGTGCGATGCCGAAGGGGCCGCGCCAGCGCCAGGGTTGCGTTGGGGAGTCTATCGCGGTACCTTTTATAAACGCATAGTCACCTATACGAGGAAGAGCCTCCCCGACGGCGTCTTATGAACACTGTCGTGTAGATAAAACATTGATAACAAGTACTGCTGCTTCGTATGAAAGGCAGGCGATCTAAGCCTGCGCGGCAATCTTTTGGAATACTGGACTTGGGCCAAAAGAAGGTGATCGACAGGAATAAAGTGGTTGGCTACGTCTATATTAGAGAAGCAACCATATATGTTGCAATACTACTGCAAGTCAAATGAGAACAAGATATATGAAAAGAAGGAACAGTGTAGTGCTCCATATTCCTCTATTACATGCTGTAATCGATGACAAGAGGGATTAAGTTCTAAGGGCTTCTTTCTTTGATGACCTTACATGACCTCTGAAGACCTTTGATAATTTTAATGAAAACCAGTAGATAACGAAGCCATGTCATCTTTTCGCCCACTTTACTTTCTTCACATATATTACCAAGTTACTAAAACAGACTTAGCTCTAAAACAGTACAATTAACGTCCCTTATAACTTACTTCGCTTCATTATCTGCAGTTTTCATTACCGCTGTAACCACAGTGTTATGTGCTCCTAAAGAAGCGTAGTACGCCAACGTACGTAACTTTTTTTTCCCTGTGATCAAGAACAGCAAAAGCGAGAAAGAGAGAGAAATACCAATGTTAAGGAAAAATGCAGAAAGCTCGTTAGTTTCAAGCAAAAGTCACTGAAACGTACAGCCGGGAACCAAAGTGTCTTGAACACTGTCTTCACGGAAAATGCTATAGCATCTGTATTGTTAATGCACGAAGTGTTTAATTCAGCTGTGACCACGTATGTACAAAAAAGAATACATGCCTAAACACTAGATAAGAGGCTGTGCGTTGCCAGACAAAGTTTGTGGTCCGGCTTTTTTTTTTCGCAAATGACGCATGCTAGGAACTCTTGCCGCGTACGTCATATAGCTTGAACGACTTTTTCGTCTTTCAAATACAAGATCTCAACAAACTGTATGCAATAGTTAAATCACCCATACCTACACAAAAATAATCTTCTGCAGCAAACTGATCAGGTGGAGTGAGATAAC
This sequence comes from Rhipicephalus microplus, assembly GCF_013339725.1. NCBI lineage: Eukaryota > Metazoa > Arthropoda > Arachnida > Ixodida > Ixodidae > Rhipicephalus > Rhipicephalus microplus. Next base: position 106,825,394 of record NC_051170.1, read on the forward strand.
AGTCGTGAAATAAATTACAAAAAAAACGCGATTCCTCGACAAGGTTCCGTCCCTACAACGGACATCCGTGTATATGCAGTACTCTTGCGACAATTTCGGCGCGATATTGGCCATTCGGCGAAAACGACCCGGACAGCACGGAAACGGTCGACGCGGGCCATGCACGTCAGCGTTCCGGGACAACGCGTGTGCCACCCTTAAAGAGACCGCAAAATAACCCAAACTCTGCACGCGCGACGAGTTTGAAGAGGCGAGAAAGAAAACGATCCATCGGATCCCAATGTTGTAAACTTTATTGCCTCAAGGGCAACGCCGGCAGAAGCAGTGCAGAGGCACAGTATACGTGTATATACCAGGGCGCAACACACACCTTGCTTGTTGTCGTAGTTTCTTATTGGGTTTCGTCTGTCCCCACTGAGCCTTACTGGATGTATACACTCGGGTGGCTTGATAGAGCCCGCAACAACCCATAAAAGGGCCCTTTATGGCCTTTCGATCCTGCACGTATCTTTGCGAGGGTGAAAAGCAGTGGAAATAGAAAATGAATAGAAATGAGAATAGAAAAGGAGCGAACCACGTGATCTATGCGCAGCGTGTACAATATAAAGGGGGCCCGCCGTCGAACGAGAATCGAGTGAAGGCGCGTGCAGACCGGTTAAAACATTTTAATAGCCTTGTATTGGAAAATGGTGACGCATTTAACGGCCATTGTAGCCCAGTTGGTCTTCGGTGTTTTCCCTTTCTGTGTGTGTGTTCTATGGAAAGAGGCGTTCGATATGTTTGTGCGTCTGCGCGCGTTATGTATACGCGTGTGCCCTCAGCGAGCAAAACAAAGAAAAAAAAACTTTCCCGCGTTTTATGGCCTCTGCGAGGAAAACATACGCACCTCCGGTTCGTAAACCTCGGGCTACCAATGGAAATGTCTCACTTTATAATGTGCAGCTCCCGATATACGACGAGGATATTGAATATCGGAAAACGACTTTCTATCTCTCACTGTTGTTCACAGAATTAAAATGGCCAGAATAACGCATATTGCCGTTGGAATTGCCGGAACAATGCGAGTGAAAGGACTTGCGCAATTTTTTAAACGTTAAGGCGGCACTTAATCGCGAGAAACAAGTACTCTGTTATAGGGTGGCCTCACCATGTATAAGACCTCTTTACGGCTGGCATAACGGCAGGGCTTATCGTTAACTAAACGTATTAATCAAATACGTCTGATGCGCCGAACTTGCAGGTAATTTATTGGAAGATCCTATACGAACAAGATTGCAGCGCCCAGCGATTATTTCGTGGTATGCCAAGCCCAATCACGAGACTAGACGGTGAATTCATTTGCCGGGGAGGGGTGACTGACAAACGAGCATTCAAGAACGCATAAGTTTATAGTATACAGTATTCGAAAGTTTGTGTATATATGTACTCTATGATAGCCATCAGCTTTTTAGCTCTTGAACCACGTAGAAATGAATACAATTATAACGACAGATGTCTTTATTTTGTTTGGGTGGGGACAACAGGGGGGACTTTAAAAAAATAAATAGCGATGATCCGAGCTGCTACGGGATTTATGCTATGGGATAGCGGCACATTATTATTTTATTATTTTTCTTAGGCGTAAAAAACTAAAATTATTCTAGCAACACTTTTCGTTGCTCTTAGGTGTTATTAGGTTTCCGAGAAGGTACAAAAATACTTCCACACCAACTGCTGTCTTGACGACGATCACATGCACTCGTTTAAGACATGAGAACGCAGTCCATTTGTGTTACTGTTATGTTCTGACGAGAATCATGCTCTTCATAATTCTTTTCTTATTTTTATTTCTTGACACGTGTGAAAAAGATGTCTTTTTCCACGTCATCACTGTGATTTGAATATCTGAGTTAACGTATCACTGATCTCTTGCATATTCGAATAAGTGCGCTTTTCTTATTGATAGAACAAGGACGTAAGACGTGTTATATGCGCCACATGACGTTCTATATGATCCAGTAGAGAAGAAGATAGCAGCTGTACGAAACATGTTTAGCGGGAAATGGTATCGTGAGAAACAGTGATGCGGCGATGATTACCATAACCAACGATGTTAGCTCCGAAACTAAAGAAAGATTATTGCCGTGTGTTCACTCTACAGTCTAACCTTCTCAAACTAAACTGTTCCTTCTTTAATCCTTTTCATTCAATGGGACGTAATTAATGCTAGCCTGAGTGCAAGGCATTCAAGGACAGGGTTTCTTCTGATTCTGCAGTAATTGGGTGGCCATCATAAATAATGTCTTAGTGATATTAGAGAACTTGTGACAAATATATATATTTGGCGTTATAGAGAGATAGAAAGAGAGAAGCTAAGCGAAAGGTAAAAAGGTTAACCAGTATATATGTGCATGGTGTCACTATATATGCACTCTTCACCAAATTGAGGAGGACAATGCTAGCCGCAGCCAGAAAAGCGAAGGAAAGGGTGGTTGTCTGGCTATATCTATCGCATTTCAAGCAGGGCATGATTCATGGTGTACGAGTCAACAGCGACTTCATGAAACTCAAGAGCAACGAAAAGTTAGAACATGAAGGTGGTTCTAAAAATTGAATAATTAAATATTTATTAATCAAACTATAGTGTGATGTGCACGGTGCTACGCATGCTAATGTATTAGCTGACCTCTCTTTCCGTTTCTGTTCTTCTCCCCAACTTCCCCCTTTCACCTTGTAGGGAAGCAAACCGGGTTCAACCTCTCTGCCTTTTCTTTGGTTTTCTCTCTTTCTCTCGTTCTCTCGCTCAGCGGTGGTGACACATTAATATCTTGGCAACGGACAGCTATGACGATGACATCGACGTGGAAATAGAGGCACATGTCGATAGATTTTACAATAAAATGACGTTTTACTGCGAACTAGCAAGATTTGTGGCTGAGAAATTCGGGTGAAATTCCTTGGTGTGTAGCTTTGTGGTGTATAAACAAGTAGATTAGAGACTTTTTTTTTTCTTCCATGATCGAACGCGTTCATAAACTTCGTGGTTTTCCCCATAACTTACTTTGTCATATTTTGTGTCCTCGAGCTTCAAGCTGTCGATCTGTTGTCGATTGCAATCTTTTACAGTCATCTCTTCCATCTTGAACGTTTTTGCTTCTAGTACCTCTTTTTTTTTTGTCCCAAATAGCTAACGTCATATCAACAAAATGTTGACTTCTGAATATTTGACTTAAAATGCTCAGATCAACTAGTGCCACTATGGACTTTTTAATCTATCTTTCTAGGGGAGCCTGAAGCTGTCATATCGACATCAGGCAATTTAAAAGAAAAAGATCACTTACTTTAAAGACAATCGATCACATAGTGGTCAAAGGCAGACGCAGCCAACAGGGGCAGTGTTGCAACCTTTTGACGAGTTGTTTCTGCAGTGCGCATTATCTTTCCGTCATTATTATTATTATTATTATTATTATTATTATTATTATTATTATTATTATTATTATTATTATTATTATATTATTATTGTTGTTGTTGTTGTTGTTGTTGTTGTACTGTCACCACTATTGTTGTTGATGACGATGATTATGTTGATATTGATGCGGCAAGTGCACGCGGTTAACGAGGGGATAACTGAAATAACTAAGCATATTTCGTTGGTACACTTATAAATTTCCACACTAATTGGCATATTCCATGTGAATTGGAAAATTTTTCCGTGAGAATTCCAGGAAGAACGCGTTAGTATTCTGCAAGAAGGCATCGTTTTTTTTTTATGGCATGTTGAACGTTAAATTTTCTTTTCTGCATAAGTGTCATCGCTCCTGAAAACACTACGACAAGCACTTTCTAAACCACCATAATATATGTGCATTATATACGCAATGTTTGGAATCAAACGGGATTTCATGTGTTTCCATAATCATTTCAATATCAGCGTATTTTCCCACGACTACGAAAAGACTTTATATCGAGATACTTCATACGTAGGTCATGAACAACAGGCATGGCCTCGATTTCAATACGAAATGCTACAAAGAATAAATCATTACAACAGCGCACGCACAACCTGATGTGCTAATTTATTTCGTGTATTGTGCTTAAAATTTCTGTTCTGTGGGTCTGATCCTACCTAATGTGCCTGTCTAGGCATTGCCTTAACGGTGTCGTGCGTTGAGTGTGAAGTAAACCAAAGAAAAAAGGTAGCGAACACGGAGCCAAGTGCCAGTTATTGCTTTAGGAGCATTTGATTTGTACAATCAGATATTGTTTTTATCTGCCAACTCTACAAATAACGTTTCGGAAAAAAAAACGTAACTGAATATACGAACAGCGCAACTTAAAAGTAGCTACAGTGTAACTACAGGAGCAAAGAAATATGGACAGAAAAAAGCATTGTTTTCTGTCCTTATTTCGTTGCTTATATATGTTTTCTGTACTTATTTCTTTCTTTCTGTAGTTACACTGTAACTACTTTTAAGTTGCGCTGTTCGTATTTTCAGTTATGTCCCACCAACTTGCCCAAGTTTCCCCGCTTCATAGAAAAACGTAATTGAGCTGTAAGCTTTGCGAGGGGAAAGTGTTTAGATTTAGTGAGAAAATTAGATCAACTGAGGTGAACATTGCCCAGCTTTCACGTTCAGAACCGAAACATATAGAATCATTCGTTGGTGATCCGATGGGATATTATTTCGCCGTTATGGCATTATAGGCTAATATGGGTCTGCTCGAAACGATGGCGTCTGCTCGAATCTCCACCATAGGTGCAGCATTTTCACGAGGGTGGATTGATTGGTATGTGGGGTTTAACGTCCCAAAACCACCATATAGTTATGAGAGGCACCGTAGCGGAGGGCTCCGGAAATTCACGAGGGTGGAGTTTAAATAATCACTGTAGTCACACTGATACGTTTAAAGTATGAGGTTCAATGCGTGCGATATAAACCCGCTGGCTTGAATGTTTTTAACCTTTGCCTGTTAATTAAGACACAATAAATTCCTACATTGTATCTAAATCATAGAAGTGATATGTGAATATGACACAGTCCTAATCAGTTTTTCCCATTTTCTGCTGTTCTATTTATTCCAGTTTTCTTGTTCTTGTGTGTTTGTTCATTCTATCGAGTTGATGGGATAGCCGGCTCTAGTCTATAGCTTACCTTACAACACTTTCGTGAACTGCGAGGACGAGTCCGTATAATGTGTGCGTTCTCACTAACTGTTCATTTTTCTTTCCTTTTCTTTATTTCTCTTGTTCTTTCTTCTTTAGCTTATCTATTATTCCCCCTTTTCACTACCACCACGTGTAGGATAGCCAACCAAGCTTAGCATGGTTAACCCTCCTATCTTTCCTATTCGTTGCTGCCCCATCTCTTTCATACATGAATAAATAAATATTAAAATGAAACTATCGAATTAAACTCATTTACTAATGGGTTCGGTGTTTTTAGCGAGGTGAGATTTCCTCTCAGTGATTTTATAATCGGCGTTATTTAAAGAAAGCTGCGCGAACAAGGCCATCCCGAACACGCTATAGCGCGAGCGAGCAACAAATGGCGTACAATTAACGATTAACCATGAGCCTGCCGCTTTAACGACTCTTTGTAACGCACTAAAATCTTTACTTACATGCTGTGCGGACTCTCTCACCCATGGCGTATGTGAAACCTCTAAGCAGTTCTTTCTCGCGTGCACGAAAGGGATAGCGCGCAACCCGAGGAAAACAGTTCACCCGCTCAGTGCTATCGCCGTATACCAGCATCCCACGCGGCGGCGCACGAATTGAAACGAATACGACGGTAAATCAATCGCCCGCTATCACAGATACGAAGGCCCGAACCACGCTCTATATAAGCAAAGCCGTTCCGCACGATCGATATACCCGCTGTGATGGATATACGCGCCGAAAACCCGCAAAGCGCGCATATGGAACGAAAACGCCCGTATACCGGAAACAAGGAGACTTTCCGCCGCTGAGCTATTGCTTCCTCTCGCGTTGCCGAAAAGGAGCCCCTCGGTGAACGTGCAAGGCCGCGCGCTCGGTAAAATACGAGAGCGAGCGTACAATGACGCAGCGCAGGTGTTATGAGAGACGTTCGTCATATTTGTAGCAGATAGAAAGATAAATAGAAAGGAACGGGTTGAGCACTGTCCGCATAAAGGGGTTATACAACAACATCGATAGCTATATAATATACATGGGTCCCGCATCAACTGCAGCGTTCATATTAGGCGTGCGCGAGACCAGTTAACCCATATTTGCAAAGAAGTGAAATACATAAAAAGTGTTTTTGTCAACCAAGCGTTGTGTTTACGTTGTGTATACATTATTAGACAAGTTGAGATACGAAAAGTACTGATCAATGCCCGTTATTTCGTTTTGCTTTGCCGCTTATAGTGCCGGCATGATTCTGACATGAACGGAGGACCAAACAATTCTTGTGAGAGTATATAATAACCACTGTGTGATTGTACTCTCGTGTTACTGCTTGTTGAAAGTGTTCAACTTGGTAAGTTCTTGTCATTGTTTCATTTGTCCATGAATCCCCACATTTGAGAAAAAAGCAGTCTATCAAGCAACATTTTTATGTTGTTGTTGTTTTTTTGTCCACCGCGGTGGATCAGTGGCTACGGTGACTAACAGCTTACCTGAAATACGCGGGTTTCATTCCAGTTCGCGACGGTGGCATTACGGTATAGGCGAACTGCCAGACGTTCGTGTATTTAGCGATGTCAATTGCACGTTAAGGAACACCAGATGGTCAAAACTACCAGAGCTTTCCAGTATGGCACCCCTCATAACGATATATCATATTTCCGAAACGTAATACCACAGACATTACCATTAAACTACGTTCCTAGTTTTGTCGCCGTCTTTGCACTAGTGTTTATCACACGATGTGGTAGTATTAAGATCGTTACGTCTTCTTTGTGTATACGGTATATCCGAACAATGCAGACGCTTATACAGAGTAGCCAGTTCCGCTTATGATAAGAGGATTAGAGCTTCTTTTTTCAGTTGAGTCGCGACCTTTAGAGTTTTTGAGTCTATTGTCATGTTTTGGGAGATTATTTGCATTTTTCTAGCAAACATATTTATTTTAGGGATCATACCATTCATCAATGAGCATTTGTCGTTCACTAATAGCGTGTTTGTCGATCACCGAGTAGATAATTGCAAGAGGCATGCGCAGGGTTTCCCATCAAGCCGGTGAAGGTTTAGCGCCGCGCCCCCCTCCACCCTGTTCTACTGAGTCAAAGCATGGGGCAGATCTTGTGCCCCCACCCCCCTTTTAGGTGACATTGGGAGCAACCTTCCCCATCCCCTTAACCATCCTACGATCGCACGCATATCATTGGGTGTTTCTGCGTTGGAGGAAGTTAAAGTAAACATTTAGACGGTGAGGGAAATTGCAAGCAACGTTAATCATACGCTGGCAAACGTGCCCTAAGCAGAATGGAGAGGCCACCCTGGAGATTTCGTTCATAGTTGCGCACAGTTTTGCTGTAAAATACAATTAGGTAATCTTTTAAACTGCACTTAGTATTCGAGTACAATTTTTTTTTAATCATGATTAAAAATTTTCTGCAGAATGTGAAAACTTATTCTATTTCCGCTTCATTTGGGCTTCTTTTTTATGAGTATTCCATTGTTTGCTTGGTAGCATGGAAACACTGGCTTATGCTAACAAGGCGGCTTGCAGTCATAGGGATTCGTCGAAAATGAGATGTCGTTAGCGCAAAATTTTCGGTAAGGACCACCGAAAAGGGCACTTGACAAATCAACGTCAGCTCCTGCGACATATTTTGTTAAACTTCTCCTCGCGGCACATATCTCGACGACTTGAAAAACGCTGCCAGAATGCGGACGAATGGTGGTGTTTCCATAATAATTAGCTACAATTATTCTTAGGTGCTTATTCACGTTGGGTAACAGAAAGACGTAAACGCTAGACGTTCATTACACCAATATACTATTAGACGTCGGAAGCTCTCCCATCCGTCTTCCTTTCCCAGTGTGCAAGCATTATTTCTCATCAGCTGACTTAGTATGAAGCACGGACGGCTGAATTTTGAAGTTCGCACAGTCCAGCTAGAAATTCGTGCTTCCTTCCTTGTCTCGACAAACAAACGACCAGAAGTTCCCCAACGCTGCAGCGGCAAGTGGCTTTGTATAAAAAAGCAGAATAGAGATGAATACGCAATACAGTGTGCACTTTTGCCCACAAGCTCGTTGCTAAACATTGTGTGGTCACATCGCAGAAGCTTACATGCATTCAATCAACCCGCCTATAAGTTCATACGTCCTGCGGCTTTTGTAACAATAGGGACTCTATATCGAACAAAAGCGGCGTTGTAGCCCCATGCGGTACAGAAATTTGAGCAGCATACATTCTTCTGCCCGGTGTTTACGCAACGATGAGATGTATAGCTTAGAATGCCTGTTTCAAAACAACACTATAGCGCTGCCTGGCGAGAAAAAAAAAATAGATGTAACGTGCTGCTGCTATATTTCGGCCTTACTGCATCACTCAATTGTTCGATAGACATTCAAAAACCGCCAGGAGAGCCCTACGGCAGCGATGGGGCAGGCACGCGGTGTTGATGTTATAAGCATATTTCGATAAGACCGAGTCATGTTTTTAAGCTCCACGAAAAGTTTGGCAGTTTCATCACCAACCGTGAGAACGTAGGCGAACAAAAACATCCCGTTTCCACCCTACTGGACCACGTAAGCCTTGCGGGCAGGCTTCGGGCTCAATGTATACTCACAGGGCGCTATGCGTCTATACGTCTCGCAAGGCGCTCAGAGCTAGAACCATCCGAGAGTTTCTTTGTTGCGCCAAACGACGCCGACAGAAACCTACCCCCCCTCCCCTAGTTCTTCCCATTTGCTCTCTCTCCTCTTCCTTTTTTTCCCCCGAGATTTCGCCATCGCCATCTTAACGTCGCCCATAGTCTGGAAACATTTCGCCGAACGACGTTACCCCATTGGCCGCTTGTTTCGAGCCCGAAAATGGTTGGCGTTCCGACCCCCGCCTCCCCCCCCCCTTCATGCTGTAAGGGCGGGCAGAACAGCGACGGCTTGCTTACGTCTTCCCTTTCCCCCTTCGGGCATCCTCCATTCAGAAGAAAGGCCGGACTCCGGGCTCTCGCGTGTACCTTCCCTCCTCTCGTCATCCAACACTCCCTTCTACTTCCTTTTCTCAGCAAGCACCCATCGAGCCCCGAGCAAAGTCCCTTAAAGCACGTACGTGCTGCTATTGTTCGTGGGCGTTATCGATTTTGCTGTTCCTTCCCTTTTCGTCGACGGCTCCCTTGCCTGCGCCCGTAGTTCCCCATTTTCTCCCTGCTTCTCGCCAAGCCCTGGAGCGCAACACCGACTCAAGAATAAAGGAGAGATCGCAATGGGAGGCTGGGTGGGGAGGGAGGCTGACGCCAACACTCACTGCTGCGCACGACCCGAGAGAAGAATCTCGAGGGAAGCGGAACAGAAAAACTGGAGGAATACTCGAGGGGAAAGAAAGGCGTTTAAAAGAAACGGTAAGGAAGGGAACCTATGGGAAAGCAGCCACGCGTAAAGAAATGAAGAAAGCGCACACGCTAATCTAAGCCTGGGGAAACAGTGAACGTGGAGACGGAAAACGTGGGGAGTAAGGGAAAGAGGGAGCGCCGCTTTCATGTGAGTAGGGGGAAGGAAAAGATTGCCATACGCCCTGCTTCCCCGTCGCTCGCTGGGGCGCTGGGCGCAAGTCAGTGACAGCTGTGACCAACAATGACGAACGGCAGGCGCGATGGCCGAGGGAAAACTGGAGGCCTCCCTTCTACGATCCTCTTTCCCAGGCTCCGGCGCAGTATTAAGAGAGCGAATCCAGATTCTCTGTGTGCGGGCTTCCAAGTGGAAGGAAATTAAGGAGCGAAAAGAGGGAAATAGGGAAAGAGAAACAAAGTAGAGGAGCCTTGGTCGAAATGGCTCGATTCGAGAGCGTCGTTTCGCCCATAGCTGTTCCACAGCTTCTCCCCGCTCTCTCTCTTTCTCTCTCGTTCTAAATCTATCTCGTCCTCGTAATGGCAGCCCATGGCCACTCAGGACCTGCGGTCAAAAAAAAAAAAAAGACTTTATGTATCTCCATAGGGGAGGCGCAGCTTCGATCGGCGGAGGGGCATTCGAACCCGGAGCCCGTTTTCTTTCAGAATGATGAGTGGCCCAGCTCACGGCCGATCCGGACCGTTTTGGGGCCCACCGGAATGACCATTGTGGAGAGGAAAAAAAATCTATTTAGGCTTCCCCAAATGACTCCTTCGGGAGACTCGTCAGAATGGACCACCAGTTTTTGAGTCGTGCGTTTTATTATTTGCTTCCCTCTTGAACAACCGCCGGCCCGTTCTCGTGTAACCCGCATCGCACTTGGCAGCGGCGCGCCTGCTACTGACGATACGCGTCTCTAACATCCTCCCAGTACCCTCCTTTTCTCAGCTAGGGCTCCTTACGAAGTCAGTTTGTTGCTTGCTTACTTGGCGCGCTCAACTAAACATACTTTGCACGCTCAACATATATCGCTGGCGGTTTGGGCCTGAGTGAACGCTTTTTCCGCATTAATTCCACACGAACACGTCGAGAAGTTGCCGATTCAGCCGTTTCCTCGGCGGAGGCCCAATCAGAGAAATAAACCGCTTCGACGTGATGCCTGGTCAGCAGAGACCGCTGCTGAACGGCCTTCTCCTAACGTCTTTCTCTTGCCTCTATCTTCGTCACGCTCTTCAATGTAGGCGATTCAAACGTGATCGAGCTCGAGCTCCTTTCTCTTTTCTACTAAGGCGCCCGATGCACAGAAGATATGGTCGACGGAGAGAATTTCGTAGGAGCCCATTTATACTCCTGACGTGCCGTTTTCCCGAGAGCTTTTGCGCAAGGCTGCGTAGATATACTGTAACGTAGAACCAGCAGAGACAATATAAGCAGTAATACGGCACCAACAAAGCGCTACGGCGGCTGGAAACAGCCACATTGCCTCTTTGGAGGCAACTTCAGGCGACCCTGAACAACGTGGAGCGCGATGCGCTGACTTATGAAAACCAGCAAGAAAATTAATTACACGCGCAGCGAGCGGTTTGTCTTCCTTGCGTGCCCTTCTCTCCGCGTAAGTAGTAACATTCTACTTTCAAGTTCTTAAGCGCATGAAGTTTCGCGTGCTGCTCTGTAACCTCTTGTCACTGCAAGGTATCTTTAAAGCGTATATGTAAAAGACACCGTGTGTTTCCGAACATGCATTCGAAAGGGTAGCGAGATCTTAACCGACTTAAATCGCCTTGAAAGCACTACGAAATTTCCCATTCGCCCTTGGGCCTCCGTAACAAGTTATTCCGTAATCATTCATCTCACCTAACCTCTTAGTGCGGAACGCAATATGAAAATAGCGAAAAAAAAAAGTATCTTTAACCCGATCGGAAACGGCCTCCGCGTGCAGTGGCCTATTCGGATAAGAAAAAAAAAAACGTGTCGGTCCACGAAGAAAAGAAGCGAAAATAATAAAGATCATCGATGCCGTATCGGCGTCGCCTGGAGGCCGTATAACGAGGTGCCGCAACACGAGGATGCCGCCGTTTGAGATGCTTATCGAGCGCTCTAACGACCTGCCTCGCGCGTCTGAACGACCCCACGTCCACGCTATCCTCTCCCGTGGACTGCCTGGCAAAACGCCCCTCCTCGTCGGATGCTGAAAAAGCTACTCGGCCTCTTCACCAGCCAGCTAGCCTGGACAACATGCCCGCAGCGAGCCACACGAAGTATTCGCGGTACGCCCGATTCACAGAAACGGCTTATCAAGGAGGGCGCCACGGACTGTCAGAACATTCATACACGCGTAAAACATACATAGTTGGGGGGAGGAGGAGGAGGAGGAGGCTGAAGCGCGGATATTGCGAATGGCAACGCTGGAGGTCCGACTCATCTCTTGCGTGACTGATACTATATGCATAGTCGGCCGGCCGTGAGCGCGTTAGATGCATTATGCCCGCACTCGTCCTTCACTGTATACCGTACAAGTCCGGCGAATACAACCGAACGTTGCATTGGAGCTAGCGAGCGCTGGCATTTAATAACGTTGAACGGGCGCACAGACACACACACACAAAAGCTCATCGGCGCTTTCACTCGAATACATGGGAAATGGAGAGAAGGCAAGAATAATGGACCAAAGAGAGAGAGAGAGAGCGAAAAAAGAAAAGCTAAGGAAGGCCTCGCATAAGGGTTGTCATCGCAGCGTGAAGAATGCCTGAGAGCTTGGAGGCGGCAGTTCCAGCGGATAGTATAGGAACACGGTCGAAAGAACAAGAAGACAAAACAGAAAAAAAAATGGGGTCGGAATGGGGCCGTGTCCGTACGCAAACCCTCCAGGATGACAGGAACCAACGAGCTTCGACGATTTACGCGAGTTTTTTTTTAATACATTGTTCAGTCCGGCTCCCTCGTGATTCGCGACGCCGCGCTGAGGAGAAAGAGTGAGCGATAACATCGCCCGCTCGGGCCTCTCTCAGCGTGAAAGAGTCGTTCCCCTTCCAGCCACCCACCGTTGGTCCATTCCCGGAGCGCACATCTAATGCGAACGCCGCCTGGAGGGTGCCCGGACCATCCGTCACTGGCTCCGTTCTTATCCGCGCCGCTTTACCAATTAAGCGAAGAATGCTGCCAGAGAGGCCTCCCTCCCAGCGCTTGGGACGGAGGCGAACGAAAAGTAAGCGAATGAGAGGAGTGAAAGAAAGCGAGAGACGTGACCAGTAAGCGCGCGCGAAACAGCCTTCTGTGTATGCCCGATAGACGACGGAGCACGAAAGAGATGGGTTCCGATGATGCCCGTCGTGATGACGCCGCCTCTCGATAAGGTGCAAGACCGTTGAAGGGGGGGGGGGAGGGCATACGAAGAACGAGGTGAGATTGATCGTATACACGACCCTTGGCTTCTGTTCTGTTTTAACTGTTTTGCTGTGGAAAGGTTGAGGTGCCTATTGCCTCGGCTACTCTATATCACAAAGTTCTGCAACGAAAAATAAAATAATAATCGCGAAACCAACGACGCAACGACTTTGGACGGTTCATTGAGAAAGATAAAACAAGAGACGAGCTTCAAACGTCCACGCGAGGTCACGCACTTTCAATACGTTGGTTGGAAAGCGACTCTGAACAGGCATCTTTGTATTTTACGGGCTTTTCTATAGGTCCCTCGATGATTTCGGTCAAATAATCAGCCTGCAGATGCGAAGACTGTAAAATATCCGTGCAGGGTATAGGCTAGAGCGTTTGTGACTGAAGCCGATGTGAATATTAGAATGCGTCCCACGATGGTAACTTTTTAACTTAGAGCTGTGGCAGCTTGGGCTAGTTGGTATGACATGACGATAGTTATAGTGCGAGAACAGAACGACGACACAGAGACACAGTGTCCTTCGTGTCCTTGTTGTCTCTGTGTCGTCGTTCTGTTCTCGCGCTATAACTATCGTCAGGTAACTTTGTCGTCCAAGGGAAACAAGAAATAATAAATGCGAGTAAGAGATATTTGCTATGATTCATTCTCAATGGATGGTTCCAGAACACAATAGGTAGGAAAACTATGCGAGAGCCTTTGCCCTGCTGCACACGTATACGCCCAGTACAGTTTAATGATGATAATTATGATGATGATGGCGCTATTTCTAGGACAGTAATGAGAGCTCAACAACATGAGTTGTCCTCTTTGCAACCTTATCGTCTAGTTTTCTTCAGTGTCAATCAATTAATGTCATTCCTCCTCATAATGAAGATAAGACTGGGTGTCAGGAACCGATCGTGCACTACAGTCATCGGCATTTTTTTCAATGACCTTAAACATAAGGATAGCTGTATCCATGCGACACGTCATAGGTGCCTCGAATTACAGTGATGGGAAACGTCGCCAGTGATAGCGACTGCACTGGCGTTTCTTAACGATTCAACAGAGAATGCGTAGATCCATCCAACTTCCGAGCGAAAAGTGAGAAGGCAGAGAGGTCAGCAAGATGCACTGACCAATATCCCGCGTAACTGGGCGCGAGATAGCGGTAGGTGTGCACGACGCTCATTAGGGAGACGCACACTCGTTTCGAAACAGTCGCGACATTCACTGCCACTGCACGAAAACGAGTCCAGCCAGCACATTGTGACCACGCGTATTCCTTACTTGATGGTGTCCTCGCAACCTTGAAGTCATAGAGCTAATATAACCCTATGCTTGAAGTATATGGTAACAGCGAACGGGCAATATATATAACGAGGGATTTACGGTTAGTGCTTTGTGCTCGGCTCTCTTTCCGCAGTGCGAGCATTTCCCGCGTTTTTAAACTCCGGAGAAGCGCTCGTTATACACGCGGCTATAACACGAGTAGAGAAGCCGTGGAGCGCGCATGTGTGATGGCCTCACGAAAGAGCTCGTCCACGGAGCAGAAATGTGCTGCTGGAAACGCTTTTACGGCGCCTCAACGGCACGGCTCGGCCGTGCGGGCAGCGCTCGTGTGATATATACGCACCCCTGTCGAAAATGGCGCCATTTTCGCGGTCGAAACAGCGAAACGGAAGCGCTGTCGAGGAGATAACCCAAATGGGTCGGCAGCCGTTTAAAGCGCACGCGCGGACGCTGTGCTATGCGCTCCTCCCCACCCCCAGAGTCAAAAAGGGCAGTAACAGGCTCCCCCTGGCGGGAAGTGCGTTATGGCGACACAGCGGCCTGCGTCACCCGCTGTAGCCACCATAACCGGCACCCCCTCCTCCCATCTACACGAGAGGGCGCGCTAGCGGGATAAGCACGCTGTGACGAGAGACATCGGTCAAAAGTTGCGCCCTCACTCGCCGTTTTAAGTGCCTGCTCGAAGCTTTATGGGCGCCGCGGGTGTATCAACAGGGCGGCTTTGTTGATTGCTGTTATTATTTGGTCGTAATTGCATTACGGAAAGCGATAACGCGCCTTGGCGATCGTGAAGACCTTCCGGCACAACGACAGAAAAAGAACGAGCACACAGAGGGATAGACAGAGAGAAAGAAGCGTATAGATATAATGTGGCACGTGGAGACAATCATGTAGTCCGTACAGTGGGACCATGCAAGTGAGAGAGTCAATTTTTGAGCGTCGCTTTCTGGCGAAATGAAAATTAGTGTCAGACACTCGTACAGTCTGCATATAGTGCGAGCCGACAAGTGATTTTGAAGAGTTACCATTTCTGGCGGAACAAGGATGAGCGTGGATGTTGCAGCACGATGGGCGACATCATAAACCGCTTTGCATACTGTGTTGCAGCAGCTCAACGTCACCGCAGCGGTTGTTTCTGACGCACGTTACCGGACACGAAGTTAGTTGATAAAGTGGCCATCGCTATAATCACGCGGTGAATTCTTGAAACTATTTATGCATCACAGCGCACATTTACACCCACGGAGCTGACTTGTTTCAACTTACAGACACATAGTGCACGATAGACATATCACGCATTAAAAAGTGTACGTTCAATGAAACGGCGCTCTCAGGTATACATCCGTGGCTCAGTAACCGCGTATATATGAAAAGCAGTTTGTGTATGCGTATATATGCTCTAAAGTGGCAGCAATGCCAAGGCCTTATTTTCAATCACGATATGAGTGGCGTACGAAAAAACTGTGGAGCAACCAACAAGGCCACAGAAGGTGATTGCGCATACTTATGCATATAAACTAGATGGGTTTTCATAGTTATGAGTGTTTCACGTCATGCTTGCCGTATACTGTCACCTCAAGCTTAAACAGAAGACTCTATACGTAGGTACTATAAGCAACCAATAAGATACTTTTGAGAAACCATTGCGCCTGCTGGTCTGCAGTGTCAAAGGCGCGAGCGCAAGGTGTACGTGGAAAATTACTGCCCTTAATCTAAACTTGGCGAAAGTATAAGAGCAGTGTTGGGTGCAATCTATGTGAGCTGTGTAGACATCAACGCCCAAGTGCGCACGCTTCAAAGGGTCCAAGCCACAGCGTTCTCCAGGCCAAGGCATAAAAGCAAAGTTCAAGAGTACAAACGAGGAATATGCCAAAAACCATGGTCATTGTGATAATGTATGCTCGCCCGCCAACGTCTAATTAAAGTAGGGGAGCTTGAGGATTAACGCAGTAAATTGTAGACCTATATACCCTCTGAAAAAGGGGTCCGCCCAAAATACATGTTAGGGCTGCGATATTACGCAGCCCTGTGCCATCGGTCGTGCACCACTTAATTGCGCGCGCTGTAGGCCTCATTAGGCTTCGCGCGAAAGCGATAAATTAAAGGGTTTTCTGAGTACACTGGTATAGGAGCCAGAAATATTAGAACGAGCAGATAACATATGTCACTCGCCTATAATCCAAAGCTTTCCCAAAATGCACCTCCCTGTCTTTTACGAATGCATCAGACTAGCAGGGAATTAGCTTCGGACCGAAGTGATATGCTGTGTAAATTAAACCTGAGGGTAGTGACATCTCATAACAAATTTGTTCACGCTCTAAACAGTTTCCTTGCCGCCCGTCCAAGCAACGATATATATTTCCATGTTCACAAGATTTTCTACCCACTATACTTTCACCGGCAGAAAAGGGTCTATTCATGTGACCAGGCATACGAAGGCGTAGTTCTGCAGAATTATCGCATACTGTTAAAAATAAATTATGCCTCCTTGAAGTAGATTACCAGCTGGCAGCTTAAGGCATTAAAGGGCGACTGCATGGTAGTTAACAGTAACATTTCATGATTATATACATGCTGAATTTATATATTCAAGAATATTAATAAGAATTGCTGGGGTTTAACATTCCAAACCTACGATATGATTACCAAACCCCACCGCGGTGGTCTAGTGGCTAAGGTACTCGGCTGCTGACCCGCAGAGCGCGGGTTCGAATCCCGGCTGCGGCGGCTGCATTTCCGATGGAGGCGGAAGTGTTGTAGGCCCGTGTGCTCAGATTTGGGTGCACGTTAAAGAACCCCAGGTGGTCTAAATTTCCGGAGCCCTCCACTACGGCGTCTCTCATAATCATATAATGGTTTTGGGACATTAAACCCCACATATCAATCAATATGATTACCAAAACACCGAAGAGAAAGGCTCCGGAAATTGCGACCCCCTGCGGGGTTCCGTGACGTGCACCTTAAATCAATGGGAACACGGACATTTAACAACATTAGTCTTCATTTGCGCGGTATCTTCAAGAACAACGCTGTTCGCTCTCTGAATTGAGAACTTGCTTGCGAAACATGATTGCTCTGCTGCATCACCTCTCGATAGATATCCAAGGTATATCTTAAATAGCTGATAAATCCGCAATTTAAATAGCTTAGTGATGTGACGCTGTCGATCGTTCCCGCGGCTGTTTGGGCGGCGTCCTCAAATGTACAGTATAAGGTTTACGGCGGTTAAGTAATCTTGCAAGGCAGTTTTTGTTTATATCGGGCGGCAATTGCGGTTGATTAGGGATAAAAGAAGGAAGGTGGCGTCTGTGTCTTAAGTGTTTGTGATTGAACTTTGCGCTCGACGGGCAAATCATGCACCACGGTCCTCCATATACAGCCAAGCATGCAGGAAAGGCTAGGTTGAAGAAAGTGCTATGAAACCAAGGTTTTATGAGACGTGTCGTTAGGCTCCTTGCATTACATGCACCAACTGTCCCAGCGAAAAAATGTTTGGCTTGTATTATGTAAACGGCGATATCATAATTGAATGACTATGTTCGTATGAAACGGAGCTTTTTTTTTTTATATCAGTAATGTGCTGCGTAGCCTACGCAGTTCAATAATGATTTCCAGAAGAGACGTTACGACGTAACGTATCTTGCGCTGTCTCGTCATATCCCGTCGGCACGAGACGTACGAGAGAGTTCGAGGGTATATCCGCATAGGTGTATCAACGAGAGAGAGAGAGGGAGAAGGGAGAAAGTGACCACGCCTGCGTCGGAACTGCGCACGCGTCACTCATCGTCGTAAATTGCTTCTCGGAAAAGCAGCAACAACGCGGACATGCACAAGCCGCAGGCATGTAGCCCTTTCGCCAAAACGACGCTCGATCTCCAAGCCGGTTGTGTGTTCCGGCTCGATACGTGGAGCCGTGTGTAGCGGCATAGCCGTGCTGATGTCCGCTGCCCACGTATAGAGATAGGGGATGCAGCTGCGCCAGAGCTGAACCTCATTCTGCGATTCTGCAGCATTCGGATTCTCGGACAGGATACGTAGGGGTTATATCAGTATGCTGTATAGACGCACAGCACTGCCTATATAGACGGCTTGCGCTGACGTCAACGCAGCCGCCATGTTGTTGAACCATCAGCGGAGCGAAAGAAAGATCGATTTCATTCAGTTACTTTGGTCTCCAGCTGTTAAGTGAAAGCATCGTGACGTCACATGGATGGGATCACTGCTTACAGTACAGATTCCTGCATCACTCGTATACTTGATAAATGAAATGCCGATGTTTTTGACGCAAACAACTAGTGCATATAGCACAGTCTGTGTATAGGCCGTGTGTTTACGTGAATAGCACAAACAACGTAGCGCGTACACACAGTATACTGTGCTCACTCACCTATTTCAAGAACGAGCAACAAATAGGCACAATCCAAGCTCAATGAGAAGTCGTCTTCAATTATTTTGAATGACCTTACAAAATTTCACGCACATAATGCAAAGTGATTAGTACGCATATAAGCAAGACATCATTTAGGGTGAGCAGCGAGGCGTAACAAAAGTCGAACGTTGGATGGGAGAAGCTGAATGAGAAAGACCGCAATCTGTCTTATCCAGCTTAGTCGCAATTTTAGGTGGCAGATACTGCGTGGGGTGTACAAAACGCCAATTCTTAGGCGTGCCAAAGTGTGTCGTTTTGTTGGTGACATGTTCAGGCGATGGCTATCCCATTTGTATAACTGCGAGGCAGCTTTCCCGCAACGCTGACCTGGCAGTATGGCCAGCTTCGAAAATGAGCTTGTAAAGTGAACGTGCATATATGGACCTCCGTGAATACGTCACGTGCTGGATATAAGCGGCACCATCAAAAGCACGCATCTTTTTCAAGCTTCAACGATGTAAAAAAAAAAAAGGCAGTCAATGCAATGTGGTGAACTACACTTGCGAAACCAGAGGAGGATTCGTCGCGTTTCTCTAATGTATATCGTCTTTACGTACGCGTTTCTTCTTTTCGTTATTTAAGATTACAGTGAGCGGAACACCTAACAGTGAAGACTTAATGGTACTTTACAGGTGTTCCACTTACAGTGACAACCTTACTATCGCCCCACACACATACGTTTCCTTAACGTTCGTAATCGGGCCTCTTCAACGATCATCTCGGAAGCACCCACGGCCGGCGTTCGAGAAGTTAATGGACACGACAGCGCGCAATCGGAAAAGAAAGCGCAGGCATTCAAACCTCGAGGATCCCCTTTGAAACGATCAGCAGTGCAATTTTGTAACGTCCAAACCAACAACTTCCTGACAACGCCACGTCGTTTGAATTGAGGGTAAAGAGATTTGCAGGGGCGTAAAAGGGAATACTTTGCTCTCGCCAACCCGGACGCGAGCGCTGTGCAGCTCAGCAAAAAAAAAAAAGAGAAGAAAAAAAAGAAAAGGAAAAAGAGCAGAAGAAACGCATACATGCCGGCATGCACGCTAAGACTGCACATTGCAGCCCGGCTATGCGCACCACACGCTAGGGAAGGCGTTCCTACGTGTGCATATATGTACGCGTGTATGCGTTGCCACGTACACATGAAATGGTCTATTCAGGCGGCGTGCATCGCGCGGGCAAAAAAAAAAACAAAAGTGCACCGCTTTTCTGGCGCCACCGACGCCCGGACTCGGGTATACGCCGGGCTCCCCTACAACAGTTGCCGGCACTGTTCGCGACAGAGCGGCCGCCGTGAGCGTACAAAGAACTTCTCCGAATGGGAGTGGAGACTTCTTCTAGGCCTAACCGTGCCCCCTCCTCGCTTCTTCGCCCTTTTTGCTGCCACTGCGAATCAGGAGAAGGAAGAGAGACGGCGCACACGAATCCGGTCTGAATCAAGAAGGGGCCCACCACCGATGGTCCATCGCTGTACCAGTGAACGCGCGCCTGTACAACCCACCGGCGTGCCCCTGGGATTCTCGTCCACGCCGACCTGATTTATGGAAAGGTCACGCGAGGTCGAGAAGTCTCCAAAAGAAGAACGTCCCCTCTCCTTCGTCGCCATTCCCTTTCTTCTTCGCATCTGCAACACTGCGCACGCACGCATACGCATTCTCTCTCCCATTTCGCTTTGTCCGTTTCATTCGGTGCTCATGTATGTTCGTCCCTAACGCGCCTATAGACACTCTATCGCCGTACTCCGTTCGCGTGCGTACACGGTAACTCGCGCGCTACCTCTCGTTAGCGTATTATACAGGCCATGTAAAGTTACGCGCAGTATCAGACGTGCGGCCACTATATAGGAAAAAAAAGTTAGGGCTTGGTTGACCCGGGCGGCAAGATTGCGCCACTTCGAGCATTCAAATTTCGTCTTCGGAGGGACGATGGAGAAATAATCTGCGATTGCTGGAACCTCACAGCGGAGAGAGTACTTCCTTTCGACTTCGTACCTGGCCCCCGACCACTTATGTCCCGCCGGATCTTTCGTCTATTCCTTTCTACAGATATGTCCTTTTAACTGCACCGTGATTCGCGTGGGGACGCCACGTTCGCCTCACGTATGCTGGAAGCGCTCGGCCGTTACGATGCGGCGTTGCAGCGAGCGGCCGCCAGGGGGCATCGCAAGCAGAAGCACGACCCGCGCCGCGCCATGAGTCGGTCGCGTGCACGCGTATATGCAGATCGCCGCCATCAGCGCCGTATCTTGCATTGCATCGCAGCAGTGCCGCGTTCCACGGTGCTCGCCTAATCCCCGCTGCACTGTGCGAGCGTTATGAACGACTGCTTTTTGCATCGCAAACCCGCCGAATAAAAAGCGGTGCCCTGTTCTTCCTCCTCTCGGGTTTCTTCTCTGCCTCTTTTTTTATTCCTTCCGCGGCGTCCCGTTCCAGTGGTTACACGGAGGTAGTAAACAAGGTTTGTGGCTTTTAAGTTGCCCCGCCGGCATCGCGGTCTCCTATGGAGTAACAACACCGAAGGGTCTTTTCGGTTGTGTGGCAACATTCTGCCGCGTATATACGACGCTATATATGCGACTCTTCCACGCATCGCGTAGCGGCGCGCGCTGTAGGAAGCTCCGTAAGACGAAGTTAACGAGCACTGCTTCCTCGATTATGGTCTCTCCAGCTTGGATTCACGCCTTCACCAAGGAACGTGATCGGGGAGGCCGATGCGAGTGCTTTGACCATCGAGTCGAGTCGGATTCTGCGCGGAACATTGCACGCACGCGCAGTTTGAGATAGATATTTTATTCAATTGTCTATTTGTTAGTTTGTCGGCTTGATTGGATAATCAATGGGGCAAAGAGTGTTTGAGAATTACACGATACGATAGCGTCCACATGCAATGAAATTGGGTTTCGGAATTCCTAAAGGGTGACCGATCACGAGACGATGCTTTAATATATTTTGTTTTTTTGCTTTCATCCTTTCTCTGTCTCCTCTTTATCTCTTAGTCCAACTTTTCCCCCACCCAACGTGCAGGCTAGCCAACCGAGCCAAAGCTTGTTTGACTTGCCTGCCTTTTTCCTTCGTCTCTCTCCTGAGCTTGTGATGGGTCGATAAACTCTATTAAACACATCTATTAGTGTCTAATTGAGTTTCATTTAATGCAAGACTGGGAAAGCTGGTAACATACGCAAGCTTTCTTTCTGTTCTCCACTTTTCAATCTCTCTCTCTTTAAAAGTAGCCATTCTCCGCACTCTCCTTTCTTAGGCCGAGGCGCTTTAAGCAAGAAAGAAGTCCGCCGCGGTGGATCAGTGGCGAAGGCGCTCGGCTGCTGACCCGGAGATGGCGGGTTCGATTCCGGCGGTGGCGGTCTCGTTTAGATGGATGCTAAATGGTAGAAACCCATGTACTTTTCGATGTCAGAGCACGTTAAAGAACATCAGATGATCGAAATTTCCGTAGCCCTACACTATACGGCATCTCTCAAAATCATATCGTGGTTTTGGGACGTAAGACACTGAAGCAAGACTGAAAGATTGTGTCTCTTCTCTTCGTCCCGAGAGTTTGCGCGCTGTTTCTGCCCATAACGTAAAACACCACATATTATTAAGAAAGAAAGAAAGAAAGAAAGAAAGAGAGCAAGAAAGAAAGAAAGAAAGGAAGAGAAAAAAAAGAAAGAAAAAAGGAAAGAGAGAGAGAAAGAACGAAAGAAAGACGGAAGAAGACTCGGCTTCTATTGCCGAGTACCACTCTCGTATCCGTATACCGGAAGGAAATAGCGATGACGCCAACAGCCGGCTGGTCTCTTCCTCTCCCCCACTCTCTCTCTATCACATGCCGAGTTCTAATTGCAGCTTACGTTTATTTGCACCGCAAGCTCAGCTCCCTTGTCACCGCGCTGTGGAAGCGCTCAAAGCACGCGTACGGAGCAGCAGCTGGAAACGCCAAGTGCCGCGATCGTCGTTCCGTGCCCCTCGTGTGCAGGTGTTGCATGCACGCCGTGGGAGGGAGGGGGGAGGGTCACCATCAAAGCCTTGCGGACCGCTTAGTTTCGACTCGCTTTGCATAATAACGATACCTGCCGTGATTTCCTCCCATAATTTTTTTTTCTTTTGCTGTTTCGCTCTTTTTCGAAGACCAGAACCTCGAAACTGCCAACACGCACGCATGTCGTACAGGAGCAGTTGTGCAGAGTCTTTGCAGCTTCCTGTGTGCAGCTTCCCCCCACAAGTCGCGATTAGGAGGTGTAAGAAGTTCGATATGCGACGCCCATGATAATTCGACCAAAGCCGGCTCTTTTTAAACGATCTAGCTAATACCGGTATATACTTATCGATTTACATAGACCTCACCTGACAGCAAGGAATGAGAGTAGTATATATACTATGGAGCGGCCAGACACAGGGGATTCCGAAAGAAGCCACGATATAGAGTTCTCGGATAAAAAAACTCAACCTTGCTTTAGCTATAATCTCGCTTCTCGAATACACGTATCTGTTGGAAACATACTGCTGGTAGAAAGGACGAGGTACACTGACTGTTCTTAGGAAACTTTTATATAGAGCAATTGCGACTTCGCATGCGCAGCAAATGCTTGGAGATGTCGCGATCAGATCTATAGCATTCCCGTGATAATTTCCCAAAATTGTAATGTACATTTAGGTCACTGCGAACATTTTCAATGCTTACTGTCGCCTCATCAGCGACAATGCCATTCTACGCATTTCGTCGAACAGAATGCATCATGGGAAAGCTGGCTTGACAGGCATATGCCATTCAGCAGATGTAAGACACTTCGAATCATTTTAAGCACCTGTACTTCCCCATAGCTCCGGCTTAAGCTTAAGCTCACTCGCTTCTTAATAGAAAACGTTAGAAGTTGAAAGTAGACAAAATGGTTAAGTGCAAAAATAGAAAAACAAATAAACGCGGAAGAAACAAAATCTGCACGATACAACTTTCTTTTCTACCAAAATCGTTCTTCGGCTACACGTGCGGCAGACATTTAAATTGTTCGCAATTATTCTGCCATTTTTTTTAAAATAAAGATACTTCGAATGACGTTTTAGTCAGAGGTGGTGCTGCTTGAGTCGCAATGAGCAGTTAGAAGTTCCGAATACATTAAACCGGGAATGTCCGCCATCGTGGTCGAATGGTTACCGCGCTGGTCTGCTGATTCATATGTCGCTGGATCAAATCCATGCCCCGCTTTTCGACGGCGTCAAAATGCTTGCAATCAGTGTGCTTAGATTCAGGTGTACGTTAAAAACATGAAATGGTCCGCACCAAATAATATTACATCGGGAGTGTGTTTAGAGCAAACTTTCGACGATTTAGAGCACTATGGGAGAGCAACAAGCTACCCCCCTTTCAATATACACAACAGACTGTTTTTTTTAGAAAACGTGTTTAATAGTGCTTGATACTATTCTACTACGGGCGAGCAGAAAGCCGTTCCGGTCCTATTATACAAGTTAATGAAAGACGACCTGTGTGTTTACGAAAGGCTGTTAACGATTTAGAGTACTCGGTACTCCACTGTGAGCGCGCAAAAAATCATAGCGTATCTTCGGGATGAACGATGATGAGTGGGGTGAAGCGCACGTCCGTCCGTGCTAACGTCCATCCGTCCGTGCTTGCGTTCGTCCGTCGTGCTTACGCCTGTCCATCCGTGCCTGCGTCCATCCGTCCGTTCTTCCGTCCGTCTGTCTGTCTATACGCGCGCCTGTCCGTCCGTCTGTGTGTCTGCTGTCTGTATGTCCATTCGTTCATCCACCTGTCCGTCTGTCTGTCTGTGCATCCGTGTGTCCGCACCTGTCCGTCTGTCTGTCGCCTGTCTGTCCATCCGTGTGTCCGCATGCCCGTCTGTCTGTATTTCCGCCCATCCATGCGTCTGTCCGTCCATCTAGTGAACACTCCGAGTACCGCCATATCGCATCTTTTTATCATATGTTCATCATATACAAGTGCCACTACCAAGTGGACATTCGAAGGACTAAAACGAGAAGTGGCTACTACATACGGGAGACGCACGACTCACGCCCTGAGGAGCTTCGCCCCTAAAAGCCGACCAGTTGGCCTCACACTTCATTCAATTACAACGGCAGAGGTAGCACAGAAAAGTCACACACCCTAATCAAATAGGACATGTGTGTTTACAAACCTGGTAAACGATTTAAGGTAATCGGTACTTTACTATATATGGGAGAGCATAAAGCCATCCCGAGTTTAGAAAAAGTTTATTCTATCATGGCACGCAACAAACATATGGAACGAGCGTCTGTACAACAGACAAAATACCAAACAAATGACAAAGCACATCATACATTACACCTTTAAACAAAAGTGTTCAAGTCCGTTGGGTGTCCATAGTTGTTTGAAGAAGTGGTTAACGACTTCGTGTACTTAGTACTCGACTATGGAAGAGCCTAAAGCCATCCCGTGGGCCTCACAAGCAGAAACAATAAGTGCTGCATTGCAGTCCATGGTGGACCTAAAAAACTGGTAAACGGAGTCGCTCGACATCTCTCACGTAATTGTTCCGGTTTCTGTTCATTGGCGACTACCTAGATGACCCTACTTTTATTTCGCCCACTTGACAACGTATACAGCATACCTGCACGTATGTGGGAATGACACACAACTGTTGCACCTGGCGTCGCGCCAAGGCATGCTTCTTCTAACAAAAACAGTGAAAAATCGCAACCGTTACATGCGGTTGAATCGGTAACGCGATACTCACTAGACAGGAAAGTCTGTTGGAGTGTCCCAGTTGTGGTATACCTAACGGATGCACTTTCATTCAGGAAAAAGCTGCCCACATCTTCCAACGGGGGGAACTCGAGTGAATGTGTTGCAGAGTGGTGGGCTTACCACCTGAATACTGCGAAATTTTGTATAGTTTGGGAATGTTTAATTGTTATTTCGTCTTTATCACTTTTATCAATCCAAAGAAGGAGAAGCGTTCCCTTCAACGAGTGGTGGGACATTGATGTTGGTCTGTGCCCCTATACTGGTTGAAATATACTGTTGCTTCCATCGCACGGAGCAGCGCATCCTGCGGCGCCTACAGACAAGTACGCTGCTCTGTCCAGCCATACTAAAATATTACGACCCTAAAATAAGTGGGCAGTGCCAGTACTGTGGGGAAGTGGCCAACACTTACCATATGGTCTGGGCCTGCCAAATGAACCCAAAATTAACCCCCTTTCCCAACCCCACCAAAGAGGACTGGGAGACGACCGTACTCAATAGCTCCACACTAGAGGAACAGCGAACTCTAGTGCAGCGGGCTCGGGTGGCGGCCTCGACTAATGACGTCCCGGACAAGGGATGTCAACCAGCCCGGTGGGGATAAGGGCTATCTGGCACAGCCAGCATCAATAAAGGTTTTTTCCTCCTCCTCCTTTTCATCGCATCTACTCGAGTCAAGCAAAGCGTCAAGTCAAGCGAAAGCCAACTAAAGACGCCCATGACTGAATTCCGAATGCGCGCACCACCGCTTATATAGACACCACCCACGTTCGAGGGAGAGGAGTATGGAGGAGAGGTTCACACCCCCCCTCTCGGTTTGCTGAACGTCTTGCTCGGCTTGCTGAACGCCCGGTGGTGTCTTATCCTTTATTGGTTCCTGAAGTGATAGTTTTGCGGGTGTGTTCCTGGGCCGGCACGACACGCGAGCATGCGCACTGGCGGTGTGCTGGAAGGCACCACCAACGCCGAAGTGCGACATGGTGCGACTTAGAAATGCTCCGCATTTATTAACTGCCACGTCTAAATGCCTCCTGGCACGCTCTGTGAGCTCAGGACATGACTGACTCTCATCCTGATCTCTAGTTATCGTCATCGCTCGGACATCCTCATCATTATGTGTATATTATCCAGCACCTTCCCCACTTCTAAAGAACCGGTTTATTCAAGGCGAGTTCGAGCTATGAAAGACGACGAAGTTTAAGCCATCCCGATGATGATGATGATGATGATGATGATGATGATATAGATGTGTGAAACATATACAAGTGATGACGGTATGTGGACACGATGAACATAAATATCAATCAGGTGTGGCGTTCACATTATTTGAAGTATGGCACACAGTGTTGCTTGATACAACTGCACCGAATACGCCTATATACAAGGACAAGTAGAAAATTATGTACAATTTTGTCATAAGCTTTCTGGTATTGCGCAGTTTGTCTTTTGTCCTAGCATATTTTTTTTGTTATACTGGTGCCATAATGCTGTGAATGTTTCACCTGATTTCCTCCGTCTTTCTTCTTTCTGTGGCTGATTTACACTGGCTGCTCCATTATTTTCTCTCAAGTTTGCACTAAGATTACACAAGGAGCCCGCTTCCTCTGGTCGAAAAGCGTCAAAGGTTCAAACATTCATCGCAGACCCTCCTGGCAATATGGGAGAATGCACCATTCCATAAAACGGCGTATTTAGAGATAGAGAATACGCAGTTTGGAACAAACGCATAAAGTGATTCCCCACAAACGCAGAGGTTTGTTGTGAGAGAAAGCTTTCTTGTTACATGACAATACACGGCCACACCCGGCTCATCACGCTACTGAAACCATCAACAATATAAAACTTAAATTATTCGAACACTCTTCCTTATCAGCCGAGACCTAGTTTCATGATACTATCACTGTTTGGACCACTCAAAGATGCTTCACGTGGTTGCCATTTTGCCTCAGATATACATGAGCAAAATGCAGCGCAGAAGTGACTTCACGACCAAGTGAAACCATTTTATTTGAAAATAATACGTAAGCTCATCGATAATTCGGTCAAGTACTTTGATTTTGAGGTATAGATTGCGTAAAAAATAATGTACAGGGCATAACCCTAGCTTCGCGTTAATAAACAGTATAGAATGAAAAGCGTGGCTAATTTCTCACTTTCTCTCGTATTTGACGGGTTACACTGCCACGATTTGCTTTTCTTGCAGTAACAAATTGGGAGGAATTGTCACAGATTTCTCCGAGACCCAGCGCAGCAAAGAAGCTATCTGCGAGTTGAGCAATAGTACAGACTTCTAAGATGTTTACTAAAACGAAACGAGAATACCAACACCCCATAAACCCATCGCTTAAGGGAATACAAGGCGCTATGCGTACACTGTATACGGATCACTGTCAAAAAATCCATTTCGCGTCGATCTTGAAAGCGTTTCTACAGCAGACATCGTACACGTGAACTGCAATACCAAAAAGTATGACCGGTAAAACATTTCTTGCAGGAGTAAGACTTCATTTTTTTGTCGTTATTTAGCACCTTTTATCATTGCTCTCAGTCCTGACGAAGCACGCATACACTCTAATCACGAAGAGGAATAAGTGAAAGGAATATGCCTGTTTGAAGGAGTCAATGGACACAACTCGGCGAGTGTAAGATCTGCCGAAACGTTTGATACAGCAGAACTCGGTCTACCTGCCACTCACATTTTGCTTTTGTGCTTCCAGACTACAGACTCGCCCTCCAGCGAGAATGTCTCTCACACAACAGGTTCTGGCCAAAGCATGGACTTATCCTGTCATCTGTCCATTATTCCTTCAGATTTTGGTGCACGTTAAAGAACCCCAGGTGGTCGAAATTTCCGGAGCCCTCCACTACGGCGTCTCTCATAATCATATGGTGGTTTTGGGACGTTAAACGCCACACAACAATCAATCATATCAATGTTCATTACTCATTTATAACATGACTCGACACTCTCCCGTTCTTTTTGTTCACGACCATTCATCACTTGACATCATAAACACCTACTTGAGCGTTACCGAGTATTCCACAGAGTGTTCCACAGAGTGTTCCACATTCATCGCAATTGCAACAGACGGCGCTGACGAACGCTCCTAAGTTTAAATGCACATATTCACCCTGTAAAGTAGACGGGACGATACCACTGAACTACGCCACCGCGTAGTTTAAGAGCATCGGACGCGTTATTTGAAGGTCTCAGGTTGGGAGCCTGCTGGTGGCAAGTTACTTTTCGTCCATTTTTTTTTCTTCACATCTACAATTACTTCTAATAACATACCCTACACTTCTATTGGCATAACTACCAGATAGTTCTGATTATTATCGTCTCTAACAAACAAAAAGAAGCCTTTAAACGTAACACTTTGTTTCCTTCAGTCGAGAGTACAGCTCAGTAGCTATACGTGCGCGACCTCCTTTGAAATACTGAATAGCAGGCGACTTCGCCTCAATCCCACATGCATAAGTTCCAACATCTTTCAACACAGTAACTTTCACCAGAGCCTTTCCCACATGTCCAATATGTTGGCTCAGAGCTGCACTTTCTCGTAATATCTGAGCAGCACGAATTAGGAGGCATCGCCTTCGGAGCACCGTGTTCTTTCTAATTTATGTTTTGTTGATGCAGAAAACGTGACGAAGTCATTCACCAACTGTGTTGACGCCAATTCACAGCAACGCATGATGCATTTGGATTGGCGACGTTGCAAGGAAGTCATCCCTGAAACTTGAGCCACGTCCCCCTCTCGTAATGAGAACCGAAACCCTTCGGCAAGCAGACCTACGCGAAGCTGCTATAGCAACGAAATAGCTTGTCAAGAGACGATATACATTGCGGAGTAATTAGCTCGCTCTGTGAATTTACAGCCAATATGTCTAGAGAAAACATGCAGTTAATCAGCTAACAACAATAAAACAAGCTCCTCGTTAAAGAATCCCGCGACACTGAGAATAAAACTAGAGTAACAAGCACTTCGGTAATAGGTAAGTGCTCGTTTCGATGTCGCACCAAAGCGCTAAGTTAAACTTTCCGTGTAACGTCTTAAACAGATAAAACGTATGAACAGCACCGTTCATCTCAGTCGGAAAGGACGTTGAAAAGGGTGACCTCGGTCTTTCGAAAGACGAGACTGCCTCGAACGTACTAACCTTCTATCACGCACTAAAATGAACCATCCTAAAATGTCGCGTAATGTGAACATTCGCGAGCTCAGCAAAATGGATACGACAATAATAAACAAAAAAGAGAAAAATCGAACCTCACGAAGAAGAAATGCATCTCCCCCCTCAGACCCCTCGTAAAGAACCCTGCGCCGCTTTAAGCGATCAGACTCCGTTTAAACCAGGCACGCTAAACGAGCAACGTGTAATACACTCTCTGGTAATAGAGCTCGCGAGTCTATAGCCGGAGCACGCGCGAAGTCAAAGCGTTTTCTGTAGAGTCAAGAAGCCAGTTGAGAGCGTACAGTTACAGAGAACCCGGCTGCGCGGACACGGGCTGCGGAAAAAAACGACTAGCATAGAGTGCGTGTGTGTGCGCGTCTTCACGAGCTGTGACAGAAACATCGCCCTGATTTAGGGGCTCAGCGACGCGAAAACGTATACAGAGTGCATAGGTGGGTCCGCGATGAAAGAATAAGAGAAGGAAAAGTGGCTACAACGTCGAGACGACGACGCCCTATGCTCGACTTCAGAAGGAACAAAACAGGCTATCTGCGCAGAGAGCCCTTTGTTAGCGAGTGACTCCGGCCGTAAAACATACAGACAGCGCTTCCATGCCCCACGATGCAGCTCGCGTGGTGGGGGGGTCGCCTTTTTGGTTAATTGAAAACAAGGCACACAGCACTTGCCACGAGTCTATAGGAGGTTTCGTTGCCGCAGTGCTTCCAAACGGCTGTGATTACGGCGGCATGACGTAAGAACGAGAGTTCAGCGAGCATAATTCACTGGGGCCGTCCGGTTGATTCGGACCCATTCTCGTTGTGAGGCGCGTGCTATTGCTCGATTCCGATCAGGGTGGGCGGAGCATTGTCTCGCGGCCAATGGCGCAGGGGCGGATGAAAATAAAACACTATGTCGTAATGCCGTAATGAAATGAAAGCAGCACTTTTTTAGATGTCTCGCACAATGCACGTCAAGCACTCATTCTAAAATTTCTCGACAGAGACCTTTAAGCCAACACGATACTGGATGGTATCAGCGAATGTGGCAAGCCCATAAAATCGTGCGCTTGCAAATGAAAATAAGTGTAATCGTACAGGTTGAATCCAAACAGGTTGAACGCGCTATCAGTTTACGGAGCGGTAAAACTAGAACGTGTAGTCATGCATGGTGTTGACACATCCGATATGTAATATATCTAATTACATAATTACCATATGCTTCTATGAGGCCATCAATGAGGTCTTCATCGAAGATGTCATCGACCATGTGCGTCCCCTTTTCTTATGACGTGCAACGTCATAAAGAAAGACAGCTTGTTGCAACCGTGTCTCCAGTCCTCAGACAAGCTCTTACAAGTTTCTGCGGGGAACGGATGGCCCTTTCATCCTAATTTAAGGCCAATGGGATTCATCAACATAACGTTAAATGACGTTTCTCAAGCCTCAATCGTCTCACTCGTCTCATCCGCGCAAATCAGGTTAAAGCGATGTGCCACTGGTGTACGCTCCACACAGTTTCATGCTAACAAGACATCTGCTTTGTAAACAAATATCATTTTTTTTTGCATTATGGCTACGTAACTATGCTCTTTGTGAGGTCAAATTTGGCCATTCACCTCGATTCTTTCTTCGAACTCCATGCCAGTCCCACGTTCCTCCTTCCTTATTTATCACGCCGGCATTTTCGATGCTGAGATAACGCAATAAAAAATTACGACGGCCTTTGTGACCACTTAAGCACGAAGAACAAATCTACCCTCAAGTTTACAGCAGGTGTCGCACCGAAACTTTCCATCACTCACGTGACCATGCAGTGAACTGGCCGGGCGCAACGACAGTGCCCACAAAAACATTAACATAACACTCACGTTAACCACGCCCCACATGCTCATTGATCACTGCCAAGCGGCACACCCACCGGCTGCGCTGATTGCTTACGGAAGCAGCTAATATGTCCCTCCTTATTTCGCGTCATTCAGGACTCACGTCCCCCGACACGTGGTAATAACAGGCAGACTGTTGCGTCGTGTCAATCGTAAGCGCGACCGCTGTATTATCACATGGGTAAGTGTTCAAAAAACAAGCGTTGTGAATCATTCTATCAGTGCACACTCCCTGTCTATATCTTCCTGGAGCAAGAGCGTATTACTACTACTAATAATCTGACTTGTTCGGACCTCGGCCATATTGTTAGAGGACTGATGGTAACCTAATGAAATGCAGGGGAAAGAAGGGTGATGTATTCATCAAAACGTGCATTGAGAGGAAGGGAGATAGATGAAAAAAAAATGATGACTCGCTCAGCTTGGGCATAAGTAGTAATAACACACAACTCTTATAGGATTACATAAAAAGCACTGCTCGAAGAATAAGAAGCTTTACAATGTGTTTTAATGAATACTGCGAGCTGTGCGAATGCTGTGGTCGAGCTCACGACTGAGTGGTCACAGCCTGACGGTTACTGCCACCTCTCACAGCAGATTGGTAAACGACGCGTAAGGCCCAACGATCAATCAGCTGCACGTACTATTCGTGCAGGATATAACCTGCACGAATATTGTGTCACAAAACAACTCTACAGCGATGAAACTCGGCCGTAACTCTGTGACACAGCGGAACAAATGAACAGCTTGCCTCACTAACCTTTACCTACGAATCTACATCTGAGGACTATTGGAACAAAGGTAAGAAGACTAGAAAGCATCCCCTTTATTCTAGCAGTAGCACTTCCGTAGCACACGTGTTCGTGTTTGTGCGAAAAAGTGCACATGGCACAAAAAACAAAAAAGAAAGCACGGCACGCAAACGCAAAGGGACAAAGTCCGTTGCGCCCTTGCAACTTCCCTCTGCTTGCAAAGTACGCGAGCAATTTGCAAACACGACGTTAAAGAGAACCTCACGCTCACCGTCGGCACACGCTGTTATGTTAGGACATGCAGCAATGCCTGCGCTACCGACATCCGAAGGGGCTATGGCTGTACGGCAATCCTCTACACTTCACACTAGACGTAAAATGCACAGCTGACGTCAGTAAATAACATTGCCACGTGAACCAATGCCTCACCGCCACCTGGTGTAAATCTACATCATTATGTCAAGGGCTCAACCTCAAGCAGTCGTGAGGATGATATTGAACAACGGAGAATCGACACAAAGTCGTAGGTCCGTACTAAACTACGGTGCGATGCAACTTTACAAGTCCGCGCAACGACGGATTGACACAAGCCTTCACCAATGGGCGCACATTGCAGACCGACGTCATGAGCTCGACGGCTGATGACACGGGCTTCAGAGAACACTGACGAGTGCATGAGAGGGACGACTTTTGTAATCGCGGAAGCGATCGACTGCCTTATACTTCGGTTGCCTGCCTCTCGGGACTCAAGTTGGATGTGACTGTAACAGCTTCTTACACTGAAGTAATTCGTCAGCCAATCGTAATGATGTACATATTATTAACAAATGCGAATAATCAGTTTGCACATGAGAAAAAAGTCGCTTTGCCAATTTGGTTCCTGAGGATCTTCAAATTTTCAACAGAACGTGCCCCTTCCGTTGTTGCTGGGTCTGAGTTCATAAAACTTATTGAATGATCGTTCAATCTAGTTTCCTATTGGCTGACCGCCTTCGCTAATACTATGCCTAAAACTTCGATTGGCTAGCGTCTGCTTTTAATGGCAGTTACAGCGTAGGGACGAGCATTTGCGTAGGCTTCTTTCGCGTGCACTACATTCCGACTTACAGCATTCGACTGCACGTTCCGTCCAGTGTTCAAAGCGCGGACAGCGACACCGACGGGAATAAGATATCGTTATATCGCTGCCACTAGCCTTTACTTACTCCTTTCAAACGCTCCCAAAATCAGGCTGACGAGGTGTGACTGAAGATATCGTATACGCATTCACAGTAAGAGAATCGGACCACCATAGAGGAACGATGGTTTCGCCATCGAGAAATCCAACCCAGCCTAAGTTCACATGTCAAGCTCGCTGATTACCGTCTCTGCAGCCCCCTCTTCTTTTCAGACTTTTCTTTCTCTTTCTCTCTTTCCTCGTTCAGGACCGATAACCGCGATTGAATCGCCGTGAACTCTATCGCGTTCCCATTTGTATTCGAAGCGTGCACCGGCCGCCCTCTCTTGATTCTTCCTTTTCGCATACGCTGTCACGTGCGTAAACAGGACCTCTAACTTGGGGAAACATCTGAAATACTTTCTCTCAAGTCCAACAACTGCAATTTAAGAAAAAAAAAAACAAGCAAGACCAAAGCAGTGGGAAAGTGATACAGTTGAAGAATGTAGGGGACCCGGTCCGGCACTAACTGCTCACGCCCAGAAAGATTATGCAACGCGAGCGATTTTAAGGACCTTCAGTAGGCGAAATGTACCCAGTTCACAGCCAGCCAACCTGCCCTGTTTATTTTAGTTTCTGTTTTAAGTACACCAGGCTGAGGTTACCCGTAGGACCATCTTGACCCGAGCGCGGTTTTACTGAATCATGTAGATAGATTTCCGCCGCCACTGAAGGGCCTATCACGTACGGTTGTGACTCTACTGAGCCCTGAAAATGCAAGCGAATTGAAAGGAAACAGCGGGAGCCTTCGAACAAGTACAATTAAAATTCCACGGAATCGCAAGAGACCACGGTAAGTCAACCAGCACAGTGCGACCATCAGTAATCCTGCCGACAGAAAGAAAAACAAACGGCGGAGTTTGTAAATTTATTCGCCCCAGGGAAGGCATGAATGAAGCAGTATACAGTCGAATCCCTTTTACAAATTGACAGAGGACAGTACCACTACCCCAGTCGGTGATCTTGCTGACAGATAAGCGAAAACAAACGACGAAAATTGTCTATCTATCCGGTTAATTCACATCACGAATGATGGCGTTGTAAAAAATACAAAAAAACTCGGTGATTAATTATAATTATACCCGTGACGCAACCGTGAGCAGTGTATGCGATTATATAAGATGCGCCCCACAGTGCGCGTGTGTACGAATAAGCAAATATCTTCTTTGGGGAAGAGGCGAAAAAAGGGAACAAAAGCAATTCATAGTTCACAAATTAACATTTGATTACTAATTATCTATTCGTGGTGCATATCCAACATATACAGCACGCTTATTGATACCTGGGTAACGTCTCTTGTTATGTGTCGACATCAATACTAATGACCCCCGCGCTGTGTGCCCCTTTTAATAAGAGCTTCCCTGTATTACTAGTTACGTTCGCCGGCATCGTAGAGGCAGCATTTCACGGTTTCCTGCACTTAATTCAAACCAGAACGATCGAAACACCGTTACACGTTACCGCACGCCGTTAGTCCTCCCGAAAGCCAGCTCGTGAAAACCACACAATAGCTATAGTATACTGCACCGCGTATAGGTAAACGCAGAAGAACTCCCCCATACGAACAAAGCTTGACAAACGCGGCTCTAACTGCCAACTAGCATGGGCGCCGGTGGCAGCCCATTCCAATATGTCACACATCCAGAACCAGTGGCGGCCTGGCGGGCACGCATCCAGGCTGGCGGAGCAAATGCAAAGGAGGGCTCCCATCAGTCCGGGGCGTCAGCCACGGCGTCGACAGAGTGTCAAAAGAGAGTGCCGATGGTCTCGTAAACCTTTCGCGAATTTGCAAACGGCCCCATAAGCCATTTCTTGCCATGATGGTCACCATATCGACCAGTGTGCGCCCAGGTCGCGATACAGTATCAGCTCTGCCTCTTGCGCAGGGTGTGAGCGTCTACGCAAGCTGCATGGACGGCACCTTTTTCGATTGAGCCCCTCGTGGACCCCACAATTGTGCTCCTCGACGCTGACCCCCCTTCCCCTATCCGGCGCCCCTGCTCCAGCACCCCCCCCCCCCCCTCCTACCCCACTTCACGCCTCCGCGGAGCCGGGCCGATGCCGCTCCTGTGTGGCCTCGGCCGTCCACCGCACTGATGATGCCCTCCCTCCATTGCACAAAGTGTCGGCAGCCTTTTTCGGTGGGACCACCACCTTTTCACAGGCTCCCACCGCATGGCACCATTCAGACGAGAAGCGGCCGCCTCTCTTGCTCCACAGTGTGTTTGTGAGTGCATTCGGAACCGCGCGCTGAGGCGCTGCTGGAGAGGTCGTAATGAAGATGGGGATGCACTTCCTCCTCGTCGGGAGTTAACAAAGCTGGACACAAACGGGCATGTGCAAACAGCGCTGCACGGGGGAGCGAGTGGGCATTGTTCGGCGTTTGAACTAGCTCCACGGTTTACAGCAGATTCATCCCTTTGACGTGTTGTATTTAATAATGGAACATTTGATTGTAGGCAAACCGAGAAAACGAAGACCTATTACTAAATAAGGCGCATTCGTCCCGACATTGTAGCGTGTATGCCGAATTTTGCATGTGTGTGGTAGCTACATTGACAACGAGAAATGTCGTACTTTTTATTATTGTTTTTAATTCCCCATGATGAACTACATCACATCGTTCTCGCTGATAAAGACAACCGGAATACACTGCTTGAGCTATTGCATCGCATTTATGAACGCCACATTATACGTATACGCCAAGAAACTTAGTAGAGATTTGGCAGGGCGCTGGTCTTCTGATAGAGAGCTGGACTCAGCGACACCACTAGGACCGAAGCGAAACCATTCGAAGCATCTGGATGCTTTGCAAGTCATTTGTACATGGATTCGGCGGCATTTGATGATATACGTTGAGGCGGTTCAACGTAGACAGACATTTGTTTGTTGCTTCAAAATGACAACACTAATAGTCGCGATACCCCTCTCCCCGAGTTCAGTAGCGTATTTTAGAGCACGAATCGTAAGTTCTGGTCTGGATGCTAAGCAAAGCAGCTGGAACGAGAAACTAAAGAAACGGCGCAGCTGTGCTGTCGATTCGAATCGCAGCCAGACGTGCACGATATAGCCAGATATCACCCACTACGTAGATTTCTCGATTGCCATGCGCAGTCCGAAACGTTGCGCTGCATGTACAAATGAGAGGTTGCATATGAGAGGTATTCATAGGCGAAGTACATTGCACAACAAGCGCAGCCGAGCGTACAGCGCCTAACACGATACGTTTGAGTAGACTGCCGTGTTCGGAGTTATCTGAAGCAACACGGGTTCGCGCCAGTGCCGGCCCGATAGCTGCTATCGTTCCACGGAGATGATACGGTGTGTGCGAAAAGTGCGCGAACCAACCTGCGATTGCCATCCAGGGGTAGAAGGCGTTAGTAGGCGCCTGCGCGACGGCGGCCGCAGCCGCGGTGGTGCTCTGGCAGCAGGAGGTCCAGGCGTCCGAGACTCTAGGCGCCGCGGCCGACGCGTCGAAGGGCCTCATCGGGTCGGTGGCGGCTCGCGACAGCGAACTGGAGGGCCACGAGGCGGCCATGTCCTTGACGGCGCTGCCGAAGCCGTTCTGGTCCTTGACCAGGCACTCGGTCTTGAAGGCGCCGCTGGCGTCGCTCGGGTACAGCTTGCAGGCTGCCGCGGCCGCGGCTGCTGCTGATCCGGCGGCGTCGTACGAGGCGGCTGTTCCGGCGGCTGCGGCATCGTGCGAAGACGCGGCGCGGGCCGCAACCGCGGCGGCTGCGGCGGCCGCGGCGGCCGTGGACTGCGGGTACGGCGGCACGAGCAGGCCCTGCGGGAACCGGTAGGCCTGTTCCGCCGCGCTGGCCCCCTGGCCGTTGTAGAAGCCGCTCTGCTCGAAGTACGAGTTCATCATCTGGCGGCCGCCCTCGCAACGTCTTCCGACATGGGATTGGCAATTTGTCTTTTTTTACGCTCCTCGTCAAGGTGTTGGATTAAAATCGCCCATGGCCGGGCCGCTCGCAGAGACTCCAGCTTTGCGGGCCCCGGAAGGTTGGCCGCCGTGGCCAATCAGGGCGCCCCCACGCCCCTCGGCGGCTGCCTCCTCGCCCTCGCGCCCCAGACACCGCGGGCGCCTCCCCGCGGCAACGCGGCGCAACTCGCCGCCACCTGAGTGACAACGGCCCCCCTCGCCGCTCCCTTTGGCGGGCTTCCACGCGGCGGCCGGCTGCGTTTTGCCGCCGCCGCCGCGGTTTTGCTACTCTTTTCTTTCGCGAAGCACGCGCAACTTGCTGCTCTCGCGACGCTTCTTCAGCCGATGCGGGCCGACCTTGAGGCATCACCGCCGTCTTCGGGCCGCTTATTTTTCCGTGCTGTGATTTACCGCGCAGCTCCGCCCGCGCTGATCATGTCACTGCGAGCTTGATCTCCATGCCTCTCGATGTGGGGAACGCCTCCTCGCTGAACGAAGAGATTCACAGGCAGCAACGCAGGCTTACACTTCGCTCTGGGTTGGCATCTGTTTGCTTTGACAGAGTCATTCATTCATTCATTCATTCATTCGATTAATTTTTATAATGAACGAAATATTACATTCTGGATAGTCTCCTGGGATAAAAGCTGTAATAAAACAGCTTCACTGGGGCCCTGGATTTATAATGAACCGAAAAGGGGGCATTGGTAAAATTAATACAAATGACGAGATAAAGACATGACATGCGCTGTGCTCAATACTGCAGTTTTATTAAAAAAACGTCCCTTATGTCCAACCAGTATCGTCCCACAAATTGTCTTTATATCGTCCTTTGTATTCGTTGCAGTGCTGTCCCTTTTGCCTTCAGTATACCTAAACCAACTCAGCCACCCAACTGTGATTCTGAGGCACCGCCGTGGTGGTCTATAGTGGCTGAAGTACTCGGCTGCTGACCAGCATGTCGCGGGACGGAATCCCGGCTTCGGCGGCTGCATTTTCGATGGAGATGGAAATGCTGTATGCCCGTGTGCTCATATGCGGGTGCTCGTTGAAGAACCCCAGGTGGTCAAAATTTCCGGAGTCCTCCACAACGGCGCCTCTCATAATCATATGGTGGCTTGGGGACGTTTAACCCCACATATCAATTAATCAAATCAATGTCCTTCTGAGGCCCAGGGGGCCTATTACATGTGTTTCACCACAGTGGCTTTGCAATCATACTGATGTTCGAAGCCCGCTTCATAACGCACTGCCACGAAGTGGTCATCATGTAACAAGTTCATCAAATACTCATCTGAGTTGTTTCTGGTGGTAAGTACAAGATCGTCGGCCATCGGCCACATTGACGCCATATGACGGATTCGAAAGCAGCCCTGCTCCACTCCGCAGATACACGAAGTCGACTACGTATAAGTTATTTTGTTTGAACCGAAGTACCTGATAAACGAAATAATACTTTCAACCATGAGCAGCTGCACACAAAAACAATATAGACAGTTTTTGTTAAACAAAATCGGTTTAATGGTTTAGCCAGATTAAAAAACACTTCTCAAGAAACTACCACCCTTCGAACTGACAGATGAAGCAGGAAAAGCGCGAGAAATCTGCAGGAAGATGGCTGCAAACAACAAAGAAAGTGCAATTGATCACACACCGGTGGGAAAGTTCATGTAAGTCAGGGGTACCAAAATTTCTTTGATACGTGTTTAGTACAGGACCCAGATAGGCAAGTCGAAGTCTGTGAATAGAAGTGAATCACGAATTAGGAGAATATTGCAGTCAGGGGCCCCAACTGATTTGTTCACACCGCCAAGAACAAGAGACCTCAGACGATGCACTTGCCAACTGCACCGGGGTAATACGCAGTTCACCGTATTATACTGTATACCGGTGAAGTTCGTGGTCAATATCTTGACTCCGCGTGGCTTTAATGGCAAATATTGCTGTTTAAAGCGTGCCACTCTTTGCAACCATATGACTAGCAATTGATTTGAGAGACTGCAGGGGAACTTTGAACGTAAGTACGCTGTGCCGAATTACTATTTTTCACTAGTACAAACACAAACTTACGGTCAATTATAACCTTATCATGCACATGTATAAAAGTCAAGTAAGTTGAAAACAATCTTTTTTTCGTCTATAGTTTCACTGTGTCTGTGTAAGGCTTAATCTACTTTCCAGAGTGTTGGCTCTTAGGCCTGGTTTTTCGTTGGTCGGCCATTTTGTTGAAGCGTGGCTCACAGCTCGAACGCTAAAGGACAACCTTAGTCATGATTCATTCATCATGGCATGCCCTGAACATTACATAAACTTCTACTTCCATTTTCATGCAGAATCAGTTGCAACGGACTTAGGTCCAAACATGATCAGTAAATGCAACAGGTGACCCACAGGTCGCAGGATCAAATGCCGGCTGTGGCGGCTGCATTTTCGATGGAGGCGAAAATGCTGTAGGCCCGTCTGCTAAGATTTTGGTGCACGTTAAAGAACCCCAGGTGGTCGAAATATCCGGAGCCCTCCACTACGGTGTCTTTCATAAGCTCACATATCAATCGATTGATCAATCAATCAATAAATAAACCAATCAATCAAGTAAATGCAACAGGTACACGCACACATTTTTAGCCCCAAGAATATAAGCACCGTTCTCAAAACTGCCGTTTGCCGTCATCGTCTTCAGTGAGAGTTGTAGCAGTTGCTTTTTTGTTTAAACCCAAGTGCATTGTCTCTATTAACCCAAATCGCAGGCTCACTAGAAAATAAAAGTCAATTGTTTTTTAAGTAGAATATTAATTTCTGCCGAGTGCTGATGTCCTCACGCTTGATAAAAGTGGTTGGTACCCTAGAGATTTCCTCTAAAACCAGCGTCATTAACGTGTATCTCCATGATTTAATTCCACGGCCATACACGCAGAATTCTGACAATATTATGTCATGCTCGGTGAATAAGTTCTGTCCATGCCTTTCCTCCCCTATTGAGGGGGTGGGCTAGAGCTTGTACCACTGTGAAATTGCATTGTGTATTTTCCTTTTCTTCATTAGAAACATGTCTTTTTTGTGCAATATTGTTCTCGAGCGCGAGACCAAACTGTCCTCACAGGTGAACGCAGAAACATCACCCTACACTGTGAATGACCTCCCTTTGTTTGTTCATATTGTCTTACTGTTTATTTAAGTTTAATCATCTCGATGTTCATGAATGTCTTGTCTTTGTTGTACAATTTTTGCATTGTACATCACTGCATACGCAAATAAATAGGTTCTTTTCGTTGTATATAACAGCTTGCATTGTACATACGCATTGATCACCACTGTCCATTTTTCTGTGTGCACATAAGCTATGTAAGATATATCCGGAAATGAAATTCTCTTAAACCTGTGGATGTTCTGTTCCGTCGCTATGTTCTGTTGGATTGTAATTGATGTTCACTGTACGTGAGAATTTTCTAAACACATGGTTTCACCGGCTCCTTCACTATGTCTCTGACGCCCAAGGGATGGCTTTCAGCTCTCCTATAGTAGAGTACAAAGTACTCGAAATCGTTAACCACTTTTTCTTAACACACATAACATCATTGGTACTCAGATCAGAGTGAATTAAAACTGTGAAGATGTGTAATCGGGACGGCTCACTGCTCTCCCATAGTTGATAACGAAGTATTCGAATTCAATAAACACTTTTCTTCTAAACACACCATTTCACGAAACTGGGAACAATTTCTGTTCCCCCATAGTAGAATATACCTAGGGCTCTGAATCGTTGAACACTTTTTCTGTACAGAGCAATCCTTATACAGCTGGATTTTCTCACATAAGTACATGGAGTCCACTTTTAAAAACACACAAACATGCGAGATAGTAGAGAGCTTTAGAATACACTGCGCAAAGCTTGCGCGTGATGGAGGCGTATATATAGCAAGCATGCATCCTCGCTTGGTCCAAGGTGACCTGGTCCCATGGAGGTATATAGTGCGCGTCAACACGAATGATGTAGAGATGAGAATATTTTGCCAGTGTGATAATTATTTGGACAAATAAACGCCGACCCGCGTTTTACTATTTGGACAAATAAACAAGTTGAATATTCTCGAACGAACATGGCAAATATCGAGTATGGCACACGGAAATGTATGCCGTCTAACTTCAAATGCGTGAGTAATCTGGCAAGAAATGTTGATGTGTACACTGATGTAGGCAGCGATGTTCCTGACACTGCGCACGTTCTCTATTTTATCTTTACTTTGTGTACGTGATCACTATACATTGCTGCATATGTAACAATGTGCACTCGTCAGCACGTTAAACTCCATATTTTTACTAAAGTCACACCAGTATACAATAACTTTACCTATATTTGAGGGATCACTCGCCGAAGTGGTCTAGAGGTGCTCGACTGCTGAGCCGCAGGAAGATTGAATCCCTACCGAGGCGCTACATTTTCTAGGGAGGCGGAAATACTTCAGCTCGTTGTGCCTGCAGCTTTGGGTGCACGTTAGAGGAGTCGAGGTGGTCGAAATTTCCGCAGCCCTCGACTACGGCACCTCGGATAACCATATCATGAATTCGGTACATTAAAACCCAAGATGTATTAATTGTGTTTTGCAGCGATTGCTCTATAGTGAGGTACAATGAACTCAATTACTGAGACAGCCGCAGGATCACAGTGCACACGTCGTCTATTCGGGTACAATCTTTCTCTGTTTCTTTTCCATCATCTTTTCGCTCCTCTGTCAGGATGCCCGCCATCGCTTTGCAAGCACACAGACGTCGTCACTTCAGTGCATCCGTGGTATACGCAATCTCTCGCGCTCTTTCAATTTCACGAATTGTAAAACTCAGTGATGGCGCAGAGATCGTACATGACTTTTCACGAGTGTGCTCGGAAGACATAGGAGTCACAGGAAAGAAAGGTAAGAAGGTCAACCATACAAGCGACTCGCTTTACACCCCTTAGGTTTATAAAAATAAGCGCGACTTCATTACCTCAATGGCACCAGCAGCCTTGGATTTTTCTATGCTTGGTCATGAGGAGCGACGTTGAACACAGAGAAAGTGGTACGTATGTACAATAGCTATATTCAGCTGCTGGCCGCCAGGTCGCGGGATCGAATCCTGGCTGCAGCGGCTGCAGTTTAGATGCAGGCGAAAATGCTGTAGGCCCGTGCGCTCAGATATGGGTGCGCGTTAAAGAACCGCAGGTGGTATAAATTTCCGGAGCTCTCGACTACGGCGTCTCTCATAAACACACGGTGGTTTGGGGACGTTAGACCTCACATATAAATCAATCAACGTTAAACTTCACTAGGAATGGCCATGGCGACGAGTTCGGACCGATGGGGCTGAAAAAGGTGGTATGGACAAAGCAACTTCGTAAGTGCTTTGTCCATACCGCCTGCTTGAAGAAAGACACTTGAACTATCACATGCTCGCCCAGAATTTCTTTTCCACTCTTCGTACGACTTTCGATGTGCTGCATGCATCAAATGCATGCAGCATGCTGAACTGTCAAAGCCAACATAAAATCTATGCGACGCAGCCGGCCCACTCGGGCTTTTGACTATAGCTGCAGCAGCAAAACATTGCTTTGAAAGAAATAAAGGTATACACGACATAGCAGTCGCGCCTATAACAATAGTGATTTATGTACAAGTCTCCGTAAGTGCGTCCATATATACCCCCCGTCATTTTTCATAGTTGTTTATTCCCCATTTCTACACTCTTTTGCAAAACAACGATCATTGGTTGGGTAATATGTCGAGGCTAATATCTCAAATGCCTATTGCCATAGACTTGCCTTGCGCTTTCTTGTTCAGGAAAAACATTAAAGTGTCAGAAGCTATGTAGCAGGAGAGAGAAACTATTGAGACTTGAACCTTACTTGACTCGTCAAACACCAGAACTGGCCGTAAGCGTCCAGCATCGGTGCCGTCACTAACATTTACAAAACAAAATGACATGATGACGTCATGTGGAGATATAATCGTGACTTCTCCACATGACGCCATCAAGTGACTTTGTCACTTGGTAGAAAAAGAGCCGATCACCGAGGCAGTGTGAAACAATCTTACGTGCCAGAGCTCTCGAATGTAGGTGGAGGAGGATTAGTATGCATCGACAGAAATGAAAAACAAGCCGGTGGCCTTCGCCTTCGAGTCGTCTTATGCGAAAACATGAAGCACGGATCTCGAACTCACCTCAGCTGATAGTCTGTAACAAAATTGAGTTCCACAAGTGACCGGACAGTCAAGAAAGCTGAAGCGTGGGGGGAGGGTGAAGTGTAAAGGCTGACAAAGCGACGCTGC
Source organism: Rhipicephalus microplus (assembly GCF_013339725.1). Lineage (NCBI taxonomy): Eukaryota > Metazoa > Arthropoda > Arachnida > Ixodida > Ixodidae > Rhipicephalus > Rhipicephalus microplus. The sequence continues at coordinate 106,868,988 of NC_051170.1, forward strand.
CCTTTGAAAGAACCCATTTCTCGTGCCTCGTATATTGTTCATTACTCACTGGTATTGGGCGTCAGGACCCGCAAGACATATCGATGCTGATCTCTAGGATGACTAAACACAAAACACTGATCATTTTTTTTCCCGCAGTTATGTTTAAGAATATGTTGACCACATAGGGCTGCCTCGCGAAAGGAATAAAACTGAACTATTGAGATCAGTCCCATTGCTGGAGCTTACCCGATCAAAATGGCATGAATCACAATATGCCAGTAAACAACGTGAGAACCAATCAGCAAATAACACTCACTTTATTTCCGTGTGAAGCTGCGGGACGCTAGCGAAACCTCTGCGGGCAGCATGTTTGAGTACCCTAACACAAAGGGCCAGGGACCTTTAAAAGCAAAGCATTTCTTTGCGAACTCCAAGAGTTTTTGGGATCTATCTATCTATCTATCTATCTATCTATCTATCTATCTATCTATCTATCTATCTATCTATCTATCTATCTATCTATCTATCTATCTATCTATCTAGCCGCCTACGTCTGGGTGCCTTTGACCTGGCGTGAACCAATATATAGTACTGGAGGTTAAGGTGGTTTGTAGAATATGACGTGCTGATCCAGACATCAACAATGTCACGATCTCATCGCGTACGTCGTCAACAACTTGCCACCAAAAAGTGGCACATATCCGCGGTGGTTATGTGCCACAAGTATATATGCTTCTAGCTGTCCCAGGTGACTGGCAGTTTATATTGTTATGCCAGCGAGTCCTCGTCAAACGACCGTGCCTCTGAAAAAGGCAATCTGGGTCAAGGCCAGCCCGCAGTCTGCCTGGCGCGATCACCTCGACGGCGTGAACACGCGCGGCGCTCCTCTGGCCCACGTGCAGTGAGTCAGTTGCGCACGTGACAGCGAGCCGGCGTCCTCGTGTCAGGTGGTCTGACGCATGGCGCGGCGGCGCCATTGGCGGAATCTGCCCGGACGACCAGCGGCGCTTCTGATTGGACATTTTGGGTGGACCCGGTGTAAATAAAAGAAGCCCTGCGGCGCGTCGCGATCGGCAGTCCTAGAGAGAGGAGTCCCCATGTCGGAGGGCCGACATGTGTGTGAGTCAGCGGACTTAGGCGAAGGGCTGACCTATGTGTTAGAGAAGAGAGCTCGGCTCTTCGAGTCTCTGTCGGCCCCAGTGCCGAAATTGTAACGCCTCTGTAAATATGCTGTACATAAACCTTGTTTAACTCACCGTCGTCTCGTCCGCTCGTCTTATCAGCTCTGCGCAGAAGCAGTCGCGAGCTGATAAACATACGCTACCAAACGGCTGGTGACCTTCCCGGCGGAGTTGGAAGCAGTGGCGCCTCCGGGACCGTGTTGGCGTCGCCGTCTTTCGCAACAGTGGTGGCTTCGGCGGGATCGGTCCGCCGTTTCGCAACAGTGGTGGCTTCAGCGGGATCGGCCCGTCGTTCTCAACAGTGGTTGGCAGCTGCGGGATCGGCCGGCGTCAGCGACATCGATGCGGTGAGTGCCCGATGTTTTCCCCTCAGTTCACCAGACTACTCTAGCTCAGGTTGTAGTAGTTTAGAGAAGGGCTGTGTGAAGCATTGAAGTGAGCTTTGATCGTTTCAAGCCAAGTCGAAGCGCTTTGAAACCAAAGTTAATGCGGAGGGGGTAAACACGGAAGTGTGAAAAATTGCTTGCGCGTCTTGCTAGTAGGCTTATAGTGGGTACGGCAAGTAGATTTTAACAGGGGCAAACAGCAAGAGGCTAGTGTGAACGATGGAGAACCTTAAAGTGAAGGAACTCATCGAAATTTGTGAGGAACTCGGCATTACTTTGCGCCGTGCGAAACGAAAGCAAGCGATCCTTGAGATCATGAAGGATGAGGGAGTGTCGGCTGAGGAAGTCGATGAGGCCTGGGTGGATATTAAAGCACGCCGTGAGGAGGCTGAAAGGCGAGAAGTAGAAGCTCGCGAAGAAGCTGAAAGGCGCGAACGTCGCGAGGAGGCCGAGAGACAAGAGCGCCTAGAGTTGAAACGACTAGAATTGGCAATCCTACAGTGTTCGCAGGCGCCTAGCGTAGCTTCTCCGACGATTCAGGTCAGCGGTTTTAGAATTCGGGACCAACTGCCACCGTTCGTAGTAGGCGAGGACATGGCGAAGTATCTCGTCAAGTTTGAACACGTCTGTGAGCGAAACGCTTTGGAGCGGTCTCTTTGGGCGCGGAACCTGCTAGCTCTTCTTCCCGGCGAAGTGTCCGACGCGATAACTTGCTTGTCTAGGGAAGCGTTTGAGAGCTATGACGAGGTTAAGGAAGTGCTCTTGAGACGTTATAAGTTGTCACCCGAGGCTTTCAGGCAAAGGTTCCGGTATGCTGAAAAGGGGAATGAGTCACACGTTGACTTCGCGTTTCGTCTTAAAGCCGATTTAATTGAATGGCTCAAGGGCGAAGGTGTTTATGACGACCGCGATAAAGTGGTGGAATGCGTTGCATTGGAGCAATTCTACCGTTGCATCGAGGAGGATGTTAAACTTTGGCTGCAGGACAAACTTGGTGAAGTACAGTTAAACAAGGCAGCAGAGTTAGCTGAGGAGTATTATACTCGCCGAAAGTTGCATAGCAGGGCAGTGCGCGTTGAAAAGGATGAAAGAAAAGAGGGCTTTTCAAAGAAACCTGATCAACGGAAACCCGCTCCGCACCGTAATTTCAAAAAGGACCCGTCTCTTACGAAGGACAGTGTAGGGGAAGGGCAAACAGAAGCGGAGAAATCGAGTGAGGTTTCTACCACACAGGCATTTGAATCGGAAAACAAACGGAAGCCACTAATCTGCTACAACTGTAAAAAGGAAGGGCACATCGCGAGAAACTGTCAGGAAAAGTTTGCCTTCGCAACGATCCGAGAATCAGAAAAAAACATTCGGTTGTTGGAGCCGTATCTCCAAGAAATTAGGGTCAATGAGAAAACGTGCCGAGCACTTAGAGACTCAGCGGCAACCATGGACGTTGTCCATCCTTCATTGGTGTCTCCGGATGACTTCACAGGAGAATGCGCGTGGATAAGGCAAGTCACCGAGGAGCAGAGTGTTCGCTTACCAATCGCCACCGTTGTCATTGAAGGCCCGTTCGGTAAGCTTTGCACCGAAGCGGCTGTGTCTGCCGCGCTGAATGATCGTTTTCCTTATCTTTTCTCCAACAACTCGGAGCAGCTTCTCAAAGAGCAGGGCAAATCGTTCTTCCCCAACTTAGCGTGCATGGCTCTCACGCGATCGCCAGCGCGAAAGCTTTCGCGGAGGCTGGACCTGGTTCCATGCGGTGAACTCTCAAGTGACCTTGTCGGCGGGTCGACGGAACCCCAGAAAGGAAAGTTTCCGCATGAGTCATGTGAGCAGTCACGCGAGCGGCCCGTCGCCGAACCTAGCTGCGCGGTTTCCGGAGAAAGGGGAGACGACATGGCGCCATTGAATCAGAGCGAGAGGGCTGCAACGCTCTCGCCTGTAGCGGAAAGTTGGAGCGAGCTGCCGAGAGTTGATCGAGAGACGCTCATTCGAGAGCAGCGTGAGGATCTCTCGATTGAAGCGCTAGTGGAAAGCCACAAAAACGCGGCACAAGTGCTGTCGAAGGAGCACTACGAGAAATCGGTGAAGAAGCGCGCTTTTGAAGTTGATAATCAGGTAATGCGGCTGCAGCCATCCAAAAGGAACAAGCTTGAGGTTGATTGGGAAGGGCCCGCCAAAGTATTATCGAAGCCTTGCGATACAAATTATGAGGTGCAAGTAGGAAGGCGGCAGAACAAAATTTACAACTTGATGAAACCCAATGTTCAACATCAAGCGGTCGTAAATCTGGTGCTGAATGCTTCAAGGGAAGAGGAAGCAGAAATTTTGAGTTCTAGTGAGGTAATTGAAGGGGGATCGAAAGTAATCCGGGAGCAGATAAACCTAAAGCCTAGCTTAAGTGAAGGAGGACCTGAGAAAGAGGACCTGAGAAAGATTGGTTCCGAGTTTGAAGACGTGTTTTCGGACCGCCCCGGAAACACGAGGTTGATCGAACACGATATCGAGCTTAGAGGTGAGGAGTCAATCAGTAGCAAGCCGTATCGTTGTTCTCCTGTGGAACGTCGCAAGTGTGAGCCGCTCTCGGTGCCGCATAGGTATCGTCGCCTAAAAGTGGCCGGTTACTGAGGTGGAGCATGTTGCTCCACAGCGCAACTTTGACGTTCGCTACAAAAAAAGGAAGGCTAAACGTTAATGCAGGTGCATTGAGCAGTGCGTTTATTTAGTACCTTCTCAACCTTTCGGTTTCTGGCTGGCGATTCGGGGCAAAATTTTGACCTCATCACGACCTGGGCTGAGCGCTCTCGTTCAGAGTGATCTCAAGGGGCCAACTTTATGTGGTATTCTAATCCGTTACGTTGTTGTACGTGGGAAAAAAATTGAGTTGTCATTTTAAGGGTCTTTTGTCCCACATGTGCCTCTTGATGTAGAGGGAACAAAATTCCGATAAACACGTAGATAGGTATACGTTGTACTATACTCTGTCTGGTGTTCTGTCGGGTGACCGAGGGCACTTGCTTGTGTCGTGTGTTGTCTGTTGTCGAACCGTTCTTAGCAAGTTGCAGAACCATCGACAAGTGCTGAAACCGAAGATGGTCAGAAGAGACGAGTGAAGCTGGTCAGCAAGTTGTGGCGACAAGCCAGTGGAGCTGGGATCCGTCGTCAAAAATGGGATGTGTTCCCGGAACAGTTTGGAGCTGTATTCTCCACATGGCCCTGGAGGCGAACCTGGAGGGACCTGGCGAACGAGCGCACCTGACATCCGAGCCCCGTGGAAGCAGCTCGTCTTTCCGGTGCATTGTCTGGCGGCGGGGGTGCTGTTATGCCAGCGAGTCCTCGTCAAACGACCGTGCCTCTGAAAAAGGCAATCTGGGTCAAGGCCAGCCCGCAGTCTGCCTGGCGCGATCACCTCGACGGCGTGAACACGCGCGGCGCTCCTCTGGCCCACGTGCAGTGAGTCAGTTGCGCACGTGACAGCGAGCCGGCGTCCTCGTGTCAGGTGGTCTGACGCATGGCGCGGCGGCGCCATTGGCGGAATCTGCCCGGACGACCAGCGGCGCTTCTGATTGGACATTTTGGGTGGACCCGGTGTAAATAAAAGAAGCCCTGCGGCGCGTCGCGATCGGCAGTCCTAGAGAGAGGAGTCCCCATGTCGGAGGGCCGACATGTGTGTGAGTCAGCGGACTTAGGCGAAGGGCTGACCTATGTGTTAGAGAAGAGAGCTCGGCTCTTCGAGTCTCTGTCGGCCCCAGTGCCGAAATTGTAACGCCTCTGTAAATATGCTGTACATAAACCTTGTTTAACTCACCGTCGTCTCGTCCGCTCGTCTTATCAGCTCTGCGCAGAAGCAGTCGCGAGCTGATAAACATACGCTACCAAACGGCTGGTGACCTTCCCGGCGGAGTTGGAAGCAGTGGCGCCTCCGGGACCGTGTTGGCGTCGCCGTCTTTCGCAACAGTGGTGGCTTCGGCGGGATCGGTCCGCCGTTTCGCAACAATATCTACCAAGAAACGGCGCAAACAGATATAGCAGACATGGGAATTTTTAACGCGGGAGCGGTAAATAAAGCAGACATCAGCAGCTTTGACCCGACGCATGCGAAGAATAAGTGTCAGGGTCCCAGCAGGAATCAAATCGCAGCATTCTGAGTGGCAATCAAGTATTATCTAGGGGCAAAGCTCCAAAAATCGTGGGTCTTTCCATGCATGTCTTTTTGTGACCAGTTCGTAACCACCTAGTTGTATGACTTGCTCAGCAGGTGGCGCTACTGTGAGTGACAGACAGACGGATGGACAGACAGACGGATGGACAGACAGACGGATGGACAGACAGACATAGACAGAAAGATGGGCGGACAAACAGACAGACGTATGGGCTGTTGGAAGCATGCACGGATAGACAGACGGACGGAAGGACAGATAAACAGACATGCAGACGGACGGACGAATGGTCGTACGGACGAACAGAAGCATGGATGGGCGGATGGATAGACGGACGGACGGAAGCATGGACGGACAGACAAATGGACGGACGTGTGAACGGACCGGTGGACATACAGACGGACGGACACTTCGCCCGCCTCATCTTCATTCACTCCACGGATATGCTGTGAAAACCACAAACGCCATCACGTTATGTTATTCTGAAGGACATATACACAAAACGCCTGCTATTGAGAAACTCATAAAATATAGTTGGCTACATACTACTATACTGCGATTACAGAGTAGGTAATGACCCAGGACCTAAGGAGCTTCGCCCATAAAAAAATTACAACGCGGTCACCTTCCCTGCACATGCTTCGCATAACGTCGATTCTTAAGGTATACGTAGGATCTGCCGAAAGTTTAGGGGTGACGCAATTTAGGCCGTAGATCATTCCCTCCTCCGTATGTAGTATGTAGCCACCTCTAGTTTATGAGTTGCTCAATAGATGGCGTTTTGTGTACATATTTTTGGCAATAATATATTAGAAGGCGTTAGTGCATGGTTTTCACAGCATATTCACGGAGTGCATGATGATGAGGGGGGCGGGGGGGGGCGAAGCGTCGATCCGTCTATATGTGCGTCCAACAGTCCGTGCGTCCGTTAGTTAGCCCGTCCGTGCTTCCGTCCACCCGTCCGTCCATTCCTGCTTCCATCCGCCCGTCCATCCATCCATCCGTCCGTGTGCCCATCCGTTCATGCTTCCGTCTCTCTGCACGTCCGTTCATTCGTCCGTCCATACGATTCTGTCTGTCTGTCTGTACATCTGTGCTTAATGATATCATCCATTGGCGGATCGGGAGCACTTCCGGTAATACTTTTATCTGCTCCATGAGGAGCAAGTCTATTTCATTGGCAGATTGAGAGTGCTCCCTATAGGTTCCATTGGCAGATCAGGAGCAGGTCCGTGGCGAGATCCACTCCACGGAGCAAATTTTTCTACTTTGCGAAAATCGGCGGATTCGACCGGAAGTCACATGCTTTGAAACGGTGCCAACAATGGGTGCGCCAACGGAGGCCAGTCACGTCAGTTGCGCCTTGCGTCGGAGGTCACGTTTTGCTAGCGTAGCGTGGCTGGTCCAAAGTGCCCACTTATTCAAGAAGAGAGACACGCGTATCGCGTTCCATTCGGGAAGGGGGGGATTTCTAAATGAAAAGAAGATAAATGTGAGCCCCGTAACTGTCTCTTACGGGGAGGACACCTCAACAGTAGCTCACGAAGGATGGGGGTAAGGATGGATTAAAAGGATAGGATTAAAAGGTATAGAGGTAGAAAGAGGCGGAAGAATAGAGCGAGGCGCTGGGACATCCACATACGGAAGTAAGGAGAAGATAGGAACGATGGACACGGTCGCAGGAGTCCGAGGACGGGGACCCACTCGGCGAGAGCTCTTGTCGGCGTGAGGAAATGGCGTATACGGCAAGCCAGTAGGCCGAAGCTGCGCTGTCATCGGAGATCGCGGGGGCACAACCGGTCGGCACGAAATCCAGCGGGCGAGTCTTTCATTCTGACCCTGCCATTAATTTACTTCAGAGGGAACCCGTGTGTTCCATTGGTAGATTCCCTTCTGTTGCCCTCCACCAGTGTGGAGTGCTCCGGCGCAAGGTTCCTCGGCTACTCCAAATCTTACAAATAGATGACACCATAACAGTGGAGCTGCGGTTTTCGTCCCGCGGATTCTCTTGAACAGAAAACTATCATAAGCATGAATTGCCTGCCAGTCACTGCAACGCATTGAGTCAGCCGGTGAGCTCTCTCTTTGTCTTTTCCTTCATCCGATGATTGACTGTAAATAAAGACATTTGGCTCTTGGTGGAGTACACTAGATAAGTGAGAATTCTTGTATTATTTTTGCACAGTCTGATAATCTCGCCAACCGTAATGCCTCTGACCAGTACGTGCATAGTGGTTGACAGGAAAAACTTTGAATGTAAACGACGCTCGCCGCGTTTTGTTTCTATATGTAAAACCCATCGTCGTGGATCTGTGCGTGTGAAAATTAAATATAGAGAGTTTGCAAATCCATAATGGCCCTTAACACAGGGGGAGTCCTTATTACGAAAACTCGCTGGACAAGGCCGCTGCCGTTGGACAAGAACTCTTTGAGTTTCAAGCCCTGAGCAATTGAGTTGGGCTGCCTCCCATGCCTCTCTAGTGGGGGAAGGGTTAGGGGTAACGGAAAGATTAATCTGACATGTCCACACCATGTGAGTTATCCGAGACTTCCCCACAGTGAGAGCACCGCCCATCGACTTTCGGGTCAAAATTCTGTATACTATATATATTACAGGACACAACAAGGTGTTGGTCTGCAGGTGCCTTAGGGTTCGTTCATCAGCCTCACTCAGGCCCTTAGCAGGTAACGGGAGAAGCTGATGTCGTTGGCAATACTACAACAGAATTTCTTTGAATCACGGAGACGGTTGGCTAGTCTCTGAGCGGGAAAAGCCTGGGTGAGGTGCCCGATAGTTAAGCGCGTGGGCGGCCATATCCGCAGCCTCGTTACTTCTGAGGCCCTATAGTGGCTCAAAGTCCAAACGATGCGTTTGAGTGAGGGGTCTGAATCCCTAACGGCTATCGTCGTGGACGTAGTGTTCCGTCGCGATATTCTCTTGGATGTAATTGATGTTCACTGTTCGCGAGAATAAATTTCTCTAAACGGTTCGCCCAGAGGAGCGGAGACCATTGCAATTACGCTCCTCAACGTTGATTACCAAACTTTCGCAGCAGTAATCACTCGGCGTTTGAGAAGTCTGATGCATTACCTAATAGGTCATCATCAGGCGTGATCTATTTCCGGAAGAGAAACACACAGTCTCTCTTTTGTTACGCGTGATATAATTGCGTACACGTTAGCAAGATCAGCTCGGGGACTCTTTGTTTCACTTGACCAAGAAAAGGCATTCGATCGCCTCGAACATGGCTTTATATTTAATGCAATGGAAGCGTTTGGATTCTCCCAAATCTTCAGTGAGCGTCTCAGAAACGCATACCAAAATATATGCAGCACGTTGTGTCTTGACGGTTTAGAGAGTGCTCAATTTCCTGTTACCCATGGTGTTCGCCAGGGTGGTCGTCTATCCCCTGTACTTGTACTCAGCCTCGAACCATTCCTTCGCTCGCTAATTGCTGATCAATACGTTAGAGGCCTTCCCCTACCAGGTAGTGGTGCCGTGAAGGTGACAGCATTTGCGGATGACATTACGTTGTATTTGAAGAATGAGCTCAGTTTACCCGTAGCCTACGACTTTTTGCTTAGTATGGCACTATTTCAGGCGCTGCGTTAAAATTTTAAAAATGTTGATATTTATTCATTGGTTCCCCAGACGCCATTTCGGTCTCCACAAAAGTTACTCCATTTGCATTCTGGGGCATGGTTATACTCGCTACGGCATATCATCCTCCTTGTGGGCTTTATTAGTCGAAGATGTAAAACGACACGTCCGGGAAGCACAAGACTATGATTTACCGATGCTCAAAAGAAGGTAATTATCACAGACTGCCTTTTGTGGTCGCGCATAGTACATATCTCGTGTCATACAGCCCCATTACGAATTATTAGGTCATTGCAATTATTGGTTCATTTTTCTAGTCAGGTAGAACAGAGCAGGTTTATCGAGCAGCAATTGGGCAAACGCGCAACTGCGGTGGATTCGCATTCTCATCCGTGCCTGTTCGCCGTAAAAGGTGTCCTTGAAGCTCTATCTCAGTAACACATTTTCCAGACATTAGTGGCATCAGTGGGGCTCGGAATCCCGTGTATAATGGGGCACAACGCGCGCATAATCGCGGACAGAAATGACCACTTGTTCAAACTTGGTTTCAAAAAAAAAAAAAAAACGACATTACGCCAAACCAAAGAAGGAAAGTGTGAAAGAGGACGACAGCTCTTGCGTAGCTGCTAAAAGGGGCAAGCATTGGTGGGCTGAAGCGACGGTGCAATCGGAAGCCGTTGCCGAAGTGTCACGGCCGTTATATCACCTTTCTTCGCACCTCTTTGGCTCTTACTTCTCTTTTTAGTTTTTTTTGTAGTACTTACTTGGCGCTACGACGTCAGCTATAGCTTTCTGCCTTTATTTGTTACTTTTTTTTTATTCCGACATTCGTAACAGCGTTCCGTCTTCTCCGCTAGCCAGGCGTATCGAGATAGGGCCATTAATGGGACACCGGCTCCCGATGAGCTATGAAAGTGACTTAAAGTGCCGTGTTTTATGGCCTGCCACATCGGCGGTTATTACAAGCGAGTTCCGCACCCCGCCGCGTACTCCCGGTCCACTTCTATCTTCTTGCATTTACTTTCATCTTATTCCTTCTTTTTTCCCTCCTTGACCGCGCAGCACTGTTTCGTGCACCCCTATTACAGCACTGTGTGTATGTATAGGGACACACTATATACACACGAGCACACAGATTGTTTTAGCTCGGCAGGCATAGGGTTCCCAGCCTATCAACGAAGCTGTGCACCGAAAGTGCATGCGGGGTGTGTGTATGTTTATAAGGTCCCATACACGATGACTCCTCTACGAGCACTTTATTGTTTTATCAGGTCAAGACAGTTTTATGTCCTTTAAAGAGAGCGTCTGGGTTTTGTTCGCTGCGCGGAGGTCGAGCCGCACTGACGGGAGCAGTTAACGGACAGGGCACTTGAGGTCGTTATCGGACACATAGCTCTCTTGCGACCCATTTATATATCCTTTGAATAATGATTAAAACATCAATTATTATTATTATTATTATTATTATTATTATTATTATTAGGCACGAAGCATTTTTTGCATACTGCAAGCACTTCTGGTATCTATCTATCTATCTATCTATCTATCTATCTATCTATCTATCTATCTATCTATCTATCTATCTATCTGTCTGTCTGTCTGTCTGTCTATCTATCTATCTATCTATCTATCTATCTATCTATCTATCTATCTATCTATCTATCTATCTATCTGTCTGTCTGTCTGTCTGTCTATCTGTCTGTCTGTCTGTCTGTCTGTCTGTCTGTCTATCTGTCTATCTGTCTATCTATCTATCTATCTATCTATCTATCTATCTGTCTATCTGTCTATCTGTCTATCTATCTATCTATCTATCTATCTATCTATCTATCTATCTATCTATCTATCTATCTATCTGTCTGTCTGTCTGTCTGTCTGTCTGTCTGTCTGTCTGTCTGTCTGTCTGTCTGTCTATCTATCTATCTATCTATCTATCTATCTATCTATCTATCTATCTATCTATCTATCTATCTATCTACTATCTATCTATCTATCTATCTATCTATCTGTCTGTCTGTCTGTCTGTCTATCTATCTATCTATCTATCTATCTATCTATCTATCTATCTATCTATCTATCTATCTATCTATCTATCTGTCTGTCTGTCTGTCTGTCTGTCTGTCTGTCTGTCTATCTATCTATCTATCTATCTATCTATCTATCTATCTATCTATCTATCTGCATTCCCATCCGTGCCTGTCCGCCGTAAAAGGTGTCCTTGAAGCTCTATCTCAGTAACATATCTTCCAGACATTAGTGGCATCAGTGGGGCACGGAATCCCGTGTATAATGGGGCACAACGTGCGCATAATCGCGGACAGAAATGACCACTTTTTCAAACTTGGTTTCAAAAAAAAAAAAAAAGACATTACGCCAAACCAAAGAAGGAAAGCGTGAAAGAGGACGACAGCTCTTGCGTAGCTGCTAAAAGGGGCAAGCATTGGTGAGCTGAAGCGACGGTGGAATCGGAAGCCGTTGCCGAAGTGTCACGGCCGTTATATCACCTTTCTTCGCACCTCTTTGGCTGTTCCTTCTTTGTTAAGTTTTTTTGTAGTACTTAACTGGCGCTACCATGTCAGCTATATAGCTTTCTGCCTTTATTTGTTACTTTTTTTGTTCTGACATTCGTAACAGCGTTCCGTCTTCTCCGCTAGCCAGGCGTGTCGAGATAGGGCCATTAATGGGACACCGGCTCCCGATGAGCTATGAAAGTGACTTAAAGTGCCGTGTTTTATGGCCTGCCACATCGGCGGTTATTACAAGCGAGTTCCGCACCCCGCCGCGTATACGCCCAGTCCACTTCTATCTTCCAGCATTTACTTTTATTTTATTCCTTCTTTGTTCACTCCTTGACCACGCAGCACTGTTTCGTGCACCCCTATTACAGCGCTGTGTGTATGTGTAAGGACACACTATATACACACGAGCGCACAGATTGTTTTGTCTCGGCAGGCATAGGGTTCCCAGCCTATCAACGAAGCTGTGCAGCGAAAGTACATGCGGGGTGTGTGTATGTTTATAAGGTCCCATACACGATGACTCCTCTACGAGCGCTTTATTGTTTTATCAGGTCAAGACAGTTTTATGTCCTTTAAAGAGAGCGTCCTGGATTTTGTTCGCGGCGCAAAGGTTGAGCCGCACTGACGGGAGCAGTTAACGGGACGGGGCACTTGAGGTCGTTATCGGACATATAGGTCTCTTGTGACCCATTTATATATCTTTTGAATAATGATTAGAACATCTATTAATATTATTATTATTATTATTATTATTAGGCGCGAAGCATTTTTTGCATACTGCAAGCACTTCTGGTATCTATCTATCTATCTATCTATCTATCTATCTATCTATCTATCTATCTATCTATCTATCTATCTATCTATCTATCTATCTATCTATCTATCTATCTATCTATCTATCTATCTATCTATCTATCTATCTATCTATCTATCTATCTATCTATCTATCCGCTTACGTTTGGGTGGTCTCGATATCGCCCTCTTGCATGAACCAAAATTAGTATGGAAGAGTAAGACGGTTTGACAGATATGACGTGCTGGTTCTGATGTGAATAATGTCACAATCCCGTCGCGTACGTCATGAAACACTTCCCGCTAAACAGTAGCATATACCCGCCGGCGGGTGTGTGCCACTAGTATGCGGGTATGTGCCACTGGTGATTGACACCTTATATCTACCCAGTAACAGTGAGAACACACATGGGTAGTTTTAACGCGTGAACTTTAGGAAAAAGCTCACATCGGCAGCTCACAATGCAAAGAATAAATGTAAGGGACAATGCAGGAATCAAACTCTAGCGTTCTGCGTGCCAATCAAATATTCTACCACAGAACCCTGTCAGGCCTCCCAACTACTTTTCAAGTAGACGCTAATGATCGTGAAGTGTCAATTGAAGTTACAGTGTTGGGCTATTCAATTTTATAAACATTACATATGAACTGCTATGATATAGCCGTCACGTCGGGCTAACGTAAATTGTAGTTTGATGCGAGCACCGGCGTTTTATACCTGCTTATCACTTCTGGCGTTGCTAATCCTCATGTTCCTATTGACATTGTTGCGCAAGTGCTATAAGAACTAGTCATATGCACAATTGCAGCTCTTCAACATATATATGTGCGTGCTACATTTGTACACATATTTTAGCGTCATTTCATAAGGTGTCACTCAACAGAAATATTATAACACTGTCCCCTTCCTTCGCTACTTCCCATAACGTCGATTCGCAAGGTGCATGGCATCTGAATAATAATAATAATAATAATAATAATAATAATAATAATAATAATAATAATAATAATAATAATAATAATAATAATAATAATAATAATAATAATAATAATAATAATAATAATAATAATAATATAAAATAATTATAATAATATTATTATTATTATTATTATTTTCATTATATCAGTGATACGAGTGCCATAGTAACCGACTAAAGACGGTATCTTATGTGGAGTAGCTAAGAGTATCTATTTTGCAGATTATTATCATCGGTAACTTTCAACCTGTTTTTGCACCGATATACATTAGACTGCGTGCATAATGACCGTGTAATTCTCTTGGAATATACTGTTTATTTACAACAACGTAATTGTTCGTCCAACTATATATATATATATATATATATATATATATATATATATATATATATATATATATATATATATATATATATATATATATAATATATATATATATATATATTGTGAGCCCCCAATGCATGTCTGACCATGAGGCACATCGCGAAGATCGCGGGCATATACAAACAGAGAGCTTCTAGAAGAGCTGTTTAAAGTAAGGTTTAGCAGTAGCATGGAGGGGGATATTCGGAAAGATGTCTCGTTTAATGCCCGGATTAATGTCAAGTAAAATACTTACTACAAAATCTAAATACATATAGCAGTAGAAATGTTATCACAATATATACGTGCCGGAATAAGAACAGTGGTTAGAGGGACCGACAACTGGCCAGAAGGTGTGGTTAGATTCTATGTCAATGAAATATACAGTCACAGACTCCCACATCTTTCTCGCGTTCCAAGTAGGATTTATATTTTTAAATCGTACTTAAAAGTAACAAAAACCGTCGCGTGCTGTGCCTATAGCGGAAAATATTTGAAGCTGGACTATGAAAAATGGACTCCATCACTTTCCTATAAGTAGTCGCGTAGCTTGAAGCTGTCATCCGCGCCGGTCTTAAATTATCGTGTGCATATTATTATCCAGCCCCGCTCCATTCCACGCTGCCATGACGTAAGAGGAGTTTCACGGTGGGAGTTAAGCAGCGCTGTCACTGCGGTGAACCGGTGGACTAAGTGGAGCCACGGTGCTAGCACGCGGAGTGCACCAATCCACAGTAAACATCCACCTTTTAACCCGAACCAATCTCGAGCTCATTATTTGCAGCATGTGAATATACTGCTTCATATTCGCTGTAGATAGGAAAATTCCGATTATAAATTTTTCGTTACGTTTTGCACTTTGCCTTTCCATCATTGGACTCTCTGACCAGAAAACTCTCTACTCCGCTAAAAAAGGGTAAATGGCACCACAAGAATTGTCGGCCCCTTTAACGATCTCGTATATATGAAATTCAGCTTATTATTTCAACTTTTTCGCTTACCGAACTCCCCTTAACTACTAACTTGAATGAAAAAAAAATAAATGCAATATGCATGGTCAAGAAACAATTTTTGGGGGTTTTAGCTTGTACGTATGCGTCTTTACGTTACCGTAGAATCTGCACATTCCCGGGTCTTCACGGAACGTCTGCCTTTTCGTAACGTAAACTACCCACCAAATAGGCTTCACGTTGGCGGCCCTATCTCGCAAATTGGCCTGTGTTCGTATAGGAAATCGCGATATTCGCAATGCGGAGACTCCAGCCATCGAGTCAACATAAGCCGAAGTAAGAGCACCAATCGAAATTACATTGTTTCAGCTAAATCGTCAAAGCTAGAATGGCCTAGAACACCGAAACAGTAAACGTGAGAGCCCCGCTTCCCCCCCCCCCCCCCCCCGCCAGGCTGCATAGGCGGCGCCATCTAGCGGGGCCAAAATGAACCAGGCAATCACAAAGCTTTTATAGCAGAAACATGGTGCATTGTACGTCTGGTGTAAATGCTGCACAGCGGCGTTATTATGAATGAGTCAACTTTTTTACCCTTTTCACCTCAAAAACATTACGCGTAAGCCATCGTGGTCACGACTGTGGTTGCGCGACGTGTGACAAGACATCGACACCATCGTTGCAAGAACCTTGTAAGCCTTCATAATTTTGCGCATACGAGAATACTGTACACGATGAAAAAAACGTCTCGTGATTTTACAAAAGCGGTGATTCAATCCTATCTAAGTTAAATTTAGTTTAAGTGCAGTTAGCATCACCATTTATTGTTTGCGAAAGCGTAAAGTTGTGTATACGTTCAGATATACGAACGTAAACGTTTACACATGAGAATCTAAGCCACTGAAAAGACACGCGTTTTGGTAAGACAGTAAGCACAAACCAGTATCCACTAACATGGTAACGTAAAGAAGTGTGCAATCATACTAAAAGCCCCTATTCTTAGTTCAGTTGATAAATGTAAATTCACTGTTGCACTGCTAAGCTGGCATTTTTGCACGGCATGACGTCACTGCGAGCAAGCCCGCTTACACATAACATATAAGTTCGTGCAAGTATTTAATTTTTTTATGGGCTTCCTTCCAAGCATAATATTATTACGCCAAAGGAAAACAATTGTTTGTTTGTATCATCCTTATTAACAAGAGAATCTAAAAATAAAAGAAAGTGATGACACTTCGGCGATTTGACAATAATGCCTGGATAACACACCCTGCTCTAACAAAGCACCACGTTGTAAAATGACTGTCGCTGCTCCTCACATGGGCTAGCGATTTGCCTCTTTCAGTGTAAATAAACGTTTTTAACATAGACTCCGGCTCAGATGTTGCAGAACTTTCGTGAATGTTCATGCTGACCACAATTATTCCAGTCCGCTGACTGAAACACACGATTCGGTTTTGCTTGATTTTTATTCTTCTCTTCGGTAATGTATATACCTAATTTTTGACCATACTATATTTCCTTTATCTTCTTTTCCTAGCACAATGTGGCCATTTCAATCCAGAACTTCATGATCTCTGTTACCTTCTTGTCTTCGTACTCCTTTTCATTGTTTTCGTCGTCTTTTTACCATCACTTAGTTCATGCGTGTCCAGAGGTAATAAAGTGCTACCATATCTGTAACTATAGAACCCTCATTTCATGTAAGACCTTATATGGCAATGAAATGCTGATGAATTATGCCAGGATACGTTGCCTACCTACAGTTGACAGTCTTAACAGGAACTTCAGCAATCTACAGATATAAAGGCTAGCCCTGTGTAAAATTCACAGGATTGTGCAGCGTTCCCAGATGTAATGATAGAGAAGAAGTGCAACTGCCATGCGCTGACTCTCAACTAAAGTTTTATTCAGAAAAAAAAGGTAAAAGAAAAAATTAGGAAAGTCGTGCGTACTTAGGAAAAGTGTTCAACGATTTCGAGTACTTCGTACTAATCTATATGGGAGAGTATACATAGTGAGCAGTCCCTATACAAGCTATACACCTTCTAAAAACACGCTCGATGTTTCTTGGCGTTTCCTTTTTGCTGAAAATGCGCTCTCTTTCTCCGTTTAGCGCAGCCTAAATAAGCTCCACTAGAAGGATTAACATTGATAAAGAACATTTGAGGCTGGTGCAACTAACTGTGGCATCTAGAGAGAGAGAGAGAGAGAAAGGAAAGGCCTGGAGGTTAACCAGATATTGGCATCTGGTTTGCTACCCAGCGCTGGGGGCGGGGAAGTAGGGGCAAGAAATAGGGGGTAGATAGATAGGAAAAAAAAAAACGCACGCGCACTCATGTGAAAACGAAAACACACACAGGACGGGCGTCCTAGCTACAACCGTTCAGTAAGGCCGGTCGATCGCAAAAAGTGTAAGAGCACTTTCAGGGCCTTCTTCTGTGAAGTTGCATCTTGTCGATATTGTAGAATTCCTTGCTCCGACAGAGGTTGATTATCTAATTTGCTGAGTTCCCTGCGAAGGCATAGTCGTTGTTTACTATATACTCTAGGCAGTCACAAATAATATGCTGGATCATTTCTTCTTTGCCACAGTGGCCGCAGACTGCGGTGTCGGCCATCCCAATGCGGAAAGCGTAGGCGTTGGTAAACGCAACGCCCAACCTCAAATATGAATTCGTATCAATAGCATCAGGTTTACTTCTTAACCTATCCACATTTGCTGCTCGCATCCTTCTCGTGAGAAGGCACCCGATGCATTTTGTTTCTCCAAATCCACGATGGCTTCAAAAATGACCCCGTTCCCCTTTTGTTTTATCTGAAATTTATTTGACATTGAAATACAAGTGTTAAATTGAATGTGTTGTATACAAATATAAAAGGAGGCCACAAAGTCGCAAGACTTTGAGTGATACACATAAAAAAAATATATTCATCAGAGATACAACGCATTAGTATGCAGTGATAAGGATAGAAAACTTAAGATATGGAAAATGTACAGATAAGCACGAAATAACGAATGTAAGTTATACAAAATGTGCTGATAAGCACAAAAGACTAACACAAAATGCAATAACATTCACTCAGTGTTATGATGGTAAGGAAAGAAAAATCTAGATATACAAAACATAGATAAGTACGAGATAGCGACTACAAGGTATACAAAATATGCAGATAAGCACTAAAAACATAAAAATGCTAAAAAAATATTCTGAATATTATTAAGCACTCTATGAATTTAATAAGTGCGAACGCGAGCTGACAGGGCTTCAGAGACATCTGCATGTAGCGCCATCTATCGTCAGCCAAAGCAGTGTCCTGCCATAAATGAATGCCTATACTATATCTTAACTGACGAAAAAGCTAGTTATCAAAGACGACTCCCGGTTCTATACAGCAGAAGTATATTTGAACAGTCTGGCAATGTTACAGTGTCACACTACAAACTACGTGGCTTCCCAGAGTGTTTTATATTTAACAATAGGATCCCATGTGTTCCTATGGGTGGTGTTGCATTGTTTTGAGAAGCCCCACACTTAATAGTGCGATACTGCAATTTTACCATCATGTATCCGTGGGTGTTTGCTACACTTAACCCGGATCGTTTTTGAGAACTAGCTTTTTTTTCAAGAGATATGATTTTTTCTCTCCCTTTTTTCCCTTCAGCTACGGCAGGACTCCGTTCCTGCCACCGAGAGATAGCGCCACGTTCATATGTACCCGATTCGCGGGAATTCTTTTTATCACACATTCCCCACCTTCAACTTTCCACTTCCCTTCATCCATCATTCAGCGCAGAATTAGCTCTTCAGACGCTTTTTCTGGCTAACCTCTCTGCATGTCTACTTCTTTCTTTCATACCCGATGCTCACTGCATGTGTCCAGCGATTTTCTAGATTCATGCATTCACGTTTAAACTCAGATTTTCAAATGTCGATTGCATTCAATCTTCGCTAAATGCATTTCTGACTTCGAAGAGCTCCGAGTGACGTTTTATACGTTAATCACCTGGCCGCACTATATTCATTGTTCACATTTCCCTTCTCTGCTTTACGTACCATTGCGCAGTGAGACGCCGCTATCTAATTAATGACTGCATCACATGTTTGGCATCTTCAGAGTGAAAAGGAATCAAGCTCGATCGCAGGCAAAATGTTATGCTTTTTATTGTTGTTTTTCCTTATTTCGAACACAAAACCTACCATATGTACCTTGATGACACTATATCGGCCATGACTGCTTATTGGATAAGACATTTTGGATTTCTCAATTTCTCGAAAACGCCACTCTCACACATGCCACCATTAAGGTAAGCTAAAAATAAAATGAATATCACGAGAAAAACACGATGGAGGTTTAATTTGCATCCACAGCAACTTCTTAATGAGGTTTTCAAAAAAGTACGAAGCAGCAAACTGACGTCAATACTTTCCTTAACTATTTACATTAACCGATGCAATGCTTCCTTCATTCAGTGAATTAAAACAACAAATGCAACACAGGTAAAAACAAGGCATCTTGCCAATAAACTCTGCATCCGAGTCTTTCTAGCTGGTTTCCTCTCAAAAAACGAAATTGTTTTTTGTGTACATGTAAAAATACCACATGTACTGACAAGTTAAGCGTTGCCATTCCCACGTGAAAGATTATACCTTTAGCAATGCAGTAAGACTCTCCATTAAAATTTAGCAGTACATTAGATTTTTAACCTAAAACCAGCTACACGTTTAGCGGTACGCTATGTATAGCACGCGGAAGGGGCTTGACGTAACAGAACGAGCTATCGTGATCCTTGAAACGTCCACGCAAATCGATTCTTGGTGGGGACAGTTGCGATAGGTTGGTGTATACCTCAAATTTATTCATAGGTTGTCACCAAGTATAAATACTTGATTATTTTTTTTTCATAGAATGACAGCCGTAGCTGTTAAATGCATATATATGAAAATAAAAAAAGCAGAGAATAAAAAGTGCAGGAAAAAACGATTACTCATCGGCAATAATAGTCTCTATCGAAACATCGTGGAAGCGAAAGGAGACTAAGGACAACATTGGTTGGAGCGAAAACCATATAGGGCCACATTGCGAGTGAAATGATCAGAAATCATTTCACAGGGAATATCATTGGAACCAATGTTTTGATAGGCCAACTTATCACGTGAAAAATGCTTTTACCCGCCACAGTGATCTAGTGGTTATTGGTGCCTTACAAAGGCCGCAGGACCGAATCCTGGCCCTAGTGACCGCGTTTCAATGTACGTGAAAGGCTAGAAGCCCATCTACTTAGATTTATGTGTATGTTAAAGACGCCAGATCATAAAAATTTCCGGAGCCGCCCACTGAGGCGTCTCTCATAATCATACAGTCGCTTTAGGACCTGAAATTTTGAACATTTATTATTATGATGAGAAGTGCTTGTCGAAACATTGGCTTCGGCAATAATTATTCTTTTCTGATTCTCATCCCTTCAGGTCTCCCTTTCTTCGAAGAACTGTTATGTCTTCTTAAACATCACATGCGAAGCACTTTCCGTTTCAATTCAGCTACAACAGCAGCCATCTTACTGTTCACTTACATATTTCATTGTATATAAGTATAAAATGAAGGCTCCATATAATAACTCTCGGCCAACCTAACTTTCTGCATTATTCCAAGAGTTAAATTAAGCATGTCTAGTAATATTTCTTGTGGGTTTTCTCTCACTTTAACAAGTAATGTTTTTCTCGATACGCTAACTGCATGGCGTTAACATGACCCCCCAGATCCACTTGTGCGAGTCTTTTTTTTTTTCATGTCAACATGAGCGCTATAAAGTCGTTTTACAGAAGCAATACGAAGATTTCGGCTCACCGAACACAAAAACAAAAAAAAATCTAGTATAAATCTATTTCAAGCATTCCCGTGGAAGACATGTCTGCACAGTGATAGTGGGGACAGTTTTTGTGAGCAGTTTACGTGGCCGCTCATCTCTCTCTCTCTCTCTCTCTGTCTCTCTCTCTCTCTCTCTCTCTGTCTCTCTCTCTCTATCTATCTATCTATTATCTATCTCTCTCTCTCTCAAAAACAGGACCATTTCTTAAGATTCGCCAGTGCGTGCTCAAGTCTTCACCAACGAAATTTCAAAGAACTAGAGTCGAATAGCAACAAGCTTCATCTTACGATGCGCTAGCACTCTGAGAGCGCGCGAATCATGTCGCATTTCTCGTGATGTAGAAAAGTATAGTTGCGGCAACCCCAGTCTCTTCCTTTTCACGCTCTCTGATACTGTGTGGCAACTCTTACACACATAAGTACGAGTGGGAGCAGGCCGCCACATCTATATGGGGCTTCGAATCTCCGAAGAAATGCTCACTGCCCTTGCGAAACTGATAACATATATATATATATATATATATATATATATCTGTGTGTGAAATCGGTGAACCAAGTCCGACGAATACGTATGCGGAACGGGTGGTGGGCCCACGCTGCCTCGCGAGCCCCAAAGAGGGATTCACACGAAGGGCAGGTCACATGTGCCCGGAATGAAGATCGTTGCTTAGTGTCCCTGTTTTGGTTTCTATTGCACACTAGATGGAAAGAGTAAGCCTGGAGGGAGTTTGGCGGGGGGGGGGGGGGTTATAGCAGGGAAAACAAATGAGGAAAGGCTGTGGATGAAAGGCTGAGAGGGGAGTTTGGCAAGTGGGAAGTGTCTCGGAACGGGCCAATCGACGCCGTTCTCGAAGACCGGCAGCAACGAACGCGGAAGGAAGAAAAAGAAGGCGACGCTCTCGAAGGCGAGGCCCAACGGCGTGCTTTGGTCGCGACCGCGTGCTCCCGACCAGCGGAAAGGATTCGGCGGCCAGAGCAATATCGATCGTTCGTAGCGCAGCTCTTCTCGCTCCGGCCGCGCGTAGCTATGGGGAGCACGGGAATGGAGAGGAGACCCACAGCCGTTGGCGTTCGGCAGGGAGACCGCGCGTGGGAGACAGCGTCAACGTGGAGCGGATGTCTCTAGGTTGATTGTGCGAACGGGGCAAGCGATAGTAATCAGGATCATCGATAAGTGCCTTAAGCGTAGCCATTCGGTGATTGAGTTTCACTTGATCGAATGCCGTTGTTTTCCTTCATATATTGGTACGAGTTTAGAACTAATAGCCTTTTTCTTTTGTCCCTGCAATAAAGGAATGTGACACTGAGCCGCAGTGCGGTGATAGATACCTTTTGTTTATTCACACGATGTGCAGGTATTGGCAACGAACACGCCGAAAACTAATTCCATCTGTCGTTCAGTATGCCGCTTGTTAAGCCTCGATTTTTATATATACATATACAAGTGTAAACGACACGAAATCAGGAGTGGAACCATGGATTGAACGCAATGAAATGTCGAAATCCATCAAAACTATTTTCATCGTTGGTGATAATAGCAGCATCATTGCTGTTCATTGTGACGCGCGACATGGAAATTCCTACCGTAACTATGCAACAAGGCTCTGATTGCAGTAACAACACCGATAATTACAGAACGCGCCTGTTTCGATTGGATTTTGTTAAATAACAATACAAGGGGTTGAGGAGGTGCAAACAAGGCTGTTATGTGCCTGGACAGACTGGCTACTAATACTCAGAACTATATATGACACGTGGGACCTAATTAAACAACGCCAAATCAAATTTAACAACGTCTAGGGCATTGCTCCCTGACGGGTCCGCGGTGTTTTAATGTGCGCTGTTCATGACACTGAAGCCAAATTTACGGATGTGGACATTATAGCATTTATGTTAGGGTAATCTAAACTTCGCAGTTCTTTGCCCTTTCGGCCTTCTAATAACCGGGGATCCCCAAGTGCCAGCGCACACACACGAACTTAGTAGGGCGAATCGATCTATTGTGCGAATATCGTGGGAAGCGATGAGGTATACAGCAAATCTGACATTGTAATAGTTAATTCATTCATAGGTGAATAGAGCCAAAACCCCACATTGGTCACACATTGCAGGCACGGCTCTGCCAATGTGTGAATGAGTGCTATTCCCGCTCCGCACGCGCACATAGAACTTCCCTTCCCAAAGCGGCTGCAGCAGCCGTCGGGCGCAGCGTCATTCTTCCCTTTCGCCAATGCCCGCGTAAAAGATATCTACTGCGCACCTCCTTGGCCGTGCACTGCTAGTGCCGCGATGGAAACGGTGCCGAGGAAAGAGAGGGTGAAACGGGAGTAAAGGGAGGAACGGAAAGACGTCCCAAAAAACTCGCGCGCTCCGAGGGACGCAGTGTACATACCAATGGGCGCATTACCGTTATGGACATATCGATTGAGCCGAATCATGCGACCAGCGCTCTCCACGCTGTCCACATAAACACGCGGCTATGGGAACGCCAGAGAAGCGCGCGTACGTGAATGCTCGCAAGCATCCGAGAGCTCGTTGCGAGCCGTTTCGGAAAGGCTAGACGAGCGCGCGGGGCAGTCTCCTATATAGAGTGAGCTATACAGCGTACGCGAGACCGTGCACAACCAGCGTTCTCTTGACTGCAGGGACGCATCCTGCGGGTGCGACGACACCCGAAACGGGAAGGCTGCCCTCCCTCCTCCCCACAGAAGGGATGCGACTACATCACGTCTCTATACGCGAGTGGGGAGTCCTCGCTTGAAAGAGCCCTCTTTGCCGAGCCGGACGGGCGCATTCGCAGAGCAGTTTCGGTGCCGAAGGTACTGCGTATGTCTCAAAAGGTCGAAGTCGATAGCTTTCAGGGCGTGCGTGCTTCGACGGCCATTGCGACAAGCGTGACGGACGTTTCCCTTTCTCCCAACTTCGTCCTGGATACTTCAACTGCGAAGGGAAGTGCTGACGATGCCATATGCTCTGGGCCTGCTTCTTTGACTCCTGGAGAAGTCCATTCGAGAATATGGGTACATTGTACTATAGCGGGAGTCTTTTGCAATGCTGTGAAAACAATGCCATGCTCCCCGTTTCTAACAAAGCAAAATGCTTGCACTTGCTGTGAAAAGCCTACATTCTCGTTTCGACCATGATGTTTTCACAAATTTATCTAAGTAGTTCATTGGCTTCTCAGCGGTATGGGACTTACATTATTGAAGCGTGTTAATGACACATCACACGAAGCTCTAGTGCACGATATCGACTTCGGTGGCACTGAAGACTCGCGGCCATTTCTGAAAGCGATCAACGAATCAATATTCTCAGAGAAGCGTTAAGTCCTGGTGGACGTTCTTAGCAAACAGAGTCCATTGTTTGACTTCAGCCACGAAGATTTTTAGTAAGTTGTGAAGCCGAGGTATTTATGTGTATCGTCAAGTGCCTTTCCCGGCATTCGTCTCAACTTAATAACGGACAGTGATTATTGATACTGATCACAAAACTTGCGGTTAGTACCTCGGATACGTCGTAGTTCGCACATTTCCGGAGCAACGAACAGCTGCATTTGTTGCCACCGCTAAAAGACGGACACCTGCTGTCACTGAGTATATAAATGTATACACTCACAGCGCACCCAAAAAGTTACTTCACCCTTCATAAATTATGGTTAAAGTGAGCAATAAAACTTGCTGTGGAACACCTACACAGGGGACATTTAGTTTTCTCACGTCTACTGCGGACTTGATAAAGTTGTTTCACTCCCTCGCTCGCTCACTGACTCACCCACTCACTAACTCACTCTGCCATGACTGAATATCTCAACGTGCAATACATAATGACTTACTTGTCAATGAGTGTTGCCAATGGAGCAGCATCCGATTGGACAGTAGGCAAACAGCGGTTGTTGTTCCCGCATTAAAGGTCACATGATTCTGCGAGTCATACAGGATGACATTCTTTTCCCTGTATTAGTATACGCTTGCATTGTGGTTGGCCTCGGAAAATTAAGAACCAGTTACCCAATACATATGGTTTGAAAAATCAACAAAAGAAATACCTAAGGAAAACTGTACAAGACCCACAAAATCATATATATATATAGATTTGAAGATACGATCTGACAGCGGATAAGGTGTAGAAAAACTAGAAAAATAGTGGTAATACGACCACGAGTATAACACAAATGTGGAAAACTTGTGCTAGAGTAAATAAAAAATACACATTTAACAATGGGGTTTTTAAGCAATTTATCAAAACACTGAGTATAACGGAATCTTTTGGAGCACGAAGAGCAGTCCTGTACCTTTATTGAGGGGTATGCACGAAGAGAGTGGGAGATAGAGATGAACAGGGAAGCTGGGAGGTTTACCAGATATTAGAATCCGGTTTGCTACCCAGCACGGCAGGTGGGAAATAGAGCCAAGAAAGAGGGTGTATAGAGAGAGGGCGGAAAAAGGGGGTAAAAGGAAAAAAAAGAACGCATGTGCACGCAGGAGGCATGCACGAAGGCGATCACAGTATACTTTGTACACTGAAAAAGGAGGCATTTTTTTGTGTAAATAGCTCCTAAATATACTTCTTACTGCCAAGGAAACGCGACAGTTGCTTCAGACTGTACGGTAGTTACTTATTCCACAAAACGACGGTCGCTTGTATATCACACAAAACTAGCTCCAGATAGCAACCCGCCAGTGCGCAAACAAAAGGACACATCATTGCACCGAAGACCTGTACGCATTGCGAGAACGTCAAGAAGAAAAAAAAAAGACCGAGGTCCCAAGCTGACGGCCGAGTCCATATCGTAATTCTGCGGTTCGATGGCGGCGAAGGCCGACGCAGCGGCCGAGGAACGACCGTCTTGCCGGCACCAAAACCGAAGCGAACCAGCGCGGGAATTGCCGCTGAATGAACGGATGTGATATGACACGACGACGATGACGACGACGAGCAGTAATAACGGCGAGCGCAATATGGAGCTCCCCCAAATTCACGGAACTAGCCCGCCATTAGCGCGGCGACGAGACAGGGAGGGATAGGAGAGTAACGGGGAAAGAGAGGAGGGAAATGCGTGGGATACCGGCTCAATCCTGCTCCCTCCCTTCCCCGAAGAGGGGCCAGTATAGCGACAGCAGTGTAAGAGTGGGATCCTGCGGCATAAAATGGTCTCAGGGAGGAAGGAAAGAAATCGCGAAGCAGGGAAAAATAGGAAGACTGAGAGGAGATGGGGATGAAGTGAATGGGAGAGAGGGACGCGAGGGGAGGAAAGGGGAAGATGAGGAAAGAGAGGTACTGAAGGGGGCGTACTTCTTAGCGGGAGCGTTCTCGCGCGGCTGTTCGTCGGCCGCTCTAATCTTGGTCATCCCATGCAGGAGGATGGTCAGTAAAAACGAAACAAGTCTACCACTGCCGCGCTGCCGCCGCAGGCTGTTTTCTCCTTTCATGCTGCGCACTTTCCGCCCCCACCAAACTCCCTGCCTCGCTCGATATATGGCTTGGAGGCGCCGCACAGATCCCGTGCCTTTCCTTTCGTTCCCTTTCGCGCATGCGCCTAGCAGTGAGCCGCAGCGAAGTGTGGCGCCCACTCGGAGGAAAAAAGGAAATGCTCAGGAACGAGAAGGAAGCGGGCAGAGACGAACAGCGAGCGTCGCCAGTCCGCTCGGCTTGGCTCGGCTTGGCTCGGCTTGGGGTTAGATCACAATAAATCTCCATCCGTCTTCATTATGGCCCAGCTCGATTCGATCTCCCCCCCCCTCCTCCCTTCCCACTCTTCTTCCCTGTAGGGCCGAGGAGTTTGCGCTCGTGGACGACGTCGCCTGTCCTTGTATATACAAAGACCCACTCTGTGCTGTTCCTGGCCGTCGTTGATTCGCTTCCCCTCCTTACCCCACCACCCCCTATCGGCTGGTCGTACAATGTCAACGGAGCGAAAGGCAAAAACACGTTGGAAGCGGTAGAATCGCAGCTTTCTTGTCGATTTTGTGCGAGGTCTCAGTGATACCCTGCTTGAGCTTTACAAGAAGTGGATCCGACACGCAAACCGTAGGCTTGATAGAGCCTGTTCTATCTACACGAACATCACAGTTGCGTCAGATATGACGAGCCGGTGGGATTCATATTGACTGACGCGGAGGAACAGCAAAGAAAATGTGAGGGAAAGAATCAGCTGACGCTGGCTCGCGTGCTCACTCGACCCCGCACACCCTCGCTTCTACACCGTCATAAAGCGGGCTGAATTCGCTAACTGGAGCCACGGTAAGCGACAACGCCACCACCGCAGGGATGCTTTCTCGGGAGAGTGAAACATGCTCAACGGCGCGTGCATCAACGAGCTCGATCGAGTTCACTCGCTGACGCTGGAAGTATACATACACAAAATTGACGAAGAACGAAAGGCCGAAGACGAAGAGGAGCGAGCATTGTGAGGAGTTGGTGCGTTGGTGAGTAAGGCTGTTGAGATGGGCATGTCGTGTTTGCCGCGGCGTGCATGATAGCCTGGCAGTCTCTGCTTCCAGAGAGAACATGTTTCGAGCTTTCCTTCCTGTTGATGACAATAAAAAAAAGCAAAAAAAAAGAACTGAACGAGCGAGCGCTAGAACTCTGCTTGATGGAAGAACGGAAGCTCCCGTGGAAGTAGCAGCAGGCGGGAGAGTGTAATGAAATGAAGTAAAAGACGCGGGTCTGTGGTAGTCGCGTCCCTATCTCGGAGTCGCAGACGCTGTCCCGACGAGAAATATTGCTGCGTTCAGAGGCATCGGAGAAGAAATAGACGGGGTCTTCCGCGGGAGAAATGCTCACAAACGTCTCGGCGGCAATAGCAGTGCGGCAGCGAAAGGCGAAAAAGTTTGGTACCGAGATTTATGCGCGATTTCCTCTGCCTTATTTTTTTCCGAGTGTGTATGAACTGGTTGCGAGAGAAGAACTGTTGGCCCGGAGTCCCGGTGCCCCAGGAAGTGTGACTAAATCATCCAGAGCCAGGGTGAAACAAGCACTTCGAATGCCGGGAACAGTGAAAAAAAAATAAAGAATAAAGAATAGAGTTTGTTGAAGCTGCTTCCTGTTCCGATTTCCCTTGCTTGCTTCCCCGTCACATTTGTTTTCTTCTCTTGTTTGAATACGACGCGCGCGAAACGAGAAGATAGAATTAAGGATCATCAGACTTTATATAAATGTTCACAGCTTGACAACTAGGCGCTGGTTTTAAGCAGTTGTTTTGTAAATCAGCGTTTCCTTCCACGTGCAAACGAAATGCCGAAGCAAGGGTGGTAAGTGACAGCTTAAAGAGAGTCTTCTTGAAGTAGCTGTTGAAACAAGTTATTTGATTTGTTACACTGGGGCAAGAACTCTGATTTTAAATTGAGTATAATGTACAAATATACCATATTAAAAAAAGAAGGTAGATAAAAACGATGGAGCAATTCTTGACTTGAAACTGGGAAAGCAATAAAGGATTTTCTGTTTGGTCATATGCGTATATAAAATGGAGCGCTCTTTCGTTAAGTGGTACTATAGTTTTGTTTGTTTTATTCTTACACTTCGATTGCCCACTGTTTGCGCTATACAGGGGACCGATGTATTTGCACGTCATAAAATAGATATAGCACATTGCATGCAGAATGTAAACGCATGCTATTATTCCACTTACAATATTACATGTGCACACTTGCGACGTCATGCTTTAGTGATGTAGATCATAAAAACAGTAAAGAAACATTTGCGGCAGTGAAGAAAGATAGAAGCCCAAATAACTCACTCGCATTAGTTACATTTTGCCTATTTATTCAACTTCCTGTTATTTGGTAGAGAAATACAACCACTGCGCCTTATATTTTGTCTAGCTGCTTTTTATTGAGAATGCGCCAGGCAGTAGAGGTGCCTGTACATATACACTGTGCAAATCCAAAAAAAAAAAAAACAGTAGGAAGGGGAAGATGGAAGATTAGGATGAAAAATCTGGCTCCACAAAACTTATATTTACGGATTTTTCACATGTACTGTGCATATATCTTTATAAAGTGACGCGTCCTTTCGTGTCATTTCATAAATGTCGCGGAGAATTTAGATGCTGGCATGATTTTGCTAGTAAGCAAGAAAAAAATGAGAAAACATTATGTGGTGGCTCACAGAGAAGCTGCCATAACACGGTGAGGGCCATCGTTAACGTTTGTGTGTATATTGTTCGTCGCCTGTAAATAAACTAGCGATTTGTGTTGAAATGTCCTCAGTATACGGACACCTGCTGCTGTCCTAATAGATGAAATCAAACACGCAATAAATATTTCAACAGTGTACCTCAGTCGAGTTTGTCTGCATATTGTCGGTCATTTGTCTGGAAGCCTTTCCGCGGTGCTAAAGTTGTGACAGTGACATAGTGCATCAGAAGGAAATGGGGGATTCTAGAGGCGGTGCCATATATTCTGAAAGATGCTCATGAATGTGCGCGTCACTTTCTCGCATATCTGTTTTCCTAATGTGAAAGTAATTTGCTTGTGAACTTTGTTTTTGCTGGCACAGCAGAGATGTTGTATTTTTCCTAATAATAATGTTGCGCTGAAATAAATTTTATTTTTTTCACTGGTCACCACGTGTCCTTGTCTCTTACTTTGTTTCTCTGCAATTTCGGTATAAGAGGCATGGTTACGCCATATTACATTGATTACGCGCAGAAATTTGGTGGCATGACGCGTAAACGTCAATAATGAGTTTCAGTACGTCGTGAGTGGTGCAGGGCTTTCCGACTGGTAAACCAGAGGAAAGGAGAAAGCGTACTATTTTGCCAACAGTTCAAGCCAAAACAGCTTGACATGTTACTTAAATTTCGAAACGTAATCTAACCCTGGTTTGGCTGAGATGTACAGCTCCTGTCTTACGCCTCCCACGGTGGTGTGGTGGCTATGGTACTCGGCTGCTGACTCGTAGGTCGCGGGATGTAATCCCGCCTGCGGCGACTGCATTTTCGATGGAGGAGAAATGCAGTCGGCGTCGGCGGGATTAAGAGAAAATGCTGTAGGCACGTGTGCCCAGATTTGGGTGCACGGTAATGAAACCCAGGGGGCCGAAATTTCCGGAGCCCTCCACTACGGCGTCTCTCCTAATCGCATTGTGGTTTTGGGACGTTAAACCCCACATATCAATCAAGTCAAATCAATCAATCAATCAATCAATCAGTCGATCGGTCGATCGATAAGCACATGTCTTACACAGCGCAGCCAAGTGTATACGTCCTCCCCTCCTCCCCACAACGCAGTAACAAAACATGGACCACATAAGTATAACCGACGAATATCTGGCTTATAATTAAGTGTGGTGGTTTGAGCTAGTTGGTATATGATATGATGATACTTAAAGCGCGAGAACAGATCGACGACTCCTTCTTGTCCCTTTGTCGTCGTTTTGTTCTCGCGCTATAACTATCACAATATCCGACATTCACTTGCACCTATGGCAAGATAACATTCAGCGTGGACTATGGCATGCTTCCTCCGCTAACAGAATGCACCGTCATTCAGGCAGTCCCCACGAGCTCGTTTCTTTCCGAACTTCAAAAGTGTAGCAAGTCTATACCAACAGTGACTCAGTGTACACCAACGGCTCGCGGCATCTCGAATCGGCGTATTCCACAACGTGCTCGCCAGCCATGGAGTCTGGGCATCCCATAAATTAAAGACGAGAGTCCCCCGTCCGTTTGGCAAGCGGGACGAGTGTATGCAAATGAAAACCCTTCAAGATACCATCCCCTCCCCTATACAGGCCGTTGCACGCCACGCAAGTTTCACGTCCGTCGTATATACGCAGATACGGCGACGAGTGATATGCCCTCGGAGACCCAGGACGCACTGCTACTGAGCGTGTCTATCGGGCACGCGGGGGTTGCAACGACCACTCGGCAGACTCGCGGGGCACGAACCGTTCCTCTTTCCACTCGTAAGCGGTAGATAGACACGCGCGCAAGATCTCTTACCCAGTCACGCTTACGAACGCACGGTGGTTAGAACTGCGCGAACCACCGCAGGGCACAGGATGCGGTGCTTGTAGAACTGTCCAGGCATCCTCGCTAACTTTCCCTCTCGTGTTCAACGCTTCGCGTGAAACCTCCTCACCAAACGCTTGCGTATGGCGCTTTTTTTCCTTGCTTTCTTGATTTGTATTTGTTTATTTTAATCGGCACACCCCGCCCATCGCAGCCCCACGGAGATGAGAGATGGGCCCTCGGGTGCGGACTCATTGTGGGGCCCCCAGATGCGGCCCTTCCAGGTCTCAGAGCACATTACAGTTATTGGCCAGGGACGGGCGGTGGAGGGAAATTCCTCACTGCGACAGCGCCATCCATCGTGCTGGAAGATGGCGCCACCCCGCCTTCGGCTTCGCTTTCCTCCTCGCACACGAGTTCCAATTTTCATCCGCTACAGCTGCGGCTAAGCGTGCACGGGCACGTAGAATGATCGGGGGAGAACTGCGATCGCGGTAACAAACGATCTAGTAGATTCAAGCGTACAAGCACGGGCTGAGAAATAAGTAGATAGGAAGGGGATAGGGAAACGGAATGGCGTTCAAGGCAGGTTCGGACGCCCCGAATTGGCTCGCACGTTGTGCTTGTTTGGTCGAGAGATAGTAATGGCGCCGAGTGGTTATTGATGGGCGAATGTTTATTGCGGTAAGGAGGATTGGCTGTTGTGTACATTGCGAGAACAAACGAATTGAGAACCACGTGCGACAGAGTGAACTCCAACGTGTGTTCCGCTTCAAAGCTCTGTTTTGCATGCCATACATCAAGGCTATAAATCAGTGTTAGTTATGGTCTGTGGAAGGGCATATGTTTGAGGCCATTAAACTTTTAAATTTTATTCACTAGGAATACCCGCGTAAACCTTTTTGAATAGAACGAACATGAAGAAGTCCGTCAACACCCAAAGTTTTCTATAAACAAAAGATCTGTTGAGGGAACAACCAGATGAGTATATCGCAGAAGCCAGGAAATAGACATGCAGTTTGAAATTTGTCTGCAGATTACTTATACGTACCCCGCGATTTCATTGTTTCACACTAAACAATTTCTATCCTAGCCATATTGTCGCGATGTCTGGATATGCAAGGCAAATCATGTAAGTTTATTTTTAGGGGCGAAGCTCCTTAGGGCGTGGGTCTGTACATTCGATGGGGTTTGTTGTTGGTGAGGTAGGCACCGGTGGCACAGCCACTCTAGAGTGGGTATGTGCCACAGGGGATGCAATATGGGAACTGGCCGTACTTGGAGAGAGAGAGAGAGAGAGAGAGGGCGAGAAAAGACTTTATTCGCAGGATCCCGCGTGCAGGTACTTGGAGTGTTCACTAGATGGACGCACGGTCTGTCGCATGGACGAACGGGCAGACTGACTAGCAGACTGACAGACGGATGGACGATTGCACGGATGTACGAGCGGACAGACGGATGGACGGACTCACGGACAGACGGATGGATGGACTCACGGATGCATGGATGTATATCGTATGACCACATGAAATCAACCACGATCCGAGGAAGATGCATTGACCTAGTATTTGCAAATTTTCCACTGCAACCTGTACCGGAACCACTCACCCTTCATTTCACGGAATATAAAGCATGAAGGGACATCGCAAGCCATCCATCGTCTCTAAGAACAAATAAAAGTTGCTTTCTATATATACACATACAGTGTTTCTCATGATGTATTTACACGATGACCGACTGGGCGAATTACACACCGAAGATTCACGGTTTTACTGATTATTCTATCCGGAGCTTCGTCCACTCGCCATCATTCATCCCGTGGGTATCCTGTAATTTCTTGTATAACAAAGGAAATGCAGTACGTTGATGTTAGTTTGAAAGCAGTGCACTGCAAACAATTATTCACTTCTCTTCAATGTTTCTTTTTTTTTCAATTACCTGTATTTGTTTTTGTTGCACCTTTACATTTTCATATGAATTGTTACGCTCCTCCCTATTTAAATCCCACGTTGAGCTTTTAAGGTAGTAAACGGGCAAAAAACAATGACAATAAAGAAAATGCACAAAACCGGAAGAAATTTATATTGCAAAATATTAAGCTCGGTATAACAAAAATTGGTTGTTTGGCAAGGTTTAAAACGTGAAAAAAGTCAAGGACGCCTTAGGAGCTGGGCGTGCATGGTGCGTGAATTCGGGTTGGTTTCGGC
This sequence comes from Rhipicephalus microplus, assembly GCF_013339725.1. NCBI lineage: Eukaryota > Metazoa > Arthropoda > Arachnida > Ixodida > Ixodidae > Rhipicephalus > Rhipicephalus microplus. Next base: position 106,901,924 of record NC_051170.1, read on the forward strand.
CACAGACATGATAATTTAAAAGCTCTGGATGTTTACAACTAGAGCATTCAGTTTTCATGAAAATGCATCGAGAACCGCCGGGGTTCGACAGCGTGATCCACAGAACGCCACAACTGCGGGGACGGAGATTCCGCTCAGTGAGTGTTAATAAAAACAAGAACAGTAGAGGAGCACCGTCAGCGTAACATCAATGACCACATGTTGCATACTTTGGCGTAGCCTATGTTACGTACTGCAAGACCATTATCCCTGGTTTATGGATTTCTGAATATACACAATCATGGGCAACCAGGAAGACGCGGGAAAGTTGTTCAGAAGTAAAGATGGAAAATAGTGAACTGGCCACAAAAATGGGAATAGGCTCACTGCCTCTTATTTCTACTAGGATAAGTGACCGAAAAAAAAAAGAATGCAAACAATACAGAAAGAGGGTGAACCGAAAATCAAGAAGCGAACTTGGAGGCGTAAGGATGCGAGCCGTACCTTTCACTTAGCACATTACTACGAACGCTAGCCCCGCCGCGGTGGTCTAGTGACTAAGGTACTCGGCTGCTGACCCGCAGGGCGCGGGTTCGAATCCCGGCTGCGGCGGCTGCATTTCCGATGGAGGCGGAAATGTTGTAGGCCCGTGTGCTCAGATTTGGGTGCACGTTAAAGAACCCCAGGTGGTCTAAATTTCCGGAGCCCTCCACTACGGCGTCTCTCATAATCATATAGTGGTTTTGTGACGTTAAGCCCCACATATCAATCAATCAATACTACGAACGCTATAACTACAAGCAAAATGGGAAACGGGGCTAGTTGGTGCTGTACCGTGTAGCCTATGTTACATAGTCTTGCTACGTTACATGATCTTACAGTGAACGAAGCAGTAGACACCTGGGGACAGACTTCACAAAGTATTGCGCAGTGCACAATAGAAATAGCTGCGTGTAAATAAATATAAGAGGCAGAGCTTTACAACTCCCGGCAAGAAGCGCTCCAACAGTCGCTAACCGTTCTTCCTGACGAGGCGTTTGAATAATCATATTGTCTGTGTGTTCTTTAAAAAAAACAAAAAAGTCAGATCAGAACACGCCACATTGTGAACAGTTGCGTGTGTATGAGCCGAACGGAGTAGCACAGGCCGCTCTTCTGGCTCCGTCCCGAGCGGAGAGCGAAGAGAGAGAGAGATCCTTCTAACGTGTCGCGTCGGCAAGTGCTTTTGAAGACAGCGCCCCCATCCACACGTGGCGAAAGCGCGAAACTGAAACAAAGACCCCCGCGTTCTTTACGCGAGAGAAAGACGCCTGTGGCGCCATCTGTTCGGCAAGTTGCGGAACAAGAAGAAACGCGGGAACTTTGAACATAAAGTATGGGCTAAGGCAAACTGTGCCACGACGGGTATTGTTGAAATAACGGCGGAAACTTCAGTGACAAACAGCACTTCCTCTGTTTCATTTTCATTACTGCATTGTCTTACGTAATGTAGTTACACTATTCTTACTTAAGTTTGGCTAATTATGGCGTTAGTATTCCTCAGGTGTGAAGGAAAGAGATCGTTTCTTCAAAACAAGTCGTACTTTCAAGACTCGAATTTTCCTTGCGATATGCAGTGACATGTACAATTATATGAGTCCGAAGGAAGCTTGGGATCGCTAAAATTTCATCAGTGTAAGTTTTGTTTGAATGCATTTGGAAAAGATACTAAACTGTGCTCAAATATCAACAAGTGTGCAAGCGTTGTGCTACGGCTATCGCTCGAAAATTAACTCGTTATGAAGTTGAACTTAGCAATAAAATAACAAATTTTTAGTAAGCTTCGGTAACAACGCTAACCAATTATCATTAGCAGTCATGCGATCATCTCTAAATGTGCATTGTCATCGCTGCTTCCTCTCAGAAAGTTTAAACATTTATTTATGATAGAAGAACGTCCATATTCAGTTTTCTTTGACTTCACGAAGGCTTTTGGCACGCTATTTTTCATAATATTACGGCTTCACAACACCAGTCCTTCCCCACCTCCTCACGCCGAGAAGATTCTTCAAGCACACGAAGCAATGCATTTCTGTTCCTTGCATGACATATTACTTTGTTATAGCACAGTCAGGGGTCCCTGCACGTCTTATGCGATGGCTGCTCCTATTTTAATACACGGAAACGCCCATACTTCAGATTTCGTCCCAGCGCACCATATAGGAATATAGTGTCATGTTAACTCAGTTCAGGACGCCCGATGTTCGATACGGAATTAGATGCCAATCGTGTTTTGATCAGATGCCAATGTGGGAATGTTGGAGCATAAGTGGCACTTAAAAAAAAAAACGTTGATTTTATCATTATCAAAAGAAAGCAGTATCTCATTCACTTTATTTATCATCTACACAAATTCAAGCTTGCAGCACAAATAAATAACTCTCCATTAATATTAATTTATGTTCAGTAAATATTCAGTGGCCATCTCGTGCCGATATTTTCCCAATTGTGGCCGAACGTGAAATACTTGATTCGAGGTATGGACACGTATTTATAGTCAGATACCTCTTACCTGCATATGCTTAAGTTAAGGCCGCATTAATGGAGGGAATTAATCCTAGGAGGCAGTTAATCAACACTACCTAACTTTGGATAACAAGACATGTCCATTTCCTTTCTTTGCCTCCACGCCTGTCGAAATCTATTCTCTTTATATTTTAATAATCATGCGCTACCTCTAAATGAATGGCATAATTTTAACCCAAATCTATTATTCTTTCATGCTTGTTCATTACTTCCTCTTGACCAATACTATTGCACCATAACTGCTTCTTGAACTAGCTGTTCAATATGTGTTCAGTTTAGGGCAATATCCCCAATGTGTTAACCGATCATGGTAAACAAACAATAATTTTATCTGCCATTTCTTTTTGTATAAATTCATATGCCTAATTGTATAAACAACGCTTCTAAATTTCTACCTCCAGGGCTTTAACAAGCAACTGGTTTCTAAATATAACATTCAGGAAATAAACGAATAAATCGTGCACACCAAACAACTTTCAATGCATTTATTGCGCCACTTCTTTTATTTAATTCAATAGGTTTAGTGCACCACCATTTTAGTGACATTTATGATTTCACAATTTTGAGAGGAATATTGCATCTGATATTGCATCACAATTACTACAATGCAGTTAAAACACTCTAATTACCGTCCCATACACCTTTCTTGGCTTTATTACTAGCTGATTTTTTATGACTGTTCACTTCTTTAATCATATCTGAACTTGGCCAAAGATTTTAGAACTGTTGGTCAATAAGAGAACTACGATGCTTTGCGCTGAATTTGGGCTAATTCTTGGGCGTTGTAAAATGTCTTGTACAAATCAATCCCTTTTCTTATTGTGTACATCCATAAGTTACTAGAAAGATTATATGATGAAAAACACATAACCATATTAGTGTTTGTGTACCTTTGTTTATCAAATCCCATGTATACGTTATATGATGATAATCCCCCAAAGAACAAGCTTGTATTTAGGTTTCCTGATATTTCGTTTCCTTTTTTTTTTGTTAATGGTAGTGGTTTTATGGATTTGGTATTTTTCCTTTTTTTTGTCAGTTTGCTCGCGTCTATGTACCGATCTTCCACTGTATGTTTGGAATCAGGATGTCTTCAGTAGTATTTTTCATGTACGAAAATTTTCTTTCAGCTGCAACTTGGTATTCCAATGTTGGTTTATATATGCTATGATTACTTTATCATGCATTAAACATCTTTGTAAGACAGTTGCATTGTCCCAATTACCACGTAAAGGGCTCACTGGCCTCGTCAAGCCATCCATGCATGCACAGATTTTAGCCAGTGAACATTTTCAAAACATGTTTACTTCTGGAAAAAATAAAACTAAATTTAACTTGATTTGACTTGATTGACAATCTTGACCTCTGACCTACCTGACAGCTTCGTACACTCGCACCATTAGACATGGCTTCCTCTACACTATTGTTCCTCGTGACGAGGGAATTCGGTCGGTAATAAGCGCTTATCACGAATAAGCCTTGCATAAACCTGTTCACAGTTAAACACTTTCTGCCCTTTTAATGTGACCCTGCAACTGAAACACATCGAACATAATGGCACAGCCTACATACAGGTGAGCAATTCCATGGTGGGATCCAAGATAGGGCCCAATTGCACTGGCATATTCGTGGACAACTATAGAACACGTTTCTTGAAACATGCGTACATATATACTGTACTTTACGAGCACCCATAGATGACACGTTCCTCAAATGGCGCCGTGAAGAGCCTGGACATTTTGTATTTCATTTCAGACGTTTGTAACCTTCACTTGAAAAATCTCCTTCTTGCTGCCCTGCTGACATTCTACCATAAACTGTCTCAAAGTCATGGTGTACCTTGTCAGAGAATAAGCTGACGACAAAGCTGTAGGAAAACCGGCGCGCAAGCACCACTATCTGCATTTTGAAAGTAGCCCTATATAAAAAATAACAAGACATGCATTCCCTACAGTTAGGCATTCAGATTTAGAAGGCTGAGCTACACGAAATCTGTCTTTCGCCGTAACTCTGCGAAGCTGCATGATGCCTCAAATAGTTCAAGACGCTCTTAGTCATGCCGCTGCAGCAGACAGACGCTAGTTCCTTAACTATAATAAACGTGTAGTGGACTGAACGTCTACTAACGCAGTCTTGACGCGTTCTGCACGAATAACAAATGGACCGAGCGTTAACTACATACTTAAAAAGCATCACAACTTCTTCACGCTGAGTGATCATCGGAAAAACATCCTTTATAAACCACGACGCATAGAATACCGTCGTTAGAAGCTTGCACGGCATGCTGATTGATTTGTGGGATTTAACGTCTCAAAACCACCATGGATGGATGGATGGATTGATATGGCTGTACCCTTTTTATCGGGTGGTAGCTAACGCCTCCAAGCCGTAACACTTAGCGAGCCAAAAACTAGATTTATTTTTTTTCCCTTCAAATAGTGAGGTTGAGGACTCGTACTTTGCAGCGAAGGCTTTAATTTACACTCGGGCTTCGACTTTAGCCACCAGTCAGATAACCTCCTCCTAGTTATTTCTACCCGCTTAAAGTCTATTTTGCCCTCCCTGTCCCTAAACCCCATGGTGCTTTGAAAAACTCTGCGCCATTATCCTGAACTATAGGGTGATGCCCTTTACAGGACATTATCAAGTGTTCGATGGTTTTCTCTTCCTCTCCACACGCACTGCATACCGTGTCTACATCTTCGTATTTGGCCCGATATGTCTTCGTTCGCAATACTCCCGTTCTGGCCTCAAACAGTAGAGAACTACCCCGAGTATTATCATAGATCCTTTCCTTGGCATTTTCCTGCTTAAAAGTTCGGTAGATCTCTAGTGCGGACGTTTTAATCATGCCAAGTTTTCACATGCCAAGTCTCAGCTTCCTTCACTTTCTTTTTAACCGATAATTCGTTTTGGTTTGGCCCCCTGCTGTTTTTTAAGTAGTTACCATTCAATTCAATGGTTCGCTTCCTTTATTTCGTATCAACATTCTTCATGTACAAGTAGCTGAATACCTTTCTAGCCCTACGCTCCTCCCCCATTTCTCTCAATCGCTTCTCAAGTTTTATCTTGCTGCTAGCTTCCCTGCCCTCAAATGATGTCTATCCCATATCACCTTGTACTCCCTGATTTGGTATATTCCCGTGAGCTCCTATAAGGAAACCCTACCTATTCCACGTTGCTTAATTTGTAATCTTGCTTGAACTTCTGATCTCATGCACAAGACCACATTGCCGATTGTCAGAACAGCAACCATGATCCCTTTCTATATTACTCTCAACACATCACACCTATTGTAATTCCACAGTGCCCTGTTTTTCATTACCACTGCATTCCTGTTATCTTTAGTCGTCACGTATATTTCCTGTTCCCTTAGGTACTCGGTCTCATTACTTATCCATATACGCCCAGATATTTGTATTTACCTGTTATCTCTAGCGTGACCTCCTGTATTCTAAGCTCACTACTTTCATTATCATTAAAAATCATGACTGTTAATTTTTCCTTGCTGAATCTGAAATCTAACCTATCTCCCTCATTACCGCAGATGTCCATCAATCTCTGCAAATCTTCCTTGTTGTCGGGCATTAGCACTATATCATCTGCGTACATCAATGCTGGTAGTGCCTGTTCAATGAGTTTTCCTTGTTTGACGAAAGAGAGGTTGAAGCCCAGTCCACTTACCTCTGATTTGTTCTCTAATCCTTGTAGGTACATCATAAATAACAAAGGTGACAGAGGACACCCCTGTCTAAGCCCCCGTTTTACCTCTGCAGGCTTGGATACCTGTTTTTCCCACTTTATAACTACCTTGTTACTTTTATAGATATCCTTTAAAAGACTAGTGACTCCATCTTCCACACCTAGTGTATCCAGTATTCCCCACAAGTGCTCTTAAATCACGCTATCTTACGCTCCCTCGATATCCAAAAATGCTAGCCACAGGGGCTTGTGTTCCTTTTCTGCTATTTCGATGCACTGCGTCAGTGAGAACAGATTGTCTTTCAACCTCCTGTGTTTCCGAAACACATTCTGCAGTTCACCCAGCACCCCCTCATCCTCTATCCATGCCTGCAGTCTTTCCTTTATAATCTGCATCGCCAGCCTGAAGGCCACTGATGTCACTGTTCTAGGACGGTAGTTGTTTATGTCAGCTTTGTCCCCCTATTCTTTATAGATCATGCTCATCCTGCTAAGTTTCCATCCATCGGGAACTTCTCCATTGATTATTATTTTGCTCACTGCCTCTCTCAAAGTCTGCTTAGACTTCGGATCCAAAGTCTTTATCAGCATAATTTGAATGTGCTCTGGGCCTGTTGATGTACTACTAGGAACCCTCTTCTCAGCCCTTACCCACTCTTGTTGTGAAAATGGAGCCATTGCGCCACTTGATTCATCCTTGTTTATTGTGGTGCATAAGGCACTCCTATGTTGAAATTTTTCTGTCACCCTTGTTCTTATATATTTAATCAAGCCTAGCATATTGAGCTTTAGTTATAAACTTCTGCTCTAAAGCTCGTCTCATTTCTTAGGGATTATAGATGGTTACGAAATTTCGCAGCTGCTTTTCTATCTTTTTTATGTACTTCTTCCAACCACTGGGCTCACTTTCTTCTAATCTTTTCATTGATTTGAAGGGATGCATCCCTTCTACAGCTTAGAAAGATTTCCCACTTTCTTTCAACATCATCTATCGGTTCACCCCGCTGGTTAGCATGTCTGTGTTCCCTAGAAGTTTCCTGACGTATTGCTATGGCTCTCTTAAGTTCCTCATCCCACCAACTTTTGTGTTTATGTCTTCTTTTCCAGGGGGACTTGTCACGTGCCTTAGGAAGCTCTAGCTCAAACAATTTAATTAGATTCGTGTATGTCCACACTGTTTTATATCCTCAGTGATTACTTTCTCATTTTGTTTAGTAGCGATTTATTTTTGCCTTTCTGAATAAAAATTTTCCTATAGTTCCTCATCTTGTCTTCTATCCACTTTCACTGCTCTTCCAAAACTTAGCTTGATACTTTTGTGATCACTACCCAGACTTCTGGAGCCACCTTCATCTATGTGCATTCCCCTGAGCTTATCATACATCTTATGTGACATCTGTGCGTAATCTATCGTCGACTGTAGCCTTCCTACCTCCCATGTTATTTGCCCTTCACACTTCTCGGTATACTGTTGCAAATGATCAAATCATGCCTTTCACACATATCCATGATCATTTTGCATGTTGGGTTGGTAAACCCATCTATATATTCTATGTGCGCATTCATATCTCCTATAGTAGATATGAATGCTACTATGCTACTATATGAATTTTACTATAGTATAATTATCTCACACTCTCCTCCTAACTCCTCAATGTCCTTTGATACACACTCTACCATTGCCTGGTTTTCCTCTCTGGCCTTCGCTCCCGTCCGCAAGTACACCAAACCAAAAAGTGGCATTTGCCCTGCCACTTTCCCGTTTAGCCATAAATGTTCCTTGCACTCCTGCTTGACCCTTTGTCAGTCTGTACTTTTATGAATGAATGCCCCAACAGCACCCCCTTTTCTGCTGCCTTCTGTTCTATTACAATATTTCCTGCGTAGTCCGCATTGTTAGGAGGTTGTTCCATGTCCCTAAGATGTGTTTCTACAAAACCGTATACCATCGGCCTCTCCTCCCTTAGCCGTCCTTCTCTCTCTTCCCATTTCAGCCTATTCCTGCCACACTGCACGTTAATATACCCTATGTCTGAATTGACTCGGCGCTCGTGGCTACGTCTATTTCTGCCCCGGACTGTACTTATCTTAGATAATGGTGCCACTTTGGAATCGTATCTGTCCATACCACTTGTCAAAGAGTCTCCGTGGTTGTTTTCCTCGTTACTAGCTATGCTGCACCCCGAATCGCCCGCGTGCCCCATCAAAAAGCTACTGCACGTCCTGCAAGTCACCAACCCACCTCATGACCTAGCCGCCTATCGAAGTGAATTCTGTCTCGTTGAAAACCACCCCACCTATGCACCTCTCTGTTTATTTCCACCACCTCAAAGCCTTTCTCTAGACTCATCCGCCATATCTCTTGGTTTGCGTTGACCACCACTCTTTGCAGGTTGCCGTCAGGCACAGGTAACTCCGGTATCGTGCATATCACTACCTGTACTTGAGGAGAAGTGGCGTGCATGTCATCGACCCCTTTCGCGAGTGTGGTCTTATCTCTTGGTTTGCGTTGACAACCACTCTTTGCAGGTTGCCGTCACGCACCGGTACCTCCGGTATCGTTCATATCACTACCTGTACCTGAGGAAAAGTAGCTTGCATATCATCGACCCCTTTCGCCAGTGTGGCCGCTAGTTCTACCGTATCTTTATTTAAGACATCGTTTAAATCGCCTGAAATTATCACGAGGTTTCGTCTACCAGCTGTTGTTTTCAGTTTTGTGCTCGCTTGCCTCATGACTGCTTCCAGCTTGCGTCCTGGGAACGCCCCTACTGCAACCCTCCTGTCACCTCTTACTTTCTCTTTGATGGCTTCTGTGCATCGATTTCAATTCGAGTCCTCAGCGATTATCACATGCTGTTACTTTTCAGCTGGAGCGTCCTGCACATGGGGTTACTTGCACCTGTGACGCTGGTTGCTCCGTCCCCTCCCAGCCCCACCACTACTTCGCATGCTGGGCCTTGCGATAATTGAACCGGCGAAACCTGTTTTTTTTTTTCAGAACTTGCTTGCTCTTTCTTCTCCAGCGTTCTGGTTGTCGGCCCTACTCTTCTCTGCGGCGATCGCTCCTTTGTTCACCTTGGCAAGTGCTTCCTCGGCAGACTTCAGCCTTTCTCCCATTGCCCTCGTTTTCTCTTTCTCTGCTGCCAACGCAGTCTCCAGCTCGGTGATTCTCATCAGCAGTTCACTCTGGGCAACCATCGTTTTCTTACTTTTTTCCTCGACCTCACATTGCCTACACTTCGTGTCAACCTCCTCTCCATTTAGTTCTGCACTTGAGTCTATTTTCAATCCCACCCCGCATCCTGAACACTTTACAGTCTTTGTAATTATGTCTTTATGACACCAATTATACTTATGACTTGTCTCACTGGATAATCACAAAACAAAATTCTTGCCCTACGAAAAAGAGAAAGTCTAGGTTCTACTACAAAAATTTGCGTGTTCTATGTACGTGCACCTCCCCCGCTGGGTGGAAAAAGAAAAAAACAGAAAGAAACAAACTCACACACGCACAAACTAGTAAATACCTGGTCACTGACCGCTGGAAAACTCGTGCAATGAAATAAGGACTACAAAGATTTTAACTGCTGCCTTTATAATTATAAAGGCAAGCTCAAAACATGCAGAACCGCTTATCTGCGTGGTCGATTGGGAGCGCTAAAAAACATGTCCATCCACCGTGCGAGTCTGAACTGAATCTCATATGATTATGAGAGATGCCGTAGGGGAGGGCTCCGGAAATTTCGACCACCTGTGGTTTTTTAACGTGACCCAAATTTGAGCACACGGGCCTACAACATTTCCGCCTCCATTCGAAATGCAGCCACCGAACCGGGATTCGATCCCGCGACCTGCGGGTCGGCAGCCGAGTACCTTAGCCACTAGACCACCGCGGCGGGGCTTGCATGGCATGCTGACATCATCCAAGACAACTTTTGGTTGTTGTCCTTGTAGGAAAATTATAATAATAATAAATAAGTCCCGCTGCACGGTGTTCAGTCTGCCTTCATATACGAACAAACAGACTCTCCAGTCACGTTTAGTTAATAGTTCTTAATATTAAAAACTGGCACTCAGTTTGAAGACCCAATCAGTTTCTTTTTCAGGGGGTGACTGTTCTGTCGACCTCAAATCTAGCAGCAGTTAGCCCGATAGCGTTCAAGAGCTCGTTTCGCACTAATTCCATCATCAGTTTCGATGGAGCCTCGTTCATTGTGATCGAAAAATCTTCATGTTGTGAAAAAAATTCAAGAATAATTCAAACAAAACAAATGATAAAAATTTCCGGGTTCACGGGAGGATCCAACTCCGGCCATCCACGTGGCTAGCAGGTGTTCTACCACACAGCCAAGCATCTGCCTGGAAATACAGTTAAAGTACCTTCTCTGTTTGCAAATGCAGTAAAAAAAAATGGCAGATCCCATGTACAGTGGGCATCGATGATATGCGAAGCAGGAATGAGAAAGGTTGATATGTCACTTTAAAATCAGCAGAACATTACGAGGTGGAGGTAAATGATGCCGTACATGACTTCCGTGTCACGATTACCATGTATGGATGTGTCGTTCACCTTGGTCATTTATTCACGTCACGTGATCCCATTTTTCGTATATGTGGAGCTAGCGAAACGGCCGAGAGCACGCTATATGAGCGTGGTATGCTGTCATGTTCTTACATGACACGCGAGTCAGAATTATCATGTTTGCAACAATCATATATTTCGTCATCCATTGACGTCCCGTAACGCCAAATTCGGTGTATGTGGAGCTAGCAAAACGACCGCGAGCAGATCATGAATGGCCCAATGCACTCCAATGCAGCGTTGATGCGCGCGCACGCTGGGCACAGCGACGCTACGTTAGCAAAACGTGAGCACTCTTTAGTCTAACATCAGGCGTGACCGGCTTCCGTCAGCGTAGCCCGATGGCAACCGACGCTAAGCGCGACATGCTGCCTTTCGCGCCGATGCGTTACTCAGACAACACTGCGTCTCCCTCTTTTCGGGATGGAGGGACGCCGGACGTGTTGAAATGCGCATGCGTGAAAGCAACGCAGCGCGACGCACGCCTGCGAGTATATGGAAAAACCGGCGCCTGGCATCGCAACGCCGGCGTGACGCGACGAAATGAACGCCGGCGAGCAGGCGCCCGACGATGAATTGTATTGGCGCCTTGACCGTGACATGCAGTCAAGTTCTCACATGACAGGCACTTCATGATTATCATGTTTGCACCAGTCACATACCTTCGTCATCCATTGGCGTCTTGTAATACCAAGTTTGGCGTATGTGAAGCTAGCGAAACGGCCGCGAGCGCGTCATGAGTGTGGTTTGTAGTCATGATGTTAGATGACACGCATGGCGTGATTATCATGTTTGGATGTGTTATTTACCTATGTCGTCCGTTCGCATTGCGTAATACTGAGTTTGGCACATGTGAAGCTAGCGAAACGGCCGCGAGCGCTTTATGAGCGTCGCATGTAGTTATGTTGTTACATGACGCGCATCTCATGTTTATCAAGTTTGCACCAGGATCATATATATACCTTCGTCTTCCATTCACGTCCCGTAATACCAAATTTGGTATAAGTGAAGCTAGCGAAACGGCCACTAGCGCATCATGAGCGTGGCATGTAGTCATGTTGTTACATGACACGCATGCTATGATGTTCCTGTTAGGGCCTGTCGCTTGTTTTATCCATGCAATCATGTCATACAATTATACAGTTTTGCAAATTGCCATTTGAACAGAACCACCCCAAGAGCTGCTGGAAGATGAAACGTAAATCATGGCATTCATGACACACATGTCATTGATGATTGATATGTGGGGTTTAACGTCCCAAAACCACCATTTGATTATGAGAGACGCCGTAGTGGAGGGCTCCGGAAATTTCGACCACCTGGGGTTCTTTAACGTGCACCGAAATCTGAGCACACGGGCCTACAACATTTCCGCCTCTATCGGAAATGCAGCCGCCGCAGACGGGACACGAACCCGCAACCTCCGGGTCAGCAGCCGAGTACCTTAGGCACTAGACCACCGCGGCGGGGCATGACACACATGTCATGATTTTCATTTATAACTAGTCAAATATGTTCTTCATGCAGTCATATTATGCCATACCAAGTTTGGTATGGATACCATTATCTAAACGGCCAGGAGAGCTAAAAATTGTAGGCGGCTAGATAGATAGATAGATAGATAGATAGATAGATAGATAGATAGATAGATAGATAGATAGATAGATAGATAGATACGCTCAAGGTCACCGAAGTTCGCTAAGAAATGCCTGGCATTTGCCGGTGATTACCAGCGATATCTGCCATGAGCGCTGCCGGTAACCATGACTACAGCACTGCTAAACAGCCGCAGTCCCTGAGCGCACACGTCAGAGACATGGAACGTGATCCCGTGCTAACCAAAGCAGACGCGCTCCGTCCTATGAAAACGTGGAACGCCTCAAGACAGATGATCGACGGCTATGAACAAAGCAGACGCACTCTGTCTCACGGAAACGTGGAACCCGTTTTCACGTAGAGCGTAGAAGAGGAGCGAGAGAGGGGGAGTGGGACGCACATGCGCAGTGAATGTGAGGACGCCGCACTTATGAAGAAGCGTTTCGATGCGGAGTGGGTGTGGACGCCGCGGAAGGGAGTAATGGATGGACACAGCTTCGCCATAAGCTGCTTCGCACCTAATAGCGTTAATTATTTACGAACACAAGCGTCCAGTATACAAGCTTCAAGTTACAACATGTAATATTGCAGTAATGTTGCGTGGTACAAGCGCGAATCGCCATTGGCCGTCAGATCATTCATTATAATAATGATTTCGTGGTTTAAGGCTCAGCACCCATTACAAAAGACACGCTACTGCGCGTATTCCCTTAAGTCCACAAAGTGGGTCTATAAGACGTTCGAAAATATTTTACGCGCATAATTCTTCCTGGTTTTAAGCTACCTACTCATTACCGAGAATGTAGGCATATGCGAAAGCTTCACTCACACAATGCAGTTCTAACTTTATTGATTACACTGTAGAAATACACAATTTTAACATCTAGAGAAAGATCATGCAAAAAGTACGCATTATAGGAGCAGGATGTCACTATCGCGTTCAACTCTTATAAAGGTGAAGTTTAAAGATCGTCTTAGCGGTTGTCCGTCTCTCTATACAAAATACCCTTTTGTCATATCAAACCCAACTCACGCACTTCGTTAGTAATGAAGTTGCCACGGCACCTGTCCCATTTTGCTGCATGGTGAGCATATTGTTTATCACCATTACTTTAACCTCATGGAAGAATGTTTATTTTAAACTGTAGTTTTCCACCATCTCAGCACATCGGCGGAGGGAACCGGATCCTGCAGAGGTCGGCTGGTTATGAGCGTGTGGTTTCAGCGGGACGGCTCAGTGCTCTCCCATATTTGAGTACGAAGCACTCGAAATCGTTAAACATTTTTTCTAAACACATCTTTACTTTCCACAATCTCATCCTTACTTTTCTCAGACCGGACGGCCTAGTGCTCTCTCATAGCGTACTTTAAATAAACGATTTAGAGTACCAAGTAACTACCAAGTACTCTAAATCCTTCACCACTCTTTCTGAGCACATCGTTCATAAGTATTGCGGTGAAGTTACAGTGCCCCATGAAGCGTGAGGCCACGGGACGGCTTCATGCTTTCCTATAGCAGAGTACGTAGTACTCTACATCGTTATTCACAATTTATTAGCGAACTGGTTGGTCGAACTGCAATAGTGATCTGCCTGTGGTACGCGGTGCAGTTTTAAATGCGAAGCATTTCTTAGCGAACTTCGGCCCCTTTTAGCGTATCTATCTATCTATCTATCTATCTATCTATCTATCTATCTATCTATCTATCTATCTATCTATCTATCTATCTATCTATCTATCTATCTATCTATCTATCTATCTATCTATCTATCTATCTATCTATCTATCTATCTATCTATCTATCTATCTATCTATCTATCTATCTATCTATCTATCTATCTATCTATCTATCTGTCTATCTATCGTCTATCTATCTATCTATCTATCTATCTATCTATCTATCTATCTATCTATCTATCTATCTATCTATCTATCTATCTATCTATCTATCTATCTATCTATCTGTCTGTCTGTCTGTCTATCTGTCTGTCTGTCTGTCTGTCTGTCTGTCTGTCTGTCTGTCTGTCTGTCTGTCTGTCTGCCTGTCTGTCTGTCTGTCTATCTATCTATCTATCTATCTATCTATCTATCTATCTATCTATCTATCTATCTATCTATCTATCTATCTATCTATCTATCTATCTATCTATCTATCTATCTATCTATCTATCTATCTATCTTGTCGCCTACGACTTTTAGCTCTCCTGGCTGTTTTGATTATGGTATCACTACCGAAATCGGCATGACATGAATGTATGACGAGCATAATCAACTAGTTATAGCATGAAGATCATGACATGTATGTCATGAATGTCATGATTTACATTTTATGGCCTTGCTGCTCTTGCAGTGGTTTCGTTCACATGGAATTTCCCAAAAGTGGTATGGTATGACAAGGCTGCATGACGAACATAAGTGAGACCCTCTAACGTAGAAATCATTTCATGCTTGTCATGATTCGCATGTTATGACTAGTCGTGACTTCATGGCACTCTCATGGTGCACTCCTGGTTGTTTCGCTAGCTTCAAATTTACCAAATTTTGTATTACGGGACGTGAATGGACGACGAAGGTATATGACTGGTGCAAACATGACAATCATGATATGCGTGTCATGTAAAACAGGACTAGATTCTACGCTTATAGCTTGCTCACAGCCGTTTCACTAGCTCCACAAGCACAAAATTTGGTATTACGTGACGTGAATGGATGACAAAGGTAAATGGGACGTCCAGACATTGTAATCCTGATACATGTCATGTAAAACATGACTACGTGCTACACTCATATATCTTGCTTACGGCCGTTTCACTATAGCTCCACATAAACCAAATTTGGTATCACATGACATGAATAGACGACGAAAGTAAATGGCACGTCCAAATATTATAATCATGGTATGCGTGTCATGTAAAAGATGACTACGTCCTACGCTCATGGCGTGCACGCGACCGTTTCGGAAGATCCACATATACGAAATTTGATATGACGTGACTTTAATGGATGACGAAAGTAAAGGACACGTCCGAACATGACAATCATTATATGCGTGTCATGTAAAACATGATGACATGCTTCGCTCATAGCGTGCTTGCGGCCGTTTCCCTGGCTTAACATATACCAGATTTGATGCCAAATTACGTGGTTAGACGAAGAAGGTAAGTGACACATCCAAATATTAGTCGTGGCATGGAAGTCATGTACGGCATAATTTACGTGCGCCTCGTAACAAAGGGACATTTCAACCTTCCTCATTCGTGCTTCTCATATAATCGATTCCCACAGTACGTGGGGTCTGCCAATTGTTTTCAGTGCTACTCGAAACACAGTCTGAGTAACATGAGTTAAGCCCTAAAAAGAACGCGCCGGACAAAGACGGAAATTGACACACACGCGCACTTGTCACCTTCCACCCCATGCTTCTCACGCTCTTTTCACTTTCGATGTGTATCAAAACCAGAAACGTTTGAAAAAAATTTAAACCCTCTTCTAGTGAAACGAATTATTCGAGCGACCATGAGCAGCGGCGACATTTACAAAGGTGAGTGGCCGGCATACCATGGCCTAGCGGGTAGAGCACTTCTTAAGACATCAATGAATACAAGATGTGTCCATCAGTGTTGCGGAATGGGCGCCTCCATTCCATACCGGTGAATTAGGACTTGGTGCAAATCCATTCCTTTCAATTCCTCGGAACGAAAAAAAAAATTGGCCATTCTCACTCCGGGAATGGCGGGCAGTTTAATTCTATTCCTGCAATTCCTCAATGTAGAAAATGCATCTCGATAGGTTTAATGTTGAATTAAGAATGAACGCCACTCAATCTATCTATCTATCTATCTATCTATCTATCTATCTATCTATCTATCTATCTATCTATCTATCTATCTATCTATCTATCTATCTATCTATCTATCTATCTATCTATCTATCTATCTATCTATCTATCTATCTATCTATCTATCTATCTATCTATCTATCTATCTATCTATCTATCTATCTATCTATCTATCTATCTATCTATCTATCTATCTATCTATCTATCTATCTATCTATCTATCTATCTATCTATCTATCTATCTATCTGTCTGTCTGTCTGTTTGTCTGTCTGTCTGTCTGTCTGTCTGTCTGTCTGTCTGTCTGTCTGTCTGTCTGTCTGTCTGTCTGTCTGTCTGTCTGTCTGTCTGTCTGTCTGTCTGTCTGTCTGTCTGTCTGTCTGTCTGTCTGTCAAATAAAGCCATTTAATTACCCGGCCGAAGGTGAAGCCCTTGCTCAACGCTCAGCCATCTTGAGCTGGTGGCTTGCGAACCCTATTTATGAAAAAGCAAATGTAACGCATATCTGAGGTGCAACATCAATACCTAGGGATCGGGTGGTGTGTTCTTTTACTAGAAAATACATAGGTAGTCAGTAATTATTGAGACCCAACAGTGTTTCCTAGACTGCACTGAAAATGATATACACTAAACATGTTTGTCTCGACGATAATATGATGCTGCCTACTTTGGCGCTCCAGTACGTGCACTCATCCATTGACCCTTCCACGCACTACAACTCGTTCATGTTTCACAAATTGTTTTTATTTGCAAACTTTCATGTTACACAGCACCACACGCGACCAAGACATTGCAGAAATGTCGTGGTGGTACGAACACATGGCATACCACTACTTACAGTACCAGTACTTCCATTGCTTTTGTTGTACCCGGGACGTAAATGGTAAGAATAAAAAATACAGTTATGTTAAGGTAATGAATGAACGGTATGAACAATGCCTGTAAACATTTGAGCTTCAACGTACGATACGTTGCGCCAAATGCTAATCGAAGTATCTCTGTTAGCGAATAACGATGTGCAATCGCATAGAACCTCCACAGTTTTGAGAGACAGTGACCTCCATAAGACCACCGAAAATGATCCATGTTTACTAGCTGTAGTTATCAATTCGACTACTTTTTGATTACACTTGCGATCAGCATGCCGGCTTGCTACTTCAGCCTACACAACATTTGCAGATATTTTGCTCCTTTTTCTAGAGTGAAACTGGAATGAGAAAGAAGCTTTTGAGTTCGGATGTCGATAGTCGTGATCTGGTCTGCAAGTAGATTTCTTCTTTAAGCTTCCTCGATACGCAGGAAAGCTGCTGACATATTACAAATGGTCACGTGCGGCAATGTGGAACACACGTCATGTTGATCAACGCCTTATCAAGTTAAGCCACGACATGACCGCGAACTTTTGTCGCGTTTTTGTTGGTGTTCTGGTTTTATCCTGGAGTCAAAATTCTTTCGTTTAAAGATTGTTTGGTTACATCTTTAATATCATAAAGCAAGAAGCCATAATACCAACTATGTAGCTTATTATCACTGTTAATCATTTCTGGCTAAAAGCTGGCTATATCCACGAAGCGAGACAAAAAGTGTCTGGTTTTATGAATATATCCAACACTTTATCCAGGACTTGATTAAGGGTGAGACGCATATAAATTTGGCTGTAATGTCGTGCAACATTTTTTTTGTATTTTATGATAACGTTTTGGGATGAGTTCATTTACAAGTAGTTCTTTTAAATTTTTTCTTGAGTAAAATACTCACGATGGACCTATGACTAGTACTACTACGTTTGGGTGGTCTTCTAACTGCTGAAATAAAGATATAACAATTGTGGTGGCAGCTACGTTATAAAATAATATAGACGTTTATGATTAATATTAAAGAGGTGCTCTAGCATGACCTGTAACGCAATGGACGCACACATTGTTATTTTTCCATACCATTTTCGCACATCTTCTATAACTGAATATATTCATATATCCTGTAGCTTCCTAGTTCGTTTTCAAGAAACCAACAGCAAGAACTATATACTTTGGCAAGTCTGGGTACAAAACTTAAAGTTCAATGTGTTCTGCAGCTGTGAACCATAATACAATATAAAAAGAGCTGATCATCCTAAGGGGCTTCTATACGGTAAGCAGCTATTATCCCATGCCAATAATTATGGGTTACACAATAACATTACCTTAACAAGGTGGTGATTACCCCTGCTTTTCCTCTGTATTTCTTCTTCTTCTCATCTTTCTTCAACAATATCGTTGTCTTGGAGAATGTATGCCACATTATCACAGCAAAATAATCAATCTATGATTTAAATATTGAAATGTCATCGTAGTCAAAAACTTAAAAAAACGCAAGTTTCCCTAAAAGACGCTAAAACGACCCGCGAGGCTTTTGCGTGAATGTTTAATGGTTTCCGTGAAATTTCTGCATGGTGTGGCAGAAATTTTCTAAGTACATCTTTTTAAGGGTATGCTATTTTGTTTCTTTTAATAACTTGCTTCCGCAGCATTTGAATTTGTAGAATCAAGCATTAGAAAGACATAAAAAAAATTAAGGCAGCACACAAGCCAGAGGTACAAACAAATCTTGTTTCTATTTATTTTTCTCTTTCTTTCTCCACCTCTTTTTCTCTGTCGCACTTCCTCCTTCCTTCTATCTGTTTTTATTCCTCCCTAATTTTGTCTTGCTCTCCATTACTTCTTTTTATCTTTTTTATCTTCTATTTATCTATCTTTATTTTTCAAACTTTCTGCGTATCTTTCTCTTTTGCTCTCTTGATCTGTACTCGTACTCCCACCTGAAAAAATGGCGTGCGCGCCGGCCAGGTTTTGCGTTGCACGTGCACGAAAAAAGGTAGACACCATTCACGATGCTGGTAACTTTTCGAAAGTGTAACGGCATAACGAAAATCATCGCGGGTTCGGCGTGAAATTGCCAGAACACACTCCCAGATTTCATTCTACGTGCACGCGCATGTCGAGGCTGAATGGACACATGGAACAACAAAAAAAAAAAAAAAACTCGCTCTTATATGCTGCTTCTTTCCTGGCAACAGTCATCCACAGAAATTTGTAGTTCATAGTTGCTTTTGCTTTACCGATGATATAGGCGAACATGGCGAGCCTCACCTTGTAGTGGGTGTCATGATTTGTGGGCTTGTAGTCGTTCAAGGCACGCACTGAAGTGTTTTCAGAGAGGGAGGCAGGAAAACAATTCAAACATAAAGTCAGAAAGAATAGCCAAGCTTCGGCTTGGTTAGCTACCCTATGCCTGTGAGCGAGGGTAATTAGGTAATTAAAGGATAGAAAAGGAATGTTGTTGGCTGCAGGTTCGTGCCTGTGTTATACACGTACTATTTAGTAATTTGATGTCATAATACGCCTGTGAAGCATGTGCACGGGCATGTGTTCCTATGCATTTTGTTAATGTTGTAGTTTACCGTGTATATGTGCAACGAGCAGGTGCCTAATCATATTGTGCTTAGTCATGACGATACAAACATGATGGAGATAACAGGTTTACGGCAACACTATACTTAATGTACAGTACCATCCACTAATAAAAGAAACACTGATGAGCACCCGTCATATTGCGGGCCCCATAACTGCACGTAGACGCAGAAATATTGTTCGCGCCCGCACCAGTCTATCGAAAGGAGTCAGGACAGTCAACCAGCAGTAGTCCTAAGCAAATATAAGCCACCATGTTTTCACCAGAGAGCGAAATCCAGGCATGACGCACACGAAAGTGTTCCTTTAACAGTAAACCTGTTTGTACATACGACGCACACATGTAATTTCAGTGAGTCAGCATAAATGACATTGCTCGGTTTCAAAGAACGATGTTCGAGTGGGTAACTGATAATTCTGCACCGTTTTTGGGTGACAAGCTGAGTTAGTCGTTGAGCACCCTATATATCGGGCTTTTTTTCAACTGCAATCATCGCTCGATCGGTGGATAGACGTACGAATATTACATTTAAACGAACAATTGAGGTTCTGAGGATGCATTAGTGACATGTTTTGTGGATGTGCCCCCTAACACACTGCATATCTAGCCTGAAGGTATGTGAAAGACCAATTCGCGATCACGAGCCATAGTCTTTAAATTTGTGCAATACTATGACGTATATGCGATGGCGCATGGTGGAGTGTTTTGTGTTGACTGCTATCAATTGTTATTCCGTTTCATGTTTTAGTGTTGTTGTCCCTGTTGCTTTTGTTGTTGTAGCTGCTTTATAGTTGTTGCTTTTATGAATGGTACATGTTGTTGTTTGTTGTAAAAATTACTCACGCACGTATATATATACATACACATGTACTTCACCACAGCAGCTTCACCAAGCTCTCAAGCATGATTCTCATTCATAGGCCGTTAAATTAAAATCTTTAGGCTTGCCTTCTTTTTTAAAGCAGGATCGTAGCCTTCAGTTCTCCCTCACTATTGCTCGCAAGCCAGTACAGGCATATTTGTTTTGTGGCGACAAAGAAGAGACCGTAGCACGCCTTTCGTATAACTATATCGTGGTGCTGAAACTGAAAGATTGACCAGATAGCAGTATATACACGCTTGTAGGCTTATGACTGAATCAGTCATAATGCATCATTATGACCAATTCTGCAGCCCAGCATTTAAGAGCTCTTTACGACTATATAGAGTAAAAAGTACTGTTAAATGTAGATGACTTGTAGCAATATTATGCGCAAGACAATCATGCATTTTGGTTTTGTGTTACCGTGTTTTTTTTCGTGTTTGTTTGTGTATTGAAGTGAAACTTGTACGTAGAAATGGTATGTGGAGAATTCATTGTGCCATCAGGATTTAAGATTTATGAGGTCTATCCTGCCTGTGTCCAATCATGCAGATAAATTAACCTCTTTATTCCCAGGTGAAAACAGTGTAAAATATATGTATGAAGTTTTGATTTTAATGTAGAGATTTGACTATCTTTTATTTTATGCCTGATATTTCTTCTTTGCATGAAAATTTTAGTCAAGAATTTTTGTTCATTTGTAGGTGGATTATTTGAAAAATTTTATTGGTGGTTATTACTTCTGCGGATATTGCGCCAAATAAAACATCGCAAACAGCTCCCCTGCTCTCTTTAACAAAGTATTGCACTCCTGGTATAGACGAGATGATTGTGTTGAGGTTGGCGTTGTGATGAGATGAGTATGGTTATTTCCCGTTGGCAAGCCGACGTGTGATCGCCTTATATTGGGAAGTCAATATCAATTGGGCACACTCTGGTTAATAACAACAGCGTGAAATTAAACTGCTAAGTTATCTTCTCTTTAAGATATACAACCTTGTTCGTAAAATTGTATCAAGGTACATTGAACAGTTGTTGAAGCCACACTTTATCAATATTGCCAATATTATACGTGACAAGATGTATACAGGAACGGTTGCATGAGTCCTGATGGGCCTGGGTCATAAATGTTTGCAATTAACAATAGTTTATTACCTATACAGCTACAAAAGTCAATAATTTAGAGTACTGTAAAAGTGTATTTATGGCTAATCAAACCTGCAAAATAGGGAGTTTGTTCTGTGTGCCATGCATGGGAGATTGTCTTTCGTACAGGGGCGACGTGCATGTGGTGGTTATTGTAATATCCTTAGCTCTAATGAGGAAATATTAGCTACAGGGAAATTAGTTATGTAGGAAGACTTTACTCGTTTTCTGCCGCTTGAGCAAACAGCAAACTGATAGACGCGCATGGATGAAAAATGCTGTCTTCCTTCTTATATCTCAACATCACAAGCCCGATGCGTATAAACCACAAATCTTGCATGCGTTCTTGCACTATTTGTGTTGTGGTCGTGTTATGACAAAGTTGGCGGTGATCTATTGTATACTGCTCTGTCCTTACTCCATCTGTTCTTAGTCGATGCCTTGTGTTTTTTCTCTCTTTTGTTTTGCGCTTTAAGACCACGCTGAAACATGCGCTCAAGCTGTAGCTCCACCTTTCACTTGTGATAAAATGCAGAAGCAAGATGAATGAACTAATGTGTGCATTGTGCCTGTGCGCGCCAAGCATTAGCAGGCTTGGTGAGAAAGAGAACTTATGAAGCCGCCAAACGCAATATTCTAGTTTTTTATAATCACATTATGAAAATTTTCGTATAGCGATAAGCCTGAAAAAGTACAAGAAAATGACAACTGCCTCACTTATCCTCATTTGAACAAAACAGGTAAGTCCGTTAACTAGCTATGCAATAAACATATAATATTGTGTTTAAAATGCCATCTTTCTATTATTTCCTTCCCTAAAGCAATTTCACACAGGGACAAAAGACGGGCAACTGTTCGAAAAGCTTGTTTCTTTTGTTAGACACAACGAACAGACTACTAATTCGGGGCAGCAGAGGCGACATGTGATGTTGTTTTTAATGGAAAATAAACAAGTGAAGCTATTTGGCATAAATCTAAACTAATAAATGCGGACAAAAAAAACACACTTTCACCGTCTTTGAGGCCCGAACACACAAGTTTCGAATTACGTGTTGAATGATATCATTTGAGAAATGACTCCGGACGTTTCAATATCTTCGTTGTTGCGTAGCTATATGCGCGTGTAATTTGAGCGTTAACTAGTGCCACTCTGCCAGAAGGCTTGTGCGCAATCGCCTCTGAAGACAGTGAGAGCGGATTGCTCATTTCACCAGAGGCCATCACGTATCTTGTTTTTAGAAGTCGCTGATGTTTTTTTTTTTGTTAAGCCTGATGGTTTGTCCGACTTAATTAGTCTTTATAACAGGTGTGCTTTCACAATGCAAGTACATGCCTAGGTATTCGTTTAGCAGGAACAACTTTTACGTGCTTGAATTCTGATGATGATGATATATGGTGTTTTTTGGCGCAAGGGCCATTTGATGGCCAAAGAGCGCCAGTTCATGAGACAGGAATGTGGACAATGGTTGTGATTAGCGGCTGTATAAGGGCCATAAAATTCCTCGCAGTAAAGCGGGCAAAAACATACAAGTAATAAAATGATGACCATGCCGTGAAAGGTGTGTGTGGTGTGAATAGGTGACAAAAGTTGGTGATAATGAAAAACAATGGTGGACATGTATGGCATTAGCACAAGTACCTCACACGTTAGTACCCTTGCGTGCAAGGGCCTTGAATTCTAAAATATAAAGCATGAGAACAATGGCATGAACTGACAGCGAAGATTTACTTGACTCATAAGCATGTAAAGTTTGAGTGTTTTTATCGTATTGTTCATGCCTCGAAGTCCCCACATTTCTAGTATTTGCTGTAATTGCGAAAAGCGAACTTACAACAACAACAAAAGAGTAAAGCGAAGCAAGTGCCATTTACAGCGATTACGGCGGAAAACTTCCAAAATAATGTACGGCATTTGCACTCGTCCAGCGGCCGTTCCCGAATTCAGAGGGATAGTTGTGTCCAGATACAGCAGCTCGCCCGACCGAGCACCGACGCCAGGAATTTTTAGGTCAAGCCGATGTGAAATGATCCCATCAAAAAATACAAGCTCCAGCACGGAATAAATCCAGAGAACAGTTACAAACACAAAAGAAATGAATGGCATCAAGAGCTTCCTGATGTTCCTATTTTGCATTTTGCCCCGTCATGGTGGTCTAGTGGCTAAGGTACTCGGCTGCTGACCCGCAGGTCGCGGGATCGAATCCCGGCTGCGGCGGTTGCATTTCCGATGGAGGCGGAAATGTTGTAGTCCCATGTGCTCAGATTTGGGCGCACGTTAAAGAACCCCAGGTGATCAAAATTTCTGGAGCCCTCCACTACGGCGTCTCTCATAATCATATGGTGGTTTTGGGACGTTAAACCCCACAAATCAATCAATCAATCAATCAATAAATCAATCAATCAATCTAATTTGCATTTAAATAAAACGCAAGACAACATGATGTAAGAATTAGAAAAAAGAAAACACGATAACGTTGAGTCAATATATGCCGTGCAGCGCACGGGCAGTGTCTGCATTGGAACAGGCATAGGAACGTGACCAGCGTTACTGCGCGCTCAGCGAGCATTCATCAAGGCAGCGGGGCATGGCGGCTGCTGTCAGGCCCCAGTTATGATCAGCGCCTGCCGCTAGCGGGCGCTTCCCTCTCCCGCACCCTGGCTTCAATTCGCGGAATGGCATAATGGCGGCCACCACCACCACCTCTCCGGCGACTTGCAAAGGGGCCCGCCGACGAGAGCGGGAACACGGAGAGGAGGAGATGCACAGAAACGCGAGCATAACAAGTAATCTCGTCCCACAAGCTCGCGCAGCCACCCCACTGCGAGCTCGACTCTGGTGGCAAAAGCTTGCGCATTGAATCTCCCGCCGGCGACAGAGGACGCTGGCTCGCCCAGTCAGCGGCTCCCCAACGTTGCGACCACCACGCCCCTACCGTTTGAGCTGGGAGTCACAAAAGAGAGGCACCGCCGTAGGAGGAACACCGCCAAGGGAAACGCCGCCGTGGCAGCTCACTCCCTCAAACTTCTTAAATGCCAGCGTTGACAGTTATTCGCATCAAAAGGCGTGTATTTTGACTTACAGCATGCTCCTCGATTATTTATGAGCTAATTTAGTTCGTGGTTTGGAGCAAACAGGTTTAGAGAATGCCTGCATTTATGGGCAAGAACATTATGCGTTACCAGCCTGCTACCTACTATTGAAATCTGAGTTACGGACCCTCTAACAATCCTAAGAAAGCTCTTAAGTATAGCTGGCACGCAATTATTACGGGGATCAATCGGAATGCAGACTGTTTACACTCTTGGTCAGTCCTGGTATTATGCGGGACACCAAATTTAAGCAGAATATCAATGAAAGTCTACACATGACTAAATAACAGTGTTATTATTGAGGAAGCCTTACTATGGCTATGTGCTCTTGCTATTGTTTCGTGAATAACATAGAGGCAAATAGCACGCAAGCCTTGTTTGGTGGCAGTATGATTAATGACGTGATTTTACAAGCTAGCAAAGAGAGCAAAAGGCGGGTCACGAAATCATCAACGCCAAAGAAAGTTAGAAAAAGGCGGACCAAGCGACTTCTTCATTAAAATTATCACGCGACACGATGCGCGGGAAACGCGCGTTTTAACTGCGTTTCCATCCCGCGCATGAGCACGATAACGTAAATATTTGCAGACACATGCTCTGTGTGTTCGTCCATGCCTTCTAACTCTTCGTAAATACCCGCTTACACCGTCTATTAGAGATACACCTTCAGCGACATACACACGTATATGTGAACACCAACGCACAAACTTGCACGCAGACGCACATCTTCACACCCTCGTAAACACACACAAGCGTGCGCGCGTTCACGCGCACGCAAGCTTATATACACATATACGCACATGAAAATGTGCCCGAACAGACGCATGCTCACATAACACGGATATACTCAAACGAATACACGCACACGTGTCTGTATACGTGAAAACAGATTATTGCGTATCCACAAACACATGAACACAAATATGGGCACTTATATATACATAACGAGCAGTCTCTTGCGCCCATTCAAGCACACGTCCACCCACGTCCACTCGCACGCATGTGTGTACGCATGCACGCATACAAATAACGTATACGCCTGGACCTTACGCCAGCATGCAAGAGTGTGCAAATGTACGCATGCAGACACACACGCACACGCAGAAGCCCACGCATTGAATTAGACGCGTGTCATTAGTCATGACACGCATCTTCAACCTGTATGATGATATGGCAAACGCCTTTGTCATGCAGAGGATTTCATTATGCTATGGTCGAGTGCCAAAAAAAATGTACAAATTTAGAGTGCATGAAAAATTACAGAGACCGTGTGTGAATGCAGACCACGGTGAACGGCATGCTGCAAATATGACTGCATTTCATATAGAGAAGAGCATGTAAGATTCGACTGACCTACCATAATAACAGGAATAAAAGAATGAAAAGAATAATATGATGGGTTGTCGGAGAGAGCTTAGTTCTGTTTGTATGCAAACAAGTGTGCGATTATGCGAGCAGTGTTACTAATTTTCACTCTATAATAAGGCGATTGTCCCCACCAGCCAATGGGAAGCAAGGTATAAAAATGACCACTCACAAAGTGCTACGTTCAGTGCATGCTCAGTGGCTGATACTAAACCACTTAAAGCAATTATTATTCCTTTGCAAGTTATGTTTGAGCATAAAATATGCACGTGAAGGTGTACTTCCGTACAAAGAACATAGATGGCGCTACACGTACGTTTTTTTTCTCGGGTTTTTATGTTCATATTTCGGAGTGTAATGCAACAAGATTTGCACATAATGCATGACGTTGGCTTTAGCACGTAAAATCGACGCCAGTTGATTGAAGAAAGAGCACGCTAGCAGGGCACACTCATTGTCTGAACCTCTTTCGACACGCAAGTGACAATAGCACTTAGCGGTAGATCTGAAATTTGGATTCAAAAGTTCAGAAACTCCACACGAAACTCGCGCATACTTTCTTCGATAAAAAAGAAAATAACACGCAAGAACTTTAAATGTGTGTCGCCTAATTTGCGAGAAGTTTGCAACGACCTTTTGTGAGAGGAAAAGAAGGGAAGAAAAAGGGAAGATTTGATTAAATGTTCAATTACGGCTTAAAAATCGGTTGTGCATTCAATAAGATATAATCCTTGGAACAATCTAGCACACATCACTGTAGGAGAGAGTAGAATCACTGGCCGCATCAATGAAATCCATATACAGCGCTATGCTGACTCCAGACGAATACGTGCGCCAACTTACACATGCCATATGTATTCTGCCCCACAGCGTACAGAGATAATCTCCGTGGTGCTAGACCACACACACTCCGTTTCGCATTATACGTGGGAGTGTACAGTAACTACACAATCAATAATATCACGACGTGGACAACACAGAGTAATAATGGGAGGCACTGCTGTCGTGCTCGGCCTTTGAGCATCAGCGTAATGGTCCAAGGAGCAGGGATAATAACAAGTGCCTCCAAATAAAGACCCCGACCCGACCATTTTTCTGTCTAATGCAAAAACAAAGTTTTTTTGGTGTGTCATTCTCGCTCTCCGGTTTTCGGATGCATGTTTTAAGGAACGCTATGATAAGGGAAGCAAAGGGGAAGGTTTCGCGACACCACTCAAGGAAATGATTGGTGCAAATGCGAAAATAACGTTCACGCATTTGCGAAGAACAAGAAAAAAGAAGAAGCAATCAGGTGTTTCGCAATATCACCGCTAAGTGTCACCAGACGAGATGCCCGCGATGAATGTACGTAATTTCTCATATTAAGATCTCGAGAGTGGATCGTGACGCTTTCGTTGATATGTGGGGTTTAACGTTCCAAAACCACCATATATGATTATGAGAGACGCCTTATAGTGGAGGGCACCGGAAATTTCGACCACCTAGGGTTCTTTAACGTGCTCCCAAATTGGAGCACACTGGCCTAGAGCATTTTGCCTCCATCAAAAATGCAGCCGCCGCAGCCGGGATTTGATCCCGCGACCTGCATATCAGCAGCCAATACCGCGACCTGCGGGTCAGTAACTTCTCCACTAGACCACCTCGGCGGGCCTCTCGTTATTGCAACCTTAGTAATTC
The DNA here is from genome assembly GCF_013339725.1 of Rhipicephalus microplus. Taxonomy (NCBI): domain Eukaryota; kingdom Metazoa; phylum Arthropoda; class Arachnida; order Ixodida; family Ixodidae; genus Rhipicephalus; species Rhipicephalus microplus. The sequence continues at coordinate 106,929,777 of NC_051170.1, forward strand.
GACTTTTCACGCAATTCGACCACCCTACAAGGTTCCGAAACGAAATGATGGATATATGTTCAAACAAAAAGAAAACAAGGAGATAGATAGATAGATAGATAGATAGATAGATAGATAGATAGATAGATAGATAGATAGATAGATAGAGATAGAGAGAGAGAGAGAGAGAGAGAGAGAGAGAGAGAGAGAGAGAGAGAGAGAGAGAGAGAGAGAGGAGAGAGAGAGAGAGAGAGAGAGACTCGTTTAGGGCATGGTACTAAGGTTTGATCAGAACCCATGATATTCCGAAAACGGCTCCACTTATTTTCAAACTTTTATGCTCGAAGTGCCTTCTACTGGTTTGTGTTTTCTTCCTGCCCAGTGTTGAAACAAGGATTAAAAAACTCAGCAGATCCCACGTACCTGGGAAATGAAAGTTATGCGAAGCATGCGAAGGGAAGGTGAGCATGTTGCAATTTTTATTGAGCAACATGTCATTAAGTGAGGGTAAATATATGTACAAATGTTCCCCGCACAGACATATGTTGAAGAGTTGCAGATGTTTACATAGCCAGTTGTTTGCGCCTGCGCAACGATGTCAACTGGAACATGCCTAATAGCAACACCAGAAGCTTATATTAAGCGCCTGATGCTCGCGAAGATACCAGCCCATGGACACTGCTACATAAATAAACTTCAGAGCTATGGACACCTAATCACAATTGAAGTTAACCCGAAAATGACGGCTGTATTAAATGAGTACGTAATGTTCACAAAGTGGGGTTGGCCGCCCTGCAAAAACTATTGACATTTCACGAAGATTAGCGTCTATTCGAAAAGCAGTTCCGAGACCTGGCGAATAGCTGTGTGGTAGAATGCTTGACTGCCACGCAGAATGCTTAATTTCGAATCCTGCTGGGACCCTGAAATTGATTACTTGGATTCGTCGGAGGGTCAACGCTGCCTATGTAAAGTTTTTCTTAACATAATTTTTTTGACATTGATTCCATGCCTTCATTGGGACGACGCTACTGATGTTGGGTATTATTTAACGCTCCTTTAAAGTTGCTCATGTGCGTTCTCGTCGTTCCTGGGTAGATACTAAGACTCAATCACCTGTGGCACATACCCGCATACCAGCGGCACATACCCGCCCGTAGGTATGTGCCACTGTCTGGCAAGAAGTGCTTGACGACGTACGGGATGGTATTCTGACATTCATGTCTTGACCATCGCGTCATATTCGTCAAACCATCTTACCCTCCCATGCTAATTTTGGTTCACGCCTAGTTAAGGAGGTGACCTCGAGAGCACCCAGACGTAAGCGGCTAGACAGATAGATACGCTCAATGTAACCGAAGTTCGCTAAGAAATGCTTCGCATTTAAAATATAGGCCTTCATCGGCGCTAGTATAGCCGGCTTTTAAATTACTATACACCGTTGCAGATTGCCTATAGGTGTGTTGGTGTAGGAAAACTCATCGCCTTGACGTGGTGGCCGATTGTTAAAGACGAGAGCATCGCCTTTGGCTATCCAATTTACATTTGCACTGCACAAAATATAGGTGGCTTTTATCGCCTGTTACTCCTCCGTTGAATTCGCTTAACAATACGGTGCGTCACAGAATAAAGTATACATGCACGCGGAAATAACCTATTAAAACTTTCTAAAGAGCAACGTCAGCAGGTAAGCAATGAACTGCACTGTCATAGATTGCTAAGTGCTCTCGCTACCTCACATTTTCTCAAATTCTGAAACGAAGCAGCTTCCACTGGCAGCACGAGCTTCGAAAGCCCGTTCTTCCTGGTGTTTAAAAGATGAGAGATAGAAGAAGAAACGGGCACTGTACAGCGTCAACAACGACAGCACGCTCGTATGAACACTCACAAGAAAGAAAAAAGAAAGAAAGAAAGAAAGAAAGAAAGAAAGAAAGAAAGAAAGAAAGAAAGAAAGGAAGGAAGAAATAAAGAAAGGCCAGGCAGGGTTCAGACTCTGTCAACATCGACAAAAAGCAAAGCTCTAACGAAAGAAACGTATATACAGAATCGGGACGGCTGCTCTATGGCCCTGGCGTTGCAGGCGACCGGCAGGATGGGGAAAATAGTGCTCTTCCACAGGCGGCGCGGCTGCAGGGATTGCTCTCCCCAAAGAAGAGACGCGACGCCGAAAAAGGAACAGATGCGAGAGGAGGAGGGGCGCCCCGCGGTCGCTAGGGAACAGAGAAAGCTCGGAACGGAACGGAACGGAATGAAAAAAGAAGGACCGCGTCTTGCTTCTTTTTCTGATTGGAAGCCCAGTCAAAGAGGGGGCACCCCATGGGCTGTCCCCGGGTTTCAACTCCATTGTTGTGATCACAGGCTCGCTGGAAGCAGCGGCAGGGTGCCTAGCGAGCCGATGCACGCACGCACACGCGCACTGAGTGAGAGAGAAACGATCCATGGTCTTACAGAGAGTCCGTTCTCGTGCGGTTTAAAGTGCTTGCTGGATTCTGTCTGTGGGTTATCTTTCTTGTATATTTACTTGCTTGGTCTGGGCAGCTTTGCTGGCTCTGAGGCAAGCTTTCGGGGTCCAAGTCGAAAGCTGCTAGTCACAGATGTCTGTTCTTTTGTCCGACTCACCTTCCCTCACTCATGACTTCTACTTTCGGCTCTGCCTATTTGATTTTTCTTTATTTACCAGCATACTCCAAGAAGGATTCGTACGTGCTTCGATGTATATTACAGAGAAGAAGAGCGCGGAAACGCAGATCTACAAGGCCACCTCGAAGAAAAGGAGTCGGGTCGTCTTTCAGCGTCAAGAAGTGAACTCGAGATTGACGCTAGTGAACATTTTTTTTTTCGGCAGCTCTTAGCCACAAAGTGTACCATGAAGCTGAACTTGTACACACCACCCACGGTTCCTTAGAAGTACTTACAATACGCCATAGAAAACATGTCCTAGTTTAGCGGTTCGTGTTAGCTGGCGGGGAAGGACGTCGTGCGATGTGGCATTGCCACATTTTGCTTTAGCTCCCATTGGACGGTTTTCAACACGCCATAAATGCGGCCACATTTTGGTATCCATCTGAAGAGCGAACACCTTAGGCCGTGGTGTATGCCGGGGAAGGACGCCGTGCGATGTGGCATTGCCACATTTTGCTTTAGCTCCCATTGGACGGTTTTCAACACGCCATAAATGCGGCCACATTTTGGTATCCATCTGAAGAGCGAACACCTTAGGCCGTGGTGTATGCCGAAGGACGACACCCATATGCTATAGTGAAATTTGTGTGTAGTCGAGCTTTTCACAGCCGGCGCATCTTCAACTCCACATTCCTATGTGGAAGGTTTAAGTCTTAGCCCTTATACCTCACCCAAAAGCTTAAACTTGCGGCAGGTCTTGATGGGGATGGGTCATCGTGCTGTTTAAATAGTTATTCCTTTTCTAACCGAAAGGCTTTGCATTTTCTAGTAATCTATTTATTTTTGCGTTAGTTCACTTGTTGTACCTAATCTGCCAAGGTCATCTCAGTGAAGACAACCTCACGTTTCTCGAGTAAACGACAATGAGTGAGAACTGAAGGCTACAGAAGCTTTATCAAAATTGAGGGACACTTTGTAAAATACAAAGGGTGTTCGGCGAACGTCTATGCCTGTTGAGATAGGGTTTGTCAGAATGGAGCGCGATGTGCGCGTCTCCCTTCCTGCAGAATCGGACACGTTGGGCACAGCGGCGCTACGCAAGCAAAGCGCGAGACAGACACGACCTGCATGCGGCCACCTGGCGCCGCGCCAGAGCACGAACGGAGGCATGGACGAGTTCATGAGAGATGAAAGGCTTTCGCCTTAGCAGGGAGCAGTGTATACACGGCCCTGTACTAAAGGTGGTCATTGGGGCCCCGATGTTGTAGCGATTTTGCGATTGATACGCAAGTGGTATTAAAACTCACACGACCACTGATGCTTCGAATAAGACAGATCGATGGGGGAAGCCTTCTTCTTTTTTGTTTAGGTCGCTTGTATTAAATATTTGTACTACTGGCATAACCCATTACACCCTCTCCATCATGCGAAACTTTGCTTCAGCTGAAAGCAATGGTAAATCCGCGCGCAACACCTTTCAAAATTTATTGGTTCATTTTGAAGTTCTCTTTGCATGCAGTTGCGTATAGCTGAAACAAACTGGTGACTCATTCATTATAGTATCATTTATCATGACAAATGATGCCGTTTTCTTTTACCTAAGACTATATCAATTTATACAGGTACGCTATTTTCAGGTAGATTGGCACTATCCCTCAAGAGGAAGGTATATAACAGCTGTATCTTGCCAGTACTTAGCTACGGAGCAGAAACCTGGATACTTACAAAGAGGGTTCAGCTTAAATTGAGGACGACGCAGCGAGCAATGGAAAGAAAAATGGTAGGTGTAACCTTAAGAGACAAGAAGAGAGGAGAGTGGATTAGGGGACAAACGGGGGTTAAGGATATCATACACTGTAAACAGAAATAAGCCGAAATGGGAGTAAATGACTTTGTCCTCTAGCGCACACCCAGATGGGAGTTTTAAAAAAACCATCTCTGGGAGTAAAAAATTTACTCCCCATCAGAAGGGGGTTTTCGCATGGTGCCAGGGGGGGTTTTATTCACATCCATAGGGGAACTTTTTCAGGTCAGTATGGGAGTAAATTTTTTGCATCGACCGAGAAAAAAAATTACGTCAGCAGCCGTACCATGCGCAAGCGTAACTATAATTACATTACATTTAATACGCACAACAATGATTACAGTACACAAACATTATCACAACGTTCACGTAATATCACAACACTCGCACTCACCACAGCTTGCCACATGCAGTACACACCTACCATATAGTCACCGAGTATATATAGGCACCACATTCTGACCTCCTGTAGCCCAGGTGAAAGCCTTTTTTTTCTAATATTTAAGCAATAAATACGCACGGCGTAAGTATGAACTTGCGGTGGTCTGATGTAAGCACTTCAACACACATGCCTTTTATCCTAATCCTGCCTAATATTTAATATTTTTTTACAATAACGAAAAAGTTTTATCAATTGACACTCTGTCGTACAGGCTGAATTCGCATCAGCAGTGCTGTTTGTGGACCCGTAAAATGCACTGAATCATACACAAAGTGCGCGCGGCCTTGAATGAACACATTAACGAGGCACATTCAGCAGCTCCAGCGATGAACCGAGGTAGACCGCCGCTACCGCATTCGACGACTAGGCCTCACTCACGAGTACGGCACGGTGATTCGATGAATGACAGCTGGCGATCACAAAATGCTTGCTGATGTGCAGTTTACGTCTCGTTTTTCCCATGCACAGAAATAGGTGTCCGCTATCCACGCAGTTTAAGCTACGGAGCGATAGACTTAAACGAATGAGACGGTTCGCAGTCGCTGTTCCCGTTGCTTGCATGCATTGCATGTATAGCTCGCAGAGCTCGCCACGGCGGCCGGTGCGCAGTGCGAGCTCGATACGATGCCGGCTTGATACCGACGCCATAGCGAGGCCTTCCTACCGCTTAGATGTTGCAGCCGGTGAAATACCGGTGACACTCCGAGAAGCCACTATCGGAGGAGACGGGGCGAGCGCGTCGCCGGCGCAACTCTCAGACCGGTTGCCGGTCAGCCTGCCGTAGTCGAGCGAAGCCTACTTCGAACCGCTTCGAAGTTTTACGGTGCAATCACTGACGATCGTACTCCGCCTCGTTCGGCGCTCGCCTTGTAGTTAGTCTTTGACAGCTGCGGTCGCAAGGCGCAGAAGACTGTTATACATCAGCCTTCATTTTTTGTGAAACACATTCTTTGCATCGCCGGTGGTCGGTGCTAGCTCGTAGCGCTTGCCGCGGTGGCCAGCGCACAGTGCGAGTTCGATACGATGCCGGCTTGATACCGACGGCATAGCGAGGCCTTCTTACCACTTAGATGTTACAGCCGGTGAAATACCGGTGACACTCTGAGAAGCCACTATCGGCGGAGACGGGGCGAGCGCGTCGCCGGCGCAACTCTCAGACCAGTTGCCGGCCAGCCTGCCGTAGTCGAGCGAAGCCTACTTCAGACCACTTCGAAGTTTCTGATGGTGAAACTCCAGGAGCAGCCGCTGACGATCGTAACAGCTTACTTTTGCTACCATTAATTTATTCTTCGAAGTTTTTTGTTACTCGGCCCTTTGAAGCGTGGCATTCAGGACGTTTCGTTGAGGAATCGGACCGATGTGCAGCGTGGTTTAAGGTGCGAAATATATTGAAATGTTCCCAGTAAATACCAACCGGTCGTTGCTATTCTTCGCTGCACTTATAATTTCGTTGCCTGTTGACAGATGCTTACACGGTTAGTCAGAATAAAGCGCGATGTGCGCGTCTCCCTTCCTGCATAGTTGGACATGTTGGGCACAGCGGCGCTACGCAAGCAAAGCGCGAGACAGACACGACCTGCATGCGGCCACCTGGCGCCGCGCCAGAGCACGAACGGAGGCATCGGCGAGTTCATGAGAGATGACAGGCTTTCGCCTTAGAAGGGAGCGGTGTATACACGGCCATATACTAAAGGTGGTCATTGGGGCCTCGATGTGTTAGCGATTTTGCGATTGATACGCAATCGGCATTAAAACTCACACGGCCACTGATGCTTCGAATAAGACAGATCGATGGGGGAAGCCTTCTTCTGTTTCGTTTAGGTCGCTTGTATTAAATATTTGTACTACCGGCAGAACCCATTACACCCTCTCCAATATGCGAAACTTTGCTTCAGCTGAAAACAATGGTAAATCCGCGCGAAACACCCTTCAAAACTTATTGGTTCATTTTGAAATCCTCTTTGCATGCAGTTGCGTATAGCTGAAACAAACTGGTGACTCATTCATTATAGAATCATTTATGATGACAAATGATGCCATTTTCTTTTACCTAAGACGATATCAATTTATGCGAGACGGCTTTCTTCTCTCCCATAGTAGAGTACATCGTACTCTAAATCGTTAACAACTTTTTTACATGTACAATGTTAGTTTTTGCTATGTACAATTGCGAAAACGTGGATTTATCCCAGAATACGGGTTCACCGAGCATTATTGGTGCTCTGTAACATGGTGTAAATATTTTTTTCACAGCGAAAGCTGTTACGAGATCCCAACTCGGGCCTCGCGCAGCGCTGTTGTTGTCTTGTCCGCCGCTGCAGCTGCCACCGGTGTCCGTTACCACATCGCGTGAAATTAGAAGAAAAAAGAAAACCCAGCACCAACAATGACACAGTGGAGTTGGAACCCGAGTTCGCTGCAGGTACCAGCCGAGTATGTACCACTGAGCCACACCGGTTCTTGGGACTTGTTGGCAAACTTGATGACGGGAAGGCAATCGCGATAGCGATTGCGATGACGTATATATATATATATATATATATATATATATATATATATATATATATATATATATATATATATATATATATATATATATGCCCACCCATGACTGGATGCACGCATCTCGCCGGACCAAAGACAAAGACACCGCCACGAACCTTGTGAACCCTGTTGTTGGTCAGTCCAGCGACGGGAAGGGGGCAACAGTTCGCAAGACAGGATTAGCTGATCAACGTTTACACGAGAATGCATACCGGCGCAATAGCCTGTCTACTTCTATTTTCTCTAAAAACCGCGCATCGTTGCAGTTGCCATGTCGTGGCCCTTTTAACATTCCCGTCTGAGTGATCTGCATGAATTCTCTATCATGGAGACAGTGTACTTCTCTTGATACAGTACAGCTGTTATATGCTAAATCATATACCCCACTGCTTCACTTAGCATCTAGTCCGAGCTGCAAACATTGATATCACTAGATCTGCGCATTTAAGGCCATGCTGCCACATTTTAAACGTCGTTTACTCGATATATTGAAACGTCATTTACTGCCACGTGAATGATAAGTGTATGATTAGTGGCCAACTTGAAATCATTATTCATTGCCCGCACCGATACCGAACGCACTGGCGAATTCTTCCACCTCCAGTTTGTCTGAAGTTATAAATAAATGACATAATACTATGTCTCCCACATGCACCCTGCCACATTTTGTTTGCAGTACTTTACACTTTCATTCCACGAGAACGTACAAACGGGCCCACTGTTAAAGGTAACACCTCTTACCCCTCGTGACACACTGGTGATGTGCATGCAGAATGTTTTCATAACCGCTTGTTGTCAGAGGGCCAATAGTATTGATCCATGGTGTGCATTCGAGTGTTCCCTTTAGCAGTAGACGTTACTGTATGCGTGATCTCCTTCAAAACGAGCTTTATTCATTTTATTCCTTTTTCTGCTAGGCCCGAAGAAAGAATGGGATTCATTTATAGATGCTATGGAATTGATAGGTTATTAAAATGATACACAACCAACACGCCGTGGCCGAGAAGTCTTGTTTGATGCAAGTAGCATCATTGCCACACAAATCTCTTTCCGTGATAAAGCAACCGAAGGTTTCTGGCATGCAGAACGAAATTGACTTTCTATCAGCATGTTGAAGTACGACCGTCATGATGGTAATATCATGACGTAGTGTCGCGAGGATGGTGTTTGACTGCGTCTTTTATCATTTCTACACGCGACAAGTGTAAACACGCCACAAGTGCTGACACCCCACAAGTGTTTAATACCCCACAAATGTAAACTTCACAGCTGTGACAAATAAACTTTGTAAGTCAGCGCTGCCGTCTGTGAGCTTCTTTTACATAGTCCTCTGTTTTTCTGCGCAGTTTTTTTACGCGAAACATGTCGCACCTACTCGCCCAAGAAACCACTTAAGCTACCTTCTATAGCTTGAGAAAACACGCGCTCTCGATGTCGAAGTGACAAAATCGATAACATATGACTCACTCTACTGCACGAATAAAAAAAAATTACGCGGCCAAACTTATCGCTCTTTCGTTTCCAGACTTTCACGTTCGAGTGATTTACAACGACGTCAAAAAAGGACTGAATAACGAACATCTCATCAGGACCCCTCGATGCGAGCACCCCGCAGGAAAAGATCCCTCTCGCCACTGTCTGCTAGCAAGCTGCTCGAACGTGGCGATAAACGCTTCTTTCCCGAGAACGCTGACGGGCGCCTCCATTGACGCTGTTGCATGCGGTCATATCGTTCGCGCTTAACATGTCGTAAATGGCTTGCGTATATACTGGCGTTTCCCCTTCGGTTGTGTTCATGTATACCCAGCACCTGTATATATGCCTCAACCGCCTTACACTATTCGCACGTGTTTAATAACAAACACAAACTGTCAGGACCCCAGACTAGACACTCTTTTCCGCAGAGAGGTTAGACGCGTCAAAAGAAAGGCGGGAAAGCCACATACACGTGTATACTATATATACACGAAACTCTGCCCGGTTCCGGGGTGGGTATTCCGACCCGCGCGGACGTAAAACTCTCAACAACCGGCAAGCGTGTTTCTTGTTGTTGTTTTTTTATTCTTTTATGATTTCACAGCACGCTTTTGGTTTCGGGCCGCGGGTCGACGACAGCTATACAACGTGAAGTGCGTGCGCGGAAGCCCTTGCCGTTTACGCATACGCAACCCTTGCTGTTCACATATATACGCGGCGGCTTGCGGAAACGCGAGCGAACGAATCGAGGCCGTGACGAACGGCGGCCGAGCTCCTTGCGTTACTGCACCACGTGACACAGTGTGAACCGGGTGCAGGAAAGGCGAGCTGACCAAACGCTCAACTCCGATCGAGAAACCGAGAAAGATAACGAGCATGCTTGCGCTCCGTGACTCGCGAAATGGGCAGGATTTCGGAGTCTGGTTACGCTATGGACAGGAAGGCTTCCTTTCACAGTTTGTCGGATGGCTCGTAAGAAGGGAAGGGAGGTGATCGCGGAGGCAGGGTATAAGTATACATAGGCAAGCGCTCTTCAGAGTGATGCCAACTTGGCGCGCAGAGGCGCCGAAGAACGCGAGAAGCTCGCGCGCCTGAGGGAATGTAAATCACCACGGTTTTTACGGCTTCCCATAGGCGAAGGAAAAGAAGATTCGGAGCTGATGACTGCCTGCTCCCCTGTATGTGTGTGTGTTTGCTTCTGTGACGTGGTGTACCTGGTTTCGTTTTTGTTGCTTTTGACTCCCCGTGTTCGACTCTTTCGGCAATGCAGACAAAAAAGAGAGAGAGAGAGACGAAGGAAAGAAAGGGGCCGTTATTTGGAATTTGAACTTGCTCGAAATGCGTTCTTTTCCGCATCACGTGACTGTATACGTTCTGTTTTCGCGGCGCCGTCGAAAAGGTGGCTTGTCCGTTACGTAACGACCTGTTTGTTCCCTGCCGTTCCGGGAGGCATCATGCATCAGTCTCGGCGTGCATAAGGTGGTGTACAGAAAAGCTTCAGCTGCTATGCACCTGTTAACAACGCTCCTCTTTGGTTATAAGTTAAGCTTGTGTGAAAGGTATATACAGGTGTTAAGGTAATTTTAATACCTGCAGGCTCTTTAAGGTCGGACGAACTGTAACACGTTGGCTGTTGCTGTTTATTAAATATGACGCACATAGAAAAGGGTGATCCCAAAAGATCGCTACGTCATAATAAACATATAAGATACAGCACAATCGATACGTCCAGCATCCCGATTGGTTTACATCTGCTCACGAGAACAATTTCAGCATGAGACAGTCTTGTGAAAACCAGAAACTGTTCGAGCTCTGCATGCTTATATTCGAGATTTGGAGACGGAAAATTACTTGTTTAAAGTAAACGCACTGCGTCAACAAAACCGATAAACTTCTCAACAAGCAAATCTAATAGGTTAAAATTATGAGCAGTTGAAGACAGTGTTTGCGCATAAGATATGCATCAGGAAGTGCTGTTATTTACTCAGTACAAATGGCGCTGTGGTGTTTATTTCTTCTTTTTCACTCGATCTTTCAGATAATCGGCAGATGATACTGGGCTTTTTCCACATAAATATGCAGCTGCTGTAATACAAGTTCATGCATTTACATTGATAAGTAGTCGACTGCGGTGGCGGAATTCAGTGCAGCCAACGTTAAAGCAAGGTAGGGCAAAGCAGTGAGCAAGGTGAACATGAAAGCTATAGTGTGTGTGTGAGAGAGAGAGAAGCAATGTAGGAAAGGTAGGGAGGTTAACTAGACTATGCGTCCAGTTTGCTACCCTACACATGGGGAGGGGGAGAGGGGAGTAAAATAGAGAGAGAAAGATAGACACATGTCACCTCACACACACAATGCCGAGTTTCACAGGCGGTCCTTCAATGAAGTTGCTGACAAGTATATCCCAGGAGGGCTCGTGCGTCTTTCTGTGCTGATGTGCTGCGCGACCAGGCTCCCAAAATCTTTGCTTCATTAAATGGCCGGTCATCGAGTCTATTCAAGGCACACTGGAGAGTCCGGCGATCTTCATCAAATTGGGCACAGTGGCACAAGAGATGTTCAATAGTCTCTATACAGTTGCAGCTTTCACACATGGATGAATCCGCCATGCCAATGCGATGGCTGAATGACTTAGTAAATGCTACCCCAGTCCACAGCCGGCACAGCATTGTAGCTATAGTGAAATATCTATAGCGCTACTAACGAAGCCACTTACTGACCGACATGACGAAGATATATAGGCTATTTCTGTATGTAGGCTCCACTGACATTTCCAGTTCGGTGATTTTTCACACTTGAACATCCACATTTCCCGAAACTTTTTCTACACACTGACGTTGTCAAACGGGCTTGGTGGTCAGCAACTGCTATTTCTAGTCAAATATAAGCTAGGCTGCCTACCGTAAAGTTCATCATCACATCAAACTTCACGGAGAGCTGCATATTCGTATTTCGAATCTGAAGGCATGCAATGTGAAGACGACAGCTAGGTGAAACATATACCACGTACAAGGAGCTGACGCTTCAATGTCACCTGATTACCGCTTCTTTCATATGTTGAACTGTGAACTCAATCAGGTGTGCATTTTATTTCAACCAGCAGTGCTAAATTGTGTTTGATAGTCGCTATTCTGAACATAGAGTCTGGTATTATAACTCGAAATGTCTCCTGCGTATTAGGATGACATGATGAAAAGGGGTTGTGACATCCTGTTTGATGTTGCCGCGCTGTTGGTAAACTTTAATATACTAAAAAGGGAGCTGTCACGTAATAAATTGAAAAGCGCGCACAGAACAACGCAACCGCAGCTGTCATTTTAGACAGTCGGAACACGCACAAGGAGGCCTCTCGTTGTGTACGAAATGCTAAACGAATTGGAAATGCGCGAATGACGTAAAGATTTACGTTGTTATAAGGGTAACGCAACCTTAGGTAGGTGTCTTGTGCGCATGCGCACAACGAGACAGTAGACATACGAATAGGATACTTATGTTGGCAACTGTTTACATATTAAGCTCTGATCTTGTAATATAGCGGGTGCAATAGCTCGAGCAGCTCGTTTTTATGCGTTCCCTATACTTGGCTTCAGTGCTTATCAGCTTTACTTTAGTGTTATTAAAAAACTACTTTTTGGGCTCTATGAGAACGCGTAAGCCCTAAAGAATTCTATCCGCGTTTAAGCATAATATATGAAGCCACATAAGACTCACTACCCCGACAGCTGCGTCACGCATATATACGACTCATAGATAAACTGTAATATCACGGTAAACTTTGCATGTTTCTTTTTTTCGTGAGCTCTTACAGCCTTCACAGTGATGCCCTGTATACTGCGAGGAAAGCTACAATTTTATTACGAAGGCGAAACAATATTAATGAAAACGAAATTGGGCCAAAGTATTCTTTTGTGTTCAGTTCACTGATTATAACCTAGCTGTAGACATAAAGCTTAGGGAGGCAGTAGAGGGCCCACCAAGGTGACTGACGCACGACCACCAATTGGTTCCGCAACTAAAGGAACAGCCAAACTTATAAACCGGAAGGTGGAGTCACCGGGCATCTGGTTTATGACGTCAGTCTTAGTATCGCCCCTATTGGTGGAAGCTTTTATTCGTCCGCCTATGAGGAGGAGATGTCGTTGTTTTCTGGAGTTGTCAGAGGGGCATACGCTTGCGGATTCCGCTGCTGATACCGTCAGTCTATTACCAATCGTGAGGCTTCGGCAAAGAAGTTCCCGTGTGCATAAAGGAGTAATGGTGCATTCGCAGCATGGCATGCGCAAGCGAAAGAAGCAAAATTTGCAAGTGCTTGTTTCGAAACGATACATGCAAATGCAATGACTGCGCGTGTTGAACTGCAAGTTAATTTGGAAGAGTGGACCACTTGTTCTGCAAGAGCGTGCGCACGACCTACGAGAATATCACTCTCTCGCTGGATTCTGTGGGTTGTGCCCTCGCGATAACCGACGACAGTGCAGCTCTGGCCTACTGGGCTGGCTCTACGCTATCTCCTGACACCGATCCCAGGCGACAGCGTAGCTCTGACTGGACTCGCCCTATGCCATCTCCTGACGCCGACAAGAGCTCTCGCCAAAGTTGCATGCCCCGTTTTCGGACTCCTGCGACCGTCTCCATCTTTCCCATCTTCTCCTCACTTCCGTCGTTCGCTGTCCCTGCGCCTCGCTCTCTCCTTCTTCTATCTCTATCTCTTTACCTTTTAATCCCATCCTTTTAGTTCCTCCTTTACCACCACCACTCGTGAGCTACTGTTGAGGTGTCCTCCCAATGAGTTACGGGGCTCACTTTTCTCTTTTTTTCATTTAAAATCGCTTCCCCCTCTACGAGAATATATGTGTGTCAGGATAGGATTGAAGTTATGCCGCAACAGCAACCAAGACGAGTAAGAAAACTAAAGCAGCTTCGCACAATATATAGTGATGCAGAGACTGAAGGAAGTCCGGAATCAGACAGGCTTCCTTGTTTCTCTTCGGTTTTCTTGCTTCCTGTCTTTCTTTCTTTTTATTATGTTCTTGGTCTTGTTTTCTCTTTATTTCCATTCATTTCTTGTATTTTTAACTACTCCTGTCTCTTTCTAGCTCTTTCTATTTTTTTTTTATAATTTCAGCTTATTTTTTTCTCTTTCTCTTTTCGGCCTGCCTCTTCTTTTTAAATACGTGGTTCTGCCAGCGTTACGCCAAGCGCACTGGTTGTTTTTTTTCTTTTCTTGCCTATGATAATCCATGATCATCATCAAGCCGCTCAATAGGAACAAGAGGAAGAAGACTTCTCTATGGCGTGATCGTGCTCGCTCCATATGCTACACATTGACCGTTACGTCAAGCGACGACAACAGAACACGACAGCAAACGACTGCATAGACCCTTTAAATGCTCCGCACGTACTACGTAACACGAGTTATCGGGAAAAGAAACAAAACAAACATACCGAAACAAATGGGTATCAAGAAAAAAATTCAGCCAACTGGTATTACCTGCTTTTTTTATAATTTGTATACTATTTTAGAAACCGTATTGTGCGCGCGCGGAATGAGCTGCAACTCACGCTTTGTCTGTGCCTATTCTACATGTCCTTCAACACTTCGGGGTGGAAAGAAAAAAGTTACACTATCGTAATATTTCCGCACGTTCCCAGAACGAATATCGCACATTTTTTTTTTTTTTCAGTCACTACTTTTCCAGAATAAACTTAGACCTATCGACATTATCGTGTTCTATTCCTGTAGTCATCGGTATATAAAAAGTCCATGTGACGTCTTCACTATTGCAAACAGACGCCACGTATGAGACGTATCGCTCAAGAACTCTGAGGAAAGAAATGCGCCTGTATTACCTCATGCATGGGTGCCTGTTGGAATTGGCTCGCACACATTTTTGTTTTTGTTTCTGGGAATTCTGCCAACAAGCATGCCTCTCTCAATACTGACACTCGCGAAGGTATGTAAATCAAGCCCCTCTTCTATCGCACTTATAATTCTCTCTTTTTTAACTCTTTGAACACTACACAGGAGGCGTGATTTGTTAACATCTCTTAGAAGTTGAGCGAAAAAATAAAGAGAGGCGGCCTAAAATGAAAATAGAGCACCTATTGCATGTGTCAGCGAAAGAAAAAATCACCAGGAAAGGCATGGCCGTCAGGAAACACCTGACAAGCCTCCAACTCCCATCAGACCTTTACATACACTGGAATTCAACGAAACGCACTTACCTCCCGTACAGGTATAGCTCTTGAAAAAAAAAAGAGAAAAGAAAAGCGTGTCTCTGTACTTTTCGTAAGTAGGAAAAGCAGTCTGTGACACCGCCCACGAGATCGAGAATCGCAGCACAATTGGCTGAACTACCCTGGCTGGTCCAGGTATACTACAACGGACCTGCGCACGATACCGCATTCAATTTTGAAAGAAACAAAACATATGTAATATGCTCCCCGTTTTGACCCAACGATCGCAATATAGTTAAAGCGCGAAAACTAGTCCAAACCACCACACTTCTAAGTTACGTTTGGCCCAACGTGCGGAAGAAAAAAAATCGCATTCAATTTTTAAAGAGACAAAACATATGTAATATGCTCACCGCTTTGACCCAACGGTCACGATAGTTAAAGCGCCAGAACTAGTCCAAACCATCACACTTCTAAGTTACGTTTGACCCAACGTGCGGAAGAGAAAATGATAACCTAGAAATTGGTGCCAGACGTATCTTTTCATGCGCACGCCAGCGAGACGCATAAATTGAGTTTATGTCTCCTTCCTTGTCTAGAAAATGCGCGGTACTTAAATGAAACGACACATATTTGTTCTCTTCTGTTATTTTTTGCCATCTGAACAAGGAGTTTGGCCACGGGAGTATAGCATTTCGTGACGTTGCGACAGCGCTTTCCATTTTACACGGTTGCTTCTGAAAACGTTGGCTCAATTTGCTTAAATCGCTGCGAAACCATTTCATTGGCAGTGAAAATCAGCGACTTTCTTGAGCTGTTTACTTAGTGAAGTTATACCAAAGGAACGCACTTACTGACTTATTCATGCTTTAAGTGGTTCACTAACACGTAATGTAGCTCCAACACTCAGCTGCCACTACGCGTGTGTCAGCATATTTTGGAAGAGAGATATATGTATCTGTGAAATCTCCGGCAATGCGAACAGTGCACGAATGAGGATTCAACTGCATAAATTAGGATTAAAAGAAACGAATCCTTTCGTCATGGCTAAACAACGCATGCCTGCCTGCTCGCCTGCAAATGAGCGTGTGGTACTTTTATCCGATGTCCTCCTTTCCAGCTCCAGACAAACTGATTTGATGTAATTGTAATTTCGCCGGAGTGCGCATATTTTACAGCAACAATATACACACTGCCACTATCTCGTCTCACAGTATGAGCAATTTTTTTTTTTACTTTGGCATTAGAAAAAGTCGAGTGCCCGTGTGTTACAACACGTTGTTCGACCTCATAAAAGCTACCTGCCAGGGTGGCCTAGTCATTACTGAGATCAACTTCTGACACGCAGGTCGCGGGATCGGATACCGACCGCGGAGGCGAAAGTGTGGGAGATGGAGGCGAAAATGCTTGCAGGCCCATGTACTTAGATCTATAGGTGCCCGTTAAAGAAACCCACGTGTTTAGAAAAAGAATGTTTAACGATTTCGAGTACTTCGTACTCAACTATGGGAGAGCCCTGAGCCGTCCCGCTAAGAGAATGAAACTCCCATACGGAAGCACACTACATGACTGCGTCAGTGGAACCCATGTAATCAAAATTTCCGGAGCCTTTCACTATCTCTCGTAATCGTATGGTGGTTCTGGGACGTGAAGCCCCAGCCTTATATAAAAGCTCATGGTGTTTTCACCACAATGGGGTTACGTTACGCAGAAACGTGTACTTGCAGGCCTTGTATACTCTCCGTGACCGTCGCTCCCGCCTACTCCATTCTTTGTTCTATATCTGTCTGCTCTGTATGTGCACTCTTTAATATCAGATATACGGATAAGAATTTCATATGTTGCCTCCGTAAGCAGTAATAGCATGAGCGCGTGTGGACGCGCAAATGTCTTCAGAATATTCTTGAAACTGCTTCTCACTCTCTCTGGTGGATGGAATTTTGCGCAAAAGGAGACGGAAAAGAAGGAAGAGGAAGAGATTGTGGATGTCATTCTTTACTAAACGAAACGGAAGGGTTGTCGAAGCTGAAAGATTGTGCGAGAGATTGTGGAGGCCTTTTTTATACACAAGTCAGCTGACGTATGTGTGGCTAGGCCATCGGTGAACCTTCATAACCTCGAGATATATATAGATTATCTAACTGCCAACCTGTAACAATAACCACGTGTCTTTGCCTTTCCTTGATATGTGAGTTTTTTTTTTCTGAAAATAACTTCAGTTGTCAGTTTGCGCCTGTCTTTTCCGCAAAAAAAGCATCCGCAATAGAATACCAGGCTCGCCCAACGCTCGGTTTTTCTCGCTCTCTCTGGTGCAGGAACATAGTAACTGATACGAAAGACGCCGTTAACGTTGTGCCCAGGAGTACAACGAGCGTTTAAGATAACAAAAACAGTGCAGTCTTTCCATTCACGCTATATATAACAAGTTCTAATCTCGTTTTGAGATGTATCGATTCAGGGTGACGAGTGCAGCGCATCCTGTAACTGCTAAAGGTATATATAGGAGAGCTTGTGTTTGTTACTTTCTGGAAATCCGAAAACACAAAGCACCCACGTTGATGGCGAAATAAACACATTCTCCCGAGCCCACCCTGCATCAACAAATTGGCCGGACGTGCGGCGCCGTTTCACTTGCCTCTTACGCTTCGCGAAGCGTCGCCCGACGACATACATCCACTCAACGGCAGAAGCTATAAGGCCACGCGGGGCGAGCACCGCTGAAACTTCGTGTACGAAGACATTTCGCAGGCGCTCGAATCGGCCCGGTTCGCCGTCGTCTAAACATAGTTGCCTGCAAAAAGTGTGCGAGATAGATAGATGGAGAGCGAGAAAGAAGTACAAGCTAAACGAAAAGACCGATGCACAGTTGGGAGAGAGATGACGGGAAAGAAATCGAGAGCAAGGAAAGACAGATCTCCGTATAGTAAGAACAACAAAAAAAAGGCAAGAGAACATGCATGCAAACGGAACGCGCAGCCACAACCAAGCAAGCTCATGACTGCATCGGCAAGGCAATGCTAGCTCGCCCTTTCCCGAGACTGGGCTCTGACGAAGTTGCACCAGGAAAGGCTGGGAAGTGTCTCCAGTAACACGGGAAATCTGCAACGACATGCCCGGCCCCGCAGGCGACGCCTTTCTAAATATACACGAGCCAACGTGCACTCACTAACGCACGTCCCCTCCAGGATTCCCATAGACACGCGGGTCTGCATCCGTCACTCACGAGGAGCCCCACTGCATGCGACGCGCGCATGCACGGCTCAATTTATATAACCGGAGTAGCGCAGGAGCGATCGGCACTTTTGTGCTTCGACCAGTGAGTGGTTCGCGAAGTCGCGTCGCGAAAAAACGTCTCGTCGTAGATTCGGCTGGGTGAGAGTTAGCAAGAGGGCGAGATTGAGTTGAGTGGGGACGAATAACGGACGCCCGCCTTATCGCCGGGACACCTGCCCGTGACGCTCCCAAGAAGGAGCCGTCCCGGCCTCGATGACCCCCTCGGCCGCGTGTGTTACGCGCGCCATCCCGACTCTTGGAACGACGGAGATAACTTCTCTGTAAGGGCCGTCGTCCACGGCAAGCTCTATACGTTATCCAACGAGCGGCGTCAGCGCTCCCTAGCGTTTTTTTTTTTTTTTTTTTGACGGAGTGCTATATAATGCTGCACATAACGGCGAGTAAGTCCGTTCTTTTACGTCACGCTGTCGTTTCTTTAGCACCATAATTCGTCAATTATATAACGATGACTGTGCATTCACGGCTGAGCATACGAACGAAAAAAAAAAAGGTAAGGAAAACGACGAGGCTTCGTTTTTCTACGAGCTATAGATGACAATTTTGAGTAGGACAAGTTACTAGAGGCGGAGAAGCATGCTGTGTATTTGCTACCGACCTTTCACTGATGTCGCTTTCATGGGCCCGCGTGTCGCCTGCGTTTTGCTATAGATAACACTGAGGAGAGTGCTTGAAACAAACGTGACCTTGTGTGGAGCAATTCAAAAAGGCAGCACTGTGGTATCGAACCACATCCGAGTGGCTTAATTGAAACTGAGTGGCTTGCGGACAACGACCGCACAGAATAATTCACGATGGGATGTGCTCATCAGTGAATCACCTGGTAACGTCGATTTGTATCGCACTCGGGAAGAATACGCCGAGCATAAAGAGACTGATGAAGGAAACTATACAGAGGTTTATTTTTTATCATGTATACAGGCGAGCATTTCGCATTATGACGAAGATCTAGACGAAGATGTCGTTCTACAT
Source organism: Rhipicephalus microplus (assembly GCF_013339725.1). Lineage (NCBI taxonomy): Eukaryota > Metazoa > Arthropoda > Arachnida > Ixodida > Ixodidae > Rhipicephalus > Rhipicephalus microplus. The sequence goes on from NC_051170.1 coordinate 106,949,084, forward strand.
CGTGACGATCTCGTCAAAAGCTCTTCGGCAGGAGCCCCCTGCGGCTGGTCATCAAAAGCCCCTCTTTTCCTCACCCTTAATTGGGGGAATGGCTTTAAAATTCCCTGTCCGACCACCGGACACACATTACTTTCGACCGTGCCTCCGAAAGCCGCTTTGGTCAACGTCTCTGACCGGGATGTGACCACCACACTCCCCCTACGGCGCCAAGTTGTCTCTTCCATGGGGCGAGAGTGCCGCTGGGTTCCGGGTTCCATTGCTTGTACTACTAGAAACAACAAAAGAAACCCCACTCGCCACGCTCATTTTGCGGGGCTGATTGTCATCCATGCTGTCGTCGCCGCCATCTCGACCGAAACGATTTGAGTCGTCTTGTTGTACACTTTGTGGTGTCACGACTGCGTGCGCCTTGCTTCCAGGCTGGGAGGACAATACCCATATTCGGACGGCTGTCAGCAGGCCCGCATCATTTCGACAACTGGTTCGCAGAACCGCAAACACCCTTTATGATTGGGTAAAACGCCGATTCTAACACCCGCTAAAGGGAACCACGTTTAGATGTGAAGCAGTGGGCGCTAACGCTTACACTGGTCGTGGCGTTGATGCTGGTGCTCTTGGCGGCGTCGCGCAGGAGAGAAACCTGGGGAGTCGCAAAGCAAGTAGTGATGGACCAGTGTTTCCTACTGAAACATGCAAATCACTGCTAATAGGCAATGAGAGACAGAAGATCCCTGATTGATTGATTGATTGATTTGTGAAGTTTAACGTCCGAAACCACCATATGATAATGAGAGACGCCGTAGTAGAGGACTCCAGAAATTTCGACCACCTGGGGTTCTTTAGCGTGCACCCAAATCTGAGTACACGGGCCTACGACATTTCTGCCTCCATCGGAAATGCAGCCGCCACAGCCAGGATTTGATCCCGCGACCACAGAAGATTCCGTTTGGACACAGAGACCAGCAGTCCGTTTTGAGTTAACGCGAACACTGCGATTTTGCATTGTTCAACAACGCACAGGAGAAATATTCCGGCCGGCACTATTCCTTGGAGCTCAAAATACAGTACCTATGTAGTATATACAGGGTGGTCAGTGAACGGCGATGCAGCACAAGCATGTAAGTTTTTTTTTCAATAAAAAAAAAAAAACTCGCTAGCAGACAATGCTTGCTTCGGCGTTTACGAGGCGAGAGTGGGGTAGCGTAGGAGAGGAGGAAATGGGGGAGGAGAGGCGCCTGCGCAGTAAGGGTGGTCACACCGCACACCGGATTGAACTGAATGATAGGATGCTTCGCATCTGAAAATTACAAGCTGTGCTATGTTTTTCACCGACCCTTATGCGAAGCACTTAGAGCCGGTCGCAACGGCTTCACTGCAGTCCCCGATGCTAGCACATACTTTTTACCGAAAGCACAACGGGGTAGAAAACTAAACGCCCGGAATTCTACACTCATATCCCTCAGACGAAAATTTAAAAACAAGAAACAAGTCAGAGTTATACTATTAAAAAGTGTGCAATATTACTCAAAGATGACATCGGCACATACCTATACCCCGAAAAAGTTCGTTCAACTTTTCAGACCTCATCTTTGTTTTCTCTCCTTTTACGACGTACGTTTGATCCTCACATCTACACTTCCTGTTATTTATTCGACCGCAATGTCAATGCTTGAGGTGCGTATAATTATACAAGAACAAATGGAACAACCCCTCTAAAGTCGCGAAGCAAAGATATTGACTCTGCTCACCCACATCACTCAAAAACAACTGCCCAAAAAGGGAACCGTAACACTGCATTCGAGCATACTGTCCGAGCAATAACAAAGCACGGGCACGAAATACGAACGGGGACAGGTTGACATCGGGGTTCAAATGCACGCAAACGACGCTTCGAACAGCCGCACCCGCTCGGGCGCATATAAATGTACGCGTGTATATCTTCCACAAAGCGACAGCCACTTCCCGGGGTGACAGATAGAGAGACGCGACGGTGCTTAAAATTCTCAGTTATGAATGTTCGACACGAACACAAAGAATGGCTCGGCTCGACCCGACGTGCTGTGGAACATCTCTCGCGAATCCTCTTGCTGGTATTCTTTTAAAGCCATACGCTCCCACCCCCTCTGTACTTATTTTTTTTACGGCAGCATCGCCTCTTCTATAGGTATGAGCATGTGGGAAATGTACGCATATATCTATATAAACCACCTCGAATGGGAAGAAGCAGCGGCGACATCTCGCGGCGAACGGCGGTAAAACGATCACACGAGGTGTATCTTTCGCTCGTTCTTCGTCAAACGCCGCGCATGCAGACACCTTCTCGCACCGCCTGGAACAGGTTTCTTGCCCTCTTCGCCTTAGTCTTATCGTCAAGCTTTTTTTTTTAATTTTCTTTTTTTTTAAATCCCTCACCGATGCGCGCGAATGTTTTTGCGTGCGTCTGTTCTGTCATCTAGCAACGTAGGTATACTCTCCCCATAGCCAGCAGTGCACGGCTTCGGCTTCTCAATGATTTAAACGCCGGGAAATGCGCAACCGCGGCGAGAGAAGCAAACAACGAAATAAAGAAAAGAAAAGCACAGCCGTAAATTCTTCGGGAAGCGTCCCCACAATCCCAGCGGCAGTGGCCCCGGAACGGGACCACCCGCTGGGTCTTTCGGCGTTTTCGCCAACAATGCTGCGTGGCTGCGCCGAGTTGGAACATCTGTAACGACGACCCGTGCATGCGTTACGTGACTGTGTGCACAGCTCCGTGCCAGATCTCCCCACACGCGAGCATGCATACAGTCATGTATGGCCGCTCGATAGCGGTTTTCTTTGTTTTCTTTGTTTTTACTTTCAAATATCCGCGCGCAGACACACACGCACGCACGCCACACACACCTTCCGCGATTGCAGTCGTTTCTCACTATATGGCGTGTATGGGACACTTGTATTTCCACACGGACGTGCACCAGCATCGTTTCTCTAATCAACAACAAAATTGTCATTCACGGGAACCGCGCTCTCAGACGCCAAGAAAACAGTAGTCTCGTCCGCATCTGCAGCGCTCTCTCTCGAAAGGAAAAAAAGGCCGGCTCGAGATTTACGGCGGGAACATCACATCCCGCCTCTTGTCTCGTCCATCAAAAACAGCGCGCGCATGGGCCATACGACCCGCTGCACGCAATGATGTCTCTCTTTCTCGCTTCTTTCGCGGTTCTTATGCGCGACAGGGCCGTCACTCCTGAGTCGAATTTTCGAAGGCGAGCCGTGCCGCGTAATGAAAAAACGATGGCACGCTCGAGACAACTCGAGACGTGTCCCCATTGTTTCGTCGAAACCGAAACGACAGCGCTCCATTCGTGAGAGCTGCTCGTACAGCAGCTCGAATGGACGGGCGAGGAGGAACGAGATGGGGCTGAATGCATACGTGCCATTGAAAGTATAACGTCCGTATTCTACGCTCGGTTCATTTCGATCGCATACAGACAGGGACCAAGCGCTGTTCTCCGCGCATCGAACAATGTGGCAACACCGGTGCCTTTTCCTCGATATATACTCTCGCGCCAATAACACCCCTCTCTCACTCTTCTTGTTCTTCTAGCATTTTTTTTTTTTTTTTGCTTCTCGATACAGAATATTCCAAGAATCGTCTACCTGCAAGAAGTGACGGCCGATATTCAAGCTGAACTATACAGCTCCGACATGTTTATTCCGTTGTGACGTAATTGCACTCATTGTGCGCCATCTTTGATGCTCCTCTGCCGAGAAAAAACACGGGCGGCACTGTACATATATACACAAACGCGGACTCATAAAGTTAGCTGTGCGCGATTCAAACAGGGCGTTCAACTTTCCGCAAAAACGTAGCCCTCCCTCTTGTTTGATACCAGGTATAATCAGGCTTGCATGTACATCGACAGTTTACGTTTAGCGATTAGTATTGATCTATCACGCATACACGGTTTTGAGGGCTCATAAAGTGGTATATCCTACAATTCGCATGATTCTTTTGTAATTATTATACTATGTGAACTTAATTTAATTGAAGAGTTTCAACTTGTTATTACTACAGTTTTTATTTACAGATACTGCAGGACCTACTCTGGCCCAAGCAGGAATCAGAATATCATTAAAAAGGAATACCAACAGTAAAGCTCACAACTATCAATAACTTAAGTAGTAAACCACAATGAACAACCAAAAGAAACTAAAAAAATAAATATGCTTCGCAATAACAAACACGCAACATTATAACTGATAAAACATGCACGTACAATAATTCAACACATGAGATGAACACTAAATATGCATAAAAAAAGCGAACGCGATAATCAACTGCCACAAAGCTTTTAGGCATAAACAGAACATTACATATCAAATGAAAGGTTATTTATAAACTGAACAAATGATTCAGTTGTATTAGCGTTTACTATATACTTTTTGTGGTAATTTATTTCATCGTGAAATAAAATGTGAAAAAAAAACGGAATACTGATGTATATTAAGATTTCTAAACGGCTGCTTGACTGTTTTGTTGTGGTTTGTACGAGCAGACCGCACGGGAGGGGGGGGGGGGGCTCAGTTATGTAGCTTTCACGCGGTATTTTGTAGTGACCGTGGTACAACTGATATAAAAATTTGAGGCGAGATACAGTTCTGCGATGAGTTATAGTTTTTTTTTCAGTTTGGCCTTGTCGCGAAGAACGGGCACACTGGGAAAACGCGAGTTGGTGGTGTATATAAACCTCAAGGCCAAGTTTTGCTGCACTCTTTCTAATTTCCTGATCAAGTATTGTTGGTGCGGGCTCCAGATCGAATCCACATATTCTAATTGCGGTCTGACGAGGGCTTTGTATGCAGTTAATTTTACGATCGATGACGTACGACGCAATTTTAGTTTCAATAATGCAAGCTTTATTAGCGCGTTGCTGCAAACAGTTTCTATCTGTGCTTCCCAAGTTGAACTCTTGGTAATTGTAAGACCTGAATACTTCATTTGATTGTTTTCTTAATGTAAGCATTATTATTATTATAAGAAAACTCTAAGGTTTTTTTTGTTGTTGTTGCGTAATGTAATACAAGCCTTCTTGGAAGTACTAAGTTTCAATCCTTATGTTTGACACCATACGCCAATTGAGTGCAACGTATCATTGAGTAGAACTTGGTCGGAACAGTAAGTCAGATTATAGAATATACAACACAGCCATCGGCAAACAGTCGGATCTTCACAGGAGAGTTAAAAAATGTTCAGATGCCACCATATGTCTTACTTGCCTTCATTATTGTTTCATTCATAAGGCATTGCCAGTCCGCTAAAAAAAAAAACATTAACCCTTCTATATATATTTTTCCTCAATGTACATGTTGATTAGCTATTCCCGGCCTCTTGTTGATACGTAGTTTTCTATTAGGCAAGCACCAATTGAAATGACTTAGTATCGATGTAAACAGGGAACCATAAAGAGGAAAACACGTTGGAAACGAGGAACAATAATATCAATAATATATGTTAGGGGTTCGCGTCCGAAAACCACCATATATGCTTATATGAGAGATGCCGTAGAGGGCTTCAGAAATTTCGAACACCTGGGGTTCAGTAACGTCTAAACACACGGGCGTCCAGCATTTCCGCCTCCATCGAAAATGCGGCCGCGGCCGGGATTCGATCCCGCGACCTGCGAGTGAGCAGCCCAGTGCCTCAGCTAGACAACCATGGCGGGTAGGCAAGGAGGAAGGAAAAAAATCGAGAGGGCACTGAACTTTACCAGAATACTTCCAGTTGGCTACCCTACAATGGGGGAAGGAGGATAAGAAGAGAGAGAAACGAAGAAAAGAGGCAGAAAAATATTCCGCCTGCATCTTCTAACAGGAGAAACTCGAGTAAATGGTCGCAGAGGGGGGGGGGGAGCATCGCGTGAATGCTGCGTAATTAGCCATGGTTTGGGAATGCCTAATTGTTATTTCGTCTTCATTATTCTTATTTATTGAATGAAGGAGAAGCGTTGCCTTTAGCGAGTGGTGGGAAGCTGATGTGCGGTGCAATGCATATACGGGGTGGCCAGTGAGCGGTTGTGCAGTGCGAGCAATCGGTTTTTAAATGCGAAGCATTTCTTAGCGGACTTCGGCGACTTTGAGCGTATCTATCTATCTATCTATCTATCTATCTATTCTATCTATCTATCTATCTATCTATCTATCTATCTATCTATCTATCTATCTATCTATCTATCTATCATCTATCTATCTATCTATCTATCTATCTATCTATCTATCTATCTATCTGTCTGTCTATCTGTCTATCTGTCTGTCTGTCTGTCTGTCGTCTATCTATCTATCATCTATCTATCTATCTATCTATCTATCTATCTATCTATCTATCTATCTATCTATCTATCTATCTATCTATCTATCTATCTATCTATCTATCTATCTATCTATCTATCTATCTATCTATCTATCTATCTATCGGTCTGTCTGTCTGTCTGTCTGTCTGTCTGTCTGTCTGTCTGTCGGTACTGTCTGTCTGTCTGTCTGTCTGTCTGTCTGTCTGTCTGTCTGTCTGTCTGTCTGTCTATCTATCTATCTATCTATCTATCTATCTATCTATCTATCTATCTATCTATCTATCTAATCTGTCTATCCTAGCTATCTATCTAATCTATCTATCTATCTATCTATCTGTCGTCTGTCTGTCTGTCTGTCTGTCTGTCTGTCTGTCTGTCTGTCTGTCTGTCTGTCTGTCCTGTTGTCTATCTATTCTCTATCTATCTATCTATATATCTATCTATCTATCTCTCTATCTATCTATCTATCTATCATCTATCTATCTATCTATCTATCTAGCTATCTATCTATCTATCAATCCGCCTAAGACTTTTAAGCTCTCCCTGGCCGTCCTCAATAAGGATCTAAATACGATATTGCTATGGCATTACAGGCATGCATGGCGAGCATTAATGGCATTACATGACTGCATGGCGAGCATAATTGACTAGTGATAACAAGAAAACCATGACATGTATGTAATGAATGTTTTGCTGCTCTTGCGGTGGTTTCGTTCACATGACATTTGCAAAACTGGTATGGTATGACATAACTGCATGGCGAACATAACTGCCAGACCCTAACGTGGAAATCATGACATGATTTTCATGTTATGACTAGTCATGACTACACGCCACGCTCGTGGTTGTTTCGCTAGCTTCACATAAACCGAATTCGATATTACGGGACGTGAATGGAGGACAAAGGTATGTTATGGTGCAAACGTGATGACCAGATACCACGCTCATGATGCACTCACGGCACTTTTACTAGATTCAGGTATACCAAATAAGGTATTACGTGAAGTGAATGGACGACGAAGGTAAATGACACGTTGAAACATAATAAGCATGATATGCGTGTCATGTAAAACATGACTACATGTTATGCTCATAGCGCGCTCACATCCGTTTCGCTAGCTCCACATACACCAAATTTGGTATCAGGAGACGTGAATAGACGACGAAGGTAAATGACACGTCTGAACATGATAATCATGATATGCGTGTCATGTGAAACAAGACTACATGCTACGCTCATAGCATGCTCGCGGCCGTTTCACTAGCTTCACATATTACTTGACGTGAATGGACGACAAAGGTAAATGATACGTCTAAACATGATAGTCTTATATACGTGTCACGTAAAACATGACTATACGTGCTACGCTCATAGCGCGCTCGAGGCCGTTCCGCTAGCTCTACATATACCAAATTCGGTGTCACATGACGTGAATAGACTATATTAACTTGTACACATCTAAATACACATCTAAATATGAAAATTATGACTTGCGTGTCACGTGAACATGACTACATGCTATGATTATGGCGTGCTCGCGGGCGTTATGCTAGCTTCACATATACTAAAACTGGTATAACGTGAAGTGAAGGGATGGCGAACGCAAATACCAGGCGCAAAAATCAAGGCATGGAAGTCATTTACGGCATAACTTACCTCCACCTCGTAACGTTGTGCTGATTTTAAGGTGACATATCATCCTTCCTTATTTGTGCTTCGCATATCATCGATTCTCACAGTACGTGGGATCTGCCAGCTTTTACTATAGCAGACGCTGCCTGCGTCGGCCTTGCGAGGCAATAGAGAGAGTGAGAGGGCGGGCCACGGTTGTCATGCATGGCGCGAGCATGCGGCACGAGACTGAGCATGTGCAGTGGGGGTGTCGATGACATCGCCGACAACGGATTTGCGAGTAGGTGCAACTATTAAAAAAAAAATTCCTGGCTACGGAACTAGAGGGACGCCGTATATAGTGGAGTGCTACGAAAATTTTGACGTTCTGGTGTTTCTTTACCGTGCTATCGGATATCGCACAGAAATGGGCCTCGACCGTTTTGTCTCCACCGAAATGCGACTGCCACGGCCGGGTTCGAACACGAGATCTTCGCGTAAGCAGCCGAGCCTCTGGTCCACCGAGGTTGACTGACTAAGCTCGATGAGCTTCTGCCACACGCCCGAATAGGTGAAAGAAGTGCTCCTCTTCACAGCCACAGATAAATGCGGGTGTTCACTTCCTAACTAGTGCGACAACCTACTACAGCGTTGAAATCGGCACAAAACATAAGCCTACGAAAATTCGTCCTGCTTTTAATTGTGTCCTTGTATTAAGACATCACTACATAGAATGCACAGGGGGAGCATGACGCTGCCATAATATTAGGTGAGAGAGGTGCCTGGAAACTTTTGATCGCCCCTATACGCATTCATTCTACGCTGAAATATCAACTGTTCTCGAGCGAACATATAGGAGCTTTTTAAATGGCACTCACTGTTCATATTGTAAGTTTTACCGCCGAATCCTAGAAACGTTTTAAACAAACAAGACATCAAGGGAAAAGATAGCGTCAATGGTGTTGTGGAGTGCATATGTGCGCGTGTACTTGAGGCCCCAACCAAGATATATCGTATAGCATTTTCGATGGAGGCGGAGCTGTTGTAGAGTCCATGTGTTCAGATTTGGATGCATGATAAAGAACCCAACGTGGTCAAAATTTCCATAGCCTTTCACTATGGCATCTCTCCAATCACAAGGTGGTTTTGGGACTTCAAACCCCACATGTCCTCTTCAAGATATATCGCATTGGATATCTATTTTAGTATTTATTTATTTAACATTACTGTTGGCCTCTGTACAGGCCCATAGGCAAGTGGTTAGAAAAAGTACGTATGGGCGTGGAAATAACAAAACTAAAAAACATAAAAGAATGCTTCAATGATAGCCCAACAACATCACCCAAAAGAAAAATCGCAAAAGTGACTTTACACATCAAGATACACCATATACTCACACAAGCTTCAGCAAACATTTACCCACGCCTATGTACAATGAAGAAGGAATGCCAGATTTAGAATATATTCATACGCAGATCGACATTCAACAACTTCATTTCACAATGAGTTCCAAGTTTCAATAGCCCATGGAAAAAATGAATATTTAAACGGGTTGTCGCATATGACTACATCTACGGCATCAGAGCTTGCTTCTATAAGGGCTGCTTTACTATATCTCGTTCAAGAGCATCCAGGAAAATAGGTCATATTCTGTGATTCGAAGGCAGCGCTTCAGAGTTTGCAGTCTGCCATGCGTAGGAGGAATCATGAACAATTGGTACATGAAATAAGACATTGCCATCATGAAGCTCTAGCACGAGGGCATGATATTATATATCAATGGCTGCCTGGACATAACGGTATTACTGGAAATCAATTAGCCGATGATGCAGCCCGCTCAGCCTATGAAGGAACCCGTGTAGTCCCGATTCCTCTATCAAGGAATGATGCAGCAAGACAACTCCACCTGCTGGCTCGAGATCTTACACGCACGTTATGGTCGTCTACCAGCTTCCAAAGGTGTCAATTTTATGAACTAAATCCTTCGCTCAAGATAAAGCTACCATCACAACTTTCCCGCTCCGATGCGACACTGTTATGCCACTTTGGTTGGGTGTTGCATTCACAAAGGTGTACTCATTTCGCATCGGTATGGCAGACACTTCTACATGCGACTACTGCGGAGCTGAAGAGACCATTGAACACGTCCTGTGCAGCTGCGCTTGCTACGACACACAGCGTTTTGTGTGCAGAAGATTCTAGGACCTTGGGCATCTGCCTCAGTTGCGCAGAAAGCGACTAAAGCGCTCCTACTTTACTTAAAGTCAACAAACCTGAGCGACCACCTGTAAACTGTGTGTGCTCCCCCGAGTGTGCTCGTGATTGTGTGTACCTTCTTATCTCTCTGCAATCTCTTTTCTCCCCTTCATCCCTTCCCCAGTGCAGAGTAGCAAGCTGAATGTGCGTCTGGTTAACCTCCCTGCCTTTCCTTGCATCTTTATCTCTCTCTCTCTCTCTCTCTCTCTCTCTCTCTCTCTCTCTCTCTCTCTAAACTGGTCGCCAAGGGTTTGATGAGGCCTGATGTGTTTATGGTGACATGCGCTGAAGGAGTAGTGGTGTGATTTCTGCACGTAATCCTGTTTGTTTAGGTTTATATTGTCCTGATACAGCATAAAAGGAAGCTTCACTGCAGCCACTACACGACGACAAGCAAGGGTATACGCAATGCTGCTTGATTTTCAAGTGCACTTACATTCTGGTGTCGAGAGTACTTCGAATAGATAAACCATAATGCTCTATTCTGTATACTTTCTAGTTGTTGTATAAGTTAATTCTGATGTGTGGTCCACACAATACTACCATACTCTATAATCGGCTTCACTAATATTTTATACGTGGTTGATTTCACATGCGATAGAGCTCCAGACAGTTTTCTTCGGAAGAAACCGGAAGGCCTTTGTGCACGTGTTTTGAATGTGAACATTCCATTTCATGTCTCTTGTGAAGTTCACACCCGAATATTTAACCGAGTCTCTCACTACTAAATCATTACCCATTACTCTATCATTGAAACTAAGAATCGTCCTTTTATGAGTTATTACCATCTGTTTAGTTTTCTTAACATTAATTTCCAAGCCCCGCTTGTCACACTTATGAACTATCTTGTTAAGTGATGTATTATTTAAATTGAGCTGATCATTGAATCTTTGCATGCCAGAGTAAATAACCAAGTTATCGGCGAAGAGCCATAATAATGATCCTTGTTTTGCTCAATCAGCAATGTCAGTAACGTAAATGAGAAAAAACTGTGATCCCAGCACAGATCCTTGTGGTACTCCTGAATAAACTTCGAGTTCATGAGAGTCGTAATTATTTATAGAAACATACTGAGTTCGGTTCGAAACTTATGCTGCTATTCATTCCACAAAACTGTCGGCAAATTCCATAGACATGATTATTCGATTAATTTATAGTGCATTACACGACCAAAGCTTTTGAAAAATGAACATAAATGGTATCAGCTTGGAAATTCGGCAATATCTGGGGTGGCTTTCGAATTAAAAGCCCTGACACTGGAATTCTCATGCAGCGTCTTTATGCCCCCCCTAACCACGCAAGAATCGCCATCACCCAAATAAAGCAAATAAGTAAGACAGGGATGATAATAACAAGAACGTCTGATTGCATACACCATATACGCTCGTGGAAGGTGAAGGACGTTCACAGATATACATGAGATACATAGCATACACGGGTACAGGAAAAGAAGGGGGATACTGGACAAGGGCAGGAAGATTGGGGTACAACGGCCTGCTGCATGGACTTTTTAGAAAAGAGGGCAAACAGAAGAAACGTTGTTAATGGAGGCACAACTAAAACAGAGAGGCAATAAAAAAAATGGGCAGATCCCACGTACAATGGATATCGATGACATGCGAAGCACGAATAAGAAATCATGAAATGTCGCTTTAAAATCAGCACATCGTTACGGGGTGGAGGTAAATAATGCCGTACATGACTTCCGTGTCTTGATTATCATGTTTCCATGTGTCGTTTACCTTCGTCATGTGTTCACGTCATGTGATACTAAATTTAGTACATGTGAACCTAGCGAAACGGCCGCGAGCACGTAATGAGAGTGGTATGTTGTCATGTTCTTACATGACACGCATGTCAGCATTATCATGTTCTCCCCAGTCATATATTTCATCATCCTTTGACGTCACGTAACACCTAATTTGGAATATGTGGAGCTACCAAAACGGCCGCGAGTGCATCCTGAAGGGCCCAATATACTCCTATGTAGCGTTGACGCTTGCGCACGCTGGGCACAGCGACGCTACTTTAGCAAAACGCGAGCACTCTATGGTCTGACGCCAGGCGCGACCAGCGTCCGTCAGGGCGTCCCGACGGCAACCGGCGTAAAATGCGACATGCTGCATCTAGCGCCGATGCGTTACCCAGACAACACTGCGTCTCCCTCTTTTCGAGATGAAGGAACGCCGGACGCGCTGAAACGCGCATGCGTCAAAGCAACGCAGTGCAGCGCGCGCCTGCGAGTATACGGCAGGACCGGCGCCAGGCGTGGCAACGCCGGCGTGCCGCGACGAAATGAACGCCGGTGAGCACACGCACCGCGTCACGCCGAAATGTATTGCCGCCTTGACTGTGGCATGTAGTCTTGTTCTCACATGACACGCATCTCATGATTATCATGTCTGCTCCAGTCGCATACCTTCGTCATCCATTGGCGTCACGTAACACCACATTTGGCATATGTGAAGCTAGCGAAACGGCCGCGAGCGCATCATCAGTGTGGCATGTAGTCATGTTGTGATAATGATGTTTGAATGTGTCATTTACCTATTATGTCCGTTCGCGTCGCGTAATACCGAGTTTGGTACATGTGGAGCTAGCGAAACGGCTGCGAGTGCATCATGAGCGTAGCATGTAGTCACGTTGTTACATGACACGCATTTCATGTTTATCATGTTTGCACCAGTATCATACCTTGGTATGATACTGGTGCATTACACGCATGTCATTATTTTCATGTTAGTGTCTGTCGTATGTGTTCGCCATTCAATCATGCCATACCTTACCAGTTTTGCGACATGCCATGTGAACGATACCACCACTAAAGAGCTGCAGGACCGTGAAATGTAAATCATGACATTCATGACATACATGTCATGATTTTCATGTTATGACTAGTCAAATGTGTTCTTCATACAGTAATATAATGTCATACCAAGTTTGGTATCGATAACATTGTCGAAACGGCCAGGAGAGCTTAAAGTTGTAGGCGGCTAGATAGATAGATAGATAGATAGATAGATAGACAGATAGATAGATAGATAGATAGATAGATAGATAGATAGATAGATAGATAGATAGATAGATAGATAGATAGATAGATAGATAGATAGATAGATAGATAGATAGATAGATAGATAGATAGATACGCTCAAAGTCGCCGAAGTTTGCTAAGAAATGCTTCCCATTTAATAGACAACCGCACTCGAGTGGCACGTTGTACACAACGCTCCTCAATGTCTATAGGCACTAATTAATAGGTTACGTAAGTGCACCGCTGTCGGCGCGTTGATTATCAATTACGCATTCCTGCACGCACATCGTATATTGGTTCAATCATGACTGATCATGGCCGATAGACATCGTTACTCGTCGTGTGGCGGGGGCGAAGCTAACGACGACAAAATGGCTGGATGACGACGATATGACAACAGCCCCCATAGCGAAGATTACACAAAAATTACAGATTATATTGAGACCTGCTTGTGAAATAGCTGGCGTGTTGTCGTGCTCATGTTTGGAAAACAGAGATATTTTCTAAAGGTCATGTTGCTTTTTCAAAGTGTCTTCGCCAATCACATCACATGTCTACCAAACCCTGCAGGCAATTGATCACGCTGCGATTCCATGAGAAGTAGAAACGCAAGGAAGATATCTGAAAGCTATAGAAGATAGGGCACCTCAAAACCTCAGACAACCCAACAGAGGCGTCAAGGTGATTCTATAGCCTTACAAGCAAGTGCGGCTAACAATCTAACCCTTTACTACTCACCTCAGCGCCCCCTTACGTGGCAGGTCTCAGACTCAGATAGTTTCCGATCCCCGTATCACGACTCTGCTTTTTCGTGGTTGTTTTTTTTTTATTTTTTTTCTTACAGAACAGCAAGAGATGCCGGGCTCCGCTCATGTTTTCGCGCGCCATACACGGGCCAAAACAATACCCCGACGCCGCCGCATCGGACAGCGTGACTTATGAGGCCCCAGCGGAACCTCAGCCTGATTTTATAGCGGGAATAAAACCATGCAGCCGGAATTGGGATCGGCCTTGTCTATCGCATCCGCTGCCGCCATCTTCTCCCCCAGCCGCGCGGGCTTCGTTCCGGCGCGGAGAACAAAGGCTCCCCCGCGAAACACAGCAACACACAGGGAAACACGAACACACCACGTACATGCCTTAAGAAACAGAAACATCACCGAGACACGAAAGAAAAAGGGTGCCTGTCCACCGTGAGCGAGATGGTCGAAGAACGAAAGGAGCATGTGGGAGATTCGAGCAACTTTACAAGCAGCCTCGCACACGAACGTACGCACAGACACCGGAGCAGGCAGTACTAGTGGGAGCAAACGGAAGCCACCGACTGCATTGCTGCTTTTCCATTGCACGGGCCACCTCGACCGGATTGGTAGCGAGGCTGAAAGGGAAAGCCACGATCACTAAGTAGGGGCTTGGGTCTGCCTATCTCTCGTCTGCCGCGGTGCGCCATCTAAAGGACCGCACGGAAAGCTGCGGCAAAGCTGACCCTACGGGGCTCGTCTCTCGCAGAGCCATCTACTCCGCGGCGCTCCATATCCTCTGGGGTGCAGGGACTCCTACGTTTTTCCTTTTCTCGCATTCTTCTTTTTCTTTTCTCCAAGCAGACTTACTGCCAGAGAAAGCAAAAGAAGGGTTGCCACGCAGCGGCGAGAAGAACTGCCCGGGGAACCGGCGGTATAGAGATAACGAAGTTTTCGCCTCGGTTTGCCTTCGGTTGAACCCGATACGGAGTGCCGGCTTTCCAACTCGCGGTGGTTTTCCCAGTGGGGCCTATATCTGTAATATGGTATATAGAAGCGTTCCGCGTTGTGTGCCGTAACAGGGACCTAATCAGTTTAGACAACGACTAATCCACTCGGGACGTAATCGAGTTGCCGGGACCTGATGAGCATGGGCCCCTCCTGGCGGTGCTTTCGACATTGAAGTCTTTACTTGGGCGGCCGTCACACAAGGAACAAATATAACTACATAAACGAACGAGAGCTTCTCTCGACGATCTCAGGAAATCCTCACACAATTTATTTGTTTATTCAGAATACCTTACCAGCTCCTTATTGAAGCATATTTTGTAAGGGGACATTAGATGGTTGAATATAACCTGTCCGATATACAAAAAAGAACTACATTTTGCATATGCTGGAATGTAAACTGTTTTATTGCAATGCACTTGAGTGACACTGAAAGCACGAGCCATGCACAAGCGAAAAATAAGCAAGGAGCGGGCGCGAAGTGGGTTATACCCTTCAAGTCAACAGCTGTACCCTTCAACTCTTGGAACTTGTGATGGCGTAGTACGACATGCAAAAGGGGAAAGTGCTATACAGGCATTTTTGCATAGTATCACTTAATGGTCTATTGTCTCGGTACATCATGTTGTTTCTGTTCTTGCTCCGAAAAAAATATATATAAAAGGGGAGACGCGTGATTCGCGAGACCAAGATGCAAACCAGATTTAATGCTATCATGAAACGAGATGGGTTATGTCTATGAAACCTACCACTTGCTCTGAAAAGTAATATAGAAGGAGGCAAACATAAGACGTGACGTGAGCTTAAAGTGTGAAAGCCAATCCAAAAACTCAGCAAATATTGATACCTTGCACATGACGCCATATACGCGCAACTTGGCTCCAACATGGCAGCTTAGATGGCGTCAGGGTGGTATGATCACGCAGCGATGAATCTGCTCATGATAACGACGAATATTGGGCCTCTGCAGTGTGAATGAATAAAGAAGGAGGCGATGGTTACTTCAAAGTTTGTGACGTCACAGACTTCACGTCCCAAATGATGGGCTCCATAGTGGCTCTTTCAGTGACGTCATTGAAGCCATCGATATGTTATAGGCTGCGCCAAAAAGCGTCTGATGGGCCCTTGCTCAAACAGAACTCTGTTTCGAGTAGCCCCGACTCACACGATTGGTGTATGCCATTGCCAGTCGTTGTCGGGGTTAAAAGCCATGACATGTGACCTTTGCTCCGCCTGTTGTTAACATAGCGGGATAAAATAGGCCACAGAAGTAATATTATTTGTAACCCGATTGCAGGTAGGAGCATACTTAGATATGTGTGGTCTTTGGTAATTGTTTAAAAAAATCGGACAACTTCTACAAGGCGCGCATCATTATGCAATCGATATGGTTTCCGAAACGTACGAGTTCAATTTAGGTATTACCAGCAATGGTGGATGCAATGGCCTAGTGATGTGCTGAACTTTAAGGACGCCGATCAGTGCAGACATTCTATGTAAGCATGAGCGTCAGCCTTTAATAGAGGCTTCCGCAACGCACTCCTGGTTCACGTTGCCGGTTGAAAAGAAAAAAAAAAGATACAGAAAAGTATAATGCTTGAGAGGAGGGCTTATTTCAACGCGCGCTTTAACGCTCCTGCTGAAAGAGGCATGAGAGCCGACAAAAATAACAAAAAGCATGGCATACCCGTTGGCGGAAAGTGCGAAAGGTTACCGGCCGCTCGAACGATGGCTCAACGTATAAACAAGAGTACGTCGCACTCTAAAATTCCCAAAGTAACAGGGAAAAAATGAGGTGCGCTGTCGCGTTCGTGCATGGCTTGCTTGAATTACATATGTACTAGCGCTAGAAGCGGCCTGTAAACAATTAAGCGTAATGTAAGATAACGCGAATGTAACAGGAGGCCCAACGAACACCAAGCGTAGCACGTACAAGGATGAGCCAATTAGCCTAATTTGTTCTTACCGTGCTTAAACAAAAGAGTGTTTACATGACGCGAATATGTGTGCACAAGTGAAGCTTGCGGAAACTTCCTCCGCAACTTTGTATTGTTGCGCGTCTTAATTGCTTTCACGCTGAGGAATTTTAACATAACCGAGAGCGACAGAGACAGACAGAAAGAAGAGATTTCGCTAAATTTAGTAAGCAATAAACAATGCGTAGTCATGTTGTCGTGTGTGGAAGCGATAAAACGCAGTAAACTTTTCCCTCGATAATTGCTTGGGAATCGCCAGGAACTGCATAATAACGATGAGGATGATGATGCATTTACCTAGCACTCAGCGCAACAACTAAAACGTTATTCTAGGTACACCGACATTTATTCACATTCATTTGAACTCTCAAACATTATTCACTGTCCGTAAACTACGGTGGCATGACGTAATCGTGTGAAGTTGTATATAGCTCCATGGACACAGAGCTTGCGGAGGTACAACAGGTTTATAAACACAAGTGGATGTTTTGCTGGAACTCTAATTCACGGAGTTCAAGTGCCCTCTCTTATGTGTTACTTAAATAAAAGAGAAACTGGAAGTGTCTAGGCGACTATAGCCAATAATTCTGGCCAAGCGCAACGGGATACCTTTCGTACGCTATTGGAGAATGCATTCTTACGGTTATGGTGTCTCGATGCAGCTCAAACAGGAGACAGTAATGCGCTTCATAAGATGGAACAGCATGTTCAAGCCTTGAGAAGTATATATGTACAAAAGATAGAATTGCAGCATGGTTAATTGAAGTTTAAGTCCAACTCGAACTTCGGAAGAGGCCACTGACGCTCCGGTGAGGAGCATCGTGTGCATATTACAGCAGAGCTAGGTTCGCCGTGTGTCGTAAATAAGATATCGTCATCATCATGGACCTCCAGCGCGCATTTAGTCAGAGCCCAAGCACTGAGTATGCAGATGGCTAAGAGTGGAAGCTGGAACATGCGGCCTCTGACCGGTGTTTGCCCCTCGCATGTTTTTCTAATTGTCGCTGGACTGGTGTTAAGAGCGGTGGAATTCACTATAGTTTCTGTGAAACATGTACACTATAAGAGCTTAGTGTATAAAGGCTCTTTTAAAGCAACATACACTAAGCAATATACAGCATCATCGCAACATACACCATCATAATATAGCAACATACACCATCATCGATAACGCGTCGTCGTCACATGTAGACGTCATTTCAGGAGTCCTGGGGCCGCTTCTCTTTTTTATTTATATCAATGATCTTGCTGAATGCGTGAACAGTCAAGTGAGGTTTTACGCAGATGACTGCTGCATATATCGTGAAAAAAATTGCACTCAAGATTCCGAACAACTGCAGAAAGACCTTGACTTAGTAATAGCATGGCGCAGTACGTGGAAAATGCAGCTTAACGTGTCAAAGTGCTGTGTCGTTATAGGTTTACCAAGAAAAAGCAGCCTTTTATCACAAATTACTTCATGGAAAGGATACGATTATCCATGGTAAATGAATACAAGTATCTTGGCGTTGTCATCAACAGCACACTATATCGTGGAATGATCATGTTCGCATGGTATCAGTTAAAGCCAGTCGCGTGCTGAACTTCCTACGCCGCAATTTCAGAACTGCCCCCTCTGTTCTTAAACAAGTTCTTTATGTGTCAAATGTACGCCCGATTTTAGAATATGATTGCACTGCCTGGGACCCGGCCACAAAGTTAAATATTGATGCATTGGAGCACATTCAGAAACGTGCCGCCCGGTTTGTGACGGGTGATTACGACTTCACCAGAAGGTCTAGCGAAATTGTTAGTTCACTTGGTTGGCCGTTACTCTCCTCAAGGCGTAAATATATCAGGCTATGTCTTTTCCACAACCTAATAAACGACAAAACTGGGATCGATAAAAACAAATACATCAGACAATCAACATACATCTCATCACGATGGGACCATCCTTTGAAAGTGTGCGGATATATGTGCCGAACATCAACGTATGCAAATACCTTTTTTCCTAAAACTATACACGAATGGAACAGTCTTCCAAAAAACATTGTGATCGCCCCTTCCACAGCGTTTCCTTCCCTTTTGAAGGAGTATGTGGTCACACAATGATATTGTATGCTGTGATTTAGGTATTTTTATTTGTTTTTATTTTTTGTGTGCCGTGCAATTCAACTGTCCCCACTGATTTAAATGTACTTTGAATTCGTAAACCACCCCTACAACAATGCCCCCAGAGGGCGTTGTAGGTATAAGTATAAATAAATAATAATAAATAAATAAATAAATAAATAAATAAATAAACATGTAATAAATTATTAATAAACATTTTGGCCATATATTTTAATGTATCAATCATAATGGCTCGTACCTATAGGAGAGAGGTCTGGCGGCTTCTTTCGAACAGTGAAAAACCCAAGTTCTGGTCTTTTTCGCACACGTTATGAGCAAAAATAACATGACTAAAATAAGTAGCGAACGCTGCTGCGTAGAAGTTCACGAACACCAACCATTAAGTTTCCGGGAAACACCACGTGAAACTGGCTGAAGTAGCACACATCAACCTGCAGAATGCATAACTACTAGATTCGTATCTTTGCGACCAGCTGCCCTAGGCTAAGCAAAAGTCTTCTCGGAAGTATTCATTTATGTTTCAACCTTTGACAATTGCAGCTTCTTATTTCAGTAGAAAGACACACGTGGGTGACAAGAATTTCACCGAAGTTCGTCCTTTTTTTCTCCCATTTCGCCTACAGAGGTTAGATCCTCACTCAGTGGGCACAATCTATGTGCCGCCTGCACTACTTCAACCTCTCGTTAAGCAATAGCACACGACGAGTTAATGACCTAAACCGTAATCTGTCAAGTTGAGCCAACCTAAGCTTAGAAAGTTAAGCTTGTGGATATCAGTGCATACAAAGGACTGAAAGTAACACTGACGTCCTGCAGCGCACATATCCATAAATAGTCGGCGCATCTTACTGACCAAGTTAGGTTTCGTTTCTTCTCTGCCTATTGCGTCAACGAGCGCCCCCTATCGTCGCCATAACCACCGTTCGCGACTATAGCATCAGCAGTCAAATTCGCAAAGCACGCATTCTGCAGACACTGATGAACCGTGACTCTAGAGAGATAGAAGGACGCGGAATATAAACAAAAAAAAAAAAACCGAAGCCCACACAAACTAGCAGAGAGTCGATGTGCAGGTATTTCAGAGCCTCGTTCGGAACCAAACTCGATTTTATCTCCCGACGGCTGGCCTGACGAAAATGCTAGGCCGTTCCCGCAGCGGAGTTACGCCATTGGGTCAAAACAGCCTGCAGTTACTCAGTGGAGACGGCGGCGGATGCATGGATTGGACAGTGCGGTCCTCTATCTCAGCCTATACCCATCCACTTCTACGACCCACCATCGGTAACCTCGCTAACTCTCCTACACACCGTTTTCCCTCCCTTTCTCTCAAATGGGCTTCCAGGTACGACTTCCCCGCCGTTCGAAACGGCATCGTATCTATCTTAGCGACTCACGCTTTTATTGTTATCATTTTTTTTTTCGAGACAGTCGGGTTTCACCTTCTCCTATTGCCAACGTTTTCGTTTCTTATCGCAGGAGCCTGTGCCATAGAAACGGAGCTCCGCTGACGCGTGGAGCGGGCACCGTTTCCTGCGCTGCGGTTCCTGGGACGCAGCAGCGGTGGCCAGGTAGGAAGGCTGCGGAGTCGGCGGAAGCTGTCGACGCCGGAAACACCCCATTGGACGGGCCCAGCCAACCACGGGGACGAACTGTGATACGGCTTCGTGGCCACTGTCGGCGCCATATGCGTACCCTGCCTGCCCTCACTCACGATTCTCTCCCTTATTTCGAATTCTACTTTTCTCTATTGGTTGTTCAAAGTGTAGACTGGGTCTATGCAGGAACCGAATGATGGTGCTCGCTTGTGATAGTACAGAATTTCTGCGAAGTGATTGTTATTTAGCTCAGTCACAATATATATGATCGAGTCTGCATAAAACGTTTGCGTAATGTAATTGCAGATGCTTCATCCACTACACTACACACAAATAAGAGGAATCACTACGATGAATGCATTATCGTTCTTTGAGCAGTCATATTCCATGAAATTGCTTTAAACTGGGATTTAAAGTGCTGAAGTAGCCCAGTTGGTTAATAGAGACATTGTAGTGGAAAGCTTTCGCATTTCTTTTAACCAAATGTATTCCCCCAGTAAGCATTCAAAGCATGGTACATAAGTGACTTTAAATGCCACTACTGGTAGAATATGGTCGCTGCAGCATCAAATCCAACCCGCAAGTTTGTGCAGAGCAGTGTCATGCTGTATGGATAATTACTCAGCCGGCGTGGCAGATTTTTTAAAGCTAAAATATTGTAAAATTGTAATTAAATATCCCCTTATGGTACGGAGCTTCATAAAAAAAGTGTTATAGCACAGGCTCACAGGCTCTGCAGATGTTCATTTTTCGTCGCAATATTAGTAGTAATATAACTCTTTACATCCAAAAACCATGGGGTGATTATGCCGGACTTCATGGTCAAGGGCTCCGCAAATTTTAGTGACCAGCTGGAGCATCTTAACGTGCGCTTGATCATGATGATGATCATCATCATCATTAACGTGCACTTAAACCTAAGATACAGCCCTCAGCCCTTTAGGCCTTCACTTGTACCTGCTGATAATGTTGAAAAATATATTTTTGACGACTCAGAGTACGACGTACTCTAATAGCTGTGTCGGTAAACTCGCATGTTCTCACACATTTCAGAGCTATACCGTGTGTAGTGCTAGTTAACATGCAAGAAAGCCACGTTATGTACGCAGGGTGTTGACAGAGCAGCCTCAATGTCAATGGTTGCTTTCCCCACCATCACTGGACAGAGCTTCCAAAAAGTAACTGGTCCCGTTTAAAGTGCTAGATACAGCCAGGAAACGGGATGTTTTCCGTCTGGTTTTCTGTACATAGCCAGCATTTAACCAGGACCGGAATACGAGTATACTATGAATAAACGAATTTTTTACGGCAACGTATATATGGACATTTTTTATGCATTCATCCATACGTATGCCCCTGTTTCTCGCAAAGAGAAAACTCACCTGGAAACTAAGTAACAAAAAAAAAAAATTGGCACATCCTACGTGTACACCTTGAGAATGAATGTTATGCGAAGCATAACATCGATATGGTGATTTCATATATCACCAGTTATTTACAGTTGCGTTATGATGCGAACAGAAACATGAATATTAGCCACACCAGAAGCGGTAAGCTGATATAAAGCACTGCGGCTCGTGAGGATCGTAGCTCTAAACACCGCTAAATAAATAAACTTAAGCGGATGACACCTCGCTACAATTGATGTTAACCCAAATTGACGGCTGTATCGTAAAAGTACGTATGCATTGTTCATAAAATTGGAAAGCCCACACTGCAACCACAATTTGCGTTTCAAGAACATTAGAGCCTATTCGAAAAGTTGTTCCGAGACGTGCATGGAGTGGCTCTGTGGCAGAATGCTTAATAGCCGCGCAGAATGATAGGGGTCAATTCCTGCTGGGACAATGAGATTTTTTTTTTCGCATTCGTCCGGCCAACGGTGCTGATGTTCACTTTTTCTTAACAATCAAGCGTTAAAATTAACCATGCGTGTTCTCACTGTTCCTGAGCAAACAAAAACTTTCAAGTACCTGTCGCACATACTCGCATAACAGTGGTACTTACTGGCATATACCGGGTATGCGCTACGGTTATTTGGAAAGTGTTTGACGACAGAGGGTGACGGGATCACGACATTATTCGTGTCATGACCAGCGTGACGAGATTGTGACATTATTCGTGTCATGACCCTCCCATAGGCCTATTATTTTGGTTTACGCCAAGTTAAAGGGTGATCATGAAAGGTATACGTACGCGGATGGATAGATAGATAGATAGATAGATAGATAGATAGATAGATAGATAGATAGATAGATAGATAGATAGATAGATAGATACTCAAAGTGCTTACAGTGTTTAAATTCTTATCACATTCAGCAAATACACGTATTCATAAAGGGTGATCACATGATAAGGTAAAGAACGTCTTATCAGATGTTCTAGATCAGTTTTTTATATAGGATCAGCTCTCAGAAAAGGTCAAGGGTGCACTCAAGAGCGATAGCCAAACCTAACCAAACTTAAATAGCCACTAACAACTATTAAACCTATTAAACAAGCCTTCCTGGAAAGGCAAGAGTCCTCGCTGGCCTTCCGGCAAAAGTACTTGCTGTGTTTAAGACAATCCTTTCCGCAGAAATTCTGGCTTCAAGCCTAACTCAGCACATGCTTCTTATAACAATTAACGAGAAAGTGACAAAGTTCAAAGGGCGGAGAAACAGTGACAAAGATGGTAGAAAATAATTTTAGGCGTGGTGCGACGGTATTTCTTATCTTAAGATCACATTTGTTTTCCATTTGAAGCACTGATCAGTGCCCGAAAATGTGGTTTTATGCTCAAGCGGATGAAACAAAAGATCGAAACATACGTTTATGTCACCGCAACTAAGCGTAAACTGGCCCACGGAGAAACTGATGCGCCGTTTGAGTAGCTTCAGCTCAGTGTTCTACTCGCACTAATGTTTTGGAGGGCTATCGCAATCCGTCCGAGTTGCTGCATGTCACAATGCATTCCTCGCTTTTGTCATGCGTAAACATACATGACCGGCGTCACGGTATTGACGGCTGCTTTTTCAGCAAGTCCTTCACCGATGTCGATTCTGTGTGGGTGACTACCTTCAAAAGCCTAAAACGTACGTCCAACATTGCTACAGTAGTATATCAATCACTGGAACATGTCCTTGAATCGCGTCTATTACTCGCGCAACGAAAAACATGGACGAGAAGAGACAGACACCACGTGCGCCCGTGTTATTTGTCTCTTCTCGTCCGTGTTTTTTGTTGCGCAAGTATTAACCACATGTCAGTACCAACTCACCCAACTTACAGTATTCTTGCCACAAATGTTTGTAAGCCTATAGTGACCCATACTAGATATAATATAAAACGATTGTGTGTTTAGAAAACCTTGACACATGCTGATGCCTTCCAAAAATATGTTTAGCGTATTTTGATGATTGTACTGTCACTGCAAGCACTCTTTCACAATGACTGAAGTAGACATTACTACTACTACTACTACTACTACTACTACTACTACTACTACTACTAATAATAATAATAATAATAATAATAATAATACATATGAAAAATTAGTGCAGTGTTATTATTAAAAATTTCTGAAAGCTCTTATATGATAGTGATGTATTACACTCCCCGCAATAGCTTCACAGGTCTAAATCTTCCCGGGAATGTCCTTCAAAATTTACGGGGAGCTTGCCGCGGTAATACACTCATGGAGTTCTAATTTGGAACACTGGAGGCCATTATTCTCAATTTTTCAGCTCGTGCGCAGCTTTTGCGATACACTCTTTAGCATTGATGCTACTCATGGTTGCGTGAACTGACCGACCAGGCTTCTGTTTCGACGCAAGACCAGCGTTCCTGTAGGATGCAGACGTGGTGCAATTAAAGCACACGTAATGCACTAAATTATGAACTATATAAATGCTTATATGGTCATTCGGTTTCATGAACAAGTTCAAAGGGTCTTTCATTGCAGGTCCACAGCGAGAATGGTTACGTCGCGTGGCACGGAGTCAACTGCTCTTCGCGAAATAATGAGATGTTCTGCGAGATCGACAAATCGCAAGATGATGTTCGCACAGACCTCAGGTAAGCCAAGGACGTCATAAATGACAGACCAGTTTTTGCTGCTTTTGCACCGGGTCAAACCGCTCAGAGAGTGGCCATTCAGTGTAATTTGAATTTTTTTTTCTGTTTTTTATTCCTGTTAAATAGTTGTACAGCAACCTCTAGAACGTTTATAGGCATAAGTATGAGAAATTTTCGAATTTCCTAGCAATTTTTATGTATTTATTCGTACATTTTCACTAAATGCCCCCGAAGGGGCGAAAAAAGACAGTGTTTCCTGACTTGGCCCAAACTTCGTGAAACATCTCAGGCAGGTGCAGCAAAACAGAACATGGAAATATTGTAAGTGAATTCCGTCAAACTGTCCGAGTCGTGTTACTACGTTCAAAAACACACCATATTTTCATATATTTAGGGTTTCCTGCCAAGCAGCGGATATTTATATTTTTCTTGTGTTTAGTGTTGCCTAAATTTTCGACAATGATGGCTTCATTGGATATACTGAGTGATATATGAGGGTTGGCTGTTTCCGTGCAGAGTTAAAATGTTTGAATGGCTCACTTCCCTGACAACGCATAGAAACAGACAACATATTCAGTTCACCAAATATTTAGGAAAGTAAAAATTGCACACAAAACAAAACTTGGAGAAGCGATCAATAAGTACGCGTATCTTAGTTCACCTATATATTTTAGTATATATTCATTTGTATACGCTGGAAAAGTACGAGCAGCGATTCCATGCACTCCTTTCGTCAGAAATGCAGTCGTATGCTTTCAAACATTCATAATGTCCGAAAACTCTGCGTATCTAATAATAATAAATCACTGCATCTAGCGCTGCTAAGGCTTATCCATGTTTGGAGGGACATGACAGTGATCCAAGTTTTGCTAATAAGAACGTTTTCTTTCATTTGTGTTGCCACGTATAAACATTTTGCACTTTTTATTGATCGTTCCGTTAAGCGGCGCATTGCTACAACATCCTATGCAGAAATTTCTCTGCGAGATAATAACAGAACGCAGCTCTCGTTGTACCAGATACTGTAAAGAAAACTTTCGCAAGTAACAATTCCTTGGTGTTATTAAATTGACTACACAGTATTTTATTGAAAGCATCGCCAGTGTCACGGAAAATTTTCTACGTGCTCCTATTGCACGTGTACGCATTCCAGGCTATGAAAACATTACGATTTTTAAACTTCTCTTTATATGTCTGAACGCATAGTGTGCCCTTGATAAATACTATATGCTGGTGTAACATTTAGATATTTGATAAGACAAAATAATGTGGTCGCAGTGAGCATGACCATTCTGCTGAAAAATTTAGAAGTATACAGTAACAATGACAACAGAACGTGCAGAAGTATCAATGCTTATCTGAAAGCACACACAATGTGTGGAGGTAACTCGATTGATTTACCTGCACGAATTAAATGTCTTCTTTTTATTACTTTATGGTATTGGCTCCTATATAATCATGCCTCAGAAAAACGTGCTACATATCTTGCAACTTGCAAGTGAAACTTCGCTGTAGCATGTGTATATTGCCACTATCCGAGCTTATCAGGACTTTCCAAACTGATAGTTTCTGCAGATATCGAGCACTGCGCAGAATTCAGCCCATTGAAACAACTCTTTTTTTTATATAAATATAGCTGGTATTTTAGATTACAGAGAAGCACATGCTCTCGTAAGCTCTAAAGTTCTGCTAGGCTATAATTGCTATCCAACACGTATAGCGAATAAAACGATCCTAGCAAAAAAGAGAACAAAATAGATGATTGGACAGGAGTTATGAAGCTAAGTGTTGCATTTTTCGTAAAGCTGCTGAACCCAGTCTTAATGACGATTTGATTGATTTGTGAGGTTTAACGTCCCAAAACCACCCTATGAGAGACGCCATTGTGGAGGGCTCCGGAAATTTCGACTTTCTGGGGTTCTTTAACGCGCCCCCAAATCTCAACACACGGCCCTACAATATTACCGCCTCCATCGGAAATGCAGCCGCCGTCGCCGGGATTCGATCCCGTGACCTGCAGGTCAGGCGACGAGTACCTTAGCCATAATACCACCGTGGCGGGGAATTCTTAATGAAAACCAACCGATAATAAAACCAAGGAAAATATAGGGGACTCTAATTGCACTGTTTCAAGTGCACTGTAATATTTGTGATATAGATGTGAATAATAATAATATGTGGGTTTTTACTTCCCAAAACCAAGACATCAATATGGGAGACGACGTAGTGGAGGACTCCGGTAATTTCCACTATCTGATGTTCGTTCAACGGGCACTGTCATCGCACAATATGCGCAGGGCCTCTGCCATTTCGCTTCTATTGAAACGCGACCGTTACGACAGGAATCGAACCCGCGACCTCCGGGTCAGCAGCTGAGCACCCTAGCCACTGATGCAGCTGATGATTGATTGATTGATTGATATGTGGGGTTTAACAGTCTCAAAACCACCATATGATTATGAGAGACGCCGTAGTGGAGGGCTCCGGAAATTTCGACCACCTGGGGTTCTTTAACGTACACCCAAATCTGAGTACACGGGCCTACAGCGTTTCTGCCTCGATCGTAAATGCAGCCGCCGCAGCCGGGATTCGATCCCGTGACCTGCGGGTCAGCAGCCGATTACCTTAGCCACTACACCACCGCGGACGGGGCACTGATATCACCTGAGGCGGACATAAAGTGGAATAAAGCAAAGTGGGACGATAAGACAACCTGCCGCTAGCATAGAACGAACCTGCGGTTCACATCTTTATCACAAATATACCAATACACTTGAAACCAGTACAATTAATGATCCCTATACTATCTTTGGCTTCATTATCTGTAATTTTCATTAAGGTCGAGTAAAAAAAAAAGGATTTACTCCTCGAAAATTTCTCTTATTCATTTATTAAACACAGGGAAATTCATATTACCCGAGATGATCTAAACCTCAGCCTCTCCACAGCGAGCAAGTTAGAACCGAATAGAACCGAAGCTTTCCACAAGTTGTTAGATACTGAAGTACCATCACATAATATATTTCTCGACCCCTGCTCTTTTTGTATACGCTCAGTTCAGGAAATGACCAGATGCTTTCTTTTCCCACTTCTTCTCCCCCCGCCCCCCTACACACTCACAAACCTGAACCATCACAGCCGAAAGACTCCACAGAGTTAACGAGAAAACTCAAACCTGGCACTCCCGACCAACCAAGCACATCCGCGAAGCCAGAGAATTGCGCGGTGCCGGCTGCAATACGAGACACTATCGTGTACACAATGGCCGATATCGCTTCCTATACGAGGTGAAGCCTTGCACGTATCGACATTGCATACAAATGGTCCATTTGGCCTCGCTCTGAACAGGCTTTCTTGTATTCCCAGGCGTCAAACATGTTAATCTAAATGCGTTTGAGTCGAAGCCACTCAGCGACTGTCATTGGGGCTTTGGAAACCACGGCTTCATCGAGCTGTGCGAAAGCGTCACGCCGAAATGCAGCTTCACGTAATGGTCCTGAGGGGTAGCAAGGTGGCTGGGAGGTGGAGGGGGGAAGGGCGTTGTAGTCATGGCGTGGTGGCCGAAGAGACCATCGCTATCTAAATGAGCCACCTCGCCCGGCAGTAATTAAGATAACTCGCTTCGCTCATTAGTGTACCTCAGCTGACGTTTTCCCTTATCTCGTTTCTTTCACGTCCGCCAAAAATGGACTCCTCGATGAAGCTGGGACAGCTCCTAATGGGAAAAGGAGCACGTTGGGACCGAATTCGACGTGGGAACACTCGCGAGTGACTCACGGAAGACTGCGGATATTAACGGCAACCATGCAAGAGTATACGCCAACGGTGCTATGAATGTACGGTACGAGACACGCGTAAGTATAACACGAGTAAACATCATTTAGTGAATGAATTCAGGGGTTCCATACATGGTGGACTGCAGCTTCAGTTGCTCTGCTCCGCTTGCAGAGCATTTGCTAGTTTCAGGGAGTCATAGAAGCTCCTATCACATTACTAAAGTACTTTCCTCTTCGTGTATACGCTTGATGTTACAGCCTTGTATACCTTTGAAATCTTCCATTGTCAAAGGGGGCGCTGAGTTCGCACTATAGAAGCTTCAGGTGAGTGCGAAGTACTTTGTTCACCCAAAAAGCCTTTGATCATGAACGGCTTCACGGTGACCTGTTTTCATAGGTTTGCATTATTAGGAATTAGATAAATAAAGGATGTGGCAAAGGGTTCGAAAAGTGAAATGTTGAAGTTATTATTGCTATTTTCATCTCATATGCAGTGAACTTTCTTGTGCAAAGATTGGCTCACTGCGGAAGAAATGCTCACTGCAGAATATGCAGCGTGGTTTTATATAAAGTTGTTTTGTCGACGCATTCTTTATACATCGCCAGTCAGCGCATATATATTTGGGCGCGCCCAATATTCAGGCAGCCTCGTGTACATTGACGCACTAAGTGACAGTCAGCATACACAGACTATTCTAGGTCACTAGCTGGTACATTGGGCAGCGTTTCATTCGTGGCAGGGCACGTCATGATCTAAGCAACAGTCGCTAATCAATGAATCATAACCAAAAAGAATAGCACCTCTCGTATATTACAGCCTTATTCAGAATATTGTGAATGTTGCGTGCAGTGCTGTTTTAGATACAAAAACCATTTTGCACAGTGGAAACGGTGGTGCGACAAAATAAGACGAATAACAATTTTAACACGTGCTTTCTTATAGCAGTCAAACATTCTGAGCCGAAACATGTTGCTTAACAAGCGACAGAGCATGTTGTTTGTGACGTTTAGTAGAGGTGCAGTAAATGGTATAGTAAAGTAGAGTATGGCACAGTATATTACAGTGCCGTATAACAGAACGTTTAGGGATGGTATGGTAATACCGGTATATTGCACTACAGTAGCTTGCAGGGCTACTTAACACACATTGCGATGTTTCGCAATTGAGTGATCACGACAACAACGCAATCCTGAGTATAAAACCAAATTAGGTGCATCGACCGAATGAACAAATATATGACCCCACCAGCCCCTGAAAAAAAGATGAAATCATGCCTGCCTAGAAATATGAGTTTATTCACGAGATATGCTTCACAGAATTGGGCAAAAATGCCGAGGTGCCGAAAGTAGTCCAGCTCTCCTCTAAAAAATAATAAACGATTTTAAAGTAGTTTTTCACATCAATTCAATTGTTAAAATATCAACGCCATTTTCATTATCCTCTCGAAAGTTTCACTCCTGTGAAGAAGTGAAAAAAAAAAAGATGAATAAGCCATAGGCCCGCTTGTTTGGTGATATCTACAAAAATATGTCGTGCGTCTTGAAATTTCAGATCTTATAAGCACCTCTCAAGTGGCATCACAACAAATTCGAGTATGATATATGCCAACCAAAATCTAGCGGGTGTTGATGTTAAACTCCTTCTGCACTTTATGTGGAGGCAGTCGATCGCGATCAAAAGTGGCCGTGGGGCAGGATTACATAAAACATTACACCATCTACCGCTAGAGGGAATGATGTGTAGATGCAAAGCAGCGGGCGCTAACGCTTACTGATGCTTACTGATGTTGATGCTGTCACCCATCGCGGCGTAATTGCACCGGAGAGAAACCTGGGGTGGCGCAAAGCACGCAGTGATCGACCGGTGTCTCCTACCCGAACATTGCCAATAGCTGCTAATGGGCAATGATTCAACAACGCACAGGGGTAATCTCCCACCGGCACTACATTAGAGGTCAATGTTCAGTGCCTATATATGTAAGGTGGCCAGCCAACGCGTTTGTACAGCGGGAGCAGTCGGTTCTTTCAATCAAGAAACTCCCTATAGCAGACACTGCCTGCGTCCGCTAGGGAGTTTCTTGGTAAGTAGAGACGTGAGAAGGGGGTGTAGGAGAGAGAGAGGGAGGGATGCTTATGCTCAGTAAGGGCTTTCATGCCGCACACCGGATTGAACTCGACCATAAGATGCTTCGCATCTAACTTGTCATCTCCTTCGATCGTTTTAGGGCGAGCCTTAGGGTATTTGCTTGTCGCCGCGGAAGGTCGTAATCAATCATGGTCCATCGTAAACAAATATGCAGCCCCAAGATTAGCTAAATTCCTGTACTCGCCACCTGTGCATATTATGCATATTGTGAAATAAAAATGTTCATCGTTGCTATCTAGATCATAATTTTGGCGTAGCCGTGGTGTGAAAATTCCCAACAATACTTACCAACGTACTTATGCTTTTTATACAAAACCAAGGACGCAAAAGTGCATATCTGTAGTAAAGTTTTCTATTTGATACTTCCCGTTTTCCATAAATGCAAAAGCTGAAGTTTTCGTATATGCATGTATTCAAGAGGTGCACCCATGCACTCGTGGTGTGTGGTCCTTAAGGACGGTGCGACAATAAATTTCCTTGTGCGCAATAAGCTTTCCCGTCGTGAACTTGTTCATGGCGTAATTTTTGTTAACGCGGCTTCATCGAGTGTTAGACCCACGGGATGGATCTATGCCCCCCATAGCATATATAACAAGCACTGTAAATTGTTATCCACTTTTTATAAACACACAGTTCGCTGCGCGTATATAGCTAGATTATTGAGAGCCCCGAGACGTCAGGTGAGCCTGCTCAAGTATATAGGTCATAAGAAATTTCCATTCCAGACGTTTAAGGTAATTTTCGCAAACTCATGGCACACCGGACAGCTGCATTCGTATTGCAGATAGCTTTATAAAAGCAGCTGCTTCTATATCACTTTGGCATTCATAGATAGTTGAAAAGCCTCCACTCCTGGGATAGCCATTGAAGGCTGCAGTATGTTGAAATAAATGAAAATAAATTAACGAAACGAGGAATTGCGCCAAAGCCTTCACGGGAGCTTCAAGGACAGAATTCGAGCTACGTTTTATCCCCCCCCCCTCGGTCCCCCTAAGTGCTTTAAACAATTTCCTTCGGGCTTCAAGCCAAATCATTGTTCCTTTATCGGTGGTATAAAAAATAAGGAATCGCGCATTTTTCATATTGCATATTTGCCATTTCTTTAACACGGTTCTATAAGACCTAACTCGTTGTTCTTGAGAAAATTATAAACATTTGGAGCTACGACTAGTCGTTTACTATGAGAGTATGATAGTATAGCTATGATTGTAGTTATGATGGTAGGCAGTAGGATGGCAAAGATTGATTTTGTCTTCTCAAGACTTAAAAGAACGGTATAAAATTAAAATATTCATTGTGAAAATTTTTTATTGCAAGTTTTACAATGTTAAAGAAAAATCACACCAGATATGAACTTTCTTTTGCTAGCGGCCTGTCGCTATATTTGAAGTATAGCAGTTTTTCGTCGTCAAAAAGGAGGACTTTGTTACGCGTATTATTCCATGCCACACCATGTGCCTTGCTCAATTTATTTTAACACACCCATCTTTAGAATGCGCCAAAATTAATATTAGTTTCTGATGCGATGTGGGAAAGAGGCAGCTTCACAAGTGTAATAAAAACAAGAAAGAAAAGGCCATGTACGTGTTTTGCAAACTAATGACACCGCATAAAATAATGACTGAAAGTTACTCGGACGCTCTAATGAGTCTCTGAGGACTTGCATCTACAGCGACGTTCACGGTAAAAATTTACAGTCGAGACAGTAGACACAGACAACCTAACAAATCTTCTCTCTCTCTTCTCTCTCTATCTCTATCAAGAGGAACGTGGCTGAATAAAAAAAAAGCTCCGGAAAACGCAAGTTATGCGATTTTCTGGTAAAGTTTCTGAAGAAATACAGCACTATTGTTCATATTTCAAGAGCATGTACATGTACACGGTACTTTATTCATATCCAAATAAAACTGCGGGGTGGGCCTTTCCCTCATTCTTCTCAAAGTAATGTGGGCTTGAGCCACCTTTGCGTAAACTGTTCATGCGTAATCTGGAAGTATACAGCGCCGCTACACTGTGTCTTCTGTAAGGCTGTACATACCACAAAAGAATAAAGAAACCAGACAAGCAAACAGAAAGCCGAAACTTTCGAAATCATTGCTGCAGATGTGATGGACAGCCGGCAAAATGAAAACAGAGCTGCCATCAAGTTCAGTGTCAATAATTCCTTGCTCCATTTATTGCACCAGCGAAGAAGTGCATATAAAATCGAAGAAAACAAAACAACGTTCCAACAGAACAGCTGTGAATCGTAGGCAGTGAAGGCGAACACCGACGTTTTAAAGTGTCATAACACGCATCGCAGTCAAACTAAGTTCGTATCTCAATAAGTCACAAACACGACGCTATATCTGTGCTCGACTACACGCACGTGTATGTTATATAGACTACACGTACGCTCCATAAGGGCTCACACACACGCACGCACAGACACAGCCCTCCATTGAGAAAACACGCACCCCTGACTTCCATACTTTCAACGATACGTCCTCAGAAAGGCGGTTCGAGAGAGTCGTATAAACTGAAGAGAAAGCTCTGCGTACCGGCAGATATGGCTGTTATACTCATCGGAAGCATGCAGTGTCAGCGAGCCATCACGAGTACACATCGGCAAAGTAATAGTAAAGGCAAGAATACTGACACCAATGCTCCGGCGAAGCGTATGGGTGTACCGAGAGGAGGTGGGAAAGGCAGAGGGAAAGGGCTATGCGAAGAAACGACGACGTTTTCGCTTCTGCTGGAAGGAAGGAGAGACATCTTATGATCGCGCCCAGCTCTGCGCACGCTGTCGGAATAACAGAGGAATCGTATATACACAGGGTTGCCCGGTAGGAACTCTCCCGTATTAAACGTGCCGAGCCTGGCAGCAGCTACAGCGGAGCGCAGTATACCGGTAGCAAGTGCAAGAAAGGGAAGGCCGCGCGTATAGGCATCGAAGAAAAGTCGTTGTGAGTTACACCCGCTCGGTGGCGCTGCAGTATCGGGACCTCCTGCGAGCTCGGCCGTGGCGCGTGTATATCACGCCTTCCGTCAGCTGCCGCTGCCGCGCTGCCTGGCGAAAAGTGCGAGCAGGCGCTGAGCTTATTTACGACGCACAAGGAAAGAAACGGGCAGCGCCAGCGTCTGCCTGGTTGCGAAGCTGCAAGCGTTCTTCCGCTTCGTGCCCGCGCCGTGAACGCCTGAGTGCGGTTGAATTTGTTGGCGCTCGCGCGACATCGTTACCCCGGGCACGATATGGAGGACGATAATTCTCTTTTGTTCGTACCCGCTCGTATAATAGCGACGAACTGAGCCCCCCCCCCCCCCCCCCCCCCACGAGAATGGGCGGGACTGGAAAGGCTTAGAGAAGAAAAATGTAAAGGGAGGGAGTGAAAGGTGAAATGAAGGGGGGGGGGATGATATATGGAAGGTAGTAACGATTCCATCATCATCGTCGTCGAGGCACGAAGGGTGCTGGTCCTGTGGGTCGGGCTTCGGCGTGGATATGAACACCCCCCCCCCCCCCCCGCAGATATGCCGACCACCGGCCGAGCTAAACGGTCGAATGATGAAGTGTGCGTACGATAAGAGTGCCGACGAGATCAGAGCGTGGGATCGGCGATCGACCGTGTTGGTGCAGCTGTGGCCGTGCGGATTTTCGGGGAATTCGATGGCGCATGATTGTCGTACGGGGATAGGGGTGGTAGATTTGAATGATTCACATAAAACTTTTGCAGGACAACTGTATACAGTGTGGACGTACAGTACGGAAGTGTTAAAAAGACTATGATTACTTTCCATGTGGCGCAACTTAAACACAAATATTTAGCAACGACACTAATGAAACTTGATATGATAGTCGTTCTGCCTTTGTCTTTTTTGTCAATTTATTTTGTAAATTAAGATGGGTAGCAGATTCAATTCTTGTAGACCGGGGGAAATGCAGTCTTTTAAAGAAAAAAAATGATAGTTTGGTGGCTGATTGTGCTGGTATAGTTCGATAGACACGCCTGTTATATTTAATCGCAATATTAAATTTTATAATCGAATCGGTCAAGTTGACGCGCTATGGCGAACAACATTGTATCTGGTGGTCATAACTGCACTTTGGATGTGCCCCACTGCAACGGCGAATATTGTGTTTTGTTATCAAAACCACTAACTACAACTTTCACCCCGTTCGATTATAGCAAGATAGTGTACCACGAGCAACAATAATTTCAACGGATACCTTTCGATGATTACAACTTGTTCAGCTAAGGCGTGGATCACAAGCACCTCTGTCCTGCTCCCTTACATTGCTTGGAGAGATCACAAACCTTCATGAATATTTGTGCAGGCATTTTCTTTTTACAATCTGGCTGATGTGATCTCTTCCATCTGATTACAAGAATTCGATCCGATTGTGCTTTGTTTGTTTTTTTACAAAGCAAATAACTTACGGCAAACTACGGTTTACTCTACTACAAGATCCAGCTATGGAATAATCATTCGTTCAAAGAAAAATACAAAAAGCTATATTTTTATGAAATGATAAGCGACAGAGACTAATATGCCAGAGAAAATATAGGGGATGTTACCAAATAAATTGTAACGTAAACGTGAAAAAAAAAAGGCAAGCAAACGAAAAGGTGACTTGCCGCTGGCAGGGATTGAACCGGCGACCTTCGAATAACGTGTCCGATGTTCCACCACTGGCGGTCACTCTTTCGTCCACTTTATAGGGTATAGGGTATATATGTGTATTCGAACGCGGGAGCACCAGTGAGCTCCGCCAATAGCCACTATGGCGAGTGTGAAACACTCTTTTTTTTTTTTTTTTTGCCTGTTGGGGACGCGTAGCGTGTGATCTGATTGCGAGATCACAGCTGACCAATAATCCCTCGCATACTACCTGAAAGCATCAAGTATGCCCGAAGGAGACTCTCGTTATGAATGAAGGAAAGAAGTGCAAGCTTAACTGCTCGTTTTCTTTGTTAGACACAATATAAAATAAAAACTTACAGATGATCAGCTGCCAGCGCATAATAAGATCACGTGCTACGGGAAGACAACAGGCAAAAGAAGAGTGTTCTACACTAGCCGTAGTTGGTATACTGGCTGTCCTGAAGCAAATACACAGACTGTTCTTTCACTAATGCTAGACTTAGTTTTAATCGCTTCATTGTTTGCAATGATTTTATAATGCATAAAAATGTAGACAACGAAGCGTTTTGCATGAATGTTTTGTGTTTATTTTGCAGTGATAATAAAATGATCCGAACCTGCTTGTTTGACTTTTCCACTTGCCAGTGCTAAACTGACCAATCGTTTGACAGTAAGCATTGAATAATATTGATTGAAATACGCGTGCAAGCCGCAGCACAACTTAATGTAGCATTATTAGTATTATCACTCAATGAAACATAATGAAAAATGTGTTTTGAGGGTCTAAACAACGACATACCCTGTCAGTGCATGGAATGGCGAGCTGCAGTGCGTTCATTTCTTAGTTGATTGAATGATTGATTGGTTTCATGATGATTGATATTACTTAACGCCCTCTTTCTCTAAACTGTCAGCAGAAGTCGAGTAAGAATAACACGTTGTGACTTGAACTGCGGGAAGAACTTTAACACAACTGTGCATTTGCAGACTTATTTGCGAATGAAACTGAACTTTTATATGTATTTGCCAAAATCAAACGGTGCGGTTAAGTACATTGTATCTTGTTTCCTTTTCTAAACCCTTCCGCCACATTGCGGGTTTTCGTAGAACTCATTTGCAACAGTTGTGCCCATTTGCTTCGAGTTGTTGATGGATTCACCCTCGCGCCGTCAATTGCTATAACTCATGGTTAGCTAAATTGGTATAGAGCGACCGCCCCGGAAGAACGTTGGTCCCGCGTTCGAACCCCGGACAAGAACGAATTTTTCGGTGACTGAGAAGCTTTTCTTTGTGAGAAATTACATTTCTTTTTATCACCTTTTAGTCCCCTCACCCCTTTCCCCAGCTGGAAACTGGCTAACCTTCCTGTCCTTCCGCTTAAACTCTCCTCCTCCGTACCGATTTCCTTGGGGCTTTCGTGCTACAAACGGGTGGTTGTCTTCATTCAAAACATTGTGTTCCAGCCATTTTTCAGCATATATTCTTAACTGTACGACGATTTCATCAGGTCCTTTGACGAAGACTCTAAATGGTTTTGTTTATAATCAGAAAAGGTAGTTCCGCTTAGAATACACGGTGATTTGGGCTTCTTTTAGCGCCAAGTCGCTCGTAAAATTTTCCGGTCATTTGTCACGTTTTTTGGGCATACACTCTAAGCCAAAACGGAGCAACAGGGGTATAGGGGTTGCTCCTTTCAGGGAGCAATTGCATTGCCACTCCCATTACTCTCCTAAAAGGAGTAACTGCAGAGGGAGGAACCGTTGCTCTCCTTTCAGTTCCTCCTTCGGGGATGAACAGTTACTCCCTCCAGTTCCTCCCTGCAGACCAACAGTTACTCCCACCAGTTGCTCCCTGTCGACCAACCATTACTCCCACCAGTTGCTCTTCTAAGAGCAACAGTTACTCTTTACCGTTCCTCCCACGTGTTCGCAGTTACTCTCTGAAAACCAACTGCACATGCTTCCAGTTACTCCTTGGGGAAATGAGTATTTATCTCGAGTGTGCTTGTCACACGCTTAACACATGGCGAGAGCTCCTTGGAAGAGCACTGCTTGGGTGCTTCTAAAACAAAAAGTGGACAATATTGAAAGGAAAATAAATGCTTTATTGTTCTTTTTATGAGGCGACGTGTGACCACACGTAAAAGTAGACTTCGCCACACCACAGCCAGCACTAAACAAACACCATAATACATCAAAGGTTTTTCTGCGTCATCCGTGGAAAAACAATCTTGAATTTCTAGCATAGGGCAGTCTGTGTCATCATTGGTGAGAGAAGGGCAACTTCTCCAATTCTGAAGAACTCAAGTTTCGCAGCTGGTGTTTCCATCAGGCTAGCGCAGCAGAACGTCACTGCAGGCATATGTGAAGCATCTCATTGCTGCAAGAAAAAAAATAGAAGTGTGAGGTTAAACATGCCAGAATCAATTCATAACAATGAGTCACACACACTGCAGCAGCGCTTACATTCTAGGATGTCTACTGCAAAACGAAATGTGAAAAAAAGGAAGGTTCGGCCAAACGTTACTTGGCAAGCCATATAAATGCTGATGTGGTAGACGCTCTTCACATGATGTCTCAGACAGCAATATTCTGGAAGAAAATGTGCAGCACCTCAACAAGGCATATTTGTAGTAGCTAAAGATACCCTTAGGTTCAGTTAACTTGTTTCCTATACACAGCTGAGTGACATTTCTATGAGCCCATTCACCAATGGGCATTCTAAATGAGGTCATGTGTGGGGCAAATAACACGTACTGTCCGCTTATGTTAAAATACTTATTTAGCTCGTGCACATAGTTGCTCTCGATTCTACTGTTCTATCATACGCTGCTGCGTCTTGAATTGTGCAATACCTGTAGGCACAAGCCAAGCATGCAAAGCCTGCTTGAAAGCAACCATTTGCAGAGGCTACATGATAATCTTCAGTATATTTCTTTGTACCTGACGCAAACGGCTGGACAAAACTATAGACAAATAAATGTAGACCGTGCTACCTTCAAAAAATGCTTTAAATTTAGAAAACTAGGGTGCATTTGTTCACTCGGTTGACGAGTCACAGCCACGAGATATGTAAACGAAGCAATATATCTTAAGGCATGCACAGATATTCTGATTCTTTGTTTGACAGTGTCACAGATAGCTTGCCAATACATATATATTTGAGAGCAACAAGATGTGAAGCTTTTATTAGTTCAACGTCTTGTTGGTTCACAGCCAACAGGTTACTGCTTGTTAGACAAATTGGAATAAGCACACCATGGTTTCCAAAAAAAAAAAGCATTATTAGAAGTTAGCTCCCGGTGTGAATGTCTGCCTATTTATTTTGTACTGCCTTCTACATGTGCCACAAAGACATTTGTTGAGGATGTGCTACCAGTCAAGCCAAGATCGCATACTTGGTCAATGTGATGGAAATACAAACATTAGAAACACTGCCACCTCTAGTAAGAGCATAACACTTCAGTATCTTGGACTAGCAAAGAGGTGCACAAGAAAGTTAAGCCCACTCTTGCAGAACTTTGAACACGAATATTTCAGAGTGGGGGAGTTCAACATGCTGTGGCACTTTTAAACCCACGAAACATCTGCAGAAAACAGGGTAAAGGCAAGTCAAGAAACACTGTTATGAAGGCCTGCGCATGGACAGCTTTGTGAATCTAGGCCCAAGTGTTATGCTTTGTGCAAGCCAAAATCCATGTAAATAGGGAAAGCATACTTTTAGGAGTACCAGCGTAAAGAAATCTTGGCAGTTGGCTTTTTAGTACAAACAGCAATCCCTGCAATGAAAACATAAACATTTTATCTTAACGGTAACAGTGTGAGCACACACACGGGCCAGCGGAGCCATGTCGAATTGTCAGTGCCAGTGTAACCATGTGGCATAATGAACTATTCTCTGGCCAACACATACAAAAAGTCTGCACTTACCAAAATTAACTTGCTTTCTGTACTTTAGCATCGTTGGGAGCATCTTTATCTGCAGTATAACCAAATTTGTATCATATCCCTGAAAAAAAAGTAAAAGACATGCATCAAATATTGTTTCATTTGGTAGCAGTGAAGTCAGGTTAAGAACAGCCAAGAGGGAATCAGCCTAATTATGTGCATGCGGCAAATCCCAAACGGCATTATTGAGGTTGTCGAAATTTTCGTCGATTGGTATTAACGTCGATATGCGACTTCAACGGCATGCCAAGTTTTCACAGCGCATAAAGATTTCATGATGCAGAATAATGACAGCGCTAACGAGAACATTCAGCATTTATGATTGTCTTTTACAATATTCAGTTTTTCTAAGGTTTTGCATCCCTAAAGAA
This sequence comes from Rhipicephalus microplus, assembly GCF_013339725.1. Taxonomy (NCBI): domain Eukaryota; kingdom Metazoa; phylum Arthropoda; class Arachnida; order Ixodida; family Ixodidae; genus Rhipicephalus; species Rhipicephalus microplus. The sequence goes on from NC_051170.1 coordinate 106,988,668, forward strand.
ATCTGAAAGATTTGGGTCATTCCTCCTCCAATTGTTCTGTCAATATGTAAACTGCTCGCTCGATGGTGCGCTTATAAAATAGTATGTTCAGCGCAGAGGTGAAGCAAGTGACGCAGTGATGTGGGCAGAGTTTTTTTTTTTTTAGGCGTGCGGGGAGGGGGGGGGGGGGGGTCCGCTTATCTGAATAGGCCGGGCAAGCGAATATGGTCGTCAATTTGGGCTCCCTACGCCCGGCCTAAAAAAATTCTGTGCGCAACCGCCTGGCTATGCCAGTGAAGTGATGCGACAATGATTTGTTCACTTACTGATTTACATACACTTTGCATCTCTAAAAAATGCGGCCCAAGGCCCCAACACTCAGCCGTTAACATTACATAAAGCCAATTGTAGAAAAGTGCCAGTATGAATGCAGCTACAACCCCGCCCAAATGTTTTTTCAAGCGAGGTAGTGTTGCGGAAATGAACTTTTAACTGCAAAAGTACACTGGCACTGCAGTGGTGACAGGGGAAGCAAGAGGGTATGCAGGCGGTAATAGAGGTAATTTAGTCCGATACGGCTAGCAATGGATACGGAGAATAAGAGCAAATCATTTCTCTTTCAATAGCGCAACCACTCAACAATGTATTGTAAGAGCATTAAATGTTGCTGGAAATGCCACTCACCTGCACGCTGATGCATGCACAGTCCTTTGTCCGACGAGCGAACAGGCTTGCAGATAGCTGAAGACGTGTTTACGATGTGTTTGTTCCACCCAGCAGCAAAATCCACAACTACTTCGCGCTCCATAAAGATAAATATACACTAACCTTCATCACGAATAAGTAGAAACGCAAATCTGCGACACACACACACGATCAAAACATAGCTCACAAGCCCGCACGTCCATGTGCTCGCCAACCACAGACCATATGAAAATGAGTAAGTAGTGCGAACGCGAACCTAGTTGCACCGAAAAAAAAAAAACGTCGAGCAGTGGCAGCATAGGCGTCAGCGCAATAATTTCAGTGTGTTCTCCTAATAGAATTATAAAAAAAACTGAGGTACACTAAAACTCATAAATAAATATAAAAAGTTGAGTGTAACGTTTATTTAGTGCTAGTCAACATAAACGCCGAATAAAAATTACTTTGTAACTTACATCGTTTGCTACACTAGCGCCACACTTGTCGTGTGGGCGCAGATGGCGCAGATTTGTCATTCTGCCCTCAAACTACACGGTGAAGCGTGCTACTAAGTGTATGGCTGATGAGAAGCGCGTCTGGGTCCGCTTTTTTTTTTTTTCTTCTCCGATATATCTGGGCGTTCACGGACGAACGACGTGTCTAGGTTTTTTTTATTGTTGTTTTGCACGTGTTTCGGCGTTCAGTCCGCTTTGACGTGCCAACTCTCCATTCTGCTGCTGCGTGTGTTAGGTATTTGCCGTACTGTATTCTCAGGCCTTCTGTGTTCAGCCAGCGCTGCTATCTTATTATCTACGGATGCTAAAATAAATCACTGTTTTGGTTTGGTGAAGTTTGGCACACAGAACAAACAATAATCTGGCCCATGAATATCAATGTGGGCGGCATGCATATTTGTGTGCGGTGTCTTGCCGGGGAGTAACCGTTGCGTGACGAGAGCATTTACAGTGGTTCCTCCTTCCGTTGCTCCCTTACAAACTTAAGATGAATACAGTTGCTCCCCCATTCTCGAACAAGTCGGCCATCTTGTTCCGCTTGGTCTTTTCGGAGAGTAACAGTCGGTCTGAAGGAGTAAAAACAGCCGTTGCTCCCATTTTGGCCATTTTTGGCTTAGAGTGTAGTTCCACGTTTCCTGCAAATATAGTTGTTTACGTGATAATCACCCTCAGAACTATCGCCCTCAGAACTATTTCTCATTCACTTTGAGTAGCTCAGTGTCGCAAACATAAAAACGTTGGAAAATTGAGATGCAACGTTAATCACGCACTGGCAAACGTCAGGTCGACTGAATGGAGACAATCTTAAATGTGCTTACATTCACACTTCCGCATATTATCACTAGGTAAAATATTCAGGTGATTTTTTCAAGTTTCCTTCGTATTTGAATGACATATTTTTACTGAAATTGAAATATTTTTAAGAAAAAGAAAATTAAACAAATTTCCGCTTTTTAGGCTTCCCCAGGAAAGTCGCGCATTTTATTTGGAGGAGGGAGGGGGACTTCTTTCATATTAGCTTGGTCGCATCTGGCATCTCTGTTTTAATTGCATACGAGCGTTGACATTACACTTTTCTTTTATTTCATTTTCTTCGTCTCAATTTTTTGCAGGATTTCCCTCGCTGTCCAAGCACCACTGCAACTTTTCTGTGAAAGATACCTTGTGACCGCATGACCTGGTAAGACACGCTGTAATGAAGCCTCAACGACAACTTCATCATCCCAATGAAAGGTAACAGCACTGAAACCTTCGATATCGCACAATTTATTTGTGTCATTCCTACAGCTTATCTGTTAAACATACATCCACGCCGAAAACCTCACTACATAAAGGACATAGTAATGTCCCCAGCATAAATACTTAATTAAGTCGCAGAAACATGTTTGACAGGCGAACGCCATGAATTTGAAGTCAAGTCATCGAAGGTCGTTGCAAAGTGCACTCAGCAAGACTTTTCGGCGCTTGCCCGAGTACCTATATACATATCACTCTAATGTTCTTCGGAATTTTAGGGGCTATATACGAGCAGACCACAGACGGGTAAATGGTCGCATACTTCTATCCGAGAGAGCGAAAATGCAGCTGAACCACAAAATGCGACAAAAGCTCGGCTTTTTTTTTTTTTGTTTCTCCGATTCGAAGCACACCACGTGGGCTGTTCATCTTATCGGCAACTTGCAGGCGAAACCATTCAGCGTGCCAGCTTGGTATGGCGCGCTGAAAGCTTCTTCGTTCGATGCGCATTCGGTCCGCAAGAATAGAAAGCGAATGCTTGTGTGAGTGAGAAGAGAAAGAGAGAGACCCGTCGTGGTCTTTCAGGTGATGGTAAACGACAAACGCACAGCGAATTCGAGCGGCAGCTCTTTGTCGCAGTTATTGGAGCGAAGGGAGAGGCTTGCAGTCAGAGAGGCCAGCGGGCCAGTCAGCGCTCGCCGAGGAATCAGCGTTGGCCGAGATTTAGAAGCGCTCCCCGAAGGCGCCTCGCTGATTCAAGGAAGATGGTGAGACGGTTACACTCGAAGGGCGAGGTATACGCGAGCTTCGATGCGATGCACGGACAGAGGGTCAGGAGAATCCGGCGAGGGTGTGGATACAGTCTAGACTGGCGTACGGAGTTGAGAAACACTGCCCCCTTGAGGAATGGGCCTGACGGTGGCTGGCCCCTCGAGAGGAGATGAGATTGAAGAGGGATTCGATAAGTTGCTGGGCCTTGCCCTCCCAGGAGGCGAGAGGGAACGGAGGAAGTTCATGCCCGGGCTGTGAGTGCTCTGTGCTGATTGGAGAGCGCCACGGCTCAGGTATACACGGCGAGTGCGGTGCTGTGGAAAGTAACCAACAAAGGCGCTTGCACGAACGCGCTTACATACACACATACTAACGTGTCTACAGCTCTACGGTGGGGGCAGGTATAGATCTGGAACTGCGCGCAGTGTGGGACGCGCACACCTTTGGCGAGTATATATGTTTATGGAAGATGTAGGCCGCCCCTCGCAATCCCCAGTGGATCGTCTCGCCTACACGCAACCCGGACGGGGAGTTTGTGAATGTTTCAGCAGGTCAGGCCATGCCTGGCTGCGTTTTAGTCTAGTGAACAACGTCGGGCAACGGGGCTATGCTCGGAAGCCCGAAGCATTTGGGCGAGTAGTTTGTCCGGGCGCAAGTACGTGCTTCAACGTCCAAGCGCAGCGCTATGCACGCGAGCATTTCGTGGAAAATGAGCGCCGTGTTTGGCTTGTATTGCGGAAACGGAGTTCACGTGCGAAGCGGGATCGAAATGGTTTACTGTTTCGTGAGTGTTATTCAAGCGCAGGAAACTGACATCGATGCACAAGGCGCCTGCGTGAACGTGGCCAGCTGACCTTGCAGCTATATCTGCAGTCCATATACAAAGAAACAGAGAGGATTAGATGAATGATAAGCCTACGAATTCCAACGAAAGAAAGTGTATTTTATGTTATTTTTTTAAAGAAAAAAACTAGAGAGGAGGGGGGAGACGTGAAACGGACTTGAAACCCGATAATAGCGAAAATGCTTAGAGGAAGCAATGAATGCTCTCTCAGCTAAATGAAACTCGGAACGTTTCGCTTGTTTTTGTCGGTAAGGCTATGTTCTATACCACCATGGTAAGGTGGTGTCCAGAACCTAAAAAAAAAATGCTGTACGAAGAGTCTTTCAAAATTATTATGCTTGGTGAGACAGCTAAAGTTATTGATTATGAGCTTGTCTTAAGTGCGTTTTTTTTTTCCCGTTCAACTGGAAACACAGACGAAAATGTTTAGGCCGTATGGTAGTAAGAGAGAGATAAAGTCTAATGAAGGAGAGATAGAGAGGTTAACTACGCTTTCGTGCAATTTGTATACCCTACACGTGGGGAGCCAAAAGGCATAGTAAACGTGTGAAATAAAAAGGAGGCGATGAAATTAGTATACAGGTGTTCCCACACCCAGTAGCGCAGCCAGGGGGCTGGGAGCGTGTACCCCGCTAATTTTTCTTTATTATCCATGCAAACATATATGCAAAAGACGATTTGTCTGCCAGGCACACACTTCGGATCAAGAAGGTTTTCCTCCTAAAAAAAAAAGTTCTGCATACAACCCCGCACACGCCTGGTGCAGCATATAAATAGATACTGCCGGGCTTTAACGCGGCCACCTTTGCATATTGCAGATGAAATGTTTTGAAGGTCTGGGCTGATGTAAAATCAGGCTCTCAAGGTCTATCTCTCGGCGAAAGGCGCATCATCAAATCTACCTAAGGTACACTTGATAGTCAGGCGTTGCTTCCCGAAGTGCGAAGAGAAACAGGAGAGTTCAGAAAGCCCAGCACAGTTAGATCACCCACGTTATCAGCCAATCACTGTGAGTGCTACGCAGCACAAACACAGTGGACACAGCAATGCTGCATCACGTCGTGAAATTGTTGTCGCTAACTGCAGCAGCCATGACAATATGAAGCGGTATAAACGTGCTTGCAGCTCAGATATATACTCTTATCATGTCAAGGTGCTGGATATAGTCAGGACATTAGACTTTTTCCGTTTAGTTTCCAGGATATAACTAGCAGCTTAGCCGGAACCTGGCTAAGAGTGATATTGTAGTGATTCAGAAGATAACTATTGTGCACGATAGGACGAAATTTCCTGGCAACGTCTACTCCCGATAAAGGTGCATGGAGTGTCGAAGCGCCATCAATTGCCCATCGAGTAGCGTCATCTGCGAGTTGGCTTCCATGGAAGCAAAGTTGTATTGGCAACTATAGCAAAATTATGTCAAGTACACTCTTTGCAGCGTGAAGGCAAATTTAATTTATGTGAGAAAACAAACTTCGAATGCCTTATGACATCGCCCTATTGCCTTCATGTTGCAGAATGCTGCAAATTATCTGGGCGTTTCCCACTCATCCTGTTTCACTGTGGTTTGAATACGCATGTAAGGTGGTAGCTATAAAGCCAACCTAAAAAAAGAAACACCTGGGCAGTTCGGATAGCACAGCATAGTCAGAGCGAAAGCTGGAAGAGGGGCATTTATAGAGCCAATTGTGAATTATCCTTGGGCTATTAATATAGGTACACCATGCTATAATTCGTAATGTTTCGTCAAGTTGGGACACACCCACGCCATTATTTTATAATATGAGGTGAAGCGAGGGGCCATCTACACATCATCAGGGCATTACGTACTTTTTATTTATGCGGCGGCTCAGAGCGGTTCTTTTTGTAATAATTTGGAAGCACTCAATGACTCATTAGTTAAGCAATCCGCATTGTGTGATGCCTGGTTACACAATTCGTGTTGCGTAAGGTGTGGTAGGTATTTTGCTCTTCCCTCACATATCATATATGACGACGATGTTGCCTCCCGATGTGAAGCATGTATGGGGGTCTTTTTGCAAAGTGGAGTCAGGTGGCCGCATGGCTCTATGGTAGAATACTTGGCTGCCATAGAGAGCTTCCATGTGCTAACCTTGTTCCATATAGATAATTTTTAGTAATTTAATATTGAAGACGAAATGGCCATTCTTGGGACACTCTGACGCAAATAATTGGTCTGTCTGTCGGTGTCTGTCAAACGATGCAACCATCCGGTGAAAGTTTAAGCACGTGCTCAAAGCCCACTCATCTCGATTTGGTGGCTGCGTTCATACTTGTGAACATTGTTAATCGAAAAGCAAATATGAAGCACATTTGAGAAGCAACATTACAATGCGAGTGTTAGGCAGTGCCTGTTCCCCGCCCTGGCGGTCTAGTGGCTAAAGTATAATCGGCTGCTGATCCGCAGGTCGCGGGATCGAATCCCGGCTGCGGCGGCTGCATTTACAATGGAGGCGAAAACGCTGTAGGCCCGTGGGCTCAGATTTGGGTGCACGTTAAAGAACCCCAAGTGGTCGAAATTTTCGTAGTCGTTCACTTCGGCAACTCTCATAATCAAGTGGTGGTTCTTGGACGTTAAATGACACAAATCAACCAATTATTAAGCAGTGTCTTTTTATTTAGAAAATGCATAGATATGCAGTTCAAAAGACCTGAAGTTTTATTACGCTGCGCTGATAATGCGACAATGTATTAGTGAAAGAGCGGGTGTTTTTCCTTATTTCGCGTGATAGTGGATATGCTCAACAGTGATGGCGGTGCGGTGGTGGAACTTTACCAAACAAACAAACAAAAAAATCATTTTCGTTATCTCATGTAACAGATTTCGCTGTGAAAGGGGAAAACAACAAAACAATCTAATGCCTTGTCATATGTACAAACACAATTAAGAGAACTATACGCTTATGCATTCCTTCCAGAAATTTCTCAAGTTATCGTCGCCATGGTAGTGTCATAAAGACATCAAAATATGACAAATTTAGCCAACTAAAACATCATGAGTTGTCTGCAGCATGTCCAATCAGTCTTCCAGAAGCCTTTAGTGTGGAGTGAAGCTCACGATATGGAAATATTCTGATCTGTATATTGATATCGGGAAGCTACAATGACTATACGTATACCGACCTCACAGAAACGAGGCTTGCATGTATACGAGGAAATAGTCCTGGTATGAAATCGAGCCTAGGGCCTACGCATGTATACCGGAAGACATCTCAACCATCTGAGATAAACAAAATGCCAGCATATTTGAGATAAGCAAATGCCAGCAACCCACCCAAAACGAATGTGGAGAATCAGGCCCTGCTTTCTATATTGTAAATGCGGCACTGAAAGTTTAATATTGTTACCATTGGGCCACCAAGATCAGCAATCGAAACACGAAGCATGGGTTTATTCGGTCCTTCAGTTTGCAACGTTCAACATTTTTCATCGACTTTTCAGCCATTGTTTGCGTCAATTATATTATGCTTCGAATTGTACTATGCGAACTTTCAACCTATGCCTCTCAGTTGGCATGTAAGGTTTCTCAAAAGAATATAATATAAAATAAATAAATGAATAAATCAGTAAATATATAAATAAAGTGGTAGCAATAGTAATAGTGAGAGAAAAAGAGAGGGCATTGGAAATATTATTCGTGAATATTTTAGCCTTCGTGGAAACTTAATCAAATGAGACCTAGATATTTGTTTATTTTTGTACGGTACAGTCGTGATAGATACTCCTGCCATAAAGCTTTAATTCAGAGTAATCCCCGGATCATTTACGGCGTCTATGATTTCAATAATGCCGATGACACTTTGATTCTCGACCACTTGGAAATGGCCATCGGTGCCCTGCGTAACACAAACGATATAGATACGCTATGGAAGTATTTCACGGCAGTCGTGAAAGATTGCCTATCACATTTCGTGCCAACAAAGCCGAAGTGTTTGCAGAAATGTAATGCTTGGACAACTCGCAATATTATCCTCTTAAAACGGTGACTCCGGCGGGCCAAGCAAAAGATTCCAAGGAATTCGGAGGTCATTGCCAATCTTAGTACAATTGTTTGAGGGGAATTAAAAGCATCCAAAAAACCATTTTTTTGTCGCGAACATTGGCAGAATATATGAAAAAAATTACCCCAGAAATTTTGGAGATATTTGTCAGGCTCTAAAGCAACTGTAAGCGGTGTGACACTAAAATTATTGGAGCCCAAGTAACGATTCCATCTTGGTTGCTCAACGATTTAATAACTACTTTAGTTCAGTATTTACCCGAAGTGCAAGTAACCTACCTCTTGCTATTACGAGTGCCCCGGCACGGTGGTCTAGTGGCTAACGTACTCGGCTGCTGACCCGCAGGTTGCCGGATCGAATCCCGGCTGCGGCGGCTGCATTTCCGATGGAGGCGAAAACGCTGTAGACCCGTGGGCTCAGATTTGGGCGCTCGTTAAAGAACCCCAAGTGGTCGAAATTTTCGCAGTTCACTTCGGCATCTCTCATAATCAAATGGTGGTTTTGGGACGTTAAACCCCACATATCAAGCAATCAATTGCTATTACGAGTGGCATACAAAAAAAAAATGATGAGCGTTTCACCATTTACTACTGAATGAGAACGGATATACTACTGAATGAGTTTTTTAAGACGATACCGTGAAAGGGTCACATAAGTTTTGTTGAAAATTTCAATGTATCGCTGCGAGAAGGAAAGGTACCAAAAGACTGGCTGATTTCCAGAGTATAGTGCCTGTATCAAAATCTGGTGACAAACTCAATGTAGCTATTTACCACCCGATTTCTATCACATGTATCACGTGCAAAACGCTAGAGCATATTATTTCCAAACAATTAGTGCACTATATGGAGGATAATAAACTCTTCTACAAGAATCAACATGGCTTTTGCAAACGCCGGTCAACTGTCACTCAGCTTTTTGAAAAGGTTCACACATCTGCCACTGCACTAACTCCAGAGAGCAAATAGATATGATCGCAGCAGATTTGTCAAAAGCATTCGACACTGTTTTTACAAAAAGCTGATCGACAAAATGCACCAGCTTGGACGTTGCTGTAGAGATTATCGAAGTGGGTCACTGCCTATTTGCGTAAGAGGGAGCAGTTCGTAGAAATATCCGGAGCACGCCCACACACATTGCCTGCGACATCCGGAGTACCACAGGGATAGGTCTTGGGTCCAATTTTACTTCCGGTTGTATATTAACGATATTGCAAAAAACTGTTCCTATTCCGTTGATGTGAGACTGTTCGCGGATGATTGTGTGTTATTTACTAGAGTATGAAATATTGCTGACCAGGTTTTGCTCAACTGATGCTTTGTGTGCTGTTGAAGAGTGGTGTAAAAAAGGGGATCCGAAAATAATTTAAAGACTACTTGTATGTCAGAAAGCGCCTATAACGTTTACGTATAAAATAAATAGCAAAGAAGGTATACGAGCTACTGAGGTAAAATATCTTGGCGTTACAATAACTTCGAACCTAACCTGGAACAAGCACAGTGAAAATATTTGTTGTTCGGGCGAACGTAATCTGGGTGCTCTGCGGTGAAAGCTAAAAGATGCCATGCCTGAAACAAAGATGGCGGCTTAAAAAAAGCAGTAGTGCGTCCAACGCTAGGATATGCCAGTATTATTTGGGACCCACACAGTTATAAGCTTAGGAGTACTTGTTGGGATAGTTGGTTCGTCATACTGAGGGGTAATTCTAGACGCCTAAAGCACCACAGGAAAAATAATCACAGAGAAAGGGCTCTTTCGCTGTGATTATTTCTTCCTGTGGTGCTTTAGGCGTTTAGAATTACCCCTCAGTTAGAAGCTTGTTGATGAGCTGGAACGGATCCAGCAAACGGCATCCAGATTTTTTTATTCGTGCTACCAGAGAACGCAATCAGTGACCACGTACTTCAAAGCGCCAACCTACAGAAGCTGTCAGAACGCAGACAAATCGTATGTTTCAAGTTTCTTTATCAGTTGTATATTAACACACTGAACATCGATCCAACTTTGTACTTGCACCCTCCAGCCCGAGTGTTACAGCGAATCAATCATCCGTATGCTATTTTGCCATGTGTAACGAGAATCGATGTATTCAAGTTTTATGTTTAGCCTCGTACGACTGTTTACTGCAACAAGCTTGATTCCAGTGTGTTTGTTGCTTGTGAGTCAGCTGAAGGTTTTCAGCGACGTCCGGAACAGAATAATATAGCACCGTATAGTTTGCTTTCCCACCCCTGTAGCAGACCGAGGGCGCCAACAGTATTGTAAAAAATAAATAAATAAATAAATAAATAAATCAGAGATATGACTATAATGATTTCACCCAAGAAGCTTTTAATAATCCTTGCGTTTTGCTCGACAACGATATAAAACGTTTCTCAGCTGCTGTTTTGTATATGATCACTATTTCATCATAGATTTTGAAAAGCTCAGCAAAGCAACGCAGGTAACACGCTATTTTTTACGTTGTTAACTTCTTTGCCGTTAGCTATTCAAGTAGTTGTAGTCAGAAAGACACTTATACGCGTGGAAGTTTACACTGCAACCCTCGCAAAGCACACATATTACGACCATTGTACCTTAAGTTCGCTGAGATGTCAAACTAATTCGCTGGGTACATCTAACTTCTTTTCGATGCTATATGATGACTTATTGCGCCAACTAATGATTTATATAACTTTACAATGATTCGTCATTACGGCGGAAGATAACTGCTGCAGTGTTCGACTGGCTGTTTTCTTGAACATTAACGGGCGTGCTTATTGATCGCCTCTGGTGAACTTCTTGGCTTACTTCGTGATTTTAAATGCGGAGCATTTCTTAGTCGCACGATGTCGCGCTTCGGCGTCGGCGCCATTCACATCCCGACTGCGCATGCTCGCGTCTCGTGCTGGCCCAGGAAGACACCCGCAAAACTGTCGCTTCAAGAGCCATTAAAGGATACGAGACCGCCGGGTGTTCAGCAAGCCGAGCATGCGCAGTGGGAGTGTGGACCTCTTCTCCATACTCCTCTCCCTCAAACGTGGGTGGCACGTATTTAAACGGTGGAGAGCGCGTTGGGAATTCCGTCAGGGGCGTCCTTACTTGGCTTTAGCTTAACTTGACGCTTTGCTTGACGTGATTAGATGCGATGGAAGCAACAGTATATACCTTCAACCAGCAGTGGGGCGCAACCCAACATCACCGTCCTACCTTTCATTGATAGCTACACTTCTCCTTTAATCAATAAACAAGAATAATAAAGACAAAATAACAATTAGGCATTCCCAAACCATACCAAATTACGCAACATTCCCGGGATACTTGCCACCCCCTCCTACTCTGCGACGCATTTTCTCGAGTTACCCCCGTGGGAAGATGCAGGTGGCGCATCTTTTACTTATACACTTGTTCTCCTATTCCATTGTCCCTTAGCGCAATGGGCATATGTATGTTTCGTGAAAGAGGCAGTCGATAATCTCAAGCTATGCAGCGGTATAGCCGGTTCTGATGTAGCCTACATATATATATATATATATATATATATATATATATATATATATATATATATATATATATATATATATATATATATATATATATATATATATATATATATACGCTTGGATATCTATGTCACTAAGCAAAATATTCTATAGAAGCAACGTCAGAACTCCACAACAGCAAAAAAAATATTATAGAAACATTTAAATTGCAATTACAGTGCTGCCATGAAAAAGCTATAAGCTCAGTTGTGAAGAATAAAGACGCGTGTATTGAAGCAGTAAGGAATGAAGGAATCAGGTTACTTTACACGAATTTCATTATGAAAGTAATAATTTCCCAAATTTAGTGGACAGTTCAATTGATCGCAATATGGCATTTAATATTAGGTTGACTTTGCGGAGACAATGGGTAACTTGTTTGTTTCAATAATCCAGTGAGTCAGAATACGACTCCTTAATAGGCAATATGAACTTGATGAAAGTGGGCCTTTGTCAGGGATTTCACAATAGCGAGTGCACTGCATGCCTATATCGTTACAATCACTAACGTAAAGTCCACCATAAATTGGTTATGCCATTGTGTCATCGCACTGCTGACACAATAAAATCATTGCCCTTAAGTTTGTGACTAGTTATCCACCTTCTCCAAGAGTGTTCCTGGAATGAGGAGACCTCCCATCTAAGTTGGACGTGGAACCTACACACCACAACCCCGTTTTGAAAAATGAACGTTTATTCCTTCTCCTCCTCCTGCATTGTTTTACTCCTTTTTCAGGATGACTAACAAAAAAAAACATGATGCACCATTGAATATATGGCATCAGAACAGCGCCCACATGCATCCAGGCTTTTAGTTTTGATTATATGAGTGTTCCTTAAAATATCTTCGATTCACATACTCGGCATTATTATCCCCCACCCCCCCTTTTTTTATTCACGTTGCTGAAGTCAGTTGGGGTTGTTAACTATTTTGTGGCGTGTATAAAGCGAATGATATGTTAAATGGTCTATATAAACTTGGAACTTGAAACCACTAACATGTCGCATGTAGAAACGTTCGAAGAAACACTCTTACGCGCTGCCAAGCACGGTTGAACGGGATGGACTTCGCATGAATTTCCATGTAATTCTATATACAGAATACTTTTTTCATGTGTTCAACTACTTTTGAATAAATCAGTATATCTCTTTGACGAGAACGCACTCATGTTTCACGATTAAAGGAAATTTTTTACGGCAATCATCTAAGTTTTGGCTTTGGGATTCGATCACCCAGCGAGAGCTAGACAGTGCATGAAAGAGGAATGTATGCTGGATGCTAATTTAAACGGCACTTATCCCAGATTGAAATTAAAAGAAACGTATATGTTAAATGCGTAGATCAGCAAAATTTCAATCAACATTTGGAATTTGATTAGCTTAATAATACTAAAGAAGATACATGAAGGTGTGTGCGAAGTAGGGCTATTAAAAGCAACCCATTTGAGAGCCCACCTTTTTACTGCCTATTGAGCTTAAGCGAACTCTATTTTAATGAATACTTCTAATATTATTGCGTTAGTCATTATAGAATGATTTAGCAGCTTGTCATATAGAGCTCAGCTTTTATGAAGTCAAGTGCTAGTCAAAGTACCATTGAGAGGCAATACTCAGTCTCGCAATACAAACACATAGTTTTAATAAGTCGTATACTGAATAAATCTATAAAAACTCCCCCAACATTATCTAGTAAACAAGAATAATTACCAATATACATACACTGACCAGTGAAATGTTTTGAAATGACAACATACAAAATTGTAACAGGGTTAAGTATTGTCAGAAAGGTATAACTGATCATTCAGAGATATAATTAAATCACGGCCATTTCAGAATCATCACAAGGCTGTCGCTGCCTAAAACGTAAATTATCGAGGCTGCTCAATATTAGAGCCTCCCCCAAAATAAGAGCACATATGTGGATGTTAGGAGGATCACTCAAGTGCCATGCATTTCAACAAAATTTTGCACAGAAGTGAGAACCGAAGGATGATAAAGCAAACAAAAAATAAAAGATAATACTAGACGTGGTTTTCAAGGCGACCGAGTTCCCCGCGTGTACAAACATACTGATATGTCGATCATGCCGCGCTATAGTCACCTTCATAGTACGGCTGGTGATATGAAACCACAATGGAAAAAAAAAAAACGAGGAAGGCAGAGAATGTGGCTTACTCACAATAATGCAGCGTATACGCAGCGTGGTATCCCATGACAATGGCTGGGCCAACCGCAGGTCGATGGGAGTTCACAGATCCGGGCGCACAAGACTACGGACACGAGCACGCACACTGGAAGACACCGTGCCGACGAAGGAAGGCCACCGAAAGGAAGAGTGACGAATAAAATAATAACAAAACGACGGGCGGCGGGTGACGCAAAAGCAGGACAGTTCCCACATTGTTGCATCGGCGTGCACCCTTCCCGTCTCGGTGCATGAAGAAGAAGAAGCATGGCACCTTGGGTGCCGCATCAGTACACAACGCCCCGCGCATGGCAGGGCCTCACGGTTTCACAACACACGTCGCCCGGGCAGGTTAGGGAACCAGAGAGGCCACGGGTGGATCTGGGTCGCTGTCACGCCACCGGTGTTTGCCAGGCGACGTAGGGTCGACCCCGAATCGGGACCCCATTGGCTGTGCACGGGACAAAAAAAGCCTCCACGTCGCGGTATAGCGTAGTACTACTATACGTGAACAGCGGAAAAAAAAAGTAACACAAACGCACTGACACCTATTCTGTCCTCGCTTCGCTTGGTTGGCTCGTCCCCGTACCCAGCACTGGGTGACCCCCAAAACTTCGCGCACAAAGATGACCAGTGAAAGAGGAACGACCATGCACTACAAAAACGGATGGGGAGGCTGTACTCCAGCAGGCGCGGCTTCGTGACTTCCCATCTCTGCTGTGCTGCCATTGTTCGTGATCACAGCGGGCATAGGTGTTGCGTTGAAGTTAAGGGACTCTTAACAATAATAAGAAACAAGAAATATCTACACGGAAGAAAACGTTGATTCGACGCAAGCTGAGGTTCCCGGAAAAGTTTGACGCCTACTTTTTTTTTTTTTTGGTCCGTAGATTCCGTTCCCGTCATATATTTCCGATTGGCGCGCGATATTTATGGTTCGGCTTACAGAACCTTGATCCGTGGCTAATCGGTTTATCGAAAATCCACCAGCTCCATCCGGGTTTTTCTCGAGTCTCTGGCATGCTTCAGGCGCGACCTCGTTATACCGGGCTTCTTCGCAACCTCGCGAGGCGGCCAGTGAAAACGTGCTTCTACGAAAAAGGACAGCATCTATTCTTATAGGCAGAGTGCACGTTGTGGGAAAATGTGGTCGTGTCGGTTGGTTCAGAAAAGCAACTGAGAAAACCATGTCGAACGGAGAATTTCTCACATGTTTAGCTCAGTGTCTGCGGCTGCGTCAAAATAGCCCCGCTTTCGTATTATCGACGCACGTTCTAGACTTACAGAATCAGCGTAGAGGATAAGCGGATGCGGAAACATCGATATGGTTGCGGATACACTGCACCAATATGGGCAGTGTTCGTCACGAACTCCGCAACAGAAGTGTGGCGGTGAATATTATTAGACTTTTTAGCAAATAAAATTTGTAAATATAATAAAAAGCGAACATGTATGCGTTAGGGATTGACGACAAATATATCCCTCAGATTTCAGCGGACACGCCATTATAATATCCCATTGATCTCTCATATTGAAGCAGCATAAAACAGCTTATACTTGGGCGTATGGCGCACGGATAGCCCCTAATTCATCAGACATAAAGATTTTTCACCACAAAAATATTTGAAATGGAGTTAGAAGATGGGGCCTTATAACTGAGCTCTAGTATGAGTGTTGAATATACGAGATAATGTGCATACTTTTCTAGTATAAAATGTTCTGTGCGAGAGCATCACCTTGGAGCTCTGTTGTGTTGATACGCTTCAAGATATCTGAAACTTTTTATACTTTTTTACTTTCAATACTCAAGCGCAAATTGTTACACACATTTGTGCCTGTTTTTGTACAAGAACACCAGCCAACTTCCTTGTCGTGGCCACTATATTGCTCATTGATCTAGCCACGCTGAACCAAACTCTGAGTGATATGGGCATGTATTTGTGCGTGAGTATGCGCATACATATTTGTTAGACAGCCCAAACAACACACACACACACACACATACACACACACACACACTCGAAAATACTTGTCGAATGTGGTCTACCTCCTCATCGTTATTCTTCCAGTTATTTTGCCCTTAATCTTCGGCGCTCAGTGGTTACTAGCAGCCGTATTTTTTAAGAATTCCAGTGTCTAGCTACCCATTGCAAAGCGCTGTTCACACTGGAGACTGTTGCACTTTAGTTTTATTCATATTAATTTTCAGAACTACTCTTCTGCTTTCCGTGTCCAGTTGAGTAATCATAAGCCGTAATTTGTTCTCTGAGTTATTCATCAAGGCAACGCCATCACAGAGTCGCAGGCGATTCACCCCGCCGCGGTGGTCTAGTGGCTAAGGTACTCGGCTGCTGACCCGCAGGTCGCGGGTTCGAATCCCGGCTGCAGCGGCTGCATTTCCGATGGAGGCGAAAATATTGTAGGCCCGTGTGCTCAGATTTGGGTGCACGTTGAAGAACCCCAGGTGGTCGAAATTTCCGGAGCCCTCCACTAGGGCGCCTCTCATAATCATATGGTGGTTTTGGGACGTTAAACCCCACATATCAATCAATCGAGTCGCAGGCGATTAAGATACTCTCAGTTACCTCTTATTTCTTACTCTTTCAGTCTATATAGACATGAAATCCTCCTGTAAACCCGTGCTAAATTGCATTGGGGAGATTATGTCTCCCTTTGTTAGACCTTTCTTTATTGTGATTCTGCCATTTTTGTTATTGTGGCTTTAAATTCACTGTTGGTGTCTTTCAGTATGTTTATGTAGGGTTCGTCGATGCCCTGATTACGCAGTGCCTGCATCACTGCAGATGTCTGGACTGAGTCAGATGTTTTCTCGTAATCTGTGAAAGCTATAATATTGGGGTTGGTTCTACTCCACGCATTTCTCTATCTCCTGATTGGCAGCATGAATACGGTTTATAGCTGAGTAGTCTGTACAAAATGCTGCTTTGTCCTTCAGTGGGTTGAACTCTAACATTTTCTTAACTATATCAGCTGTTATTGTTGTGAATAGCTTGTATACAATGGGCACTAAGCTGATCATTTTGTAAATTTAAAGTTTTTGACGTCCCCTTTCTTTGTATATTATGTTATAAAAACACACACAGAAAATGGTATTGCTTGGTTAAAACCCTACATTTATCACACCTCAATTTATTTGCTGCAGATGAATGTTCCAAGTAAGCGATATATGAGGGCATTCAAGCACCGTCAAACTGATGTCGCAAATGTTATTTTTGTAACAATATAGTTAAAGAGCCCGTGTGTAGTTGCTATAAGCGACACCTACACATGACATCAGCCTTTCAGTTTCTTACAACCAAAATCATATGAAAAACGCCAGCTGATTGTCTAAAATGGCTTGTTAGAAAGGAAGGAAGGAAAATAGGAGGAAAAGAATGATAGGGAGGTTAACCAGCCTATAGGCAGCTGGTTTGCTACCCTGTGCATGGGAGGGGGATGGGGGAGATGAAAGATAGAGAGCGAAGTGGGAAGATTGATAAACACGTACAGCACATTCGGCAGCACACGCGTGCACACTCAGTCATTGTGCAGTCTTGTCTTTCGCGGTGTGTGACATTGCTGTTACAGCCTCTTGTTCAAGTCCGTGTCGCGTAGGAATTTAAACAGAGCTTTTGTTGCCTTCTAATGCAATGTCTTCCCTCGGGCGGTTGACAAAGTAGTGTCCACAGACATTTAGCTGTTGTCGATGCACGCAAGAACGGACGCCAGTGACTGTCTCTGGATGTCATATAACGGACAGTCGCACTGGAAGTGGTGTAGCGCCTCTTCACAATGACAGGCATCGCAGAGAGCGTTGTCGGCCATTCCTATGACAAATGATTAAGAATTTGTAAATGCCACTCCTTGCCATAAGCGATGAAGAAGGGAGGCTTCTCCTCGGTCGAGCCTTGTGGGCATGCACAGAGCCATCAAAGAGGACAGGTGGTGTTGACGATTTGTCTCGTTGCTTGGTGGGCACCATAGTGAAAACATGACTTCACGCGCAAGTCGTCAGAAATTACTGGCTGCATTGGTCCGCGAAAGTGGTATGGCTTCTTCTCGTGTTCCTTCAAGAGCTGCCCACACGGCAGTATCAGCATGTTCGTTCCCCATGACACCGCAGTGACTTGACAGCCACTGAAACGTCACATAATGCCCTTTCTCGTGTGAAGTGCGGAGAAGGCATCGAATTTCGAAAACAAGCTGTTCGTACGGGCCACGACGCAGTGCTGAGAGCACAGATCGTAGGGCAGCCCTTGAGTCGCTGAAAATTGACCATTGTTGCGATGGTTCCCGATTGACCACACAAAGTGCACCGCGCAAAGCAGCTAGTTCCGCTGCTGTGGGTGCCGTGGAGTGGTCAGTCCTAAAGCTGATGGTAACACCTCTTGCTGGAACAACTATACTGCACCTGATGAACACTGGCGGTTCGTGGGGCCATCGGTATATATATATATGTACACTGTCTGAATATTTCTCGTGAAAAAGAAGAAGAGACAGTTATTTCAGCACGGGCGATGAAAGCTCAGATTTCCTCCGGATCCCTGGTACACTGAGATGCACTGTGGGTCGAATAAGACACCAAGGGGGTATCGATGGTTTTTATGCAGGAGTGAAGCCCGAGGGAAGTTTCTCGTTGTACTTCACAATCATTTTAGCGAACGATGCTTGGCGCCTCTCTGAAGGCAACTTGTTAGAAAGGGTATACACTGACGAAACCCGTAATCACGATCACATGACTGGCGGAGTTTCTTTTTATTCTTTTCCCTGTCATAGCCTTCGCCTGGAATTTTTCCTTATTTGACGATTGTGCAGGGCATGAACAGTTATTTAATTATTTATGTTTTCTGAAATAGAAATGTGTTTTCTGAAATAGAAATAGAAATTTTCTCACGTAGAAAGACTGGTGCGGTTTTCTGTCTTGTTCGTGTTTCTTGCTTGCGCTCTTCCAATTAAGACCATGTTAAGAAGGAACTCGTTCGACAGCCAGTCTTATTAAACTAGAAAAAAAAGGCCAACGAAATCTCTGCCTTCTACCGCCATTAACACCATTCAGTGATGAAAGTTATCACCTGCTTAATTTGTAAGAAGATCGTCTTTCGGGTGGCGAATCCCTTTTGAAGAAACTGTTCACGAAGATCTGCCTTGCTTAATAACTAGACTCGTTTTACCTCAATGTTCTGGTATGCAGCATACCCTGTCTCGGGGATATTTAAAGGAAAAGCGATACTTTTGAATATAAAAAAAGAATAGACAGTCATTCATGATAATTGAACTTGCTTAGAGTAGCAAATGCACGTTCAAATTCGGGCTAAAATGATGTAATGAAAGCATCTCATAGCGAGTGGATTCTGACAAAATCTAACCAACCTAACTCAACCTTACAACCTAAATAAAAAGGTTCGAAGCCAGTACAGGTTAAATCATTGAACCAGTACGACAATTAAAACAACCGGCAAACAACAAATTATGATATATTCCAAGTTAATGAACGAAATATTTGCTAAGCATCATTTCGGCAATGGTTGAACGAACCACGACGCGGCAGCTACCGGGTGCTGAAACTTTGGATATTATACTAGTTAAGTCGTAGGCTCCATCCCAAATGAGGTAGAATGAGAAAGTGATCCTGTATATTGTCTTGGGGCAAATGTTAATAGTTTCTATGTGGTTAAAATACAGAGCATTCTGCTACAGCTTTGCCATCGAATGGGCATTTAAATGACGCAGTTGTTTCTTTGGAATGCCAGTGTATACGCTTCGTAACTTGATTCGGCCGTCACTGCGATGCAGCGCCCAAGTTACGTTCAGTAACTTAGCCAGCTATAGCTATTAGCTAACAGATGGGAAGGTATGTTTAGTACAGATTAGAGCCGGCTATTTAATCAAGCTTATACCACGACAGCAGTGCACGCTTATCTCCATCTGTTGTTTACACCCTATACTTATCTATTCCTTGAGAGGTTACAATTATTTATTCCTTTAGAGGTTACAGTTACTACAATTGTCGTTTCACTCAATAAAAAAATTACAACACAGTCACTTTCAATCCCCATGCTTCGCTTAACATTTGATTCTCAAGGTACGTGGGATCTGTTGCGATTTTTATAATATGACTGGCGAGTGCACAGGCCTGAAAAATTTTACTTCATAAGAATATAGGTACTAGTGTTGATAAACCACTGAGCGGAAAAAAATTTTACGTGTGATAGAGTACGCACTGCTTTTCTGTACATATAACCAAGTTAACACAGCACATGCGTGATGCCACGTTATTGTTGCTTTCAGCTTCTTTTGCAACAAAAGCCAATGTATCGACTGAACGTGTTTGCTTCTCTTACGTCTACCAATCAATTGGTGTCAGAAAGTCGTCATAGGGACACTGTCGAAGTGACCTGACTGCGTCGGAGTCACAAGAGGGAATGGTTGACATTGTATGCATCATCATAGATAGTAAACAAACAAACAAACAAACAAACAAGTAAATAAATAATTAAATGGTGAATAAATAAATAAATAAATAAATAAATAAATAAACCTTTCCTTTCAATAGAACTGATCGCTGGATAAAATAAAGAACTTTTAAGACTGCAATGCGCAGCGATTCAGTAATAATAATGATGCCCAATCGCAATCAATTTTTTAGAACGTTAATATACCCACGAATAGTTCGGCATAACGGGAATTATAGGCTCAATAATTATTTTATGCAACTTTAATGTTTTTTTCAATCATATTTATTGGCTCTATCACGTTCTTTAAACTCTTTCGATGATAGAAATATAAGAAAGCAGGTTATAGCACTATAAGAAAAATGCTAACGGTGACACTTGAACAGCGAACATTAATCGAAGCTGCGTTTGTTGTATATACATAACTTATGGCTATCTCTGGATCACACGCTTTGTCCGTATTACGATAGTTGAAAAAAAAAAAGCTTAGTTTGCTCTAAAGTCCAAAATGAAACGAAGAAAGAAACAAATAAGCTTAAATTCCTCTTGTGACGACCGCGCGCAAGTAAATTCGCAAAGGTCCGTGAAAGCCAGACCAAAACGTAAATCCAATGGCATAATGAAATATTAGCCCATTTGTAGATAAAATGTATGGGTGAACATTCGGTTACTAAAGTAACAGGTGTAGACTATTTTTACTGAGCGAAATTTATCGCCACATATCAGCAAAGGTGTCACTGATGTTGAACGCAGAATTGATTTGATTTGATTGATATGTGGGGTTTAACGTCCCAAAACCACTATATGATTATGAGGGACGCCGTAGTGGAGGGCTCCGGAAATTTCGACCACCTGGGGTTCTTTAACATGCACCCAAACTTGAGCACACGGGCCTACAACATTTCCGCCTCCATCGGAAATGCAGCCGCCGCAGCCGGGATTCGAACCCGCGCCATGCGGGTCAGCAGCCGAGTACCTTAGCCACTAGAGCACCGCGGCGGGGCTGAACGCAGAATTCGTAAAATTACATCGTTATCACGAAGTCATTGCGGTGTTGAATCACAGATGTAATACGGGCAGCGATTACTGACGAACCAGATGAAACTCTCATTTCGTCCGTTCACAACGTGCACACAAAACTAAGATTCAGTAAACGTGAGAAACTGAACGCATGACGAGGTAATCAGTCGTGACAGCAGCCTTACTATCACTATTCTTCCACTATAAAAATAAAAACAACGAGCCTGTCACGACGCTATTTAGAAGTACTGTGGAAAACGGGTGAATATGCCAAATTTACTAGTGCGATAACTGATTGCTAACGACGATCACGATGATCTTTACTGGCATGCTCATTGAAAGAGGCGGTGGCAACCTCCTTGCCTGTGTGTTATACAAAGCACGGTAGTTTTTCCTTTGCTGCATTCCAACTTCCCGATCATTTCTCGTTTACTCTCCTATTGTACGCAGAAGCCTCTATTTAATTTACGATGTCTTACGTAAATGCGTGTAACTACTCCGAGTACATTGATCTCATTCGCGCCTTTTTTCTCACCAAATTCTGTAAGTGTGTTTTATTTATCTTAACCGATACCTAGTCGGCACTTCCATCGGCTTTAAAACCCAGAACATCAGATTTCCTATTGGCTTAATACTTGATAAACCAATTACCACGAGCTGGGTAGTCGCCAAACCTTACAGATAGCAAGCACAGGCCCGATCCTGATGGGAATATTCAAACCGGTACATTTTTTGTCGTTTGGCTGCGCTCGCTCGGGCTCCGCACAGCAGTACGCCATTACCCTTGCTCCCACTGACACAGGCAGCGCCATCTCGGGCCGCTCCACTGAAACGTGTCAAAACGTTAGCGCCATCTATGAGAAAATCAACGCAACGCGTGCAAACACTCCGCCTACCAGTTCCGCCCATTTTCTGCGCGCCCAATCGCGTTTTTCGTTGCCGCCCGTTTTTGAGCAGGCTTACCTCCTTTCCCGATTGCCCCCACTGCTCTGCGCGACAGCGTTGAACGCTTTCATTCACTTTATTTCATGTCACAGCGTCCGACGGATTCGTCACGAGTTTCGAGATATCCGTCGAGCGTTGGCGAAGCACGCAGCACTTTTCGTTCCTGTGAATTATTGCGTCTGAAAACAAAAAGTATGTGAATGATGACTTAGGCAACTATCATAATTTATGACCAGAGCCATCTTGTGAAGTCACATTATTCAGCCGGCTTTATAATAAAGAGAATATTTTTTTTGAGTGCGATTTACTCCTGAGCTCTAAATTTTGACGGGATAGTGTCGCGCACTGTATGTTTAGTATATTTTTCGTGTGTTTGGAAACTGGGTGAAACATAGACGGTAGAATATGTTGCTTTACTATATTTTTCAACGCTTACAGTTGCTCCTGTTTCCCGGTGCAAAATTACGGTATGGCACAATTATGCTAGGGATGTTTTCATTAGGATCCTGTTACATATCAGCCACCGAACATGATCAGCCAATTTGGGTAATAATATAAACGCTCTCCAATTGAAAAATGACGTCGCGCCGTAATGAAGAGAGAGAGGAAAGGTAATGCAGAAACTCCATATTCACTGCAATGCACAATCCCTAATTTACGCGTACAGACAACTGAATTCAATTGAACAGCATAAAGATAGCATGCTGGGAGGCGCTTCAAAAACACGAGTGGCTAAAAAAGTGGGTTAAGTTATAAGGTTTACAATTGGCATAGCAGATAAACAAAGTTTATCTCAGTAAACTATTTGAATAAAAATGGCTCGCGGGTGTTGATGCCGCGCATGAATCCTTTACAGCCTCATGCAAAATATACGAGCTGCCATGAGGCAGTGGACTGATTTAATTCATTTGATTCAGAATCAGCTGCACCGAGTGAAGCCGGAAACAGATATAATTCCGGAACGCTTGCAAGCACCCATTTGACTATAACGAAACAATTTTCTCATTTGAAAAGTCAAGCCTGCGAAATTTTTGAGATAACAATACAACATCCCATTCCTCTATTTTGCCTTGAATTACTTGCAGCTAATGCTACGCGAGGAATGTACCTGTTTTGCTCTTTGATGAGATAAGTGCTAACGAGCAAGTGTGTACTTATTCCAACCTTCGATGACATTTCAATGTGCCAAAAAAAAAAGGGACCGTCATATATCGTGTTTACTTAAGCAATCAGACGTCTTGAAAGTTCGGTCCCCGTAAGGGACAAGCTGTCTTTTAGTCCCCTTCACTCGCTTATCTATTTCACAATTGCTACAATACCCTTAAAACGGTTCAATTAGGCTAACGTTCCCAATACTTTCCATGGCTTCACCATCTGCTGGGTTTCATTGACGCTGTGTCTTACCATAGTAACGCTGTGTCTTATCATTAACGCTGCGTCTTAGCATTTACTAACGCTGTGTCCTATGGAGTGAGCGTATCCGTCAAATGGCATCATTTGGAGTATACATTCCCAAAACATACTTCTTTTTACTCTTATGTACCGTGCATAGTAAAGTTTAAATGGACCCTATATAGGAGCTCCAATTCTTTTATTAGCCGTTTGAAATAGCAGCGTGATTCAGTCGTTTTGCAAATTATTGCAGCTCTTACGAAAATGGTGATAACAATTCTCAACACCTACAATAATGGTAAGGCTTCAGGATTACCATGTAGTTATAATGATTAGTATCACGCAATTACAATGCACTCAACATAAGCCTGCGAAGAATTCACCATTTGGATGTTCACGTTCAATTTGTGGCGTTTACTAACTATGTTTTAACTTCAGTCGATAGTTTGCGCCATGCAACGTGGTACAGATATGACGATAGTTATAGCGCGAGAACAGAACGACGACACAGAGACAAGAAGGACACGAGTGCTCGTGTCCTTGGTGTCCTTCTTTTCTCTTTGTCGTCGTTCTGTTCTCGCGCTATAACTATCGTCATGTCATACCAACTAGCCTAAGCTGCCGCACTTCTGTGGTACAGATAACATGTTAAAAGAGTCTTTAACGAATTTTTAGTTAGATATTGTCGCAGCTAACATAATTTTTGATTGTAGCGAATGACATCCACGGCGCGCTGATCCTGTAATTTCGCTTTTCTCTAACTCGAAAAGCAAGCACATTCGAGGCATAGGGTTAATCATGACTTCCCAATAACCACTTGAACTTTTAACATCTTCGCCGAAAATTGTTATTTGAGCATTTCTTTTTCACCATTTCCTTCTATATATAGTGCGGCATGTAAGAAACACGCCGGTCGTTTGGTCACCGCCTATCGTCTTCTTCTTTCCTGCTCTAATCATGTATACATCAGTGTATGTGGAAATGACTCATGGGGTGCCAGTGTCGACATTTTGCGTGAGACAATTACCTAAACTTGGTACACACACCCTAAATAAAGCCCCTTCTTTTCTGCGTTATCAACTGTTCATAATAATACCAGCAAGGAAGTTGGTGGGTAAACATGTAACGCGAAACCAACAACATGCCTTTTTCATTGGTCAGCAACTGAAGTTTCGCGACCTGACTTTGCTAGAACCCGCGTGAAGGAGGCGGCGCCCGCAATACTTATAAATGCAGCTGGACTGCGCAATACGCGAGCGATGAACTGGAAGACAATTTTCGAGGAGCACTAGTACAAGAACTTAGAGGACAGCTAATTATTTACATTTTCTGGTCGTTGCCTTTCATTGAATGTAATAATCATGCCATGATCCTTTACAGTTTGCCATTATTATTATATATAGTAACCTTTTCGGCATATTTAATTACGTCTTGTATACCATCTTAAGGCAGGCAGACAACGAAAAAAATATGTTTATTCACGTTTCAAACAACTTCTTCATTTGAGAACTTCAGTATAGCTGCAGTGTCCACCATGCATGCACTCTCTTATTGATATGGCTGCTGACAAAATACAAGAAAAGAAAAGTAGATAGTAACCTCCACGCATCTATAAGCACAGACCTCTGATTGAATAGAAATATTCTAAACATCTTAATTCTGCGGCAGGTGCATTGCAGATACATATCACACAAAGTAAATAGAGCATAATGACAAGTTTTTCAGACAGAAGTTGTGCTAGTATTTCCCAAGGAGATTCAAATGAAGTTTTTAAAGGTTCCTGAATTTGTAACTATATATACCTACCACTGAACATTCCTAAAGGAGATCCCAAGGAGTGACGTTGCAAATTATGAAGAAATTCTGGGGAATGCACTGCTTATAGACTCCACTAAACTGGGCATGCAAGAGCTTTCGGGTCTTGTGTTTATATGTGAGACACCTGTTTCTAAACATCGGCTGCTTATCCGGAGGTCGTAGGTTCGACCCCGGCCCTGGTAGTCGCATTTCGATGAGGGTGAAATGGCAGACGGCCGTGTACTGCGCGTCTCCCATAATCACATGTTGGTTTTGGGACGTGAAACCCCAGTTTATTATTATTATTATTATTATTATTATTATTATTATTATTATTATTATTATTATTATTATTATTATTATTATTATCTCATTGATAAGCTCAACGAAAAAAAAACTATTGGCTTAAAGTAGGTCACACCTGTTCCGACCTACGCGGCTATATTTATAAAACTCACGACCTATTGAACCAATTCACATCGAATACCCGAGCCCTGCTACCATAGTGCTTCATAAAGAAAGCAACAGAATACCAATCAAGAAGGGTGTAAGGCAGGGGGACACAATCTCCCCAATGCTATTTACCGCGTGCTTACAGGAGGTTTTCAGAAGTCTAGAATGGGAACAGTTAGGGATAAGAGTTAATGGAGAATACCTTAGTAACCTGCGCTTCGCCGATGACATTGCATTGCTGAGTAACCCAGGGGACGAACTGCAACTCATGATTACGGCGTTAGACAGGGAGAGCAGAAAGGTGGGTCTTAAAATTAATCTGCAGAAAACGAAAGTAATGTACAACAACCTCGGAAAAGAGCAGCGCTTCGAGATAGGTAATAGTGCACTTGAAGTAGCAAAAGACTATGTCTACTTAGGGCAGGTAATAACCGCAGAGCTCAACCACGAGATTGAAGTAACTAGAAGAATAAGAATGGGGTGGAGCACATTCGGCAAGCACTCCCAAATTATGACAGGTAGATTGCCACTATCCCTCAAAAGGAAGGTATATAGCAGCTGTATCTTGCCGGTACTTAGCTACGGAGCAGAAACCTGGAGACTTACAAAGAGGGTTCAGCTTAAATTGAGGACGACGCAGCGAGCAATGGAAAGAAAAATGGTAGGTGTAACCTTTAGAGACAAGAAGAGAGCAGAGTGGATTAGGGGACAAACGGGGGTTGAGGATATCATAGTTGAAATAAAGAAGAGGAAATGGACATGGGCCGGTGCATGTAGCGCGTAGACAGGATAACCGCTGGTCATTAAGGGTAACTAACTGGATTCCTAGAGAAGGAAAGCGGGTTAGGGGGAGACAGAAGGTTAGGTGGGCAGATGAGATTAAGAAGTTTGCGGGTGTAAATTGGCAGCAGCAACCACAGGACCGGGTTAAATGGCGGAACATGGGAGAGGCCTTTGTCCTGCAGTGGACGTAGTCAGGCTGATGATGAAGATGATGACCCGAGGCCGCACGATGATCCATCGTATAAAGAATGAAGCGTAAATCTTTCGCAAAAAAAAAAAAAGCTGTATGTCACTACACCGAAGTTTATCCATGCACTTCTAAGCACGCGTAGCTGTAAATGCCACTCGCATGCGTGTCAACAGATTACACGAAGTATACACGTGGTCATAATACGAACACACAAATGAGGCGAGCACGGACTGACCGCAGACAAGTATAAAGAAATAGAAACAAGCAAATTGCTTAAAAAAAAAAAAAACGACACTGACAAAGCGAGAACTCTCGGCTTGCACGCTTCCCGCAGCGATCCGTGTCGAACAAGCCGTTGTAACGGGCAGATAGCGCGCGCGAACGCGAGAACACCGTCGTATATACATTGCCGGTTCACACACATCTGAACCGCGATAAGAGCCGAACTAACGCACGCATTACGCACGTAACGTTATACGCGCGTAAACCGAGCCCGATATACATACACGCGGAAACACGCGACACAGCTATGTGTGCGTGCTTGTACATGTGTGCGTCCTTCGGCGGAGGCATATGGATTCAGGAAGAGTCCGTGTATACGGTACGCACCTGCGTGCGGAAACGAAAGAGAGAGAGAGAGAAGAGAGAGAGAGAGAGTGTGTGTATACGGTGTACGCCGCGTCTCGCGCGAGGATTTTTTACGGCGTTTTAATGTGCGCCCGTAAAAACCGCGTGCTTCGGTGCAGACGGGAGACTCGCCGTCCTCGCAGGAAGCTGCGCTTGGCCACGTCGGGGGCGTCCGGTCCCCGCTGCGCGCAGCCAGACTCGTCTGCACAGGCGCTCCCGAGATTTTTTTCCGTCCCAGAGAAAGTTCGTCCGTGTAGGAACTCCCTTCGCTTCTAACGATGGTGTAGCGAGATAACGGCAGGGCAACGAATTTGAGCCAGGACTGGAGATTGAAATTGTCGAGCTTCTATAGTATAGCAGGGAGTAATGTCTGGACAGCGTGCCCGAATTTCGGTAAACCGGTATTGCCCTTCCAGTAATGTCCAATGTGTCAGATCTACTACAAGCTTTCGAAAGCTGGAAATTTGAATTTATGTATTCGAAACGTAAGAACTTGTAAACTAGCCTTTTGATAAGCTGCAGTGAGTTCTGACTTACAAACAGCTCAGCAAGCCAAGCAAGAATTAAATAAATCGCTTGGAATAATTGTTACAACTAATTAAATTTTTCTTGTTTTTTTTCTGGAAGTGAATAGCTCTTCATAAGAAAAATTAAAAGAAGAAAGAAAAATGAATACGATGTTGTAGGTGTTTCGATGTGGAACTTTGCTTGGCTGATACAAGGTTATAATTAACTATGTATTGCTCAAAGCTCGTCAAATGGCCCAAAACTAAATAAATATGAAAATACGTATGTATTTACTGAATCTGTAATTTTTCGTTTTTGTTAAATAACTTGACCTTTATTAGGAATCGTATACTGACGCATGCATCATTATCAGGCACTCCACAACAGCGCAGCAGTATAGAGGAACGGTCGCATAGTGCATCGATAAACAGCTAAGCAGCAAGAATTAACTCCGAAGGGGACAAGATTCAGCTTCGCCACTTCAAGTTGTGGTGGTTGTTGTCGAACTTAAATTTACGGCAGAGGTGTTTAATGTAAACCACGGACCCCCTTTTCCGTAAACGGCATTTGACTGAGCCAAATTTTCTAAAAGTCAAGTTGTTTGAACATTTTGTTGGTTTTCCGCGGTGTCTATGGCGAAAAGAATTTGCTCATATATGAACGACACTCATTAGGTCATTTAAACTTCCGAACTTCCTCGGAAATCCCTGTCGCCTGCTATTCGGCATAGCGAAAAATTGTGATTGGCAGGCTATAAGGAGGCGACTCTATATACTAACTGAACGATACGTGGGACGGTGTTTTCGTGGACATGAATATCTACGCATGTGAAAATCTTGAAGGCTGAAATCATAGAAACAATATAGCTGGTCGAGTCCTCGACGTACCATATCGAGAAGATAATTAGGTTAGGGCACTTCTCAAGAGCCAACTTCGCATATTGAGCTTACAGCCGATGATCCATTAGTGATTCGTTGATCTCTTTCAACCGAGAGAATATGATGTTCTCATTAAAAAACGAATGAGCATTGTATTAGTGCAATGATAACTTTCATGGCAGCGCATGAAACGATGTAAACAGTGCCCGCAAACGACACTTCTTATTTACTCAAGCACTCTCATCATAGTGCCAAAAGCAACACTTTGCTGTGGCTATTTCTATATTTATGGAGGGTGTAATATGAGTCCAATAAGCTGCAGTGGCAAAAGTGGAATAAGTGAACTCTCCGACTTGATTCTCTTCTTTCGTCATTAACAACTGAAGACGGTCAGCCGATTATGATGTTAGCATTTTAGTGAATAGCCACAGCGAATCGAGTTAGAGAATGATGGCCGCACAAAGCATCGCTGTGCAAGATCGCTACACATTTCATTTCGGAGCATGACCATTCTGTATATTACGAATTCGTTATGATTACTTAATGTAAAGCTTGATCTTAGCAGAGTCAACAGATAAAGGCTTGCTAAATATATTTAAAATGATCCCCTCCCCCTAAAAACATTTAAACTGCACTGACCTTGTGCGGCTAACAGTGGGGGAGGCGCCGATGACCACACCACGTCCCAAACCTGCAATACTTATCTTGTCTTGTCTTCGTCACGCCCAGCAAGAGTCACACAGCGCAGTCTTGGCGCTATTCCGAGCGCACTCACACACACACACACACCACAAAATTGTAAATAGTCACTACGGACAAGGTATCGCGCATCACATTTTTTCAGTTTTTTTCTTTTTTTTCCATGATGATTGAAAAAACGGTTGGTTGATTGGGAACGAGCGTTGGGAAAAGGGGAAAATGCTTGATTGTGTAATACTCCTCGTAGTAGTAGGCGACGCTACCTCGCGATGATTCAGTAGCATTTTCTGCCGCAAATGGAAGATTCGTGTGTCATCGTAGTTGGAATAGGTTCCAAGAGTCTCCAGGGCGCAGCCTCATGGTATACGGTACGCCACACATGACAGGGAAAGCCAACCTGCGTTGAAAGAAAGCCTATTAATACTCGGTCAGTTGACACATACTCTAATTTTCACTGTGTATATTCTTGATTGGAATGCATTTTTTCTTTTACTCTCAATTCCTTCTGTTTCATTCGCATTCACAAATGAATTTGTTGGAGCCCGCATGACCTGCGTCGAGATACGGGCACTATTATTCAAAACCATTATTCGCTTATGCGTTGCCCCTTCCCGTATCTGTTCGAACCTCAGTTCACAATACTCACAATACTCACAACCTCAGTTCACAATACTAACGCACTTGATATGGTTCAGCGCAAATGCTGCTAGATTTATTTTTCTAAATTCCGTTCCACCGATTCGCCAACAGCGCTCATGCAGACTCATGGAATACAAACATTGAAATCAGTAAGACGTAAAATACTCAGGCTCAAATTTCTTTTTCTTCTGAAGAATAAGAAACTCTCTTTTCATCCTGGACCATATCTACGGCCGTTATCAACTAGACTAACCAGACGTCATCATCCTCAATCTTTAACTCCATATCATACAAGAACTAACACCTTCAAATTTCTTTTTTTTCCTCGCACTATTAACGAATGGAACTCATTGCCATTATCATTGATTGATTCAGTTGAGTCAGTTGACCTGATCGATTCCTCATAACCTAACATTGAAATTGAAATGTAAGCGTTTATTTTGTTTGTTTTTCGCCTTTTGAAATGCTGTGTTTTTGTTTTGCAATTTACCCCTCCTGCCTGGGCCCATGTGGGCCTGCAGTATGTAGTAAATAAATAAATAAAATAAATAAATAAAATTTTCCGGTAGGTGCTTTTCTAATTATGCTTTTCACAAGTGATCGCAGCCGAGGAATACGACTGCAGTATGGCAGTTCTGTATACGAACCTGCTTGGGAGACTTTACAGCTGTGGGAGACGTTACACTGTGCTAGAAGGAAAGCTAATGATATATGAGTATACGAGTGGTTTAAAGCTTTAAAGCTCTCCACTGTAGCAACACGCGCCTTCCTGCCGCAAGAAGCGATCTCTTGTTGGGCTCGCCAGGCGGGCTTGAAGCTTCATGCGCTGTTTTGAGGGCACGGTGTAAGATACAAACAAAAATTGTTTGTATATTAGACCGTGCTTGGGGGCACTTGAGCATCATATGTCTCTTTAATTTTTTTGTCCATTGCTCCGTTTCGCAGCATGCATCGTCTTATCTCGCCTGTCGCACGTGCGTGATGGCATATTGTGAGCGATGTCAATTTTTCATACGACCATTGTTATGAGCTTTGGGTTCGCCAAATTGCTGTGTCATGCTTGTTTTTTCCAACAGACGATGTCTGCATGTATAAAGGACCAGTTATAAGCAGTTGGGCATGGTAAGCTTCTGAGGAACACATATTTTTGTCCACCAAAAAAAAAAAATACTCCATGCAGTATATACACTGCAGCGTCGTTGTATAAAAACACAGACGAAGGTTGCCTGACCTTAGCCGTGTTTCTGGCAACTTCTGCGCCAACTGTTCTCGATATTCGTGGGTACCACATGAGCTTTGAATGAACTGTTGACTATCCCTTTGTGTGCCAGGAAGAAATGCCTTTGAAAAAGTAGGATACAGAACATTGCTATATATATATAAAAGTGGTTTGCGCTTTAAAACACTTTGTTATTTAATGAATGGAAAAACAGCGCCTAAACAGAATGAAACGAAAAAAGCCTACAAGAATGAGCACTGACTTCTGAATTAATTTTTATTGAAAGGAACAACAATGCATACATTAAAAAAACATCACAGCATATCCACGACGTGAATGATGATGAGAGGGGCGAAGGGTTGAGGGGCGCGAATTGCCCGTCTATCCGTCCGTCCGTCCGTCCGACGTATGTATGTATGTATGTATGTATGTATGTATGTATGTATGTATGTATGTATGTATGTATGTATGTATGTATGTATGTATGTATGTATGTATGTATGCATGTATGTATGCATGTATGTATGCATGTATGTATGCATGTATGTATGCATGTATGTATGTATGCATGTATGTATGTATGTATGTATGTATGTATGTATGTATGTATGTATGTATGTATGTATGTATGTATGTATGTATGTATGTATGCATGTATGTATGTATGTATGTATGTATGTATGTATGTATGTATGTATGTATGTATGTATGTATGTATGTATGTATGTAATGATGATTGATATTTGGTGTTTAACGTCCCGAAACCACCATGTGATTATGAGAGACGCCGTAGTGGAAAGCTCCGGAGATTTGGACCCCCTGGGGTTCTTTAACGTGCATCCAAATCTGAGCACACGGGCCTACAGCATTTCTGCCTCCATCGGGCATGCAGCCGCCGCAGCCGGGATTCGATCCCGCGACCTGCGGGTCAGCAGCTGAGTACCTCAGCCACTAGACCACCGTGGCGAGGCTTTCGCTGTTTTTGAACGCCTTATAAGTCGTATTTACGCGATTTGTTTCCCAAAATCAAGCCTGTCTAAGGCAAGTTTGCAAACAAGTCCTAAGAACCGGCGTGGCTCAGTGGTAGAAGGCTGTGCTGGAACCCTGTGGACCCGGGCTCAAGCCCACTGTGTCATTGGTGGTAGGTTTTTTTTTTTCCCTAATTTTGTGCGACGTGGTTACGGACACCAGCAGCTGCAGCGAACAACTGCACGTGACCCGAGTTTTGACCTCATAAGAGCTTTCGCTGCAAAAGCAGTCTTTCAGTACCCCATATTTCGTTGGTGTATTCCCATGAAGACTAAACAAGAAATCTGCCCTCTTGTCTGCACGTTGATAGCTTGAGACGGTGATCGCGGTGAATAAAAGAATGTGCATCAGAAAACGAAATTCCTTAGCGTTACCGCGCTTGAACCCCGGCTTGAGTACTTGAATGAGCGGTACAGTGGTTTGCCCGTGTTCATTATTTTTGTGAACAGGGCCTCATCAAGTGTGATGCCCACAGTATACTCTCCCATATTAGAGTACACAGTACTCTAAATCATTAAAGGCTTGCGTAAAAACCCGTGCTGACAAAAATTGCGCCGTGAACGAGTTCACGACGCAAAATGACTTTCAAGAGCGTACGGCGCGCTGCAGGAGAACAAGAGTACTTGGCGGCTCACATGCTTAACTTGCTTGCAGCCACTTCGTCTACGGTAATGCGTTTAGAAAAAAGTATTGAACGATATAAAGTACTTGATACTCAACTATGGGAAAACAGAGAGCCATCCTCGGTATGCGGAAACCCAGTACGCCGACATGAAAAGTATG
The DNA here is from genome assembly GCF_013339725.1 of Rhipicephalus microplus. NCBI lineage: Eukaryota > Metazoa > Arthropoda > Arachnida > Ixodida > Ixodidae > Rhipicephalus > Rhipicephalus microplus. Next base: position 107,021,838 of record NC_051170.1, read on the forward strand.
CATTGTGTGTTTAGAAAAAGTGGGTAATGGTTGAGAGTACTAAGCACTCATTATGGGAGGGCATAACGCCATCCTTTGGGCCTCATAGCATCAAACAAGAAGATTTATTTAAACTCTTCAACTAAATGAAACATTTCATCAACAAAACATGCAGGTAACCGATATACACAGCTTCGAAGGTGCGACGAGGAAAACTTCCCCTATCAACACAAACCGTGTTTGCCACTCAAGGTGGCGTCGATCTGAAAGCATCATTTTTTTATAATCAACTCATGTGGAGTCGCATTTAGTTTGTCATTTTGTATACGCGCAGTTCTTATGCACATATACGGCTGAAGTAAAAATTGCCATGTTCGAAGCGTATTGCTAGCATGCTGTATTAGCCGATCCCCATGCAGAACGATTGCCCCAATTTAAATTTTGAAGCCACCTCTAAAACACTCGCTCGCAAATGAGCGTTCTGGAATTATACTGGCAAAATATGGAGTATTATGAGAACACTGCATTTACACTGAATGGGATGACATCAATGTAGTTGATCTACGCTTGTCATGTCTTCATGTACTAATAGTCATGGACTCATCATGTCTTCGACTTTAGGACCTCCTTAGTGTATTGATTTATATGCGGGGTTTAGCGTCCCGAAACCACCACATGATTATGAGAGACGCCGTAGTGGAGGGCTCCAGAAATTTCGACCTCCCGGGGTTCTTTAACGTGCACCCAAATAGGAACACATGGGCTTACAGCATTTCTGCCTCTATCGAAAATGCAGCCGCCGCAGCCGGAATTCGAATCCCGCGAACTGTGGGTCACCAGCCGATATACTTTAGTGACTGGGCCACCACGGCGGGGCTGCTTATGTGTATACCACACACACATCCTCTACTTGTGCCAGTAGAATTTTGGTTCCTATTCTGATTCTCCATCTGATGTGCTGATCTGTTGTGCTTAGTAAAAATTCGAGAAGATCGTGAATCACGAAACGAAATTCTTCTCCATGCTTCTGTCACGGTATAATGAGCGAAATGGCATACCAATACATCCCGAAAAATTGCGAACGCAAGCTCGCATTTAAAAAACTTGGTTTAATTTGCGTCTGTGGTAACATTCCGGTTCCAGTAATGCTACAGATTGTCTACAGTCGGTTACAGTCTAAGAATAAATTTAAGCTCCACCCACAGCGGTCACTGTCCCACCCTCACAGAATTTTCGTAAATGTTCCACCAATTGCAAACCACTTATTTACGTGACGTATGGACTTTTCATGTGTTTCGGGCGTATGACTTGGCCAGTGCAGGCGCGTGTTTATTTAGAATGTCCTTGGTGGAAAAGTTCTATTTCTTGACAAATTTCATGCAAAATGCTGACTTCACTTCACAGGCAAACATAACAATTTAACAAAAAAAAAAAAACGACGAACTTTCAACTCATATCATGTGTAGTATCTGCACTTCAGCGAAAAAGTGCTAGTAGTTTCAACCGAAATCGCCAATCACTGCTTTGATACACAGGTGAACGGCAGGAGCGCTGCTGTAAGGGGGCATAGCGCGTATTTATACATAGGTTGTAAACGACTATATATGGGCAACTTGAATGTCCTCGAAATGTACGCGTTCAAGCCTGGAATTCGCTATTGTCGTTTTCCGGCCTTGTGCTTCAACACATTTTGTTATGTTTAAAGCTGTATTTATTTTGAATTAACAAAAAAAGAATACGTGACCTCAAACTCGGGTAGTCTTCAATTCTTACTTCATTCCTTCATTTCTAACTTGCCTTGGATAGTGAAGCTTGTTTTAGCGTACGCTCGCAACTCGCAGATGTTGCTTATTTTCCAAAGTAGTATACCCATTGGAGGCACGCTATTGCAATCTAAGTACGCTCTCCTGTCGTGCATATTGATATATTTAATAACGCTATTTGTACCAGTAAAACAGCACTAAAATGGAACTATTCTTCCTGCTTTTGCTTTTCTCGCACTGAAAGAGAAGTACAACTATAAAGGCAACCCTTTATTAAGATGCAAGTAACTTTGTTGTGTATAAGTATCGCAAGGTGGATCGTGGTCGCCAACATGTTTCCGCATGTTTCGATCGTACTTAGATTCAAATAACCGCCGTTTTAAATGCGAAGCATTTCTTAGCGAACTTCGGCGACTTTGAGCGTATCTATTTATCTATCTATCTATCTAGCCGCTTACGTTTGGATGCTCTCATGGTCACACCCTTAATTTGACATGAACCAAAATTAGCATGGCAGGGGAAGATGGTTTGACTTATATTACACGCTGGTCAAGACATGAATAATGTCACAATGCCGTCACGTACGTCGTCAAACACTTCCTGCCAAACAGTGGCACATACTCACGGGCAGGTATGTGCCACTGGTATGCGGGTATGGGCCAGAGGTGATTGACACATACCCAGGAACGACGAGAACACACATGGGCTATTTTAACGTGCGAGTGTTAAGAAATACTAGACATTGGTAGCGTCGACATGATGATTGTAAAGAATAAATTTAAGGGTCCCACTTGGAATCGAACCCAAGCATTCTGCGTGGCAATGAAACATTTTACCACAGAGCTACGCCAGATCTCAGAACTACTTTTCATATAGGCGCTGATCTTCGTGAAACGTCAATAGAGGTTGCAGTGCTGCCTACCCAATTTTGTAAACATTACATATGTACTTCTTTGATACAGCCGTCACGTCGGGTTAACGTCAATTGTTTTTAGTTGCTATGCGATGAAGTTGATCTATGTAGCAGTGCTGCAGGGCCTGCATCCTCGCGAGCATCATCACTTCATATCAGCTTCTGCTATTGCTAATACGCATGTTCCAGTCGGCATCGTTGCGCAAGTGTGAACTGGTTATAAAAACATCTGCAACTTTTCAGCATATGCTTGTGCGTGCAGCATTTGTACATATACTGAGCGTTATTTCAAGATGTGTCGCTCAATAAAAAAAATTGCAACACAGTCACCTTCCCTCCGCATGCTTCGCATAACGTCGATTCCCAGGTACGTGGGATCTGCCGATTTTTTTGTTATTCTGTTATTTCATTGAAGAACTCCCTTCGCTGTGGCGTTGAGCAGTGTTACTTTAAAATCCGTGGATGCTATCACAAATGTTTTCCCTTCACCGCCCTCTCCATATGCAAGCTCAGCACGAGTTAAATACTCGTGGGCCGAAACATTTACCTTTATGTGTGTTACCATCATCACAATTTAAACACATGCCATGATTGTATGTTTTAAGAGAGCTTCCTCTCGTACACCCCGTAAACGGAATAAACAACCTGTTCACACTGAAAACATTGCGCTTTTCTTTCATTTTCGTCTTATATTTAACATAGTCCCATCCTGCCACGATTTATTTATGTTGGCAGGATACTGAAAATAAATAAATAAATGAATTCTCAAACAAATAGATAAATGATCAATTTTTTTTTACCAGGAAGCATGCCAGTAATATTTATAAGCTGCATAAAGTAGTTCAAACGCACATTAAAGTACCACACACTGCAGAGTACAGGTTGACTTCGACTGTCTTAGGTGAAGTACACTGCAATCCATGATGTTAAAGAAGGCTTGCAAGGACTGGCTCCAAGGTATCCAGAACTCGCAGTGGGCTTCGAGCTGATGGTTCGCAGTTTAATGACTGTCTGGACCTGTGCGGTACACGCTGCGTGTTATGTGTGCTAGCACATTAATTCACCCCTCTTTCTTTCCTTCACTCTCAATTTCTTTCTCCCTTTCCCGCTTCGCCTATGCAGGGCAGCAAACTGGGTCTAACGTTGTAACCTCCCTTCCCTTCCTTCACTTTTTCCTCTTGTTCCAATGAAACCAATTACTCTTGTTTCCCTAACGCGATATCATAAATGGTTCCACAGCCGATGTAAGTGAGAATACTTGATGGAACGTTAATGCTTTTGGTAATGATCTTATTCACTTAGCATTATGCAGACCTCAGTGGTGTAAGGGTGTCTCACACATTCGTGGTCCGATTGATATAACATGCGCAATAAACATTCATCGTATTAGTGTCGTCCAGCGTAATGATGTGGTTTCTTTCCGGTCTTTGTCATCTTCCATATTTCCATTCCCTCATGAAGTTTATTGCTTGTCACAGCCTTTCACATCTGACCAGCCTTTGCAAAATATCCTCCAAGAACGCGCTTCTGATTTCGGGACAAGGTTCAACGTTAACAAACAGCGTGCAAACACAGTGCAAATATATATGCAGTCAATGCGCGGACAATTATCCTACTGCTAAGACGCATGTTTGGTTGTAAGAGCTATCTATACTTGTCCTCAAATAGAGTGACTACGAGCGAGGTCACGTACGCCTTTCTTTTGAGCGTTGAGTGCAGCTACAAACATAGAAAGCGAAATAGTAATAAAGCTTTTCCAAGTATGTATACATGTTATATGGCTTTCATTCCAGCTCATGAATGTCTCGAAATGCTATCGCAGCAGTACTTTCTCACTACCAAATGTCACTCGTCTTGAAACCTTCAGTGCCTTCAGTGCGATAGACGGCGTGAAGGCAGTCGGCAGCTCCGCAAGGCGGATGCAGCGGCTGAGATATGTCGCCGACTTCCATCTCAAAAGCGAAGCCAAGCTGACACTTTCATTTTTATGGTCCTCTCACGTGTTCTCTGGACGTGATTTACGTTTGACGAGCGTAGACACTAATTTTCTCCGATGTACACGCCAGCACAGAGGGAGGAGATGGTTCCTCCTTTCCACACGAAACCAGGCGACGCCAGTTAACTAGGGCATTTCTCCCAGCCCTGCAGCCTACAGTGTCTTTTACAGAGGCCGTGTTTGCGCGGTCGGTTCTTTATGGCTCTGTCGGCGCTACATTTCAGACAACCGGCGTCTGTGTCAACTGGGCGCTTTACACACTTTAAGCGGGTTTGTGGAGCAGCGTAGAGGAACCTCTTTTGTGCCACTCGAGCAGAAAAAAAAACAACAACAAAAAGTGGCGTGAAAGAGTCGTGAACTATTGTGTGTTCCAGTGTTTTGTACGGTCGTACGAAAAGTATTCACGTTCGAAGATATAAGAAGACGAGAACACTACGGGAAATGGGAAAGGCAACCACGGGCAGCACAAGGACATTGCGTTATTTCGGTGTGCAGGTTTTCCATTTCTTAATGCTGTCAGAAAGGAAACAAAAAGATGAAAAATAGACCGACCGAATTTGAAGACGCAAACTGAGTGCCGACTGAGGTTTTATAGCATGAAAAAAAAGAATGCAATTGAATCATTTGAACCATTGTGAGTGAGCATAAAGCCATTAGATGCATGATGTGATTGCTCTTCACGGTTGTGAATATCCCGTGAATTAAAATTTTTGCACGACATACCGACGGCCACGTATACACGAATACCAAAACTGCAATTTCTTGATGAATATGGAGCCATACAAAGCCGACAAATGAAGTCTCGAGCCGAGACAATATGTTGTATTTGTAATTAAAGTATATCATGTACGCCATATTGCATTCCGTGTAATTTCAGCTTCATTAGGGTAATAATATTTATTACAGCTGGAACGCGTGGCATGAGCGATCTACTGTAGTTTTCACAAAACTTTCACGAACGGTCGTTTAAAACTCAGCATGAAAAGCCTGTTATCACTTTCATAGGGTGCAATATCCCGAGAGATTCCGAAAGATTGTGGCTTTCGGGGCGTGCATAGTTAAAACATTCCACTGTCTCTGCTGAATTTTCTTGTTCAGTCATATTCCGCAAGGACCCAATCAAGTCGTTTTCTATTTCATTCCATTTTTATGGTTGCACTGCTTATATATTGCGAGTGTCGTAGAGAAGACATTAGTTTGCTGGTGTGCGAGTTATTGTCTGTCATAAATGGACGCAGTGTAACGCCCAACGCACAGCAAACAGAGCAAGCATGACCCATTCAAGCTCACGCAGCCATGTGATTATCTTGCTTCGTTCTGAGCAGTGCAAAAAAAGACTAGGATAACGTGCAATAGCGGAGATAATAAGAATTATTTAGCAGACAGTTGATGAATCTGGCTTCAGCTAAGAAAACAGTAACTCGAGATCACGGAAATTTTGTACTGCTGTGGACCTATGTAAAACTGATGAAAAACACTTTTTTTTCTTTTTTCCTGGTAAACGAGTAACACGAATGAAAATGAAAAGTGGACATGACACAACACTGACCTTCAAATAAATTTGAGAGCACAGCTCTTACGTACCCGTTTCAGCGTTTAGTGGCGTCATCGTCAGTAGTGAAACTTATAGATATAGAGAAAAAAAGAAATAATTACCCTTGATTCGAAGAGATTCGAACCCGGCTCCTTTGCGTGGGCGGTAGAGTGTTCTACCACACAGCCACATGGTACTTGTAACTCATTCGCAAAGAGACCCTCTATACAGGCGCATGTCGGGAAAGGAATCGCGATAATCTATGTAATATAGGGTGGAAGAAGAGTGAAGTAACAACCAGCCATCACACAATACCGATTGCGCAACGAGTATGTGGTTTAATGCTGCCAGCCCACTCTAAAGTGCTCAGCCATAACTCATCATTGTCATAGGCAACATGTAGCATCAACAAAGTGAACATAACAGCTCACAGATGTGTAGAGGGTACCTCACTTATCCGCAGAAAAATGAACACTGTACTGTGATGTCCTATTTCACAAATAATGCAGTTTATGGCATAGTCGACACCTTGCGGAAAGCTAGAACTAGAAACACAGCTGGCCTTGTCCCAACATGAAGCTAATAGTAATAATTGTGGGGTTTAGACTTCCGAAAATTGTGATGTCAGTATGAGAGACGCCGTAATAGGTAAAACAGCACCAATAGAAGAGACGAAAGAAGAAATAACGGAGAGGACGAGTACTCATCTTGCCTATTATTTCTTCCTTCGTCTCTTCTGATTTGTGCTGTTCTACCTTTTACCACGTTTGACCAATTAGACCAACGGAACACATTTCTGGAAGAGACGCCTTAGTGGAGGACTCGAAAAATTTCGACCACTTGAAGATATGTGCACCGAAATCTAAGCCACGGGCCTCAAGTATTCTCGCCTTCATCGTAACTGTGGCCGTCGTGGCCAGGATTCAAGCCCACGACCTGCGGGTAGCACTATAACCCCTAGGCCACCATAGCGGGTAACACGCAGCTGTTTAGAAAAAGTTTATTTAAACTATGTAAAAGAAAACGTATGTTTCATCACATTCCAGTAACAAGGGCACATACACTTTGCCACTTCTATGTATCACGACAAAGATCACTACGAAGCAATGAAGACATCATTGCTCTAATATACATGACATTGTTGTTGGCAGACATGTACACAAGAACTGAATGCGATATCATAATACAGTGAATAGTATAACAATACAATAGATGCAATAGCTGCAACACGCAGCTGCACTCCGAATTCACGTTGGGCAATATCGTAATCGTTGGTGAATATAATATTGAAGAAAACGAAAGCATATATAAAAGCACCTAAGTTAACCAGGCTAGGCTACAGAAAATTTTCTTGTATATTATTTCTGGCTATTCCGGTATGAACTGTTTTGTGTAAAAATTTTTTTCTTCAAGAATATTTTAAAAACTTTTTCTATAAAAGTATTCAGTTCTTAGGATTTATATGTATTTCTTTTCCAAGCAATACCCGATTCTTGGCTGATTCCCCAGAGTGGGCGTGAGACAGATGTTAGGATCTACATCTACATCTACGAACAGAACACCTCAATACTAACCTAGCCTGTACCTTGGTCTGTACCATTTATATTCAATTGACTCAAAATAGTCTGCGCAACTGAGCGCTGAGTATTATTATATGTCGTTCATAAGTATTCACATCAAGTGAAAAAAAAAGTCGCGTCTAAGTTCATAATGAAAGATAGAAATTCGAGAAATACCGGGCTAAATGAATTTTCCAAGCACAAAATAGGTACATAGGCAGCAAAGAGACTGTAGAATGAATAAGCGGTTGAGTATGAAACATGCCCTGAAGTTTGTTGCTTGCACCACGAAGCTGGTATACGTTCAATACCTTGTTCAAAAGCGCTCTCATTGTCACTGTCATGGAGTCGTTGCGACTAATTTTTGTCGACAGGGCCTAATCAACTGTGAGGCCCGCGGAACGGCTTTATGATCTCCCGTAGTGGAGTACCAAGTACTCTAGATTGCCAAGAACTTTTGCTGCTAATTTAGTTGTGGACACTTAGCCCCACGGCGCGTTAAGACAATGTTCGTCTCCTTCCTTCTTTTGGCCCCAATATCACTGTGTCATTCCCACGCCCTTGTCATTCCCCTCGCAATAACAGACGCTCATGTACTATGGTGGTAGAAAACATTTTATAACAGAAAGTGTACCCAGTATTCTTTAGGAACAGAGTCCTGCTGAGCTTACTAAATTCCGAAAAAAGAAAAAAAAAATTGGCAGATCACACGTACAGTAAGAATAGATAGTATGTGGAGTACGTATGAGGAAAGATGATATGTCACCTTAGAATCAGCACGACCTTACGGGGCGGACGTAAATTATGCCATATATGACTTCCATGTCATGATTATCATGTTTGGTCGTGCCATTTACATTCGTCATCTATTCACGTCACGTGATACCGAATTCGGTATATGTAGAGGTAGCTAAGTGGCAGCGAGCGTGCTACAAGCGTAGCATGTAGTCATGTTCTTACATCGCACGTGTGTTATGATTATCACGTTTGCACCTATCACGATCCTTCGTCACCCATTCACGCCCCGTAATACCAAATTTCGTATATGTGAAGCTAGCGAAGCGGCCGCGAGCGCATCATGAGTGTGGCGTGTAGCCATGACTTACATGACATGCATGTCATGATTTCCATGTCAAGGTCTATCACTTGTGTTCGCCATGCAGTCATGCCATACCATACCAGTTTCGCAACATGTCATGTGAACGAAACCACACCGCAAGAGCAGCCAGACCATTACACGTAAATCATGACATTCATGACACAAATGTCATTATTTTCATAATATGAGTAGCCAATTATGCTCGTCATATGGTCATCTTATGCCCTACCAATTTTGGTATAGATCCCAATAGCGAAACGGCCGGGAGAGCTTAAAGTTGTAGACGGACAGACAGATTTTATATTATATATATATATATATATATATATATATAGAGAGAGAGAGAGAGAGAGAGAGAGAGAGAGAGAGAGAGAGAGAGAGACGTACGCTCAAAGTCACCGAAGCTTGTTTAGAAATAATGAAATCACAGTCACTTTTATAGTGGGGCTGCTATGCCTACTTTGATTAACATGCTAAATAAACAACTGGTATATGACAGGAGTATTTACTGGTTTAGCCTTTGTACATATGCACAGTAAGTATATCAGCCAATTACATACAAGAGTAAACTTATTCGTGTTTCAGATAATAATTGTTTGGGTTTAATGCCCCGAAATCTATATGATATGATTATCATAGGCGTCGTAGTGGAGGGCTCCAGAAATATCGACCACCTGGGGCTATTTAACATGCACCTACCTATATTAAGGTATACGGGCCTGCAGCCTCTATCAAAAATGCAGCCGCCATGGCCGGAATTCAATCCAGTCGAGCCCCGGAACGACTATACCACCATGGCGGACATTTAAGATACCCGAAGACAATGTGGCACGTCGGCCTTATTGTCGTGATACGGCTCCGTAACTTCCGGTGTTGAGGTAGTTGCTGCATAGCTAAGGAAGGAAAGGAGGGGAGTGGATGGAAGGAAAACACAGATTTTAACCAGTCCAGAAAAAGACTGGTATCCCACCCCACACTGGGAAAAGTGATAAGGGAGTATTAAAGGTATAGACGTAGGCTGATACCCCTGTCACACGGGCACTTAAAAGTCTTTTAAGTAAGCGGTCTTTTTCCGAAAAGGAGTTCCTGACAGCAGACACACGGCACCGAGCAAACTCCTTTTCAGAAGCGGTCTTTTTCGTAAACGGCGTTCGTCGATCTCGTTTACGGCTCCGAATGAGTAGCCTCGAAACCAGTGGGCGCCAGCAATTTTTGAGTGGTGGGAAAAAAAGAGCGAATGCTTATTTTTCTGTCACCAAAACACTTTGTAAAAACAAATTGCATATCCTGCAGAAGGTGTAATGAACTCTTTTAATGGTTATTTCCTTTTCTACTCTCGTAAGCAGCTACAACGCGTCGGCAATATCACGTGGTGACGCTCGGTCTTGCGCTGCTTTATCCTCTCCTTGGCGGCTTTTGCAGCGTCTGCCTCGCTTTCCAGAGCGAGAAGGCAGGCCATGAGGCTTGCGATCCTCGCTTTTTCTCGCGTACGGTCGCCCATAACGTGTCGAGAGCAGTCGAGAGCAGCGAAAACCAAATACGGTAAATAAAAGCACCGTGGTGCCAGACGGACTTGTGCACGTCGCTAGTTATGGGAATGCTTCCTTATATAGTGCAAAAAACTTTCACATTGGTGTTTCTTCATCTCTTATTCGTAAATTTGTTTGAAGAAACGAGCCGTGCAACAAGTCTTTAATTTGTACATCGTGATACATCGTTTAATTTTCATTGCTTCTCTTTTAACTGCTAGCGCCACGCTTTCGCTAGCGTCTTCGAACAAAAACACTACAAGGAGATCGTTGCTGCCGTGTGTCTGCGCCGCAAACACCTCTTTGTTAAAAGTCTTTCAACTTCGTAAAAGACCGCTTACTTAAAAGACTTTTTGCGCGCCCGTGTGACACAGGTATTATACACACAGAGAGAGGAAGGACGTGCGCACTAAGTCACGAGATCGCAGTCAGTCAGGACATCATCATTGGCCTATAACCACCAGTGCAAGGTCTTCAAAAATTTGAGCGTTGCTTGCATTGTCTTTACTCGCAACGACCTCTCAGAACATTACAGAATGCTATCTGCCATGATCTGTCTTTACGGTGTGGCAGAAAATAAATCTTTTCTATATCTGTCACAGATCTATGTGAGCTAGAGAGTCCTCGATCGATTGTCCCTACACATCGTAAAAAGGAAAGCAGCCTAAGATGTGTTGTAACGTGTCTTCGCTGCCACACTTACCACAAAAAGGGTTGTCGGTCATTCCGATGCGAAATTAAATGGCCTGAAAGCCACTCTTAAGCATTAAACAAAAAAAAAAAGAGAGTGGCATGTTTTCGGCGGAGTCACCGGAATCCTGTACACCGGAATCGCTCGGGTAGTCGCGATGATCCTTGTTCAGTCTGTGTGCTGTATCTTACGTGGACAGAGTGATTTCTCGCGCAGTGCTCTAAAAGTTGTGCGAGCAGCATCAGTCCTTGATAGAGGACATGAAGCCACACTTCAGTGGTTGCGAAGTCACTGTGGCGTGTAAAACAACGAACAGGCCGACAACGCCACCCGATCAGCTCGAGGAAACAGCGCGGACGGAGTACATACAGGGTCAATCAAGTGTGGAAAGCCATGTGTATTCCCGGTGCAAAAAGATGAGCTACAAGGTTGCTATAGTGCCCCGCCACGGTGGTCTAGTGGCTAAGGTATTCGGCTGCTGACCCGCAGGTCGCGGGTTCGAATCCCGGCTGCGGCGGCTGCATTTCCGATGGAGGCGGAAATGTTGTAGGCCCGTGTGCTCAGACTTGGGTGCACGTTAAAGAACCCCAGGTGGTCGAAGTTTCCGGAGCCCTCCGCTACGGCGTCTCTCATAATCATATAGTGGTTTTGGGACGTTAAACCCCACAGATCAAGGTTGCTATAGTATACATTTACCGCGTGACAATCAAACTCGATTTATCAAAGAAACGTACAATCTTTACTCATTCAGTAAGTTAGTTTGATCACTAATAAATATTTTTGTCTGATACAAAAAAAGGCGGAATGAATTTTTTCAGGCCTGCTCTCTTTTCATAGTGACGCATCTGTACTTAAATGAACAATGCAATGTGGTATTTTAATGAAGATGCCACATAAAATATGGCTTGTGCCTTGCTTGAACATGTTTTAAAACGTATAAGACACAACATGTGCACACTCGAGAAGATTTGCAGTTTATTCGTTAATAACACTTTTTGGTTAGTCTGTTCATCTGGTTTAACATATCAAGGCGATTCAAGCTGCAAAAGATGCCATGACCGAAGACCCCGGATAGTTTTAACCTCCTGCCGCTCTTTAGCCTTACGCGGAAATCACACGGAACACGGAAATTTAGCCTTGCGCCTCCATTGAAATGCGTTCGCCGCGTCTGGAATCAAGCGTGTGTCTTTTGGGTTAGCAGCTGAGAACCGTAACTACCATTTGGGATGATATTATAGGCTCACTAACTTATCAGCTAGTATAGCTATACCAAGTGTCGGTAAATATTTGCAAACCTTTTTGCCAATCGTGCCTGAGCAAGTCACCTCTCATGGTTACAAACAGATCAATTAACGCAGATATCGGTAGAATCGGGGCACCTGTTTCTTGTTCTTTTTTGTTATGCACAACAATTTGAAGCCACAGAGTAGTTATGCCTAGAAAAGAGCGTTATTTTCTGGGTTTATTTCAAATACTGCAATTATAAAAATAAATCTGAATAAAAACAGTCACACTGTTCGAAATATGTTGACGCAAAACAGTTGTTTTCTCCCAAGTAATTGGATTTTCATGCCAATTCGCAGCAGGTAAATATTAATCTCTTCAAGATCACGCATATATTACTACAAGGTAAATTTTTGTCGAACCAATATCTACGAAGCATAGTGCACGAAAGATAATAATTAAAGGCATGTTCTAACAAAAATTCTGAGAATTATTGAGGACATCTAGTATGTGCCTTCAAAACACAGTGTGTGTCATCAACGACCCTGCAGGGTTAATTTTGAAGGCAACTTATCAACTCATGCACCATTCTCGTCTGAGCTGACGCACATAGCACCAGCCAGTCAGCCTTATGTTCTGGTGGCAATCACGCACTAAAACAAAGACGACTTTTTCTCTGGTTTATTATCGCATCAAAACGCCGTTTATATGGTCGTAACCTTTCAAACAGCCATTCTCATTCTAGTCAACTGGTGACGCTTTGTTCTGAACAACCAGCAGATGCTTGCTTCAGAATACTTAATAGGCAAGCACTGTCCCCACAAATGATTACTACTTAAACAGTGTCCTTTATTCACTTACTGAAGTTGATTACTGCTCAAACAGTGTCTTTCATTTACGTACTGAAGTGCTCCTGTACAGCATATTGTTGCATGCGACGTAAACTAAGGTTTCGCACTAAACCTGGCAGAGAGTCTGGAGAGAAAGATGTTGGTCTATAGGAAGCTGTATTTTTTAAGTGGTAACTCATGATAACTATAGATGAACGACACAGAGACGGCACCCTGCTACGGGCCGGTTGTTCTATTTGTTTGTTTGTTTGTTTGAATCTTAAAACAATATGGCGTATACCCATTCTTGGTGATTGGCCAAGAATTCGTAGTTTTATATTCAGTAGACAATTCGAAAAATTCTGAATGATAAAGAACAAAGAAAGAAATGAAAAAAATCGGAGCAGGTAACATGTGAAATAAATACTGTTTTTACGGTCCGATAGTGCTAGCATACCAGAGTGCCAAATCAACCTGATCAAAACAAGCTAGAATATCTTTGTTGGATTTTAATGCATTTTTTTCAAAAGCTTCCTACATCATATTTGTTGCAGTCATGATTAAAATAGAGTACGTTTAGAAGCTTGAATGAAGCTTCAAACCACATCAAATGCACCTCATTGGCAATTCAGGTTCTTCTTCGTCCTCTTCCTTCTCTCTCCAGCCTCCGAGCAATGATCCCCCTTATCATTTCATAACTTAAACCCTGGTCACATGTGGTGGCCACAGATATATTTGGAACTATAGTCCTAACCAAAATGTTATTGTTATTATTTATAGTTGCAGCTTTACATTCTAACGAGAGTCGCTCTAGTGGGGGGCACCGGAAATTTTTCTCCTCTTGTTGAAAGGTTTCTTTGATAACCATAATATGACGATTAGTCGATCATGTATGATCATAGAAAAAAAGCCTACTCATTCCAAAAATCTGATATATGAAAAATAGGTGCTACATTTGGTCGATAAGTTTTTAAATCAGTGAGCTCTTGATAAAAACAGCAGTACCGAAAGTATACAGACGAGCGAATTTCATTGGGAAAATATGCATGGCGTTCATTTTCCATAGCGCATTGATATGAAGCATACATTCAACTCTATTTTACATCTTCCCTTGAAGGAAAATGCTGAGCAGCGCACGTTTCTTTGTGACGTACAAGATGTTAGCCTTTCTGTCCATGTTTAAGCAATTTAATTATATATGCCATGATATGCCTAAAAGCGTACTGTGTATTTTGTATTTATAGCATTTAAAACACAATATCCTAATTTTTGCTCGGTTTTCACGTGTTCCGAAAACATTGCTTATAAAGCGAACAAAAAAAAATATATACGCAGCGGTTGGTGCGGGTCTTGGAACGAATACCATAAATAAATAGAAGCAACATTGGGCAGGACACAAGCGGTAGTGTGAAGGATTTTTGCGTCACTTTGCTTGTTTGCATGATTAGATTGAAGATTTAAAATACGGCGGCATATGCAGGCGATCATTTTATATTCACATCTAACCAGTGCGCTGGCAGCGGCTTAAGGTCGTCCGAATACTTTGTTCCAGAGCAACTAATAGTATTGAGTATATATGATTAAAGACTACGTTTCTTATTTTTTTGCCGATGAATGACATGCACTGAAACAAGCATTACGAATGTGACCGATGACAACGTGTTACGTATCTGCTTTTAAGTGTGTGCAGATGCTGGTGCACCCATTTTGCTACTGCGCCGAATACGCTTGCATATTAGTATACATGTTCTCGTCTTCCGGAGAAAACTTAAATACACACTATAAGGTGCAGTGTGAACTGCTTTTCAAAAATGTCGGTCAAATAAGACGCAACGCAATAAAGTGTTTTTAATTCGAGAGATTTGTGCATATTTTATACACAAATCTGTTACGTTATAAACCGAACACTCTCCCTATAGTTGCCGACATGTGTGCGGTAGGAAAGGACTCTAGCATTGTACGTTCGGTTGCAGATCCCATCAATTTTTAAAAGAAACGAAGTTCTTTTCTATTACACTTGTAATACATGAGTAATGTTTACGTTTCATTTTTGTGTTTGCTTGGTAAAAATTATGACGTTGTCTTCCCGAATATATTATAAATGTAGTAGGGGTTTCGCCACGAAACCACAATCGTATTATGAGGGGCACAGGGGAGGCTCCACAAATTTCGACCTCCGGGGGAACGTTAACCAGCATCTGGGTGAACATGCATCTGAGTGTCCTATAGCGATCCCGCCTACATAGTAAACGTGGCCGCCGTGGTCAGAATTTGTTGCCACGAACTTCGGTTCAGCAGTTGAGCACCGTAACTCCTACACCATCATGCCAATTATTCCTAAATTTACCGAGTGCTGGTGTAGACATAATTAGAGTTCGCAATGCGGTTATATAACTATGCGGATCTTTTCACGAAACCCACCTTCCGGCAGCTACAAATTATCTGCAGGAAGATCAGAAGGACCTGCAGGATAACACTATGAAGGAAAAAATTTTTGTATCTGCCAGCTAAATTAAACTGTCCAAGTTTGACGTCCCAAAACCAAGATGTAGTTAGGAGAGAAGCCACAGTGTAGGTATCCGGAAGTTTTGATTATCTGCTGTTTTTTAACACGTACATAAATCTAAGCACATGGGTTTCTAACTTGTTGCCAACATAAAAATTCGACCACAGCAGCTGGAATGCGAGCTATGCAGTACGATTCCACACGAGACTTCCTGAATTGTCATCAAATGAACACTTGTATTGCCAAAGCGTAGTTCATCGTTGTGCAGTTTTAGTTCGTAAATACGGTTGGTCGATATTCCGTCTGCTTGCTTTCATATCGCTTTTATGAGGAGTGCCCGTTCTCATGGTGGAGTTTTGTGTACACAATACTGCAAATCTTTGCACTGCAAAGCACCATAGTTGCACGGCTGCTGGGTAGACTGTTTAATGGTTGTGCAGTATAGCCCTATATTGTAATAAGTAGCACTGATTGAGTCGGAATACGGGCATGTATGCTTGATTTTTTGGTAACTGCGCACTTCAGTAAGCTAAAAACGAATTAAATACTAAATTTCTGGCACGACTGATATGGTAACAGTGAGAAACTTCGCGAGGTGTCATAACGTATATATACTGAGAAATATGTCTGAGTCAAGGTCTTTATTCTAGACATGCATACAAAAATACATTGTTGAAGAGGAGGGGAAAAAGTCGCTCCATCGTGGCTTCAAAATACGCTGCATTCTCTCATGTATATGCAAACGTATGCGTAAATTGCGCATGCAAACAACAGACACAACTAATGCTAGTGGCGTTGCGAGAAAACACCGGAAAATGATTCTAAAAAAAAGAAACACGGTGCACAATAAAACGGGCAATGCTATACGAATACAGCATATTTCAGGATACATTTATTGTGTGTTACATACAAAGAAGAAGTCTAGCGGCGGGGCAGTGCACACATTAACGATATATAGTTCCAACGAGAATTAGAGAATTATAAGAAAGTTCGCGAATGGACACGTCAGATAATGTTTACTCGGGAAGGTAGCGCTAGTGGACACGAATGACGAAAGAAGGTACACTGATACGCAGACGAAAGCGCTTCTAGCAACTATAGTTTTTTATTATTGAAAATCTGCCTTTCACAGTATATACAATTTCAGTGCACTGGCAAACTCAAGGACGCCATTTCTTTCTCTGAAACTATCAACGATGGGATGAAACATTTCGCCTCTTCAATGATTTTGATTTTTGCTTCAATGATTTCGCAAGATCACTAATCTTTGCTAGAAGCACTTTCATCTGTGTGTCAGTGTACCTTCATTTCGTCTGTGTCCACTACCAGTATACCTTTCCGAGTATCAATTTCCAGCTCGACCAAGAAACAGCACTATTATGCCAGTTAAGACAAGTTTGTTATACCAATGGCACAATAAACATCTAAACAAACCATTGGTGTTCGATTTCGGTGTGATTGTTTGCATTATAATCGCGAGAGTTGCAGAAAGAAGAACGTAGAAGTGGATAGACACGAGTTTGAAAAAAAAAAACTAATGAACGTCTTCTTTATTGAAAAAAAAAAAGGACGACTCTTGCCCGCAGTTGGACATTAGACGGGAAAGGAATAAGTGAATGAAATGTTACCATCAACTTATAGTTCACATCATCGCGCGACACGGTCGGCCTCTTCAACACCACTTGAAACAGCTCATCTTAGCAAGGTGTTTCAGCGCGCGAACAAAGGAAAAAGGACAGGGTAGACAGAAAGAGCGCTGCAAGAGTTTGTGTGTTTCAGGGTCGGACTTTTTTGAATTCCGTACGGCTGTCATGTAGGCGTTCAGTAGAATGTTGAATGTACAGTCTGTCATTTGGGAAAGCTGTGCATTTCCGAAATAGATGTTTTAAATCTGCTCGGTACAGTGCCCGACAGTGTTTGCATCGCATTGAAGTATTTGTACTCGAAAGTCGCGTCGCATGTCATTTTTCTAGTATGTGTAGTATGTGTGCGGTTTTGGCCATACCTTTGTTTTAAAAAAAATTACTACTGTCGAGTAAACTGAACCTTCTCATGTATAGCATCACTGCAGGCGCAACTGCCAATAGTCGCCCCGCCGCGGTGGTCTAGTGGCTAAGGTACTCGGCTGCTGACCCGCAGGTCGCAGGTTCAAATCCCGGCTGCGGCGGCTGCATTTCTGATGGAGGCGGAAATGTTGTAGGCCCGTGTGCTCAGATTTGGGTGCACGTTAAAGAACCCCAGGTGGTCGAAATTTCCGGAGCCCTCCACTACGGCGTCTCTCATAATCATATGGTGGTTTTGGGACGTTAAACCCCACAAATCAATCAACTGCCAATAGTCTATTCCTGTGGTCTACTTTCACTATAATGCTAATGTATTGCATGAATGCTTTGCGCAAATTTTGGAATGGAAATTTAGGTTTACTGGGCATCATTAGGAATAGACCTCTGGGGTTTGCATATATTGCTACTGTATACGTGATTTGGGTATGAGCCTCTGGGTAGCGGGGAACAGGCAGATTAGAGAGGAGGACGTTCGGCTATAGCGAGATAAGCCTCCGATGCACGAATCCTTTAAGTCTACTGGTACGCCACAGCGGAATAAACACAAGTAAACACAAAACGTAACAGAGTGGTGGAGGTGCTGGGTACAGCACGTCGACTAACCATGGAGCCACATGTTTGAACTTCACCGGAGGCCTATCTTGCTAGCCGAACGTCCTCTTCTCTAATATGCCTGTTCCCCGCTACCCAGAGGCTCATACCCAAATCACATATGCAGTAACATAATGTTCGAGAGACAGGGCATGTGCGCACGAGACATGTGACAAAAGTGAACACACCACAAACACCTCTCTGTCTCAGTCTTTGTTTGATTGATATGTGGGGTTTAACGTCCCAAAACCACTGATGATTATGAGAGACGCCGTAGTGGAGGGCTCCGGAAATTTCGACCACCTGGGGTTCCTTAACGTGCACCCAAATCTGAGCACACGGGCCTACAACATTTCCGCCTCCATCGGAAATGCAGCCGCCGCAGCCGGGATTCGAACCCGCGCCCTGCGGGTCAGCAGCCGAGTACCTTAGCCACTAGACCACCGCGGCGGGGCTCAGTCTTTGTTTGCGCGCTTTGTATTTTCGGCACGAATACTTACCATGGGCTCAGCTCCCTGCGATTATTACGAATTGTATGGGTGGTTCAAGCCTCCCACTTTCGCGGCGACCGCATGAGCGGCTGCATGCCACTAGTTCGCGCTGGCGTGTTCCAGCGTCCAAAGAATTTCGCCATTACGGTACTTTTCGACTTCATTCTATAGCCTCCTTCTAGGATTGTAGGTCCGTATTCAGTCGTTGGCGTGATTCGATCAGCTACAGCTTCATACGCGTCTGTAAGGATTCGAAGAAAACTTGGCAAAGTGTGGAGCCCATTCGTGGGCCGGGATGTCGATGTGGTTGTAAGCCGTCGTATTTGCTTGGCGTATAGCACAGGCGAAATTACGTACAGCATAGTGAGATATAGCGTATTGAGTACGTGCTAACGTCAAAGAGAAGTCTTCGTGCCATCGTTCTTCTCGGCCACCTTCATGACGATATCAAGAGTGAGCATCAGTGATATCGCTAGGAAAACACTAGAACACAAATCCCGTAAATAAATTGGAATACGAGGCATGCGAGATATAGAAATAGAGATAAAGACAGAGAAAAGTAGCAATAAAAACAAAATAAAGACAAAAACAGAAAACGAATTCCCGTAGAAAGAAAGAAAGAAAGAAAGAGAGAAAGAAAGAAAGAAAGAGAGAAAGAAAGAAAGAAAGAAAGAAAGAAAGAAAGAAAGAAAGAAAGAAAGAAAGAAAGAAAGAAAGAAAGAAAGAAAGAAAGAAAGAGAAGAGGAAAGAAAATGATAACCTAAGAGAAACAAAGAAGGCTGCTCAGCTCCGCGCTGCCCTCAGCTCTCGCGCTGCAAGGGCAAAGCTGCTTGACTTTTTTTTTTTTGCTATTGATGCCAACCAAATCCAGGGGATTAGTACTGCCAGCCCCTCATATTGCCTATGAGCCTGCGTCCAGTTGTGGCGTCTGTGTAGACGACAACAGTGTTCTGCGCTGTTGCACTCGCAAGAGGTTTTGTACGGCTTTTATATCTCGTCTGACGATAGGATGTGATTTCCTCCATGCACCCGGTGGAATTTCGCGTGGTGGCATAGTGAGCAGCTTCTGAGCCTCTGGCATAACGCGGGCTCGGCTATCCCAACCCAAGATATAGTTTTCCTGTGGTGGATATTTCAGTTGACATCGCGTTCAAAACGCTGTTGCACTCGCAAGAGGTTTTGTGGCTTTCGGATCTCGTGTGATGATAGGATGTGATTTCCTCCGTGCACCCAGTGGCAATTCACGTGGTGGCATAGTGAGCAGCTTCTGAGCCTCTGGTATAACGCGGGCTCGGCTATCCCAACCCAAGATCTATCTTTCCCGTGGTGGATATTTCAGTTGACATCGCGCTCAAAACTATGCTTCACTTATGATGTCTTGTATCGGTGTTATAACCACTGCATTGAGCACGCCTCCGTTCCTCGTGCGCTGTGCTCTGGCAGTCCAGTGATCACACGAGGGATTCCCCTGTGGAACTTTTCAACGTCGGGGAGGTCTCGATTGCAGAAATTATACGCGGGTGCCTCGTACAGAAACCTCTTTACTGCATGCCATTGCTTTTAGAAGTGTTTGGCATACGCTCTGCTATGCTATGCTATACCTATTTACTAGGCGTCAGAACTTGCGCCACATCGAATTCTCTTTGCACTCTAAAGTGCATATCCACTATTGGAGGCTGTCGCAGCTAGTGATGTGTGCTCAGAGAATTTTAATTTCTTTATTTGAAGATGTGATACCTCTTTCAGTCATATGTAGACTATTGGGTTCTTTAGTTAGATTTGTTTTTTTTTCTTTCCACGTACGGTGAGCGATACTGTCTTCTCTGGTGATAGTTGTAGTCCAAGGTTGCCTAAAGCATTGAGGAGGCTGAGATCTCCCCTTGAAGAGAACAAATTTTGTTAATTTCGTAACCTTGCAGTAGTACAACTCACTTTGAGATGAAGCTGGGTTACCTTTTTTTTTTCGCCTATTTTAAGGCTACTTTTCATTAAACCAAGTAAATAATTTACTAATGTGCACCATTAGCCAAATGGCGACCACCACTTCCTATAAACATAAGGTCTTCGTTTACCGTGACACGCAACGATTGGTACACGTGGAGATTGCACATATCGCTTTTAAGCGATTCATTAGTACCTTTCTGAGATGTCTTGAATAATGAACGCACGTTAAGCTTCGTACTAGCATTAGAAGCGAAGTGTCACTTCTTTCTATGAAACGCTATCTCGAGGCTACATGTTTGAGGGTTGATATGTGGAGTTTCACGTCCCAAAGCCACCATATGATTATGAGAGACGCCGTAGTGGAGAGCTCCGGCAATTTTAATCACCTGGGGTTCTTTAACGTGCACCCAAATCTGAGCACACGGGCCTACAACATTGCCGCCTCCATCGGAAATGCAGCCGCCGCAGCTGGGATTCGATTCTGCGACCTGCGGGTCAGCAGCCGAATAGCTTAGCCACTATAGGCCAACGCGGCGGGGCCATCCAAGTACATTAGCTATTGTTTTAGGTTGCGGCGAAGCATTGTATACGTGATTTGCAAAGGGGTATAAAGATTCGGAGCATGCAAAGCAGTTTTTCTAGGGCATGATTCTATTATACCAGTGCATGACCATTATTGCGGTGGTCCCATTGCTCTAAATTTGTTAACATTGTGCGCCCGTTAACATTACATACAAATAAAAAACAAGGCGATTAAAGGCTGCATAACGCTTCAGTGCTTTTAGGCATATGTTTTCCACCCATATTTATTATAAAGTTAAGCCTACGTTTTTTTTTTTCAATTAGCGCAAAATGAAAGCATGTATCATCCCAAGGCACTACGATAATTTTGCATGAAAAATATTATCATCTTAATTCATGAAACAAACACTTCTAGTGATGATGCGAGTGTTGGTTTGAAGATAAATAGTTGTAGATTTCCCTGCGCCTGTGTGAACCTTGCTTTTAAGCATGGAGCAGTATAAGAACGTGGCATTTTCGCATATTTATAATTTTATTGGCAGAGTGATTGAAGTTATAAACTCAAAGATGGTGCAAACCTCAAATAAGTGAGCAGCTACCTGCTTTATGGAGTTGGTGGGTATTCATCTGGCAATGCATTGCAAACAGACAAGAACACATTTCGTCGCCCATGTGTGCATTCTTTACTAGTTCGTTGTGTGTTTGCGCTGAATATGCTTAAGCACATCTTTCCCGTGAATTACAAAACATTGGGGGATTCTTAATCTTCGCCATCAAATGTTGAACGTGATTGATTGATTGATTGATTGATTTGTGGGGTTTAACGTCCCAAAACCACTATATGATTATGAGAGACGCCGTAGTGGAGGGCTCCGGAAATTTTGACCACCTGGGGTTCTTTAACGTGCACCCAAATCTGAGCACACGGGCCTCGACATTTCCGCCTCCATCGGAAATGCAGCCGCCGCAGCCGGGATTTGAACCCGCGACCTGCGGGTCAGCAGCCGAGTACCTTAGCCACTAGACCACCGCGGCGGGGCAAATGTTGAACGTGGTAGCAATATATGTTCACTGGTGGGTACTTATGGTGGGTACATATGACTACATCTACAGCATCAGAGCTTGCTGCTATAAGGGCTGCTTTACAATATCTTGTTCAAGAGCGTCCAGGAAAATGGGTCACATTCTGTGATTCGAAGGCAGCGCTTCAGAGTTTGCAGTCTGCCATGCGTAGGAGGAGCCATGACCAACTGGTACAAGAAATAAGACATTGCCATCATGAAGCTCTAGCACGAGGGCATGATAATATATATCAATGGCTGCCTGGACATATCGGTATTACCGGAAATGAACTAGCCGATGATGCAGCTCGCTCAGCCCATGAAGAAACCCGTGTAGTCCCGATTCCTCTATCAAGGAATGATGCAGCAAGACAACTTTACCTGCTGGCTCGAGATCTCACACGCACGTTCTGGTCGTCTACCAGCTTCCAAAGGTGTCAATTTTATGAACTGGATCCTTCGCTCAAGCTAAAGCTACCATCACAACTTTCCCGCTCCGATGCGACACTGTTATGCCGCCTTTGGTTGGGTGTTGCATTCACAAAGGTGTACTCCTTTCGCATTGGTATGGCAGACACTCCTACATGCGACTACTGCGGAGATGAAGAAACCTTCGAACACGTCCGCTGCAGCTGCGCTTGCTACGACACACAGCGATGCCAGCTACGGATGGTTTTGAATCGACTTGACCCCGGACCATTTTGTGTGCAGAAGATACTAGGACCTTGGGCATCTGCCTCAGTTGCGCAGAAAGCAACTAAAGCACTGCTTCTTTACCTTAAGTCAACAAACCTGAGTGACCGCCTGTGAACTGTGTGTGCTCCCCGAGTGTGCTCGTGATTGTGTGTACCTTCTCATCTTTCTGCAACCTCTTTTCTCCCCTTTATCCCTTCCCCAGTGCAGGGTAGCAAACCGGATGTGCGTCTGGTTAACCTCCCTGCCTTTCCTTGTATCTTTATCTCTCTCTCTCTCTCTCTGGTGGGTACTTCAACCACTTAGTGCGTACTTTTTTAATGTATGATGTCACTCGAGAATATCAAATTGTGAATTACAATGTAATCAATAAAGTTGAAAGTGGTTTGTGTCTGTAAAGCCAGAGTCCTTCGCACATGACTGCATTCTGTCTATTAAACAACAAGCACTTATGGGCGTGAAATAATTTCGAGCTTGCTATTCACCAATAAAGTGGCCCTCAGAAAATACGCGCGGTAACGTATGTTCTTTCATAATGGCTGGCCAGCTTGAAAAAAAAGAGAGAAAGTTGTGATTATCGCATTTTCTCGCACCCGATGGCAATGTACGCTAGTATATACGCAATATTACCGCAATATTACATCTTGTATTGTGAAGCGTGTAAACAGGGCGCGCGTGTTTGTCAAGCATGAATGTTATCTTCGCCGCATTTCCAAGCAGAAATTGTTTTCACTGTTTTGCCAAACAGACAAGTGGCTGTGTGATAGACCACCTGCTTGTCGCCCAACCGGGCTGGATCCTCACTCGGAACCAGAATTATTTATAATTTTTGTTATTTGCATGTTCCTCCATTTTCCGTCACGAACAATACAATTTTTCACCCACAGCAAACGACGTGAAGAGCAACGCGGGAATTTCTTCAAAACGAGCTCATTGACACTGTCACGTTGAAAGAGCAACTCTTTAGGGCATCGATTTCTGTATTTTGCGTGGACTACGCACAAACTGTGCAGAATAATGTACAGCACGAACACCGCTTCACGTGCTTTATTGTGGCTTCTGAATTTGTAACAGTGACGACATGCATAATCAATTATTCAAATATCTAAACCATGTAAAAAATACAAATACTTATGTTTTCAACATGGGCTCCAACCTTCTCGTCTTCTAAGTGCACGTTCACCTTGATGATGAGTGCAGAAAAGTAACCCTACTAGTTTTGATACTTGTCACAGAAATATAAACAGGCAAAACACCAACTATTATGAAGACTTCCTGCATAGATAATGGAGGTGCACATTGTTGTGTCTGATGAAATTCATACTCGCTTTAAATTTTAACTTGCCCTTTTCCATCATAATGTAAGCCTGTCTTGCTTTGTAAAGCACTCATACATGTAAATAAGCGTAATTACTTTACGTTGCATATATGGGTGAAGTGTATTTTGCAACAGATTCAAATAAACCGTTCTTTCTTCGATTTCTTCGAGGAAGATCAGTTTGCACAAGTACATATAGGACATATTGCGCGTATATGTACTATAATTAATTATTTCGTTTTATTGCTAATGTATGCTCTCAGTTAACGTCATACGCTTAAGAAATGAAAGGCTGCACCTAAGCCTTTTGTATCTTTTATTTATTTATTTGTTTCCTTGCAACAGCTACTGTGGAAAAAAGAGTACTGCTTATAGCATATAGCTAATTGCCGCATTCTATATAGAGATATACCGCTATCTAAAAGTATAGTAGTTGGTAGTTACAGCTTTAGACATCTTTTTGCAAAGAAAGCATACGTCAATTTACTGCGCCTATTAATAACTTAAATTAAAACTTCTGTACAGAAACGAAAGTGCCCTACGAAACATGCGTTATAGGATACTTGATTCCATTTCAGAAAAAAAAAAAGTTACAGGCGTTGGAGGCACCTACAGCAATATGGTTTTGCTATCTACACCACTTCTTGATGAAAACAGCGATGTCAGGCACAATGTATGCGCGAGATTTGTTTAGAAAAGCGTCTGACGATTTCTAGTACTTCGCATTCAACTATGGGAGAGCAGTGAGGCCGTTTCACCAGTGAAATCAATTAAAACAGAAGAGTTGATCGCATGCTAGAAAAATCACTTAAAATGGCGGGTTCGACAAATTGTCAGCACAGCACTGCCGTGCGAAATATTCAATGCTGAAATTGCCTTAGCAAAGCTCCACACTATCGGCTCCAGTGTCGCCTCCGGACTCCTATTATGTATACGCGATAATTTTTCCACTTATACACAACTACTTTCAACTATGCGAACATGAGCAAGAGCCGCATAAATATTTTATCTTGGAACATATTATATGCCATAACAGCAAATGCTTTCAGTTGTATGAATGCGTTATCCGGTACTTTCAAAGTGCTGCTTGAAAGTTTAGAGCTGGTATTATTTGTTTTCACCTCCAAGTTTTCGAGTAAGAGCCCACGCACATTCTCTACAATGCCGTACTAAGCTTATGCACTCTCTCCACAAGGTATGTTTGGTCACTATTCAATCAATCAATCAGTGCTCTGCTGTAAGTGTCTCCATGATGGTTGGCAATCCTGCATAATTATATACAAAGAAAAGATCTACAGACGATCCGTGCTGCACGCGTTTATTGCATTATCAATTCGTCCTCATAAAGAATATTGAGTTTCATATTCTGTTTTTCGGCACTAATTTTTCTGTTGCTGCGGATCACAATATAGGGAGCAACATTATCGTTTTAAACTCCCCAAAACAGTATATCATATATAGGACACTCATTTTCTTTATTTCAAGGTCTGTGTCCTTCGTGTGTTTTCGAGTGAATCTTTATCGGTTTATTTGCAATGTTGCTTTCACTGCATGATTTTTTTTTGAGAGCTCAACTTTTGGAGCAGATTAAAAAATTCGTCCGTCTATAGGGTACAAGTACCATTAATAAAGATAAAACATGAATTCAGCATTCCCTGCACACGTTCTGATTCACTTGGTTTTCTATTTTACTTTCATTGCGGGGTGAGGCTGTGTTTTACCATTGTCAAGCTTTGAAAAAAAAAACATAGTCCTATACTATAAGGGAGGTGAACGGTGTAAATGCATATAATGCAGATAAATTATTCCTTGTATTCTTCATTTTCTGCATATCTTTCAGTTTTAAATATATATCTTTTTCTGCCTGGACAGACCATAATTCTTTCCGGTGGACCTCTGGCGGAATTATCCACACTTTGTCCGATCCTTCGGCTTGTTATGTAATACAACTCTGTTTCCGTAAGGTGCAAGTCAATAAAAAAAAACAATACACAAATGAAAAAATACCGCTGGGCAGGACAACCATTCCTGTCGCATCTACAGTTTACCCCCCCCCCCCTCCTTAAAAAAAAAACAAGTTTATGACGTCTCTTAAGGATACGTGTTCGAACATCTTCCATTTGAATACAATTCCACAACTAAACTCCCAACTGCTTAAATGCGTATACTTTTTGGTCGAGATCAGGTTTGCCATATTGATGGCTCAAAAAGTGCGCTGAAGTTCCTATAGTAAGTGTATAGTATGTATGCTTAACTGTTTCATGTAGAGTTTCAACTACACTACTCGTTGTGATATCTACGTTTTCATAAAGGGTTGCGCGAAAGCTTAAACTAGCGGGCGTTCTTAGTAAAATATTACTACAAGAATACGTGACTAGACTACAGTACAGTCAGCTATTCATGTGTGAAGTGAACTACAAGCACCTGCGAAAGGATATTTTATGCATGAAGAGATACTTCAAATACTGTATGATGTGTTGCAGTGGTACCCAAACCTTGTAGTAAATATTCCTAGTGAGAGGAGTTGCATAACGTGCAGCTTGGCTGTCTTTATGGCAGGTCATTTGCCGTATATATAAAGAAGCACGCTACCTACTGTTTACTTGGTCAGCTTTCTGGAACGACGCAGTGCTGCCAGATATAAGTTGATATGTAACAGCACGGGTATCTGAGATGCGGATGTTCGTGGAAGTCTTTACCTCTTGCTATTATTTCAAGTTGAAATTATCAAAGCTAAAAGTGTGGCTAATTTTTCTCTTTTCGAGACCATGCAACTAGCTAAGGAAACTTTCCACTATAATGTATTTGGAAACAGAATCTTGTTTGCTTAAATGCGAAGATATATTTTAGCCCTTTTTCTTCTTTAGCCACAGCATGGTCACCCAAAATTCCATTGTATATTTGATTTGATGCACATGCTCTTGCCATATTTTGAGAGATATTGGATCAGAACAGTTTCGCCAATATATAAAAAAATTTGCGCACTATAAAATCAGGGTTGATGGTACAATCAGTGAATTACCTTTGTCAAAAAACACAAACTTTTGTGATGCTTCATGTATCCACGTTATAAAATAAAAAAGGCGTAATTGTAACATTTTACCGGGGTTCAATGTCTCAAAACCACGATGTGGTAATAAGAAACGACCTAATGGAGAGTCCGGAAATTTCCACCATCCGGTGTTCATTATGTGCACTGACATCGCACAGTTTACAGGTCTCTATACAGCATTTATTCTTTGTCGAAATGCGACCGCTGTGGCAGATACCAAGACGCTTAAGAAGTACATGAGGACGTGTTAGGAGCAGAGTAAGAATTTACTACAGGTCTGCAAATTTTGTGGGGCTCACTCAGACTCAATATTTAAACACATTTTTGCTTTGGACTCACTCGGACTCACTCAAAAAAATGTTTTGTTTTTTTCAGCCGAACTCACCCGGACTCAAACTCACCTAAACATACTCAGGCGAACTAATATGACTCATGGCTTGGTATGAGTGACTCTGAGTGAGCCGACTAATGAGTCCACCTGTCTTGAATTAATTTTTTTTTTCAAAACTGGTGTCTATGCTCTTTAAAACCAATACCTCACGTACTTGGTGCTCTTCTTGGCGCCTACTGATACATTATCCTTAAATACGAGTGATGAGTAAGGTAGCTTTTCTTGGAATAGGTGACAACATAAGGTACAGTCATCAAGACTTTCCCGGAAGAGTCGGCGAGTCCAGATCAAGACACCCTGTGCTTCATTCACGCCCCTGATCAACAAAAATTAGCAGATCCCATGTACAGTGAGAATTGATGATATGCGAAGCACGAATGAGAAATGTTGATATGTCTCGTTAAAATCACCACAACATTCCGGGGTGAAGGTAAATGATGCCGTACATGACTTCCGTGTCATGATCATCATACTTTTATGTGTCGTTCACCTTCTTCATCTATTCATGTCACGTGATACCAAACTTTGTATATGGCGAGCTCGCGAAATGGCCGTGAGCACGCTATGAGCGTGGTATGTTGTCATGTTCTTACATGACACGCGTTTGAGGATTATAATGCTTGCAGCAGTCGTGTTTCGTCATTCATTGACGTCACGAAACAACAAATTTGGTATATGTGGAGCTAGCAAAACGGCCGCGAGCGCATCATGAAGGGCCCCAATATACTCCAATGTAGCGTTGATGTGCGCGCACGCTGGGCACAGTGACGCTACGTTAGCAAAGCGCGAGCACTCTATAGTATGACGCCAGGCGCGACAAGCGTTTGTCGGCGCGGCGCAACGGCAACCGGCACGAAATGCCACATGCTGCATTTGGCACCGATGCGTTACCCAGACAACACTGCGTCTTGCTCTTTTCGTGACAGAGGGACGCCGGACACGCCGAAACGCGCATGCATCAGAGCAACGCAGAGCGGCCAGCGCCTGCGAGTATATGGCAGGACCAGCGCAGGGCATGACAACGCCGGCATGACGCGACGAAATGAACGCCAGCGAGCACGTGCACCACGTCATGTTGAAATGTTTTGGCGCCTTGACTTTGGCATGTAGTCATGTTCTCACATGACACGGATCTCGTGATTATCATGTTTGCACCAGTTCCATACCTTCGCCATTCATTGGCGCCACGTAATATCAAATTTGGCATATGTGAAGCTAGCGAAACGGCCGCGAGCGCATCATCAGCGTGGCATGTAGTCATGTTGTTACATGACACGCATGTCGTGATCATGATGTTTGGATGTGTCATTTACCTATCTTGTCCATTCGCGTTGCGTAATACCGAGTTTGGTACATGTGAAGCTTGCGAAACGGCTGCGAGTGCATCATGAGTGTAGCATGTATTCATATTGTTACACGACACGCATCTCATGATTTTCATGTCTGCACCAGTCACATACCTTCGTCATTCATTCGCGTACCACAATACCGAATTTGGTAGATGTGACGCTAGCGAAACGGCCGCAAGCGCATCATGAGCGTGGCATAGAATCGTGTTGTTACATGACACGCATGTCGCGATTTTCATGTTAGGGTCGGTCACCTGTGTTCACCATGCAATCATGTCATACCATACCAGTTTTGCAACATGCCATGTGAACGAAACCACCGCAAGAGCTGGAGGACCATGAAATGTCAATCATGACATTCATGACATATGACTCCTAATTTTCATGGTGTGAGTTGTCAAATATGTTCTTCATACAGTCATGTTATGCCATACCAAGTTTGGTATCGATCCCATTATCGAAACGGCCAGGAGGGCTAAAAGTCGTAGGTGGCTAGATAGATAGATAGATAGATAGATAGATAGATAGATAAATAGATAGATAGATAGATAGATAGGTAGATAGATAGATAGATAGATAGATAGATAGATAGATAGATAGATAGATAGATAGATAGATAGATAGATAGATAGATAGATAGATAGATAGATAGATAGATAGATAGATAGATAGATAGACAGACAGACAGACAGACAGACAGACAGACAGACAGACAGACAGACAGACAGACAGACAGACAGACAGACAGATAGATAGATAGATAGATAGATAGATAGATAGATAGATAGATAGATAGATAGATAGATAGATAGATAGATAGATAGATAGATAGATAGATAGATAGATAGATAGATAGATACGCTCAAAGTCACCGAAGTTCGCTAAGAAATGGTTTGCATTTAATATTCAAATGGTGCATAAAGGACACCGCTTTAGAATATGTGGGAGTAGTCGTGAGTCTAGGTAACGCTCATAGCAATACTCGGCAGAAGAAAATGTAACTCACTGAGATTCACTGAAGAAATATATCTTCCACTTTGGACTCACTCTGACTCAGACTCGCCGAAAATTTCCTGGGTCGAACTCACTTGGACTCACACTCACGAAAATTTTCTTCAGCTGGACTCACTCGAACTTGTTCTATCAAAATGTTCCTGGCCCGGACTCATTCAGAGTCACGGCTCGGTCTGAGTCTAAGTCTACTCAAAAGTGAGCTCGCCGACCTATGGTGTTTACATTCAGTACGTCATCAGTACATACCTAAGGATCCTCCACAAGATGCACCTGCGGAATGAGATGGCATTAGCGTCGCAAATGCTGCGCTCTCCAGACAAGCCCGTTGTCATGTCACCACATTTATACGCCATGCACGCAATCAGTTTGCTATATATTCGCAAAAACTACCCACTCTTCCAGCCGTGTTGGAGCCACCAAGAAAAAAATCTCCGCTTGAGAAAATTTCGGCTTCAGCACACATCCTGTGTTTACGAATTCTTTATCGCTAGCTTACAACTTCACCTTTCTGCCTGTATTGAAAATCCACTCTTTCCTAATACCCGATGTCACCATGTACATGCCGGTGTTTGCTTTCGGACTGAACAAAATTTTTTCGCATTTGTGATCCTTGAATATGACTGCTCGATGTTGCGAAGATTACCTGGGCTATAAATCATGAAGGCTCATTTTATTAATCAACACAAGTGCGATAATTACAGTTTGGTTAAATATAGTTTCTTTAAAGCTTTTACGTTATTTCAAATTATTGCCAATGAGTTTGCGAGGCATTTCAACTTGCAAGGCACTCTGGTTACGGCATCACTTTTGTCATTTGCCTTTTAAAAGCTTGGTAAAAAATATTTTGTTCAGATAGTTTATATTAGGTTGCTGTTGCCGATAAACATTTTGAAGAAATCGGCACTATAGTAAATTCCGAATGGCAGGGTTGATGTATTTCGACGCACTTTTTTGCAGCAAATACTTCAAGACGGCAGTATTTTGTCTCGAGTGGATGTATATTCATTGTTAACTCACCGGTTAAGAATTTGTAAATTGTGATATGAGCCCTTCCAGTATTTGGTCTGCAACATAATCAGTGACATTTTAGTGTTTAATTTGCGATGTATTCTTATTTCACACTACTATCTCTAAGAATAACTCAGATCTCGGAAGAAAGTTAAGCTGCGTCATCTTGCTTGCTTGCTTGAACGTTTCTTTTGTGGCTCTCACCCATTAAAGGGGATTGGACAAGAAGGTGGTGGTTAATGCAAGTCAATACCTTTAGGTTATCCAGGCTAGGGATATAGGATTATTTTGATTTGACTTAGTGGGATTAATTTGGCACAATGTGAAAAATTGGTCTAAATTGGTTGAAATCGATTCAGTACGTCTATTTAGACGCACTCTGTAGCAATGGAAATCATATGCCACCGATGATAATCAAACATCATTTTTTTTTTACAAAATGGGGCAATTGCTAGCTATAGAATCTGACAATAGCCGACCATAATGTGGTGTACAACCTTGTCGTGGGCAGTCATGCGTTTTAGATCTCCTTTGAGTAGTGTTATGAGGCATGTGTCTAATTTGTGTTAAATAGATTCAGTACATATATTTAGACGTACAGTACATCTTTCAGACGTACATATTCAGTACATCTATTCATAGAGTCAGACGCACTCTGTGGCAATGAAAATAAGAGCAGAAAATAAACGATATGCTGTTTCAAGGCTGGTAACATGATGTTGGCTTACAGGTGGATTTACTGGATTCCCACGCAGGCTAATAAACTACATTGCCCTGTTAGTGCAATGTGACATTACATTCAACGGGTTCATTCATTTACTCCATAAAACTGTTTATCTCAATTTTGGTATTTTGCGTGCCCGCTCGAAGACATCCTTCAAATAGAAACGAGCCACTTGACACAAGTAGTGAAGAATCCTTAAACATATTTACGTATGTTTTGCACCTCTCTGCCATATCGTTTGGCAGGTCAGTTACACAGCAGCTTCCAAGCTGGAACCAGGTTCATGAAAGAAAAAGCTGCCATACATGAATTTTTAGCGCGAAGCTACGGTGAAGAAATTCGTATGAATTGAACTTGTGTAGGTGTTAGAATCCCCGACCAATGCAAATTTCTCGTAAACTGAAAGTTCTAAAAAATCTGTATGTATTATTGCGGCACAACCAACGAGTTTGCTGAATTAGTTCTTTATAATTTAAGCAATCTAAAAATGACCGAATTTCAGCTAGGACACGTCGTTGTGTGACTTCTGGTAAACACATATATTTTAGCCAAGGAATTTCATGGCGTAAAAAAAATAGCAGTTTGCAGGAACATCACTGATGACAGCCCAATGAAACCATTGTTATATTGCAAAATAGTGGCTACTTGGGCTGGTTGGTATTGCATTTTTGAAAAAAATTATATTTTCTTAGTGCACAGGGAAGGTTTCAGAAAGACAGATAGGACAGAGAACACTCCTATCTGCCTGGGTACACTCTGTCCTATCTGTCTTCTTTCTTAAACGTTTCCTGCGCACTAAAAAAATTGTACGTCCTTCAAAAATATTGTTTTATGTTTTTTGTCTGCTTGTGCCTCATCACCATACATTATGCAGCAGCTACAGAAAAGCAGTTCAGCAGAGATGACTGTCTTAGTGATCATTTATTTATACAAGTTAAGAAGTTTCGCGAGTTAAGAGATTCAGTGCAATTTTGCGAAATTTTCATTACGGATGAAGCGTGCATAACAAGCATTATTTGTGTTCTGCAGGATTCATTCTCGGTTGCTTTGTCGTTAAAGAGCATTATCTGTGTTTTTGTATTTCATAAGCATTATGAGCTCATCGTAATTTTAGGAAGCTATAGATATAATCAACGTGAGCCTTCAAACAACGTAGCTCGTATGAAGAGCTGAAAAATTCAAAAACATGTTACAACACCACACCGTATAGCTCTCGCACAGCAGTGAACGTCTCTGCAGCACTATTGTCAATGTCCAAAAAACAGGACAAAAGAAAAAAAGACAGTGGTGGTGATTTCGAACATTCGAAGAATATTAAAAAAGTTTGACTGCATTCTCCTGTTTGAGCATAGGTCAGAAGAACTACAGTTCAATGTGAACATGGGCCAGACGCGTCCTTGTACAACGTGCCAACACACTTTTCCAACAGTCTATCTTCCACTAGAATAAGATAGCTAGAGACATTGTCTCAATATCCTTACCTTCTGTTACGTTCACCAGTGAATGGAATTTTCATCATGATTTTTTTTGCTTTACATGTATATGCACTGTCACCTAATAATATACTGCTTTATCTCCTCATGCACACTGTCTGAAGTGCATGCAGTATTTTTAAATTAAAGAAATAGACACACACTTGAACTTTCATTCATGCTACAACTATACACTCAGAAACAAAAGAGAATCAATGTAAAGTGATGAATTTTTCCCGGAGTACATTAATGCCCCTAATAACACGGTCATCGATTGCTCTTAAAGAATAAAGTAAACATTATGATTTCCTTGCTGAAATGTGCATATACATATAATTGCACATGACTTTAAAGCAATGCAAAAACATTTGAAGTGTTTTTGTGTTTAGACACAGTTTATTAGCAATATTTCTTAAAATTAGGCATTGTTAAGTCTCTGGCATCCATACAGGACAATTTTCTCAATTTTTAACGATTAAAATCAGCTAGATCTTATAAAACACGCCTTTAAAATGTGTGACATCACGGCAAGTTGGCGCAGAAACTTCAATGCGGTGTCACCACCTTCCTTTTTTTGCAGGTTTTATAGCACCCCAAGCGTTTTCTCGAAGAAAGAGTGGGGCTTTGAGTTTGGTGAAAGAATAATCTCGTATACAAATACCTGCGATCAGATAAACATTGCTAAAAAGCCCAGTTACTAGGTTTCTTTGTATCAAGTCAGCAAATGGTACAATTTTACAGATAGTTATTTGCAAATTTGTTAGAATGCAGAAATATAGTGTTTAAAGTGCTGTTAACACTAAGCGTTCACGGCTTTCTCTGGTAAACCCTGCCGCGAACTTAATAAAAAGAATCGCAAGTTTCAGGTTTAACTGAAACATGTTGTTTCGAACGTCAACGACTGAGTGCATAAATGAAGCAAGATATGCTCTGAGTAACTTCGGGACCCTTCAAAACCATTGATTTCAATGTTTATTTAACTCAAATTGTTTCTCCCAAACGCCTAACTGAATTTTTATTCTTTTACAGGTAACTACTGGCAGAAACGACGGAATCCGAGAAAGAAATCCCTGGGAAAGGCGCGAAAAGGCACTCCTCGAGTGTCTATCCAAGTCCTCTATTTCAGAAAAAATTTCAAGAGTTCGCCACAGCTAAGATTTGCAAAAATTCCGTTTTACTTACAATGACAAAGTATGGTGTCACATAAATCTGGATAACCGACAGATTTTCGCACGCGTACAGCTACTGATACACGTAGTCATCATATATTTGAAATATATTCATTCAAACTTCTTTAACGTGCGTCATACTTATCTTGACATGTTGCGTTCTGCATGATAGAAATACAAAGCAATGATCATGCCCCCCCCCCCACCTCCCCTATCGGAGGCATTATCGTACTTCATTGGCAAAACAAAGTCGTGTTTCTTTCTCAATACTGAGCGGCAGACATTTCTGAATAATATTCATTACTTTATCAGAAGTCACAACAAGGCGTGCGTTCTCAGTGAGAAAACAGAAAACGGGCTATCCACTTCTGTAGAAAAAAGTTCTGAATAAGCTCTTCACTATATCGACGCAGTAATTTAAAGCTTCATCTTCTTCACATGAGCACATATGGCACATTAGGCAAAATAAGTTTTGATTCTACAATTTTGGTTTTGTTTACTTTTTCAGAAATAGGCGCAGTGCTGCCGCCGCCGGTCGTCAGTGGAGATGCTTCAAGTGGTGCCTTCGAGGATATGGCCTAAAGATCGTCGCGCCCAGCGTGCACGCAAGTTAATCTCAGTAGTAACTACTACGTAACACTAACCCAATCAGCGAGTATACGTACTATAAGGTGTTCCGGTCACATTCCTACCGCACACTTCAAGAGCACACAACAAGCAGTTCATTCATGAAGACCCTCATTTTTTGTTTTTTTTCTTTTCATGTATGACAGTTCGCTTTTAACTAACCTGACAAAATCTGCGGCTAAACTAACAGCCCTCGACCTTACCCACATTTATCTGAAGTGATGGTCCCCGAATCGGTTTAGTAGGTGCATCAGCTTTCACTTTCTTCGGGACTGACAACAAACCCGTAAGTCACCCTAAGATACCTGCCGTCCAGGTGGTCGCTTCAAGATCGGTATTCAAATAAGGACGCAAAAAAAAAACAACACTCGACTCGAGAAGATGTACTTTCTTCGCCAAACGGCTCGTATCGCGGAGCCAGATCTCTGTGCCACCTCCACGCGGAGTCCGCCCACGTAGTGCGAGCTCGCCATGCCCGGAGGGGGTCCTAGCCGACCAGGACACGCCGGCGGCAACGTCGCCCGAAGCGAAGAACCTGACGGCGCCTCCTCTAAGTGTGCGTATACAACGCCCGCTCATTAGCGTACGCACTCTTAGGTGCAAAATGAAAACACCGTCCACTCACCCGTCACCGTCAATCCTTTCACCTGCGGCGAGGACGACAAACATCACACACGCCGCGGAAGGGAAGAGGTTGTGCGTCCAGCTTTGTCGGCACAGGCAAGGAACTCTTTTCGCCTCGGGGCTTTTCAGGAATGTATAAAAAAAATGGCGCACCCGATTGGAACAACTATTCATTAGATGAAAAACTTTACTCAGCTTACAGTTATCATCGCCGATAGAGGGGAGGGGGGTTCCACTTTCACCCGGTATCAATGGAAGACGGCTCATCAGACTGGCACCGGCCCTCGCCCGGTGATTGGTCGAGAGCGCTTCGCAGGCTCTCGTGCCTTCCGCCATCTTGGCTCCTCGGCCAATGGCGGAGTGAGGACACCTGACTGACAAGCGGCCGCCGCCTTGCTTTCCCTCTCTCGTTGGTCTCTCGCCCTCGCTGTCCCTGATGTATGCCAGGCAGACCAGACTTAGGACGGTATGTGACGCTAACCAGGCTCTTAGGCCCTAATTCACGCTCCTGGCAAGGAGGAAGAAAGCGAAGAAGGCACGTAGTGAAGCCGACAGGAATAATCAGTTTTGCGCGTCCTTCAAACTGTACATGTCAGTCGCGCGAGCTTGCAGTAATTATTTTCGCTTAGTGACAGCGCCCTTTCTAGTTTTGAGAAAGAGCTTACCGCCTCGGCGCCGGCTTTTCCTTCAACTCTCCTCCTCCCCGATCACTTTTCTCTTTTGAATCGCAGTATCTGTACGAGCCACGGAAGCATTTTACGGGCTTTTCGGCCTCCTCTCACTCTTCCGTCCAGTAGCATGCCTCTCCACTGGCGTAGATTGGTGCAATACTTCAAGCGGACAATGATGCGCGTCGTTTTCGGAATCCGCCATGTTGGATTTTTATCGCTTTTTTTTACACCCATTCAGCGTGTGTGTAGTTAGCAATAGCAAAAGTCCACGCGCGTGTCCAGTTAAGCAAAAATATGTGTTCCCAAATGGAGTCCGGTCGTGTCAAAGTACGAACGTGTGCGCTGCAGCTTCGGCGATCCTCAACGAGAAGATCTGAAGCGAGT
This sequence comes from Rhipicephalus microplus, assembly GCF_013339725.1. Classification (NCBI taxonomy): domain Eukaryota; kingdom Metazoa; phylum Arthropoda; class Arachnida; order Ixodida; family Ixodidae; genus Rhipicephalus; species Rhipicephalus microplus. Next base: position 107,058,629 of record NC_051170.1, read on the forward strand.
ATTTGCGCAGATCGAGGTAGCTACCTGTTTTGTTTTTGCATCCGACGAGCCGTTCCGTGTTTTCCTTGTGGAAGGCGTCCAAGATGGCGTTCTCCAGAGCGGTAAGCGATTCGATCCCTTTGCTATTCAGAAATCGTGCAAGAGCGCTGCGCTGACCTTAAGGGTCACCCGAGGTAAAATTAGTGATTGAGAGATGGTCAGTGGTTAGTTAGAGGCGGGTAGAGTGTTGCGAGCGGCCACGAAGCGGCTCGCCCGACGGAATAGGCTTAGCGCGGCGGCCTCTCGTCATATTGCCGGCCTGCGTGATTTGAGACATTTGCACGGTGCCGTGTGACATTCGCGAGACTCAGTTGGACATCGGATGTTCATAGGAGCCCACTCCGAAGAGAGTTCGAATTGATTTTGCCAATTTCTTCGTTAATACCGTCTTTAGGCCTAGAGAAAGCGATCGCAATAGCTCAGAAAAAAAAAAGGAGCGGAAGCGCCATCATGAAAGCAAGAAGAAGACGAGGGAGAGCGGAAAGGAGACAAGCCGGTCGATATGGCAGTTGTACAAGCGTGCAGCCATGAGCATCAAACAAACAATAATATTCGAATGCCTCATAGATGACGGTTTCTGTCACTCTTCATGCGATGTAATTTTCTGGGTGGTAATCTTGTGACACATTGACGAGTAATTCTGTTTCCGTGATCCTTCATGATGGCAAATGGCTGTTCAAGTAGCTCTATTTCTATTGCTGCGGTAACAGTTCCTTACATGTGGTTATCCATTCAGTCGGTCATTCTTCTCGCTTTTAATTTTAGTGGCTTAGTGACGTTGACAAGTTAACCGTATTGGAGAAAATATTTTTGGGTGTTCATATTCAGAAAGATTATGCTGAAATAATGTGGCACCTCTAACATCACAACTGAAAGCGACAATCTGAATACGTATACCTAATTTATATTTTTTCCGATGTTAGACGCCTTGCAAATTGTAACTTTTTAGTTTCATGCTTTGAGAAGAAAAAATTAATGTAGATCTAAACGAATACATTGAGCAGATACCAAGTGAAGCCTGACCTATTAAATGCCAAGTGACAAAAAGTGAAACATCTGCAGGGCGACAGCCACGGCACTTGAATACTTACACTTACGAAACGTTCCGCAACCTTACTATAATAAAAAATCGATCAAAAAACAACTGAATATATTGTGCGGTTGTTATCATAACATTTATTAGGAGATCAGTGTTCTATTATTTTGGTGCGGCTTTTTTGTTTGTGACTAAATTGTCACAGATGATGTCGTGTTGAACATGCGACCTAAATAAATAAACTTATTGACACAAACATTTTAAATTTAAGCACTATTCTTTGAGGGAGGTATGCTTCAGTTCAAATAAATTGCTGAGTACTTTCCCAATTATGAATAACAACTTCAACGCCCTTTTTTAAAGAAAACGCTAGCCGATTAGTGTCAAATTTCGAACACATGTCTCCGTCTGTGCTTACTCAACTGTGTGAAACGCGTCTTGTTTGATACATTTACCACATAATTGTATTGAGGCCTTTCGTGCTCTTTTACAGTGTTTGATTATTTTTTTTCTTTGTGTATGGCTGTTCAATTTTCCAGAATTTTCGTTGATTTTTCTAAATGATCAACAAGAATACGTCAGTCGCATGCCCGACACAAAACGTTAAGACCTTTTTTTATGAAAACAATATTGGTTACGTTGTCTTATGGCATATGGTAAAACATCAACATCAACTATCAATAATCGTACAACACACGTGCAAGCAGTAACAACATAAGAGCTATTATAGTAATAATTTATTATAGTTCTAGCACTCTCCTGTTCGAGAAAGGTGCAGAACACTAGCAAACTAAGGTGATAAAATGAAGACTTCAGGTGCGATTCCTTGTCAGCTAGCATTCAGTTAGATAACAATGTCTCATGAGATTGGCGAACGTTAAATGACGTCACGTGGCTGAAGTTACTTGATATTTTTGTCCCTCGAGAAGTTCAACGAGGAACACTGATGAGCGTCGAGGTATTTTTTATTGAAAAGATGCGTTTTTGTTTTGATTATTCGTAACGGCTGTTTTTTTGATTACATTCCTTGCCTAACAATTTGTCATGTGGTTCTGAATGCTGCTTGACTTGGGTAATAATTAGTTCAACCATGAACAATGCCTTAAATACGTACTGGGGCCAGTTTATGATGGAATGGGGACATTGAAAGGTCTACTCAGCAAGAGTAAATTAAATACGAGTGCTGGCATCAATCCGCACATTACCTCATACGTGCTTGCTTGGTAGAACAAAACGAAATTCGAAGTGCAAGGTCGAGCATAGACTATAGAGAATATCAGGTCTGGGATGACAGTTCTCATGAGACAAATAAGTGCGCAGACATTGATGCATACAGTTTTTTTTTTTGACCAAAAAAAAAAAAGAACAGCCTCACTGACGGTTAAGAGCTTTTAGTTTCCTATAGCGCTGGTCTGCGCTGCACAAACCTATAAAGCCGAGTGTGTGTAATCGTAATATATTTGGAAAATACACTGAAATATTCCTGCTAGTTTTGATGCCTTGTATGTATACAATGTATTGAAAATTCATCTGGAGTTCTAAAAAAAAAGAAAATGCCTGGACTGCGCGGAAGGCGCAGCACAGTCACAGCGAAAGCTTATAGCTTTCGCTGTGACTATGTTTTCAGAGGCCTTTCACTGGCCTTTCAGAGCCTGTTTTAAACACTCATTGGGCACCTGCTGCCAGTACACTTGCTTGACGCCCACTACGGCATTGATAATAACAATTTTAGGGTAGTAGGCCAGCATTTGCTATGCTATTTTTCATCATTCTTCTGAGAAGCGTGGTATCCACTAAACTATTGCGAGAAAGTTTGTGCCAATTGTTCATGCAGTGACTGAAGACGATGAGGAATTATGCCTGAAGTGGGTATGTGCCACAGTTTATAGCTGAACAAAAACAAGCTTTTGTAATGGGTTGGAGCATTGGACGAGCCACTCGTAATGATTTTCGAATTGTACGACGACTACTTGTTCTTCCACTGTTTTCAAACGCTCTATAAGTCGTATTAACGCGATTTCTTTCCCGACATCAAGCCCACCCAAAGCAAGTTTGCCAACAAGCACCGGCGTGGCTCAGTGGTAGAATGCTGGGCTGAAACCCAGCAGACCAGGGTTCGAGCTTTACTGTGTCATTGGTACTTGGTTTTTCTTTCTTAATTTCGCGCAATGTGTTACGGACACCAGCGGCAGCGACGGACAATTACGCCGCTGAGCAAGATGCGAGTGGTGATCTCATATCAGCTTTCGCTGTAAAACAGATGACCTAGCTGCTTTATGTCTAAGAAGAATGTGAGGCGTGCATTGAGTAATGCTCGCGGAAAGTTGAAAGTACGTAAACGTAAGTTGTAATTACGCGGACTGAGCCATTGCTTACTTGGGGGGATTCATACGAAGCACGCATCTAGTGTTTTCTCATGCATGACATCTCTATATACTCCATATTTATAACCGATTCACGATACTATAAATAATTTAGGCACTGTTTCACTTGTATAGACAGTTTACGGCCTTTTAAAAAATTAGGCATGCAAATGTTTGAAGACGTGTTCCTAAATTCTAAACGTAAGGCTACCAAGTGTTCTGTGCTCCGAGCTAAAAAAAGGTGGCACTGATTTTACGTTGTAAAACAAAAAGAACAAAAACGTACCGACATCTCGGTTGTTATGTACGATTAAAACTTGACGTTAATACGTTCATTGAATGGAATGGCAGAAATTACTAAACAGGTTTTTCTCTTGTTATCTTTTGCATGACACACGAAGCCTACAAAGGGCTCACTCATAAAGCTTAAATTTACACAAGTATTATATTTTAGAGAAATAGCACAGACGTTATCAGTGATGTGTGCAAAAGAGTACCAATGCTACAGGGCTGACTGCTGACTCTTCAGCAAAATATTTGTACGATCTATACCTAGAGCCACAGGCGTTCTATAGAAGCTTTGCTAAAATGGGGAGAAAACTGACAGCACCACAAATTTTGTATTTGGCTGACAGGAGGAGCATTTCATGTTTTTTTTTTAACGACGAGGGACCTTTGAGGTTTTTCTGAGTGTACGGATTGCGGAACAAAATGCGTGGTGTATTGAAACTTGCAAGCGATGGAATTCATATGAGGAGAAATTTGCATGCTTTAGTTACCCTGAACAAAAACTTAATATTGGTGAAAAACTATTATCCGAGGACCAGCTGATGCTTTTCAGCGTCATGTCGACAGTGTTATCCTGGTGCGCATAGAAAAGAAATGCATTCACCACCTTTTTAAATCTGGTGTCAATAACATTAGTTCTCGCCGAAGCATGTTATACCTGACCTAACATATTTTAACATATGTTGTTTAGAAATAACGCAGAAATAACGCGCGCTCATCAAAAAATATAGTAGTTACGATTACATTAAAAGTGATTTGTGGCAAGTTAAATATGCAGTCTGACCAAATTTCGAGCTTTACACATGCGTCTCACACCATTTTCTCGAAATAGAAAAAAAAACAAATTAGTGATTGAACATTCGTGTTCACGGTAGGGGTTTGTGGTTCTGTACTTATGCTGATGTCATCTGACATTCGCAGTAATAGCACTTTCTACACTTGACATGTTTACAATAGATATTTGTAAATTGATCTGTCTTTAGAAAAAGTGCTTAACAATTTAGAGCATACTTGGTAGAGCATACCGTGATCTCGTGGGCCTCATACATGATGAGGCTATGTTGGACATTTTAAAAACATTAAGACATGTGGATGTTACGTTTTCTAAGGCTCCATGAATCAACGTATGTAGACATTAAAGCCGCCCATTGCAAATATTCTGCAAAGCAAGTTATTTACAAAAACAAAATGGGGGTTAGCGGACTGCTGAATGAACGTACGTAATCCGTGTACAATGTCTTGAAAATCGAGCTGCTATGCCCAGACCATAGATTAAAAAGATGAGGTACTTGTTTTATTTATAACATGTGGTACATTTAATTATTTTGAGACATTCTGATAGAGAAAGTATAATGTACTGCATGTATTTCACACCAGTAACGTATGAAACAGAATGATACTTCCATGTCAAACGTTATTAGTGATAAGAATGAGCGTGAAAATATTAATTTTCGACATTCTAGAGTCGGCATGTGTACGTTCTCTTTGCGCGAGAGCGTATCACAGCATTAATCTCTGCCATCTTTTACGTCCGAGCAATCACAGATAAACTTGTCCATGAAGACACTAATGTTCTCAAATTTTGTTATCAATTATTAAATGATAGATATGGAAAACTAATATTTCATCACGTAATATTTATCCTAAAGGATAATACAAACAAAGTCACATACCTGCAGTTGTCAGTGCTTTGCGATGGGATAACATTCCAACATCAGTACATAATCGTAAAATTAAGAAAAGGAAAGAAGGCATTGCAATCTCCCGTTTGTAGCACCAAGCGACAAGAAAATTCATACGTATTTCCCAAAACGAAAATTTTCTTAAATGTCGAAAAGTTTGTCCTGCTCCGGCGTTTGAACCCGGGATTAAGACAAATTTTTTGGCAATTAAGACGTTTTTATTTCTGAGAAATTCGTATGGATTTGCTTGTAGATTCGTGCTACAAACGGGTTGTTGTCTTCTTTCCCTCTCTTAACCCTTCCACCACCTTGCAGGCTCCCACAGAACTCACTTGGCATTATTGTAAAGTATTTTATGCAAATCCAATTTGGAGAATATATTCGCGTTCTTAGAAGAAATATTCGAAAGGAAAGCCGACATGAAGCTGAGAAGGATAAGTTATGCTATAGAGTCGTAGACACGCTGTTTTCAATTCATTTATCATTTGTTTATATACTGTAAACTGCGCGTGCTTTCTCACTGTAGCAGTAATTGATCCAAATGGCAACAGATACCTAAATGTGTTTTGAGATAATTTGTGGAGAACAGCTCTTTTTTGAACCACAGGAGGCACACGTACCACGTACTGCAAAATCTCTCCTGTAGCTTTTTAACACATTCGAGCGTTAAAAATTATGCACATAGAACACGATACACATAGCCTTGGATGTATAATCCTTTTCCATAGTCAGTGTATCTTCATGTACTTTCAATGCCCTGCGTATTGCTGCAAAATATATTTCATGTAACCGCATCACTTGTTGCTGGAGGTGATCTCTTTGCTAAATGCACTACAATATCACACGACTCATTTGACATGTCGCAATCTGAAAGCAGCGTCAGAAATATAACTTACGTTGGCTCAAAATTAATGCAACCCCCAGTAGAAAACTTCTGCGCCAAACATTATCGTAACCCCCGCTTTGATGGAGGGTCTTGCATCGTAAGGGTATAACAATATGGGTGTTCTGTACATCAGCTTACAATTAATACGGCCTATATTTCCACGGTCCTCGGCGAAGGACAACCATATGCATATGCATGCAGCTAACTACATTGACTAGCCATTGAAAAACAGCAGCAGTTCACAGAAACCAATAGAGATAGTAAGCGTCTCCAAGGGCTGCAGAAGACAGTACATGCATCATTTAATGCAATTACTGCTCTCTATAGCTCTGTACCTTTAGGTATAGCTAAATGGACGCAAGCAAAGGCTTCTCATTTGCTCGGAGGGAGGCACAACATTACCCACCGTGCCTCCCCATATCTTTTAAGATATCTGCTATTACTACAGAAAAGATTCCAGCATTATAGTCAAATAAGACAAAAGATGATGGACAAATTTGCAGCCAGGCAGTAATGAATTGAAGATGTAATTCAAGTCGGATATCTCATTCTTTAGTGCATAAGGAACACATCACTGACCTCACAACAAATCGGTAATCTTTTACCATCTACTTAGACGTAGCGACGATATAATGCACAGATCGAAATATCACCACCTTCGCGTTCTTTTAAGCAGAATATGAAGTTCCTTGGAACCTAGTTATGTAAATTAGACACCATTTACTCATAGTAAATCATGATTCGTGCCTTCAGACACAATATCGCTGCAGCATGCTTCCTTTGAGCGCAAGTCCTTGAGGATGCGTAAGACAAGATAGAACGTTTTTTTTTTTTTTTTTTTGGTAATGAAAAGTTACTCGAATGTCACGAAGTTCCTTCATGTAAATGCTTACAAACCACACTGCTCTTCTCCTACCGTTGCTTGTGATTATCATGTTACTCTGGGGTTGAATCATGTCAGGAGCTATATGATTCTTTGGCATGGTATAAAAGGAACAAATGATTATTTTGAACACCTGCTGTATTTTCAACATGCACCTAAAGGAAACAGGTACAGGCTACTTTTGTCAATACCTTCTGCGTTGCGTTTGACATGGTGAAATTCTGGATGTCTTCGCTGGGTATTATAGTTCAGAGTTTCTCGCAAGTCTCCTTGCTCATACACTGGAAAAAGTTATCTAACAGTAATCTACATTGCAATAAACCTAATTCGTGTGTGTATACCTCTACCTGCGTTTCGAATTTTCACCGCGAATTTTTTGCGCTTATCTATGCACTACGTACTTTGAGTACTCTCCTCAACTGATGCGCTACTGTACCCACTCCCGCGTGGACCGTGAAAAGCTCGCAGTAAATTGAAATAAAAAATTCGGCAGATTTCACGTACCTGGGAATCAACGTTATGCGAAGCATGCGGATAGAAGGCGACCGTGTTGCATTTTTTCTTATTGAGCGACACGTCATGAAATGACGCTAAATATATGTACGATTGTTAGATGCACACACAAGTTTTGAAGAGTTGCAGATGTTTATGTAACCAGTTGTTTGCACTTGCGCAACGATGCCAACTAGAACATGCGCATTAGCAACACCAGGAGCTGATATGAAGCGCTGATGCTCGCGATGATGCTGGCCCTGGGCACTGCTACATAAATCAAATGCAGCGCATGGCAACTAACCACAATTGACGTTAACCCGACGTGACGGATGTATCAAAGGAGTATATAGGTGTAATGTTAATGAAATTGGGTAGGCAGCACTGCAACCACTATTGACGTTTCACGATGATTAGCGTTCTGTTCTGTTCTGTTTTAACTGTTTTGCTGTGGAGAGGTTGAGGTGCCTATTGCCTCGGCTACTCCATATCACAAAAATCTGCAGCGAAAAATAAAATAATAATACAGAACGGTACCCAAAAATCAACAATACGGAAACGAAAAAAAAAACATAATAGCACACTGAAACCAGTTCAAATATCATGCCAATACTCTGTTTCTTCGCGCAGTTCACACAGTCATAAACTACTTACACGCACACCTTACTATTCTAATGTCAGTATATACATGACCACATTTTATATAATACCCATCTCTGGCTGTCAGTCATAGGCGCTTGTCCAGTCCGGTCTCCACTAAATAGTCTGTCGGGAAGATTATTGCCTTTTTCTGGAGATGCATCTCACGCCATGGTCCAAGTAGTTTCTTCATTGTGAGGGGCCGTCTGTCCAAACTTGCTAATTTGTTCTTTAATTTTTCTCTTTCATTGGCGTATTTAACACACTCCAAAAGAATATGGCGAACATTTTCTTCTGCATGACCACAATGGCATTCCGGTGAGTTGGATCGATGTATCTTGTGCAGGAAGCTGTTTGTGTATGCTACTTCCAATCTAAGTCAGTGGATCAATGTCTCTAGGTGTCGTGGGAGGTCTGTCGCTATGGAAAATTTTCTGTGTGGATCAACTTCATAAAGTACCATTTCCTTTGATTTAGGGCTCTCAAACCACTTCTCCATCGAACAATGGTTAGCTCCTTGCGATATAAAATGTCGAATATCCGCCCCAGACATGGGGATTGCGCAATCCCGTCCTTCCTTGAATGCTTTCTTCGCGAGACTATCAGCATCTTCATTTCCTTTTATTCAAATGTGGCTGGGTATCCATTGGAATACGATGTTGTGACCCTGCGATGAGGCATATTCCACAGCTTTCGCGATACATTGTGCTATTTCACCATTTTTGTAAGGTGATCTCACATTTCTGATTATCTGAAGAGCAGGTTTGCTATCAGTGCATATCACCCATTTTCGTGGCTCAGGATTCTCGCAGATAAGCTTAACTGCTTCAAAGATAGCCACCAATTCTGCTGCCGTCGATGAAGATTTGTGCGATAATTTGTACATCTTCTTTTTCTGAATTTCGGGTATAAAGACCGCACAGGCTGATGCTTCTTCTGTGCATGATCCGTCTGTATATATCTTCGTTTTTTCATTATGCATTACATGAAGCTGATGAAGTACCAACTGTGCCGCTACTAGAGGTGCCATCTCTGCTTTCTTCTCTATGCCGTCTATTTCACAGATAACGTTGAGAAGTGGCAACGTCCAAGGTGGTTTTGAAGGTTCCCATTGTTTGAATTCTGGTACTACTGCTTGAAATGATGTTATAGTATCCTGTAGTCTCGTTGCCGTCCTTTGTGTTAGTGCACCAGATAAAAAATGACTCATGTTGCGTGAAAATTATAAATAAATTTCGAGATGTTTCTTTAGCTCGGAGTACTGCCAAAGGTGGCTCTCGAGTCTCCGCATACACTAAAGCACTGGAAGTTGACCGTGGTAAACCCAGAACAAGAGAAGTCTCCTTTCGGTGGAGGCTGGAAGTCCATGCAGCAGAGGCAGTGAGTAAGTTACGATGGGGCGTATCCAGGCAACATGTAGGGCTCTGTAGTACGACTCTGTAGTACCACCCCATTTGGCCCCGCAGAGTTGCCGGAGGATTCGAATGGCCTGATTCACTTTTTGTTCCAAGGACTGGACATGAGGCGACTATGTTAGTCTCCGGTCTAAAATTACTCCCAAGAATTTATGAGTTTTAACCATTTGAATAGGCTGATTTTGCAGAATAATCTGGAAATTTCCAGGTCTTTTTAATGTAAACGGAAGTATGGCTGTTTTAGCCAGACTCAGTGTCTTACCTCTTTTTTTTTAGAAAATGGTCTACATAATCTAATCCTTCTTGTAGAGTTTGTTGTACATCCAAAAACGATGGACCAGACGTCCATATACTTATATCATCAGCATATACTGAACATCTGATGTTGGGTGGAAGATTATACGGGAGCTGCGCCATGACTGCATCAAAGAGAGTATAGGGCTTAGCACGCTGCCCTGTGGCACTTCTTGGTTGACGACATGTTCTGACGTTGGGCTCTCCTGCGTAACTACTAAAATTTTCCGGTGATTCCGGAAGCCAGCGATTAGCGTCTATTTGAAAAGTAATTCCGAGACCTGGCGTAGCTCTGTGGTAAAATCATTCATTGCTACACACAATGCTTGAGTTCGATTCCAGCTGGTGCTTTGACATTTATTATTTGCATTCGTCGGGTCCACGCTACTGATATCGGCTATTTCTTAACGCTTGCGCGTTCAAATTGCCCATGTGCGCTCTCGTTGTTCCTGGGTAGATACAAAGCGTCAATCACCTGTGGCACATACCCCCATACCGGTGGCACATATCCGCATACCAGTGCACATACCCGCCCGTGTGTATGTACCACTGTATGGAGGGAAGTGTTTGACGACATAGGCGACGAGAATGGGACACCATTCATGTCTTGATCAGCGCGTCATATTCGTCAAACCATATTACACTCTCGTGCTAATATTCATTCACGCCAAGGGGGTGAGCACGAGAGCACCCAAACGTAAGCGGATAGATAGATAGATAGATAGATAGATAGATAGATAGATAGATAGATAGATAGATAGATAGATAGATAGATAGATAGATAGATAGATAGATAGATAGATAGATAGATAGATAGATTCAAAGTCATTGAAGTTCGCTAAGAAATGCTTCGCATTTAAAAACGAAATCGCAGGGTTCCTTCAACATTCGCTTAAGATGACTTGAAAGTGAAAATCATTATCCATTTCTGCTCAGTCGATGCATAGATCTTTCCCCGCTCCTGTCCGAAAACTTTCTGCACCTTACGTGGTTCGCACTGCCTGGTCCAGGATGGGAGGACTTGCACGATTTCTGACTACGCCTGGTTTTCAGCTGTCTCTAAAATCGTAGGCATTGCTAGATTCCTGCAACAAACCTGCTTTAACACTTCCTCCTGTATCGACTCACCTTTGACTAAGCGACGATCTCAGCAGTGTTGGTAGTAACGCGTTGCATGTAATGCCATTACTGGTAACACGTTACTTTTTCCAGTAACTAAAGCGTTCCCACTACCATTTCGGAACTGTAAGGGGTAACATGCTTTCGTGGCCATTTTTTGATAACGTGAGGTTTCACATTACTGCTCACTTTTCATTTCGTTTATATTCACAATCATACACGAAATAATTCGCCTTGTAGAAGAAACTATTCGAAAGTTGGTCCGACGTTGTTTTGCTGGTGCAACCGACCGCTGTCAGCCTTTCAACTTTTGACAAAACCACACCGCTAGGGGTCCTTTTTTGCGCGGGGAAAATCTCTACACTGAACAAATTAACGAAACTTCTCGAAGGACTTTCCTACCTATTTTTGGCTACCTTTTTATCAAGGTTCAAGTTGTCGATTTCCGATGAGCGGAAGCGCATTGCTGTCATTATAACCACCAAAAGCAACTTGTTGAGATTTGCTCAAGTCTTGCCGATATCGTAACTTCGAGACTTGGTGTGAGTTCCAGAACAACGGAAATTAAGATGGCTTTTTCGCAAAGACTCTCTGAACAAAATCGCTAACTAAAGATGAACGACTGTCTGGGTGGGGGGGGGGGGGGGGGGGGGGTAAACAACAAGAGGGAAGGCAGGGAGGTTAACCAGGCACATGCCCGGTGTTTGCTACCCTACGCTGGGGGAATAGGAAGGAGGCATCAAGATGACAAAGAGAGAGGAAAGACAAGAGACAGAGAGGGAGAGAAAAAAAAGGAGGATTGTCAGTCAATCGGCTGGCGCGTATGCAGCGGTGGCACTACGCAAAAGTTAAAGGTGGTCACATAGGGCTGTAGTCCTCAAAAAGCACAAGACAGCTTTGACTGCTTTTTTGAGCCGACGAAAGGCGATGACGGTGTTCCAGTAGCATCTGCACAGAGAGTGGCCGATCGTCCAATTGTCGCAATGCATCCGAAAGCTTCTGTCTTTCAGAGGCAAATCAAGGGCAATGACATATCAGATGGTCGATGTCTGAATACCTTTAGTGCCACATGACCGCGCCATGAGCTGGCTTAACGAAAACTTTCCGCGCTTTCCCCAGAGTTTCCCAAAAGTTAATACAGGGGCACACTATAGTGCGTCCGTTGAGCTAATTATTCAAATAGGTGTGGATGTATTTGCGAAAACGTGAGTCAATCTACCAGACTGAAGCTTTGAAACTCAGCTGTTGCCTATATTCAGCGGCTTGTAGTTACATTCAGAAACGATTACTGCATTACTCAAGCACTGTTTATAAACTTTGTATTCAATCAATTTTTCCGAAGTTATTCCTATTTGCAACTGCGCAAACTGCACCTACACTTTCACACTTGCAGTCGCAATATATTCTGAAACTCTATCAGTCAACCTGGAAAAAAAAAGTTTGTATGCGCAAGGACTTTTCCCCAGACTTGTGTCATTTTCACAGTCCTTTACTGCCACAAACTTTGTGCATTGATTTTGTTCGTAGAAGCATACATAGTAATTGCTGTCAGATTGTTAAGTTATGTTTTCATTTCGGAGAGCGATGATGATGAAATTTATCAGTTGTTCTTTAGTGACCCGTTATGAAAAATGGCTTCCCCATGTGCTACAGAGTTTGAAGGCATCACGTGTGCAGGCAACTTTAGGGTACTATACAACTGCAAAGATACGACACATTTGTGCAAATAGTTCTGGTAAGATCAATATTTGGGGTTAGCTTGTTTGGGCAACAAATTTGATATGACATATAAATACGAATTTAATCAAGTAGTTATTGTAGGTTCTCGAGACGAAAACGCGCTGAATAAAATTTATGGGTTCAGCGAAATTTGAGCACGCGGGCCTGGTGCATTTTCGCCTCCATCGAAAGCGCAGCCACCGAGGCCGGTATTCAATTCCACGCCTTTTGGGTCGCAGCAGGGCCCCACAACAACTACACCATCGCGGCGGGTAACGAATGCTTTTCAAAGTAGCGTGTCTAGAACCGTTGTTTGAAAGGTCATTCGTTTGTACACGCCATGTGACTTACAGGAAAAAGAAACTCAGGTTGTAAGCGGTATGCCGAACTTCACATGATAGAGTTTTGACCCTAAAATGAAAAGCATTATTTCAATTAAAGTTAGCTGTCTGGTAAAAACAAGACCGTAGAGGTTTTAACTAAGCACTGTCTAAGCTAAGCGCTTTAGGAATAGTATAAGAAAAATGAACAGTTATACTTGCTCATACTTGGAGGCTGAAGAAACTATAGATCACCACATTAAAGCTAATAATCCGTGAGAAACATTTGTGAAACCTTGCCACCAGGAGAGCGCTTACTGGCTCCTTTGTGTTTGCGTGCCGCGTCCTGCACGGGACAGCTTTATGCGCTGCCATAGTATAGAGTACAAGTACTCTGAATCGTTAACCATTCTTTCTAAACACTGGCTCCTAGCACAGAAAGTAGTTCGCTGCTTTGTGAGGCAGAGTACCAAGTACTCAAAATTGTTAAGCGCTTTTTCTAAACACACATCTTGTCGTTTGGTAATGTACACGTTACACGTTCAATAGAACTTCCCTTCTTCAATCGTAATTACACATGTTTCAGGCTTTTAGTCTAATAGCAGGCGGGCACCTACAGTGGAAATGTGATTATACCTTCGCTAGCGATTCCCTTCCATATAGGCGTTGCAGATCCACGGAATATTGTCACTAAACATCTTATCTTGAATTGTTTTCTGACATAAGCAAATTAACTTGTTTTTTCTAAACATGCCTTTTTTTAGCTCTTCCGTACTGTTCGTACCTTACGGAATTATAGTACGCCGCGTCGTTGAACATATGCTTTAAACACACGCCTTGATAAGCTAAACACCTTTTCCTGCATCATTCATATCACGTTGCTCATGTACACCTAGAACCTTGTGAGTGGCTACAGAACAGTGGACAACGGCTGCACCATATAAATATTATAAAAAAATATTGAGAAGAACATAAAGGTCTATTATTTTAACCTAGCCCTCCAGGCCGTTTTGAAGTGCATTCAGAGTCTAACACCACCTTACCTAAACATAACAAGATATCTACTATCAAAACAATCTTTTTAAATGCGGAGCATTTCTTAGCGAACTTCGGCGACTTTGAGCGTATCTATCTATCTATCTATCTATCTATCTATCTATCTATCTATCTATCTATCTATCTATCTATCTATCTATCTATCTATCTATCTATCTATCTATCTATCTATCTATCTATCTATCTATCTATCTATCTATCTATCTATCTATCTATCTATCTATCTATCTAGCCACCTACGACTTTTAGCTCTCCTTGCCGTTTCGATATGATATCGATACCAAACTTGGTATGACATAACATGACTGAATGAAGATTATATATGACTAGTCATAACATGGAAATCATGACATGGATGTTATGAATGTCATGATTTACATTACATGGTTCTGCAGCTCTTGTGGTGGTTTCCTTCACATGGCATGTTGCAAAACTGGTATGGTAGGGCATGATATCATGGCGAACAGAGGCGACAGACCCTAACATGAAAATCATCACATGCGCGCAATGTAACGACATACATGCCTCGCTCATGATGCGCTCGCGGCCGTTTCGCTAACGTCACGTATACCAAATTTGGTATTACACTACGTGATTGAAGGACAAAGGTATAGGACTAGTGCAAACATGATAAACATCAGATGCATGTCATGTAACATGACTACATGCTAGCTCATGATGCATTCGTGGCTGTTTCGGTAGCTTCACATGTACCAAACTCGGTATTACGCGACGCGAATGGACGACAGAGGTAAATGACACATCCAAACATAATAATCACGACATGCGTGTCATGTAACAACATGACTACATGCCACACTGATGATACACTCGCAGCCATTTCGCTAGCTTCACATATGCCAAATTTGGTATTACGTGACACCAATGGCTGACGAAAGTATGTGACTGGTGCAAGCATGATAATCATGAGATGCGTGTCATGTGAGAATATGACTACATGCCACAGTCAAGGCGCCAATACATTTCGACGTGACGCGGTGCGCGTGCTCGCCGGTGTTCATTTCGTCGCTTCATGCCGGCGTTTGCCAGGCACCAGTCCTGCCTTATATATACTCGCAGGCGTGCGACGCGCTGCGTTGCTTTGACGCATGCGCGTTTCAGCGCATTTGGCGTCCCTCCGTCACGAAGAGAGGGAGACGCAGTGTTGTCTGGGTAACACAACGGCGCGAAATGCAGCATGTCGCATTTCGCACCGGTTGCCGTCGGGCCGCGCCGACGGACGCTGGTCGCGCCGGTCACGCCTGGCGTCAGACTTTAGAGCGCTCGTGTTTTGCTAACGTAGCGTCGCTGTACTCAGCGTGCACGCGCGTCAACGCTACATTGGAGCATATTGGGCCCTTCATGATGCGCTCGCGGCCGTTGTGCTAGACCACATATACCAAATTTGGTGTTACGTGACGTCAATGTATGGCGAAATATATGACTGGTGCAATCATGATAATTCTGACGCGCGTGTCATGTAAGAACATGACAACTCATAGCGTGCTCGAGGCTGTTTCGCTAGCTCCGTGTGTATAAATTTGATATCATGTGACGTGAGTAGATGACGATGGTAAATGACACATCCAAACATGATAATCTTGACACGGAAGTCATGTACGGCATCATTTACTCCACCTCATAACGCTGTGCTAATTTTAAATTGGCATAACATTCCTCATTCGTGCTACGCATGCCATCGATTCCCACTGTACGTGGGATCTCTCAATTTTTTTCAAATGGCAGTGTCTCCGGGAAAACGTGGAACCTAATCACTGCGCTGTAGTGAATAGGACGTGCTTGATAAAAATTTTGGATGTCACCAGCACTCAACCTAGTATACTGCCATGACCGATTAATTTAACTGATCACTTTGCAAGTGCTATGCGTCCATTGTCAATAACTTCGTTTACTAGATGGCTGCACCTAAATTTATCAAATCCACTTCATCATATGCACGTCTTGGCGAATAATAGTAATGTGAACCACAGACAGTTGGCTGTTTGAGCTTTATCTAAAGTCAAGCTTGTTCCGTGTAAGCTTTTATGTGCCCTTTTTGATATCTTTCATGCTGCACTTTGTCGAGGCATTTTCCTTACACTGCTGAAAAGTTAGCACCTAAGAAAAAAAAAAAACGTGACATCTGTAGGGAGACCAAAATTTCAAACAGAAGCTCGTTGGTATCACTGAATAAACTACTTAACAAAATTTAAATAAAAGGTTACACGTAAGGGTTCGTTCTTTTAATTGCGAAGCATTCCTTAGGGAACTTCGGTGACCTCGAGCGTATCTATCTATCTATCTATCTATCTATCTATCTATCTATCTATCTCTATCTATCTATCTATCTATCTATCTATCTATCTATCTATCTATCTATCTATCTATCTATCTATCTATCTATCTATCTATCTATCTATCTATCTATCTATCTATCTAGCCGATTACGTTTGGGTGCTCTCGTAGTCACCTCCTTAACTTTGCGTGAACCAAAATTAGCATGGAGGGGTAAGATGGTTTGACGAATATTACGCGCTGGTCAAGACATGAATAATGTCACAATCCCATCGCGTACGTCGTCAAACATTTCTCGCCAGACAGTGTCACGTATACCCATGGGCGGGTATGTGCCGCTCGTATGCGGGTATGTGCCACAGGTGATTGACACCTCTAATCTACGCAAGGAATGACGAGAACACGCATGGTCAATTTCAACTCGCGAGCGTTAAGAAGTACCCGACATCGGTAGCGTCAACCCGACGAATGCAAAGAATAAATGCCGGGGTCCCGGATGGAACCCAACCCAAGAATTCTGCGTGGCAATGAAGCATTTTACCACAGAGCTACGCCAAGTCTCGGAAGTACTTTTCAAATAGACACTAATCTTCGTGAAATATCAATAGTGGTTGCAGTGCTATCTACCCAATTTTATGAACATTACATATGTACTCCTTTGATACAGTCGTCACGTCGGATTAATGTCAATTGTGGTTAGTTGCCATGCACTTAAGTTGATATATGTAGCAGTGCCCAAGGCCAGCATCCTCGCGAGCATCAGTGCTTCATATCATATATATGGTGCTGCTAATACGCATGTTTCAGTTGGCATCGTTGCGCGAGTGCAAACAACTGGTTGTTAAACATCTGCAACTCTTCAACATATGTCTGTGCGAGCAACATTTGTAGATATATTTAGCGTCATTTCATGACGTGTCCGTCAATAAAAAAATTCCAACACGGTCACATTCCCTCCGCATGCTTCACATAACGTCAATTCCCAGGTACGTGGGACCTGCCGAATTTTTAAGTTAGAAACAATACTAATGAGAACTGATAGACAATGATGCCAAGGAATGTATAGGGGATCATATTTGAAGAAATTGGAATATAAATGTCAAGAAAAAAAAGTGGATGAAAAGACAACTTACAATGGGCAGGAACCAAACCTGCGACCTTCGAATAATACGTTCGATGCTCTAAGAACTGAGCTGCGGCGGCGGCTATCGGCGTCCGCTTTATAGGGTATGTATCTGCATTAAACCTGGTATCATCAGTCATTGCTGCCTGTTGCCAATGCGGTGAGTGTGAGATTCACATTTTTGGTCTATTGACGTCACGTAGCACGTAATCTCAACACGAGCTGGTAGCTGGCAATTTTCTTGACATAAGTGTCTGGAGATCTGGAGAACTGAGAAAAAGCCACGCGCACCTTCCGACGGGAAGAACTCGAGTGGATGCGTCGCACAGGGGTGGGGGTATGTGTGAAGCGCTTAATTGTTATTTCTTCTTTATTATTCTTATTTACTGAATGAAGACGAAGCGTCGCCTTCAGCGAGTGATGGGACCTCGATCTCGGGTTGTGCCTAAGGAGGTTCAAAAGAAATTGGTTGTGCCCTACTGCTGGTTAAAGGTACTCTTGCTTCCATCGCATCTGCTCGAGTCAAGCAAAGCGTCAGGTCAAGCGAAAGCCAAGTAAAGACGCCTTTGACTGGATTCCAAGTGCGTGCACCGTCGCTTATATACACACCGCCCGCGTTCGATGGAGAGGAGGGCGCGGGAGTGGTCTGCAACCCCAGTTCTCATGCTCGGCTTGCTGAATGCCCGGTGCTGTCTTACCTTTATCGGCACCTGGAGTGACAGTTTTGTGGTTGTCTTCCTGGACCCATCACAAAGCGCGAGCATGGGGCACGAGACGCGAGACGCGAGCATGCAAAGTGCAGAAGAGTGGACGGCGCCACCGACGCCGAAACATGACATCGTGCGACGAAAAAAAAAAACAAAAACACAGCATACCCACGGAGTGCATGAGGATGAGTGGAGCGAAGGGTCCGTCCGTCCGCTCGTCCTTGACTCCGTCCGTCCATGCGTCCGTCTCTGCGACCATCCGTCCATGTGTGTGTCCATTCATCCGTTCGTGCGTCCGTGCGTCCGTTCATGCATCTGTCAGTCTGTCCATGCACCCATCCATCAATCCGTCCATATAGTGAACGCTCCAAGTACCGCCATCATATATTCAGCATATAGAAGTACCGCCATACAGCGGACATTCCAAGGACTAAACGAGAAGTGGCACTCGCGCACTTTCTTACGGCTTGCGCTTCGCGTCTACCACTCACCTTTCACCGCCTGTAGTTCACAGCTATATACTTGTTCACTACATTTTAATAGGGCTGCTAGACAACCCTCGCTAAACCTTGCTAAAACCAAGGAGGTTACGCCCAGCGAGTTTGACGTGGCAACCCTTTCTGGTCAGTAATGCTCAAAGACGTCCATCTGATACTAGTTTTTCAGCGAAAGATGTTATGAGATAACTTTTCGGGTCACGCACAGTTGCACCAATGACACAGCGGGGCTTCAACCTGGGTCCACTAAGTGCCAGCCCAATATTCTACCACTGAGCTACACCGGTGCTCGTGACTTGTTGTCAAGCTTGCCTTAGACAGGCCTGATGTCGCGAAAGCAATCGCGTTAATAAGACTTATAAAGCGTTTTAATACAGCGAAAGAGCAACCAGTCGTCGCACAATGCGAATAGCGTAACAAGTTGGCCGTCCAATGCTCCAAACCATCTCAAAAGCTTGTTCTTGTTCCCCTATTAACTGTGGTGCATACTTACTTCAGCCATAATTCCTCATCGTCTTCAGCCACTGTATGGACAATTGGAACGAAATTCCATGCAAGTGTTTAGCGGATACCATGCTTTCCAGAAGAATGACAAAAAAAATAGCATAGCGACTGCCGGTCTACTACCCAAAAATTATTAGTAATGTCCTAGTGGGTGTTTAGAAAGAAGTTTTAACGATTTACAGTACTTGATACTGTACTATGGGAGAGCTGAAAGCCGTCCCCTTGATGGATGTTACCGAGCAAGTGTGCTTGCAGTATTTACCCAATGAGTGTTTTGGAAAAGCTCCGAAAGGTATACCTCTTCTAGCTTTCGCTGTAACTGTGCTGCACCTACCACTCAGGCCTGACGTTTTTTTTTTTTTGTTAGTAAGCATCAAACTCGAGGCAAATTTTATTGGAGAATAAGCCACCAATACTCGTCTTTGTAAGTTATTTCATCAGGAACAACTATCTTTTTATTTATGATTAACTTGAGCGGGTTTTCTCCTCAATTCAAAGGAGTGCGCGCGTGCCGCTCCTCTAGTCTGGCCGTGGAAGTTGCTGCCTACTACTACTACGACGACGATGATGACTACCTACATCGCGGACGCACGATCCGCAGCATAAGGAGCTTCGCCCCCAAATATGCTGCGCGTTTAAAACATCTCTGTAGGACATCCTACTCCTGGCGCATGGAGGCGGATATCATGGGGGCTGTCTGCTGCGGATACTGTCAGCGTAGACACACCAGTATTAAATCGATTTCTAACGACCTGCGTAGGACTAAAGAAACTATCGTGTGAGAAAATGCGACTCAAGTGAACAAGTACATGTAGACGACCTTTTTAGCGGCAAAAGCTTTCGTCGGGAAACATGCATGTGTACGAATCGGTGCTTTAAAGCAGCTCTCCGTGTTTTTTTCTGTCAATTTGTTGTTTCGCGAACTCGAGAGAACATACTTAGGTTTCTAAAATTATAACATTCGCAACTATAGCTTTTTAGCTGCTGCGCGTAATAGTTGATTTGGCTACTTTGCTGGCTTTGAACCCCCGATCTCATAAAAATAATGGAATATGTTTTAACAGATCATGCTACAACACGCGCTTTGCTTTTTATACTTACGGGGAGTTTATAGAGTTTTAAATTGCATGCCAAAATATTCCGTTTTAGAAACACACACACACACACACACACAGACACACACACACACACACACACACACACACATATATATATATATATATGTTTCCCTCACACATTTTTGGTTTGAGCTTGACGTCTTTCTCAACGACCGTAATTTGACCCAATTATTAGTATGTGGCATAGTCTGAAAGGCTGAAAATTTTGAATGTTATAAATGCGAAGCGAGAAAATCTGAACTTATAGCGTAATGAAACAATGTTCCAAAATTATGATTTTCAGTTTAAGATAATAGGTGCGATATGGCAAGGTAATACCTTTTTGCAAAGTCAGGTTACTCATATTATGTTAAAAATGAGACTGACAGCTACAACAGTTTTTGGGAGGATCTCGTCAAAATCCCATTTTCGCTTATTCGAAAAAAAACCACTCGGGCTCCATGGAGGCATCCAAATGTTTTTGACTAGGGCAAAATTTTTTTCGGCACACAAAGTTCTGCCTTCTGGCTTTTTTTTTTTTCAGCAAAATTCCAGAGGGTCTGCAGACATGCACCGACGTTCTTATCTGAACACGACATGTAATAAATTTGGCGTCAGTGTTTATTCCAGTAACAATGCAGGAAGGCTGTAGCATTTGTCATAATTACTGAAAAACTTACTCAACAGCGCATCACAGATAGTATTTCACTCTCCGCGTTAGAGAGCATCCTGTGCAATATAGCTGTGTGCATTGCTTTAATGAAAATATTCTGAGAACTCCAGCCCGAAACCACTCAATACGGATATTACTATAACACGTATACATCGTTTGTGTGCTGTGTAAATCACAGTAGCTGTAAGTACAGTACAGTGACAGAAAATAAGATGAGCGAGCTTTGTAACAAGTTGATATATTTTAGCAGTCCCTGTTATTTCACGAATCTCTTACATTATCTGCATAATGGCGGAGACTCTTATTAGCGAAGCAGCTCATCCGATTCCGAGCTTCGCATAACGTGAAAAGTGTGTGTTAGTGGTTTCCCAAACGAACTAAATAAATTTAAAAAAGGACATGGTAAATGAGATGTTCGGAGAAGATTTAAAGGTGTACTGACAGATTTTGACGCACCACAAAAGAGACAGCCTTTGTTCACATGATATGTGCTATTAAGGCTGTCCAAGCTCTGCAGGCAGACAACCTATATAGAATATTTTACTTGGATTTGAATGTTTTCGTAACTCGACATCTGCAAGCCCAGCCCCAGTGAACTGGGCATCACCACAGCAAGTCAGCTCAGCTCGAAGGGTTTGCGAACTTGGAATGCTGCGATGGTGCTTAAATCGTAAATATCGCTTTCGAAATTACTTGAAAACTCATTCATCGTTGCCTATTGACCACGTGTAAATTACAGAACACAACAGAGCTGCCGCTAGTGCATATTGCGAGTTGCAGTCCTCCCGTGACGTCAGACTTGCGTTGAAACGTCACTGAGAGGCCACCCCGTCATTGCGGAACTAAGAAGTTCTTTTTTTAACGTAGTAGTACTAAAAATAAATTGTATGCTTTCGCAAGCACAACATCACTGTTTCGAGAGTTTATGACAACCACGTTTTCATTAGGAGCAACCAGCCGAAAATGTTTATATTTCGCGTCTGTACAGCATCTGGGCTTAATAAAGACGAAAATGAGGTAATTGAGACCTCGCTTTTTTCTTGGCTAGAGTAGTTATATGACACGCCTTTAATTCTTGGGACACCTTCAAAAGAAAAAAAAATTGCAGCATATTCACGGAGTGAATTATGACGAGTGGGGAGAAGCGTCAATCAGCCCATCCGTGTTTTCCGTACGTCCATTCGTTCTTGCTTCCGTCCGTCCACGCGACCATCCGTGCGTTCATCCATGCGTCCGTTCATCTGTCCATGCGTCCATCCGTGAGTTCGTGCATCCATCCATCCATCTGTCTGTCTGTCTGTCTGTCTGTCTGTCTGTCTGTCTGTCTGTCTGTCTGTCTGTCTGTCTGTCTGTCTGTCTGTCTGTCTGTCTGTCTGTCTGTCTGTCTGTCTGTCTGTCTGTCTGTCTGTCTGTCTGTCTGTCTGTCTGTCTGTCTGTCTGTCTGTCTGTCTGTTCACGCGTCTATCCATCCGTGCGTCCGCGCGTCTATTTATCCATCCGTCCATCTGCTAATCTGTCTGTCATCTGTCATCAGTGCGTTCATCTAGTGAACACTCCAAGTACCACCATCTCCTATCTCGCATTCCCTGCGGTACATACCCACTCTGTAGCGGATATGTGCCACTGGTGGCTACGTACTACATACATACATACATACATACATACATACATACATACATACATACATACATACATACATACATACATACATACATACATACATACATACATACATACATACATACTACATACATACATACATACATACATACATACATACATACATACATACATACATGCATGCATGCATGCATGCATGCATGCATGCATGCATGCATGCATACATACATACATACATACATACATACATACATACATACATACATACATACATACATACATACATACATACATACATACAAGGGATGGACAGACTCACGCCTCAAAGAGCTTCAACCCTAAAAAACAAAAAAGGAAGCAGCAGAAATCTACACACTGGAGTGAACAAGGACCAATTTATGAATTTTTATAGCACGGGAGCGTAATCGCAGCCTGCTCTGCAGCTTATGTAGCATATATACGAGTTGTAATTATTTACAGGTATATGTTTAACCAACCATTAAAAAGTTTTCGGAATGTTCTGAAATAGTTCATTGTGTCACAATGTTGACATACCAAGAAATTATTAGCATCTTTGTGATCTCATGGTTGTTGGAAGAGCGAAATTGCGGCTGCAGCATTAAAATTGCAAACTTTCAAAAAAAAAAAAACAGAAACTTTTCGGCATCAAACCTTTAGGAGGCGAGGAAGTATAGAATATCTTTTTTAGTCTACTATAATTTTTGAAAAATAAACAAAAATACAAGTGACTGAACAATGTCTGAACAAAACGAAATGCCATTTTGTGATCCGAGCAGATCATTTGCTCACGATCGTACGAATCCCAAAACATTTTGCTTTGTTGCGACATTGGTCAGTGAGCTGTTTTTTCAACCACTCTTTTACCTGACCAGACGAATTATTTTCTGTCAAACTCTCAACTAGACTGGCAGAAAAAGCTGTGCTATGGCCATTGACTACATAGTCACCGAGAAATTGGGGCATCCTAAATACTGCTATGTGGACTACATCACATGATGAAATTTCACTATATAAGGACTATATCATAAACAAACGAAATATGTATCTGTTCATCTATTCGTAACTTCTAAATTCAGCTCCATGTCACAAAATCTTAACTTGCTCTTGTGATTTCCTTGAAATAAGGACTTCTCAACGTTATAGCAGGACACCATAGATTTGTGCCTAATTGGTTGAGTATAACACTTGGTTGAGTATAATATTCATTGTTATAGCCCTCCCTCGTTTTATGATAGGCAGTTACTAAACTATACAATCGTGTTCACGTAATCTTCAACACGATCTGAATTCCTGTTACGTACCACATTCGCTCAGTTGTAAGCACCTGAATTGAATACGACTTCTGCCAGAAGCGCGAACAAAGGAAACAGAAAACAGTATGAGCGCTTTCTGTAATATAAGTGAAAATATTTCGTTTGAAAATGACGTATACAGGACATTTTATGCACGGTTCTAAAGGTGCATGAACGGCCTCAACAAATTCAACGCAGCCGTGCATAGTCACAGAAACGTTACACGCGTATCCATGCGTATATTAACAAAATAAAGGCTCTCTGCTATTTACATTGAAACTGATCCTGGTTTTTTTTTTTATGTCTTAGAGCATGCGCGAACTTTCGCTGATCAACGCATCGACGAATTTGAAGGGGAATTGTTTCTTCGAGTGAATTACACGGTGGTGTCTTAGACTCCTTGGTGCACTATAACACATATATATATAATTTGCCAACACAATTATTACGAGATATAACAGACAGTCATGCCAAGGAAAGTACATGTGATGTTATTAGGAGTAATTGTAGAGTAAATGTGAATAGAGAAAGGCGAAGAAAACGATAACTTGCCGTGAGCAGGGACCAAACCTCTGACCTTCGAATAACGCGTCCGCTGCTCTACCAACTGAGCTACTACGGCGGCCGACCCCCCCCCCCCCCCCCTTCTCTTTATAGAGTATATATGTGCATCAAAAGTGGGAGCGTCGGTCAGCTTCACCAGTAGCGCTGACTGACGCTCCCACCTTTAATGTACACTATAAATGTATACCCTATATACCCTACGACGCACCCTATAAAGTGGACGGGGGATAACCGCCGAGGAAGCTCAGTATATATATTTAGGTAGAGCAGCGGACGCGTTATTCGAAAGTCACAGAATCGGTCCCTGCCCGATGCCCGAAGCAAGCTGTTTTTTATTTTGTGTGTCCAGTTTCCTTTCTTCACATTTACATCGCAATTATTTCTAGTAGCACCTCTATAGTTTACTTGGTATTATTTTTTGTTAGATCTCATTATATTGTGTCAAACACAGAAAAACGAGACCTTAAATGTACACTTCTTTCCTTCATGTAATGTAGGTCTGTAATATAAGTTTAATATATTTCTGTACAAATGTGATACATATCGACCACCGCAGGTTAAGAATTATAACGTAGAACAGATTTCTTGCTGGTCATTATTTTTACCACGCATGTACCCTGCGTCGTTTTTGTATTTATTTTCACAAGCGCCGAGTGTAACATGTTTCGCTCGCTATAGAAACAACACAAGTACACCTTCTCGCAACTTAATCATTAAATGGCAAAACAAAACAATGCTTTTACATAAGGAAGGTTACTTTTTCGTGCCTTGTGTAGAGGGTGGTCTACTGGATTTTGGCATGCCTGTGTGGTCGCCAGGGTTCTTTCTTTTTTCAGAAAGTAATCACAAGGTATTCTACAGAAACAACTGAATAATGACCCTGGGTACTCATCTATGGAAACCAGGAACAAAAAATAAAGCAAACCCAGTGAAACAAAGTGTACGAAAACCGGTCGCCATGGCTGGTCTCCGGACAGGGGCGATAATAATTGCAGGAGATATCGCGACAGATTGGATGCGGTCCAAGGACGTGAAGCACGATCATGTCACTCGACGAGTGAGGCCGATTTTAGACTGACGGCTAAAAAGCTTTTGCCAGTTATCGTGGAGACAAGGCCTGTTTCGTAGTCTATTATCGATACGCCGAGTGGACTGTTAAGCTTGTATACACTGCAAATCATTTCACACCCTTAAGGGTGGATTTTTGAATAAATCACCCATCTTACACCTATTATTTCTGCCAAACTTATCCGCATGGGTGTAAGTTCTGCAATTCCACCTTTCGTACGCCCATTTCTCATTTTTAGGTGTATTATAGGTATATGTTAGCAAATTACACCCAAGGGTGCTTCCTTGAACGTTACACCTATCATATATGTATATAGTTTAGAGCATCAATACATATCACATCTCAACGGATGCAATCAAACCGCATGCCAGAAGTCTGGTGAAAAGATCGATGTTGCGGCATTCGTTTTCATTTCCCATAATTCATTCG
Organism: Rhipicephalus microplus; assembly: GCF_013339725.1. NCBI lineage: Eukaryota > Metazoa > Arthropoda > Arachnida > Ixodida > Ixodidae > Rhipicephalus > Rhipicephalus microplus. The sequence goes on from NC_051170.1 coordinate 107,084,751, forward strand.
CCAAAATATCGTGCTATGTATTATATTTAATAAACCACCCCTATATTATATTCAGAAGATTCCTCACATGTTCAATGACTTAATTCATGGGTTAACTTTTTGGGATTCCTACTAAAAATATTTTGCTGCCGCTTATGTCCATTCTTCCCTAATTCTCACAGAGACATCAGTAAAAGAGATTATGTTGCACTTAAACATAACATGAAACGATTACACACGGTTTTCGACAGGCTATCGTGCGCGCTTTCTCATTTGAAATCACACTAAGTTTTTTGTACCAGAGGTCCTGATTTATTAAAGACGATAGTCTTTTTTGGGGACCTTCAACGCAAAAATTTTGGTCTGCCTGTCTGTCTATCTGTCTGTACATTTGTCGGTTTGTCCACTCTATACGGCATCTGGTACTTGAAATGGCCGACCTCATCTGCAGCGCCCACCAGTGTTGCTCAAGATTGAGCGTTCATGCTTGTGCAATCGTCAATTAAAAAGCCATGATTGCGCATGTCTGTGGCATCATAACAACACGTATATATTCTGCATGTGCGTCTTTTACTAGAAAAAGCATACATTAGTAATATTAAAGGCCGTAGCGCTTATCACGCTGCGCTGACCATGAAATGCTTGCACGGAACAGGGAGTGTTTCCAACGCTTTCCTAACGTGGTGGAATCTACCCGTCGCCTTGCGTTCTACACCTTATCACCTCTGAGATGGGCGGGCACACCCCTATCAAAGCCACACGCTTTGTTTTCTAGGAAGACTGCCAGATGGCGCTCATGTCTCACGTGCGACATGATTTGATGTTCTTTTTCGCCTTAGCTGTACGCTCGAGGCACTCAAACGCAGTGCCTACAGAATACCACTCACCGACTTTCTTGCGCAGAACACCAAATAAATGTCCTGTTCACTCTCTCCACACGCAAGACTATCTTCTTTTGACGACATTTGCAGAAACATGGAGATACGGGGACAATTCTTTACAATGGAGGTCCATATATTTCCTCACACTGAAGTATTTCGCATCAATACACGAGTCCCTGATTCATTCAGTGAGTTATATTTAGATCTATGAACATGGGTCAGTTCAAATTGAATGTTTGTAGTATTCGAATTGCCACGGAACTAGGCATGTTTGCAATCAACAGGCTAAGCTTATTTTGATGCAGCTGCTGTGCACGCATGCTGCGCCGCAGGACAAGCTTGACGCACATACGCTTAGCACGGGTGAACTCTTCCAATGGGTCGCACCACTCTGTGGGCACTTAGTGCTCTTTTTATATTTACTTGAAATGCACGCTTGCGCGTCGTATAATATACACGTGAACGATCGTAGACAACACTAGCGCAATGTACCCGTGCCACAAAGATGGAGAGTAGTTGACTAATTGCAGCATTGTAATTGACAGTTGTTACTGTCACGTTACAATGCACTGATAATCGCACATTGGTATGCTCACACAAAATTTAAGACTTGAAATAAAAGCAAGCGCCCTTCATACTTTGTCGGTAAAAAAAGCAAAGTCCCCGGTTCTTGCTGATTGGCAGAGTGTTATTTAAAAGAAGCTAATAGCACAGCAGGGGTGTTGCTAGGATTTATGCATGCAAGGGAACAGAAAGACGAAAAGGGGGCCTGGCGCAATTTGTATGTAAATTTTTGCCTGTAGTTGCATACGTGCGGATCCGAATCGCAAGCTTTCTTTTTTTTTTTTTTTTTTTTGCGAAATGGGCCAAATCCTGACCCGAAAGTAGCTCAAATGACACTCAATTGGCTCATACATACGTTCACGTTTCCTCTAAAACAGTAATATTAAAACATTATTTATAAATATTACTGTTCTAGAAGAACGTTGATAGTATGTATATGTCAAGGCAGCGTTAGTTGAGCTTGTTCCGGTTCTAGATTTGCCCCATTTTGAATTAAAAAATATCCCCTCAAACGAACATTAAAAAGAGTGGGAGATGTGTCAAATATGGAACAACCTCCTTGCCACCTTTCCCTAACTTTTTATTTATGTCTATGTTCCGCAAGTAACAAATTTTGACTCCGAAATGTCGAAACAACGCCGCAATAACGCCTCACCCGGGGAAAAAAAAAAAATGTACATTACGAAGGCTACGCATTTGCCACCTGCACACGTCAGTGGCAAAAAAAAAGACTTTGAAGCTCTGCTAGCAAATAAATATGTTGTCAAGCATGAAATATTACACTATATCTTGGAGGCTTGAGATAGCTTGGAAATTATATCATAAAACGGTACTGCTATGTGTTTCGGTTTCGGTTTCGGTTTTGAGGTCTCGGGGGCAACTGCGCATCGCCATCGTCAACAGGCAGACTTTGAATTGGGTGGTAACATGTCGTGTGCGTGTTTGCTGCAGGCTGACGGTGGTTTATTATTTTACTATTCACTTGCTTTGTCAGGGACGCGTACTTATACGGCTTGCACAGTTTAACTTGTGCTTACAGTAGATACAGTACGTGTCACTGCAATCTGCGGCGTGTCGGCTAGTACAGAACAACTTTGGTGCGGCGGAGTGTGTGTCCTCTGTCAACGGCTTTCGTTGAAGCTTGTGCCCGCCGCAAGCAGAGAGTTTCCGATCAAGCAATCAACGGACTCTACGCTGGGAGCTACATGGAGAACGCTTTTGGATTTCGTGCTATTGCTGAAAAGGTAAGCTTTCGTGTATGCGAACAACGAAGTGCAGAAGTGCGTGCCTGCCTGCCAACTCCCGATTTGCCCGCGATACTCGTAATTGCAGGAAGCGACCGTCTCATGGCGTCGGTAGCTTCGTGACCTTCGCTCGCTGTGTGCTTATCAGCTGCGATGTCTCAACAGTCGCAGTGTTCGTGAACCTCGCTTTGGGGCATGGTTAAAGAAAACGGGGGGGGGGGGGGGATGTGCCCCGCGCAGATAAACCTTACAGCATTCGGCAGCGGGTGAGAAAACAAGGGGGGGGGGGGGGGCTGAGCGAGCCGAGGTGGGCGAAAGAAATGGCATAATAATAATAATAATAAAAACGAAGCAGATCAACGGTAAAAGAGGCGCCAGTTGTCAGTTAGCGGGACTGCAGTGGACAAATGGGGCGCGTTTATTACGTGGGAGAAAAAAAAATCCAGATTTCAATAACTGAAGATAGGGGTGCGTTTTTAATGCGAGTAAATACGCTAGTTAAAGCAACAATTGAAAAATACTTAAACTTTGTATCAGTACCCCTTTGATGCCTGCGCTTTGCAGCGGCGTGACGTGTTTTGTTAAAAATCGTGCAGCTAACCAAAGAATTTATATGTACCTTGTTTGCGCTTTTTATGCCTTGCTAGGTTTGTTTATATTTATACTAGTATATCGTAAATAATCAGGATATAGAAATATTGATCTGCTTTAACAAGGGATTGAACAGCCACACTCAATTGCACACATCTTTTTGCATTTTTGCACCATTGTACTGCGGCACATAGAATATTGTAGAATAGAATATTTCTGTATATTTTAGTGAAGGGTTTTGCGATGTGGTTACGTATGAAAGCTTAGCCAAAGTGTACCAACAAACACGCACACAAAACTTTCAGTTAGACTGATACAGCACAGATGATAATGGTGTAGGCATAGTTAGCCACTAAAGAACACGCTCGCGAAAAACAAAATGAGGATGGCGGCACAGGTGGCTGTAAATAAAAGCAGGCAGACCTAACAGCTCTTGTCTGTTTCATGCATTTTGTCTGTGCAGGTTTCATCCTTACGAATGTAAGGACACTGATCCAACTAATAAGCCCTCCGTGCATATATTCCTGTTAGCTACTTCTCCAATATGTCGTGCATTTTTTAAATTACACATATTTATGGTCCAACAGTTCAGAGCTTATTGAGCATATATTTAACTTACTTGTGATACATTATCTGTTTCATGGCTGTATTTATGAATTAAAAAAATTCAACTGCCAATGAGCTGCTTATGCATGCACTCGAAGAATAGGGTTAGCACGTCTTATTTATTCTTGAGAGTAGTCAGTTTTACTCGTGGCCTAAAGTAATCATTTTGTTGACCAATAAGCAACCTGTGAAAGACATAAAATTATCGAGTACACCAAATTTATGTAACTGGAGAAGAAATTTAGAGGTGAGCTTCCACAAATACACAGTGCTGTTGATCCTTCCATATTGGGGCTTGCTCGATGTTTTACACTATTTTCACACAGTAGATTGTACATCTGTGATGTGTACATGTCTACACAACGATCCTTCAAAGTAAATGATAAATATTGCTACTTTTCTGTCTGAATGGGTTTATATAATTTTTTGTATCAACCATTGTAGTGGCCTATTGGTTAGGGTATTCGAGCTTAGCAAGAAAACTTGGTATAAACGCTGAAATTTGAGCTTCCCAGTATATTTCAAGCTTCTTGGTAGGTGCATGATTCAAGAGAGAAGCACTTTTTCACCACCACCACGGTGGTGAAAAAACTATACTCAAACATGGCACTTGCATTCGTACACTAATATGCACAGATGCTTGTAAACGTAAAAGTGAATAATAGTAAAGCTGAAAGTGGAGAAGCTGGAGCTTTTTATTATATGACACATCATAATGAGGTTCTGATTGTTCCCAGTATTTTTTAAATGCTTAGTTGAATGTTGTGCATCTCTTACATGCAGAATGTTGAAAGGAAAGCACACTACGTCTTCTACGATGGACTGGGTGCTGGCAATGCAGTGCACTCTTCATCACAACCTGAAAGCAGCTGTTCCGGGCTCACGACCTCACTCAAAGGGTGGCAGCAGTGGTGGACGCTACTCATAGGGTGCACCAAATATCTTGTACATTTTAGGAACATTCCTCTGATGGGAAAGGCTTCATCTCAAGCTATGTGTCCTATATACCTATTTATATTTTCAATATAAGTATCAGTTTGCCATCAGATCAACAGCAGTGCGTGTAGAAAACTGTGTACAATGCATAATGTTACAGTTGTATGAAAAACTGGAGATGGCCTACATGTCGCCAGCTTAAAAGGTGGATACACTAATAGGTCAATCCATGCCAAACATCCCAGCTATTTTAGCGACCATCTCAAATGTATTAAAAATTGTGATGATTTACTGCATTGAAAACAGTGAAACAGTAAAATAATTTCAAAAGAAAAAAATTTCGGTCACGTAGTTGCCTTCTGAACTTACTGGAATGTCGTTTCAGTGTGGTTTGTGGGAAGGTAGTTTAAAAGTGCTGCTCATTGCTTCGATACCAAAATTTGTCTACATGTTAAGTACAAGTTCATGTGTAAAGTGTTTGAAGCGCAGTAATATTAGTGCAATTTCACTGGCACATACGCCTCCAAGACTAACAATGTGCTTGATACGACTGGTTGGTGTTGTATGGTAGACAAAGAAAGTGCTTAACAGCGCAAAGGACAAGAAGGGAAAGAAGAAACGAGAACAGAGCCCTGAACAAACAATCAAAGTTTATTGCAAACCAACTGCAATATATAGAAAACAGAATCTGCGCATAACCATGCACCATAAGCAGAATCGCACATACATGCACCATACAGCCTACCTTATAACAACCGGTCATGTAAATGGACCCCAGATAACTAACTTCACAGCAGTTAAGAAAAAGTGAGGGTACGCTAACACAGGAAGCACCAAGTTGTTGAATATAGAAAGCTTCACTAATCTCGTGCTCGCGCTGATTTTTATATTCCCCGTGATCAAACACTTGTCGAGAATTGGCTGACAACAAGACTTATTACAATGGTCTGCCAAGTAGCTGGAAAGGAAACCTTTTAGAGAGTTACCGTGCTCCCTCAACCAATCATTCATGCATCGCCCTGTTTGGCCAATGTAACCATGCCCAAAAGTAAAAAATATCTTGTAGAGAATCGCTAAAACACATTCAAGATGGCACGTAGCGTGTTTCTTAGTGCATTCTTCTTTCTTAGGTCCTTCGCTGTTGACCCTGTGACATAGCCCAGCGAGTTTATCGCGTGCGCAGAACACAACTCTTACACCTATTTTGCCAGTGACCTTCTTTAGCATTTGGGAAACTTCGTGTATGTAGGTAATAACAGCCTTGCTAGAATGAGGCTTGTTGAGTTAGCTGTTGCTTTGTCTCTTATCAACCACTCTTAGTGACATTAAGAGAGTCTCAGCAATGGAAGTTAGCTCGGGATTAGAAAAGCCTCCTTGTTGAAGGCAGTGAACTTGGAGCGAGAAACTGCACTCTATCTGGCAGTGACAAGAGCCAGTTAAAATTGCCTTTAGGCAGGAAAAAGCGATGCTTCACTTGACCAGCTTAGAATGGGCGGACGTAAAAAGGAGGTTCTTTCTTGAGAATGACTCGTACCGCCAACATACATGATGAACAAAAAAAAAAGCATTTCTAATTCTAGACATCGTAGCTTGTCGTCAGAAATAAACTCCGACGTTATTTCTAGTTTCTTCATTTCACACCCGAAAACGTCAAATATCTCATCGGTGGTTCGCCGAGGGTCAGATTGATCGATGCGGTAAAGCTCTAAAAAGTCGTCAACGTAGTCGAACACTTTAACTGTACTCGTGTGATCAAAGTTAGCCATGAGACTTCTTTCATACCGCGCGAGTAAAAAGTCACAAAGAACCGGTGCTAAACTTGAGCCACTGCACACATCTGCACCGGTGAGATATTTGACATTTTTCGGCGTGAAATGATGCAACTAGAATTAAAGTCAGAGTTCGATTCATGACGACAAGTTACGATGCCTTGACTTGGAAATAGTTTTTTGGTTGACCATGTATATTGGCGGTACGAACCTTTCTCAAGGAAAAGCGTTCTTTTTACGTCCACTAATTCTAAGCTAGTCAAGCGAAGCATCGCTTTTTCCGGCCTAAAAGCAATTCTAACTGACTCTTGTCACCGCCAGATAGAGTGCAGTTTCTCGTTCTAAGTTCACTGCCTTCAACAAGCAGGCTTTTCTAATCCCCTGCTAACTTCTCTTGCCGAGACTCTCCTAACGTCACTAAGATTGCCTGATGAGACACAAAGCAAGAGCTAACTCAACAAGCCTCATTCTAGCGAGGCTGTTATTCCCTACGTACACGAAGTTTCCCGTAGGCTAAAGAAGGTCGCTGGAAAAATAGGTGTAAGAGTTGCGTTGTGCGCACGCGACAAGCTCGCTGGCCTATGTCGCACGGTCAACAGCGAAGGACCTGAGAAAGAAGCATGCACTAAGAAACACGCTATGCACCATGTTGAATGTGTTTTAGCTATTCTCTACAAGATATTATTTACCTGTGGACGTCGGCCAAACAGGGCGATGCATGAATGATCGGTTGAGAGAGCACCCTAACTCTCTAAAAGGTTTCCTTCCCAGCCACTTGGTAGACCATTGTAATAAGTCTTGTTGACAGCCAATTCTTGACAAGTGTTTGATTACGGGGGATATAAAAATCGGCGCGAGCACGAGATTAGTGAAGCTTTCTATATTCAAGAACTTGGCGTTTCCTGTCTTAGCGCACCCTCAATTTTTTTAACTGCTGTGAAGTTAGTTATCTGGGGTCCCCTTATATGACCGGTTGTCAATAAGGTAGGCCGTATGGGGCATGTATGTGTAATTCTGCTTATATTGCGTGGTTATGTGCAGATTCTGTTTTCTGTATATTGCAGTTGGTTTGCCATAAGCTTTGGTTGTTTGTTCAGGGCTCTGTTCTCGTCTCATCTTTTCTTTCTTGTCATTTGCGCTGTTAAGCACTTTCTTCGTCTACTACTCCCACAAGAACTTAGCCAACATGTGTTATGAATGTCTGACTAATGAATACTAACTACACAAAAGGTATATTTTGAGGAAATAATATTATGAGACTTCTTAAGCTGCTAAACATTACGAGAAAAAATTACGAGTTTCGCAGAATCGTCATTTTCGTTTATATTGAGACCCGATTTGCACTGTGGAGTGGTCCAAATAAATATGACCTTTAAACCTGAATCGAAAGGAAAAAAAAGGTATTTTCTTGTGCCAATTGTTATCATTACATTTTTTGTTTTAAGGAAGAAAATAAGTTCTGAACTTTCCCATTGATGAAAATAGGAAATTTCAAGGTGGCAGCTGTCGTATGACGGAATGGGAAGATAGGCACCAATGGGAATGCTAAAAAAATATTTTCTTCCTTAAAACAAAAAATTCAATGATAGTATATGAAAAGAAGTGTTCATTTGCTTTCAATTTATGTATAAAGGTAATTTTTAGTTAAGCCACCACATGGCGTAAATTGCATCTGAGTATGATCAAAAATTACGATTTTGTAGAATTTATGATTTTTTCTCAAAGTTTACCAGCTTGATAAGTCTCAAATATTTTTTTCTCAAATATACCTTGCGGGGAGTAGGTATTCACTACACAGATATTCATACAAACTGCAGTATTACAATAAAGAAATTGCAAACATAGCACATTTTGGATAAATTCTCAGAAGCTTATGTGCCAGTATAGTTGCAATAATATTACTGAGCTTCAAAGACCTTACACAAGAACCTTTACTCAACATGTAGACCAAGTTTGGTATAGAACGTACTTTTAAAGTAAATTTTTTCACACACACAAGTGACATCCCCGAAAGTTCCGACGGCAACCTTGCGACCAAACATTTGTTCTCTCCGAAATATCCTACCGTTTCACTGCTTTCAATACAGTTAATCAGCACAATATTTTTCGAATGCATTTGAGATGGTCGCCAAAACGGCTGGGCGTTTAGCATGAAATCACCCTAACAGTGTGTCATGAACACAGAAAAAGGTCCTATGCTTATTAAGCCCTTTATTTACCAAAAAATATACTGAAAGTGCCTCCTCTGAGGCACTGTATAGTGCCCCTTTTATCACAGTTCTAAGGGAACTAACTGCACGTGCTATTGTTGTTTACATGTGCAGCAGTAGCATCAATATGTAGTAGAACTTGCTGTTGGGATAGTTGGTGCATGTTTGCATTAAATAATAGTCAATTTTGCGCCAAAGTGACGACCACACAAACGAAGAAAACACATAAACGGATTGGGCACTCATTCGCAATTGTTGATTTCTTGAGGAAATAGGCTGATATAAACCCACTTTTTGTCAACGCTTGTGCAACCTACTCGGGCCGTCCCTTACCTAATCACGCTATAGGACACATGATCGCTAGATACCGTGCTTCCAGCTCATACATGATGAGTGAAGTTTTGCTAACGTGATACTCCTTTTCTTTTGTGAAAGCCCATGAAAATGGCTCTTGGTGTGAATCCACATGAAGTGACATGTGCTCTTGAACGGGCACCGTCGTTATTCTTTGCCGTAAGGGCGTGTTCCCTCGCTCGATCATTGACGCAGCGCCTCGTCGTCTGGCTAACATGTGTCTTTCTGCACGATAGGGGTATTTTGTAAACCACTTCAGTGGCAGACTTCGTGAATGGCCACGCATGCTTCTTTTTACAGCCTTTCAGCTGCTCAGCATGATTGTCAGCGATGCACCGGCGCAATTTTGCTAGTTTGTTAGGGGCACGAACACGATCAGTACTTCATGCCGGCTCGCCACCTTTTTAAGGTTGTACGTATGAATATATAGTATATTATGAATATAAGGTACAAACAGCTGCTAGTGAGCACCCGTCCTGTTCATGTGTTTTCTTTGTGCGGTCGTGGTTTTGACGTGAAATTAACTATTCAATTCAGGCATTCATGTCTATTCACAGCACATGTTTAATGTCTGTAGCAAAATATTACATGATATTTTCGTATTCATATTTGCATGTTCGAGAGAACAGCAGCCGTGCTAATTGTGTCAATTGGATACAATTTCCTAATTTTGCACAAAACCATTATGAAATGCCCAACCAGCCTCAATTATTTCTCAGTATTGTTAATTTTATCAAGAAACATAAATTCCATTATTCAACTTAAGTTTGCGCATCACCGTCCAATTGATTGCTGTGTGCAGTTTAATGTCCTAAAGCCACCATTTGATTATGAGACGCTTTAGGGGAGGGCTCCAGAAATTTCGGCCGCCTGGGGTTCTTGTGCACCCAAATCTAAGGAAATGGGCCTACAGCATTTCCGCCTGCATGAAAAATGCAGCTGAGTACTTTGGCGACTAAACCATCGAGGCGGGGTCATCATCATCCAATCTAATACAGATGTGCCAACCATAATTATAACTTTTAATTGGCTATATTCTAACCTCACAGCAAAAGAAAAGAGTAGAACGGTTTAAAAGAAAGTTCTCCCCCCCCCCTTTCTATGACGTCCATGACGCTTTTTAAGTTGCTTTTGCCAGAATACGCTTTCGCTCTGCGGAAAAGTGCTTTTTGATTTACAGGACACAAAATATTTTTGTCCCTATATTACTCTGCCATGCAGATGCCATTCAATAACGAGTACTAGTATAAGTGCTGGCCGTCTTTCAGAGTGATTTATGAGGTTTTTGCAGCCTTAAGCGACGATAAAGAAAATTGTATGCCACTTTTTTTCTTTTCGCCACCCCCTTGAGCTCCTCCTTTACGAATATCTGGAATTTCTGGGTCGCCTGTCAAACAGTTGGACAAGCTCACCAAATGCTACTGCGAGTTTTACACCCGTATTTTAGAACGTCCCTTCACTAAATGCTTCACCTTGACTTGAGAAAATTGATTCCAGCGCAGTCTCTAGGCAGAGCAAGTCACTCAATATCAGGGATAATCTGCTGCGATTCTCAAGAAACGCAGCGTCATTTTTAGACAAGCGGTGGTGCTGTGCTCAGCTAGTACAAGTGAAGGATGAGATTCGAGTCGAGGAGCATTCGTATATAGGGAGGATAGCATTGTTTGCACTGTGGGACAGTTCAAGAGTGCTTTTGTTGAAATAGCTGCACTCTCGTGTATTTTGAATGAATTAGCGTATGTCAAATAATTTCTACATATACTTTTTTTGTGTGTGTGATTCAGTATAATTTGTTGTACTACTGTAAATTTGGAGCCTTACCGCGGTGGTCTAGGGGCTATGGTACTCGGCTGCTGACCCCAGGTCGTGGGATCGAATCATGGCTGCGGTGTCTCCACTTCCAATGGAGGCAGAAACGCATTAGGCCCGTGTGCTCAGATTTGGGTGCACGTTAAAGAACCCCAGGTGTTTAAAATTTCCGGAGCCCTCCACTACGACGTTTCTCATAACCATATGGTGGTTTGGGGATGTTAAACTGCACATATCAATCAATGCTGTAAATTTGAAATTTCAAGCTCAAAAATGCTGTATTTGTTTTTCCTGAAACCTGCTCCAAATTTAGATTTTCTCCCTAGAAAAGCAAAATATGATGCTCCAAAATATTGCTCCAGATGATAGCTTGGCTGCTCCACCTCTGCTAGCTGTAAGTGGTTACTCTTTCACCCTGCTTTTGTGTGCCCATTTTATGTTCTTTGATGTTGCATTGTTTCAGGGGGACATATTATGTGATGCACTTGATATTTTACATCTTTAAATCAATTATTCTGCGTGGTTAGTATCTAGTGACTTTGTTAAGCTATTGTAATTTTGCCTATTGTTTTCACTCCTGTATTATTGTTTCCCCAGTATTTTGAATGTCTGAACACACAAGGGTTATTGTGAAATGAAAATGCCATTTTAAGACTGTTTTGTCATTATATTCATTAGAATACCACTAGCCTTGCATAATATGCATAAGGCATGCCACAACACATGCAAACTGTGGCGTATCATTGTGGTAATTGTAGTGTGCATTGATATATTATTTCAGTATATTGGAGAAACAAGGCATGCTGCATTGCACTACTCTTCCTGCTGTTTGTATGCTTCACTGCACTGTGCTTTTGTGCTGCATTGAAGCATGTTAAAATTAGTTCTTCATTTTTAAGTGCAAATAAAGGCTCTTTTGTTGTACTTTAATATGCATGCATTGGTCGTTAGAGCTCCATGCCGTACCATTGACGTCTGATTTCCGGTCTTCTTTTGTAGTAAATGGCATTCTGCTTTGCACAATTGAAAAAGGCTTCTGATTAAGGTACAATTTGTCTCTGAATCCTGTATGTTCTCTGTGCCTAATAAAATAAAGCTTGATTTGGTTTTGCACAATGGCATGACTTTGTGAACGTTGTGTTATGTGTGGCAGCTCATTTTGAGTGATGCCTTTGCATAAAGCTAGGATTACGTGTTATATGCCGTGCTTCATATATGCACCATAAAAGCTGTGCTAAGGCCAGGATTACCACACTGTGGCAGGAGCCACTACCATAGGACATCTGCACATGAAAGGTCTAGCTAAAGGGTAAGCTTTCACGTGCTTCCACGGGGGCTTACTGGAAAGGGGTAACTTTCGAATTATGGTATTTTTTGCATGGGTGTTGGGGCATTATTCAGCATGAACACCCCCACACCCTTTTTGCTGTTTGAGCAATTACACCCCTACACTACTTTTGTTTTTAAGGGTGTTAGGGTGTCATAGCAATATTACACCCTTACGCCCTTAAGATTACTTGGGTGCATTCGCTTTTACACCCTCACTCCCTTAAGGCCACTTGGGTGTACATTTGTCTTTCCACCCGAAAAAATTTTGTGCCATAGGGTGTAAATTCGGAAATCCGCCCCACGATATAGGTGTAGCCCTGCTTGATACACCCATTTCGTGGGGTGTTGGGGTGTGAGTTATAGACACTATAAAACACCTATATGGGTGTAATTTGGTTTACAGTGTACAAATCTGTCGTCTAAGCGTATAAAACACTATAGATACGAAGCCAAGGGCAGACACAGGAAACATTATTTCGGCTGTTTCTTTCCAGTTATGCATCCCACTGTCAGACATTATGACATTTCCAAATGGCAACCCTCTTCGAACTTCGATTTCACTCGCCCAATCATAACCGACAGAGGAGGGTCACTACAGGTCGCTCTATCCGAGAGAGACCAGTTAGTGGCGACCACCCTAAGGGGGCTTCGACACAGCAGACGCCTCTCACCCTAGCATACGTATATGCATGTTGCATATAAATGGCCTCAATGGCATAATGAAGCGACCGATGCCTTTTTCGGCGACGTGGTATTCGATAAGGAATTCGGAGTATCAGGTACTCCCGACGTTGGCTTGCACACCTCTCACACAGCAGCATTTTGAGATGCGGTTTGTCACACTAAGAGGTATACGAGAGAGCTATTGGGAAATGGGAATTCAACGGCGTATACGTCAACACATGCTCGGTGAAGGGAGAACGACCCGATAGCTGCAGCGCGTTTCAGTGCTCCACCAAAATTCCTGAAGCCTGTTTTGCTCTCACAGTACGTGCGTTTGAAAATGCGCATATTGTAAATTACTCCTCTATTGTGTTACATTAAAACCGGTGACTTTCAGGGTAATTAGTCTGACACGTTAAGGATAACTTACTTTTTCAGCTTTCTCAACTGCCCCTTTAGCATACTCAAATATAGTGTTCGGTTTTGGAAGTAGTTCAACCGACTATCAAAAGGTTTGATACAAATCTATCATTGATTCAAACACAAATCTATCATTGAGTTCTGTCAGAAAGCGCATAAGTTACTGAAGAAACACGGATGTTTTTTTGGTACAATTCCTACAGCGTGACACGAAAGATTCAGAGAAAATAATACGCGCTAGGTAGATTCCATCTCATTTGAGTTTATTCAGAGGAATATTCCCTGAGTGATGTGACTACAAACTGACTGAGTGTGGCTCTGTAAGGTGCCGCCACTGACACATTTGGCGAGAAAAGGTTTTTACGATAGGAGATGAGGGACGCTGAAGTGGAGAGCTGCGGAACTTTGTTACCATCTAGTGTCATTTAACGTGCACTAGCATCGTACATTACATAGGCCTCTACCATAACGCATATCCAAATTCGACCGCCGCGACTGGGTGACTGGGATAAAACCTTGGGGTGACTTTGGGGTCTGCAGTCTAGGACCGCAACCACTGTTAGCAGGCTACGTTCACTTACTTGCTGGCGATTATGCACTTGGTCAAGAAATCACTAACAATACTCGAACCCTCTTCAATCGAATTTCGACAACATAAGCGGTTTACAAAATGTCTGGATAATCCATCCGGTATTATTAAACCAGAAGTTTTGCACGCACTAAATATATATACCTGTCTTCCATACTACATGATTATGATCCACAGACAAGCTGAGAACTCGTGCAAATACTTAGGTGTTTGAACAAACTAAAATTCAACCTGCTCTTCTCACGTGACGTATATAAGGAAGTGAGGAGGACGCTTAGCTACTTGAGTCCCAACTTTCCTAAAACTAAATTATCCTTAAAGTTACTACTTCAATGGTCATTATTGCTTCCCAAGCTTGGATATTCGACATCCTTGTACGAATTGAATCCTTGTGCTTATTTGGCAGAGAAGAAGAGAAGTCTTATACTGTGCAAGTGCTAAGGATTCATTGTGAGAATACATGTAAGGATACATACATGGCAGAACAGAAAAGTGGGCTAGTTGATGACTATTCACTGGGGCTAAGCCACAATGAATTCCCCACCAACAATAGACCATTTTTCTGTACTGGCATGTATGGGAATCTTCACAATGAAAACAGAATATTTTCACTACAACTTACTCATAATAATGTAGTGCGATTTATTTTAATTATAACAGTTCTGCTAGTACAATCTCTGCGAAAGCCAACTTATTGCTTCCGTCGCAAGGACACATGTTTTAAAGTAACAGCACGCTTGACTTTTTTTCACAAGTTCATTCACCCGTCACATCATTGGGAGTTTATTTTCACATCATAATTGCTTATCGTGCAGAATAGATCATATATCTACAAATATAGAACTCAGACAGAATGTACCGATGCCTTCAGGCACTTCTTTTTTACGCGAATCATAGTGGCAATAAAGGAAAATTCTCAATGGCATTGCCACCTTAGATAAAATTTATTTTCGCAAGGCTCATGGTGATATTGCTTAACTAGAAAAGTTCTGCCTGTTATCTTTTTTGTCTTGCATGAAAACTTTTTCAGCTCATGTTATCTGTAATCATATAACGAATTAATACTTATGCGTTGTGTTACTTGGTAAGCTTCAGACATAATTCTTCATCGTCGTCAGCCACACCATCAAAAAAATTGCACAAAATCTTTGCATGCGTGTAGCGGGTACCACGCTTCTCCGAAGAATGATGAAGAATGGCGTAGTCAATGCTTCCCTCCTACACAAAAATTATTTATGGTGTAGTGGATACCACGCAAGTGTACCCGTTTAAAAAAAGTCTCTGAAAGGCTGCTCTTCCACCTTTCGCTGTGACTGTGCTGCGCGTTCCGCGCAGGCCTGGCGGTTTTTTTTTTTAATGCAAAGCATTTCTTAGTGAACTTCGGCGACTTTGAGCGTATCTATCTATCTATCTACTATCTATCTATCTATCTATCTATCTATCTATCTATCTATCTATCTATCTATCTATCTATCTATCTATCTACTATCTATCTATCTATCTATCTATCTATCTATCTATCTATCTATCTATCTATCTATCTATTATCCTATCTATCTATCTATCTATCTATCTATCTATCTATCTATCTATCTATCTATCTATCTACTTCCGCCTACGACTTTTAGCTCTCCTGTCCGTCTCGATTTCGGTATCGATACCAAGCTTGGTATGGCATAACATGGCTGTATGACGAGCGTAATTGACTAGTCATAACATGAAAATCATGGCACGTATGTCATGAATGTCATTATTTTTCTTTCATGGCCTGCTCTTGCAGTGGTTTCGTTCACATGACATTTTGCAAAACTGGTATGGTATGACATCACTGCATAGCGAATATAAGTGACAGATCCTAAAGCAAAAACCATGCCATGTACATACATATAGGTGTATCAGCCGGGGGGGGGGGGGGGGGGCATAGGGGTTGCGATTCTCCCAACTGAAAAAATTTGGAGAGACTGAGCCCCCCCCCCCCCCCCCCCCCCCGCTTTCGACAGTGGTCACTCTGGGCTGCACGCTGAGGAAACCAACAAGTAAGGCGAAGCTTTCCGTCACAACAATAGTCACTCAATTGTGTTCTTATTGGAGAACGAAAATGTTACGAGGCAATGTTACAACATTGTGAAATTTCACCAACATTTACGCTGTGGTGATTTTCCTAGTAGACTCTTTGTCGTGCAGGTCACCTATGCGACGCTTTCACGTCTTGTGCTCTTTTGCAGAACAGGTAAGTGCTGAACAGGGGCTCTATAATATTACATCACTTGTTCATGCTTTTATCCTGCTGTAACTTGTTGATGCAGTTACGAATGGAAGCGAGCAAACTTTTCATGGACAGGTCAAAGCATTTGCTGAGTCCGAAAATAAGATGAGTGTGACAAATCGCTTTCGATGTTTGAGTTTTCCCGTTCTGAAATGCCAAAAAATTTTCCGCCTTAGTCTATGATAAACCTCATCAGCCTTGCCTATGGTAACTTGGAGCCATAGCTTTCAAAGTGGCCACGAATAGAGCAGTGGACTCGAGATCAGTATATGAACCTTAGATTTTGAGCTTGCCCCTCAACTTGACCCACCGGACCAGGGATAAGGTGAAATATCATGGTTTTTAGCAATGTGCGCGCTTAATTATCAGCTATAAGCTAGTTGTTTTCACCTCCTCTCGAATTGTCTTATACTGCTCAAAATACAATTTGGACAGCAAATAAGCACACACGTGCAGCACTGCTTATATCTCCCTTTTCCTCTTTCTCTCAGCAAGTATGAGCTCAGAGATAGGCGCACAAACTACTAAACACGGTTATGCTGCAAGTGGAAATTCTTTTTTAAACTCATAATCCATCTAGCCGCTGCTTATGTGATTAGCAGCTAGCCTATACTTGAATTACTATTTAAAGGAGATGCTCCCCAGCTTCGTGAGGTCTTGTAACAAGCAGGTGATTTTGTGGCACACAGAATATTTTCAAACTAATGGCAAACAATATGCAGTATCGAAAACAGTGCATTTTTTTTTATTTTTAAGTTGTCGTGCATAAGTGGTCATTAGGCGATGGGTCATTTTCGCGTCATACAGTTCCCTCGGGTAACATGCTGGTGCTGTGTGCATGACAAAGGCTGTTTGCACCAATCCTACACAGCTATAACGACCATTTCGAAAGGAAGCAACGAGGGATAGTTTAACGTTATAATCGCCCACACTCTGTTGTTTCAAACGAAAATTTTGTTTACACCGTTGGTATTGGCGTATTTGTGCAGGTGCCTAGGGGCCCGATAAAAAATTTTCATACAAATACAATGAGTCTAAACAATGTACCACGCACTAACACCACAAGTTATACATTTTTAAAGAAAATGGTTGAGAAGTTGATGATAAGCTAATAACAGGAATATGACAACAGCGATACTATTAATACTTGCACGCTCCAGATACAGTGTTCAGACTATTAGAAAATAAGGCAAATTGCATTACACAAATGCCTGAATATATGCAAGAAAGTGTAATACTTATTATGAAAAAATGTAACAGTGTCACAAACGACTCCAATTTTCGGAGCATCCGCGGGCCCCATCTTCCAAGGAAGGGCGTTTTTGTGTTGGGAGACGACATCCGGCGACTATAACGACCCAGCGTGGCGCCGGCTCGTCTTCCCTGCCCCTGACCGGAAGGGGAACCGGTGGTCTCAACAAGGAGAATTACTCCCAGATGAGATGGGAGCACGTGGACGCCCCTGAAGAGGTTTGAACTGCATCGGAAGAGCAGTTGACGAACAGACAGCAACAAGTGCGGTCGTCGGTGTCGCGAGTCTCGCGTAGGCGGCGAGCACGGAGTGACCCGCGCAACGTATTGAGACGGCTGCAATTCCGGGCACCCTCGTCGTCTACCAAGCCGGCGAGACCTTCAGCGGCACCCGTCAACTCCCCTACGTGCACCAAGGGCTGGTTTGGTCCGTATGGAACTTTTTATTGTGACTTTTTTGTTAAACCGTAAACTTGTTTTAACCAGCCTTTTTTTTAAATATTTGTAGTGTGCGCTGCGTCGCACGTTTAAATTCTAAAGCGCCACCATGATCATTCTGTAATTAATTTCTAGTGTCTCTCTCCTTTGATTTCCATCTTGTTGTTATTTTATCAAATATTCCACGTGTTTGTCTTTAGCCTGTATCTTTTGTAGTGTTTTAGCACATTTTGTTATATAGCTGTTGTTTCTATCGCGCGTATCAGTTTCCTCCTTTGTTATTTTTGTTAATCTCCTGCCTTTGCCCCTGTTTTAATTAAATGATCGTTTATGTGTAATCAAACTCTGTGTCTGCTCTATGAGGGCGTCAGTCAGGCCCACACATCACTACACGTGCAAACCCGCACGGGTCGGCCAACCCGCAAATAAATTTGAAATGTGCCACTTCGAGGCCTTTCAGGCGTCGCAGGTCGAAGCGTAAAGTGGAAGCCTGCGAGTCTGCCGCACGTCGATGTTGGATCGGCGGGGCCTCACTCGAAGTGTGTGACATTATCTGGCGTCCGCGCGACAGGACTGGCCGACCACGTGGTGATGTCTGGGAGACTGACATAACTCGGAGCGTGATATGTAGACGTCCTTTTATTGTTTTGTTGGTGGACAACTGTTTTAACAATGGACGGCACGGAGTTTGATAAGCTCATTGAACAGGGCAAAGCCTTTGGCTTTGTAGGCAAAGAGTTATATAATTTCGTCGAAAAAGAACGAAATAGACTTAAAGAGGAGCGCGATGCCGAACGCATTAGGTACAGGCAACATCTGGAATCTTTGATGGAACAGGAGCGAGAAAATTCAAGGCTTAGAATTCAGAAGGAAAAAGAGCGCTTGGGACTGTGTGCCACGCAGTCGGGTCTAAGCGTAGTCGCTAGAACACCCAGTAGCGCGTTCGACCGTGGCCCGAACAAGCAGTCGTACCAGGATCATGTTCAGCTACTGCGCCAGAAAATGGAAAGTAGACGGCGCATGTTTGAGACCTGGGATGCAAGGCACGAAAGGGGCAAAGAGACCGTAGGTGCCAAACCGCCGAGAGCCGGGCAAAATATTTGTACTGTTGAGGCGGACATCAGGTTCGCGAGTGAACCTAAAAAGTTAGCTGCTGAAAGTCCCGTTGTGGCCACAAAGGCCACTGAAGGCCGCAGTGATGGCGACGAGGCGCTGTGCCTGGAAAGTCTTGTTAATACAGAAATGCCATCTGTGATAGACTTGGCACAGCCACCCTGTATGCGCGTCGCCATGGCAGCTAACTGTGATGTTCACAGTACAACCGGCCCGGCAGACGAGGACCCCTGTACAGACGGCGGGACAGAGGCGTGTGCTGACGCACACTGCGAGCTGGGCAATGTTGGGGCAAGTAGTTCTCCCAGGTGCGAGCGGCGCAGCCCTGAGGAAGACGCTTGCATTGTTCAGCCGTCGGTCAAGTTTCCCGCAAGTCAGGGTGTCAACAAATTAACAGAAAATCCCGACTGTATAGACGTTACAGCCGATGAGACAGGCGAGACCAGTTCTGCTCTGCAAATGTTGCAAGCGGACTTCTCAAAAGTGAGCACTGGGCAACGTGCAAAAAGAAAAAGACGCCGCACAAGCCGAAGGAAAACGAAGGCTGCAAAGCAACCGGGAAAATCGCGGATTGCCAAACGGCAATCAACGCAACGAAAGCATCGTTTGCGTTTTGTGGCATTCACCAGTCGAGTGGGTCACTATGCTTCAAACCGTCCGACAGATAGAGGGGTGAGGCAGGCATTTGTTCGTGGAGCTCGGAAGAGCCGACCCCCTTCGCTCCACTGTCCTGCTCGAAGCGCGGGGCGCCTAGCGAGGCAGCGCCTTTCGGCCGAGCGACACGACATGGTTCGGAGACCCGTTTCCGTAGAACGCGGTGTCGATGAAGGCATGCCTCCGAGGTGTAAACTAACGGGAAACAGGCGTCCGTGTAGCGGCCGTACACACTTTTGTCTGCCCCGGTTGCTTCGAACGGCTCCTCCTAGAGCGCGACCACCTCGAGCACGGATAAAGGTTACGTACATAGGAACTCAAAGGTGACCTCAAAGGGAAATGACTTGTTGTTTGAAACAATGTTCATTTCTGTTTTTCGATTTAGGAGCATTCCATGAATGGGGGGGCTAATAGCTTAGTTATTCTTTTGGTTTGCTTGTGTCGTCTGTGCGTTTGTTAACGTGTTCTGTTGTTCAAACTTACTACACGTTTAGTTAGGGAAGCTCTGTTTTAGGGAAACTTTTATTTCATTCAGTTGAATTTTTTTCAAAAGAGACTGGTTGGTCATATAATCAGTCTATCACGGTACGCATGTGTGATAATCATGGCGTTATGTGCATGTTCTTCACAACTTTCCTTGTAATTATCATTTCGAAATGAACTGCTTTAGTGTGCAGCAGGTTCAAACAACTGCGTACAGGCGATCATGCCGATTTCTTTCTTATTCATCTTTTTCGAAAGCTGCGTGTCAATAAGTGACTTTTTAATACCGCTTAAAGCGTGTATTGTTTTTAATATGTGGCATCAAAGGATGCTTACGTGCCTTAGCTTGGAAATGTGCAGTATTTTTGTCATTGTCTTTTCATATGTGTGGACATGACGTTGTGCGCGAGTTCTGACTTTCATCGTATAGTGACCGTGAAAGTGTGGTGTGTCGGGTGTTCTCTGCGGTGTCGTCCACGTCAGCGAAATGGTGCGCGCGAAAAAGAAAACGCATTGGTGGACAACCGGAACACGGCAGGCTCTCGAACATTGAGCGTTTGTGATTTCCTTGAACATTACGAAGTAATATTCTTAAGAAGGGGGCTATGTCACAAACGACTCCAATTTTCGGAGCATCCGCGGGCCCCATCTTCCAAGGAAGGGCGTTTTTGTGTTGGGAGACGACATCCGGCGACTATAACGACCCAGCGTGGCGCCGGCTCGTCTTCCCTGCCCCTGACCGGAAGGGGAACCGGTGGTCTCAACAAGGAGAATTACTCCCAGATGAGATGGGAGCACGTGGACGCCCCTGAAGAGGTTTGAACTGCATCGGAAGAGCAGTTGACGAACAGACAGCAACAAGTGCGGTCGTCGGTGTCGCGAGTCTCGCGTAGGCGGCGAGCACGGAGTGACCCGCGCAACGTATTGAGACGGCTGCAATTCCGGGCACCCTCGTCGTCTACCAAGCCGGCGAGACCTTCAGCGGCACCCGTCAACTCCCCTACGTGCACCAAGGGCTGGTTTGGTCCGTATGGAACTTTTTATTGTGACTTTTTTGTTAAACCGTAAACTTGTTTTAACCAGCCTTTTTTTTAAATATTTGTAGTGTGCGCTGCGTCGCACGTTTAAATTCTAAAGCGCCACCATGATCATTCTGTAATTAATTTCTAGTGTCTCTCTCCTTTGATTTCCATCTTGTTGTTATTTTATCAAATATTCCACGTGTTTGTCTTTAGCCTGTATCTTTTGTAGTGTTTTAGCACATTTTGTTATATAGCTGTTGTTTCTATCGCGCGTATCAGTTTCCTCCTTTGTTATTTTTGTTAATCTCCTGCCTTTGCCCCTGTTTTAATTAAATGATCGTTTATGTGTAATCAAACTCTGTGTCTGCTCTATGAGGGCGTCAGTCAGGCCCACACATCACTACACGTGCAACCCCGCACGGGTCGGCCAACCCGCAAATAAATTTGAAATGTGCCACTTCGAGGCCTTTTAGGCGTCGCAGGCCGAAGCGTAAAGTGGAAGCCTGCGAGTCTGCCGCACGTCGATGTTGGATCGGCGGGGCCTCACCCGAAGTGTGTGACAAACAGCAATCATTACTTAAAAAAAACATGGTTGATCCCTCCATCAGAGGGATCGGCGTGTAACACGAAAGTAAAACGGGACTTTACAGATGTAATTAAATGTTTACTGTACATTGATAACGGAAGGTTTGCCGAATGTATGATTTGGTGTTGGGTCGCTATAGCCCCGTTCAACGTGGATGTATACTCGTTGACGCTTGGTACATCTCCATCCCGGCGACAAACATTTATGCTAAATTTAATAAACAAACTATTGTATATATATATATATATATATATATATATATATATATATATATATATATATATATATATATATATATATATATATATATATATATATATAATGTACAAACGCAGCAGCTTGATATATATATATATATATATATATATATATATATATATATATATATATATATAATGAGATATAACAGACAGTAATGCCAAGGAATGTACAGGGGAAGTTATTAACATTATTGGAATGTAAATAAGAAGAAAGAAAAGTGGATGAAAAAATTACCAACTGTAAGCAGGAATCGAACCTACGACCTTCGAATTCGAAGGTCGTAGGTTCGATTCCTGCTTACAGTTGGTAATTTTTTCATCCACTTTTCTTTCTTCTTATTTACATTCCAATAATGTTAATAACTTCCCCTGTACATTCCTTGGCATTACTGTCTGTTATATCTCATTATTATTGTGTTAAAAACACGGAAAAACGAGCCCTTAGGTATACACTTCTTTCCCTTATTTTTATATATATATATATATATATATATATATATATATATATAATGTACAAACGCAGCAGCTTGATATATATATATATATATATATATATATATATATATCAAATATATATATATATATATATATATATATATATATATATATATATATATATATATATATATATATATATATATATATATATATATATATATATATATATATATATATATATATATATATATATATATACCGGATTACGAGGGAGGTAGGTTCGCCCCCACTCGCGAAGGAGTTGGTACGCCTCTGGCCATGCATGTCATGATATTCATGTTATGACCAGTTAAGACTACAGGTCATGCTCCTAGTACATTCGCGGTCGTTTCGCTAGATTCACATACGCCACATTCGGTATTACGTGACGTCAATAGATGACGAATTTATATGACTGGTGCAAACATGAAAGCCGTGATATGAGTGTCAAGTAAGATCATGACAACGTGCCACACTCATGATGAGCGCGGTCCTTTCGCCTGCTTCACGTATGCGATATATCGTATTCCGTGACGTGAATTAACGAAGAAGGTAAATGAGACGCCAAACAAAATAGTATTGTCATGCGTGCCATGTAAAACATGACTACATGTTACGCTCATAGCATGCTCACAGCCATTTTGCTAGCTCCGCATATACGAAATTTGGTATTACGTGACGTGAACAGACGACGACAGTAAATGACACTTCCAAACATGATAACCATGGCATGTAAGTAAGTACGGCATAACATGTGTCCACCTCGTAACGTTGTGCTTATATTAAGTGACGTATGTCACTTAAAATGCAGGTTTATACGTTACGACGCATAAACCTTCCTCATTCGTGCTTCGCATATCATCGATTCCCACAGTACGTGGGATCTGCCTTTTTTTTTCTATTTCTATATCCCAAGCCTTCCTTTAACGTAGCCTCAATTTATATTAAGTTTAATACGCGACAACTGCTATATTTTCTTCTACATTCACATCAAAATTGTACACAATAATGCTCCTGGTTCACGTGTGACGTAAAAAAATATTATATGATCATGAGACACGTCCGAGTGAGGAACTCCAGATTAATTTCTTCATTTTGGGGTCCTTCAACGAGCTCCTGTATGTTTGTGAATGGGTGTTGTCACATTTCTTCAACTATATATACAAAACTCCCCCTTCCATACGGGTCGCTTTGATTCTGCGCTTTCGTTAATCAATTCTGCTATTGACTGTTTCCTGTGAGCCATGACAGGTCAGTGATTGCCGAGATCTCACCATGTGTACCATCATTATATTAATTCATCTGTCTGGGGGATTCTCTTGATTAGAATGTGTAGCTTACATAAAAAAATCGTTTTTTTATGGTGCATCTCGAGATGCAGGTATAGAGCTTTATATCAGCGTTATACAGTCACGAATATTAACATGACAAAATATCGTCATTTCATGCATGCATATTTCATATTAACCAGGAATATCGGGGAAACAGTGGCATGCTTTAGGAACAAAAGCAATATTATAAAAACCCTCCCGTCACCTACAGATGCTAAAAGAAATGTTGTCGCGCGGTCGAAACAAGTTTTTCGTCTTCTGGACGTCATGCCGATCATTTATACTTTTCGAAAGCAGCACGTCTTCTGTAATGCTTCTCGGCACTGTTCGCATATTTACCCCGGTTGTCCGTATTTGAGTGCTTTCCTTAATGCAACGAGACTTCTGAGACGTCCTAAAAGCGAACATCAAGATAAAATTTGTTTGAACAAGAAAAAAAAAGAGATATAGAGAGCGGAGAAAGACCGAGTTTACAGAAAGCGGCGGGGACTTTCAAGCAATTCGAGTACGC
Organism: Rhipicephalus microplus; assembly: GCF_013339725.1. NCBI lineage: Eukaryota > Metazoa > Arthropoda > Arachnida > Ixodida > Ixodidae > Rhipicephalus > Rhipicephalus microplus. Next base: position 107,109,087 of record NC_051170.1, read on the forward strand.
CCTTTGTAGGGTGCCACACAAAGCGAAGCTGCCGCGTTTGTATTACGCGGGGTGTATACAAAAAGGTTTCCATTCATTCGCATTATAAACGTAGTCGAGTTGACGAACGGACAGGCGAACGCACGCGATGAGCATTGAGAGGCGAGCAGCCTGCAGAGCTGGCTGCTGGCGGCGCGTTCGCGAACACCGCCTGGATCACGCAGAGCAGCCGCGTGGATCAGGGCAGAAGAAGAGGCAGCCGTCGTGGAAACAGAACGCCCATCGGCGTATTTCATCGCGTTGCGCGCCATCTCTGTTCGGGCGCAAAATGAAATTACAGGGCAGAAGCAGGAAGCGGGCACGGGAAATACTGCTGGCTCGCTTCAAAGGGCAAACGCAGGAACAGGCAGTAGCAGTTTGGGAGAGAGCGGAAATGGAGGATGTACGAGATGGAGCAGGAGTTAGGAGAAAAAAAAAAGAAAAAAAATTAAGAGAGAAGGAGAGACACGAGGAGAAAGATGCCGGTTGCAGTGACAGACAAAATCGATAATCGATTCGATTTCGCGTCCCAGCCACCGCCCGCTGTCGTTTCTGACCCTCTCCTCCCCGTCCCCCAACCCTTAGAGCTGCAGAGAGGTGGGTAAAACAGCCAATGGCCGGGATTCAGTTCGACCACTCAAACGTTTTAGCTGTCGTGACGTCGGTGCGTTTTGCTGACGTCACGACCCTGCCGTCCAAGATGGCGGCCGCGTCGCTCAGAGTGCAGTGGGGTGACTCAGAGAACGGACATGCGCTGCCGATGCTCTGCATGATCGGGGTCGCCAATGCCGGTGTGTTGCTTTCAGAGTAATCTATTCATGCATCCTGTGAACGTGCACGAATAGAGCTCACTTTATATGCTCTTATGTGAAATTTCGACGATAGAAGAAAAGCTTGTGTAGAGAAATTTATTCACACAGATAGTAGACTTCGATAACATTTCAACAGAACATCTCAACAGAACATAACATCCACAGATAAGCTTCTAGTACGATTCAATGTAACAAGCGAAGACATCTACTGTGCTGTGCTGCCTCGACGAAATATACATTAAAAAAAAACTTAAAGCTACAAGAATACATTTCAAAATAAACCAAGTTATCCCTAACGAATGTTAAAAAACACCTAGGCACTTATTTTATATGTATATTTTACTTGGAACACGAGAATCACGTAAACTAAATTAATCAGACTGCGTGATTATAAGTCTACTTTCATTGAAGCCGCTTGAAGGTTTAGCACCGGAAAAGCTCAGATGCAACTAGAAAGAAATTACTGTGCAGTGCTTCTTCCATTTCTGCGCTCATGGGAATCAAGCGGCAAAATATTTGCCAACTGTATGACCGATGCAGACGTGTAGATCGTATAGTTCGAACATGTCCTTATCGCAAGCCTTATTTACGACGTCGTTCAATGTAGTCCTAAGTGAGTCCCTTTTTTTCAGATTGGTGGGGGAAATAAAATGTTTACGGGCTGTAACACAGGCCATAACTGCCATAGGGCCAGACCGTGCCGACGGAACAAAAGTGTCGAACGTATGTACCTAGACGTTTGTTCACCTGTTGAATGGAAAGACGCTGGGGACATGAATTTGTATGCATGCAGTTAGCTCACTGAAAATAAGAGTGAAATTTTGAAGTGCTTTAGTCGAGCCAGAATCCCTAATATACAATATTTTTCTGCTCTTAAAAAAGGCAAAATATCTTTGGAAGTACATGACATCCGAAGTTGAACATGAACTATTAAAGATGACATTTTTCCCTGCGATAATTTTTTAGGACTAGATCAATGTGCAAAGGTTATTAAGATGACACATGAACAATATTGTGTGGCACCGTAATTCGTGAAAACCGTCTTTCTTTTTGATTTGTTAAAATAAACTCATTGCTAAAGGCTTCCTGTGACACTCGAGAGTAAGAAGAAAGTGATACAACTGACTGATTTTAAATAATTATTTTATAGCTGGCTTTCTGCGCACGTGATAGCGAACCACTTAATCACTTGTAATATTCAACAGTAAAACGAAGCCTTGTGCAATTGGTTTCGCATATCGCAAAAGAGACATCGCAATTTTTTCACACGAGAACACGTTTAGGTAATTACGTGTAAATATAGGAACACGCCTTAATGTTTTATTTGATCGAATATCCACATGTGCGATAAAATTTCGTTTTAAAGTGAACCCTTGACTACGACGTCTTTTTTTTACTATTGTTCCTGTGTTTGCTGCTGTCACCTCTATAATGTGCCATATTATGCACACCTCTGCTGTCACCTCTACATTGTGCCATATTCAGGAGCTTTTTCGTCATGTTTACACGCGTTCAATAAACTTACGTTGTGGCAACGACGACAAGATATCCCATGAAAGCATGTACGAAGTCACATTAAATTAATGAAATACAGAATGCGAGGAACGGGAAGATATTACTATTACGATCATTTTTATATATGTGTAGCTTAAAATAGCATGCCTATTTAAATATTATTATTAAAATTTCTAACGAGCTGCACAGCTTAACAAGGCATTCCCTTGCCCATGGCGCCTCTGATTACTTGTCATGGTATGACGCATGCGTGGTACATTTCAATGAACTTATACGACTTTCCCAATAGCGAAGTTAATTCACGCAAGACTACCAATATTTAAACTGTAACAATCAATATTATTACCAGCAGTAATTTGGGTGAACGTTAAAGAACCCCAGGTGGTCAAAATTTCCGGAGCCCTCCACTACGGCGTCTCTCATAATCATATAGTGGTTTTCGGACGTTAAACCCCACATATCAATCAATTATTACCAGCAGTATTATTACTACCATTCCAGACATACTATTTAGTTGTTTCTCTCGCTATATTGTCTTTTTAACTAGACTATCTTCGGTCTCAATGATTAAACTCGGCTTCAGTAACAGCTGCATGATGGGAGCACACCCACTGCCTGAGGAACGGGTGAAGTACGGTGCTGTCCTAAATAATTGTATAGTGTGTGCAATATTGAGGAATGCTTCGTCACTAGCAACGTTTAGTGAATCTTGATACTGAGCGACTGTTAGTTGTTGTTCCTCTCAGTGATACGACTTCCATTTCACGTGTAGTGGGCTTACATTGGGCAAATCTAGGGCGACATGCATATGATCGCGTGTGCGCTGTGGAAACAGGATTCTTTTGCATATATAGGAGTCGCCCCTAAAGTGTTCACGCACAGAAGTTAATATACTTCTGAATTCAGCTGTCGTTTACAAGCTGTAATACTGAAAATTACCCCCATTTAGTGTTCTCACTCATTACGACATTCACCTGCAGGCTAAAGAAGCTCGTATTGGCTTTAAGGCACGAAGAAACACAATCACAAGAAGAAACAAGGAACAGTGGGCCACTCACAACTGATTTATTTGCAGAAATACACGTACACACATATCCTTCTCAGCATGTGCGCATAAAACATGTTCGCATCATTCGTGGTCACACAACGCACTCTCAACAACATTTTTCGCGGAATTATGCAGCACTAGGGCACATAGAGTTTCTCAAAATTAACTAGAGGGCACTCTGGTGCTGCGATCGTTCAGCGACCATGGGAATGATGGGTAGTACACACATTTGCCCAGTCTTCGTACTTGCGGGCGGTGAATCGTACTTGCGGCTTCGTTTACTGCTGTGTTTCGATTTTGTTTTGAAAGAAACATTGAATGCTTTGAACTTTGTGAGCCAATTTGGAAAATTAGTCTAGAAAAAGAAAATGGTGAAGCGCGACCTCTGAACATTTGCTAATACTTGTTTCGTAAGAAAACAGCTCCAAGCCACACGAACACACACGGAGCCAAAAGCAGGCCAGAAGTACGAATATTAGACAAATATGTGTACTACCCATCATTCCCATGCTCGCTGAAGCGCCGTGCGTTGCAGCTCCCATAGACACTAGCACCAGAATTCCCTCTAGTAACTATCGTAGGAGACTCTATGCTAGGGCAGTGTGTAGAGTACTAATTTATACAGCAGTAATTGCTTAGTGCTGAACAAATCCGAGAAAAAGTTTCTTATTTTTTGTGCATGTGTTATGTGACCGCCAGTGATGCGAACATATCTTTTGCGCATAATTTGAGATGTATCCACGTGGGCGTGTATTTATACAAATAATTCACGTGTGAGCCACGTTCTGTGCCGTGTTTTTTTCGTGTGATTGTGTTTTTTTTTTTTCATTCCTAAAAATCCATTCTAAACGTGCATCTACTCGCCCAAAAGAGGTCTCTAAAAAAGCTCCCCCACCCGATTGGCATGTAACCAATGGCAGCATTCAGTTTTGTTTGTATGACATCGTAATTTACCATGACCAGTTGTCTCAAGAAAAGCGCAATAGATTTCGTGACAGTTACGAAGGCGCTACTCTTCAAGTCACCATGGTCTAAAAGTAAGACGAATATAGGACAGCGTGTACCTTCATTTCCTTTGTAGGTCTGAAAAGCGTTGTTGTGGAATAAATGCGCTATAATAGGCACAGAAGGTTTCACGAGGGTGCAGTGAAGCGTCCAGAAAAGCAGATCTACAATGTATTCCGTTGGTCTGAGGCTGATTTCAGGCTTACGGGACGGCTTCATGCTCTCCCATAGTAGAGAACCTCGTACTTTAAATTGTTAACAACTTTTTTCTAAACACGCAATGTATACTACCTAATACTATATATCCTCTTGCGGCGGCTTCATACACACCATCATCTTGATGGTCGTCATCAATGCTTACGGATGCTTGATCTGGTGATGAAGCTGCTGATTTCATCGTACTTCTATGGCTACAACGCGCTACTACCGTGAAGGATCTGGTTAGGCGAGGTTTTTAAAAACATATGCTGTACTTTCTTGGAGTATTGTCAGGCACCCCATCTGCGAGTGTTGCTATTGTAAAGAGATGATAGAGCGTGCATTGTGTCTGAGAAATATATTAAATGCTCGACTCAATGTTCCGCGGACTGTGCTAAGCAAAAGATTGTTAGGTTATGATTCTTAATACGCACTTATGCACAGTACAGAGAGAGAGAGAGAGAAAGGAAGAAAATATTAGAAAAGTAGGAAGGTTATCTATAGACTAAGCATACGTCCAGCTTGCTGCACGGCAAGCTACACAGCAAGTTCATACAAAGCCACGCATGTGCCGCTACTGTGTCTGAAATCGAGTATCCTTAGTGGTGTAGTGTAGATTTAATAGCCACATGTGCTCCTCACTAACAAAAACTATTTCTGTCCGAATAATCATTTTGATTTTCTTTATTCTTGATAATTTATAACAGCATGGAATATCTTTTTTAAAAATTTATGTATTGGCTCCTGCGTTGGGTATCAAACTGCACATGAATCTGCCAACCGTTCATCGCCGTGTCTTAACTTCCTACTGCTCCGAACATCATACACTTCTTATTAGAAATCGTCACGTGGGATATACGTGTGCTCGTTGAAAACCGTCCTGAAAATGACGCCTTCGGAATGGCTTATAGGGATCTAGCTTGGACTCAGTTTTACCTCCGCCGTTATACATTGAGCATTTAGATCTCTCACCTTAGGGTGAGATAGGGTATTGCGCCTAATATTGCGCGAAAATGCGAAGGTTGCCATTCGGTATATACCAAACGCCATTACCAAAACGTTTTTCGAACATTCAGAGCAAAAATTGCAATAAGGTTTCATTTGCACCGTCTCGAATATATTTATCTGGCCTACTAACACTGTAGGCTGACTGCCAAGTAAAATAAACACGAGGAAGTTATTTGCAGAATAAACGTGAAGTCTTCAAAGTGTACGTGCAGTACCCTTTAAACTACTTATGTTTCTATGTCATTTTCCTTCTCTTTTATCGATCCCCTTCAACTCACAGGGTGTGTAAAAAATAAAGCAACAGATGAAAGCACACCACCCGCACCGGAAACAACTAAGCAAAAACTTCATGAGGAGGGTGGAGGAGCGAGAAGGAAGAAAACCAAAGTGAATAAAGTATAAACTAAAGCAACCGGACAGTGTGGGGGCCCGCAATTTATCGCTTTCCTTCGGAATTATACATGATTATGATTATTGCTATTATGGCGCACCGGAGGCAAGTCTAGGTGGGGGGTGGGGATCTGTGAGTACAGTTGAAGCGAGGCCCGGGAAAAGAGAAGGGGGTGCGTTTGAGGCTGCCAGTGCTGGTCAGGAGAGAGAGAGAGAGAGAGAGAAGGACATAAAGCGAGGAGGAACGCAAATGAAAAAATACCATATAAAATTCGCCGCAGCGGCTTTTCGACCCGAGGAGACAGGAGAGCGGCACGAGCTCAGGCTGATCGATGGACGCGACGGCTATCGCAATGTGAACGGCGTTTCGGCATCGAACTCCCCCGTGCCCGCCACCGCCGAAAGCTACATTCGTATACCTTACGCTCGCTGCGGCTGTCACGTCGACGGAGCGCTTATATAGAGAACCGAGCGTCACCTATACCAGTCGGGGTCGACGGAGGGGTGGAGGCGTGGAAGATTACGTGCGCCGCTTCTCGTTAAAGCGCGGATACTATAGCGCCGCTGTATACCCTCGGGGACATCTCCGATGACAAGGGAGCATTTGTCTTACTGTCTCCGTCGAGAAATACGGCGCCCTGGGGGGTGTGAGAGCTCGAGTCTGTGCCTCGGTGTCTGGGCTAGCTCCTCCGTACAGAAAAGGGCAGCCTTCGGGAGGTTTTGTCTTACTGTCAGATCATGGGTTATGCCACCCTGCGAACTCTCCACTGCCGTCCTCCCCCAACTCTCCCTCCGTGGAGTCTGCGAGCGTATAGATTCAGGCCCGGGGGGAACAAACCAGAGCAAAGTGGCGCCGATCCCGTACGGGAACTGTGTTCGCGGTGTACAAAGAAAAGACCGTGGTGCATCTATATATGGAGTGAGCCTCTTACACCCCTCCACCACCACCCCACCCGCTGTGTTGCACATACCCACTGCCATTACTTTTACCTCATACTTTTTTTTGGTTGTTGATATGTATATTGTGGTACATTAGTTCGTACGCCCGTGCTGCGAACAAAAAGCGAAGCAGTTCGCAGAGCCCGGGTTCAGGCGCCGAGACACTGAGGGCCGAAAGCCAGACAGGCTTCAGTTTTCTGGCAGAATATATGTCGTCCCATGAAGAAATCGAAAAAAATAATAATAAATGTGACGGCGCAACTTTTCTTTCGGGACCGTGAAAGTGTCTTTAGGAGGCAACACTTGTCGTAACTCAGCAAGACGGTTCCATCCTGTCGTTTATTTCGGTTGCATTCGCGCAAAGTGTAGAGAACATTTCGAAACATTTCAACGGGACATCAGAGAGTGAGTCTATCTTTTGCCGCCCACGCATGGTGCAAACGCTTTCGTAAGAGCCTCATAATTTTTTCACAAGTCGTGGCTTTTCATCAGCGCTTCCTTGTGAGGCAGACCATTCTTGAACTCACTGAGAAGAATATCCAAAGAGCCACGCCACAAACTACGCTTTCTATAGTTAAGGAACCGAGCTAAGGAACCCGTTGCTAAGCAACTTCGTGGAGCATCAGCCGCCCAGTCGCTAAAGCAAAACTCTTTCAATTCAGGGAAAATCGGGAGTGGCGACAAACATAGCGCTCACCTCTAGGGAACGGTTCGACTCCACACTCTAAGCCGAAATTCGGCAAAGTTGGACTAACTGCAGTCGTTAAACCAATGAACGAACGGTTCGTCCAACAGGGACTAAATGTGTGACAATGCGTGTCTTGCGCAAACGCCCGGCAATGAAGGGACCAACGGGGAGGGCAACTGCGCCGCGATCGCCTCCTGTCGATGCGGCACTGCAATGCTCGGCGTGGTCGGCAATCATGAAAACAAGTTAAATAGGCTATACGCCACTGTGAAAGTGAAACACTATGAAACGAATAGAAGACGTTATTAGAGGAAAGTAGTACAACACGCTGTCAGTGCACACAGCAAGTGCCCTCGCGTTTCCACCATGCCGGCACGGGCGAGCCGAAGCCAAATGAAAGTCTCCGCAAACACGGGCAATGCCGAAAACTCGCTTTAATGTGCTGAATAAGTTCGAACTACGGTGAACACTGACAATGCTAATAAAGGTAAGCTGTTCATCAGCGGTCGTGCACCCACACAGTGACCACAAGTTCAAAGCGATATATAGGAAAAGTAGGCTTCGTACGTCATCGGTATCAAGCGGGCTGCCGGTGTGAGTGCATTGCCGGCACAAGCGAAGGAAACGTCGCGTACAAGTTCACAAAAATAGTAGCTCAGGCAAACTTATGTCTTTTTATCCATGCGACAATCGTTATCAAAAATCCAACGTGTAGGCGATCGCGGATACGACTAATCGTGCGGCAAGCGGTACACAGGTTGTGCCTTACCAGCACGATGAAAGAACCGTGCCGGCGAACGGTCTCGTCGCTGTAAGTATACACATATCTACATCACTCCGTAAGGCACAGCGAACATGGGGCACTTACCTATTGTTCATTTGTGACTATAAAATAACGACGACGAAAATTTCACGTGAGCCGCATCTTGCGATCGCCGGCGGTCGTTTAGCCGTACTCGTCGTAAGCCTAGCGACGCCGTCGGCAAGCCGACACGGTATGGCATCGGCGGGGCGCCTGCGGCTGCTTCGCCGGCTTTCCCGCACAAGCACCGCTGCTATGTTTGCGTTTGCGGACTCGTGCGCCAGCACTGCGAACGCTGGTTCGGCCGACATGATCGAATACCAGCTGATAATTCGTATTCTCGGGCTAGAGGCATGTTGAAGATTAGATGGATCCATATTAAAAGATCGATGCGCATCGGTACTACGAATAAGCCCATGTAAATTTTCGCGTTACGGTGTCAATATTTATTGTTTTCTTAAGCCGAGTAAAAGTCGCCCACTGGCACTAGATGGGAGGTCAAAATACTGTGCTATATATACCCGAGAGTCTGTTCTCTGTAGTACAGCGCGGGCAGTCAGTGTTTGCGGTGTTTTACTTTGAAATAATAGTGCGTATATATGTGTGTGTGTGTTGCATGAATAACATACTATGATCTTCAGTGCTGATTAAATTGAAATAAACATAAAATATACTGCACAAACGCAGTGTCGCCATTTTTTTTGCCATTGGTCCAGACGGTTCAACTGTTAGTCCCGCTGGAGCATTCTACTGGGGCCAACATTTAAACCAAGTGGAGTAAGCGCTTGGGGTAACAGTTGAGCCCTTGCAGTCACTCCCGTAGTTAGTCCAAAATTGGTTCAAAATCTGTGGCAGCGCATTTAGACCCCTAAAGGACCAATGGCATACCCCACTTTAGTCTTTTTCGGCTTAGAGTGCAGTGAAGAGTTTTAGAAAAAATTAAGCCCTTGTACTGCCTTCCCCACAGCGCCGAGTCACAGGGGCCAAAACGGCCTCTCTACTTTCCATTTTTATCCTTCAACTTCTTCGTAACGCCTCCCCGTTGCTTGGGGCACTACGTCTTAAGCACATCTGATCAGCGCTAAACTTCTCGGCGCCAGATGCATGCACATGCGAGAGAAGTGTGCGGCGCAACGCTCGTTTCGCTCGCAGCAACGGCCTCCTCCCCCCCTTATCCTCCAGAGACGCGCGGCTGGCGCAAATCTCGCCGCGACGCCTATCTGGCGCGGGCGTTCTCACATGCAAATTCGCCTTCATTACCAATACGCACCCCACACCACCCGTGCCCGGCGCCAGCCGCAGCCGCTGCGTGTGTACCATAGAATTGTCTCTTTCTTTGAACGTGGTTTAGTTTTGTTCCTCGATGCATGTGAAATACCGGCTTTTTCGCGCGGCAGAATGTCGACCGCTGTGTAAGGGAGGAAGGCGAGGGTTGAGTGGGGATGGCAGGAGAGGAGGTTATTTGGAGCCGCGAGTAAGCGTGGAGCCCCGCCGTTGAATCCGTGGAGACCCCGGCGCGAACTCCATTCCGAGATTACTTTCGGCACGCCCCGCATAGTTCTCTCGAGCTTGTGCAAACAGCGTTGCGGGCCTTCTCAGTCTTCAATGGCCCTTGCGAAGTTCGTGACTTCGCGAATACAAATAGCCGCCGAGGGATCTCCGTCGTCGCGGGCATAACAAACACGGCCGTTTCTTTGCGCCTTTCCCATAGTGAAGACAAGAAATAAAAAGCATAGAAATCGCGGATGCACAACGGTCACCCGAGCTCTCTCCTCTGATGCACAGTCCAGCGCTGCCAACCGCATAGGGTGTTTGAAGGAATTGTTTGCGGGAAAGTTTCGGCAGAAAAGGGAGCACGCTGGCTGTGACATTAATATTCTGATGTAGAGGGAGACGCCGCCGTGATTTTGAATAAAAGTGTGATATGTAAGCTAAGTCTCGGGCCCTGGGTCGCTACGACTCGTTCTGCTCACTGCTTTGAGGGGAGGGGGGAAAGGGCGGGAGGAAGGGGCTTGCATGTGTTCGTAGTGGAAAGAAGAGGCGTGTTTTAATTAAGAGATGACGTCGGGTGTGGGGGCGCATGTTTGAGACACGTGCAATCAGCGGATGCATAATTACTGCAGATGCGCATGGCTTGGCGTTGCCTTTCCGGCTTACAAGTCACAAGGCGTGTGATGTGTGAGCTATGAAGCTGACAAAGAAAAAAAAATAAAGAAGAAAAGGGGCGAGCGAGCGAGCAAGAGCGAGGGAACGCGCAAAATGTACACGATGCCACACCCACGGCACGTACTGACAACCTCGTATACATGTCTCCGCGAACACGACATTTGCGACGCCCACTGACGCATGCCGACAACAAACATGCTCCAGACGTCGCTGGCGTTCGACATATGAGACAGTTTCTGGAACGCCTTATTGGGCCGAATCAAATTATTTGTGTTCGACACACAGACATATCATCTCACGAACAAATGAAAGGCATATAATATGTGCATTTCAAAGACCATTTACAAACGTTCCCACATCGACGAAATAACGTCACCTGTAAAGAAGATACACAACAGAAACACATTTCGGACGCAAGAAACTGATAGTTATGCATATATTCGTGGAGCGTTAGCAAAGTAGATGGTGTCTTTTACAGTGTTTTAATTTATAAAAAATTTTCAATAAAACAATATTCTTGAGCTGATTAAGAAGTATGATATATTTGAACAAATATATCGTTCATGTTTGGCGTTGTAATTCAACTTTCTTTTCGATCTCAACGGGATTCGTTTTTGACCGGCCGGCTTGGGAAATGAACACTACGAAAGGAAGGTGAAAACATGCAGCAAGAACGTAAACCTGCTTTCTTATTGTGATGCTGATATTACGCGTAGAAGACAAGCAAAGCAAGCATAGCTAGATCAATCCAGTATAGCGGGGGGGGGGGGGGGGCAAAAAGCAGGAAAGAGAGGTCGGCTAAGTGAGACTTCAACGCAAATTTGTATCGCCGCGCCACCGAACGGAGGGTGGGGGAGTCGAAATTGCGCCAGCCAAGCGAGCCAACTTTCTGGCATCTTCGTTCATATCTTACGCCCTCTGATATGTTTACGCACGAGCGCGCCCCGGGTGGCTGGCACGGAACACTCCTTTTTCCCCACCGCGCCGCTTCTTGGCAAGCAGTCGCCCGCTGCCTCTAGCAACAGCTGGGACCAACGAGCGACGACCAGAGAAGAACCCTGTAGAAGTGTGCGAAAACAAAGAATTTTTCCATATAAAGAGATAAGAGAAAACGGCGGAATGTCGTTCAAGATTGCAACTCATTCCTATACCAAGCGAGCCACGTTGCGCAAGCAGAAAGAGATGCTAAGCGCGCTCGCCGCATCCTGACGCAGGGGGGCGCCAGTTTTCGGCCGAGAATAACGTACATTACAGCCCCCTTCGTTTTTTTTCTTTTTCGGTTCTGGCCGGCCATGCTCAGTGAGACAGCCGACCCCTTGTGCGCATCTAGAGATGTCGGCTTCTGCGTCTGGTTGTGAAGTCTCTGTTACACGCGTTGTTTCCGAATGTCTCACACGTGGTGTGCTTTGTGGTACGTTTATATTTGCGTTACTACTAAAGCTATCATTAGTTACGTTCATAGAGTGTATCTTCTTTAATCTTCTCCAACACTAAAAGAAAAGTACATTGGGCTGTATATGCATAGTCCGATCTATGCGAAGCCCCATCAGGTATGCTAAAGCGGTCGAGTATAGATGACAGGGAGCTGAGGAGCATCATCTATAGGAAATGTGACGTAGCAGGTAACACGCCTTTGGTATGCCTTCAAGACGCAGCGAACACATCAAATTGGAGGCGCAGAGCATCCTCCGAATGAGACCCACAAGCGATCATGATGAACACCATGTGAGGATGATCATATACAAACGAAGAAGTGCCTGATATTTGAATGCCTTCAGTTCTCTTTCAACAAAACTTCCAAATGTATTACTCTCTGTGTTGTAAATAAATCAGTCATTGCAGTTTTACGCCTCAAACTACCATATGAAAATGACAGACGCCGTAGTGGAAATATCCGGAAATTCCCACCAGCTAGGGTTTTTTAACGCGCACGCAAAGCGAAGCGCACTAGCCTCAAGCATTTTCACTTCCATGAAAAATGCGGAGGCTGCAGCCAGGATTCGATCCCGCGACCTGCGGGTCATCAGCCGAGTGCCTTAGCCACTAGACCACCGTGGCGGGTACTCTATGTATCGTGGGAAAAGGCTTGCCGATACTGGAAAATATGCATGAAATACGCGAACACACGCTGCGATGATGCTACGAAGTTTCCTTAGCAAATATATACTTGAAATATATACTTGATATTACTTGAAGTATATAAATATATACTTGAAGTATTACTTGAAACTTGTGACCTCGCACTGACGCACGGCCGGCGAGGGTATACAATGCGAGAATAAAACTAAAAACCTTTCGCCATTTTTTCCCCTTTTTCCTTCCATAGTTAAGTTACAATTTGCTGAAATGCAACATTAAAGTAGCGCTTTATCTGTTTAAACTTATCAGGTGCTTTTAAATGAATTGGGTCTGCTGTCGCACCTATCATCTCCATCATCTCATGTTTACTTTCTGTTTACTGAAGTGCTTGCTATCAAATGCATATTCAGATGCTTCATGTGTTCTTGAATTGCAGCGAGAAAGGTACAGAAGCTGAAGGTATAGCAATAAATGACTAAAGGCCTCTGTACCAGTTTTACAAAGTAGTGAGCAACAAATACATAGAAAATTGTTTGTAGCATGCATTTTTTTTTATTTCATTTAAACTGAGAAAGTCAGACAAGAACACAATTTCCAATACCTATTGACCGAACCAAAAAAGGTTCTTTTGTGTAAAAGTAGAAAAAGATGTATCTTGATAGCATACCTACTATAGTACAGAGGGGGTCAGGAGTTTCCAGGCCACGCTCCTATAAGAATATAAACAATAGAGGCCTAGGAACTTCTTCTTGTACATTTTAATAAATAAAATATCTGTATTCAAAATAACTAAAGTAAATAAATAAAAATAAACAAAACACTATACGCGTTCTCAGATAAGGACTTTGGAATCTTCACGCTATTCCACAAATGTTTGTCCATAGTCTTCTTTCTATCATTGTGACCATGAACACTATTATCGTGGCCATTAAAGATTTACCTTCAACCTCCTCCACCCCACCCCCTCCTGTGTATGCGCACACCGGTGCACAAGAAACTATGCGTAAGAACAAAACCAATATACACAACGGTCACCCAGGCACACATGTGAATAGATATTCCCGAAAAATAATTATAGTAAAGGACAGGGCGTAGTTAGTACGATTGAATATAATCGAGAGAAACGTCGATTTCCCCAGCCTAACGCCTATTGCCTCTCGATTATATGTAAGCCAAACCCCGGCGCAATAAGCGAAGATGAGGAAATCAGTCCTCAGTGTAAAGAAAGCGCAAAAATACTGGGGCAGTCGCACCTCGTCGAGATTACGAGCGAGAACGTGAGCTGGAGCAAAAAAGAAAAAAAAAATTGAAACCGGTGCAGAACGAGCCGGAGTGCCGACCGTTCTAATGAGACCGGCAAACGAACAACTGCAAGCGACAGCGTGCTGTGATAAAAAAAAAATAAGAGGAAGAAGCCTAAGGCTCAACTTTAATCTCGAGGGCGCTTACTTGGAGTGGGCTGGCCCTATCGGCTCGGTACTTCATCCAAATCCTTTCATATCGGTCTTGGCTGATTAGAAAAGTCTCGGGGACCCTAGTCCTCGCACCCGTCCTCCTCTTTCCTCGAGAGTCTCCTCCTCTGACTCGAGCAGCAGCACACTGAGCACACGCATTCGTCCTCTGAAGGCTCTGTTCTAACCGTCTCCTTTTATTTTTTTTCTTCGCGTCTTTCTGCGGATGCGTGCTCCCGAGCGTCCTGTTCACTTTCTCCGGGGGTCTTTATTGAACGTTCTCGTTTCGGCACTTTGGGTCCTCCCACTCGTCGTCCTAGAGTTGAGACTCGCCCCCCTCCCCTCATTTTGCGAATCGCTCAGCACAAAAAAAAAGGAAAGAAAGGAAGTTTCTCGGGACGTGAGCTCCTGGTCGGGATCTCCCGCTGGGTTTCTCGGCGGCGCTGCTAGAGAGAATGAATGAATGAATGGTGAAAAAAACGTTCCCGGTGGTGGCACAGCTTGGCAGCAGGTCTCTCTGCGTGCGCTGCTCGCGTAAGAAAAAAGAAAGTTCTTTTAGAAATAAAGAAGCACATAATGAAGCGAGAAAGGATGAGACTGAGGCCGAGTCTGCAGCAAGAGCAATGAAAGAAGAAATGAAGAGAGATGCACGCCTAAAGGCGGGTACGTCTGGCAGAGGAGCCGCAGCAAGCGAGCATGGACGAAGCGGTAGGAAAAAGAAACGACAAAAACCGTTGGGCATTACTTCAGTCCCTGAGAAGCTAAGAGTACGAAAAAATGAATAAAAAAGAAGGAAGAAAGTCACCAGGCAAGGGCGGCTAAGTGGAGAGAGAAATATCGAGAGAAGAACAAAAGGAACCCGAGCAACTATAGACGCATCACGCCAGTGGCAGGATAGGAGCAGTGAGCAGAAGACATTCGCCCCAAGTCCATCTCGCGATAAGGCGCTGCTGTTTCTGCTGCTGCAGAAAGTAGGATATGAGAGCTAGACAGGGACAAAAAAAAAAAACGAAATACAAGCCTGGATCACATACTAGAAGGGTAGATCGGCCTGGCGAAGTAGAACGAGAGGTGGGGAGGGGGGGGTGGCAACGGGGAATTCGAGTGTGTGGGAGTAGGTCTAAGTGGCCTTTCTGCTCCTTTTGCTTAATTAGAGGAAACGACAGGACAGGGTCTGCGAGCAGAAGCGAACACAAAGAAGAGACGCGCAGGCAAAGTGATCTTCCTACGCAGACTTGTGCGCCTCGCCTACATACGTCTATGCGAAGCTCGGAAAAATGCCGAAGGATTGCGCCAGCGAACTCGGGATCAGTGCAGTTATACGTGGATCTCGGAGTCTTTTATAGTTGTTTTTTTCTTGCGTTTGACCTGATTCTACTAAACTTTTGCATCCAGTTCTCCCAAAGAATGCCAGCCTGCTTTATTAGGATCAGACAAGGTGCGGGTATGCGCGCTGGCAAAGCCCATTTGGCATGGCCAGCTACGTGTGCCGGACATTTCGACGTAAGCGTTGATGACCACACGAAAGACAACGAGTTTGAGGAAAAACACAAAGAACGTAGGTACACGCCCAAATAAATGACTCGTGTCGGCGTAAGTGAATTACTGAATCCTTGACAAAGCATACGCAGTCGTCAGTATGTTTGAGACTCAGCATCTTTCGTTAAAGAACCCCAGGTGGTCGAAATTTCCGGAGCTCTCCACTACGGCGTCTCTCATAATCATATGGTGCTTTTGGGTCGTCAAACTCTACATATCAATCAATCAATCAATCAATCAATCAATCAATCAATCAATCAATGGGACTCAACATATTTCATTGTACAGTGAAAGCGGCATACCCTGCGTCGCGGCAAGCTCGTTGTGCCGCCCTCTGCCGACCCGAAATTTGGATGAAGGTGTGTGTTCTACCATGAAAAATAACGAAAATGGGTGTTGTTGAAGTCCTTCGACTAATTCTTCCCCCGCTTCCTGCCCCTCCCCCGAAAAAGAAATTTCTGGCTACGGGTTTGCATTGTGGTATACGTAAAAGAGAATATACATTCGTAAACGACTGGTAATCTTGTTGACCAGGTGCGAGCATAGTCGAGCATAGTCGAAGAATGGAGCGAGCTTTGAGGTTTCACTCGTTCATTATACAGCCACAGACAAGTCAGAAGTTTCTAGTTTGCAATGTGCTTACTTCCAGCGAGCAACCAAGGTAAAATTATGCATGTGAACTACACACATATCCATCTCTATCTGCATAATGTATAGGGCAGCACACAAGATATTCAAATCCTCGTTAACCTCTTCGCCTTTCCCTTTTTAGTATGTCTCTCTCTCTGTAACAAGCAGACCTAAAACCTGCGAGTATTAAATAAGTTCACAACAGGAAACTAGAGGCAGACGAATATGACATCTCGAACATCAGACCCTTAGCAGGGAGTAGGGTACGCGGTGCGTTCGGCGACACAAAATGCACCCCCCACCCATAATTATTAACGTGGCTTACCACCTCATTTTCCCCTCCTTTCGTAAAAACAAATGTCCTTCTCGAATTAAGTCTTCGGAGGGCTAGATGCACTCATATTTGTGTAAATTTCACAGAGAACGAAGCAAATAATCTTTAAGAAAAGTTAGTAATATATTGCATGGGTGCAGAATCTTTTTGTTTGCTTGTTGTTTCTTTTTGTTTACCGTATAGCCTCCTCTCAAAATATTGCTTGCTACGCCAATGCCGTGCATAGATAATGATTGCTTCAGACAGGAGTGGACCAAATCCCAGTGATTTCGTTCTCTCCCTTGTTGCTATAGAATATCGATCTCAGTATAGCGCGCCACTGATTCATTGAACCGGGGTTCTGTTGCCCACGTCAAGACATGAACCAAGCACAGCAGCAGAAACTCGCAGATCAAACAGAACACCCCAGGAGAAAAAAAAATAGAGGCCCAACTGTGTACACATTCCCACCATCCTGTCAATCGCGAGGCTCACAGAGCAGAGATCAAAGCAAAGGGGACGAGGAAGGCTCCTCGTCCTGGCCTGCAAGACCGGGGGCATCTTATCGCCCAGGAAGCCGAGCAAGCAGCGCCCGGTCTTGCCGCACGGACAACAAGGCTTAGAACTGGCGCAGGCAGCACACCGTGCTGTCGAAAGGAAAAGCCGATCGAGGCTGCAGGAAGCCAAGCCCAGCCGAAGGGAAAAAGCGAACGTCCCGAAGCGTGGCACACAAACACGCACAAGCAAGGCCGGGGCAGGAAGAAAGGGATGATCTTGCTCAATAAAGGCTACAAATCAGCCCCGTGCGACGGACCCGAGCCATTGGACAAAGCGGATACGTTGGGTGGCAGCGGGAGGGAATGGTTCGGCAGGGGAACCAGAAAAAAGGAACGTGGGGAGGCTGCTCGAGGGAAAGAATTCCTCGAGAGGAGAGTGCTTCCTTCCCAAACGTCATTCGTGCCTCCTCGTCGCGAACGTGGATCCAGACAGCACTCAACCATGAGGATACCTTTAGTATTTCTTCCTCTTTTTTGGTTGTATCTTCATTTGTTAATCTTTTCTTGATGTACGAAGCAAACTTCATTCTGCGTTGTTGCTTTTTTTAACAGACGTTTTCATCCTCCTTTCTGTTTCCTTTATTTTTTTCGCGTTCATCGCAACTTTCAAAGTTCCACTCTAGAGAAGGAAACGAAAAGTGGAGGGAAGTAAAAACTTGAAAAGGCGTTTGAAGAACGTCTATACTGTGTAACGCCTGCTTCTCATGGCGGCAGCCGTTTGGCAAGAGTTTCCTGCACTGACCGCGTAAATAAAGATGGCGCTGCTTTCCAGTGACGTGTGTGAATGGTGCTAGCAATCTCTGGCAGAGAACGGGCGTGAGCGAGACTTTGTAAAATAAACCCTTTGTGTAGTTTTTACTTATCAATTAGTAAAGCATGTTCCTTCGTCTTGTTATTACTCAGTGATTTTTTTGGTTTTTGATTTTTGCACGTCTCTTTTTTTCTAGCAAGTTGAAAACAATTCTCCGAAAAAGCCAAGCATACAATTATTAAATCTGAAATATAAATAATTTGTACGGGTCTGAAGGAAACCTGAGCACATTTAATACATTTTATGCGGTCGCGATAAATATGGCTTTCCAATTTATTTTAATCGCGTAA
The DNA here is from genome assembly GCF_013339725.1 of Rhipicephalus microplus. NCBI lineage: Eukaryota > Metazoa > Arthropoda > Arachnida > Ixodida > Ixodidae > Rhipicephalus > Rhipicephalus microplus. The sequence goes on from NC_051170.1 coordinate 107,127,346, forward strand.
TGTACTCTCTAGTCCACTTTATGAGGCTACCACTGTGTCTTCCTCCATGTCAAACACATATGCTATTTCGTTTGCGAGCGAGTGGGCGTCGCATTCATAAAGTATTAGTTCCTATGCCATATCAGCGATAATTTCAATACGTGGGGCGCCACCAAATTAACAGGAAGCCCGTGTTTCTAAGGTAACTATACGAATGTAACATGCCTGTATGTCACTGTGCAGGAGATGCCCAGGAGAAGAAATTGTAAATAAGTATTAGGAAACTTTCAAGCCCCGCCGCGGTGGTCTAGTTGTATTCAGCTGCTCGCCGTCAGGTCACGGGATCAAAGCCTGGCTGCGGCGGCTGCATTCTCAATGGAGGCGAAAATGCTTATGCCCGGGTTGGGTGCACAATAGACAACCCCAGGTGACCGAATTTTACGAAAACCTCCTCTACGGCGTCTCTACACGGTGGTTTTGGGACGTTAAACCCTACATATCAATCAATCAATCAATCAATCAATCAATCAATCAATCAATCAATCGTGAGAAAACCTTTCAGTCTTTTTACATTATGGGACCACAAGCACGTGATCTAGTTGCAACTCCGAACCACACAATTAGAAAGAACGAATTTCACTCACTGTTGATCATAAACTCGCATGTATTTGTAGCATAGCACCGTTACACACATTAAGAACACAGCTCAAGGAACAGCGTCAAGAGCCAAATCGAAAGAATAAATCCAGTTATATTTTGCATCCCCGATGGACGTACTGTCTCCTTTTTAATCTTTCTCCATCAGTGTAGGCTAGCCAAACGCGTTCTGTTTTAATTAGCTTCTGCAAGTCTGCTTTCCCTGTGCTCGCTCAGTTTAGTTGTCTGCAGGAAAGTAAGAGCAGTTTCGCTATGCATGCGACCATGGTCCCATGTTCCTTTACAACGAGAAGGGTCTCCTGCAATTATGTTAAAATCGATGGTTCCACGATAGCTCGTCTGGGTAGAGGGCAAGCATACTGAAAACAAAAGTTCTGATTGACAACGGGTCAGGAGATCAAACTCCTGTTTTCTCAGAAGCGTAGCAGTAGTATTCGCATGGTGTTGCGCCACTGAACAGTGGACGTTCTTTCCTCTTCAACTTTATCTACTATAGATGAAGATGGCAAACTGGGATTACTCCATTCTGTATTTTGTTGAACATTCTGTTTCTCTCTTTTTACCGGGAAAGAGCAGCTCAATTATTAGTAACGCGCATTGTGTACTCCTTACTTCGCGCTTTCCTCCCATGTGCATTTCTATATGCAGCTACTGCAGTAAGGCATTTATATGCTCCGGCATATTCCTATTCGATAAACATGCAAATATTTGGTAACTCACTTCGCACTTATTCGTCATGAGTGAGGTACTCCATTTCAAATAATATTTCAAACATTTATGCCATCAGCGATCCAATATTATCATGAATCTCACCTTTTCCGCCAGGACACTGAACAAAAACTCAAGACACCGCTGCTTTACCTTTGAGGATTAGAGTGGCTTAGAAAATGCGAGGGCAGAACTACTTATACGCTACCATAAAGCAATATAGCAGCGGCGATGTTTATTTATTGTTTCGTGCTTTATATATTTCATATTCTTCTCTCTAAAGCCAGATCTAATCAACACTGAGTCCTGAAGCAGTTTTTTTTCTTTGCACCATCAATCATCATGTCATGACTACACACTTTAAAACGTCAATCAAAATTTACCATATATTCATCCCCTTTCTCCCAATAAAAATTGGTCATTCCTAAGTATTTCTTATTTCTAAAAAATAATTATTATAAGATGCTATCAGTGATTTTTTTAGTTTCCATGGCGGAATTTCTAACGCAGAACACAAAAAAAAATTATTTGTCAGTGATTTATCCTATGGCAGCAGTTGACAGCTCAGAGTAGCGTAGCTCATGTCAGAAGCAACGACATTTAAGAAGTATACCATGTAAATGCTCGTATAAACGCATTTACAAGAGCTCTCCTTGAAAGCTCTCATCTGGGTGACTGCGTTTATTGTACGGATTAATTCAAAAACTTTATCTCGTCCGGACGTTTGTGCGTTGTTGAACACGAGGGCCGGAGAAAAAGGTGGTTCTATCCACTCGAGAAGCCTCGAGCCACCATTTTACTTGTAGCGAGAGAGTAGAAGTATTTATTTATTTATTTATTTATTTATTTATTCATTTATTTAAAGGTGCTTCACACCCTCCAAGTAGGTGTAAACGCTAGAATAAACAATCACTTTTTCAAGGCAATAAGAATATGCAATAGTTACAAGAAATACTATAAAATAAGTATCCATACATTGTCTTATGATAAATCATTCCCCAATATTAACAACAAAATGAGCGTTCCTTTACACAATTTTTGCGTGAAGGAAAAAGGAAAAAAACTAAAACTTGGAAATGTGTTTAACATAGCCTGTATCCTTTGTAAGAAAGAAATTCATCAATCATTCGCGACAAAACACTTTGATTGCGCAGTTCGCAGTTGTTTCTAAATTAATACGGTATTGATGGAGTTCATTCAATAGTTTAGGAAGCGTATGACGAAGCCTTTCTTTTGTTAGCCTAATGCGTGAAAATGACATTTTCCAGGTATCGTCATTGCGTGAATCATATGACCTTGAAAGCGGCGTTCATGCTGATATTGTACGAATGTATGATGTTTATGCTTTCTGGTTAGATTTAATGGGTACAATTTGTGAGCTGACTTGACATTGCATTTGATATACACAGGTCTTGTGTGTGCAGGTTTTTAACACACACACGCTGACGTAGTGTTTCATTTTGTAATACATTCAGCTGGTTGATGTTTGTTAACGTTGTTGTGCCGTAAACTATAGGCAGCAATAGTTTAAGTGGGAAATACATAGTGCATTGTAAATATGAAGATTAAGAGCTGTTCGTAAGCAGAATTTGAATTTCGCCCAAAATTCCTTCTACCTTTGATACCTGTGTAACAATATAATTAACCTGAATGTCCCTAGACAGAATTTTTTAATACACCAAGTGATTTTACCAAGTCAGCGGCTTCTATACGCAAGATCCATAAACGAAGATTCAAGATTGATAATACGAGTTATTGTCGGGAGTTGAAGATAACGGCTGTTGTTTAGGCTGTGCTTATTTCAAGAGAATCGAATACGCTCCACTTGCGTAAGTCACCGAGGGCTACAATGATACTACTTTGAAGAGTATCATAAGAATTGTTGCGAAAAAAAAAAAAACTGGTTGTATCATCTGCATAAGAGATGTTTTGTGCTCCATGGCGAATTTCTGAAACGTCGTTTATGCAAAAGCTAAATAGCAGTGGTCCGAGAAGGCTCTTTTGAGGTACGCCTGAGGTAATCGCTTTGTGCCAAGATAGATTTTCTTGAATGCAAACACATTGCAGCATGTGTAGCAGATCGGACGTTGTAGCATCGAGTGGTGTGCCTCCATATCTCCATTTCATATATTTCAAGTATTGTTTGTCAGTGTTAAGCGGTTTAGACGGTCGAATGGCTCCGAAAACTCAATTCATATACTAGCTATTAGACTTTTTTCACCAAAGGATTTTCGAATGATTTCTTTTTGCATGACAAGGGCCAGTTCTGTTGATCTCCCTTTTCTGAATCTCAATAGGCTTGAGCTAATTATGTACTTGTTTGCAAACTCACTTATTCTGGCATATATCTAAGCCTTTGGAAAATATGAATAGTATCGAAATTCGCCTTCAGTTTCAATTGTTTACCTCTCCGATTTTAAGTATTGAAGTAACTATTGCTATTTGAATTTTCTTCGGAAAGACACCTGTAGGAAAAGCAAGATTATAGATATGCATGAGCTGAGGCACTATGATGTCTAGAGCATGCTTGACTGACCTAATTTGAATGATCTGTATATCACTTGTTAAGTTGTCCTTGAGAGGTCTATACCCGTTATCCATTTCACTTTCTGTTGTGGTTTTCAAACACAGGCCAAGGATAAGGATGTCGAGAACGGCTATACTTCCAAATGAAAAACATTCGCCGTCAGATATACAATCCCGGTTCACAGTACACATGTGCACTTCAAAGCGTTGTTAGCTTTTCACAAAAAGTAGGAAAAGTCTAACTTTTCCTTTCTTTCTCCTTTCAACTGGCACAATGATGTCATTTGAATCAAACCCTCACTTAAGAGACCTAAACAAACATTTTAAGCCACGGTGACTCGTTCCGTTGTATTCACCGCTGCCGCCAAAGCTGCGTATTGCAGAATTGCTGTAGACTAGGCGACTGGACGGTACGCTGAACAGTAAACACAGGTCGGCACCAGCCACGGAGGCATCATTTAGGTAACCTCCTTCACCGTACCGTAAACATGACCTGCGGGAGACTAGTTTGAACGGAGCGGCACCATCTGCCGCCTCCTGCGTCGTGTAACGCGAGTGAGCTCCGACAGATGTCGCTAGTCGACCGCAAAAGGCGCTGAGAAAAACTCGGAGCCGTGGCTCATCGACTGTTGCCTGAAGATGGCCAGAGTGCGGAATTCGCTAGAGTTCGTGGCCTGAACTCTCGAAAGCACCAAAGGACGCGTGGTAAGCAGGCTTCCTAGCAATTCTGGTGTGTACTACACACGACTACAGGTCGGCCAACTTACTCATAAGTTTTCTCACTCAGACTCACATTGAACCGCGAGTGCGAGCAATTCCGTTAGAATAATAATTTGGCGAGTTATACTGGAATTTAGGGTGGTTAAGAAAAATATTTGTGAAATTGGATCGTAGTGGGCACAGTTGAAAGTTTTGGCGTGTATGAGGCCCAGTGATCCTTTAGCGCAGAAAATATTGTTAGAGCTCGAAGTCCAGCTCGAAGAAAATTAAATTTGGTATCTCATTAGCCCAGATCGAAGAAAGCCAAGTTCAATTTATTCTTTCGGGTATTGCACGAAAAGAAAAAAAAAATTGGCAACGCATTTGATAACGAACACTTCAGGTAAACCTTCAGCGCTTTAGAACACTTAATAGAGAACACATATCATTTTTTAAATTATAAATGCCAAGTTTAATTTGTTGTTGGAAGTCGGATCTGCAGCCTGAATGGTTTATATGGGGCCAGTTATCGTGACTTTAAGACATTCAAATCCGGAGTTTTTATTTGAAGAAAAAAAACGTGTCATCACGGCGTCAGTATGACTGGGGTCGACAATTAAATGCCACAGAAAAAGTCGACTTTTTTTAGCACAGGATATACGCTCCCTAATTGGTCCAGAAATCCTGGCAACAGTTTTATACCCTAGACGGTGGCCTACTATTCATTTCATGTTAAGTTGTCAGCTACCCGTTATATAGGGTTTCTCACTATTTAAACAGTACGACGATCAATACAAATCTAAACATCGGACAGAATGATTTCAAAATTTCAAGTTATGTTTTGGTTTGTGAGATTTTCTCCGGCTTCCAGCCAGTGAAATGAAGCAAACACCTCGAGTCACTAAAATACTCCGGGTGACTGAATTTATCAGAAGCAAAGAGTTTTGACTCTAGACTCAATGAGTGAATGCATACATGACTCCTCACCGCATCGCAGAATAGCTCACAAGCAAATATGCTAAAAAATAAAGCACCCAAATACACAGAACGCTTTTCATCAATGCGCTTTGCCATTGGCTTCCCATCTTCTCCGTTATGCACCACGCTTGGCTTATTAATCTTTTCCCTCACGAACAATTTTATCTTAAGAAGATTTTGCAAAGGCAGACTCTACAGAGCCCAGGTCGTTATAGAGAAGCATTCTTAGAATCGCCAGTGTCCAACAAACCGTTTGTAAGGGATAGCTCTGTAATAAATGTATCGAGAGAATGCAAATGTATGCACAAAAGTGTCGTGGGCGGAGCATCTGCATTTGTGTGCATAATACGGCAGGGAAGCACCAGACGGTATACACGGTGGCTTATGTATGAACCAACTAAGCGAACTACAAACACATCAATATATGACAGGTGACAACACGTCATAGAGTTCATCTCAGCTTCCAGTCTTTCTTAATTAGCGTATACAGACGGAATCACGCCTGTCTAGACCGTCCAGCCCAGCTTCAGCTGCTGCTTTGTGCAAAAGTATATAGGCAAGGAGCGAGGCTGCAATGATACCCGGCAATGTCATACTAATGCCTCCTTTGCTATAATTAGAGCATTAACTGTAGCTTGTAGCTAATGTGAGGTGTACTAGCTGTGGACAATAACAGTGTCAAAATCCACGCGCTGCACTGCAGTAGGCAAGTGTGACTCCGTTTGTACAAGGTAGCCATCAAAATTCAACCTGGATGACCTCCCTGTTTTGGCTTTTTAATATGTATGCACACTTGACATCTTCAAGAGACATAAAGAATAAACTCTAAAATTTTACAAGCTAAGGAGAGTATTTACACAAGAAGTATTATTATACACAGGGAGTGAACTTGACGATAAAATTCACAAAGGGGCCTTGATCTTTAGTTGCGTGTCAGTTACAACTACAAGAATAAACTGGGTAGGGGGAAGTCTAACACGTCTGTTAATTGAAGATCAACCCTACAGCCTTTGTATGACGCTTACGGTAGTCTAATACTGAGTTCATGTGATAGTTTCGTTTCTATATTGCACCGCTGGCGTGTTGATGATAGAATAACTGCTGATCGTGATGGAAAACACAAAAAGAGAGAGGCCTTGACTCATCACAACATTCTTACAATTGAGCCATTATATATGTTCGAAAAACTTTTATTTTAGCATAATTATAATAAATATAAAATTATTCAACTGCGTGAGAAATATACTCTTAACATGAATTGATGACCACAAAATTGTTGCTTTGCAATTTAATCTTATATAGCTGCCTCATTGGATGTTAGTAGCATTCAAACTATAACGCGTGAAAATAAATATGCGCCAATTTTATCAGTTCTATCTTCATATAACCAATTATAAATATACTTCCCGAGCCATCACACAAAGAAGTCAGCAGGACTTGAGCTCAGAAGTCCCATCTACAGATCCAGTAAATACAGCGTTAAAATGCGTGATTTGTAGATGAAGCCTCAAGTTAGTGGCAATATAGGCATGCGCTGGTCATTTACGTCATACATTTTCTATGCTGAGACATTAGCTGGCGTTACCGTTTCTTGGTTTATACGCTTACAAGTGCTTAATTATGCTCACATTCTTCGCCTTGTATGGGTACGAATTTGCATAGTCTGGGGCCGATATTACAAATAGCTGTGCTCGTAGTAATGGCTTGTCATTGGTCGGTCTATGTTGCCGCTATTATTATGTACAAGGTTATGATTGGCTGTGAGTCAACTCTTTATTGGAATTGTTTTATAGGTCGAAAATTTTTGTGAAGCCGAATTCTATTAAATTACCTTACACACTCACAGTTTCCCATTTGTTCAGAAGCATATACCAACACGAAGAGGCTTGTTAATGGGACATATGCATCGTGTGTGCGTGTGCGTGTATGTGTGTTATTTTTACTGTGTCGGCTTTCTGCTCTCCCTTAGTAGAATACGCTAAATCGGTAAACACTTTTTTTTTATTTTTTCACATGTATTCACTTGACTCATGACACATTCGACATTCTTAAGTCAGAATGACGCATGTAGGAGAGCGCACTTTAGTGTCATACATAAAACAGCTGATCAAAGTTCAAAAGCTTTTCACTAGAAACTAAACACCAGAGTGAAAACATTACCCGAAGAGAAGCTGGCAACATATGCAAGATAAAAAAGATCACTGAACTTTACGAAGGTTATCTTGTGTTCACCGGAATTCGCTGTCTGCACGTCAGGACAAGTTCTATGGTGCAGATACCGTTTCACTGTATTGTTGTTCACGTGTGATAAAATAAAGAACTCACGAAATAAATGCATCTTCTTCCAACAAAGAAGAACAAGGGGAGCCTAAAGGTAAGATGATTGTCTTCATTCTTACAATCCTAGAGGAATGAATTTCATGCTACTAATATAAATGTGGAAAAAAAAAGAAGCTATAGGACACAATAACTATATTATATGTTGCGGAAGTTATCCTAAAATGTGCCGACCCCTGCTTACTGTACAAGCTCTGCTCCCTCTGTGGAGTGAGTACTATACCATTAATTCAATAAATAGCACTAGGAAATATTAAGAAAAAAATGAGAAAAGGTAAGTCATGAGGTTGCAGCGGGAGGCGTGCTCAGAGTTTGTATGGACTCTCTTGCTGCCCTACAAGCGTACGAGCACAAGTGGTGCGTTACATATTGAATAAAACTTTGAAATTTGGATCACCAATACATTCGGCCAATGGACCTCGAAAAAAACTTGAAGCAATAAAAGCACGACGGTCCGGCCACGCGGAGCAACTCCCCTATGAATCACTGTTTTGTCACTATTTCGTTATTTTATCATACATGCGTACTGAAGCGTGTTGTGATTGGGATTCTTAGCAGGGGAACTTTTTAGGCCGACCGAAAAATTTTTGGTGTCCGAATATTATCCCAGGTGCAATATAGAAATGAAACTATCGCACGAGCTCAGTATTAAATCACCGTAAGCGTCATACGAACACTGTGGGGTTGATCTTCAATGTAACAGACGTGTTAGAATTCCCCATATCAGTTTATTCTTGTAAATATAACTGACACGCAGCACTCGGGCAATGCCCACTACAGTGTACAGAAGCTTCGAGCGTTACTTAAGCGAAAACTGCTCGGCGAATTGGAACGCGTGAAACAAGTGAAAAAGAAATAAATTGAAAGATAACTAATAAAAAGAAAGAAAACATAGACGTATAGAACATAAAACATACAAAGATATAAAGAGACAGGAATACATAAAAAGAGATAGAAAAAAAAGCGACACGAAAAAGAGGTAGAAGGGAAAGAGAGCAAGACACAGGGAGAAATAAACAAAAGATACAGAGAATGAAGCGCAAAGAAAGAGAGAAAGAAGAAAGAGAAATGAACATAGGAAAATCAAGAAAGAAAAGAAGATAGAAAACGAAAAATAAATACAAATAAAGAAATATAAAGAGACAGGTACAAAAGATAGATGCAGTATACATAATAAAAGAGAAAAAAAGAGAGAAAAAGAAATAAAAAAGGAACAAGGAAGGTGACACAGCTCCACTCTTATTTCCAGGTCATATAGCGAAACAGCTATAGCTTTTCCTTTGCCCTTTTTTTTTCGTATCTACCTCACTGAAAAAAAAGCAAGCCATTTGTGGTGTTGTACATTCGACAACCAAAAGATGAAATAATTTCGGAAGAGGTCACAAAGCAGTGACGTTAGTCTATACGCTTCCAGAACTTGCACTTGTGCGGCGAGATATCCTTTGTAAACTTCAGCCCTTTCACGTTTGCCTCAGTTAATTAACCGGCACCTACAATCAGTTCTTTTTTCAGGTGTGTTTCTATTGAAATGTTGAAATACACATCTTGATGAGGAAAAGCGTGATAAGATAGTATCAAAGCAATATCTAAGAAATAAACAAGAATTAAAAAAAGGAGTGTGTTACTGTGGTTCGGAAATTTAAAAGTCATAAGAACCTGCGGATAAAATGGCACAAACGATGTATTTTCAGTTCAGAAACAAATAAAGAAAGCAGCGATTTGCTAAAGGGTAAGAAACAAAAGAAGACTGTAAAGCGAAGCGGAGAGATATGAGAACTGGTTCGGAAATCCCGGCGCGCGGCGCACAAACTTTCGTGCAAAGAAAGGAAATTGCGAGTACAGGCGTCGTGCTTTTCTTGCTCCGACTTTCCTCACATGGCTGAGCGTGCCCACGCAGGATGTGAGGCCGAGAGTGCAATCTTTTCAAGAGTGTGCAACTCCGGCGACGCGCAGTCAAAAGTCTTCGAGCAAAACTGCTTTCTTCTTGCCTGTAATATTACGCGACAAAGGCTGAAGCGGCACCATCTCCCATCGCCAGCGTGGCAGAAAAATAAAGAACTCAGTTAAGCCCGGAGCCGAGCGGGTTGTGCGGAGAGAAAAGTGCATAACATCCGGTTCCGCTCGAGTTCCTCCTGCACGTTTCATTTCCTTCCTCTCAGTGGCGAGGCTTGTTCCAGTCGGAAGCATCTCCGTCTTCAGTTGTTTCTTTCTTTTAGCTCTCGACTCGCCAGTAAGCTCAGCTTTCCTACGAACCTAGCGTCGGCTGGAGGCCCTATCTCGCCCTGGCAGACGGCACCAGCCCCGGCTAGAACCCGGACCGAAGGAAGTGTCCGTGGTGTCACCATATATCGGTGTTGGCTAAAGGAAGGGGTGTTATAGTTTTGCTGCTGCATGGCTGCTCAAACGGGAACGCTTAAGCCGAGGCAAACAAACGCGAGGAAAAACTTTCATGCGCGCCTTACTCAGTCGACGCGACGTGCCGACAACGGAACAATCCCAGAAGCTTCTGTTAAAGAAAAGAAACTGCTAAGGAAACTGCCTTGCTCGTGAGAGACGTGAACGGCTGACGCGTTTCCGCCCGCAGTATATATGTAAGGAAAACTTTTGACTGCACTTTTTGCGTTTAGAATAGCGATCCTTTAGAGCACAGCAGAATGTACGGGGCTTTAGTTGAGGTGCTTCTGCACTGGAGAGTCAAGTTGAGCAGCGAGATACTTATTTGCAATATTTTATTCGAGTATATATGATAAAATAATATTATGTGCGCTTTTACATCTCCAAATCACGACAATATTGTGAGGGACGCTGTAGAGGAGAGCTTTGGACATTATACCATCTGGTGTTCTTTACCAGCACTGAAATTGCACCGTACGCGGACTTCAAGCATTTCGCCTCTATAATGAAATCCGACCACCTCGGCCGGAATCGAACCCGCGACCTTCATGTCAGCAGCCGAGTACCCTAACAGGGTCGGACGTTTCATTTGAAAACACGTACGCTTTAAACAAATGAAATATACAAGTGACGCCTCGCTCATATGGAGACAGCAGGTTGCAATGTGCCAGGCAGAAGGTCCAAACAACTGCATGCTCTTTCAGGGGGAGAAAGAAGTAATAAATTTTAAAAAAATCAGGAAAATAAAAGTGAAGAAGAAAGGAAGAACCAAATGACAAGCAACAAAAACAAAATTAGGCTTGAAAACAGACATTCCTAAACAGCCTGAAGCGAAAAAAAGAAAGTGAGAGGAAATGCGCTGTCACCGAAAACTATCGCGACAGGTAACATCGGCAACCAGAGATCAGTTAGTTACTCGTGATTTTCACAATGAAAATTAAACATATGTCGGCGAATCACAGACTGTGCGTCAGTGACGCTATGGCCACAATTGTTTGTGTTTATTTGTTCATCCGTGCGCGCCCTCACATAAATCATTAGTATTAATTATCTAACCACTCAGCGTGAGTATTCTTCGCAGCCTATGCGTCACTTCTATAGGTTCGTGCAAGCTGTACTATACGCGGACGGACCATGCAACCAGCCGAATAGCAAAAGAAAGGCAATGGGCATCGCACTGTGCAGCCGCACTGTGGTGCGACTTCTAAAAAGATTAAGAAAGGTAGCCAACATTCTAGGCGAGATAAGGAGTTATAGTTATCGTTAGTCGGACTATGAACTGCCATATATATGGCGAGAAATGCTTTATTTTCACCATTACACTCTGTAATTGAAGATATTTGCAAAGATACCTTTTTAAAGTGTGGGACGTGAGTTACAACAATAATGTTAGTCGTACCTCAAGACCTACTTCTAAGGATTCTACACTCATTAAAACGCTTTAATCATATACGCCAAATATGATAGGCGTATGATCCGAAACGAAGCACAATCAGCAAGTTTGAGGGAGAGCTTCAACATTTCCACAACACAAAAGAAAACAAAAAACGAGGAGCAACACGAAAGATTATTTTCTTCGGATTTAGCGCTTGTTTGGTCGCGGAAATGCAAAAATAATATAAAATAAAGAGCGTACTGGCAATATAACGTACAATATGAGCACAAAGAAAGCATTTCCAGACGCAATGCGCCGGAGGCAACTACAGTTGAGAAACACAGGTTGGAATGGCAGCAGCCCCGGCAGGTCGATGCGGGAAGAAAAAATACAGACAAAAAAATAATGGGTATAGAAAGTGGCCGAGGACCCCGCGTATATCGTGGAAGCAGCAGCACGAAAGGATTCGTCTGCAGTGTGCAGACGATGCAGGAAAATAAAGAAAAAGAAATAAATATAGAAATAAAGGGAGCAAGTGTACGACACTCCACTCTTTTCCTGCCGCCATAATTCGCCCGCGGCGACAGAAATATGTGCCTCTCTGATTATGGGCGACGGCTGTAAAAGAAAAGGGAAGAGGTAGAGCGGGAGGGGTATGTTTCTTTCCTCTCTGGGAGTGCCGGGAGACAGACGGACGAGAAGCAATGAGAACGAATAACAATGGCCGCCACTGAGGCCCAGTGGGGCGGTAGCCCAGGACTGTGGACTGTACTCTCCCTACTCCCCCCCCCCCTCTTTTATCATTTGGCCTGCCCCGCCGGACTGTCACCAGCAGACGCTGGAGTGCGAGCTCTCTTGCCTTAAAGGGGCCGCGGCTTCGACCTTCCTCTGGTGACGCACGGGAATGGGTTTCTGGAACTCGCACAGAAAATCAGCAGATATATATATTTTCGAAGCCCTTGCCTTTTTTTTATTTCGGCTTGATTATAAATTTAAATGGTTGATATTTCAACAAAAAACCCAACAAAGCGACCGCTTCTTTTCATTTTGCCGTAGAAAGTATATATATGCGTAGAAATAGGCATATAGGTGACTTGAACGTTTCGAGCTTCCAGAAATATAGGGGTCCACCTCTCGGCCTGCACATTAAAGGTTCTGCACGAATGCCCGAAGAATGAATAAAATAGTAGGTGAGGTCTTAACCTCACCTACTAAAACACGCATTAAGCATGGTTCTTATCAAATATGAACAAACTCATAGGTCACTGAATGGATGATGGTGCTTTTATTTGCTTCATTTTACAAGCACGGTTTTCCAATGCGACATGGGTAGAGGGTAAGTTACGCCGTAATAAATCATTTACTGCTCATCTCGTGTAATAATTGAAAATACCCGACTGCTAGTGTCCTAAAATGTAGTCACTAAACCCAAATCTTTCTTTGCGTGGTAGTGCTCATGCCTTTTAAACAATAACAAATGTGATATCCTTTGAGAAGGAAAAGGAAACTGGTGGTGATCACCGAAGCGGACTTTCAAAACTCGGACATTCCTGGAATGGTAAACTTGTCATCCTCTTTGTGTTAACCGCGAAAAAATGAGACCCTCCTTACTTACCAGGAAAACTGGACTATGTAGGGGAATGTCTATACGAGAATCGTATAACACAATGAACGAATTGTTGGCGTAAGTGACACCACCCCATTTAAATCATACCGTAATTATCGGATGAACAACAAGATGAGCATGACAAGGTAGGGCAAGTAAAAGAAGAGAGAGATAGAAAGGGGGGGGGGATTATAGAATGGAACTCTAGAGATGTGCGAATATTAGGGATTTTTGAATGATAAATCAAATAGTGTTCTAAGTTCGATTTGGTACTCGAATTGAATTGCAGATACTTGAAATGCCAAATATTTGTCAAATACTTCTCTAGCAATCAGCACTGATGGATACAGCCCAAAGGGACACCACATTAGAACATCGATGAGGACCTTTCCTTGTTTTAATAATTTGCTACCCTGTTCGTTTTCCCAGCACAGGGTAGCCAGCCGGTCTAAGAACTGGCCAACCTCCCTGTTCTTCCGCTTAAACTTTCCTCCTCCTCCTCCTTGATTGCCCAAATCTATGCAAACCAACCTTTTACGTCCCTATCAATGCCACACCAATCACAGATTTAGTAGTTTTTCTTTAAAACTCACGTGACTTTTGTATCTTCAAGCGAAAGCGTCCTCATTATGCTTTGCTCATCATGAAATTTATGATGTTGGTTCATAAAACATTTCTTAAATTTTATGCCCCTGTTCCATTTAAAATGATGGCAATGAAATATCTTAATTTTAGCGCATTTGTATTTGTATCTTAGTGTACAATTACAAAATATCTCGTTCTAGTACGAGCTTCCCTCGGTATAAAATAACTCAGCTTACCTAAGTATACGAGGTTACCTCTGTTTCCATAACTGCGACATTTTTTGGCCTACTTAAGTTCATTTGTTAATGCTTGTCATGTTTTTTTACAAATAAAGAGAGAGAGAAAATTTAATGCGGAAAGGCAGGGAGGTTAACCAGAAAACATATCCGGTTTGCTACCCTGCACTGGGGAAAGGGTAAGGGGAAAGGGAGGAAGAGAAGCACAAACACACATACACACACTCGCACACAGTAGTGTCACAATCGTTCAACGAGGCGGGTCGCTCGCAGAAACTTCATCAGCGCCTTCGTTGCTTTCTGGCGTGAAGCTCGATCTTTCCGACATTCCAAGATTGACTGCTCAGAAAATGGCTGGTCGTCGAGGCGAGCAAACACTGCTGAGAGGGACTGTCGCTGAGAGCTGTACTGGGGGCACTGACATAAAATATGTTCAATTGTTTCGTCATTGTCGCAATGGTCGCATGTAGCGCTGTCTCTCATTCCGATGCGGCAGGCAAAAGCGTTCGTGAAAGACACCCCAAGCCACATACGGCAGAGAAGGGTCGTCTCGGATCGGGGTAGGCCAGATGGAATAGTAAGTCGTAGGCATGGGTCCAGGCGGTGAAGACGGGTGTGGAGGAAACCGGGCGTATTCCGCATAGACCTTGCGACATCCTGCGCAAGCGTATTAATCTTTGCTGCTGCGTCGCTTCTTGATAGTGGAATAGGTTCCATCACTCCATTTTCGTGAGCATTCTTAGCTGCATTGTCGGCATGCTCGTTACCGATGATGCCGCAATGGCCTGGTAACCACTGAAAAGATATGTCATGTCCTTCGTCTATTAGGTGATGGTACAGTTGTCGTATTTCGAGCGCCAATTGATCTTGAGGTCCACGACGTAGAGTATTGTGTAGACATTGGAGAGCTGGTTTTGAATCAGTAAAAATGCTCCATTTTTGTGGTGTCTCTTGGTCAATCCTGCGGAGTGCGCTGCGGAGTGCCGCGAGCTCCACGGCTGTCGATGTCGTCTTGTGTGACGTTCTGAACTGGATGGTTTCGGCTCTTGCTGGGAAGATCACAGCTCCTGCAGATCCTCCAACAGTTGTCGAGCCATCCGTGTAGAGTTTGACATGATCTTTGTATTCTTCGTGTAGCATGAGTAGAATCATCTGCTTTAAAGCTGGCGCCGAGAGCTCCGCCTTCTTGCGAATCCCCGGCACTGTCAAGCGCAGTTTTGGTCGGTCCAAGCACCAAGGAGGTGTTAGTATCCGTTCCGGAGGTGTGTAGACTGTTGGAAGGCACTCACGGAAAGTCAATACTCTCTTACAGAAGGAGGCACTCGGTCGATCTTCTGGAAGCGAAGCTAGGTGGTGGGCAGGGGCGCGAGCAAGGTGTCTAATATGAACTCTAAGCACCTCCAAAGTAATGTGCACTGTGGCCGGATGATCTTTGGCGATTGCGATGGTTTCCGCTGTTGATGTACAGCGTGGTAATCCGAGACAAACTCTGAGTGCCTGGCCCTGGGCGTTTTCTATTGTGCGTATACTGCTTTTGCAAGCGTTCGTCAGAACCGGCAAGCTATACCGCAGGTACCCCAGAAACAGCGTTTTGTACAAATGCAACATCGCGTGCACTGATGTGCCCCACGTTTTGCCTCCGAGGAACTTGAAAAGTTGTGCGATGGCCGTTAGGCGCTTCTTTAGAGTGGCCACATGGGGACTCCAGCAGAGATTTCGATCGATCGTGACCCCCAAAAACCTGTGGGTCCTGGCGTAGCAGACACTGTGTCCATTGATGGCGATGGGATATGACGTCATTGCCTTCCGCGTGAACGCGACCAGCGCCGATTTCTCAGGAGAAATCTCGAGGCCTTGTTCTCTAAGGTACGCCGATATTGAATTCGCTGCTTTCTGGAGTCTCGCACGTACCTGAGGACGTGTTACACCTGATGTCCAGGCACAAATATCATCTGCATAGAGAGATATCTGCACGGAATCTGGTATGCGTTCAACGAGACCGATCAGAACCAGGTTGAACAGTGTGGGGCTCAATACACCACCTTGAGGAACACCACGGTGTGTATAATGTTCAGAAGTCGGCCCATCATCAGTTTGCATAAACAATGATCTCATATGTAGGTAGCATTGGATCCAGCGGTACACTCGCCCACCCAAACCAACTGACTCGAGGGCGTCAAGTATGGCTTCGTGAGAAACATTGTCATATGCTCCTTTGACATCTAAAAATAGTGCGACAGATAACCGTCTGCTCATTTTCTGGTGTTGTACGTAGGTCACCAGGTCAATGACATTGTCAATGGAGCTCCGAAGACGACGAAAACCGGCCATGGCGTCTGGATATATTCTATGGCGTTCTAGGAACCACTCGAGTCTGGCAAGGATCATTCGCTTCATCAGCTTCCCTACACAGTAAAAATTTTTGCACCCAAAAGGGTGTAAAAAGGGTGCTTTTACGAGAAAGCACCCTTTGCAACACCCTTTAACAACCATAAAATGTCGATTGAAAAAAAAGCACCCTTTTGTTTGGGTGCTTGCCTCGATAGCACCCTAAAATAGGCTCTAAGGGTGCTTTTGTGCCTGAGAAGGGTGTAGGTGCCGATTCATCGGATGGAATATGCAGCATAAGAAGAACACATAAATATAATATTTGGAATTTTACGTCTCAAAAACCTCCATATGATTATGAGGGTCGTCGTAGTGGAAAGCTGCAGATTTTCACCATTTGGTGTTCTTTAATGAGCGCTCATATCGCACAGTGCAAAGGCTTCCACATTTTCGCCTCCGCCTTAATTCGACTGCCATGGCCGGCATCGAACCCGCGACCTTCGGATTGGTGGCTGAGCAGCGCAGCTACTGCACGAATATGTGAACCTTGCGTTAAATGACGGCCTAATTGACTTGGAATGTGTGAAGGTGCTCTCCGAATACAGCAGAATGTCAGCAGAAGCAAATCGCGTTTCATCTATAATGGCAATTAACTGCAATCCATGTTACGAAAGCTTTCCTTGGCGTTGGTTATAAGCTACATGTTTGCTGTGGATTATATACAGGAACATAATGTTCGCCCGAGTATGGGTGTGTGTGCGTGAGCCTGCGCATGTGTTCGCGTGTAAGCGCGATTGTGTGTACACCCGTGCATGTGTGCGTGCGCGTGTATGTGCGAGTCCGTGCTTGTGTTAAGCGTGCCTGTGCACATGTGTACGCCCATGCATGCGTGCGTTTACGGTCGCGTGTGTGTGTTGCCGTATGTGTGTATACGTGTATGTGTGTGCGCCTGTGAATACGTATGCGTGTGTATCAGCCCGTGCGCCCTCAAATTTCGTGTGTGTGTGTGCGGGGGGGGGGGGGGGGGGCACTGCTTCTTAGTGTTTAAGGTCCCACACCTGTTCAGACTGGGAGTCTATATGGGAGGTGGCTTAAGAAATGGCGGTGGTCAACGCACTGTACACGGACTATTCAGTACATGGAAAACAGCTGCACACTTTCGTACCAAATCATTGCTTACGAACTTGCTGTGGTAGCTGATTAGGTCCGCTGAGGCGCTTCTACGCTCGAAAACGTGGGTTATGACCAATTCACACGGAAAGCTGTCACTGCACTTATGCACAACCATCGTTTATATTAACAACGTTTAACAAGAACGTGCCCTGCCTTTTCTACAGGTGCTTAGCTAGCTCATTGGGCAACCATATGGAATTATGTGCTGATCATGTGGTCAGCAAAAAGTTTGTTATAACAACCTCGGCACGTTTCGTGGTGCGTGACAAGCCTTGTAATAAACATCCGCGACTGTGGATTAATTTGTTCCAGCTTCGACTACACATTCAGTGTTTGCGGCACGATACGCGGAATAGCCAGACACAGACAATGCGAAAAGAAATTCCTCTGGAAAAAGGTGTGGCGATGCTCTCCCGCTAATGCCACCGAGGACGAAATAATTATTGTTTCTGGCCATTCCATGGTGCGCTTTGTTTTCCGCAAGTTTTGCTTCACTATTTTTCGCCCACTGCAATCGCATTCCGTCGAAATACTCAAAGAACCCGAGGCTGGTAAACAATCTGCGTCGCTGTGCGACTGGCTGGGAGGAGAGTTGCCGTTTACAAGGAGTCATTCCGCGCCGAACGGCCGTCCGCCGTATGCGCCATAGCGTTTGCCTTTCGGCGCCGCCTTGGCGGGTTTCCCGCTCCTCCCCCCCCCCCCCCCAGTTCACCCCGGCCAGCGTTGCTCCCACAACGGCGGCGTAGATAAGCGAAGAGTTGCGTCACCGAACACCTGCGTGGACAGCTGCGGCGCCGCCACGCCGCCGCCAGTGCCTCCTCCTTCTCTCTCTCTCAACGTTGCTTCCTCTGTCTCATCGTCTTTCAAATGCGTTGCGTTGGTCTGGGGTCTTGGTCGCAGTGTGTGTTCTAGCGAACAGGCGCATATTCAATGGTGGTCACGCATGACACCGTGTTCGAAGTGACGCTCAGATTAAGGAATATTCATGGAGTGGCGGATACGGACAACGTGGGCCTGTTAACGGTGAGTGTACTGTTTTCGTATGTAGTAATCATACAGCGCTAGCTGGGCGCCTGCAGCAGCTCTGCCGAAGTAGGCTGCCAGCCATTTACAACAGCATGCGTTCGCGGGCCTGTTGCAGATGCCCGATTAAACGTGTGACTTAACGAGTTCACACTGCTATGCGCGATGTTGTGTAAGTGCTTTCATCACTCATACAGTGAGTGATGTGATCACTTAACAAGGGCGGGGTTAGTTGCTGATCGCACATTGTTTCTACACTGCACAAAGTGATTGATATTGTTTTATGATGTGCTTTGGGCTACATCATAATAACATTTCTATTAATACTCAAATGTGCAACGTGCTTCTGTAGGTGTAAGCGTAAAAAAAGAAAGAAAAAGCAAAAATTATGTACAGAGGCGCACTGTACGAAATGGCTTTTTTTGTTTTGGCTTAAAGACGGTATAGTTGGAGGTGCTGATATGCCGCGATGCTCCCAGCACGTGCGCCTCGGTCTTTTAAGCTATTTGGGACAAGTGCCACCAGCAACAGGGAAAGATCTAGCAGACTTCCAAAGGCGCGTTGTTGTGGCCATCGCCGTGCGTTGTTTTCCCTCGTTTCTGTTTGCTGTTTTCGTGCTTCGCTTTCATCTGCGATAATGTTCGGCGTTATAACAGAATCGAGAGAGTATACGTGACTGTTGGAGCTATGTGCGGTTGCTCTTGCATAAGCCATGGCTGCTGCAACGTAGTCGGCGTCCGCGCGCAATGCCGCGTTCGAGCGCTCTTACTTGCGTGATTGTGTTTAACTGAGTATTTAGGCACGGGTTACGTTTGTAAATCCCGTAGTCAATAATCGCTAATAGCGTGCCCCTGATTGCCATCAGAGGATGGGCTTGGTTGTCGAAATATGCCAGACGCTTTTTCTGAAAGCAAGCTTTGAATTTTTTTTTAAAAGAAGTACTTTAATACGTGCAAGGCAGTGCCTATTGCAGGCCCGCAACTCTTTAAAAACTGGACGAGCTATCACATCTTTTATCAAATTACAATGAATTGAGAGGATTGAATTATAGATGACGAATTTCTGTGCTAGATTAGGTGCACAAAACACATGTTCGCAGCCCTACGTCTAGAAAGCAGGCAAATAGGAAGCACAGCGTCAAATTTGGATTAGATTCTATTGACGGAGCGTCTTGTGAGGGTAGAAAGAACGAGAAAATTGTTCATTTTTGATGCCCTTATAGAGGCAGTCAGAATTGCACTGATTGGTGACTTGTAATAATTCCTCAGATTGTTAGAGGCGTGATTAAAGTGAGTAAATCTTTTACTTTTTTTTTGCAGACCTCTTCGCTAGTGCCACGCCCAAGATCATTTGTTCTCATGTAAAAGAGAAAGCAGAGATGTCTTCACTGTTTGTACATGAAGAGGTGAGTTTCTTGTGCATTTGGATTAATGTTACATGTTCTGAGCGTTGTACTTTAGGAATTGTTTTTCACACTGGCTCACTACCCTATAAGGAATTTGATTCTTAGGTGAGTTCAGGCTTTCGTAAGTGCCATTTTCGAGCTGTAGTCTTACACCTAACCTCATTTCGGGAATTTGCTGTATGCTGGAAAACTCTTATCTTTATCATACGAAATTATTAGAATGTATGGGTTGTATGCTTCGAGTTCAGTGTAATGTCAATTACACGCCATTTCGAAGGATACACACTACACATTCTTTATATATGGTGCTGCCAGAACAGCACGAACATCCTTTTAAGAGAAGTCATATTTGCTCTTGTTACAGGATGAGAGGGTGCCGCTGACGTCCTGCGTAGTCTACCCCCCGGCCCCAGTCTAGAGCAAGCCTACTTCCTGAACCTCCACATGGATAACCGAAAAATCTTCCGTGTCAGTAATGACGAAGAAGGAGTGACAGCACTGATGAGTTGATTTTTTTTTATTTTCAACATTGTCTACGGCCGCAAGGCCTTTAACAACCACCGTGATTGAGCGGATTTTTCTCGGCGTGAGTTTGGAGTTTATCAAAGAAGTTGTTCAGGCAGTACGACGCTGAAAATTTTAGTGTCACAATGCCTGAACAACTTTTTCTAGTGTGGTCATGGTAGATGAACAAACATTGTTATTTGTGTAAGTTATTTTGCTTAAATATAGCTGGACCATTCCATGCCAAACGTCCCAGCCACTTTGGCGACCATCTGAATTGTATTTGAAAAAAAAAGTGCTGACTTACTGCGTTGAAAACAGTGAACTGCTAGAATATTTCAGCGAGAAAAAAAGTTTTGTTCATGTGGCTGGCTTTTAACTTCCTGGCATAATGCCGTCTGTGTGCTGTTTGTGGAAAATTTCGTTTTAAAACTACCGCTTATTTTTTCTAAAGCAAATTCGGTCTACCTGTTGAGTAAATGTGCTTCTGTAAGGTATTTGAAGCTCAATAGTAATAGCGCAATTTTTTAGCCACATTCGCTTCCAAGAATAAAGCCAAAATGTGTTATGTTTGCATTTTTTATTGCAATATTGCACTTTGTATGAATATCTGAGCAGTGAATATTTTGTCCACAGAAGGTATATTTTGAGGAAAAAATATCTTTAGACCTATCAAGCTGCTGAAATATACGAGAAAATATCACGAATTTCACAAAATTGTGATTTTTGTCCGTATTGAGATGCAATTTGCTCCATGTTGTGATACAATGAAAACTCATCATTATACCTAAATTGTAAGAAAATGAAATTCTTTCTGTAATAAAAATCTTATCGCAAAAAGGACAGGAAAGAGCGCTATCAACTGAATTTTATTGAAGGTGCTACGAGCGTTTTTATACTGAGCGCAAGACCAGGGCTCATCTGCAACAACACATGTGTGACCATAACAAAATAATTTTAACCGAGAAAAGAATACTCTTTTCGGAAAAGATAAGTGAAGGTGTACTGATGCATTGATCCTTGGCCTTCCTGATAAAGAGTTCTAAAATCTCTCATTTTTCTGCTTGCTTTTTTTTTCAAAAACCGTGTTTTATGAAACCTAGGACTACACTTACATTCTTTACGGTGTCCGGCCATGAGACTACTATAGCTCTTCTTAACATTTAAAGCATGCTGTCTTGCTTGATCATTGAAGCATTGCCCAGTTTGTCCTGTTTACTTTTCCACATGTTAGCGGCATCTTATACACATTAGATTGGCATTCAGTAAACCTATTCTAGTGACGAATGGTGCAAGATTGACTATTCCTGTTGCTGTAAGTACATGCACTTTTGAAAGCTTGCAAGGGGTGGAAAACAACAATGTCATATCTGCTGGCTCTTTTCCTAAAATTGTGAGACACCTTATGTACGTAGTACCATGTGACATGCAAAGGTGATTGGTCATTCTCTTTTTCTTTTGGTCCTGCTTCCTTAGACTTTACTTTCTGCAGGAGGGTTTCACAAACAAGTGTGATGATGCTGTTGGGGTATTGGCTGGTGCTATCAGCCCAGGAGTGCTAAGAATGTTCTGCCTTTTGATAGTGGGCATTCAAAATTAGTAGAAAGAGGAATTGATACCACATGTACTCAGGCCACCCTTCAGAAGTCATGTTAGCACAAGGGTGAGGTCAGGTTTAAAAACCAGATTAAAAGACTAAAAGATGCTGGGTATCCCAACAGAATCATCACACCCGTTTGCAACACCCCTGCAGAAAGTAAAGTTAGACAGGATTAACAAAAAACAATGACCAAAACCTTTGCATGTTATACCACATCATGTGTCTCACAATTAAAAAAATAGCCAACAGATATGATATTAGCGTGTTGTTTTCCACCCTTTGCAAGCTTTCAAAAGTGTGTGTACTAAACAGCAACAGGAATAGTCAATCTTGCCCCATTCGTCACGAGAATAGGTTTACTTAATGCCAATTTAATGTTTGTAGAAGTATTTTTTATCAGGTAAAGCAATGATCAGTGCATCACTACACGTTCACTTATCCTTTCCGAGAGGGAGTATTATTTTCACAGTTAAAGATTATTTTGTAGTGCTCACACGTGTCGTTGCGCATGAACACGGTTCTTGTACTCCGTATAAAAGTGCTCGTAGCACATTCATTAAATTCAGTTGACAGTCGGTGCTCTTTCCTGTCCTTTCTGTCTCTTCCGAAAGTTGTCGCGCTGTGACTAGCACACAACCACGATGAACCAACTCTCCCAAATTAAGCTCTTGTTACGTAACACGTAGACCGAGTTTCGTATAAAAAGAAGGAGCGGTGCTTTTAAAATAAAATTTTTCACATACAACACCTAGACGGCATTCCAGGAAGTTCAGAAGGCAGCCACGTGACCAAATATTTTTCCTCTCGTAAATATTCCAGAAGTTCACTATTTTCAATGCAGCACGAGTTTTTCGAATACATTTGAGATGGTTGCCAAAATGGCTGGGACATTCGGCATAAAGTGACCCAGCTGTGTCATTAGCCATAATTATGCATTACCTATTTTGTTTTTTGTGTGTTTTGACTCAGTTTTGTGTTTGTTTTTAGCTTATTGTGTTTCTGATCAATGTATTGGTTTCTTAAGTATTCGCTAAAGTTATATGTGCAAAAACCTGTATATGTTTGCATGTACATCATTTCTCATAACCAATTGTTATACATTCAGGAATACAAAGCTTAATCCACTGTGATTATATACATTTAAAAACACTATCCATATATATTTTTGTGTGCATCACTTCTTGGGAACGATTGTGTACATGAAGGCGTATATAGTGAAATCATGGTGATTGTATATATTTGAAAGAATCATAAGTATATATATGCTTGTGTTTCATTCCTATTAACCGATTGTGTACATGAAGGAGTATTAAACTGGAAACCACTGGGATTGTAGATACTTGAAAGAATTATAGGGATATATTAGCGTATATTTCATTTGTAGTCTCTATGTACTTGAAGCAGTATACTAAACTGAAACCAGTGTAATTGTATGTTGCAAAGAATTGTCAATGAAGTGAAACTGAATAAATATAATAAACATTTGAGGTGTTGCATGTGTAGTGTACATATACGTGAACGTATATCTGGTGAAAAAGTTGTGTGGCAGAAGAAAACTTTGTTTTATTTGCCTATTAAATAAACGCAATATGCAAGGGCAGCAAAGCTTCATTTTCTGTAACGCGCGTTATGCATATACTGTGAAGTATATATAGATCCAGCACAAGTTCATACACGATGGCACGCGTTAATATTTTTGCCCAGACGCAATGAATGGAGCTCGACAGGTGGCGCACCATTGATAATGAGGACCACTTTCTTCAAGTAGTGTTCAATCAGTGCATGCTGATATCTATTAGTGCAGTCTAAAAGAATACTGGCACCCCTGCCATGGGCACTCAACACCCTTCTCGCACCCTCCTCAGAGGGTGCTAAAAAAGTGATGGACATCGAAGGCACCCTTCCTTAAGGGTGTTTTTTTAACACCCTACAGTTTTTTTACATGTACACCCTATTCTAAGGGTGCATGAAAAAGCACCCTTTTTAGAAGGTGCTGAATTAACACCCTTAGGGTGTCGTCCACGGGACAAGCTCATTTACACCCTTCTGGGTGTAAAAATTTTTACTGTGTACGCAACTAGCCAGCGCTATTGGGCGGTATGATGTCAGCTCTAGAGGCGATTTTCCAGGTTTGAGAAGTGCAACCAACCGGCTTGTTTTCCACTCTCTGGGGACCGTTCCATCTCTCCAAGACTCATTGAATACTTCCAGCAAAGCACTTCGTGCTCGATCACCGAGATTGCATAATAGGCGGTATGATATGCCATCCGGCCCAGGCGATGACGATCGATTGCATGAAGCAAGAGCCACATTCAGTTCTTCCATTGAAAAAGGCAGGTCCAGGTGCGGGTCAAGTGAATGTGGCGTGTAATCAGCAGTAAGGGCTTCTGTGCAATTTGGTGGGCCCGCAATCTTCCTACAAAAATCTTCCGCTACCTCGATATCCCTTCTATTTTGGAAAAGGGCCAAGGCTTTAAACGGAAAACGTTGTTGGGGAAATGTGCGTAGGCCTCGCACGGTTCGCCATATTTGAGAAAGCGGTTTGCGAGGGTCTAGACTCGCGCAAAATTTCGCCCACCGTTGAAACTCCAGTTTGTCTATACGACGCTGGATCTTCTTTTGCATGCGCCTGGCCATCCGTAGATCTTGAATGGATTTTGTGCGTCGATATCTACGCTCCGCACGCCGACGAGTCGCACGGAGTCGCTCTAACTCCATGTCCGTTTCTGAGGGCCTTGAAGAATATGCCAGCGTAAATAAATAAATAAACAAATAAAGTATTATTGCCCACCGCAGTGGTCTGTTGGCTAAGGTACTCAACTGCTGACCTGCAGGTCATGGCATCAAATCCCAGTTGCAGCGGCTGCATTTTGGATGAAGGCGAAATTGCTGTATGCTCATGTGCTCAGAGTTCGGCGAAAGTGTTGCATGCCCATGTGCTCAGATTTAAATAACCCCAGGTGGTCGAAATTTCCGGAGCCCTCCAATATACGGTGTCTCTGATAATGATATGGTCGTTTTGGGACGTTAAGCTCCTGATAATAATCAAAACAAATAATATAACATATAAATATAGAACAGTTTAGAAAATGCTTGGTGGTGGTGGTGAAACTTTATTATAGAAAATTGTTGCCTTAATATTTTAAATGTACTCCAATAGAATTCAACTTATATTCATATTCGAATCGTGGTCATCACTGTTCTATTCGTATTGAATTTGCCTATAAAATTTATTATTCACACACCCCTAAACGGGACGAATACGTTGGCTATAACCTGCCATGAAAAGATGGTAAGAAGTTAGAAAAAATTTAGATAAATACAGGAAGCTCATTGATGAGGTCACTAGCCATTCTGGGGCCAAATTCACGAAGTTGTTAATTCGTTAATATAATCTTTGTATTGGTCAGCGTATTTTCAATAATATGCCCGATGTCACGATTGGGAAAAATAACGAAAAAATTAGAAAAGCTCCTTTGAATAAGGAAGTAAGTAAGGAAGGAAGCAACAAAAAGGAGAAGGCAGGGAGGTTAACCAGAAAGACGTTAGTGATAAAAGACACTGTGTCATGGACGATCGATCGGTGCGATAGCCCTCAGATGTCGTGGTAGTGATTTTATGACTTGACAGAAATTTGGAGGCCCAATGAAACGAGCACAAAGAATAACTGGACCGGTGCCTAATTAGAACTCATTTATTGGAAAGAACATTGCACGCCAGGTAACTTCAAGCGCATGCATAAGTCACATTGATAATCGGAGGAACAGAACGACAAACGACATTTAGTTATCAAAAATTATCTAAATAGTAACTTGCGCGTGTGCTTGAGATTACACGGGATGCCGTGTTCTTTCCAACAAGTTCAGTGCAAGTTTGCTTCAATCATGTCTTTACTTGTCGTTGTTCCTCTGTGTTTCCAAACTTGTATTAGAACATGCACCAACTCTATACAGTCTTAGCCAAGTCGAGCTTAGAGTGCTGTAGATATATGCAGGAAACCTAACATTTTTCGTCTGGTTTTCTTTATATAGCAAGCATTTAACCCGGACCGGATTAGGAGAACAGCCCAAGAACACGCTTTAGTATTTTGTGACCTTTCGAAGCTGTTTGCCATGTGCAAGGTAACATTTGCTTTCGCCTGAATTTCATAGGACGGGTGATAGTCTCATCGACACAGCGGTCCATTCACTCGTCGCTGGTGGCCATTCTAATAAAACGTGAAATGAATAATTGACAGCACGCTTATAGCACTAAACCACAAATAAAAACAAAAATCTTAGAAAGGAAATCTTTTAGTTGAAGGAATAATCACCTGGACCATGTATCGAATGCGCGACCAATGCTGTTCCGGGGCGGAAAGGAGGACGCACCACCCCATATGGATTTGCACATTTCCTAATCGCCTATAGTACTACGAACGGTGGTTGTGGATTGTCCCTGTCATAGCCATATAGCAACTTAGCGATCTTTCACAGAACCCATGTGTAATAAAATATGAATATGCGTCGGTGGATGTGGCTGCATATGACTTTTACAGCCGAGGACTTACGGTGCTAACGTTTGATGTGGAGAATACCAAGAAAACCATAATTACAATGGGAAGTTAGTCAAGGTAAATTCTGGAGATTTCCTTCACATTAGTTTTGTAAGCTGGAAGTCGCCTGCGATTATACTGTTCTCTCCATATGCCTTCCAATGACTCAACCTACCACATTTCTAGCCGCTACGTATACTCGAACACGTCGGGTTTTTTTTTTTTTTTTTTTCGCCACTCACTCCGAACACGCGAAGCAGCCCCCGTTCGAACACAGCCTTTCTCCCCACATACGAAAACCCCTGCCTTCTCATGGACGCCATTCCGAAGACTCCGCGACATCAAGTCAAATTAGGAGGGCCGTTCTGAGACCTATAATGCATACCATGGTTCGCGGTCGCACACGGATGATATAAACATACGTGCAAACACGCACACGCTCGCCGTGCCGGCAGGCACCGCGTTTCGTTCTGCTCTGCCTCGATAGAGAGCGAGAGAGAAGGATTGACGGAGAGTACGCGCACAAGCAGAGCAAGAAGGCTTCGCGGACTCGCACGGAGGGGACGCACGCACATTCAACCCCGAGTGCGTCCTCGGCAGGCAGGGTGGGTGGCTCTCTTGTGCAAAGCGCACTGCGGCACAAAAGGCAATCGCCCGCCGCTTGCGAGCCGCCAATGGGAACCGGCCAGCGCGTTATTTATGAGCCCAGGTCGGAGGGATGAGAGGGGGAGAAAGAAGCCCCGCGAGCGTTCTAAGAAATATGATCCCCAAATGTCTAACCTCGCCCCCCCCCCCCATCACACACTCTTTCTCATACTTCCTCACACGCACGCACAGACGTACCGCAAGGGCAGCCGTGCTCCGGCCGAACTACGCTTTTGCTCTTCCGTTTTTGCCTCGCTTCATTTCCAGTCCCTTTGCCTGTGCTGTCCCTCTCCGTCTGGCGTGTACTCCCTTCCTCTTCTTCATGCACCGGCTTCGTCGGGCCTGCTTTCTGCGTTTTTGTTTGCCGGGGCGTCCATCGCCGACTGACTTCCGAGCCGAGCGGGCGATTAGATCTATTCACGCCCGTGCCCCTTTTCGCGTGCGCCCGCAAGAACCTGCCCGCGTACGTCCGAGTGTGCGAGTTGAGTGGGGAGGGTACGGCCTGCGCCCCGGCACCCCCCGCTCTTTCAGGTTGACCCCCTCTCCAGGCCTTTCTTTCCCTACCCGACGCAGCAGGAACCGGCAGTGCCGCCTTTATTTAACGCTGACTCGACTCTTCCTGTTTTGTTATATAGCGTGTGCTGCTCCTTTTTTGCGCTTTTGGACAAATGCTCGCTTCCCATCCCCGTCCCCTAGTTTATAATACGGGATGCTAGAATAAACCAGAGGTGTCCGCAATGCGGCCCCGGTTCTAAAGAAACGGTTAGTGTGAACTGCCGGCTGTTACGGTAAAAAGAAAGGGGCACCACACTTATTGGACACGTACTGCTTCAGACGGATTCCTCCTATAGTGTGGAAATACCGTGACCCCCGGCAGGTGGCCGGGAACGCAAAGTCGGTTATAGTAAACATAACAGGGCGACGAGAGCGTTGTGTTTCTTTCAGAAATTAAAGCGACTTGTTTGTTGGTCAAGACAAAACATGCGCGTAACGAGGACCTCGAAATATTTGCATCCGCAAGTCTTTCATGCTTACAACACCGTGAGCTAGGGCTATCAGCTATGTGAGCACTTGCTGTTATATTAAGGTTTCTCTGTTCACTTCGAAAATCTGTATGGTGACAATATCTGAAACCTTTACACACTAAAAGAAACAGGCTGATATCTTTATGCGGTGTGATTCAAAATGATGTACATCAGCACGTCAGTCGCTTAATGTAACAGTACTTATAAACGAGGTGTCTGCTATTGTAACAGCCGTTACCATATGGTACCTGCGCTTAACTGCGCCTTCTCTTTGCGTATCTGGTCTATGGTAGTTTGGTGGATATCCTCAGACCAACATGTTAGGGGCGGGGCGGGCCGACTCAGCTCTCAGGTGGCGAGGTATGTTTCGCGTGAAGTGAAAGACGGTGCAGTCATACTGTGCGGCTTGTTGGTTACACCAGTAACGTTATGGATACGCATGTTTTGGCCCCGATGCGTCGAAGAGTGATGGCTCTAAAGCTGTGCATAAGGTGACTGCATGGTCCGGAGAGCAAAAATAAAGACCAATGGTGCACATTAAAATAGTGCAAAAACGTCTTTGTGCTTTTTCCTTGCAATTGTCACAGTGTAAGTGTTCCTTAGACCTGCACCAACTACAACGACACGTGTGCCTTCCAGGTGTTCAGGAGTACCAATGATTGTATTAGAGTTTGCTTAAGTTCGCGAAATCGTTAAAAAACAGTGACAATTTTCATAGGATACTCCAACTTGCACAGAAGCAAATAACTTGTTGTTGGCACAAAGTCCCCATTCTCTTGTGAACATGACTTTTTTCACGCAATCTTTCTCTCAAGACAGAATAGATTGATTGATTTTTGGGGTTTAACATCCCAAAACCACGATATGATTATGAGAGACGCCGTAGTGGAGGGCTCCGGAAATTTCGACCACCCGGGGTTCTTTAACGTGCACCCAAACCTGAGCACACGGGCCTACAACATTTCCGCCTCCATCGGAAATGCAGCCGCCACAGCCGGTATTCGATCCCGCGACCTGCGGGTCAGCAGCCTAGTATACCTTAGCCACTAGACCACCGTGGTGGGGCCTCTCAAGACAGAAAGAGCCACATTTAAGCGTGTTCAATTTCGGGATAAGATTATAAAATATACACATATTTGCTCCGTGACGCTCATATGGATGCTGACCGTGTGTTATTAATCATATGTGACTGCCCTAATCGTATGATATGTGACTGCCCTATTACTGCCCTAATCGATTGCTTTGACACAGACAATGTTCTGGGTTCCCGTTTATCTATGTCACATTTCCACTCTTTTTGCTGCCATGCGTGATTCGTAAGGGACCGAGAAGTCGTCATGCGTTTAACTTGCCGGCTATCCGTCGCTGTGATCAGAAGACCACCAGCGCCAGAACTGCGAGGCATCGGCGTAGACCGTATACTGTTGGTGGGCTTCAACATCGCGGAGCCGTATAAGCGAGCCGAGCAGGCGGTCATGGCCGCAAAGGCCGCGGCGACTGCCTCCCTTCCGCCGCTGCCTCCGCGAAGCGCACCGCCCTCTCGGTGATGCTGCCCTGCCGCGGGTCCGCTGCGTTTAAGTGCTACATAAACGGCGCTATTCTCGGCCACAGTTATGGGATATCTCTATAAAAGACCAATGACCCGTTAAGAAGGGTTTTACATCGCGATCTCTCGGCCTTCGGTTATTGCCTGATACGTCAACGGCTCTTGAGGTTAGTACATCTTTACAACCTGCTTTACGTGCCACGGCTGCTGCCGCTGCTACAACTGCTACTGCTGCTGGCCGCTCGCCCAATCTCAGAGTCGGCCGAGCACACCTCGGCTTGTTTACATGTTTGGTATCTGCGTGTGTGTTTCTATACGCATGTGCTGGCCCATTCTTTGGATAGCATCAGACAGATAAGTGCGAAACCGATTGTTTTGTGTCCTCGGCGGGACATCACAAAAAAAAAAAACAAGACCCGTATCAAAAATGAATTAATAGACGCCGTATTAGGGGCAAAACTAGAAAAAAAATGCATCATGCCATTTAGCCAGGTGTATACAACAATGCTTGACGCAGGTTTGAGTTGAAGTATCTCATAACTGGCGCAAGATTTTGGAAGCTCCAGTATTGCAGTATAAACAATACAAGCCTTATGAAGCAGACACGCAGTTCAGATGGAGCTTTTATTTTTGTTTGGTTACGCAGAGTTGCTGTACTTAATTGTGAACAGTTGTTACATACGTCCCCTTTAGGGCGAGTCATTGTGAGAAATGGTTAAGTGTTCGGATAGCAGTAAATAATTTGATGCACCGTGCATTTTGAACACTTCAGTGTGAACCTTTTTGTTAAACTTTTGCTAAGTGCAAACATAAACTTACTTTCCATTCCTTAAGGGGTGACACGGAAAAAATGACAATAGCAGCGTTGAAACATAATTTGAGCAGCAAGAATAGGCGTACCTGCACGTTTCTACGCATTCACGCTAGATCCTAAAAAAAAAAAAAAACGAAGTGTGCTTCTCTATGGCCGCCTGAAATATTAACGTAATTCTTTCGTTACCGCTTTATCTTTATCGAAGTCAAAACATTCGCACGTGTTGTCCATAGAAATTCATTACCAAAAAAGAAAAAACGATACGAACAGAAAGAGGTGTTAAATAAATACCAGTCGTTTGCTTTGGTATCAAACATTTGCGCAAAGCATATATCGACTTCAAACCAAGATAAATTTTGCGTTGGCTTCGGCTATTTCTTTTAAATATTAATAAATGTATCTCTAAAACATCCACATAAGAGGGAAAAAGATTTTTGGTTGTCTGTTGTTTCTATGGACTGCATTTCTAACTATTTAAAGGAAGAATAATTGGACACAGCTGCTCAAACAAGCAAAGAACGCACTTAATCTTTGTGCAATAGTACAATGGAATACTTTCTTACGGAACCTGTGCTTGTAACTCGAAAGTGCGACCACACAGCGACCTCCCAGATAATGACAGCCGCCTCCTGCCTGACACTCTGGCTTTGCCTCGCATGGCGTCTCTGTGAGGTGAAGCCCTTTGACTAGGAGCAAAAAGTTATTTCTGGGGGCGAAACGTTTGTTTCGGGTTTTTTTTAGTTCAACATACCTACAACATTGTGAAAAAGCGGGAAGGGGAAGGAACTGCAGTATCATCTTTATCAACAAAATAAAGAGTGAATTTTTAAGAAAATACGCTCGCCACGCTTGAGAAAGTGATAAGGACTCGTTTCTGAACACAAGCGTAACAAACAACAGACCTAACGACTCTTTAAATATTTGTGGCTGGTTCAAAGTCTGGATAGTTTTTTTTTCTTGCATCTCTACATTAACTGTTCAAATACGCCCTGAATAGCAACTTCTGTCAAAGAGGATTAGCTGTTTTTTTTTTCTAGCTTTAATCCTGAAATGACTTTCTCATATGAATAAAGGACTTACCGATCCATAAAACTAAATAACACTACCTAAAGCTTTGCAAACGGGGTATCATCCACCGCGAGTAAACAGTGGTTATATTGCTCGGTTGCTGAGCCGAAGGTCGCCGGTTCGACCCCGGCTGCTGCGGGCGCATTTTGATGTAGGCATAATGGTAGAGGTCCATGTATTGTGCAATGTAGGTGCATGGTAAAGAACACCAGATAGTCGAAATTACCGGAGACCTCCCCTAAGGCGTCTCTCATAATCATGTCGTGGTTTAGGGACGTAAAATCCCGTATATTGCTATACTAATGGGAGTATCATCTTTATCAAAGCAGCGTCAACAAATAGAACGGACTGTAACGCGTTTGGTATCTTAGTTTGAGTATGCCAATGCTCATAACTTCTTCTGAAGAGCGCGATGGTTGTGAATCATGAGATGCCAATATAAATATGCTGTTTTATTTTGATGAGTAGTGTGAGTGTGCCAAAGCTCATAACTTCTTCTGAAAAGCGTAATGGTTATGAATCACGAGATGCCAATATAAATATGCTGTTTTATTTTGATGAAAACTGTTTTATATGTTTTGATAGAAACAGTTCCGTAATATAGTTCAAGAAACACATGTAGGGCAGTTCCATATGACAACTACCGCTTTTCTGAGCGACTGAAGTGAATAGCATACCCGAAAATCAGCAGAATTACTTGTTTTGAAACAGAAATAAATAGCGGCCGTCAAGTGGCTGCATGTGTTTTTCACAATAGCTTAAGAGCTCCGCATTGAATGATTGGAACGCACAGTAAGCCGGAAAGAACTTGAGTTTCACACGGACTAGTCACCGAATGAGAGGTTTATAACGAAAGACTTCTGGGGTGTGTTGCAGCCCCAGAGTGCTTGTGAATGGTACTCCTCATGCAATAGTAACGTTCGCTGGCACAGAGTTACTTTTTAAGCGCTTCTTCCGGTGTCAACACGGCGTCAATGATCCCTGTCTGTTTCTTTCGTTTCTGTTTATGTACGAATGTTCATTTCTGTCTGTCTTCCGCAATACATCCTCTTATTTTTCCAATAACGAAACCTCGCGTGCGCAGTGCCCAGTGGGAAAAAATTTAAAAAAAAACAAGAAAAGAGACCTGCCATTTACGGCACTGCATGCTGACTGCTGTGAGATCGAAGAAGAAATGGATGGCCGCGAAGCTGAGAATTTACATACAAAGAGGTGGTAGGGGCCTTCTTCCTCTGCGTCACATTGCAGAGACGGCGTCAAGGGACGTATATTATGCGGAAAGTTCACGACCACTGAGAATGACGACAAGATAAGTTGTGGACTCGGCGCCGCTGTGAAATAAGCGGGGACGCCTCGAGTTTGGGCTCACGAGAACCCCTATATACGTCCGAACTGCAGCTTCATATAGCGGAGGCACCCGCACGCGACGTTGAGGGGTTGGTTGCAAAGAAGAGCAAAGGAATATAATAGATAAAAAAGAGAAAAAATGCCAGTACACTATATAAAAACATATTGTGAATAAGAAGCTTGGATTGCACTGAAAGAATGAAGCAAACAAGATGCCGGGTAGGAAGCCCGGGTCGAGCCTGCCAGGAATGCCTCCCATAGCGCCGCCCTTTCCTTGAGAAGTGCGCGTAAATTGAAGCGGGCATTATATGAGCAGACATTCCTGCGGCTTTTCGCGTGAGCCGCGCTCTTCCTTCAAACGCCGAGATGTGCGAGTGCGTAATAGTGCCGTAAATTTGGTCTGCGCACGCAATTGCATGGGCGCGCCATGGTTATAGCTTCCACATAGCTCGTCCGCGAAGAGGCAAAGCTTCTTTTTTTGCGACGAGTCACTTCATTTCGAGAACCGTCTTCATGTACTTGCACCACAAGTAAAATTTTTTGTTTGCTTGTTTCGTCAGTTTATCGTGACTGCAAAATTCGCGCGTCTGAGACGTTTTATAACACCTTTAAACGATTCGCTAATTTGAGCGGTAACTGATGGGGTGCCTGTAGGGGATGGTCAAGCTCGAAGATTCGTCACTTAGGTGTCGCAGATGGAAATCACGTAAGCACTTAATGGCGCCAAAGTGACGGTTTCAAGTCGGCGTAGCGGATGCGCTCTGTTGGAATTGGTTGAAAAGTCCGAAGAATCTCATTATTTACAACGCAATGTGCACTGATACCGTGCGAAGAAGAGACTGCCTGCCATCCAAATGAAAATCAGAGCTACATCGTTCAGGAACAAGAAGAGAGGTGGACTGGACCAAGAACAAACAGGCGTTTAGGACATTTTAATCTAAAATAAAGAAGAAATTGGCATGAACTGGGCAGGTTGCGTGAAGGCGAGATGACCTCTGGTCATAAAGAGTAAAATATATCTTCCACGAGAAGGCAATCGTGCGAGTGAGAGTTCGAAAGATAAGTAGGTAGATGAGACTAAAAGGTTTGCTGGGGGGGGGGGAGGGGGGTAATATGGTTGCGAAGAGGACAGGATTGGTTCTCATTCACTCCGCATAGGAGTTAGATGACGTACACTGCCGCAACATCAAACGCCTGAAATTATTCTCAAACACAAATGTAGAGCCCGAAGTTACCATGTTCTGCTGACTTCTTTCAGATAAACAGACACAGCAGACCTTTTCAAAACTGTGCTCGTGGCCACTGCCCTGCCTTTCTACCCATGAGAACTTCTCTTACATAGTTCTACGTTAAATATATATTGCCATAGGTGCACCAGGTGGGTGGTTTCAAATATAACATACCCGAATATCGTCTCCAATGTTAAAATTACGATTTAAGTATATATCATCTGCTTACCTATATATTGCTATTTTTCGTAACTACAGTACATCTTAGACAGCAGTATCAATAATACGCGCAAATAAAAAACGACATGATTGATTTGTGGGGTTTAACGTCCCAAAACCACTATATGATCATGAGAGACGCCGTAGTGAAGGGCTCCGGAAATTTTGACCACCTGGGGTTCTTTAACGTGCGCCCAAATCTGAAATAAAAAAAAACGACGACAGGATTGCGCAAACGTGTGCTGCGGTTAATGAATCTATCCCCTCGATATCTCATTATTGAATTCACATACGAGTTTTTTAAACATGTGAATAAATTACCTCGCCCGGCGGGCTTCGTCTGCGAGGGGAGGAATGTTGCGCATGCCTGGGAATAAAACGAAGATGGGTGAACATGCTGGCTGCCCTAAGCTGGAAAAAGAAGGAAGACGACGACACTGTGGTCATCAACCTGCTGGCTGCTCCGGCGCTTGTCTTCGCGACCAAAATAAACGGACCCCTTCAGCCGTATATGTCCTGGTCCTCCTTGTGCGTAACAATATTAAAATAGTGAAAAATGGTCAATGTCGTTGTGTTAAGCTTATTTGGTAAGTGCTTATTTACACGTTCACTTGATTGTGACTTATTCAACAAAGGGCCTCATTTTCAGCGTAACTTGTGCTGTACAACAACATACTAATGGAACGTATCTATACATTTGACACGGTAACAGCAGATCGCAACATTGTCCACTTTCTATGACTCAATTTGATGAAAGTATGGTCGCACAACGCAAGTAACCACAAGGATAACCAGGCAGCGGGTAACAAACAAAAACACAAAATTTGTGGGCTCTCATTCATCCATGAAGGACGCTGTATACGCTGGAGTTCGTTTTGTTTTGCTTTTTTTATTCGTTTTACGGCAGCCACAATAGTTTAGTATTGTTCCGACAGACGTGGACCAATAAACAGGGCCGTAAAAGACGTTACTGGCGTTAAAACACGCCGGAAAGGGGGCCGTATAACAGAGAGAACGTGAGGCAGCCATACAGGTCTCCGTGGAAGCACGTTGTCGAGATTACTATACGCGCTCACAATTCACTTTCATCCACATGTACCTTGTTCGCAGTGGTTTCGATAAGGATATCACTTCATAAAAAAGTAACTACGAGGCAGTTTGAGAGCTCATACGCCAGGCGAGACCCCCACTAATCCCTTGCAAAGTCAATGCATTCTTGTATGACGACTACCCGTCAATGGCGCGCATATTTTCAAGTGCCCCGCATGTTTTTGATAGTTCCGTAGTGCTGACAGAATTGACATGCTTGCTTGATGACATTTGCACTTTTGAATTATCTATTGGAGCACTTCAATTACAGTATACAGCTTTTATTTTTGCTAACTAGTAACATTGTGAAATTCCTCATATTGTTCACCGACGCGCTGGTTATTTATCAAGTGGTTACACAGCAATCACGACGATGCCTATATAGTAACCTCTGGTAGTACTGTATGGAAATGAAATTGAATACTGATAGACATGTAACGATCAATGCGCAACAAAACTAGTCGTTGGGCTAGTTGGTTATTCGACATATTGTAAGACATTTGGCGCCACCTTCACTCTCGCAAACACTCGCACATCCACCCGAGTAACACACATGACACTCAGCGTGTCGTGTGTGTTACAACAACAAAAAAAAAAATGTTGGTGGTGAGCTCTGAGTGTTGTGCGAGTTACTCGGGTGGATATGTGAGTGTTTCTGTGAGTGTTTGCGAAAGTGAAGGTTACGCTAGATATCTTACAAATATCAATGCTCACTTAAGTCATTTTAAGTGCCTTTGTTTTTATCAGGAGTAATTCAGTATAGTTATTCATGTTTGTTTTAGCCTCTGAACACATGTTTTCTAGCACTGCATATAAAATACAGCGCATGTTCAACATTGATGTTAATGGGATGTGCCGCGCCATCAAATTCTGGTTGAAGTACGAAGAATGCAGTGGAAAATAAAGGCTGTACTGAGACAGTAATAATTGTGTTTCCCTAATGTTATTTTTTCAGTTACACGGGAAACGTGATGAATACACAACTAGATCGACTGATATATATTCACATTACTGTGCAGAAGAAATTGGATTACTGAAAAAGTGGGCGGTAAATTCAGCATATTTTTTATTTATTAATGAACATAAGGAATTTATTCCTATAAACTTCCGATTGCGAGGTATGTCAGGAATAAAATAACCCCGCTGTTTTATAGCAGCGATAATGTCGACGTGCGCCGGCCATGCCTTGTGCCCCGGCTCCGAGTTTTTTTTTTTTTTTCTTTTTCCGAATCGGCAGCCATCTTTAGGCGCGAGAGAAAATCGATTTGAAACTCGCTGGGACGTGCTGCCATCCTTTGGAAGATCGCCACACTACGCCGCATCGATCGGGAGCCACGTCAGCGCTCTGCGTTTCCTGTCTGCTGCAGAAGAAGGCTGCTACTTGATTTGTCACGCAACGAAAATATTAATGATTCTGTAGTCTTACGTACAAAAACCGTGGCATGACTATCAGGTGCACCGAACACTCAGAACGTAGAGTGTGACTTCGTGGATCGACAGTCAGGGCATAAGGTTTAGAATTTATGCACTCAAAGCTAATTCAACCCTTATTACTTTTATAGGTGCACAAAAACACATTTTTCTATAACCACGTTCAGAGTGTCAGGCAGCCATCCGAAAATTGTGGCCATCTGGTGTTTCTTAACATCCTGTTTAAGTACACAGGCCTCGAGCATGTCGCTTTGATCTGATTTGCCACGTAGGAATGGCGATAAGTTTCAGGGGCATGTAATAAATGTACTTGTTCTGAGGTCATTATTTGGTCCTGTAACGAAGGCCTCGGAGATTCAGCATTGCATAAATACGCAATATGATTCAATATGCACTGCCATATTTTGACCTGGATGAAACCAAGTGGTAACGAGTGGAGTTGTCTTTAATTATTTCATTGTCAGGCAATCTATTTTAACAATGCGACAGAAAATACGTCGTATTGCTTTAGATGAAACATAGTATACTAAAAAAAAATAGGGGATATTTTTATTAAGAAAGATTGCCGCTGCCTTGTGGTTTCGCTCGTTGTTCCGGATAGTATTATGAAGGAACCGATATGCGTAGAGAACGACAGATATAGATTGTAAATAGAATGCACCTCACCATTAGACATAGCAAAGTACTTCAGTGTGACTAACATACATTAAAACTGTTTACGATAGGAAAGTATGACCATATATATATATATATATATATATATATATATATATATATATATATATATATATATATATATATATATATATATATATATATATATATATATATATATATATATATATATATATATATATATTGCTACGTAGCTGACGTATCAGCGGTCAGAAGACGACAACGAGGAAGTGGTCTGTAGGTTGTGCGTGCTGTCTTCCATCTTAGTCGACGCCATACGCATCAGTTTGGATATAGATTTTAAATAGACACGAGGCGTGTCTATTTTTACGTAACATCTTTGTGGTGGAGGTGCTGGGTACTTCCCCGTCTTCATCACGAAGCTCCGCAACGGCCGCATCATCATAGGTCCAACCATGTCACAGGTTGGACAACCATCGTCTTCACCACCTGCCCCTTCTGTGACTTCTAGATACGTTGTTCTACCTCCTGCTCGTGATCCCGGTGTATTTTCCGGTCAGGATGGCGTTGACGTCGACAAATGGATCAACAGGTACGAACGGGTCAGCGCAAGCTATAGGTGGGACCCGACTTTTATGCTTGCCAATGTGCTTTTTTACCAAGATGGCCCACCGCGAGTGTGGTTCGAGACGCACGAAGCGGAGATTACGAGCTGGGACTCCTTTAAAGAGAAGATCCGCGACCTTTTTGGCGACACCGTTCGATCGCAGCGCGGAATCAACTGGCGGCTCGTGCACAGACGTCGACGGAGTCATACGTCGCGTACATTCACGACGTCATCCTACACCATGGTGCTCCTCGCCAATTACTCACGGATCGCGGCCACGCATTTTTGTCCCGTGTAATCGACGAACTTCTGCGCTCTTCCTCGATGCACCACAAGCTGACCACTTTCTACCATTCCCAAACAAATGACCTTACCGAACGGCTAAATCGGACCCTAACGGACATACTCGCGATATATGTGTCCTCCGACCACCATGACTGGGACCTGGCGCTACCTCACATGACCTTCGCGTACAATTCTTCGTGCCACGACACCACTGGTTATTCACCCTTTTATTTGCTTTATGACCGTGATCCGAAGTTACCACTCGACACCCTACTTCCAACCACTACAACGCCGTCAACCGAATATGCACGCGACGCTATCACTCGTGCCGACCACGCACGTCAGATCGCCCGCTCTAGAATTTCGGCTTCGCAAGTCACCCAGAAAGCCATCTACAACAGTCGGCATGCTGACGTTCACTTCTCACCCAGTTCTCTTGTTCTCCTGTGGTGCCCAGTTCGTCGAGTTGGCTTATCAGAGAAGTTGATGTCTCGCTACATGGGTCCTTACCGTATCATCCGCCAGGTAACCGACGTCACCTATGAGATCATTCCTGCATCTGAGACCACAAGCCTGCCTGCAACCACACCCAGTGATGTTGTGCACGTCAGCCGGCTAAAACCTTACCACCTGCCAACTGAAGACCGTAGTTAATGTGCACCTAGACGGCGCTTTTACCGCCGGGGGGGGGGGGGGGGGGGGGGGGGTAATGCTACGTAGCTGACGTATCAGCGGTCAGAAGACGACAACGAGGAAGTGGTCTGTCGGTTGTGCGTGCTGTCTTCCATCTTAGTCGACGCCATATGCATCAGTTTGCATATAGATTTTAAATAGACACGAGGCGTGTCTATTTTTACGTAAGAATATATATATAAACGTTATGTCGCATACAGAGCAAAAAAATACAGTGATGTGATTTGAAATGAAGATGTAATTTACTCACGCAATGTGGCTCTTTTTTTTTATTTGGAAGAGTAGATGAAATAATACGTTACAAGTGCTAAGTGATTATATTACAATTTTGCTTTGGTTGGAAAATTAGGCCAGAAGAGATTGAATACGCGATTATGAGATTGTCAGCCGGAGATTTCTAATAACTAAATGTACAGTCGCTGCTCATATTCGCAGATGTGCAAAAGGGTAATCTCAAAGAACCAAACGAACGAATTTATTATAGCTTCCAAACACGTAGCGACACAACGCGTTATCGGTTTCGCAATAATTTTACAAAAAAAAACTTATATATTGGTGCCCTTGTTGTAACTGCATGTTAAGCATAATTGAGAAGCTCACAGGTGGAAGGGTAACACTGCAACCAATATTAATTTTTTCTTTGGGATTTCTGAATATCCAAGATGTACACGCACTTCTACGAAAAAAATTGTTCTTGTTGTCATTGGCAGTTGAGTATGGTATGTATAATATGGCTATTATAAATTGGATGAACGGAGTTGACTGCCTACATTGACAAAATAATTTTCTTGAAAAAATGAGTGAGGGTGCTATCGACAAACCCACTTGATAACGTAATAAACCACTGTAACAATGCAGACTCAATAGGCCATGCAGTCAAGGAGCTAGCGGTTTAAGCACTTATGCTCATAAAGTAAATATGTCGGATTGGTGACGTCATGGCGAGGCCATTCTATACACAGGTCATTTTAAAGTGGCAAGTTTCGCACATGCAATCAAAGTGCAAGCGTACGATGCCTTAATGAACGCCTCCTCCGTAAATAGAGTGAGGATCCTTGGTCAATTTGATACAAGACGCACTTGCAGAATACGTCAACGATGATAGGTATACAACTAATCAACAAATCACATCCAGGTATATGGACTTGCGCACTACGTGAACTCCTCTTAATGTATATATGCAAGAATGCTGGTAAACACGTTTGTGGATCATCCGCGAAATCCACATACAGTGATGCTCAGCGTAACGAGTGGGGCAACAGTGTGCTATTCAGATTGTGCTCGCTTGCACTGTCCTTCCACCATCATACTTCCAACACCTGCTGCAACATTGTTGAATAATATGACCATAATTGTTGTTTATAGAGACTATGAAAAGCTTTCTAGCATCATTAACCTATTGTACTCGTCCAATTCAGAATGTTCTCAGGTTCAAGTTCTTTACTATTGTTAATGTTCGTTGAAACGAATTAGTAATACCTGAAATCCATAAATAATCACCCAGGATACAATGTGCTCATTGACCACATGGACATATGATGATACTTGCGTCTTGGTAGCTTTGCCATTTAAGTCCAATTCTTATGTAGATGAGCTAAAGCTTGACGCTTCCAATCAGAGCACATTCATTATGCTCTGTTTATTTATCAAACGCGTTGCACATAATCTGCCCTCAAGATTTAGCAAGACATGTGTGCTGCTGATAAGCTGCGTGAAGAAATTATATAAATTACGAGTGAAATGTGAAACGCTCTATTGCGAGAGTTGGAGTTTAGCTTTTGTGTTTACAGCGTGAAACGACACCGCAGAGAAGAAGGCACACCAAGACATACGGAGCGCTGACGGTAACTAATGCAACCACTTGGAGCGATTGAAAGCCGTAACCGAGGTTCCACAAAACAATATGCTGGGTGAGGGGTGAGCAGGTTTTTAACTTCCATATTTAGCGACAGTGCTCCGTCTGTTTTTTGTGTCTTTTTCTCGGTGATTTTGTCTCACTGGGTACATGAGAAATGCCGAGCTGCCATTGAAAGTTTATAGCAGGCTACAAGTGCTTCATTTCAGTACACCAGAAGACACTCGACGCACTAAAGTGGCTACAGGGAAATACGCTCTATACAGGAAACGCCTGCATTGTTTGTGTTGATAAGGTATTAAAGGGGCACTTTTGAATGCAACGCATTCCACGACCTATACTGCTCCCTCATTCTGCAACGTGCTTCAGTGAATAAGTTTGGGTTGATTCAAATACCATACTTATTCGAGCACTACCAACACTGGTAAGTGTTAGATAAATAAAGGACAAAGGGGTCTTGTTTTGACAAACGTGGGCTCTCTGCTGCTATAAGGGAAACGTTGTCTTTTATATCGGTCTCACATGAACGAGCGAGCTGTCTTTTACTTTTTTATTGTGGTGTTTTACGCTAACCGAAGCGCCTGCAGATCTTGAAGAGCTAAGACAAAGTGTCAGTTGGACTTAAAGTGTGTCAATTAGCATGTGTTTCTAGAAAACTCTCGATTATTTGGAATCTAAACCATGATGTGCAAGTCTGAAATGTGAGCAGGGTATCCTGAAATGAGATTCACTCAAGCCTCTACAGTTGCCTTAACAATATTATTCAGTGCCCTGTTTCACTTACATGAGACAGGTTTTTCTGTCATGACGCCATGTTAAACACACACTGCTACGACATGCAATTCCTATGTAAGGAGGCTCAGATAAAATTAATTGGTATATAAGTTTGGATGTTTTCGGATCTCCTGGTACTGATTACAAGTCTATAGTTAAAGCAAAAATGTAAACTGAAAAATTTATGCCAGTATTACCTAAATACTTTTAAATAGAAATGTGAGAGTAATATTCAAGACACATGTTCTCAGTTTACACTAATGTATCAACATCCTTGGTATAAGCCTATCTGTATATAATTTTACTGCATGTGACGAAATTCGGCGTATATTCACGTGGAAAAATTAGGTGCGCTGCTTAATTTAATATGTTGTTTGTATAGTGAATACTTTGACAGTCTAATTATTTGTCTAGTTAGAATACGTAAGCAAAAAAGGTAGTCGATTCAACGGTGGAAAAGCCCTGCTTTACCAAACTTCACTTGCAACACAAATATGTATATTGCGTTATACGTGAGGGCACCAGCGAATTTGCCGGTATCTAGGGGGAAGTGTTCAGTTAGTGAACGCACTTTTGTCCCGTCAGGCCATATTCATTGATCGCAGTTTGTCCTCACCACTGTTGTAAATTTCTGTGTTGCTCATTTGTCTGTGCCCAAGTTAGTCCAAAGAAGGATTACATATTCCGAACTGCAAATTTTCAACATTTATATGGTTTAACGGTAGATTTAAAACCCGTTACGGAAGGTATGAAAGCC
This sequence comes from Rhipicephalus microplus, assembly GCF_013339725.1. Classification (NCBI taxonomy): domain Eukaryota; kingdom Metazoa; phylum Arthropoda; class Arachnida; order Ixodida; family Ixodidae; genus Rhipicephalus; species Rhipicephalus microplus. The sequence goes on from NC_051170.1 coordinate 107,170,013, forward strand.
TCATATTTGTCCATCAGAAAATTCTATAAATACATATTTTTTTTTTACGTCTAGCGGCTACCCTATGAGTAAATGCAAGCTATCATGAGCTTCCTTGATAGGCCAATTAAATGTACTACTCTCGTTTAGCACGAGCGGATACCATCTTTTTTTTGTCTCTCTGTCTTTCTCATCTTTCTTATCGTTCTCTTTCATCCCTTTATCTCTTTCTCCATTTTTGCCTCTTTCCCTGAGTCATTCGTACTCGTTTTCCAACCCGTTCGAGCTATTCCACCCCAGCCGGACAAATCGGCACACGTGCTTCGGGAGGGAAGTAGAAGAGGAAAAAGAGAACCAAGAAAGCACGTGCCCTCCGAGTTATTGCTTCTCCATGGTTATGCAAGACACGCAGTTTTTACAAGCTCATACAACTCTGCTGTTAAAGGAGGCATAGAAAGAAATTTTAGTCTTAGTTCCCCAGTATGCAGTCTGTTGTCCATGACCTGCCCTTTAAGTGATGTCGTTAAAATTTAGCCGAATACCGAGCTCGAGCGACGTAGAGAAGTCGAAGCTTGCTCATACCTGCCACCGCACTAAGCTACTGAGCTCCATGGGCCTCCCCAGACAATTATTTTTATTGACCCAAACATCGTATGTTTTGATTTGACGACTCATTCCACGCAATAGTATTGCGTGCACAGTTATCTCGCTCTGCCGTGAACACAATTTCAGTGATGTCATCGCTTTAGGTGGAGTAATTTATCCAGGTATTCGAAAATATAAGAACGTGCGATCTTGATAATAACACGCGATCTTGATACATTTAACTGGGATGTTTCAATATAGTCGCCATTTTAAACGTGGAAGAATTTCATTGCAGTTTCAAGTTGAGTGTTTAGCATCGACAATCACTAGCACCCTTATTTTGTATAATCATATTGTTCATAGCCTGGACACTTTCTTTTCCCTTTGATGACTTGAGTAGAACATGGGATCCATGAAAGAAAGTACACACAGTAAAAGAAATGAACTTTTACAATGGTCACTGTCAAACTTCCTGAGATAGACATCTCACTCTGAAAGCGTTGATACAGTGGTCACGCAGTTTTCAACTATATAGTTTCTGTCAAAGCGAGCGCTGTTTAAACGACCTGCCACGATTGGTAAAATCATTTCATTATATAAAAGGTAGGTACACCATTCATTTACAAAGTAAGACTCATAAAAATGCGAATGTTTCTACTTCGTACGTCTTATTCAGTGGAATCGACGTAGCACTGACGGTAGCTATAGGGCCGTGACCCCTGCGAAGTAAGCCAGAAGCTATTGCTTGGCTGAGGGCATTCGACACAGAGGCTCTCGGTCTCCGCCTTGCGATGGCAGCCAATATCGAATACGTGACTGAGCGAAAGAGTAAATTGGTGCCCGCTCGCCTTCATTGACGGTGCCTTGGAAAGGCGCACGTACTGAAAGCGAGCATTCACTCGTTTCCTCCCGGAGTGGAGGTGTTCTGTCAAATGTGCGCAACGGTGCCTCACGTCGCAAAGATGTGTCGTCCATAGTTTCACTAATAGAGAGACGGATCGTACTCCTCATGTGTTGATGGCACGGGAGTTGTCAGTTTCGTCGCTTTATTTTCCTCTGCCAAAATTGCGTGATTTCCTATTGAATCTGATAGCTACGTTTCCCCCCAAAACTCAACATTCGCAGTTACTAGGAAATTTAGGTTTGCCCGTACACTTCTTAAGCATTCAAGTTTATTTTCGGGTTACGTGATGGGCAACGCAGGTATACTAATCCCTGATGAGTTAGAACCTAACCAGAGAGACAAAAAGCTAATAATACAATGACTTACACCAGTCACTTGATTTATCGTATAAAGCGATGCCACTTGGATAGTCATTAACTAACAGAACATTTATAGTTATAACAAAACTTGAAATTCGGCGAGATGATGCACAAATATCGGAAGTTCTGAGCGCAAAAACAATACATTCAAAAGAACAGCGGCCTTCCTGTCTCCTGTTCCTCGTTCCTGTGAATGTGTTTTTTTTTGTGCTCAAAATTTTTGAGATTTATAGTTATGTTTCAATGAGAACACTGCCGTGATCGAAAACTATTTGAAATGTATTATAGTTGAACTAAATTCATAAAGTGTCAATATGAGCTCAGCCCCCGTTAAACGTCTCTGGCAACACGCAGAAACGTAAACGGCAAGAATTCTGTCGTCGCACTGCAATTCTTTTTTTTTTTTGGTAATGAAGATAGATCGTGTTTCAACTATGCGGTACATAGTAGCGATCTTGTGTTACAAAATCTGTCTAACATACTAAAATTCTTATTGAGCGCGATGCCGAATACGCATGAAAAATCACACCGATTTCTTGGATGTTTCAAAGAACGTTCGTTCACTCTGTTTTGCCCTGATGAAACTAATTCTGATATAAAACTACATAGGCTTTGTTTTTTTTTAGGCTCACGACTCCAAGGCCATTAACCAGCACACTTCGAGATAACCAAGGGTATAGAGCCTGCTTGGAGACGAATGCAGCAGGTTGGACTGATGGACTTCAAAGGACGGATCAATCGCAGTGAAAGCACACTCACCATCTGCTGGCAACACTGAAACTAAGGCACGTACCCGATGCCGAGTGAGAGCCGAAAATTACACATTTACGACAGTGTTTACCATTACGAATAATGATGAAGTCAAGAGAATATTCCAGATTAAGGTGTTGCTCTTGCTCATCCGCATCATGATCTCAGCTTGACAGGTCACGTGTTTTGACGTGAGCTCTCAAGCTGCACAATGTTTTGGCGCTCTGGCTGATGGTCATCATGATGAATGATAGATCCGATATTGTCATGAATCGACACTTTTCAACCACCCACTTGTTGCGCAATCCACATGGTCTGAGGGCCGGTGTGATTCAACGCTTCGGCCACGTGATATTACACCTGTTACCGCTACACCTTGCCTGACATGATTACTTCATGGTGTCCTTTTTTCCAGAGTTGTTCGAAGCCGTGGTGTGGCATTGTAGCAGAATGCTTGACTGCCACGCAGAATACCTGAATTCAGTTCTGCGTTTTACTCCTAGTGGAAATCAGATTTTTACTGAATTTACTAAGCTCACACGAGTTCTTTCAACACACGCCATAAGAAAATTACGAAGAAGCACAACCGCTATGGAAGCATACTCCGCTGCACCTGTCAAGTCCAGATGTGTTATCGGAGTGCTGCCGCACCCCCACATCGTACATGGTTGTGAGCGGGTCAGCAGGAGGCAAAAATGGATTGAGCCTCGTAGCCGCAGAAAGGGGGGGGGGGGGAGCCAGAAAAGAGTATAAGAAGCTCGTAGGACCCGAATCGTGGGCTCTACCTAAGAGCAAATGGCTCGACGAGATGCAGCACGTCCCCCTTCATCCCCTTTCCTCCCTAGCTCTTCTACACCCACGAAGTGATGCCAACGCAAGCGACACCCTTGATCTCGCACAGACAGGAAAAGGCGGTCCGGCCTGCTCCCATCGGTTTTCATTAGGGCCGATCCCGCGGGAATGCCTTCCTCTCCCTTCTCCTGCTCAGCTTGCTCGGCATTCGTCCCCCGTAGCCAAGTAGAGGACACGGCATCCTCTTTCACGAAATGAGACACACAAAGAAGGGTGAGCATGCGGCATTTGAATAAGGGGATAGTGGCCTGGTTCGCAGACCACGTCCAACAGAGAGCGCGCGGTGCATACGATTAGAATATTCCCGAATATATATATATATATATATATATATATATATATATATATATATATATATATATATATATATATATATATATATATATATATATATATATATATATATATATATATATATATATATATATATATATATATATAGCTGCTCTGCCTGAGACTGTGGTGAATGCAGCAAGGCGTTCTCTTGTTATATCAGAAGACGCATTCTCTTCCTTCAAGCAGTTGCGAAATCGAGCGTATAGAACAAGGATATTTATATTTTTTTATCAAGCAGGCTTTATAAGTCGCGAAAAAGTAATAAATTCAGAATAATGGCAAATCATGAACCACAGACGCTGCCTAGTAGCAATTAATATAACATATGCCCCCATGATTTAGTATGAATAATGAAAGTACGTAATTTGTGCGTGTGTGACAGCAGAGAAGCTTGTTAAATATTCCGTCGGAAATTTGTCTTTGGCTGCAGAAAACATCACGCCGAAATGGTTTACCGAGAATACTTTATTTTACGTCCATAAAATGAGTCGCTGAGTACAAATCATGGTGTGCAACGTTGTCGGACTCGAGGTTGCCAAATGATGCTCTCATTATTCACCCCTCCGAGGCCTTTGGTCAGATATAATCTTACTCTACAATGCACCAAATGATAAACTGCAGGCATGCGGAAGAGGGACTTGACATTTAAGACCCCATCATAACCTAGCAGTTGTATCAGAGTGTACATTGTGATTGCGTATCTCGAAATCTTTTGGGAAATGAATACGCACTTCTGTAATCTTGAAGCCTCATTTTAGACCCTAGTGCATATAGAATTGCTAATGAATTTCATATCGCAAATGCTGAATTCTCTTCCAAAATAAAATACACACTGCAATAGTGAACTTACGGCTCAATATCCGACGATGGAGTATCTACGTAGACTATCTGTCAGCTTTCACATTGTAAATAATTTATTGTGCAGAAGAGGAAATATCTACTGTATATAGTCTCGATTGTTGAGCATGGTGACTGCAAGTTGGCCTTTAGGCACAACAAAGTGCGCTTTATAATCGTAAGGTACTCTTATATCGTAAGCGATCACCGTGTGACGGTTTTCATGTCTAGGGTATTGGTAGAAACTCAAGTTGCGTAACCCCAACAGTTTCTCAATGAAGCAAGAACGGTGTTCTGTTGTGCTTTTGATAAAAGTCATCAAATAATAATAATAATAATAATAATAATAATAATAATAATAATAATAATAATAATAATAATAATTGAACCTTTATACGTCACAAACCTACGATATGTTCATGAGAGACGTCGTAGGGGTGAAAACGTAGACTATCTGGAGTTCTTTAACATTCTCTGTCATCGCATAGTACACGGGCCTCTGGCATTTAGTCTCCATGGAAATGCGATTGCCGCGTTTTGTACTGAACCCGCGCGCTTTGGAACAGCAGCCGAGAGCTGTAACCAATATACACCACCGCGATCGTCAAAAGAGGAAAAACAGCCATTCCGCACGATTTCAAACAAGTTCATGATGATATCTAGGACCACAAAACACACAAAACACACAAGAATTAGACTAGACTAGCACTCGTATTTGCCTATATCCCGTTTTTTGTATTTCCTGAGTTCCGCGTTACTAAGTACCATAATGAATGAGTACATAATCGTGCAACTTTCTGTCCTTAACGAAATAAATTGAATATATTAGGGCTTGAATTGCTCCGTCATATAAAACTTGGCTTGCATAGATGGCCGATTGTCAATGACATAATACACTGCTTCGAGATAAGCAGCAAACTTATGCGCACCATAAAGTTCGCGAACACAGCAGCAGTAATAAAACAAAAATGTCAATGGCAAGAAGAACAAGCGCTCAGTTTTTCAAAAATATGAGAGCATCATTTTGCTTATATCTTGGCATATAGCGAACTAGAACACTGGCGTGCTATGATTAGGATGAATGTGTGAAATCAAGAGGAAAAAGATGAGAACGCCTAAGCAAGATAATCTATTGTTTCGACTGATGCCCTTCTCAATCTTCACATATACGTAGTTGAACAATTTAGAAATTTGGGCATTAATGACGTTGAAGTCATCGGTACTTTTTCATAAGGTGAAAACATCTCCCACTCATTTATCCATTTTATTAGGAAGGTGCCCTCAAAAGTTGAAGTCAAATTCAATTTTTTCATTCAGCCTAACGTATGTTGTTCATTGAACCAGTTGTCTGTGGGATCGGCCCAATGTCTGAGTGACATAAATTTCAATATAATTCTGCATGAGCACGATGGCAAATTAAGGACTCTCTGACGCTTCTCGACGTTACCAAACCAGCGAATCATGAAGCCCTGTGAAGTCGCTTCAACTTTCAGATATTGGTAAAATTTAGTGTTCCTTCCCCATCAAGCAGATATTGCCAGTCGAGGCTCGAAATTATTTGCTCATTGGCAGTACAATGACAACATTTCCGTGAGAAATATGTTTGTGTAATGTTTATTTACTCTGTATCCCCATTGTTTTTCCCCATTATTACTTTTTATATTATTATTATTATTATTATTATTATTATTATTATTATTATTATTATTATTATTATTATTATTATTATTATTATTATTATTATTATTATTATTATTATTATATAGGAATATGTTTATGATTATATTATTGCCTTGCTATGCTTTGCAATTCGGTTACAGATTTTCGCAGTGCTTCGTGGTTTTGTTATGTTCAATTTTCATTCCTTTGACATTGATATAGCCGGTCCCATTGCCTGAGTTACAATGTCCTAGGTGTCACATGCAGCACGTGGCTTAGAACAACTTAGAAGTTCTCGCAAAACCAATGAATTTACTTATAACAAAAATATTTTTTACAATAGATGTTGTCACACTTTTTGAGGTTGAGAGGTGGACTGCTCTTGTTAAGGGATGTCAGTACTTTTAATATCCTTGCACGAATGTTGGAACACTTTGCACCAGCCAGTGAGAATAAGCGCACCGTATCACAAAAAACTATCGAAATGGTTCATTTAAAATTAGCAGGCAAAGTGGGATGTGACACTTGTCGTAGCAATAACAACGTAAATGTTATTAAGCTTTTGCTCATGTATAGTAGCTGCTTATCGATGACACAGCTTGAGAGGGATTGATACTATAAATAGAAGTACACAATTTATTTTTACCAGAAAATAAGGGCTTCTTTCATGCATGAAGATTAATACTGACTTTTGAAAGAAGCATTACCACTTGTCATGTAAATGCTTATTAGCTGTATAACTATACTGAGTATTAACCAAAGCATTGAGAAAGCATGACAAGACCAGAAAGCAACGAAGTTTCTTACAGAAAAACACCGTAAATTCCCACGTGCCATTCCGTGCTGCTGAGAAAAAGCTGCATAGCTAAAATAAGAAGCTTATATTTGAGCAGTACCGAACATCTATTAGGTAATAGAAATATTTTGTTACGCTTATATGCTTCTGTTTTTGTCCAAAACAAAAAGCGTCCCTGCACAGGCAACCAGCGGGCAGAATAATAAAAGCCGTGATAAATGCATAGGTTGTTTCCAAATACCTTGCTTCAAATTATCACACTTGTTTATAATTCACAACCTTAAACACACACATTTTCGTAAACTGCCTCTACATAGTTCACGCTAACTTGTCATGCCGACAAGAGTTTTCGCTTTTTTTTCGTCCTTTTCTGCAACTCCATCAGTCATTCGTGGCTAACTGCTAATATATTATTTAGTTAACGTTGCAGCCGGAAGGTCTAATCTGTGCGGTGAATAAAATGACAGCGGTCTTACCTTGTCCAGGCTGCCGCTGCACACGTTGTGCGGAGGGAGGGGGGCTGGTGTACCATTGTAATCCTGAAGGCGTCACCGCTAAAGAATACAGAAAAGTTTGCAAATTCATTATACCACTGCCATTTTGCCCCCAAAGTGAGTACATAATTCTTAAGACAAAAAAAATTCACGCCATTCAATTTCAGCTCGTAAGAAAAAAAGTCGAAGTCACAAGCCTTCTTTTTTGTGTGTGTGTGTACATCAAGAAAAATTGAATGATAATTGAATTCAATTGACTGAAAAGGGTGGTGCTATCGTATGACACGTTAATCAACGGCTTTCCTGTCAGGCAGAAATATCACGATACTCATTCAAGTTCTGCATTGTGCACAGTGACCTAGAGCATCAAAGAACACTGTAAATAAAACTGACGCTATATTGGCGAGAAAATAAAAATGGGCATGAAGTCAGTGAAACAGGTGCCCATAGCTTAGGTCATCGTTCACCTATAGCCTATTCACTTACCGGCAACGTCCTGGTGGCCCGAGATTACTGTCATCTGTCTGCCATCGTAAGGAAGAGCATTTTCGCTCCACACAAACAAACAAAACTTCACAGCCTTCCATCTCCGCTAGGCGTTCTCGCGTTCAACTCGAAAGCACCAGGAATTCGGTTTGATAAGTCGAATTGGAAACGAGCGGCATTTAGGCACGATCGTTCTTGACTAAGCTGCCCCGTGATATTCGGGTAGGTCTATGGGTTGTATCTTTTAGTTGCCAAAGTGAGCGGCCTTGAAAAAAAACGTATTCGTGGCACGTAAATGGGCTGTCGGCAACGACGTGCTCGGCCCATTGGAGGATACGTCAATCATTGTTCTCTTTCCTCGACAGCCAATTGGAAGGCACTACCACCGGATGCACGGGGTAAGGAGGGCCCCCAAACGACACTGACGAATGGCCGACCAAACGCCAAGTGCACCGCCAGAGCACGTCGAGAAAGAAGAGACAGCAAGGCCCGAAAAGCTGCAGACAGCGTGAGTTTTATTGCCGCTCTAGTGGAGCTGCTGAAAGAAAAACGCACAACACGGCTTCTGCTTGGCGGGAAGTGGGTTTTCCGTTGCAATGTGTCTCCGCAGCTTTTCGTGGGACCATATTTTGCAACGAGATAGTTTTTTTTACTGATTGCTATTTATTTTGTTTTCATTCTTTATTGGCTTGTGTGCATATGCTGCTGTGGTCCTGCTATCGTTGGGCCAGACGCATGGGGGCGCGGCTAGCAGGAATGCCCCAAATTAGAGGAATATGCAGAAACACTCAAGATGAAGAGAAAACGCAGCTGCTCCGTAATCTTATCTAAAGAAAGTCCTGTTTTGTTGTGGATTAATGTATACACGCAAACTAAATAGAAGCTATCCTCTAAACTATGAGATAAGGAGAATAATGGTCCATGTATAATCGAAACTTGATAACATCAGTCCTGAACGGAGTTGGTCAATGGAGTGATTCGTGAATTGACTTTTTATGCCATTTTGCCAAATTAAAAAAAAAAAAACATCGTGTTGCAAATAGGCGAAGTGGTATAGGCGAAGCACATTAATGCAAAGATGGTCATAAACAGTGCGCCACTCGACTCCTGAAGGAACATTTTATGTAGAGATTGTAAGTGTTTGAAAGGCTGTTTTGAAATGCAAAAATAGACACAGAAACATGGGAGTAAACGAACAAGTAACCGCGTGCCCTTTATTATTTTTCAACACCCTTGAGTTAAACGTCGCTAAGGGCCGTACCAAGAAAAAAAAAAACCTTACGAGGATCATGTATATATACAGTATAACAGATAGTGAACAAAACCGGTAATCATCAAATTATACAAATGTGGAATAAAAATGTTGGCAATATTACCTTGCAGTGAAACAGTGTTCTCGCGAATTACGGAGTTTTCTTACTAGAACCGACTAACAAGGGAAGCCGTAAGCGAATGAACCAACGAAGAAAATCAACCATTTGCATATTGGTGTAGTAAAAAGATAAAATAGAACAGAAACACTTCTGCACGTATGTAGCTTTAGCTATTTATAATGCTGAGTTTTTCTGCATGAACATCAATTTTCGTAAAAAAAAAAAGACTCAATAGACAACCTTCACGTTGGCCTATGAGGAATTACTGAAGTACCTGTAGTGCACGTCTTATGTAAAATTTGATGCATTCGTGCAAAGCGTTCATTTCTTATAAGTTATCAATATCAGGGGTATCGGGATGTAATTTTACAAGGGAATTTAAGCCAATATTTGTGCACCAAGTATAATTGTTACTCGATGCCTACATATGTATCTGCAGAATATGGTCAGTGCGAGCCTCGAAAGTGTTATATATATATATATATATATATATATATATATATATATATATATATATATATATATATATATATATATATATATATATATATATATATATATATATATATATATATATATATATATATAGAATGTTTACCCATGTTAAACGTCCTAATTTGTTAAAATGTTTTGTAAAGCGTGTTCCTAAGTACTTTTTGTATCCGAAAACTTTATTATACGTCTGTGCTCTTTCCCAAAGAGCCCGGTGTTTTTTTTTTTCTTTTGTGATGTGCGATTTTTTATTTGGGCAAAAATGCGATACGCAATGTGCACATATAACGTCAGTGGATAGCGTCGTATACGGATCGCCAGAGACGAATATTTTTCTCAAGTACGTCTCTGAAACAAAGCATAACAATTATGTTTTGTAAATTTCATGTGCGCTATTTTGTGACTTCGGAAAATCACAGAGCACTGATAAGTGATGCGTCGCAGAACAGGGGACAATATTGATTCGCGCATCACAATTTGTCTTCGACTGCAGGGCTCCCGAGTCAGTAGATTGCATTGCACTTTTAGAATTTCTCGAAACCCAAATTAGCTTCTTTATTACACAGGATAGAGCCTCCATAAAACGAATTACTGCAGCTGTTAGTTTTTATTAACGCTCTGGCGTTCAGGTTACCAATGTCTGCTCTCGCCGTTCTTGCATGGGTGCATACACGCCTCTCATGTCAAGACTAGCCAGTATAATACTATAATGCATATTGTTTATCACAAAAGTCGTCCCTGACACCGACTTCCGATGTGCCCCAAAATGCAAAGAGAGAGAGAAACGAGAAAAGAGGAAGGCAGGGAGGTTAACCAGATGCTAGTATCCGGTATGCTACCCTACACTGGGGTTGGGGAATAGGGGGTTGAAAGAGAAATGGAGAGTTAAAAAAATAAATAAGAGAAAAACATCGACACACGCGCACACACAAAATCAGTCCACTCAGAGGCGTTCCGACAGGCCAGTAGTTCGTAAGAAGCCCAGTAGCGTTTGCACGGCTTTATTCTGTGACGATGAGTCACGACGATGGCGCAGTATCCTTTCTTCTGACAGCGGCTGGTCATCTAACCTGTTTAGTTTATTAGAAAGGTGTTGTCTTTCCAGGTTGTATTTCGGGCAGTCACACAGTATATGTCGAATTGTTTCTTCATCTCCGCAGTGTGCACAGTCGGCGGTGTCGGCCATACCTATGCGGAACGCGTACGCACGGGTAAACGCGACTCCCAACCATAGTCTGCACAGAGCAGTAGCGTCGCCTCGTCGAATTTTTGTTGGAATTAAGCTGCATGCTTAACGTTGGATCAAGGGATAGTAATCTTGCATGCGTAAAGAGAGGCTCATTCCAAAGAGCCATGGAGCGTTGGCGAGCAAGCATGCGGAGCCTCCTAGCAGCGTCCGTTCTTGAGAGAGGTATTGACTGGTCGTTGTCTTCTGTATGGGCTGAACGGGCTGCTTGATCAGCTCGTTCGTTACCGATAATTCCACAGTGGCTTGGCAATCACTGAAATATAACGTGGTGCCCTTTCTCTGTTATGTGGTGTAGCATTTCTGCTGCTTCAAATACCAACTGCTCATGTGGACCACGGCGTAGATTTGACAGAAGCGACTGCAGTGCCACCTTGCAGTCGCAAAAAAATCGTCCACCGTTGCATGCTTTGGTCGTTAATGACACGCAGCGCAGCGCGAAGCGCTGCAAGCTCTGCTGCCGTTGTTGTGGTTGCATGAGCTGTCCTGAATTTGATGGTTGTGGCGTGCGTTGGAATAACGACCACCGCAGTTGAGCTGTTTGGCAGGACGGAGCCGTCGGTGTAGACGTGGGTGCAGTCTTGGTACTTCTCGTAAAGCAGAAGTAATGCGAGCTGCTTGAGGGCTGGTATTGAGAAATCACCTTTTTTCTGGATGCCTGGTATTGTCAGGTAGATGACTGGCTGTTTGAGGCACCATAGAGGAATTGAAGGTCTCGCCGCGGGCGTAAAACCAGTTGGTATAAGGGAGTCACCATGTGTAGTTATTGTTCGACAAAAGGAAGTATGAGGTCTATCCACTGGTAGAGAGGCTAGGTTGTGATGAGGATTCCGGCCCACATGCCTTATGTGTATCCTCAAAGCTTCAATTTCAATATGGGTCTGCACGATGTGGTCTTTGGCTATAGCTATAGTCGCCATTGTTGAGGCACCCTGAGGCAGACCTAGACATATTCGAAGCGCCTGTGCCTGAACGCTTTGTATCATGCGTCGACTTGTTTTGCTGGCGTTTGATAATGCAGGCAGACTGTATCGTAAAAAGCCAAGGAAAAGCACCCTGTACAGTCGTAACATAGCATTAGGCTGCATTCCCCAAGTCTTTCCAGCGAGAAACTTGAAAAGATGGCATATGCCTGTCAATCGCTTTTTCAAATACGACACATGAGGGCTCCATGATAAGTCTCTGTCGACTATGACACCCAGAAATTTGTGAGATCGACGATATGGTATATTTTGACCGTTAATCGACACTCTGTAATTCGACATGGGTTTGCGCGTAAATGCCAGAAGAGCGCACTTTCCGGAGGAAATTTCCAGGCCTCGATTGCGTAGATACAAAGCAGTTGAAGTAGCAGCTCTCTGTATTCTCGCTCGTAACTGCAGGCGAGTTACCGCAGATGTCCATATGCAGATGTCATCAGCGTATGTTGATAGATAAATATTGTTTGGTAGATGCGTATGGAGAGCGATTAGTGTTATATTGAATAGCACGGGGCTCAGTACACCACCCTGAGGGACGCCACGACAACTGAAATGTGTATACGTGTTCCCAGTCTCTGTACTCACAAAATATTATCGCATTTGGAGATAACTGCGTATCCACTTAAACATTCGGCCACCCACTCCAATATCTTCTAGTGCGGCAAGGACGGATTCATGTGTCACGTTATCATAGGCTCCTTTGACGTCAAGGAACAGAGAGGCGCAAAGACGCTTATGGCCTTTCTCGTGTTCAACGTACGTGACTAGGTAGATGACGTTATCGATCGATGATCGACCACGTCGAAAGCCAGCCATGGCATTTGGGTAGATCTGATGATACTCCAAGTACCACTCGAGTCGGCCGAGAATGATTCTCTCCATCACTTTACCCACGCAACTGGCCAATGCGATCGGGCGATAGGAGGAGAGTACCAATGGTGATTTGCCAGGTTTCAGTAATGGTACTAGACGACTAGTTTTCCAACTTAAGGGGACAGTGCCCTCGAGCCAACAATCATTATATAGCTGAAGTAGAGCTATTCTCGCGCGCTCACCCAGATGACACAGGGCTCTGTAGGAGATTCCGTCAGGTCCTGTTGCAAAGGTACGTTTGCATGAAGCGAGTGCTGCTTTTAGCTCCTGAATGGTGAACGGGAAGTCCATAGAGGAATCACGTGGTGGCGGACAACTGCTTGAAAGTGGTGAGCTGCTGATGGCTGTAGTTTGCCCTGATAATCCGGCACAGAACGCTTCAGCAACGTCCACATCTGGTCGATTTTGGTGAAGGGCTAAGGCCTTGAATGGTGACTTCTGAATGGGCGATGACCGCAAACCTCTAACCGTCCTCCATATCTGCGATAAAGGCTTACGGGGGTCGAGTGACTCGCAGAAAGTAATCCAGCGTTGGAATGCTAGCTTGTCCAACCGACGTTTGATCTTCTGCATACGTCTAGCAGTCCGTAAATCTTCTATGTCCTTCGTGCGCCGGTACCTTCTTTCAGCTCGTCCTCGCAAGGCTCGAAGCCGCTCCAGCTCTATGTCGATGTCCATGAATCTTGCAGGGCATGGGATCGTACACACAGTCTCTTTTACAGTGCTCTGTATGGCCTCTTGTAAATCGGATATGTGTTCTTGGCATTGGTCTTCCATACGAGACTGAAATTTTTTCCAGTCCATTCTTTTAACCATGTCGCGCACTTTAGGAGGCGACAATCCTCTGATCTTGACGTATGTTGGGATGCGATCCATCCCGTGCGTTTCTATATCCGTGAACCATTCAGTATGTTTCACTAGGCTTCGCGAAACAAAAGCCAAGTCGAGACTGCTACTGTATGTGGAGCCACGCAAAAATGTAGAACTGCCATCGTTCAGTAACCAAAGTTGGTTGTCGGAGGCAAAAGACACCAAGCTTCTGCCCTTCATGTTGGTATTCTGACTTCCCCATAATGTATGATGAGCGTTAAAATCCCCGATGACAACACACGGGTCAGGAGTTAACGCTATGATGTCTCGTAGTCTTTTTTGATCGAAACGGCTTGATGGTGATAGGTATGCGCCAACCACCGTGATGTTGAGCCTCCTCTTTTTCACTCTTAAGCATACGTATTGGTTTCTGTCATGAGGTGGTACAGGTTTAAAGATGTAAGTGAGGTCTCGGCGAATGTACACCAGAACCTTGCTGCTTTCAGTAACAGTAGACGACATAAAAGGTTCGTATCCCGAGAGTCATATTGCACTCGATAAGTTCGGCTCACAGATGACGATTACGGGAAACATATTGACGTACACAAATTGACGAAAGTCACCAATGCGCGATCTCAGTCCCTTGGCGTTCCACTGCAGTATTGCTGCTTTACGAACCTCATCCCTGAAAGCAGTGGCGGGTTAGCCATGGCCTACTCTAGGGCTGCTAGCACTGGACTAAGCGCGTCCAGTACTTGAAGGGCACTTTTGGCTGACGGTGTATTCATGTCGTTTAACAACATGCGAATGGTGTCCACTAATGATCTTAGCATCACCATCACGCGATGATCTGGCTTCCCGGCTGTTGCAGCATTTTGTGCTTGTTCTTGAGGCGGCTTCTGTTGAGGCTCAACAGGTCGTGTAGGCGGCTTCTGTTAAGGGTCAACAGATCGTCTAGGCTGAAGGAGTGGCCATTCCTTTGGAGAGAGAGATCTTCCGGCATCTTCTCTTTTAGCGCAGATGTTTGCCGTGCTAGGAGCCGCGCCTGTCAATTTCATCTGAGTTTCTGACTTTGTCGTCAGATTTTGCACTGTCCTTCGTGAGGACCTTCGACGATGGCGGCGCCTTCGCCTTACTTTTTGCGCAGCTTCTCTGTGAGTCGAGTTGTCTCGCACCATTTGCCTCAGAATATAAATCTCTTTCTTAATCTGAGGACAGTCCTTGGAGGAAGCACTGTGAGCGCCTTGGCAGTTGGGGCATTTCAACGTAGTTGCATTACAGTCGTCTTCTGAGTGGTGTTCAGCGCATCGGGGGCACACTGCGGAATTTCTGCAAACGCCCTGCACGTGGCCAATCTTCTGGCACTTGAAACACTGCATAGGCTCCGGAATAAATGGGCGAACTTGGTGACGGAAATGGCCAACCTTCACGTAAGAGGGAAGACAGTCACCCTTGAATGTTATTCGCACACAACGAGAGTTGCCTAGGCGACCAGCATGCACAATGACGTTGTTTTCGCTCACTGGTTTTATCAGTACAGGAAGATCTTCATTGGTGATTTCAGTGTCTATGTCATAGATAACTCCTGTTACGGTGTCACCATTCGCTGGTATGATGGATCGGACTTTGATGTTTCCCAGCTCCGACACATGCTGTAGCGTGTTCAGTGCACTCTGGTTCCTCACGTCGATTGCCAAAATATTCTTCCTCGTGTTTATCCTGATGTCCTTAATCTCGTTAGGCACAATGTTTTCAAGGTACAAGGAAAGTGCTTGCCTGTTGAGGAAGCGTAGATTGGCAGTATAGTAGTCTGCGGCACAAACAGAATGGAGTGAGGCCATCGCTGAGGCGCTGTCCTCACAGTGGCTGTACTTGATGCCGATGATGCGTTCATGATTCTTCGTTTGGCCTTGCGGTAGAGCACAGGTTCAAAGCCGTCTTCCGAAGACTCGTAGTCTGATGCAGAGTACGGCTCGGTGTCCTCGCTCTCACTAGATGGATTACCACGCTTTCTTGAAGCAATGCCCGTGGATGAACTGGTACCGGGCGGGATCTCCGGGGATTGTACATCCATGACCGCGATGTAGGGGGCTGGAGACCCCGCTGTTGCGCTGTGGAACGCAGAAAATACAGCACAGACCGAAAGATGTGTTCCACAAGAGAACCACTTCGTCTTCCTCCCCAAAATGCAAAAAAATATGTATTTACACATGATGTGGCTCAGTGGTTAACACCTCGATTTCCCGACCTACATCTAGAGAACGTTCCCTGTAAAAAGCGGACTAAATAAAATGCCGAGAACGTACCACGTTTGCCGTCTGAAAAGGGCAAGTATACGAACAGCAATGCGGCAGCAAATTACATCATGCGAATACTGCAACACTTACGCGCTATAATAACGGTGTATTCTCATCCGTCTTTTTAGGAAGGCTCATACCAAATAACTGCCGCTAGTTGCTTCCCTAATTTTCCCAAGAATTGTTGGAAATAATAGTTGGCATGTATATTTCCACACCATCACCACATTCTTAAATAGAGACCCCGGCTATTTGGCGCAAGTGTTAAATAATACCACAATTAAAGTTATAAACAGCGAGCTTCAAGTATACCTTGTAGATAATAATGCTACCAAGATATCGCCAAGTTTTTTCATAACTCACAACATGGCCACCTCTGCAGAATCAATCAAGTTTTTAAATACTGAGTATAGGTTCTGTCAATATTGCGCTGTTTATAATGAGTTTTATGGGTAAAAAATTAATTACGTGAGTGAGAGGATCTATCACGTTATGTCAATGTTTTTTGCAGTGAGAGAATGCTACGAATTGTCTACTGAATGGTGTCGTGTGTGTGTGTGTGTGTGTGTGTGTGTGTGTGTGTGTGTGTGTGTGTGTGTGTGTGTGTGTGTGTGTGTGTGTGTGTGTGTGTGTGTGTGTGTGTGTGTGTGTGTGTGTGTGTGTGTGTGTGTGTGTGTGTGTGTGTGTGTGTGTGTGTGTGTGTGTGTGTGTGTGTGTGTGTGTGTGTGTGTGTGTGTGTGTGTGTGTGTGTGTGTGTGTGTGTGGGGGGGGGGGGGGGGGGGGCACTGGAGTGATTTCCAGAAGAATTAAAAAAGTTGAAATGAGAGTAGCACATTCCTCATAGGGCTGAAATAAAGCAAATATAGTGCAAACGCACCATGCGACATGGTTGAGGTATGGTTTACATTCGAATTGCGCCGAAGGGCAACTTTGACCACTTTTTTTAGAGCCTACAGAACGTCAATGGTTGATCCGCCAAATATTATGCGATCTTACTTGGTGTTGCTCGATGAAGTTAAACATATCTGAGCAAATGCACCAAGAAAGTTCAAAAGCAGCCTGGAAAGCCGAAATTACCCGACACGGCAACTTAACGATGAAGGTGTGCAGCTGAGCTAGAGGAAGCAGGTTCGATTCCAGAACAGACATTGTCGTGGGCACGAAACACAAGAACAGTGATGTGTGTAAAATTGACAGCATACTAAGGAGATTGTCCTAGGTCAAAAAGCATCGGAAGTCGTACACGCTGCTTGTTTCATAAGTAAGGTACACGTATGACCCGCCAAGCACCAAAATTCATATAGTTAATGCAAGAAGAAATGCGCAGCACACAATGGGTCCACAGGATCCCAGGCTTAATATTTTTTTTGAATGTTGCTAAGAAAAGCTTAACTTAGATTTATATATATTATCGTGTACTTGCATATATCAAAGGCAGTGGAATAAATGTTTGGCGCATTATTCGTCCTAGTTATCAAAGTTTATTTTGCTATCATTTTCATTTATGGATACATTCAAGGCAGCTCTAGGAGTTCTGATAACTCGGCTTAGTATACTGGCTTTCATTCAGTAGATTTGTACGTCTTTCTAACTATCGTTTTGAGCTTGAGCCATGGACGAGCAGACTTATTCTTTTATATCGAAGTATTTTCTATCCCTCGGTGCACTACTTCTTCAAAAATCAAGTAAGCGTATCTTATGTAGTAAAAAAATGTCATAATGAAGGTGCTAAACGAAAACAATCCTTTCGATATCAGCCCCTTCTGTCTGCAGAGTTAACTCACTTGCGGCTGCCTTTTCGTCAATACATATATATGATGAACGCTTTTAAGCACATCAGTTAGATTATTTCACGGACTTTCAAAAGTATATTCTCAGACACCTTTCCCACATCATCGGATCATCGGCAGTTTGTGTTAACGCCATAACTCTTCTAAACTTTTGATTGATTGATATGTTGGGTTTACCGTCCCAGAACCGCCATATGATTATGAGAGACGCCGTACTGGAGGACTTCGGAAATTTCGACCACCTGAAGTTCAATAACGTGCACCAAATGTGAGCACACGGGCTTGCAGCAGTTTTCCTTCCATTGAAAACGCAGCCGCCGCGGCCAGTGAATCGATCTCACGACCTGCGGGTCGGCAGCCGAGTACCTTATAGCCACTAGACCCCCCCGGCGGGGCCCTCCTAATTTTTATGGCACTGCATTACACACTTGTAGAGGGTAGTTATTGAGATGTTCTGTAGAAAATACACTACACAAACTACAACACACAAACTACACATAAGTACGCACTTCATCATCGTCAAATATACATATTACTTCATGACTTCACAAACCGTAATTTTTTCAACGACATATCTACAGTACATTGAGAAGACGAAATGCTTATGTGACAGTGCATATTGAGATGAAAAAGGGCAAGAAGATAGGGAATGCAGAAAAGTTCACCAAACTACGCCCAGTTTCCTACCCTGTACATGGCGAAGGGAATAATGGAGTAAAAGAGAGACACGTTTCACAACACACAGTGCTTCGCATCTCAGGTGGTCGCTCAACTGCGCTGCCTTCGTGCACTACAAAAAAGACCATGGCTTTTGGGGCTGATGAGAAGTGAAAATGATGAACATATCTATGATACGGCAACCTTCAAATGGTACAGTTGTACACAAAAACGCCGCTTGTCATAAGGACGGAAAGTTCATCGGTTCACTTACGAAGGTTACAACTGGTATATTTAACGGTGGAATCAGAGTCATCGATGGCAGAAAAGTACGACGTGTGCCACTGCTGAAGCCAATATGCACTTGTTTAAAAACTCAGCAGAGTTATGCATCCAGTTTCCAAATCGAATGTGCTCAGCAGTAAATACCTGCACAATACACAAGACTTCCGTGCTCTATACTGGCTTTGCAATGTTTCCTTCTCCACTGAGTATTTGATAACTGTGGTATAATTGCGTTCTAATTCCATCCTTGTAATTGTCCCTTTTTGTTGCATCGTCACATATTTCCTTACTTCAGTGCTGAGGAGGTGGCCACATATACCGAAAGGTGAAGCAACTAATAGAACATAATTCAATTCACTTTTATTCACAACACACAAAAAACGTTAAAATGAAAGCAACATTTTTTTCAATAGAAACACTTCACCTTATAGCATAGGGACCCATGTAGAAGCGTACTCAGGGCTGGCATCTTTCTTTAGTACATTTGCTATTTAAATTAGCGACTGCAAACTGTGTGCACCAAGCCGTATTGTTGAGCAGGGCTTACTGTTAATTTCGGATAGGCAAACGAAAAGATGCATTTATGCAATACGTACAGGCAATACAGTGTTTTGTGTGAAATCTGGTAGATTCCTCATAAAGGAGTACGAACTCGTTAATGAGAGCCAGGTATTTAGGTTCACTGCTCACATTGTAGTCTGCAATAGATAATGATGGCATTGCATCATGCTGCCGAACACGCGACATTGTGCTCTTAGGCGTGTTATGATGACAACGTCTTTTTTGAAGTATCATCCTGTGAAGTGCCATGACTTCAAAAAATTAATGTCATCTCGAAATATTTAAAGCATAATGTATAAGATCTACTAAGCATTCTTCGTGCTTTAAAGATACTCAAGCTTCATGTAAGCATTGTTCCTTCCAAGGAACCAGAATCAGTTTCCAAGCCCGGATCGTTTGCGATTGCTTAAAGACACACTCGCCATGCCTGGGCAGCTTCACAGCGCTGCTGAAGAGCTGTGCAGTAAAGTTTAACTTTGTCGACTTAAGCTTTGTTGCATTATGTTGCACCATGTTTGTTTGCAAAGTTAGCTTCCGATTTAAGTCACGACATATGGTCTATGCAGATATCTACCACACAAAAAATAAGAGTGAGACAAGTAGCACATTGAAAATGAATGTCAAAGAACAAAAGCGCAAACGGTTAACTTAATGGCAACAACGAAAGCATTCTTTAAGAACGTACTGAACTGTCTTCAAGCGTCATGTAAAGAAAAAAAGATTAGTAGCCAAGCTGATAATAAAGAAATTCAAATTGAAAACATGGTCGTAACTGTCATTATCTTTTTCGTGAGATTACAGACATGAGTTTCAACAAAATTTAATCCCAGTCAGTGACTCTGAAGTGTTGTCGGAGGAAAAATAATTGAGCACCGGGTTCATTGTATGAATTAAGTTCTTGTTATCCCAAACTTGCCTGATATGCGCTGGAACTTTTATTTAAAATTCAGACACAAATTTAGAAATTCGTTCAGTCATGTTTTCGGACAAGGTACACACCCAGATGCAAATAACGAGTAGGCACTAAGTAAATACTTGAGGCAATTATACCAAATATGCAACAACATGCAGTCAGTTGTGACCATTTTTAATTTGTTATTATAATTTATCAATTGCACAATTCATATCAATATTTTTTAAGCACGCTTCTCTGTTACTTCTTAAAAGTGCTCTGTGAATGCGCAAAATATATATCCTGCAGCGTCAGAACTACAGGTGATTGTTGGCAACGGACCTCAGCACGTCTTGTTAGTGGGGAAAGATCTTGTATTCTCGTCCACAAGTCCTGTTTTTTCTCAGCCAGCAATGATGCTTCGAATGAACACGACATCCTGTTTGCTTACATTAGGTTGCTTACATGTCCGCAAGATATATTCCAGAAGCTCAAGACCAGGTCATTTCTCCTTCGACACTATTTATTTACATGAGGCAGGCACATTTCATAAAACACTGGGGCTTACTGCTTTTTCAGACGAGATGTCCATTAAAAGTTGAGTTAAACACCAGCTTTATTGAAGCAATTGTTTAGCGAATGAGAAGAAAGTCGATCATTTATGTGTGAGAAATATTGCGTTGTGCGGATATTTGAAAGCAAGTATTTGGGACCTTCGTGTATTGCAGCGAAAATTGTATAAAGCAGATGAAAACGCAATACCGGCGAAGACACGATTCTTGTTCTATAAAAAACAAAACAAAAGAAGAAAGACAAAATTTTTGCCGTAGACAAGAAAACGTAGTCATTACCCATGCTAACGACACTATTCCTTTATTTCAGACGCAGTCATAGACTTTAGCAGTCCTCTTAAAAACACAAGTAAAGATTATTATAACAGATAGAGGGGGAAATGAGGAGGAATGGAGGTGGCACTTATGCCTGAGACGGCCATGTACGACACTTCTGTCAGGAGCCGCTGCGTGCTTTTCCGTTAGAGCATGTCTTTTAACGCCGGTTGGCATGTGCTTTTTCACGCACTAGAACAGCTTCGTGTTTTCCACCCGCTGAAAGGTGAACTTCGCTGAAAAAAGTAAATTTACCGGCGTCTGACAAGACGAGACGTGTAGGCGTTGATCGATGCCACTCAAGCGTAACCGAGAAAAAGCAGAGGCCGTCCTCGGGCTGGTCCGGTGCCTGTCAGAGTGAGGCGACGGCTAACGACATAGTACGTCCGGTATCACCCCAGACGTTTAGAGGAGACTATTCCTGGGCTGCTTTCTCCGTCAAGTACCGAGTGCACAGGCGTATGGTAGAATAGGTCCGACACACGTTTTTTTTTTCTTCTCCGTTTCATTTTGTGCTTGGTTTGTTTAGTGGTTATGGTTCACTGTGAGTAAAAGAAAATGTGTCATTTCGAAGGACCTTTCTCGGAAAGACGGCGCTGAAAAGAACCCAGGACACTCGTCTCGGAAACAGCTGCCGAAAACAAAACACCGAATCGCATATGCAAACAGTCTTCAAGGCAACATTCGCTTCAAATGGTTATAGATAGCAATAAAATAAACCTGCATAAAGCTACATCGCTGTAAGAGAGAAAAATTAATGTTACAGTAAAGCAGAGTCCTCCGGCAAATAACTGCTTCCCCCATTAACACTACCGCGACAATTTTTATCCACCCTGTGATTTATCAGGCATCTGTGTGGAGGCAAACCTAAGGCTAATGCTAAATAGGGCAAAAAATGATAAGCCTTAAAAAGCTATGATATCGCCAGAGTGGCAGTGAATACTCTTTCAGTTTACCTCTACTATACGCAATAATTAATTAGAGATGAAAGCATTGAGACTTTGGCGAAAGCCAAATATTTGAAAGCACTAAGAACGTTTAGAGTTGGAATCCTAGACGGTGTGATGTGGTTCGAATGAGCACGCGAGCCAACAGCTGCGAAGCGCTAGCGGCCAGGCGTACACCATGCAGGTATATCGCAGCTCAGGTGCGAGAAACGCCGTTATCATTGTTGAAGGCATGTACAGCCGTCAGCACCTTTAACGTGAACACTTCGATGTGGGGCCACGGCTAGTTTGACTGATGCCAGCTGCGAAGCGGTGGGCGCTTTTGCTGAGATATAACTTCGGTAGGCTTGGATAGCATGTATGGTTTGCATCTTGGCAACAGAAACCAAACATACGTGCCATGGTGTCAGCGTCAATCAAACTGCTGTAATACACTTGGCTGAGCGTTTGTGTTGAAGGTTTTGACGGCTGTACGTGCCATGATGTATTATACGCAGGCAACGCACACGCATGCACAGTGTATTCAGCAAATGGTACTGAAACCAGACGCATCCTAATGCATGGCGTTTTACGCGCCAAAACCACGATACGGGCACGAAATACGCCGTGGTGGAGAGCCCCGGAAATTCCGCCAACCTGGAGTTCTTTAAAAGGTGCCCAAATCAAAGTGCGCAAGGAGGAAAGAAATTAGCGGAGGGACAGGGAGGTTATCCAGTTCTTATACCAGCTGGCTACTTACTATGTGCAAGGTATGGGTAGTGAAAGATGATGTTATAAAGAAAAAGAAAAGACAGAAAATAGCGGAAAGGGGAAAAAGTTAAAGAGAATACGAAAGAGGCCTCCGGCATGTCGCCTACATCAAAGTGTGACTTCCACGGCCAGAATCCAACCAGTGACCTTTTGAGCCAGCCATCGAGAACCGCAATAACTATTGCACCGCCGCGGCACTTTCAATGGCTTGCAGTTATGTTTCTGCGCAGGCTTCACATCACGGGTTAGTGTATAGTCTGTAAAGGAAAAGAAGGGGAGTACGAGCATTTGTGACTCATTCCGAGTAGTTCTGACTTGCCACGTACATGACTCCCTTTAAAGAGACTTATTAACCCTCTCTGTGGTGCAAGGACTCTCGGAAGGGAGTATGTACCCCCAAAGAGAGCTGACCGGTCTCTTCAAAGAGAGTCATGTATGTTGCCAGCCAGAACTCTCAAAAAGAGTCAGATTACTTTTTTTTCTTTAAACTGTAATTTATGTCGTAATAACATGAAAAAAAGCTTTCGCACACACAGGTTTACCCGCGTTTGCTTTTTCTCATTGACATCACTGTTGGAAGCAACGTCGACTATAGCAAGCGGCAATTCATGGTTAATTAGCCCACCCGGATGGTCTGCCTAACTTAATCTAAAGAGTGTTGCAGCTCTAGGCTTCAACTTCACAAGACTCGCAAGGCAGTTGCACCCCGAATTCTGCATCGGCCCGCATGCAGTTTGGTTCATTGGCACCAAAGCAAACGAGAAGCGAACCGAGACTCCATTCCACACGTCTATGCGGCTCAGCCCGCCTGTCGAAAGAGACGGCCGGAACTCTGCCGGATCTGCTGGTTGCCCCTGGCAACGTAAATTAGACCTCGCCTCCTCGTTCCCCCGGCTCCCTTCTGGTGGGGCCCCCAGCTTGCAGCTGGAAAAGTAAAAACCGGCACGCCAAGGAAGATCTAAGGAGATTCAATTCCCCCTCCGGTCTCGCAATTGAGGGAAGCGAAAAACAATAAAAAAAGCAGGGCAGCAGGAAAGTGGGAGGGGCTCACTCTCCTCGCTGTGGCTCGCCCCATAGGATGCGGGCAGAAAGCAGGGGGAACGAATGAGGGAAAGGGGGATACAGAAGAGGAGGGAGGGGGCGAGATGGGACGCGAGAGCCGCGAAACAGAGCAGCAGGGAGGTGGGAGAACGGCAAGTAGCAACTAAGAAATAGTGGCATGACGCGCAGCGGGGAGTGGGCTTCTCGTTCCCGCGTTTCTCCCCGTGTAGAAAAAAGGGAAAGGGGAAATAGCAACGGCTGTGGCGGCGGTGGCGGCGCCTCTCAATTGGTTTTGCCAGGGAGGGACGGGAAGTGCTCGGCCACGGTTGCCGCTCCCCTCACAAAGGGGACGAAAAAGAAAAAGTAAAACACGCGCTTTCTAACAACACTGGTGGAAGGTGAACCCCGGTAGGTGAGAAGGAAAGGATCTCTGGCAGCGCTGTTGGGTTGGGGAAACGGAGAGCCAGAGGTGAGGCCTGTGTTCGTGTTTGGGGAGGGGACCGTCTTCCCTCGCGCCCCGCACTCCGGAATTCGAGAGGAGCGCGCCTTCGCTTCTGGGAAACGCTGCCCGGAGACCTCACCATTTCCCGGAGAATCGAAGCGGTTCTCGCACGGCTGGCGAGCCAACAAGCGACGCAGTCGCCGCGTCAGGAACAACGCGGCGGGCGGGCGTTATTTCTTCTTACGCTTCGCCAAAGGCAAAATTGCCTTTTCCAGCCTCCTCCGCCTTGTCCTCCCGCTGCCGCCATTCTACTCTTGCGTTCAACTGATGCGTGCGCGCCTTGTTCTTCTCGGAAGCAATAATTTAGTTAACGCGGAGTTCAAGCTGCTTCGGCTGCTGCTTCCCCCCCCCCCCCCCCCCAAGGAAGAGAGTTTTTAGCAAGCGGCTTGTATTAGTTCCTCGCACCACTCTTTCTGCATCGGAAAGGCAGAAGAAAACGACGTAGAGAGGTGACTATTTCAAAGTGAGAAAAAAAATATACGGATATTGATGTTGCGAATGCCTCCTTCTTCTTGCTGAGATCAGTATTATACTACTTTGGTGGTCGTACCACCGATGATTGCTGTAAGCGCAACCTGATGTCTATTGGCGGCGAGGACCTCCACTGGAGAGGCCGGCGTTGCGATAGCTTTGACGTCCCAGATATGATGTTCTTGCTCGCCTCGCTGCTTACTTGTTGTGTAACGTTATTGCCCCCTCCCCCTCCCATTTTCAGGGTAGCATACCAGCTGCCTATAGGCTGGTTAACCTCCCTGCCATTCTTTTCCTTCTATTTTCCTTCCTTCCTTCCTTATATTCAGGTGAAATTGCGGAACACTACGTTCAATTCTCTGCGTGCGAAGCTCTATTTGGCCAGCTATACATATCGCCGTAAAAACAGTGCTAGTTTGGGTGCATGTCTTCAGCGTGTTGGTGTTCTGGCCGATGTTGGTGTTCAGCGTGTAGGTGTTCTGGCCAGACGCATGAGACAAATCCCTCGGTGTGTCTTCACCATTTTCTTAAATGTAAGTGAATGCGCTACAATTGCCGTTGTAAAGCCGGAAAATGGGAAACGACACCAACGCTAACATCCAGATCTGCAAAAAGCACATTCGTAATGGGGATATTGTCTCCGTCACCGCAGCTATTCACGTTCGGTATAGCGTAGAACGGACGAGTGCTCACGAGTGCTTCTTGCGGCTTATCATGGCCTGTTACTGATATTGGAGAACGATAGGCCGACTAAATAGGCTCACTGTAATTTAACAAAATAAATAACAGGAAAAGCGCCCACGTCCTAAAAATCTCTCACGATGAGCTCCTTACGAAACACTTTGTCGCGTTTACGCTCACATCGAGGGCGCAGAAAACTATCATCGACACGTTGTCGAAAGTCTAAACTAAAGCTAAAAGCAAATATGCCAGAGGTAAAAGAAAAACGGTGATGGTCGCCAATCAGATCGGAGCACAGCTAAAACGAGC
The DNA here is from genome assembly GCF_013339725.1 of Rhipicephalus microplus. NCBI lineage: Eukaryota > Metazoa > Arthropoda > Arachnida > Ixodida > Ixodidae > Rhipicephalus > Rhipicephalus microplus. The sequence continues at coordinate 107,195,894 of NC_051170.1, forward strand.
AATGGAGGGGAAATCGGCCCTTTGTTTTGCAAATACGACTCGTACGTCTAAGCATGCCTGACGACGCTGACGCTCACCGTTACCACGTGTTCGTTGACAGTTTTGCAGGTACCGCACGCGCTAGGGGTATTACGTCGTTATCACAAGTTCACCCGTTGGTTTTCTGCAGTCATGGTAATTCTCAAGGGGATGGTAATACCTGGAGTTCTATACGTCCCAAAACCATGATGTGGTTATGAGGGACGACGTTGCGTATAGGGCTTCGGAAATTTCGAACATCTGGTAGTCTTGAAGGCGCTCTGGTACCGCACTCTACACGGGCCTCCACCGTTTGACCTCCATCGAAATAATTCTCACGGGGAAAGTTTTTCACAATGTAGCACCAGCTTAGCTTTTACGACATCATGATGGTTCAGCGAGCCGGGAGCGCGGGGGTAAACACAGGCACAAAGCAAAGAGAAGGAACACAGCACGAGCGCTCAACTAACAACTGGTTTATTCTCACGTTCGAAGGACATATAAGTACACAAGGTTGCGCATGTCAACAGAAAAAATAGGATGATAGTGTGAGGAACAAGCGTGGCGTCCATTCGAAGCACTTGTCTACGAATTATCAATACAGTTCAACTCAACGTCAAGTAGTCATAATGACGGATGGCTGATACATTGATTCTTATTTCTAGAAATGTGATATGCTTCGGAAATTTCATGCGTGGTTTGAAGCGGATGCCGGAAGAGTATACTTGTTTTTTTTTCAAACAACGGTTGACACTTGTAGGAAACGCAATGTGAAGCTAACACGGAAAAGGGACTTCCTTTTAAGGAACTCAAATGCTCCCTGAGGCGTATATTCAAACATCGCCCGGTCTGGCGACATCACTTGCATCATCCTCCATTAAGTGAGCTGTACCGGCTTTAGCTCACGATTGTAGTCCGCTAACTAGACACGCGGGTGCCCCCGAGGAAATCCCTGGGTTGTGGATTGCTTGCCCGGGTTGTCAGGTAATAACGCTTGTTCAAGAAATGAGCTTCAAAGCAAGTTGGAAGCACATGCGGTACACGCGTACAACATAAACGAGTGCTAGGAAAAGCGCAGGAAATGCTGTGTTCGGGCAGACGACACCCCCCGGCATCCTATGAGTGACGTAACCACATAGGTGGCGCCACGATATGTCCTCAAGCCCAATAAGTAAACTACTGCTGCACCATGTATAGGATAAAGTTCACATGATTAGCGTGTAATGAGTTTTACCATTTTGCTTACTTTGCGATGTCATAGATGTTCGAAATATTGATGAAAAGGAAACATCGACACGTTTCGAGCCTTACCAGCGATTTTTTCATTTTTCTTAACACATAAATCGCGTCGAGTCCAACGATAACTGCACGTTCCAGAAGAATGTGTCTACTAGTGTCACATATTTACGTAAATATTTCTCGCAGTAGTATCTGCTTGCAAATTTTATCTAAGCATCTCATTCCTTTATACTGTGGATATGTATCCTTTGTTGTGGAGCAGCATACCTTTGCAACGCATATTTTAGATAACTTGGAATATAAACACTGACCTTAACGCTGGTTCTCCTGTATGATCGCAGTGCCAGCGTTTTATTGCCTATACGTGCTTTCAGAGACCTATAAACCTGAATGTAGTCCGAAATCAATCATGACAATAATACGTGTCATTGCGATTTAACGTTTATACATTTCAGTGTAACGGCCTTCATGTTACGTAGGTGAAACGCTGTTATTTCGCAGTGCAAACACTGTAGTTTAGGCGTGAACATTTAATATATAGCAGGATTCGGTGAAGCCCACACTCCTCACCATTGTGTGCATGCAATGGGATAACGTTTCACGGGGCAAGTTTGATAACGGCCTCAGCACAGACAGCAAATTGAAAAGGAAGCTCGTAATAGGTTGAATATTTTTAGAAGTTGATGCTCTGCATCATATGTGTCTCAGTAGTGTCCATCGCTTCATCACCATATTTCATGCCGCTAGAATGCTTGTCCTTGTTTCTTGAACACAACGTCCAAATTTACGTTGGTTGAAGTAATGGTCACGCCCTTTCATTAAAATCCCATTACTTACTGTTGTTGTTTTAGTGTGAACCCTTTGGCAATAAATATTTAACCTCTTTATTATCTTTATACGAGTAAAACAAAACCACTCAACGAAGCTTTCAGCGACCCCTTTTTAAGAAATGCGCCCGATGCAACTGTCGTGCAGCTGCATTCGTCGAAGGAAGTGAATGTTGGGTCGGTATTACAAGCTGGTTCTGTTCAAAATACATTATTTTTCGCCCTCTGTTAGGAGCAAGAACATCCGTGAAGATACTACATGCATACCTATGTTGGCACGCTGGTGTTTAGGGCCGGCCGTTTTTGTTTTTATGCAATGCAATTCGCGCCCGGATATCATACGCAAATCACACAAGCTACGCGAGCGAGGGTGAAACTTCGCCATGCAGACTTCGAGAGGTAAAGAAATCGAACAGCCCTCTTACAACCGTTTGGGCAATAGAAATTGGTGTTTCGGGCGAGGAAACGGCGCCGACAGATTTAATGTTGCGCCTTTATTAGTACAAGCGATTCACCTCTCGGCCTTGTTGCTTGGTGGGCGGCGGACTTGGGGGAAAGGAGGGGCGGGCATGGCGCTGGCCTCCCACTTGACCGTGAGGCGCCATATACGAGCCCGTAAACACGGCCACTATTCTGGCAGTAAAGTCTAATCGCTCATCGTAAATCGCCACGAGTTACCCGCCGCACTGCACCGTGTGGGCCATATGCGCACGACGGGCAGCCAGCCCCCGAGCAAATGCTCTCTTTGCAAGTGCCACGTATGTAGTGGACCCGATGCCTGTTTGAACGCGAGCCTGTACCGGCTAACCTGTTAGCACTTGAAGCTGAGTGCGCGCGCGCGATTATAGAGGGCGCTGTGTCCGCTGTGCGCGGCGATCTCGTATCCTGAATGCTTATGGACGCTTCTCTGCACGGCTTTTGTGTGTGCGGCATACGTTTGTGGCCAGCTATCAGGGATGCGGCAATGAATGGCTTTTAAAATATGCACTCTGGTGGCGCTGCGTGCGAGGCACCGATTGTGATTGTGGACTTCGAACTGCGCGTTCAAATAGGGAATGATGCATATTTCTCCGTGCAGTTAAAAATAAATGTGCCTTCAAAAATATCTGGTTGAGACACAATGAGAGTGAAAAGGCAAAGAAGTCAACGCGGTTGCACCTAGATTCTTGCGTACACTGCCCGTTTCACCGTCGAGCAGAGCTTGAGCTAACAGGTAGACTAGCGATTACAGGTGACGCATAAGAAAAAAAATACACAGAACTATGGCATCCCATTGTAATATCTGAATAACAGATAAACTTGCTGACAACTTAACAAAATACGTGGTAAAGAACGACTAGCAGTAATAATGCTGCTGTTTCTGCACTGACATCACTCAATGAACTAGCACACACACAATGAAAGACCAAATAGACTAATGAATAAAAACCACAAAAAACCGCAAATGTGGAAACAACAAGACAACCAACAACCGCAGAATCAAGAAATGCATGACAGAGTTCAAAATATTATGAAAGCCTACAGTAAGCCACAGGAGCAGGTAGAACTGATGTGTGAGATAAATGAATGAATTTAACTAACGTATTTGGTAATATATTGAAAACACAAGTGATTGTCTGCAGCCATATTTTAAAAAGTCATGTGAAATAAAGATGATGTCACTAATGCTGTACTTAGTTTACCTGTATCTCACCTGCCAAAATTCCCTCACCTGTACTTTCAGAGGTGCTGCACTTCTCTGGAAGTACGGGTGCAACTTTATGAGCTGAGTGTTTAGGCAAAGCGAACAAAACTGCTGACTGTCCTTCGTTTTCTTAGCCTCGTAAGATTTCTTACCTTTGTTACCTATTATAGAACCTAAAAAAAAGAATTAGCTGGTAAATGAGACAGTAATCCTACAGTTCTTATCAATTTGTGACATGTAGGTTACAACACCCTGATCTTGATCGCCTTTGCCTAAAGCCGCAGAAGAAATCCCTTTTACAATGCAAATGTATGATGACTTATCGCTTTCGTTGTAATTTAATATGAACAGCGCGCGTCGTATACGCGATGCGTTCGCTAACGGCGTCTTCTCCGAAGTAACACACACTTTGGGGAGAAGCCCACTTCTTGACATGCCCGCTACACGAGAGGTGTAAGCAGACTGTAAATATTAGCGCTAGTGTATCATCAATTATTTTTGCCTTATATATAGTAGCGTTGATTGCTTCGAATATACAAATGAATTAAAACATTATATTAAGCAAGATTCAAAGTCGAATCGCGTCTACACTTACAAAGAAATTGTCAAACATGTAATGTCACTGTAGCCAACCTTTCGCCGAGAAGATTTGTCTTAGTCAGGGTACCATGCCTCAGGAAGACAAGCCATCTTGTTGATACAATGACTCCAGCAGCACTCCCGGTTCAATCATCTCTTATAACTGCTAGCCTGCATCTCTATTTCACACTTCGAACCTACATCGTGTTCAAGCTTACATTGCGCATATTCTATTATCCGTGTCTTCATGCTATTTCTCAGGGCTACATCTTCTTTATCATAATATTTATGCCAAGATCCTATATATGCTGTTTTTTCATACTACAACTTTCCTGTGCTGCTCTTCAACTAAACGTTTTCTCCATTCTAATTATCAGGACTACATCTTGATGATGACGATGATGACATGTGGTACTTAATGTCCCAAAACCACCATATTATTATGAAAGACGCCGTAGCGGAGGGCTCCGGAAATTTAGACCGTTTAGTGCTCTTTAATGTGCACCCAAATCTGAGCACACGAGCATACAGCATTTCCTACTCCATCGAAAATGCAGCCGCTGCAGCCGGGATTCGATCCTGCAACCTGTGGGTCAGCAGCCGAGTACCTTAGCCACTAGATCACCGCGGCGGGGCTCAGGACTACATCTTGTATTTTATATTATTGATGCCTACACCCTACGTATGGCGTCATGCAACCTACATCTTCCATATGCTACTCTTCAAGCGTACATTTCTGTTCTATTCCTCAGGCACTCATAAGCAAAGACTGCTTGTCAACTCTTATTATACTCTCTTGCATTCACAAAGGAAGATAAGATATGCATAATAGACACTTGATTTCATAAACAATGCAAGCATTGGTGTATCGTCTGTTCATTCATGTCGATTTATTACGAATGAAAAGTAAAATCGTAGACTTCAAGGAAATCACGCTAATAGGTTTGTTACGTAATCGTGCTAGCGAATGACAATAGATAAGACTACGACAATTTTAAAGTTTCGTGAACTGGCAGAGAGAGAGAGAGAGAGAGAGAGAACGAAGCACCAAGAGAGCTCAACTAAAAAAAAATTTTCTTCAGGCAGAAAGAATGCTGCTTTTCCATTCGCGGCCATCCGCTCTGAGCTAGGATCAATCCTGCTTTCTTCAATTAGCCTGACGCCCCCGCTCTTGTCTCACGCATCGAAAGCACCAAGTTGAGCAGAAAAGGAAGAAATAAAACAACGAATATCTTCTGTGAATCTGCAGTAAAGCTGGACATGGGATCGGAAGAAGAGAGGGCCTCGTATTCCTGGGCAAAGGCCCGGAGCCCGAATTTCGAAGCTGGCGACGAAAGCGAAATGCAGGACTCGATCGCCAGGCCATGCGCACGACTTGCTTAAGGAAAGAAAAGGAAATCGGAGTGGAATCGAAATGGACGGAAGTGTAGATGAAAGAACAAAAAACAAAAAAAGAAACGTATGCCGGTGCATGTCGTTTTCCTTCGTGGAAGTCCTCACGGGCTGCTGCTGCCGGCCAAGGAAGATATGTGGATATGCTGCCCCATTCGGGACAGTAGGGCCCACCCCAGGCCTCTCATTTCTTGCTTCTTTTTTTTGCTTCATCTGCTCTTCTTCTCAGCTGGCTTCAGCCTGGATGCACTATAGCGAAGAAATAAAACGAGAGATTTCTTTTTCCGGGACCTGCAGAAAGCATCGGAATCCGGCGAATAAATCGAGGCCGAGGCAACAACGAAAAGAAGGATTTTCTCTTCCTTCGTTTATACTCGATTGTTCGTTATACCGGGGCTCTCTGTAGCGGCCTCAGACGAGGGGGCGGGGGGGGGGGAGAAAGGCAAGCCTTATATATCTCACTGTACCGGTTGGCGGGTGCCTGTTTGGTCGGTGCAGTATATGGATCTCGTAGGAGGAGGTTAATCGGAAAAGAAGGCTCACCCGTGCTATGCGGGGGCTCAGACAGGAAGTTTCTCGCAGCGTCGTCACGGCCGAATCCCCGCCACTTTGAGAGCGGGCGCTAACAAGAAAGTACGATAAGGCCGATTCCCGGATAGGGCCCTGTTATCTGGCCCGGGGCTCCCGATGGACAGGAAATGTAGAGGAGTGTGGAGAGGGGGGAAAAGCGAGGTATATGCCACAACAGTTTGGGCAGCGCCAAGCATGAGAGGGTAGGCGGGGAGGTCCCCGGGACATCAGGATCGAATCAGGCTGGCCGCGCCATTGCACGTCTCGGCTTCTAGCTATTTCTGGGCAAGAGCTGGGGCACTCTGTTAAATGAAGAAACGCCGGTGTACCGAGCCCTTCTCGCTCGCCGGTCACGAATTGTGCGCCCGGATCGAAAATAAATGTACTTCAAGTGACACTAAGATGCGGTCAGTGCGAGAACTTACCGAACTAATGGACCGAGTGAAGTACAAACTGTATACGATTGAGTAGCATCAAAATACGTGCTATTAAAAAAAGATTCATGTACTCAATAGTGGGTACACGTACACGTTCAAACGATAACCTATACTGCGTTGTCGCATGAGAGGCAAGCTTTTTCATCGAATAACATCACTAAGTTCGTTATATGGATGCGTAGGTATCACGACAAAAAGCGCTAGGGGAATTGATCTATGTCGATGTATTTCAGCTCACTTTATCTTTTAAATTCGATAGCTTGATGACAAGTGCTTGCCGCTGCTTTGCGTTTACAAATCAAGCGAGATTTAGAAATCCTACATGAGACACCAACATTTTCCAACAAACGAGTACTCATCACTTATTGCTTGCTGCAGTGCATTCTCCAGAACAAAAGTTGGCAGCTTTTACAAAAAAAAATCCATGCATAGCCAAGAGTTCGTCAAAACTACGTCCTATTAGAGTTGATCCACAACAGGCGCTTGATGTCTTGTGACGTTTCTCCATATTATAGTTCATCGCTTATGATGTTCACAAAAACTTGAATCTCTGTTGGTGGTATGAACGTTATTGACTTGAACGTGCGCTATTCGAGACAGTGCAGACATTATTTGAAACAGAACCACATATATGTTGTGCCTACGCTTAAGTTTACATAGTCAAAAACACATGCATAGATTCATTTTAATAATGTTCAGTATGTTTACGGGCTTCTCGTTTGTTTGATCATACTGGCAAGCACAAACGGAGACATATCCTGTTTTCTTTAGTCTGAGCATAGTGAAATATTACAAGAAATTCGCGGGGATGTCATGCACGCAAGGGCAAGAGAGATGTGAAATTGAAGGTATCAAGCCTAGAAATGGCATACATTAAAGCGGACAAAAGAAGGTGGACACACGACCAACTCTTGTCCCATGTGTCCTATCGTTTTCCTGCATAATGAGTGTAATTGTTAAATTCGCAAGTCTGCACCTACTTGTCCCACGTAACGCATCTTATGTTAGAATAACAAATTGAAAACTACGAAAAATCTTTTCAGGACGACTGCGCAGTATCGTCATCTCCGCTGAGGACGAACGCGTCGCAATCTCCAAAGTTCTCCCGAAAGAAGTATAAGCGAGGACATCGAGTATTCTACAATGTGGAGCGAGATGGGTTGAAAAAAGGTAAGAAAAACGAAAACAGCCAAATATAAATAAACTATAGGCTGCACGAGCAGAGGTGATGGAACTTAATCATAACGTATCAAGGAGGAGGCCAGCTCGATGCGCAAACTTCATAAATATGCAACGACCGATCTGCGTGCACTATCGCAGCGGGCGACGAGTGGTGGGCTCTCACACACTGCATCTAGTGTGGTTATTTTCCATCCACACGTGGAGCAGCAAACCCCTCTTACTCAGTCCTTTTATACATTCTCTTTATTTTTGTATTTTTTTTATATTTGCAAGTACTCTTATTTTGCTTCTTTTCTGCTCATTCATTTTGCCTACGCGTGAATAGCTCGCAAAGCTCACAGTATAAATTTTGAATCCTTCCAAGATTCTTCGCAGGCCGTCTACACTGCAGGGTTGTATAACTTCTCCAACTTTAACCATATCTTCCCTCCGCCTATCTTCGTTTCTTTATGCTTCTTTCTACGCTCCCTCTCTCGACTTCTACTCTTTCTTCCTTCTCTTTTTTTTTATTTTGCCTAGCTTGAAACGCAAGTGCTTCCTCTTCTGTAATCACATATTTATATTCTCGATATACATCTCACCCTGCATGTGAAGGTGACGAAATAAAACGATAAACAAAGAAAAGAAGTTGGGCGCGGGCTCGAGAGAGTGTACTCGAAAAGGAAAACGTTCCAGCCGATTGGAAGGAACAGCGCCACGCCCCTCGCCAGAGGGCGCGTGTAGAGGCGCTGAAGCGAAAGGATGTGAAAAGTACGCCTAGGATGTTACAAAGAAACAAGACTCCGTACGTGTCGGAGGTAGTTCGGCATCGTTGTAGGAGTAAGTTGGAGTCATGGTGTAAAATAAATAAAAAAAACAACTTTCTTTCACCGCGCTTGGAAGGAAGCAGTGCCGGCGGCTGCTACATGCAATATAGGCTGCCAAACCCCGCATGAGCCTTAAAAGGTTATACCTACGCAACTGCGTAGTTGGATGTTTGCATTGAGACAGAGCCAACCATTTCTAGAACTAGATATATGTACCTCCCTCTCATTGCACGCACATTGCCATAAGAGTAAAAAAACGCTATCGAAAGCATATAAGAACAGCCGCAGTACCATGCCTTAATTAGACACTATAGTAATATGATGATGAGCAACCGACCGACATGACACTTAACATTTTCGGCACGCTTGAATGGTGCCTCTGATAGAATTTCGTACAATTATCCGTGCGTCATACAACTGTGTGTGTAGCTTACATTTTTTTTGAGGGTCCATGTGTTATGTTACGTAGACACGCGCGAAAGTTATACACGTGTTCTCATTTACTCTGGTGCATTTCCACATGTTGACACATCTGTGTGACTCTCCACTGCCTCTTCTCGCTCAAACGTGGATGAGAAAAAAAAAATGTTTAGACTATTACACGGTGTCCACTGTTTTTCTATGTTGTGCATTTTATGGGGCCGTTATTTGTGTTTGTCATGCTAAGGGGAGTATCCACTGTTATAGAAGGCGACATCTACTGTACAACATATTAAAAAAAGTAAGGTGGTTATTACTGAATATCAATGACATTATATTCGTGACCACTGTTATTACTCAGCAAATGAATACAAGAAATTTTATATCAGAGCTGGAGATCAATTTTAGGTTAAAAAAGTTTTTAAAAACTCTTTTTTTTGGCACCCTCGTTATTACCCTTCTTAACAGCACCGCATGCGCAATCAGCGATGAATCGAATGGGTGGGAATGTGGGTCCAAATAAATTTTCGGAAAAGCACAACGAATCGATACAACTGCTGTACACTCCCCTCCTTTCATCGGACAAAATGCCTTGCTGTACTTCTATTATAGTATTACTTCTTCAATCAAGCGCATGTATAATGCTCCGTATAGAAAAAAAAATGCTAAGATGCTACTTCATGGTTTCAAGCTTCGGTCTCGTGTTAATTGTTGCAGTGATTTTCAACATGTCAGTTCTCACATGAGAAAACTCGCAAAGGACGAACGACCTATTGCTCAAAAATTTTAATATCGCAAACGGATGCCTTTATCGAAAGCCGCCACAAGATATCTCACTCCAAAACTGCCCTTTCCCAAACGTACCCGAAACAGACCTTTGGTGCAGCTGAACAACAAAACTCAGATGTGAACAATAAGCGGCTTAAAGGAAACAAGTGTGTCTTCAAAAAAAAAAAAAACACTGCTGTTACAACATACTGAGTGGTTTAAAAGCTTGAATTATTGCCTAGCTTCTTCGTACTGATTCCCAACATCTATACAACGTTCCACGTTTTTTTTTTTTTTTTCTAAATCCCCGTCGTGAAGCGTTGTCGGTGGGAGGAGCTGACATCCTAGGCAGTAACGAAGAAGGAATAAAGTGAATACACTGCGCGACTGCCGCTGCAAAATGACGTGACGAAACAGCTTCAAGAACAAGCGGATAGGCTGTATGTCAGCTCAGTGACAGGCCCTCGGAAAGGGCCTCCACGACAGTGATGGAAAGGAAGGCCGGCGAGCTGCTCGCGTGGCAGTGGAAGAGAAGCATGTCAGGACAAAGTAAAAACCTAGAGTTGCGAATATCAGAGCTGTCCCTCGTGTGTGCAAAAGTAAAAACGCAGGAACTACAAATGCCAAGTATAAGCACAGCCAAGTCAACGGCCCAAACCAACAGCGCCAAATGGCACTCTTGAAGAGTCGGAGAGACAATCTGAGGTGTACGCGATGCATTCCGCCAGCCCGCACATGCCGCCGGGGGCTGTCGGGAAACTTCTATCGCAGCGATGCCAGGCGGCGCAAATGGAGGAACCGCTGCAACTTATTGCTCCACGTTCCCGCTCGACGAGCGAGGCAGATTGGCGGGCGCCCCTGTCGGCCCGGCGTTGCGGGGCGCTCGCAGATAGTGAGCGGGGAGCAAATGGTCCATCGCCAAAGACAGAAATATGGCGGGCACCCGAGGAGTTATGGCGAGCCTGTGCAGCGGGCGCTCCGAGCATGCCCGCGCATCGGATAGCCCCGCCGCCTGCCTGCCAGCGGCAGACACAGCCGCGCCCTCCCGGGGAGGAGAAGCTCCTGGCGGTCCTCCTCGCCGCAACTCCTCTCCGAATAGGGTACGGCACACCATGACCGTACCCTGCCGCGGTTTCTCTCGGTGTTTCAGTCGGGAGAAGTAGGGGACGGCGCCGCGTGGCCCCAAGCTCCCCGCAGATGTGGATTATACCGCCTCTACTAGTGCGCCTGCCCGATCCGTAACAGGAGGAAACGAGAGTCGAAAGGACTGTCCGCTGGGAGGCGCCTCTGTCGCTGACAGGATGCCACTCGATGAGAGAAAAAAAATATAAAGGAGAGGGAGGAATGCGGTGGTGGCGGCTGCCGACGACGTGCCGCCATATTTCAGCCTTCGCGGCCGCCTGGCCCTGTTTGTCACCCGTGTAAGTGCGCATCACTGGCGCGGGAAGCCCTGAGTTATTCCACTCGACGTGGCCGGCCGGGCCTGTAGATTACGCCGGCGACAGAGAAAGTCGCGCTCCCGCCGAAATGTGGGGCTGCGGAAAGAGCTCGAGCCGCCGAAGAGGCAGTCTGGGGACGTTTACAGCAGGCGATATACTGCACGGCCTTAGAAGTGCCATGCAACAAAAAATAAAAAAATAAAATGCGAAGTATACGCATGCGAGAGTGTCGTGGCCTGAGACGCGGCGTGCCACTTATGGTGGGCTGTAAGCGAGGCCAGAGAGCCCGTGGTTGTAAACGACGCTGACGACACGTCGTCACGCGCTATACGGCGCTGACGCTAATGGCAGCCGCTGCGGTGAGTCGTCGCGCATATGAAGAGATGCTCGACAACACCATCAACACCAAAAAGCCTGTCGACTCAGGCCGGGAGTAATCATGGTCGCCGAAAATGCGTGTTCGGGGATTAGGATAACATGCACCGCACCGCGTTATACTGATTCCCTGACACTTCTCAAGGATATTAGTAGGGATTTGTGCCAGCGCGACGTTCTTGGAAGATCTGTCTCCGTGCAAACAAACAAAAAAAAAATTGCCGCTGTATCTCGCAAGCGATAACTTGGTTATAACATCTTTTTCATGCGAGATCAACGTTTTTGTGGTCTGTGTTGCTTTGGCAAAAAACAATATAGCTATATTTACATTTGTTATCGCCTTGGTGTAGTTTTTATTAGCTCGTGGATTGAAATTCATAAAATTGCAAATACCAGCCAATTAAGTGTCAATAACACTGTCTAAAATTTGCTGGTGCGGAAACCCAAAGTCTGTGCGTTGCGTGTTGTTTCTCTGAAGTTGCATTTCCAACCATTTGGTATGTTGCCGAACCGTATATGCATTACAGAACTCAGAGCTCACAAAAGTAACATCAAAGACCGCATAAGGAAAACAATGCGTGCAACGCGGTTAACCATTCAACACTCTAAAATGTGTTTTTTTTTCTTTCTGTATTGTCCTTAACATTAAACATAAACCACGCACAGACTCTTTATAGTGCAATATTCATCCTTCAGTTTGTCGACAACATGAAGCTTTTATTTTATATTTTTTTATTATGCCTCCTCTAGCTGATCATGGGACCGTGTAGTATGTCCTCTATTCGATTCATTCTCACAACTGCAACGCTGGCTTTTTTGTCTGTGTGTTATGCACATCTCGGCCCCATGATTGATTGATTGACTGATTGATTAATACGTGGGGTTTAACGTCCCAAAACCACCATATGATTATGAGAGTCGCCGTAGTGGAGGGCTCCGGAAATTTCGACCACCTGGGGTTCTTTAACGTGCACCATAATCTGAGCACACGGGCCTACAACATTTCCGCCTCCATCGGAACTGCAGCCGCCGCAGCCGGGATTTGAACCCGCGACCTGCGGGTCAGCAGCCGAGTACCTTAGCCACTAGACCACCGCGGCGGGGCCATCTCGGCCCCATCTCGGTCGTGTCACCAGTACATAAACCTACTGTCCACGCATATACGAACATTCGCTTGCTTTAAGACAGCCAAGCACGTACACCAGCAAAACTTCATACATCCTCGAAGGCTTAGTTCGGTCGAACGTTGTGATTGCGTAGCCTGTATCGAACTAGTAAATCACTATAAACCAAATGAAACGAAACAGATTAGGCTATTTTTTTTTGTTCTCATTAATTAAAAGCAAGAGTTTTATGGTTTGATTGCGATGTAGTATTGCAAAGGTAACTCAAGTTACACGCAATAACAGCAGTATTTTACATGCCAAGAACACAATGATTATGAGACACGTCGTATATTTAGAGACTCCGGATCACTTCGACCACCTGGGATCTTCAACGTGCGCCTAAGTCTGCCTACCCTCAAGCGCATTCCATATCGCCTCAATCATGCTAGATGGGCTTGCGGTAAAGCCACCAGGAGTGTCATGCGCTTGCTATGCGGGGAAGCGCACTAAGTGCATGCTTTCATTTCCGAGGAGGCTGCGGTGGCTGGGCTGAGGAGGCTACGATTGTGAAGTTAGATGAACTTTTGAGCTATACGCGTCGAAAGCACCATCTGGTTATCAGGATTGCCATAATAGAGGAGTCCATATTTATTGCCACAGCCTTGGTTTTATTTGATTTGCCTCGTAATATGAGTGCCTGAAACTTTTCGCATGTCTCCTTCATTGAAATGCTGCTGTTTTGGCCAAGGATTCAAGACGGCTACACCACAACGCCCTGTGTGCTACTTTCACTAACATACTCTGCTCTGAGAGAGATCTATCACAATAGAATCTTCCTTTTTTACACACAAAAAAGTATTTTACGGCAATACTCACAGCCTCCTTCTTCGAGCGTGAAGGACTTCATTTCTCGCCTTGACACCATTTCACATCAGCTGTCAACTGAAAACAAGCGCGTTATCTTGGTTGAGGATATCAATAATAATTTGCCTAAATCTGACCATCGTTAAAGTACAGATTATTTCGATTGTTTCAAAAATTATGGTTTTGAGTGTTATTTAATCACCCACTTGGTGTCCCCTCTATGGTGGTGCTTCATTACTTGATGATGCCATCTGTAATTTTTCACCTTTTTCCTTTGCAGAAGTAATTGATGTGAATATTACTGATCATTATTCTATTTTTCTGACATTTAATGTCGTGAAGCCATTTGAGGCACCTTCGCATGTTACTTCCACACTGGACCAGGAATCGCTCTTCAATGCTATACGTAATACTAATTGGTCAAGTGCTACATTGTTATGTAATGTAGACGAGACCTTCAATATGTTCTCTGCCCTTTCCCTTAAAGCTGTAGAAAAGTGTACAAAAATAGTTAAACGTAAAAAGAAGTATCAATATTTTATACACCCATGGCTTTTTCAAGGACTGCTGAAAATTATGCGCAAAAAAAAAGATAACTTTTACCGAAAACTAAAAATAGAACCATTTAACGCTGCTTTAGCTTCTCGGTACAAAAAAATATTCCAATGTTATTTCGTGTCTCTTGAAAAATGCTAAAAAAAGCACTATGATGAACAATTATCGAGCGACAATAACAACTCTAAAAGGCAATGGCAACTGTTAAATTATTTTCTAAACCGATCATCACATAGCTCATCTTTGCAGAAAGTGACGTATAACGGCGTTACACATGATAACCCTGAAAGTGTTGCTGATGCTTTTAGTAAGTATACTTTTTTGAAACTTTAAGTCAGGAACAAAGATCTCACTCTATTCTACAGTGTTCTCGCCATTTTTTTTTCTCTTTTTCCCGTGAGGTCTGATGATGTAGCAACAGCAATCAAAACTCTTTAGGATACCAGCCCTAATATAAATAACATCTCAGCTCACCATCTAAAACTTGTAGATATCATTTGGAATCCACCAGCTGAAATTATAAATCTTGCGTTCAAGCAGTGCACTTTTCCTACTTTTCTAGAGATAGCCAAAGTGCTTCCAGTGTTTAAAAAGGTGATAAACAATGTGTTTCCAATTATTGTCCAGTCTATATTATTTCTTCCCTCAGTAAAGTAATCGAAGAATTATTTATAGTTCGGCTTATCAAGTATATCTGAGTAAATTTAACGTATTGAAGTACTGTCAATTTGGCTTTTGCTATGCGAGTTTAACTAACCTTGCCCTTCTTTCCCTTTCTGTTCCATTGATTCAGGGTGCATTGTGGGGTCAGTTTTTTGGATTTTTCAAAGGCATTCGACACCATTTATCACCTCATTTTGTCCAAGAAGCTATATACATAGACGCTTACAGTATCACAGGTTCATAAAACATATTGTATACATAGCAGGTTCATTTTCGTCTACTAAACAATAAATTAAGGTGTTCCCCAAGGCTCACTACTGGGTCCCCTACTTTTTTTTACTCTACATTATTGACCTTCCATACATTGGAAACAAGGTTCACTGTGTTTTATATGCTAAAAATACTACCATTTAGTTTGCTGATAGTTGTGTTACTAGTGTCACTAATAAATTAAGTGCTACACTTTGCAACGTGTCCATGTGGTGTAAAGGAAATCATCTAGTTATTATTACAAGCGAATCAATGTTTATAGTTTTTAGATCACCGCAACGCAAGTTGACTTCATCACCAGGAATCACCATTGACTCTCATTTTATTAATGTCAGTGCGTATCATTTCTTGTTGTTCTACTCGATGCTAACCTTTAATTCAACCCCCATAATACTCACGTTAAAAAAATGACAGCATTCGGCATTCGTGCTTATTTTACCCAAAGCTCGCTCATATTTTTCTCATAAAGCACTCCTTCCTCTTTACTTCGCTTTCATACAATCTCGTATCACTTACGGTATCGCTTCATGGAGTAATACTTATCAGCTCTATGTTTAATTCTTACAGCATTTACAAAATTGAGACCTTCGCGTTATTTTTAACTGTGCTCGCGACAGTAATATCACTCACCTCATCCATTGTATCAACATCTTATTTGCTAGAAACTTACTTATATTTATTTATACATGTTTCTGCATAAACAAATAAACATAAACTTTCTACCAATTTCATTGAATGCGAACCTTTAGTTAATACTAACACTACCAGGTTTGCGTATACAACAACTTCCTGCTTCCTAAGGTTCATACTAACTATGGTAAATCATCTTCATACCTCTGTGTCATGTCATAATGGAACTCTTTACCCTCATCACTAAAATGTAAAACTTCTCTGATTTCATTTCAAAATTGTATAAGGCATTATTTAATAAATTTGTAAAATTCTTTTATTTAGGTGTACCAGATTTATTTCTATATATAGTACTAATGATGTGCGTTTTCGTAACATGTCTTTTCGTGTTTTTTTTTTCTAGTTTAGGCATTCCTTGTTTGTTCAGTTGTTCTAGCATGGTGGTGCTTCTAAGTTTACTCATTATATGCTGTGTTTTTGTTAATTGGTTTCTTGTGTGCTTTTTTGCTTTTAATATTTTTTTTTTAGTTCTGGCTGCTGCTTTATTTTTATTCAACGGTAACCATAACCGGGGGTCCCGTTTGCAGTCGCGTACTTTGGGATCATCGTCTGTATATTTTATATTTTGTATTTACTCTTTTTGCCCTAATAAAACTTAGTTGACTGATTTCATTTGATTGCAGTATCAGTGCTGATTGGCAGGGCTTATGGATAGACTGTAGGCGTGTAGAAGACTGGCGCACAGGTCTACCTTAATAGCACCTTTATTCTCGTTCTTTATTTCTTTTCGCTCCAATTTTTTTTTTCAGAGTATAGGTACATACCAAACTAGACGTACATATTATTCACCTTCTAGTCTTTC
Organism: Rhipicephalus microplus; assembly: GCF_013339725.1. Lineage (NCBI taxonomy): Eukaryota > Metazoa > Arthropoda > Arachnida > Ixodida > Ixodidae > Rhipicephalus > Rhipicephalus microplus. Next base: position 107,212,580 of record NC_051170.1, read on the forward strand.
CTTCCTTTCTTCTTCTTTGCAATGTTTCTCACTGGTTATATACGGCAATAGTTCACTGGTTCGGTAAGAATAACGGAGGAATAAATTATGAGCATTGCTTGAAGGTCAGTTATATATACAACAAATGAGATCAGAGTGTTTTTATAGTACTGAGAGTACTGTGAAATGAGAAAGACAACTGATAATTGGTCGCGACATCACCAATTTTTATGGCTTAGCTGAAAAAGGGCAAAAAAAGGCAGGATTTTCGAACACTTTTTTCTATTTTGCTTCTAAGTTTACTCATTATATGCTGTGTTTTTGTTGTTTGGTTTCTTATATGTTTTTTTTTGCTTTTAATGATCGGTTTATTATTTTTTTATTCGGAGAACTCACATATTTTGGGAGATGGGCTTACACCATGCAATTTTTTTCTTTATTAACACGAAGTGTTCATCAAAGTCAGACTGTATACTTCATTAAAATGCTTTGGTTTAAGTGTACTTCAATACTTTCCAATATATTACAAAAAGTGTGATCTTTAAATAATGAAGATAAGTTAACCGCACGAGACGTATATTTTTTTTATTTTTCTAATATATATCTTTTTATTTCGCTGTTTTGGCAGATATTGGTTTACTAGAAAATATCGGGTATATTTCTTTAAGCATGGCGCAGAAAGAAAATCAATGGCAGCAATAACTAAATATCACTCTGGTACAAAACTTGTATGATACATGCAAAAAATTCTTTCAATGACACCGGAATTTGGCACAGAGTAACAAGTTCGAAAGAATACATCAACTTTTTTCCGTAAAGTCCCACTTAGTAGGGCACACACTTAGCAAAATTGTTTCACACTGCTTAAAACGGCTAGTAGCAAATCAAATTCGTCGATATGAGCTAGTCACATTTGTTTTCCGACTTCCTTTCACGTTGGGAAGTGGAAAAGGGACGTCAGCTTGCTCACACCCTGAAAAGCTAGTGTCTCTTTGTTCTGCTTCGTCCAACAAGTCATTGCGAAGTGGTATTTCGTTATTCTCGCATCCCTCATTTATGCTTTCTTTTTCAAATTTCACGCGCCATTTGATTCTCATCAGCATACTCTGCCGTAATGTGCTTGCATAAAGAAGAGTATCCAGTACTACGCCATGACTAGAAGTTTGATGCTGGCCACCATAAATCGACTTCCCTGGTGCGTCGTACGTTGTAAAGTGCAAATAACGTTGTCAGTCTTTTTTTTTTAAGAAAAACTTAATAAGACACAAATCAAGTCGGTACCCCATATCACATAGTGAGGATTGAGAGAGCTCAACTATTAAAATCTTTTTTTTTCTTTGCATGACAGCCGGTGCAGCTCAGAGCCCCCGTGCAAAGCATCCATTTCACATCAGCTCTGGGTTTCAACGTTAACTGAAGTATAGACTGTTAGGTGCTGACATCAGCAGGAGATGTTTAGGAGAGAGAGAGAGAGAGAGAGATGCAAGGAAAGGCAGGGAGTTTAACCAGACGCGCATCCGGTTTGCTACCCTGCACTGGGGAAAGGATGAAGGGGAGAAAAGAGGTTGCAGAGAGATAAGAAGGTACACACATTCACGAGCACACTCGGGGAGCACAGACGGTCTACAGGCGGTTGCTCAGGCTTGTTGTCTTTAAGTAAAGTAGGAGTGCTTTAGTCGCTTTCTGTGCAATTGAGGCAGATGGCGAAGGTCCCAGAGTCTTCTGCACACAGAATGGCCTAGAAGTCAAGTTGATTCAAAACCATCAGGAGCTGGCATCGCTGCGTGTCGTAGCAAGCTCAGCCGCACAGGACATGTTCAATGGTGTCTCTTCAGCTCCGCAGGAGTCGCATGTAGATGTGTCTGCCATACCAATGTTAAGATATTGCTGGACAAGTATATGTATATAGTGCACGGTGAGATTTGTAGAACAAGGCCCTTTACGGGGGCAGATAACAGTACATTAAAGAAACAGTAGCTTGTACGAAGACAAATAAATAAGTTGGGATAATCACGACGCCAGTCTAACATACGAAGTAATGAGTGATGCGAACCATGAGGCCACATGCGACTGTTGGTCACCATCCCGCTTCAAAGGGAATAAGGCAATGCAATAATAAATATTATCAGTAACATTATCGCTGAGCGCTTATGACCATGAGCTGACTCAATCCAGTATATGGAGAGCTAGCTAGCTCATTATGAACGCGAGAGCCTTCGTGCTGTGATGTGACAGCCTTAAATCTCAAAGAAGTCTCCCAACGCATATAGAAGCGGTGTGAAAAAACACGATGTCACCATGAAGTCCGCATATCACGTTTGCATTGCTAGGCGCCACACACGTGAGTCTTTGCTGTCATAAGTACACTGCATGAGCGGTGAAGTTAACCATTACTATTAGGGACCGAGCATGGCTGCAGTGTAGGAACATTTTACCAGAAACAAGCATATTTCTCTCCATTTACCGTTACAACAATGTTAAGTACGTGCAAATGAGTGCTGGATTTCACATGTTCGTAAGCGATGTAACTGAATAATTAACATGGCTAGTGGAAGGACGAAACAGCAGCAGAAGGACGGACGAAGCCCCGAGTTGAATACGATGCACGAGCATGATCACCATGACACGCCGAAAAAAAATCATATTTGCTTTAGTCCTGTGCGTGCTTTGTGCGGTATAGCGTTTATCAGCTTGAAACTGCATAGTGAGCATACAGGCGCACCCAGCAGCGTCCCTTTAGAACAGGTCCGCCTTGGGAAGGCCCACCCTCCTCGAAATCATGCCACTTGCAGCAGCACCAGCTGCACACGAAGTGCCATTGGGAGCGGTTTCGATACACAAATCCCTCACTTGAAGGCGCCCCTCAGAGAGCGGGTGCACACCATTGGACAATGCTGGGGGTTCGGCGAAGAAATAGGGATGGAACACTCGTGAAAAATGAAACTCAATCGCGTTCCATCAAAGCGAGTCGTGCGAGTAAAATAGGAACATAAAGGAACAAAAGAAAACGTACATGCACCCAAGGTTCCCGCTATCCATTCTGGCTTAGCGGGATCCCCTCCCCAAGGTGACCTCACGACAGTCTAACGGTTCATAATTTGTTTCGGCTGACTCATGCTGCCGGCGTCTTTCCGTTGTCAAGCGCCTGAGCAGTAAAGAAGCCACGGGTGATGGCGCGGTTCCTTTGGGGTTCTGCTCTCCACAGTGGGAAACACACCACAGACACAGGTTCGCAGGTAATCCTGAAGGTGACCTCCAGAACTGGTGCGCCGCCGCCGCCGCCGCAGAGTTTGCTCTGTGTCGCGGCCGTAACCTGCAGCCAGCGGGACGTCAAATGGGATTAATAATTCGTGGCCGGACAAAAGACGCCGATGCTCGGACGTTTCGAGATATGCCGCGCCGAAGAGAGGGAGAAGAAAGATGCCCAAGTTCAAAGCCGACGGGACGTGGATAAGACAGATGGGTCCACGTAAATCGTTACGTCCTCCAACAAAAAGAGAAAGAAGTCAAAGCAGGGCAAAATCTGTCACAGCCACTGGAAATTATTGCATCGAAAGGTTGGGCTTCCATGAAGGCATCGTAAGGTATCGAATAAGATAAATTCAACCAGCATGCGATGACAGATTTATGTCATTCTGCTTGCATTGGCGGGCCTTTAAGGATAGAGTGCTGAACGAATAATCTTTGAAAGGAACCAACAACTACGTTAGGGCACTCTTCGTGTCCCTGTATGGTGTCTAGTATTAGACCAAATTGCAGAAGTCATACTTAATTGTCCCACACCTCAACGAACTAGTTTTATGATGTCATCAAACGAAAACACCTTTAACGTGGTTTCAATGCAACAGGCTTGCTGAATAAATCACAATAGGGCATGAATGGAGCTGGTTTCTTTTAAGTGCTTTTAAAGGCATCACTTCTAAGTCAAGTCTTGAAAAAAAAAAAACTAGCAACCTCACCATATCCGCGTCCTTTCGACCTTCAGGTGAAAGAAAAAACAGCTGAACTATCAGGCATGTACTCTCTCTCTCTCTTTTTAATGCTTTTTTTTACGACAGTTTAACCACGATCTTGACACATTATGAAAACGCGCTGCTTATGAAGGGTCATAGCCTTGTCTATAGTCCTCTACATCCTTTTTTCTCTTTCTCTTCTCTTTCCTCTCGCTCGTCTTTATGCCCCCTTCCCATTCCCCCAGCGTAGGGTAGCGAACCGGGCATGTGCCTGCTTAACCTCCCTGCCTTCTATCTTGTTTTTCTTGTCCTCCCTACACTTTCATTACCGGTGACGGTGTGTGATTAAGTGTGCATTCTACTTCGTCCTTGTAATGAGTTATCGCAGGTTTTTCCTTGCACCCACACATTCTCATTGCATGCACACAAGTAGCTTACATATGTGTATACGCATTTTGTGTATACCCGGTTGTCTGAATATGAATACATATCATAAAGACTCACGCATGCCAGCGTTGTACCTATTTTCCCGCTACAATGAAATTGTATTGATTTATCGAATGGCTTGGTAGTTTGCCTGCTGAGTAAACTTGCGGGATGTTGCATTAGATCCCAACAAAATGGCATCACTATACTAAACTCATAACCAGTTCTCCGCCAATGTGTTTGTTGCTGCTATATACTATAGTGTCGAGCAGAGCTCTACTTGCAAACGTTACCTGTGAATGTGTCGTACATGAGTGATTGTACATGTTGTGGTAGCCCATTGGTTGAGTCGTTATGCTACTGAGCTCCACTTGGCAGCTCAGTAGCCACGAGTGGTACCGCGGTTGCTTTGTGGTTCTGCTTTTCATAATGCAAACACACCTTAAGTTATTTATTTCCAAATACTGTTGGCCGTTATGGCAGTATAATAGGGGTGGTTACATTTCAATCATGAATTAAACAAACAATAAGCTCCCGTGCGCTTAGATTTAGATATACGTTAAGGAACATCTGGCAGCAAAGTAATCCGAAGTACGTATCTCCACTTCTCCCCTCTCACAAGGCGTGCCTCGTAGCCACGTGGTGTCATGCGTAATATCAAAACTTCCAATGACTTCCCGTTCATAACGTTAAGGCACCTTTACTTGGGCCTTGTTGATACGGTTATATTCAAACAAAATTATGAAATTGTAATTAATGTAAAAGTAAATGTATAGTGCAGCAGTGTTCGCCGATTTTCACCCAAGATATCTACCCCACGTCGAAACAGACTTCTTAATGAAGCTTCTGAGATCCATTAGCACTTTACTTATAGAAACGCTGGTGTCATAGCAGGCGAATTTCGTAGCTTAATCATTTTCAAAAGATGTTCAGTTGAAATTACCGTATACTATTTTTCTCATTCTCTCGGTGTGTTCTTTTTAGTCATTTGTTTCTTGGACGTAGAGAAAAACAGCACCTCCGACAAGTCGTTTGATATAATTGCTGAGTTATTCATCGTGTTGAATTGATAATTCATGGGCGTCACCTCAAAGCCAACCCACTCTCTTTCCACATGAAAAAAAGAACATAAATAATCGCTAACTGCTGCGTCTTTTCTTTCAAATGCTATGTGCAAGTGTAATGTCTTTGTGGCTGAAGTCAACTTCAGGAAATTATATCACAATGTTACCAATAAACATAGACAAAACAGCAGATAATGGAAGCAGATAGCGCCATCATCGACTATTCCTATGGACGGTATTCTGATATTCTGTTAAGAAAAAAAAAAGAACATGATTCAGAGCAAAGTTGATGCTCTACTGTGTGATAGCGGTAAGCTATAGATATCCATACAGTAACCTACTTTCAAGCTCGCGCGCGTATATGAACCAATAATTGTAGAAATAGAGCGAGAATAAGGTTGAGTGAAAGGCAGGGAAGTTACCAAGAACTGCAACATTCCAACGCCGGGCGCCGTGAGTTCGGTTAAATGTGGTTCGTTTTTACAAATATTTGTATTAATAGCATTATTTAAGCGTAATTATAATTCGTCACGGTAACATGCAGCAGGAACTGTTGAAGAAATCGTTATATCAAACGCCAACGTTGATTAAGAGCTCTGCGAGCTCCATCGCTGACTTCGCTACAACGTTATCTGTATTTGTATATTAATCGTGTCTTCACAAGACATGATATAGCAACATCGGCTCATCAAACTATTGAAAGCTCTGGTCGTGAAATTCATCTTTCCGAATTATTCACACATCCGTGAAACTAAAATTCTAATTTTATTTCATTTTTCATAGCGCTGGCAGTTCATTCTTGGGAGCAATGATGACATCACCGCATCAATGCACTTTGCTGTCTTCCCTGTCAGCACATGTACCGTGTAACACGCAAACGCGAGAGACCATCGTGACCACACGCTCGGACGTATACCATGCCGGAGCAAACCGCAATGTTAAAGCCACGAGCTTAGAGAGTGAAAAAAAAAGATAGCCGAAGGACCCATAGGAATGAGTAATCATCCGGAGGGAGGAACCGACTCGAATGTCCCACTTATGCGACGAAGCCAATCTGTCACGCGTGATGGCGCCTTTAATAGAGCCCGCGCGCGACCGAGCGGAATTTATGTCGAGGACGGAAACCGTAAACCGCCTTTTACAGCGTCGCCTCCCGATGGAAATACAAATACATTCCGTCCCCTTGCTCACTGTCGTCTACCACGATTGCGTGCATCTGCCTCCACCAAGATGCAAGGGCAAGACAATGTGAACTGCTGGGCCCCATCGAGTTTGCCAGCATTGAACATAACCTCGTTCCCTATAACTCCCTTAACTTCCGCGTCGAGAAGTAGCAAACTTCTGGTGGCCTCACGCAATGTCCGAGGAGGACATAAGGTGTGTACTTCCGCAAAAACTCGCCATCAGTCTTTCCCGGGTGCTCGTGGGAATCGTGAACGGAGCGGAACTTGAACGGACACCGCTTCGTGCAGGCCGCGTTGACACCATACGGTCGCCATATTTCAAGCGGTCGCCAATATACTTCGTTGCCGCAGAGGGCTCGAAATAATGACCCGCATGCGCAAGAGCGTACAGCTCGAAAAGAGTGTAGAGAAGGAGAGTGCGGGAAAAGGGAAAGACAGAATAAAGCCTTTTGTGTAGAATGGAAAGCCTCGTATAATAGTAATTGAAGCAATGATGCTGGCGAGTTCAGTCACTTCTTGCCCAAATGTGTCACGCACACAACGGAGGTTGCCGAGTTATACGACCACGCTCGTGGTTTCCTTTTCTATACCCGTCGTGACACATTTAAGAACGTCATCATTTACTTTCTTTATTTTTTTATTGGCCGTATATAGACTTACGTCGCGGTGAATGTATATACTTCCTGTGCTTTCCCTGAAGGCGATAGCTTCGAGATGACTCACAAAAAAGAAAAAAAAGATAGAATGAAAGGCTGTTCAAAATGCTGTTGCCGTTGTGATCACTGGCCGTTTTCTCCAAATTGATTCATAAATGCGCATTCGTTCCGCACTTACCACCTGAGGAGGGTATATGAAGCATTACGAAAACGGAATGAATAAACGGACCGGCAAAATTTTCCATGTGCTTTCAATCACAGAATTTGCCTCGTAACTTCCGCAGAGATGCCATTTCGTGCACTCAAACACTCATCAATGCAATCAATGCACTATTGTATGGCCATGTACGCTTTGCATACAAACATATATTCTATTGTGACAGGCAAAAAAAAAAAATTATAGACTACGCTTCGTATAGTGACATATCGAAAATGTGAAGTATACACCATTGTGCCTTAAATTTTTGTGAAGGGTGGACTGGTCTGAAAGATTTTCGTAATAGACTGTCTATTTTGTGCTATATCACCTGAACTAGGGGTTGGATTCATTTTTTTCAAAGCGATAGATACAGAGAATTAAACACATATAGTGGTGGTATTCTTCGAAAAAAAAAATGACAACCGTGGTTCAGATACTTACAGTTATAGTGTACTAAGTTAAGGTTGCTAAGATGCTGACCCGAAACACGGTGTTTGATCACGACTGAAATGGTCGCATTTAGGTGGTGGTGGTGGTGAGGATGATGATTGTGACGATAATCAATCAATCAGACCATGTGCGCCTATAGTGGAGGCGGACGTAAAAAACAATAAAATTAAACAATACAATACAAACTACAAAAAATAAAAAATGAAAATATATAAAAGAGCGAAAACGCACAGACAAAAAGAAATCAGCTAAAAAATGGAGGGAATAAAAGACAAGTCGAGAATCACTGAACAGCAGTAAAAAATAAAGGCGAATATGCACAGATTTGTGAAAGCTGCCTGAAAACGGGAAAAAAAAGAGTCTGTACATCGTTAAATACTATCTTAAGACAGCACCGTAAGCTGAGATAAGAACAATGGCAGTGGACTGGGAAAAACATCAAGATCATGAAAGTGAACATTATACAGACTTTGTATTCTGTGAACGGTAGAGTGTAAAGAACTTGGCAGGTACATGAAATGGTTCGATCCTCTTGGGTGAACTTACACGCAGAATCCGAAAATTTAAATATCTCAGAAGCAAAGCGCAGAATATCATAGTTTGAATCAGTTTGTAAATAAATAAGAAGTCAGCGCGATTTCGTTGGCAGTGAAGTGACGACAATGATAATAATCTGGCATTTCTTGAACAAAATCCAGAGTGATTTCTAGCAAAACGAGGGTTGTAAACGCTTATGATTTTTTTTTCTGAACTCACTCAACGGTATAACTGCCAGATTTAGCCATGCGATTCCAGATCACGGAAGCATACTCAAGTTGAGGAAGACATACTTCAGTGTACAATTTCTGGAAAACTGTTGGAAAAGTAAATTCTCAAGAGATTCGATCTGCAAATGCAACCGAGAGAACGAAGGCATCGCATGACATGTATACCTTTAGTGCGAGCATAAAAATGAACCATGCTATTAAAAAAAAACACCAAGATTACTGAACTCATAAACCTTACATATGTACCGACATGGTGCTGACACGGTATGGAAATGACACGATGGATGTTTTGCGAGATACACTCATGAACATGGTTTTTATGGTGTTCAGGGAAAGGTTAATATTGTCACATCGTTCAGAGAAAGAACACAAATGTAACTGCAGCAAGCGACAGTCTATAACTGAATAAATTTCCCTAAACAGCTTGATGTTACCAGCATGCTAAATAAAATAAGAATAATGAATTGCAAAAGAAACGTCGTACGTCGTTACCATATTAATAATAATAATAATAATAATAATAATAATAATAATAATAATAATAATAATAATAATATAATAAAGTGTGGTGTTTCACATCCCGAGAGCTCGATATGTTTATGAGGGACGTCAAATAAGGGCTGCGGAATTTCAACTATATGGTCTTTTTAACTTGTGCTGACATCGCTCAGTACACAGGATTCCAGCCTTTCGCCTTCACTGGTATGCGACTGCCGGAATCGAACCCACGACCTTCCGGTCAGCAGCCCAACACCACCGTCTCTGATCCACCGTGACGGGCATAGTCGCATCTATAGGAGAAAAAGCGGAATGCTAGAGGACGTATGCTTGTGCATTTAGGTGCGCCTTAAATATTCCCGGGTGGTGAAACTTCCTCGGCACTCCACTACGGTGTACATGCACCGTTATACTATCATGACAGATGCACGTGACACCCAAGAAAATACCGCAGAAAATACTTTTATTTTTCAAAAAAAAAATCTCTAGCGACAACGTTAAACGACAATGCTTCCCTGATTGTGTCTAGCGGATTGACTAGCGGATCGACTAGTAGATTGTGTTTTTGGCGAAAGCTTCGCCATCGAAACAAAACGAGTTGCTGGACGCCAAAAATGAGCAACAAATTTCGACAGCAGCTGCCATTCGTGACATAAATGGTTGCAAATAAATGGAAACATGCCCGACGTCTTCAGGCATTCGTCTTCTTCGTTACGGAAGTGCGCGAAGTCTGTTTCTAAATCTCAATATATCACTGCTGTTTAAAAAAATGTTCTTGGGGATCAGCATTGTGAAAAGCGCGCTACGGAGTCTTGCAAAAACTTGAGCACATGTTAACGGCGGTGAGACGTCCAGCGCATGTATTGTGCTGCCATTTCATCTAGGGTCCAAGCCCTAATTTTTTCATAGACATATTTGTCAACCGAACTGCAAGCATAACTACCCCCGCCCCCCATAAAAAAAACGATCCTTACGAAGATTGAACAGAACCCGAGCGATTCATCGCAAATGCTGAGGGTATATACAGAAGTCCGCAGTTAATTGCAGATTTTTGAAAATAAAGACAAGAACTTGAGAGCCTGCACATTTGCTCAAAACAGTTTCCTTCGATTCACCGCCGCCTCGTCTGCGCGTTTTCGAAACTTTCCTCTTGGTGTTACCGAAGCAGATTCGACTTTTGTTTTCTTTCCATCCCCACTCCCTTATACATCCCACACTTCGTATGCTTCGAGCGTTCGCTGCGCCGGCAATGTGCCAGTGCCTCGCTTCGGGGATATTGGATGTGAATTCCCTTCAGCCCGCTTCTCCAGAAAGTGTCAACGCAAGATACCGAGTAAGGAAGGGGAAAAAAGGGGAGAGAATAGAGTCACAAAAAAAAAGAAAAAAGCTGCAGCAAGTAAGAGATGGTATACAAAGAGGAAGCAAGGGAGCAGCGCCTTCTTTCCGCTGCGCTAGCTCCCGAAGTAAAGAAAAAGAAGAGTGCTGCGAGCACGGGAGAAGCTCTTCGGGGAGTGGAGGGTGGTGGGGGAGCGGAGCGGAAGCGGGGCGAAGTGAGGCGAACTACGCTGGCGGGCCTGATCGACTCGCGACCGGAACCCGGGGAAACGCAGCAACGCCATTGGCTGGCGCGTCGTAAAAAACGGGCCGCGACATTGAAGGGAGGGAGGATGGGAACGGCTGTGAGAGGGTGACGCGCGTTCCCCGGGTGATAGAAGCCGCGCGGCGCGGAGTCAACGGAAAAAAATCGAAGCAGGAATAGACTAATGCTAGAAGAGAAGTGGAGAGAAAGATAGATATATGGGGAGTACGTTGGGGAGAAGAGGTAAAGGAGGAGTCGGCAGGAAATCGGGATGGAAGGGAGCGCTCCTCGGGCGACACTGATGCCGGCAAATGGAAAACAGACGCGAAGAAGCCGGAGTGCATACAGAGATATATATGAACATACAAAAAAGGAAAAACGGCAAAAGCTTTTTCTGACGTGTCCCCCTCTTCTTATACGCTTCCAAACACTTGCGAAGCCGCGGTGAATTTCGAGCAATTCTCTTCTTCCCCAGCAAAATGTGATTACTCGACGCTCCAAGCCCCAAGGATCCGGTTACTCTGCATTTCTTCGTTGCGCCGCTTTTGTGCGGTCTTTCATTATAAGGTGGTTCAAGCTTTTTTTCGTAAAATTTTTCGCGTTGTGCGATAAGCTGCAGCGGGAGCACCATTGCTGCTCAGGCTTATTTTAATGAAAGCTATATGCACTGGTGCCTCGAAAAAAAATCTAGATAAATTGAAATTCATTATAGAGTGAACTTAAAGGGAAGTTGAAAACCCCAGTAGTTATAGAGAAGAGGTAGAGCATGGTTCGATTTCATCAAGCGACAGCGATGCAAGATGTCAGAGGAAACGCAAACTAAAAGTATAATACATTGCCATGAGATGGATGGTTCGAATGTGTACTGATTGGTGCACCGTAGTCGAGCAATCATCTGCCTTTTTAATTCGGTTTACAGATATTCTGCGGAATCTAACAATGGACATCAGTTAATAACATGCAATCTTCTCTTGCGTGCCTGCATCAGTTTGAAAGCTAATTTTCTGCTTTACGGTTTAGTCATTCGGTTCATTGTCGTTACTAAGTGCTCTTTTTGAAGTGTACATGCATGCCCCCACTAGCAGGATTTACAGAAGCACACAGTGCTCTGCCGAATTTCATTGAATAAGAGAAAGAAAAGCACAGATAGGTTAAGGGAAAGGCAGGGAAGTTACCAGAAGAATTGAAGAAGAAAGTAATACAAGTATATATACGTGCACTTACCAACAGGGAAAATGTTTCGAGAATGATTCGGTTTCATCAAGCGACAGGAGGGCATAGTCAATGCAGGCCAACCTTTTGACTTGCGCAGGGCAAACGGTTGAACAAAATAAAGGCGAGACAAGATAAACACGGCTGAAATTTGGCGGTTTTATCCTGGTGCTGAGAAATGCCGCTGAAGCTCCAGGAAACCAAGCGAACACTGTATGTAGCGTAGAATTACGGTTATATTTTCAGAAGAAAGAGCAGGCTTCATTGCATACACTCATAAGCAGGTCTTGGTTAAATGCTGCTTATATCTAGCAAACTGGAAGAAAAATGTATGGTTTCTCACGGCTATATCCAGTGCTTCAAGCAGGGCCTGATTTAAAAGTATATAAGGGGGACGGACAAAGCCGTCGCAGGGGTACAGGCCATGCATCGGCATGCACTTCTTTATTCAGGTGGAAGTCCCAACTGCCCAAGCTATGGGGCACAATCCTATGTATTCTATCCTACCATGGTCGCTTAAGCAGGCAAGGCGTGGCGCTGCTATAGGCTCGACGATGCGGGTTTGATTCTCGTGCGCAGAGGCAGCATTTTGAAGAGAGTGAAATGCGATAACACCCGCACACGTCTACTTAGATTTAGGGGCCCGTTAAAAGCACTCCAAGATGGCAAAATCAATCCGGAGATACCAGTACACAGCGTGACTCATAATCTTTCAATGATTTTGCGATGCAATATTAGTGAACATGTAATCCTGCTTTGTAATCTTAGAACAAATCTTATCGTTGGACTGTATACTTATAGCTATTCTTATCACTATACTTTTTCGCCATACTTCAACTTACATTCACCTTCATGTTTAACTTTCAGGTGTGCCATGGATGCCGAAGGTGCTCTAATATGGTAGCTTATGTATACATGTACGCTTGCGTGTGCCGTTTACCGGTTTCCATATTTACAGATAATCATATCGTGGCTTTCGCATATACACCCTTCGAAACCATTGTTGCTCATTCTTTCTTCACTTCCATGTGCCGCATCGTACAAGCACAATGCGCAAACAAACGTTTCATCTTGGCGCACGAGTCTATATGTGCAATGACTGAATGGGTATGAACTTACTGGAATTTGTGGCATTGCCTTTCAGTATTGTCAAGGTTTTTGTATTAGCATTCGTATATAGCAGACGTTTATCTGTTTGGGCAAAGAAGATTTGAGGTTGCGAGGTTGCTGAGGGAGTGTGCTGACCCAGAAGATAATGCGGCTAAAATTTAACCGTGTTTCACTGGGGAGACCGAACCAGGAACTCCTAAATAGGTTAGCTCTATTAAAGTAGCAATATATATATATATATATATATATATATATATATATATATATATATATATATATATATATATATATATATATATATATATATATATATATATTATTTATTTATTTATTTATCAGTGCGTACACCAGCATGGCTCCACAAGATCAGACTCTCCGTGACACCCTTGTGCACGAAGTGCAAGGAAAATGCTGTTATAGAACAGAAGCAGGACTGATAGTTGGTAGTTGGTGATACATTATGGGCAGTATACCAGCGCACAAACTGACGGGACGAAGAGAAGAGACAAAAACAAGCGCTGACTCTCAACTGAAGAATATATTGAAATATACAAGTTATCTGAACACATAAGATAAAAACGCACAGAACATGCGCAGAGGGCCAGCGAAGGATCGTGTCGACGTCATTAACAATTTTGCGCGTTCAATGAAACGGCAGTGCTCTTCAAACATAGTGATCAGATCACAAGAGAACTAGTGGAAGCATTCTACACAAAAAAAAAAAAAAAACAGAAGGGGACTCCTGTGTCTGCTAGACATCAATATCTTTACATGAAAAAGAAGAAATCTTAGTAGCATGTTCGTTTGAATGGAATATGCCGCGCCTTCGCAGTTACCCGTAGCGCGGAATTGTTAATGACGTCGACACGATCCTTCGCTGGCCCTCTGCGCATGTTCTGTGCGTTTTTATCTTATGTGTTCAGATAACTTGTATACTTCAATAAATTCTCCAGTTGAGAGTCAGCGCTTGTTTTTGTCTCTTGTCTTCGTCCCGTCAGTTTATGCGCTGGTACTGCCCATAATGGTATAGAACACTATTTGATTAAGTGTCGTGAGCTTAAACAGGAACGGCAAGGCTTACTTGAGGAACTGCAACGTTTAGGCTCGCCATGTGACAGCGTGACTGATATTGCGTTTCCGAGTGGTCACTCGATCTTCAGAAAACAGTTCTCATGACTTCTTTTGAATTTTTTTCGCTACAGACCTCGCATGTGACTGGTCATAAGTGTTAATTATGTTTGGAGTAAGTTGCAGGGAAATAAACCACTGGCACAATATACTGCATGTGGATTGCCACAGAGGCCACCGGCTTTTGCAGGCTTACGTCGCACTATGCCCATTTTTTTTTTTTTTTTGAGAGCCAGTTCGTGCTTGGTTAGAAAACAAACAAAGGAAACGGTTTCAGGTACAATTAGCAAAGAGGAAAACGGGTGGTGCAATTGCCTGCAAATTATACAAGGCTGGATCCACCCCTACAACACCCTAATCTTACCTCGTCCAAGTCAGCAGCCAAGCCGCAGCTGTTGCACATGCGCTCGTTGGCGTTGGCGTTTGCGTGTACGTGTATGTGTACGTTTGCGTGCGTGCATGCGTGTGTGCGTGCGTGCGTGCGTGCGTGCGTGTGCGTGTGGGGGGGGAGGGGATGACAATTTCTGAATTTGTAATCAGTGTCCAAGTTTTTTTAAGAAGATTGTACCATGGTCATGTACTGAGACAAGTTAGAGGACAGAAATTGCTTGTTTTACCTTACACTCTTACGAAAAATAGGTAATATTCACGCATATAACCGAAAAATTCCGTCGTAATGATGTAAGAGATATTTTTTAAACTTTTTTATGCTTTCCGTGAATTGACATTTAGTTTACTGGGGCATTACTTCCTGTCCCGTGAAATCAAATTTAACGAGCTTTTACTGCGATAAATCGGCAAATTATTGCACGCGGGAAACATGCCCTTGATGTTTAAGTGGGTGAACTAATTTACAAAAAACTTCGATCAGTGTACAACCGAATGCTCTAGAGATATATGCTCACCCCCCAAAAATTATTCTCACCACAAAAGCAAAAAAAATATGTATATATAAGACCCACGAATGTGTTTCCACAAGCTTTTTTTTTTTGAATAACTTTACTGAAATGGTCTACTTATGTCTTTCTTTCTTTCTTTTTTTCTTAGTTTATTAAGAACAATTACAGAATTGTCCATCTTATGTGTAGCATACTTATGTCGACCTGATCGAAACACTGCGCTCTGGCGACACAGAACACTCTTTCGAACAACAACCATTGCTGAAAAACCCGTTCAAGGTCGCATATCTTCTCCCGGAGAAGCATCGAGGTCCGTTTCTCTCATCCATGCGAGATACGGCCCGGGATTACAGTTTTTAAGCGGCTCTTCATACATAATCGCGTGTACGTGTTGTCTTTCCGAGTATCGGGACATATAAATGGGTGTCGCGCGTGTCGCGAAAGGAGCTCCTCTAATTCCCCCTGTCTCGCCGGTATCTCTATACTTTCAGGAATACCACTTCCGCCTGCAGCGATGGCCGCAGACAAGGAAGAACACTTTTTTTCGGAGACACCCTCGAAGTGGCGCAGAACCTGTTTGCGTGCAAGCTAACGAGACACATTGCATTCAACGCAACGGCCGGGCTCCTCGTACACGCAGAGATTGCACGTCGTTAGAACACCACCAAGATGCGGATTTCAAGTTGCGTGAGTACTTGCGACTAATCAAATTGAGCTGCGTGGTAACGTTTGTAATAGGTCACGAAATGAGGAGCTTATACGTGCGGCCGTTTGAATCGATAAAATGAACTCAGGAGCGCAACTTCACTCTATTCGTGCACTAATGCGTCCATAGATAGCGTATATATAGGCGTATAAGTTGAACGAGTTTCTTTATGCGTTTTTTTTTCATGCGCGTATATGTTAACAAGGTTAGTTTTTGACAGCTATATAGTCAGCCCTAACCTAAATGAATATATCCGTGTTTTAGTGTCTGCCCTTTTTATGCGGCTGATTCATGGAAGACCTGGCATTATAGCTGCAAGCCTTATAATAGTCATAAGCAAGCAATTGTTTTTTACCCTCTTCGAATCTCTGTCCCTTCGTTATCTCTCTTGACCGTAGCTGTGAAGTGCACATTTTAAAAGAAAAAACGAAGATACGACCAACGTAATCATTGTAAAGCGCTCCTCAAACTTTAACAAAAAATACGATGAAAACACCAAAAAAAATTTGGAAGCAGCTCTTCCTCCTTTTATGGTTTTTTTTTTTGGCCTTCGTGGTAGATTGCTCCACAGGCATACCTACGAATGTATATTAGAAGCTTATGTACAGTGTGGTCAGCTGTTGAAAAAAAAACACTACAATCTGCACCATTCATATTTCCAGCCCTGTAACAGCAAGTGGATAACAGAATGATGTTCGTGCATGGCCCTAATGTGACAAAAAAAGTCAGAAATATTATTCACCGGTAACCTGATGGAAATATCAGTCATTATGCTTTTGCAAGAGAGTGAAATCCCAACATTCCATGTACGCAAGTGTTCCCTTTAACAGTGGTCCCATCTGTACATGCGTGCTGGACGCAAGTATACCATTGCCCCGCCGCGGTGGTCTATAATGGCTAAGATACTCGGTTGCTGACCCGCAGGTCGCGGGATCGAATCCCGGCGGCGGCGGCTGCATTTCCGATGGAAGCGAAAATGCCGTAGGCCAGTGCGCTCAGATTTGGGTGCACGTTAAAGAACCCCGGGTGGTCGAAATTTCCAGCGCCCTCCACTACCGCGTCTCGCACAATCATATGATGCTTTTGGGACGTTAAACCCCACAAATCCATCAATCGTCACCAAGTGTACCATTACACAGACTCGCACAAATTCAGCAAGCCGAGTGCTGAAATACTTTCGAGCAAGTGCATATCGTTTGATCGTATACTCATAAAAAAAAGAAAAATGGTGCAAATTTTTAGTTGGATTAAGCTTGAATGCAGACAATGCCACCTTAGCCATGCTATCTCACCTTGCAGCACAGTATTTCTTTCTTCGGTAAGTTTCTAATCTTTTCACCTTATCTCACAAATTCCTATTTCTGTTTGTTTTTGCGTTTGCTTTTATTTAACCGCTAAAACTCAAAGGTGAATATAGAGACCGGAAGTGACAACCGCATACCGTTAGGGCACTATACTATACCTTCTAGAAGTAGTTTCAAGCAGATGCACGCGTTTAGTTAGGTTTTATTTGCTTGTGGTGTGTGTGCTTCTTTAATTTTCTGACTGTTTCATTCCTTCAAAAGTCGGAAATGTAGGGCGCATCACCATACACCGATACTAAATGTGAATGTAGCGGTGCTGGGAAGTCTTCATCTTTGAAAAAAAAATTACTACACAAAAGCTTCGAAATGTAATGCCAGCCTAACTGGTACTTCCGCTCCACATTTATCTATCGAAATCATACGTTATGTTTAATTTAATGCTTGATTTACACTTTCAGCCACTTTGCGCGAAACAAACAAGGGCGGAAAAGGTAGTACTGAAGGACGCGTTCAATGTAAGAACATCTTTATTTTTGAAAATACCCAACATATCCTGTGCGATCTCTTAAAATAAAACACATCACTCGCACGTATATATAACAATCACAATACCTCATGAGGAAGGCCACTGCATGGGTTCATAAATATAACGAAAAATGCATCCCTCATTCTTCCATGGTTTGTCAGATACCTTAGGACGTTTTCTTCTATAAGTTATTTATGTATTCTGTTGCTGCAGACGCGCTTATACGAGTCATTGCAATCTCGTATGCTTATGATATGCACGAGTGACGTGTTTTTTGGCCAGAATACGCAGGCCGTGTTGGGTACTTGAGCAGGTGTATTTAAAAAGAAAAAGCAGTCATTAGATTTCGCTCATCCATGGGTGATTTTTCCGTTATCCTTGTTTGATTTGCGCAAAGTCGCTGAAAGATGAATTCATTCCGACTAGGCCGGCTTGCAGTTTTGCTTGATTTATGGAATTCTAACATAGTTAGCCATTCGGTGAGTGATCCTCATTGTGTGGCTGATCGTACACATGCGCACGTCGTAAAAGTAAATGGAGCCCACTCAGGCTCGCTGAAGGATTGTTTCCCGACCAAGACTCAACCCAGAGGAACCACCATATTATGGCGGGGCGAGATCTAGGTTAATAGTATAGCGTCCTTAGAGAATCGGCAGCCGAACAAGATGGCTGGGTTGCCTCTCGCGCAAGCGTCTAATGCACAGACGTCTTCGTCCTCTTCGCAAAGTGCTACCCTTGCTCCTGTCGATGATGCACCGTAACAATATTGCTGAAGAATATTCAATCGGGTTCACACATACAAATACTTTCCTCGGTCGGACTTAGTTGGGCTCAGCCTCACCAAATTTTTTCTCATGCGGACTCACGCAGACTCAGACACCTAACTATTACTCAGCCGGATTCCCTCAGGCTCAGATTCACCACAATATGACTCAGCCAGACTCACTCGAACTCGAGCTCACGAACATATTTCGTAAGCAGACTCATTCAGACTTGGATACAATACTCAATCTGAGTAATAGTGAGTCGGAGCGATTAGACTCATGAGTGAGTTTGACGACCTATGTGCATCTGTGGATATATGCACACCCCATACAACTCGACACGAAGACTGTTGTGTAGGGAACCTTAAGGTGCACAAAAATGACCAGCATGCGACAATACACGTTCACACGTCTATACGGTGTTACATCGTTGAGCTCGGGGACGCAGGTGTGCAATTGCTGGACATAATCTCGGAATAGCGAAGTGAGTGAAATGCAGAAACACTCGGTATACTTGGGCGATTCAGGTGCACGTCACCACAATTTCCGAGCCCGTTTGATAATGTATATTCGGGCTCGTCCATGCGTAGGGAATCGAGATGGCTCAGTACGAAACGATATTGACTCATTGCACAACAGCTGACGTTATTGAAAACTGCAAATACTGAAAAGTATTTTTTTCTTTTTATTATTTTGATTACAGCAAAAAATCTTGTAAGATCACAGCAAACGCTGTTTTGGCACCACTGTTTTCCGCCACTCCCGCCGGTGTCCGTAAGCGCTATAACGTAAAATAAAAATACAAACTAAAAAATATTCTGGATGGAATGGGATTCGAACCCGGGGCCTCTTTGAGGGGGGCCAGTATTCTACCTCAGAGGCACGCCGGTGCTTGAAACTACTTTGCAAGTAGACACTACTTAAACTTCGTGTCTGGTATGAAATGACGTCAACATGTGAATATTAGAGCGTTTTGGAAGGGTAAAATAACAACCAGACATCACACAGTGCAAATTTCTCAACGAGTGGGTCGTTGAGAAATAATAATAATAATAATAATAATAATAATAATAATAATAATAATAATAATAATAAAGTTCTATTTTTCATCAATACTTGGGTGGACGTCCGCAGCAGGTAAAAGCTGCTCTCCGAAAGAGGCAGCTTGACAAAGGCCCACAGCCACCTTTTAGCACAACAACAATGGCAAACAGTCAGCGATATGAACTCAACAACAACAACAACAACAACAACAAAAGAAAATAAAAAATCAAGTCCAAATTCTAGAAATAAAATTGCAACCATGCAAAGAAATTGCAAAGAAACCTTAAAAATTAAACTTCTGTACTTCGCGCAATTGAGTCTGTGTACAGTGTAAAAAATCTTTGCCAGCTTTCACATATTTATTAGGTAACGTTGGAACTTCATCAACATCAGCCACAGTACTTATAAACTGCAGCCAATGCTTTTCAGGTGTGCTTTGGATACCACGCTTCACTATTATTTCGTCAAGAATGACGAATTAATAGTGGATGCCTCCCTCCCACACAAACATTATTGCGTAGTGGGTGGCATGCAAGTGTACCGGTAGTAATCGCCTCATATAGTTTATTATTTATCCATTAGGTTCAAATATAGTTACACAGAATCAGTGACCGAAATGCTCACTCAACTAAACTTGCCTTAGCTTTCGTTGCGGCGAAAAGTGGCCAGAATAAAATTTATTCCCTTAATTCCCTTTTCTTCACGGTTACTTTGACTTAAGCCCTCACTGGTACATACAACACAGAATGTCACGTATTTCACAGTCTGTCAAATCAAGCCATCAGGATCAATTTGTACCCAATGCTACAAAAGTTGACACCTTTAAATACTCCCGCTTGCCGAAAACGATTGAGAAGTGGAACGCGCTACCACATTATATAACTAAAATTAACTTTTCAGATGAATTCAGAAAATGGTACTGGCCTATTATTCTTCCACGTAATCATATACATAAGCGTTATTACCTTTTTTATGATTATAGTTTTGAAGCATATGCAACAGCGTTTCTTGAGTGCAATGTTTGTCATTGTGTTACCTTCCTCTCAATGTTGGTAACTACTGCATAATTACTAGAATACTTTTGCGCGTTGGATTTTTGGTTCGATTTGCTTTTTCGTTTGCATTACGACTTGTATGGTGTGTAGGGTGTAGGTTTGTTTAAAGCTTCCAGGTGCATTATCTGTCTTGATTGCACTGCGCAGTGCTTGCGTTTTTGGACGACGCGTGAAGAATATTTTAGTACTCCATCCTATATCGGCCTTTTGGCTAACAGTATAAACAAACAAACAAATAAATAAATAAATACGAAGTTTTCAGAAACACTGTTTTGCCAGCTTTCACTGTGGTTCTACTGTGCGTTCCGCGCAGGCCTGGCGTTTTATGTTGTGAAGCATTTCTTAGCGAACTTCGGCGACTTTGAGCGTATCTATCTTTCTATTTGTCTGTGTACAGCCGCTTACGTTTGGGTGCTCTCGGGGGCACCCCCTTAACTTGGCGGGAACCGAAATTAGCATGGAAGGGTGAGATGGTTTCACCAATATCACGCGCTGCTCAAGGCCTCAATAATGTCACAATCCCGTCACGTACGTCATCAAACACGTCCCGCCAGACAGTGGCACATACCCAGGGGCGGGTATGTGCCACTGGTATGTGGGTATGTGCCACAGAGGATTAACACTTTGTATCTACCCAGGCACGACGAGAACACACATGGGCAATTTCAACCTGCGATCGTTACGAAACAATCGAAATCGGTAGCGTCAACCCGAGGAATGCCAAGAATAAATGTCAGGGTTCCAGCTGGAATCGAACCCAAGCATTCTGCGTGGCAATGAAGCATTTTACAACAGAGCTATATGCCAGGTCTTGTACCTACTTTTCAAATAGACGTTAATCTTCGTGAAAGGTCAATAGTGGTTGCAGTGCTGACTACCCAAATTTTATAAACATTACACACGTGCTCCTTTCATGCATCCGTCACGTCGGGTTAACGTAGTAGCCATGCCCTGAAGTTGATTTTTGTGGCAGTGTTCAGGGCCAGCATCTTCGCGAGCATCAGCGCTTCAAATCAGCTTCTGCTGTTGCTAATACGTATGTTCCAGTTGGCATCGTTGTGCAAGTGCAATGATGCCAACTTGTTATATAAACATCTGCAACTCAGACATATAACGTTTGTACATATATTTAGCGTCATTTCATGACGTCTCCCACAATAAAAAAAAATGCAACACGGTCACCATCACTCCGCATGCTTCGCATAACGTTGATTCCCAGGTATACACGTGGTATCTTCCATTTTTTTTTACTTTTTCGATCATGATATTCAAAAATAACAATGAAGCGTTCATTTTTTTTTTCAACGACAGATAACTACCATAATAGGTCGTAAAGTTATCCCGCTGCCTCACCGATCGTCGACCATAGAGGCTCAAATTGTATCAAACTGAACACTTGTTCCGTAGAATACGGTCACTTACTCTTCCTCTATTTCCTCTTTTGAGTACGGAGACTGCAAATCAAAGCTACACTACATTTAGAATGCTGCCTGTGTTTCTTTATATCAGTTTACTCGGAAGGTGCTGGCCACGAAACCTCACAGCGCTCTATTCTGATACACAGAAAACAGCTCGTTTCGCAAAAAGTGGCTTTTCCTAAAGATAAGCGTACAGTAGCGAATAGGAAAATGAAAAAAAAACATAAAAAAAGAAATATGTCAGGCGAGAACAATCTCAGAGCGCAACTGTGTAGCCGCGGTTGCTTTACCGAATCATTTCCAGGCAGAAAGAAAGCCCTGCGAAGGTCGTCCCAGCAGCATCCACGGCACTGCGCGCGCACGCACACATTGAGTGCGTGTGCCCTTAGGGCCAGCACGTTTGGATACAGCTCTATCAGGGGGCTCGTCCATAAAATTTTATGAGCGCCAAGGTCACGGATGCGGCACAACACGGTCGTTGCTCTACAGTGGAGTCTCGGTCAGCTCTTGCTTCACCGCATCTGATAGCCTTTCGAGGACGCCACACTTCTTGCTTCTCAGCCCGCTTTGGTATACCTCCCATAACTAACCCATTGGTCTAATTGGTCGTTACCAGCACTCTGTGTTAGTGTGTTGTGTACGTCAGCTGCGCTTGCTGGTCCAGGTTTCTTTGGAAAGGGGAAGTCTGCCTCTGATATGACCATGATGTTTGTGCTATGAAGATGATTTAACTAAGCTTGCTTCAAATAGTTAATGTTGAATTAATGAAACTCGCGGGGCTCCTCATGCGTTCGCCTGAGATGTCTAGAAGGCAAAAGCCTTCATTTTCTTTGCAATCAATGTATTGAGTTTAATCCAGATTTTTCAGAAATTGTTTCTGCAGTCTACGTTGTTTCTCACTGCCACTTTGATCAGCCCTTGACCTGTTTGTCTCAATGACCTAAAACCGTCATTAGTCGACTCTAGCCCCCCATAAGCCAACATTGGTCATTGGTGGTCAACACTATCTAAAAATATTCAAGACCAGCAAAAAGCATGTCAAGATCAGGCACCACAGCTGTTACCACCGGATAGTCAGACCCCACTATAGCGAGTGTTGGTTCTATGCCGGTAAACAAGGTACAATGCCTGTATGACAAGTGACGTTAGTTATGCTATACGTATTGCATATTTCAGCTCGAGAAGTGAATGCAGTGACATATTTTACTTTACGCCATTCAAATCATGCCATCATGCATCCTCTGCATTCATGTCAGGGCACGTCATTCGCTTGCGCAAGTTTCTCATCCGTAGATGTACAGAGGCCTTCAGAAGTTCCCCATGCCATACTCGCATAAGATTACACTGTATAGCAGCCGGGGATCTTTTGACCTCCTCTGTACCTTCTTGTTTATGCCAAATTCAGAGACAGCAAAGCTACTCCTAAAAACAGCTGGCTCTTCCAAAGTCGACCGAACACATGTATATAAGCATAAAATGGCTACAGGCACAGCAGACTCATTGAAGACGGCACAAGCCACAATGTTGAGATGGATCTAGAGAATGTTCGCAAGGACACTCTTTTAGCACTTCACATATACTGTTCACTGGTTCGCATTAAAGTCAGTGGTATTTGTAATTCAGTTGGTTAAATTTGTGGCGTCGGCCTATGCAGCCATGATGCGATGAGCCACGACGCTGGTTCTCCTCATGCAGCTTGGCGTCATCTCTCACCGAACGGCTTCCAAAACCAACGCAGTGAAAATTTTCTCTGGTAGCCTGGATGACCTCGTTTTGTTTTCGCAACAATGCCCGAATGGTCTCGTCTGAGTGGCCGGATAACGGCTGTGACATTTCACTGAAGGTCACATGACGTGCACGGAAACTGGAGCTTAAGACATTGCATGCTCAAAAGCAATAATTTGTGAATCAGGTTACTCATAGTAATTGTACGATATTAATTCTGGTGTTTAAAACCAATAAAAATACACTTGAGATTCATTCATCGTTCATGCACAGTTCATAAACAGTTCAAGAATGCTTCACTTTCAGCAAAATTTTCTTAATCTTCTAACGCCTGAGCATTGGTACTGAGATTAACTTGTCATAATTATTGTTTTTCTTTCTTTTCGTAGTTTCTTTGGTCAACTTTTTAATAGCGAAACTGTTTGAACCAGCCGTAAAAGCTTTGGTGCACGCAGTGTGTACAAAAACTACCATCATTAGGAACGAATGTGGGCCACATTAATTGGGCAAGTCCTACTACTCAGTGCTGGCCCACTAAAAATGAAGAAGGCAGAAGACGGGCTGCGAACACCGATTGGGATTTCTAGACAAATGTAACCAGTAGTCAAGAAAGGCTTTATTAAACCATCGGGAATTTACCCAGTTATATAAACACTGCGGCTTGGCATTTCAGCTTCTCTAAATCATCCATAAGGAGTGCTTGGGCGGTACGTACGACGAGAGAGTATTAGGGAACCGGTAAGGCAGCTGCGAGAATACCCCGAAGCGATGGAAGTCCTACATGAATGTCTAGTGCCCCGCCACGGTGGTCTAGTGGCTAAGGTACTAGTCTGCTGACCCGCAAGTCACGGGATTGAATCCCGGCTGCGGTGGCTGCATTTTCGATGGAGGCTGAAATGCTGTGTACGCCCACGTGCTCAGATTTGGGTGCATGGTAAAGAAACCCATGTGGTCAAAATTTCCGGAGCCCTCCACTACGGCGTCTCTCATATTCATATCGTGGTTTTGGGACGTTAAACCCCACATTTCAATCTATCAATCGCGAATGACTATGTGCCCGTAGGTCTGTGGTAAATGGTAACGCTCGGTTTCAGCGCGTGCGTTTGTCTGTAGACTTCGAAAACATTCGTGGCGGATCTGTGACTGACTGGAGTCTCTGCACTGAGAAGAAGCCCCGAAGACAACCGAGCATCACATAGCTAAAGCCAAGCAACGCCATATAAGGGACCAGATTAGGCTTCAGAAAGGTCGGTTTAGGTGTTTCCAACCTCGCGCAACCTTATGTAAGCTTCGGCATTCTGATGCCATAAAGGAAATGTATACGCTTTAAATTATTTTAGTATATTTTATTAGAGTACTCCATTACAGGATCAAAAACTAACTCCTTACATTACTAATTATTGCAAAATTTAAATTACTGCGATATCATTGCTCGAATGTCATTGCTGCCGAGTCTGGTCATGGCCGCGACGGCTTTACCAAGTATAAATCGTGTTATTTGTGCCGTGCATACCAAGACATAGATGTCATGCATGTTGTCGTTGATGTCATGACTTCTCGTTCATCTTTTACAAACGTAGGCGTCATGTAATCTGTATTCTGGGATATACTGACGAAACATATCCCGTAGCGAAGTGATGACGTCCCGATGTACACGTCATAGAACACACGACATGGAAGCACTGGTCCTGTGTGTGCATGTTGAATACGGCGCATTTCTTTGCGTACTGCAGGTGCTTTGAGCATCTATCTATCTATCTATCTATCTATCTATCTATCTATCTATCTATCTATCTATCTATCTATCTATCTATCTATCTATCTATCTATCTATCTATCTATCTATCTATCTATCTATCTATCTATCTATCTATCTATCTATCTATCTATCTAGGCGCCTGCGACATTTAGCTCTCCTTGCCGTTTGGATAATGGTATCGATACCAAACTTGGTACGGCCTCATACGACTGTATGAAGAACATATCTGACTAGTCATAACACGAAAATAATGACATGTATGTCATGACTGTCATGATTTACATTTAGTAATCCTGCAGCTCTTGCGGTCGTTTCGTTCACATGGCATGTTGCAAAACTGGTATGATATCATATATTTGCATGGTGAACGAGCACAAGCGACAGACCCTAACGGGAAAATCATAACATGCGTGTCATGTAACAACATGACTACATGCCACGCTCATGATGCGCTCGCGGCCGTTTCGCTAGCGTCACATATACCAAATTTGGCATTACATTACGTGAAAGGATGACGAAGGTATTTGACTGGTGCAAACATGATAATCATTACATGCGTGTCATGTAACAACATGACTACATGCCATACTCATGATGCACTCGTGGCGGTTTAGCTAGCTTCACATATGCCAAATTACGTATTACGTCACGCGAATGAATGACAAACGTATGTGACCAGTGTAAACACGATAATCACGAGATGCATGTCATGTGAAAACATAATTACAAGCCACAGTCAAGGCGCCAATACCTTTCGACGTGACCCGGTGCGCGTGCGCGCCGGGGTTCGTTTCGTCGCGTCACGCCGGCGTTTCCACGCCAGGCGCCGGTCCTGCCATATACTCGAAGGCGCGCGTCGCGCTGGGTTGCTTTGGCGCATGAGCGTTTCAGCGCGTCCAGCGTCCCTCCGTCACGAAAAGAGGCAGACGCAGTCCTGTCTGGGTAACGCATCGGCGTGAAAGGCAGCATGTCACATTTCGCGCCGGTTGCCGTTGGGCCTCGCCAACGGACGCTGATCATGCCGGTCGCGCCTGGCGTCATACTATAGAGTGCTCGCGTTTTGCTAACGTAGCGTCACTGTGCCCAGCGTGCGGGTGCGTTAACGCTACATTTGAGTATATTGGACCGTTCATGATGCGCTTGTGGCGGTTTCGTTAGCTCCACATACCAAATTTGGTGTTACGTGACGTGAATGGATGACGAAGTAGCTCTACATACTAAATTTGGTATCACGTGACGTGAATAGATGACGAAGCTAAACGACACATCCAAACATGATGATCATGACACAGAAGACATGTGCCGCATAATTTACCTCCATTTCGTAACTTTGTGCTGATTTTAATGTGACATATCAACATTTTCCATTCGTGCTTCGCATATCCTGGATTCCCACTGTACGTGGGATCTGCCATTTTTTTTTCTTGTTTGATTTTTTGTTCTGTGACACATTTTTGTGTGGCTGTGTTTGTGTGAACCATCGAATTAACATGTTTTTTCCACGTCATCTCATATCCCTGTTCATGTAAATGAAGTATGTTTTGTCATCATTGGTATTGTATGTCTAAGAAGACAATGTTCTGTTGAAATGTTATTGCCGTCTGTGAGAATAAATTTTTCTAAACAGGCTATGCACTTGCTGGGGAACAGCCAAGAGCTCGCCCATAGGCATAAGTACTCTAAATCGTCCACCACGTTTTCTAAACACACGATGCCATTGAGGCCACTAAGAAGAGTTTGCCAGCGAGTTTATTCCTCGCTGTAGAGCTTAGCGCTCTCCCATAGTATACAGTACATAGTGCTCTAAATCGTAAACCATATTTTTCTAAACACACGGTTATAACTGTCCTATAATAAAGAGGGACAGCTTTCTGCTCTCCCATAGTAGAGTACCACGTAATCTGAATCGTTGAACACATTTAGATGCGAAGCTTCTTATGGTCGAGCTCAACCCGGTGTGCAGCGTGACCACCCTTACTGCGCATATACGTCCCCTCCCCCTTTCCCTCCTCTCCTATGCTTAGCCTTTCTCGCCTCGCCACGCCGACGCAGGCAGCGTCTGCTATAGATACTGGATCTTGACCTCCAAGATAGTGACAGTGGTAGGTTTCTCCTGTGTGTTGCCGAACAATAAAAAAATTCACAGCACATTCACTGACTGCATGATGACGAGTGGGACGTCTGTCCGTTCGTTCTTGCTTCCATCCATATGTCAATCTGTATGAGCTTCCGTCCGTCCGCCCGCCCGTCCGTCCGTCTGTCCGCCTGTCTGTCTGTCCCTCTGTCTGTCTGTCTGTCTGTCTGTCTGTCTGTCTGTCTGTCTGTCTGTCTGTCTGTCTGTCTGTCTGTCTGTCTGTCTGTCTGTTCATCCATCCGTCCGTCCGTCCGTCCGTCCGTCTAGTGAACATTTCAAGTACCACCATCTCGCATCTTTTCATCATATATTCAGCTTATAGAAGTACCACTATCCATCGGACATTGCAAGGACTAAAAAAGAAATGGCATTCGCGCACTTTTTACGGCCTGCGCTTCGTGTCTATTTCCCACCTTTCACCACCTCTAGTTCAAGACTATATACTAGTTCGCTATATTCATGGCACTGCGGCCCAACCCTCGCTAAAGCTTGCTAAAACCAAAGAGGATACGCCCAGCGAGTCTGCTGTCTGCTAGTCTGTCTGTCCGTCTGTCCGTGCGTCCATCTAGTGAACGCACGACCCACTGCTTAAAGGGGCCCTCTAACGCTCGAAGCATCGGTGACGACTGCATTACTCGTAGTGGCGCTAACCAGAACTACTTTGAGCGGAAATGACACCGGAAGGTTGCCGCCATATGATTGGATAATTGTAATAATAAATGTGATCGCGGCATTGCATCAAAATAGGGATGATTATTGAATTTCTTGTTTCATTAGCACGATTTTTGACTAAAAGCGACAGAGAATAAAGCTCTCCGACTTTTCCAGCTTGAAAACTGCAAAGATGGTCAAAGATTGAGCCGAACGCCATGTGCTGGACGAAATGCGCCAGCGACGCTCCGGGCGCGTTGTTTGAAGAAACTAAAAGGAAGAAAATGTGAGAGCGTTGATATATATACGTCATTGCAAAAAGAAAGATCAGTAAAACTACAAAACAATATAGAAGCGTTCGCGAGCTGGCCCCTTTCGCACGTGTCGTTCCCTCTTCAACTATCACAATGTTTGTTACCATCACAACGGCATCCTTAATACGGGACGTAACAGGCAATATGTCATGCGACCCTCCTGTACGGTAGGGCTTTCAGTTAATTTCATTGGGCAGCCTTCCGACGTCCGAGGGCGAGGGAAACACGGTAAGGTTAGCCGGCGAAAATCGAGTTGAGGGTAAGCGTCCATTTCATCGTATTTTTATACCTCTGTGCTGAATAACATTGCGCCGCGTGTCCCTATCGCTGCCATTCTGGCGGCACTAATCTCTTAAGCCGTCAGTGTACGCAACCAGCTAGAAAAACACGTAAAACTATAAAGTGAAAAGTGTTAGAGGGTGGCCCTTTTAAGGAGCTTCGCCCCTAAAATTCCCCCGCTCCCTTCGCCGAAGGGAACCGTGAGGAAATTCGAATGTATTACGTAGCGCCGATAACGGCGTTTCGCACGTTAGAACCCAGCGTTACAAGAATAACGTATTTCTTTTTTTTTTTCTTACGCCGTGCAGCTACTAGCTCCTTTCGGCGCACGTAGTGTTTTTCTATCATGAGAAGCATGATGTGCATTTCCAGCTCTAGTAGCTAGTGCGCACGGTTAAAAAATACTACGAAGTGAACAAAAGAAACAGCGTTCTCGGCTCGGCGTTGGCGTTTCACAGCGGCGTCTCGAGCACATATTTCCGGATGTTCTTGAGAGGCACCCAGCCGGCGAACGGTCGTGGGTGAGGCGTGAGTGGACGGGAATATAGGGCGCCGGGAGGAGAGACAGCGAGCGGCGAGAGAAGGAGCAGCGAAGCACTGCACCTAGCCTCTCCTACACTCTCTCGCAGGCACTGCGCCGTGCTCCCGACTGGGTTGCAGAAATTAGGGGCCTTTTCTCATCTTCTAACCACTACCACCACCACACTCGCTCGCACCACATGCCCCGGTTGCTATGGGCGAGGATAAGCGCGCACGCCCGCAGCTGTTGCTATGGAAGTGAGAGTGAGAGCGGAAAGATAATACCTGCAGGCGTGCGGACACCTCCACGTACAATGCCGGATGCCTGACGTAGCCAGACAAAGCAATGCCACGGCCGCTAGATATTCGAAATTGATTCACAAAATCGCCGTATATTCACGGAGTGAATGATGATGAGTGGGGTGGAGCGCCCATGCGTCCATCCGTACTTCGATCCATCCGTCCGTCCATCCGTCCATCTGTCTGTCTGTCTGGGCGTCCATCCATCCATCCACATGTCTATTTGTCTGTCTGTCCGTCCGACCTTACCTGTGTCCGTTCATCCATCTGTGTGTACGTCCGTCCATGCATGCATCCGATTGCGTTCGAGAATGCAGATGGCGCGCGGGTAACACTGACGAGACGCGAGCCAAGGAAGCCGAGCGCAAGCGTCTTCAACGTGCTCTCCACTCTGATTCGTCCATGCCCCACCAACGACTCGCCACGTACAGCGACTATCCAGTAGACTGAGGGAGGCCCTTCTTCCTCGCGCACCCAGGCATAACCCGCGCAGCAGCCAGTCGGAGAGTAGCGGTACAGCACTATCTAGAATATTTTCACCCAAATAAAGTTTGTATGTACTTCTATGAGACAGCGCTTCCTGATATACTGTCCTAAAGATACTGCCTTTCTTTTTTCGTTTCTTCTTCTTTTCGTTCTAAAAGAGAGAGAAAGACGAAGATGAGGGTTGAGAAAGACAGGAAAAGGTGACTGCCAATTTCGCCTGGGTGGGTCAGCCCAGGGCTGCCGTCTACGCGAGCATGGGCCGAAAGGGGTGTGTTGCCTCTGCCGGGGGGCCTTAAAGGTCCAATCACTCAGCGTTGGCTCAACCCCCAGGATCTCCTTTTTCCTTGACATGGCCTAGCCACACATGGCTAGGCGTGGGAAGTCTGTCGTGACGCTACTCATCAAACGCTTGTTTGCGTAGACGCCCCTGCGGGCGAACGTATAACGTGTTTTTACAAAGGTAGTTTAATGTTTATTGCGTGTACATCGATATAAGAGAGCAAATACATTCTATTTTGGTGTTTGACCGCTATGATTATCATAATCATCATCATTATTGGCCTGACTACGTCCACTGCAGGACAAAGGCCTCTCCCATGTTTCGCCAGTCAACTCGGTCCTGTGCTTGCTGCTGCCAATTTATACCCACAAACTTCTTAAGATATCTGCCCACCTAACCTTCTGTCGCCTTCTAACCCACTTGCCTTCTCTAGGAATCCAGTTAGTTCCCCTAATGACCAGCGGTTATCCTGTCTACGCGCTACATGTCCGGCCCATGCCCATTTCCTATTCTTGATTTCAACTATGATATCCTTAACCCCTGTTTGTTCCCTAATCCACTCTGCTCTCTTCTTGTCTCTTAAGGTTACACCTACCATTTTCTTCCTATTGCTCGCAGCGTCGTCCTCAATTTAAGCTGAACCCTCTTTGTAGGTCTCCAGGTTTCTGCTCCGTAGCTAAGTACCAGCAAGATGCAGCTTTTATATACCTTCCTCTTTAGGGATAGTGGCAATCTACCTGTCATCATTTGAGAGTGCTTGCCAAATATACTCCACACCATTCTTATTCTTCTAGTTACTTCAATCTCGTGGTTCGGCTCCGTGGTTATTACCTGCCCTAAGTAGACATAGTCTTTTACAACTTCAAGGGCACTATTGCCTATCTCGAAGCGCTGTTCTCTTCCGAGGTTGTTGTACATTACTTTCGTTTTCTGATGATTAAATTTAAGACCTACTTTTCTGCTCTCCTTGTCGAACTCCGTAATCCAGAGTTGCAATTCGTCCCCTTATTTACTCAGCAATGCAATGTCATCGGCGAAGCGCAGGTTACTAAAAGACTCTGCATTAATTCTTATGCAAAACTGTTCCCATTCTAGGTCTCTGAAAACCTCCTGTAGGCACGCGGTAAATAGCATTGGGGAGATTGTATCCCCTGCCTTACACCCTTTCCTTCTTGATTGGTATTCTGTTGCTTTCTTTATGAAGCACTATGGTTGATCCGCTGTAGATTTCTTCCAGGATGTTTATATATATATGCGTCGTCGACGCCCTGATTCTGCGGTGTCTGCATGACTGCTGGTATTTCTACTGAATCAAACGCCTTCTCGTAATCTATGAAGGCTATTTACAGTGGTTGGCTATATTCTGAGCGTTTCTCTATTACCTGATTCAATGGTATGAATGTGATCGATTGTTCAGTAGCCTGTTCAAAATCCCGCTCGTTCCTTTGGGTGATTGATTTCTAAGGTCTTAATTCCGTCAGCAATTATCTTTGTAAATAACTTGTATACTACAGAGAGCAAGCTGATTTGCCCGTAATTCCTCAAGTCCTTGTCATCTCTTTTTTTTATGTATTAAGATGATGTTAGCATTTTTCCAAGATTCTGGTACTCTTCCCGTCAGGAGACACCTCGTAAACAGGGTGGCCAGTTTTTTTAACACCATCTGTCTTCCATCATTCAACAGATCTTATGTTACCAGATCCTTATCAGCAGCTTGGCATCTATGCATGCTCTCCAAGGCTTTTGTTATAGTTCTTCTATCATTACTAGTAAGGTGTCATCTGGGTTACGGCTAGCTCTTTCTTATATTAAGGCCGTGGTTGTGCTGGCTACTGTACAGATCTCTGTAAATCTCCGCTAATTTTACTACCCTATTCATACTGGTAGTTACTTTGCCTTCTTTGTCCCTTAGTGCATAAATCTGGTTTTTGCCTATCCTAAGTTTTCTCTCCACTGCTTTCACGCTTCCTCCGTTCTTCAGAGCGTATTCGATTCTCTCCATGTTATACCTTCTTACATCAGATACCTTGCGCTTATTAATCAACTTCGAAAGATCTACCAACTCTATTTTGTCCATTGTACTTGAGGGTTTCATGCCTTGACGCTTCCTAATGAGATTCTTCGTTTCCTGGGACAGATTACCCGTGTCCTGTCTAACTACAGTACACTCTAAAAAAAGAGCGAGTAACAATGGTGTCTTTTTGTCCCACAACGATAATCGTCATCTATATTGCGTTCCATTCTTGTGCTATTGCCCCACGCCCGGTACATTCCGGTCACGATCGATATGCCCATTATCAGGGTTACATTGCATTCTCGATAGGGAAGTGGCCAGCGCCGAGTTTTCAAGAAAGGAAGCGCACGCAAGCCTGATGATGATTATTGTTGTGGGACAAAAGACACCCTTTTTAGTCGATATTTTTTTAGAGTGTACCTCCAAGTTCCACTGCACACTCCGTAATAATACTCGTCAGACTGATCATTCATTGCGTCAACTTATCATTAATTGCTAATCATTCATTGCGTTCAGGATGTTTTCCTCGATAAGAGCCAAGTACCCCTCTCTCCCCCCTCCATAATGCCTTTGGCCCGGAGGGTATTACGAAATATATAAAGTACCTGTTCTGATGTGAGACTTTTAATTCCTGTACTTGCCCTCTCAGCTGATTGATTGGCTTCTTGCGTATCAGTTTCTGTAGTTACTCCTTCAAGTCTAGGCGAATTCGGGACCGTACCATTCTATGGTCACTGCATCGTACCTTGTCAAGCACTTCCGCATCCTGCACGATGCCGGGGTGTGCACTCATTATAAAGTCTATTTCGTTCTTATTATCGCCATTAGGGCTCCTCCATGTCCGCTTGCAGTTTCCTCGTTTTTGGAAGAAGGTATTCAAAATCCGTAAATTATTGCGTTCTGCGAATTCTACTACCGCTATAGCATCGCATAACGTGAATGCACCGACGTGGCCGCTTGCTGTTACAATTATATTCTGACGACAAACATTCATGACCGCGGCGGGGCGCTGCCGAACGGATCTTTTCCACTACTTGTGGAGCAGCCTATGACCCTGGCGGGAGACCCTATCCCTAATACTCCTCTCTCCTCGAGGGAGGCCACTCTTCGGGATACTAGCTCGGACGATCAGCTGAGGCTGGTCGACTAGGCCTGCCTACAGATGTCGGCCAGGGTGCTATATACCGGACGTCTAGGAACCGAACCACACTCACTCTTATTATATTCGAACGATGCGGTATTCCTCCATCCGTGATTGGTGAGTAAACCAGCTCCTCCATTTCTTTTCAATGATAGCCAGATGCGCCTGATCCAGCCGTTCACCACTCTCTCCTCTGGCCCTCTCCTGCTAGCTCCCCCTACACCCTGCGTCTAATCTTCCCGTCTATTTTGTGTTCATGGGGGCGGGAACCTTTTCGGTGGCGCCTCACGATGGAGACAGGTGAGGTAATTTTTCGTTCAGTTGTGTTCAGATCCTTCGGGTGGCGTTAAAGTTTCTTACAAGAGTACCAGAGAAAAAAATTCACAGCATATCCACGGAGTGAAGAATGATGAGTAGGGCGAATCATCCGTCCGTCCGTGCCTGCGCTTGTCCGTGCGTCCATCCATGCGTCTAACCAAGCATGATCCGGCAAGCGCACTTTTCCAGGTACAGTGGCGATCCATGAGAATTAGAGATAACTCCCGAGCAGCCCCGCGCAGTCCCCGCGCCGCGGCCAATCAGAGAGCAGCTGCACCTCCAACGCCATCAAGTGTATATTCACCCAACCACCATTTTGAATGTATCTCTATGGAAGAGCAGAGTCACCTGGTATATCGTCATCCAACTGCAGTTTGCATGCATGTCTCTTAGACAGCGCAATCTATTGAATGATAAGAGAGATTGAGTGGTACACTGGATTGAGCGACGCTGATCGACGACCGCCTGCAGGCGATGCTATAAGGAGTCGCTACAGCAGTTTATGTGTTTGAAAAGCTCGTGTTGGCTGGTCTTGAGCAAGTCTTCAGCTAAAAAACGGATACGACTGCGCAAATAACCTTTAAAGTAAAAATTTTATATGCGGATATCATTCACGCGTATCATATCTTAGAATAAAAATATTCACCACCACTTTTCCCTCTGGGAAAGTGTAAGGAACTCTTTGGGTGGTGCCTTGCATCCCTGGCCCTCTAAGAGACGCACTGTTTCGAGCTGTCATGTCTCTGTTCGTGGCGTTAGGCACGCTACCAACGGCAACATCAGGTGTGTTCCAATACTCACCGTAGACGGCTTAATATCCATCTAAATGGACGGCGGCCATTTTAAGTCCCAATTCCAATTCTCACGTAGCCGGCAAAATAAACAGCTCCGAGAAGACCGCATCGTAGACAAATATGATGCAGGCTACTTTCCTGTCTAAACAAGAAGGCGACTCAGCGAATCGCTCAAATAGGCCGAATCTCGCCGGAATGGTCATCTATACTCAAGCAGAGGCTTCTCCTGACGCTCAATGTGAGTAATGTTTAATTTTTTCAGATTTTAACATGAAATAAGCCAGAAAATACAGCTGTTACGTTTGTTCATTTCGGCTTTCTCTTCTCGACGCGCGGTGGCGCCTCGTCGCGTAAAAGCCTTCAAGACGTGTTACGATTTTCGGACAGCGAGGGCTCGGTGCTGTTTTCTAAGCAGTCTGCATAGACTGTCTACGTGCTGTTTAATAATTGTAACCTAGCCATCGTCATCGCAACGCTGCACCATGAGCTGTCTTTAGCATGTGCCACCTGAGCGCAGTGCAGCAGCATTGGTGTAGGCCACAAAGGTAATTGATTGACTGATATGTGGGGTTTAACGTCCCAAAACCACCACATGATTATGAGAGAAGCCGTAGTGTAGGGCTCCGCAAATAAGCCACAAAGGTTAAAGCCCATGATGTAGTCGGGGTTCTGCTCAGAGGACCGGAGCCAGCCAATGTATCGGGAAGATGTCGAGGAGCCCAGAGCTGTTAACAGTAACCTTTAATTTCAATATTTACAAATAGCGTGTCTCATGGTGGTGGTAGCATCATTGAAGCTCTCGATGGAAGCATGATGGGAGCTTCTGGGAGCTTGTGAGAGCTTGTCAGGAGCGTCTCGGCGTTCGCATTTTATGTCCTGGCCTTCCCAGGGTTCCCTGTAGAAAAAAACAATAGAGGCCAGCTCAGTCCAATGAAAATTGTCATCTTCACCTTCACCTACAAATGGGGATGGTGAAACGCCGCCTCCTTCCCAAAAGGGGGAAGAGGCACACCCAGTTCATCCCGTGGTGAGGGTGGTGAGGGAGAAAACACTGCACACCGCGCACGACACAGCACAGCACGAAGACGTTGAGTCTTAAGTGGAAATCAATTTGGCAGTTTGTTGCAGTGATGGGTCTACGGCGCAAGGCAGACCACAAATTGTGCAAAAAGTAGTATGAAGGCGCCACGGAGAACGTGAAAAATGCATCCACCGATGGTTCTCAGTCGCTTGGCGTATTGTCCACGGCACTCCGACGAACAGAGACGTACACACATAACCACCCTTTTTAACATGTTTTGACTGTAAAAAGCCTTTAATGGTCGCCAGTCGGTCGGGTAAGTTCAAAGGGTTCTACGAGGAAAGACGACTGCACCGCGAAATTCCAAGTACGGCTTGCGTGTCGTTGTCACTTGTGGCTCACTTTTGGGAGCTCTGTCCTGCAACCGTCTCACGTCCAAGCGGCGCCATGTCAGGGAGGCCGATCATAACACCCTATGCAACAAATTTGACAAATGTACGATATTAGAGGGGAACAGCGCGTGTATTGCATCTCCATGGGAACGCGCTCAGACGCACGGGTAACACAAGCAGCAGTATACCCTTTATGTGACGCCGCACCACAGCCACTCCTCGAACTGAGGCGAAC
The DNA here is from genome assembly GCF_013339725.1 of Rhipicephalus microplus. NCBI lineage: Eukaryota > Metazoa > Arthropoda > Arachnida > Ixodida > Ixodidae > Rhipicephalus > Rhipicephalus microplus. Next base: position 107,248,863 of record NC_051170.1, read on the forward strand.
CAGATTCCCATTGAGGAGCGAAAGTTTGCGCTGTTATTGAAAGAAATAGAGCAGTCGTTGACTAAGCAAACCCTTGTCGCAGCTGTAGTAGTTAACGGTGAGCGCGTAATGGAAAAAAGTGGTGTGATAGCCAGAAGAGCATCGCTCGTAAGACGCAGAACTTGGGCTGAGCCAGAACTTAGGCGTACTAAATAGTTACCACAGCAACACCAGAGGGAAAAGCAATGCGCGTAGTGTCTCCCCTGTCGCTTAATTTTTCTGCGCGGGGAAAGTGGTCTCGAGACAGACTGTAAGCAGCGTCCATGATTGTATCGTTATAGTGAACTATATTCTCTAGTTCACTATAGTACGTTTCACTGTAGTACTGTTGTCCTTTTTCTTCTTCTTACATCTCTCTTCTGTGGAATCGTATACCCCTTACCACCTTCCCCAGCACAGGGTAGCCAGCTGGCCTGATAATTGGCTAACCTCTCTGTCCTTCCTCTCCTTCTATCCTCATCTTCTGGCGGCGAGTGCTAGCGGAGGACGTGTATAGTGTTACAGCCAGATATACGTAGGCGCACGTCGCAGACCTATTTTTGGTATGGATGGATGCTATGAGTGAGCCCGACACTCGGACTAAGGTCGCCACCTGGTGATGCGTTAAGGCGGCGATAAAATTGCAGTCTTGTTACAAACGTGTCTAACGGGACGGGCGCGTAGCAACGGCGCTTTACAGAAGGTAATCGCGGAGTCCACTTCTCTTATGAGATTCTTAAAAGAGAAAAGAAGATAAAAGTGAGCCCCGTAACTGTCTGCATCACAGTGCGACACCTCAACAGTAGCTCACGAGGGATGCGGGTAAGGAGGGATTAAAAGGATAGGATTAAAGGTATAGATATAAAGAGAGGGAAAAAGAAAGTGTGGCGCAGGGACAGTGACACCCAAAAGCAAGAAGAAGATAGGAAAGATGGACACGGCCGAAGGAGTCCGAGGACGGGGCACCACTCTGCGAGAGCTCTTGACGGTGTCAGGAGATGGTGTAGGGCGAGCCAGTCGGCAGAGCTGCGTTGTCGTCGGAGATCGCGGGGGCACAGCCGGACGGCACGAAATCCAAAGAGCGAGTCCCGGCGGAGTCCACAGTCATGATGCATTACTTATTTTTGCCGCTTCCAGACTAAGACACTAACATGCCGGCTAAGCGCACCGCGAGAGTAAAGTGTGAGATATAAAAGGTACGTTTAGAAAGCTTCAGGGTTCGACGGGGGCACCGTGGATAGCGTGCCCGGTATCTGTTGCCGCGGATGAAGACTGCATGGTTAGACTCCCGCGGACGGAACGTTTTGTTTTTATTTGCGAACTGATCATGCCCTTTTATCGGCGTCATTTCCATGACGGAAATACGTCACTGAAGCCTCGGTGGACTACCACTATAGTGATACTACCACACAACACACTTTCGTACTAAAAGAAACAAGTAGAAGTCTGTTTTCCGCATGTAGTCCTATAGGTGACTGCATAACAGACCATGTGCTTTTTTAAAGTAAGGAATAGATGCATTCGCGTCTCCTTTATGTAGTGCATTGTAATGCTATTTTTATTAACATTTCATTCTAACACAATACTCTTCGTTATTCTTAAACCCAGGAGTCGCCATGCAGAGAAACCACTGGCTATTTTAATGCACTAAGCTGTTTTACATATTTTTCAGAACAATGGTGTTCTACAGATTTTTAAACTGTGCACGAACATCTCCACTGTAGTACAGCTTTCCCATAATGAAGTAGATATTAATCTAAAGCGTCCTCGTTCTTTTAAAAGCATTTGGTTATCCTGTAATTTCAAAGGTACAGTTTATAGTTAATATTTGGATTGACAACACCGAAGCACACAAGGGCAAAGAAGAAATAGGAAGGGATTAGGCTGAAAACCGCCATTTAAAAAAACAACCCTTTCCTGAATATTTGGGAAGGGGGAAATATAGAATAAAAAAAATAGGGGGAAACAAAGAGAAATTAAAAAATTGGGGAACCCTCAAGCTTCGCCTTTAAGAGTTGAATGCGATAGCGAAATCCGGCCGCTAGTGCTTCCTTCAACCGCTAAGTGCATACTTATTGTTATGTTTTGTTCACACACACACACACACACACACACACACACACACACACACACACACACACACACACACACACACACACACACACACACACACACACACACACACACACACACACACACAGTAGATTGTACCAGCTAGCGCGCACGCGAATTGTACATACAGGTTTTTTATCTAAAGCAAGAGTCACATGGCCTCCAAAATACACGCAGCGTGCTTGTCATTCCGGAGGCCATGAAGAGTTTGCCAATGCCTCAAAGATGGCAGCACATTATCTAGCGTTTGCTGTTTGCTTGATCAGCGCCTCTGGAAAGGCGTATGATATGTTTTCCGCTAGATGGGCATAGGTGTCCATAGTTAGAGCTGTTTGAAAGTTTCTGTGTGTATTTAGCGGCGATGGCTGCACTATTGCGCCATTTTCGACGTAGTTTGAGACCTCCCAAGTGCGCCTACAAATCACCGAATGGGCTCGTTTTCGTCGTGACACCTGTCGAACAAAATGCGTTAAAAGGGCCCTGAAACACTTTTTTCAAGTAACCAAGGAATGAATTCACTAAGAGTACTCATTGCCTCACCAAACCAACGCCGCGAAAATTTTAAGAATTCGTCCAGTGCGAGTTTAGTTACAAAGGTTTGACGCATGCTGTAACTGCATTCTCTCTTCTCTCGTCCTGACGAAAGCGCTGGAAGCTAAGCAGAGAGGGATGGCAGGGGCAATGAATCTACATCACACGCGCATCGTCACCTTGAGCCCTTTTTGCTTCGAATGCGTGACTTTCTCAGTGTGATCGCGCACGCACGCGTGGACAAGTAGCGGCCTCCCACTGACGATCTCTGTAACGAGCTTTTTCACTCACGGACGATATTTCACTCACAACCAACGGGGCCGACGCCGACGGCGGAATTTCTGCGACACGAGCTCTCTAACGCTATCGCGTTAAAATGAATACAACACAAACGGGTACAAGAATTTCTCACTTGATAAAGTTTTTAGAAATGCGAGGCCAAGTTGTTCCCTTTATGGAAATTAGGAGCACTCGACGGGCCTGTTCGCGGCAACCAAAGCGCCTTCTCGCGAAGAGACAATCATCAAAGGTCGTGCACTTAAATCGAAATCCCTTGATGAGCAGTGCTTGCTGCATAACTGCAAGTCGGAGCACTCCTATCATGATGAATTTTCGCGTCACTCATGCTGACGCCGCTGAAGTTCTCGGTCACTTTTCACATTTGATTAGACATGTAAGACTTCCGCCTTGACGAAAGATTCAATTACAAAAAAAGAAGCGAGAACATTTTTGCCAGAGTTGTGAAGCAAAAACGAAAACAAGAGAGGGCAGGATGTAGCACGCACGAATGATATATATGCTTCCCGAATATATAAATGTACCATAAATTTAAAATAGATGTAGTTTGCTGCCTCGGATCCTGTAAAATTATTATGAAGATCTTTATCTTTATGATTCAGTGGGCTGTACTTGCCCTCAACAGTCCACCACTACATACGATCACTGTGCCATTTGAGCTGAGTTTCTCATTACATGCCAAGGAAAGCCGCGAAGAAGTAAGACATACATACGGAGGGCAGCAAGCCTCAATCGTAACTCTTTTTTTTTCCTTTCTGACTTTACGCCCTCTGTATTTTCACTAGGTATGCATGACAACATTACAAATTGCGTGACAATGCTCTACTATGCGACTTGAAGGCAACTGATAGCTTCTGTCACTATATAGACTATACCGTGTCGAGATGCAATAACTTCTCGCTGTCTCGATATTTTCCGCACAACAAGTTGGTTGACGAGAATAAACCTATCTTATGTGATGAGAGCGCCGGGATAGAACAACGGATCAGTTCGATATTGTTGTGCAATCGTTCGGAACTCTATTTTCGTTTGTTCGGCAGTAACACAAACATTCCTGGTGGAAATAACGATTGGCTAAGTTCTTTGATAGAGTCTACAACGTCATCATGGTCTCGGAACACAACTACAATTGACGTCGTGTATGTTTCTCGGTATTTTGGCGCTACCTCGTGCGACTGTACGGAATATAAGGCTCAGCTACAGTCCCTTGTATAACCCCTCCACACCTTAACAATAGACCAATGTCAGTTGGAAGCATTTTTGCAAATCGTCGACAGAAAACAGGCTTGGACGACCGAAGAAAGGCTTGGACAAGCGGCCACAACATTAATACCGCGTACTACGCAAGAGTGACAGACTGTGCAGGTGTGTGTGGATGCGCTGTGTTACATGCTGTTTTTCTCTCTCTTTCCTATCTAGCTTTTATATCTCCCACTCTGTTCCCATGTGTAGAATAGCGAAATGGTCATCCCAAACCGCTTAACCACCATGCCGTCCATCACTTGACCAATCTCAGCTGCCATCTTTGATGGCATTGTTCTTGATGTTCTTGTTTATTCTTCTCGTAGTTGTTGTTATGGATGAAGTCTCTTTTCGAGCGCAGCATGGGCTTTAAAAAAAAACTTGAATGTTCCATATGGTGACATAATTAAAAATTGTGTGGTAAAACCCACCTGGTATTATTCATTTCTCCGTTCTTCAAAGCCCTCTACAGACTTGGGAGCTTTTTCTATCGTGACTTGCGCACCTTCTGAAGCGAAAAACCGCTTCACAGACGCTATCCGTGCTTCGCTTAATATTTCCATTCATTAAAAGCTGCCAGATCTTGCGCAATTCAGCGTACCTTCATGTCTAGTATACGAATGCTCCAATAAAGTCCGAATTAGGATATTAAAACGAGAACGGTACACGCCAGCCACGATATCATACGCATCGATGTCATCACCCAACGTCGTTGTCGGGTCACTTACAACAGGCCGCCGCTGGCAGATCTCCTAATGGCTCTACACGCACGCTGGACAAAAAGCCCCTCGTGCGAGGTCGCCGACTAAGCCTGGTAAAATTGAGCCGTGGCCATGACGGGCACAGTCCGCGACCAGGAGGACGTCGACTGCTGGGAGAAAGAGAGAAGGGGGTACTGGCGGCACAGCCGGCGTGCCACGAATGCGAACGATCGGAAATGAAACGGCGCCCGGACACCGCGTCGCATACGAATGGGCGCTAAGCCGGCGAGCCAACGATCTACGGCCAGGCATCCAAGTCTCTTCCGCGAGCGAGGCCCCGCTATAGCTAACCGTCGAGGCAGTGCCTCGCCCCACTGGCGCAGCCGTCGCCGACCAGACTGGCTTAGCAACGCCAATGCTGCCGCTGCGTCCCGACTTGTTGGAGACAGGAGGCGCACATCTGGTCTGTCGTATACATGGACAGAAAAAGTTCACTTTAGGAGGACGGACTTCAGAAAAAATGTTTGTTGAAGCTCGCTGAACTCAGACAGCCATGGTGCAGCTTGTTATCACGAGGTAAAGAAAACATCAGGCGTTGAAGCGAAATTTCAACCCACCTGTTTGTCATGCTGCTCATTTGCAAGTGTATTTATTTTTATTTAAGGTGAAGGTCTCAAGTGACTCACAAAACGGGAAAATTGAACGTCCGACGCGGGCCACGGCTACACAAGTAATGCTGAATCAGCATCGCTCATACGATGACGTCACCACGTAAGATCTTAATGGCTTCATGAAGGCGCCCTCACCTGATGCCATCATCACATTACGTCATCCTTATGTCAATAGTAGACCTATCACGGAGGCCAGGCTAGAACAAATCTGGGGAAGGAAAGCTCGCAACGCCTTCCGATCACGGAGGCAATGCAAAAGCACGTTAGGTGCAGAACGCTTTCGCCGGGGGGCGTGAGAGGAATCAATACATCGATTGAAAAGAAATAATATATGGCTTTTGCATTCGATCGACATCAGGCGAATGCATAAGAGATCTTCTGTTTTTGATGACCTTGTAAGAATGCAGTAACAATTTGTAGCACTTGCGTATAGCTGTCGCTATGGCTAAGGACCCCGACTGTCTACGAATTTATGCGGGCAGCCGACCTGTTCAAAAAAGATTTGAGGCCGACTGCTCATCGTGATCTGTTAGAGAATCACAACTACGTAAATACGTTGCATCTGCCAATATTTAATATATTGCAATGCGTTCATACGTACGGACGCACCGCAACGCGTTATCCTCGCCACAGGTGTTGGAGCAGTGCCAAGTAGGGTACGCCGCAGCTGTGTGTTGACGTCATGCTCCCTTCGCCCGTTTGCAGTACAGGTGCGCGCAGACGTCACTGTTTCCCTCCCCCGTGGCACGCTTGCCGCCGTGCCCACGCCTGCTGGCTTTCTCGCTCGCTGGATTTCGTGCCGAACGGTTGTGCCCCCGCGATCTACAACGGCAGCGAAGCTCTTGCTGACCGGCTCACCCTCCGCCATCTCCTGACGCCGTGAAGCTCTCGCTGAGTGGTACCTCGTCCTCGGACTCTTTTGACCATGTCCCCATCTTTCTCTATCTTATCATTACTTCTGTATGTGGTGTACTCATCTCTATCCCTGTTCCCTTTAATCTCTCCTTATCCCCCCCCCCTTGTGAGCCACTGTTGAGATGTCGCGCTCAGATACAGACAGTTACAGGGCTCACTTTCATCTTTTCACTCAATGCACTATCTGCAGAAGGCTATCGGTATTGCATGAAGGGATACGTAGTGATTCATTGGTAACCATAGCAAGTTATGACCAGTGCTGCCGTTGATGGTGATCTTACAAGATGGCTCATACAGGCTACTGAGGAATTCGTCGACGTTGTGCAACTGAACATGTGGTTACTCTCTTCTGATATTGGGTGTAACCATTGTTAAGTTGTGGAATACAAAGGAGAAACAAAATAGAAATCACTAGTATCGTGCCATTGCGAAATAAGAAGGCACCGGCTAACAGGTAATGTCAATCCAATATTTAGAATAGTGACACAAGTTTTCATGAACAAATTATTTTTCATTAAACCTACATGAATGAAGCTTACCACACGACTGATTGAAATTGCGTTCTAGAGAGGTAGAGTGGAAAGCAAGAACAGCCTCAGACAGGCTGGTCAGCCTGATTGCAGCCTTCATTGCTTCTCACACAGTCCCCGTAGCACTTCATGTTTTAATCCTTCAGGTTCCTCTTTGATTGGTTAAATACAGGTATAAATAATACAAAAACTACAAGCGACGTTTCTTCAGCTTTCACCTGATAATAAAGTTCCAAAAGTTGCAATTATTCCTGACGTAATGTTTGTTCCAACTTGAGCTAGCAGGACTCAAAACAACTCTTTCTTGCTGCGGTATAGGTCGGCGGCCTATCTGAAAGAAATAATGGTGCGTTGTTTTATTTTCCAGGAGGGAGCGGCACATAGCAAATGTCGCTAGAACAGCCCTTAGTGAGAATCTACAGGGCTGTAATGGGGTGCTGAAGTTCAGTGCACGTCGTTATTGTTTGATTACATCGTTACAAAACCGAAATTTTCGATAATAAATCGGCGTTATGTATGTCACTACAGGAAGAGCTGAAGGTGTGGTTCTACGCAGTGATGTTCATGCTGATGAAACGGCCATTCGATTCCAATGTAATCGATAGTGATCTGGTACTCGCAATAACTGTGAGATTCAGCTGCCGATGAACTAATGCTGGGAACGTATTTGAGAGAGTGAATTGAATGAAGCTGTGAGTGAGTCGAGTATACCCAAAGGGAATCGGTTTCAATAGCCACGCTAAGTGCATCAAAAGAGTGTCACAATCTTGGCTTCACCACCAGGCTTGAAAAAACGAGAATGATACCCAATACTGTGAAAGAGAATGACTGCAGAAGCGAAAGCGTCATGCAGGGAAGTGCCTGTGATTTTTGTGTTAGGCCTGGTCACTCGGACAGGGTAATCTTGAAACCGATTAAGTGCCTGAGTAATAGTAATATAGTGTGCTACAGCGCTAATTCATTAGCATCGTCGCATTTTATACAGCTGCGCATGGGTAAAGTTTGTGCCACCGACCTCACAAATAACAGCACGCACATCTGGCATTGAGTGTTCACAAAAGGTATTGAAAGATTTAGAGTACTTGGTACTGTAATATGGGAGAGGAGAACGCCGTCCCGACGAGCGGATTAATTCGGACTCTACGAACTGTCGCTAGCTCATGTTTATAAAAAGTGGTAAATATTTAGAATACTTGGTTCTATACTATGGGAGAGCATAAATCCCAGTCATGGACGTCTCATAGGCTACATGAGAGAGGAACGTTTGAATAAGGTGATTGACGATTTAGAGTACTTGGTACTCTACTATGTGAGAGCTGAAAGCCGTCCTTTGGGCCTCTGACTTTCTAAGGTCGCTATTTAGAAAAAAAATATTTACAGTATGTACAGAAGACAAAGGCTTTATAACGTTCCAGTGATAAGGCACATACACTTCGGCACATCTATGTACCCCGACCAACATCACTGTATACGTTGCAGTGAGAGAAAGAGAGAGCCATATAGAGAGGAAAGACAGTGAGGTTAACCCAGCTTGGCTCGGTTGGCTATACACTACACTTGGTGTGGGGGAAAGGGGGAATAATGGGAAGGAAAGAGATAGAAAAGAAGGGAAGTAAGCAAGAGATTGAAACGTGTAGTCAGCTTGGGACTATACACAGCACGGTCTCACGCTGTGCTTTCACATGCACTCGTGAGGTCCGGTTGTTCTTAAGAAGCACAAGAGGGCTTTTGTGGCTTTAATACATTCTAATTGTCAATGAGTGTTTTCTTCAAGTATGCGACATGTGGACTCCAGGTTAGGTCACGATCTACGATGACACCTAAGGATCTACGACTGCCCTTATATGCAAAGGATTCGCCATCTATGCACAATGGGTAGAAAGACATCGGTTTACGTGTAAACGCCACCGCTGTGCAGTTTTCTGTGGCGATAGTCAAACCTTGCTGGCGAAGGTACGCCGATATCATTGTTGCCGCCTTCTGTATCCCTGCGCGCACTTGAGGTCATGTCACGCCGGACGCCCAGATGCAGGTATCATCAGCGTAGAGGATATATAAACTGCCTGTGACAGCATTTAGGTGAGCCGCACCAGAACCAGGTCGAAAAGAGTCGGACTATAAATGCCATCTTGCGGCACCCCACGACTTGTGAAATGCTTATTCGTAGGCCCACCTTCAGTTAGAACAAACGTGGATCTTTTTGTGAGGTAGCTTCTTACCCATTGAAAGACATGACCTCCAAGCTCAGCTGCTTCGAGAGCATTCAGAACAGCCTCATGGGTCACGTTGTCATAGACACCTTTCACGCCTATAAACAGAGCTACCGATAGCCACTTCTCAGCTTTATGTTGCTGAACACAGGTCACTAAGTCATTGACACTATCGATTGAAACCGACCTCTTCGAAAGCCAGCCATAGCACCAGGATAGATGTTATAATGTTCCAGGTACCATTTCATGCGAGTAAGCAGCATCCTCTTCGTGACCTTGCCGACACAGCTTGCAAGTGCTATCGGCTGGTATGATGCCAGATCTAATGGAGAGTTTTCGGGCTTTGACAAAGGCACCAGGCGACGGCACTTCCACTTATCGGGTACTATACCATCGCGCCAATACTTGTTGAAAATGTCCAGGAGACAGCGTTGTGCCTTCGGGCCTATAGGTGACGTAGGGCAGTATAAGTCATTCCATCCGGACCTGGGCACGATGAGCGACTGAACGTGTTCAATGCTGCATGAAGTTCTTCCACAGTGAATGCAACCACGATTTTCTGATCTCGTGCGACTTGGACGTCCTGTGGTAATAGGTTGATCGGTATAGAGATGTCGCTGCGATCTTTGAGCAAAGTGCAGCAGAAACATCAAGCTGTGAGCGACATTGATGTAGCGCCAGAGCAGCGAAGGGATGATGTTGTTGCGGATGCAAGTGAATGCCATGAAGAGTCCTCCATACGGGAGACAAAGGCTTTCGAGGGTCTAGCGAGTCACAAAAATATTCCATTGTTGTTCCTGGAGTTTGTGCATTCGACGCTGGATTTTCTTCTGGGTGCGTCTGGATTCTCTGAGGTCACAGATAAACGTCACGCGTCTGTATCGTCTTTCGGCACGCCGGCGGACAGCTCGAAGTTGCTCCAACTCTTTGTCGAGTGCAGTAAGTCTCGATTTTTTCGAACATATCTTCGTAGAAGTCTCCATTGCACAACAAATCTTCCTTTAATGGATTCCGGTGGTTTGTACATGCGCTTCCCTCCACTGATATCTGGTACTCTTCCAGTCAATTTCTTGAGTATCCTGGAGAAGGAGAATCGTCCAGGCCTCTTACTGTCACATCACGTACGTGGCGATATGGTCACTACTGTGAGTTTCAATATCTGTGATTTATTGGACTTTCGTGAGAATACTATGCGACACTAATGTCAAGCCCAGGCAATCGCTATAAGTTACTCCTCGGAGATAAGTATGCCTGCCGTCCTTGAGCACTTGAAGCCCGTGCTCTGATGCAAGATCAACAAGGTTCGTGCCTCTTCGATTTGTTCTGATGCTTCCCACAGTGGATGATAGGCGTTGCAGTCCCCATCAATATCCAAGGTGCCTGGAGTCATTGCGAATATATCATTTAATGCCTGTTGATCAAGTCGACGTTCTTTTTAACGTATAGACACACGTAGTAATTTCCATTGTGAGGCTCTACCCTTTGGCGAACATAAGTGAGTTCGTTACGGATATAGACCACAACTTGACATTCACTCGATGCACGAAGAAAAAACTAATATTCATAGCTGGACAGTTGAGGTATTTTTGAAAAATGCGGTTCACAAATGATGATCATGGAAACTTATTCTAAAAAATGGACTGTCTAAAGTCAGGCATTCTTGACCATATATACACTTCTGGCGTTCCACTGAATTATGGAAGCACGCTTGACTTTTTCTCGGAAAGGCTGATGTGGTCTATGGTGCGCCATCTTGTTACTGAAGGCTGGCAAAAACTAGTTCTAGTGTGTCCAAGACTTGCAGCGCGCATTTATCGGCAGGAACATGCAGACTATATAGCCAAGACACTGCGGATAACACTCATGAACGACCTCAATATAGAAACAACTTGTACCTCTTGGGCGGATAGACTGCCGGCTGGGGGCATATCCGTTGCTGACTGTCGATGTTGAGGTTCCGTAGACACGTGTAGCCGCGGTAAAGCGGGCCAGTCGTCCGAGTCAGATGTTCTCTTTTTCGCCACGGTGTCTTTCGGCACCTCTAGACGCACCCAGCCTGATGGCGGTGGCGGCGTAAGTGAAGGCACTTTGGGTACAGGACTGTTTTTTTTTCTTTTATGCGAGCACCGCCGTCGACGTGGGCGCCGTCGCTGAACAACCGTTACCACTTCCTTTCACGAGGATCCGCCTCTCACCATTTGCCTCTGAATGCTCCTCTTTTTCTTGAGTACTGGGCAGTCTTTGGATGAGGTCTCATGGTTTCCGCTGCAGTTGCTGCATTTTAGGAGAGTTGCTTGGCAAGCCTCTGCTTTGTGGGGTCGGCGCAACGTGGGCATGTTTGCTGGTTTTTACACACAGCACTAACATGACCCAGTTTTAGACAGTTGCTGCACTGTAGGGGCCTTGGGATGTATGGTCGGACAACGTGTTGGAAGTGAGCAACCTTTACATCTGATAGAATGCAATCACCTCTGAAGGTCACCTTGATGCAGCGGGATTTGCCTAGCCGGCATACCCGCAATAGGTCCATAGCCTCCGTAGCTGGCTTTATCAGCGCAGGAAGGTCTGTGTTTGGTACAGAAACATCAACCTCATAAATGACACCCGCCGTCATGTCACTATCCAACGGAATGTAAGCAGTGATTGATTGATATGTGGGGTTTAACGTCCCAAAACCACCATATGATTATGAGAGACGCCATAGTGGAGGGCTCCGGAAATTTCGACCACCTGGGGTTCTTTAACGTCCACCCAAATCTGAGCACACGGGCCTACAACATTTCCGCCTCCATCGGAAATGCAGCCGCCGCAGCCGGGATTCGAACCCGCGCCCTGCGGGTCAGCAGCCAAGTACCTTAGCCACTAGACCACCGCGGCGGGGCAAGGATCCAGTTCATAAAATTGACACCTTTGGAAGCTGGTAGACGACCAGAACGTGCGTGTGAGATATCGAGCCAGTAGGTAAAGTTGTCTTGCTGCATCATTCCTTGATAGAGGAATCGGGACTACACGGGTTTCTTCATGGGCTGAGCGGGCTGCATCATCGGGTAATTGATTTCCGGTAGACAGGTATGTACCACAGCTGGAGGCTCAAGGCAAGATATATTTCCTTGGGTTGAGTCTAATATCCTGTATCTCATTAGACACGATTGCTTCGAGACGCGCCGATATCACTTGCCTGTTTATGTTCTTCAGGTTGATCGGGGAATCAACAGGAACAAAAAGTATGGTATAATGCGTTTAGAACTGCACGCAGCTTTCACGGTAAAGATGCTATCCAGGGAAGACGCACCAACCATTCTTTTAGCTTTACGCTTAACTGCAGAGATGAAATCGTCGTCGCTGTCTTCACACTCGCCGTGTACAGTTCAGTGCTGTCACTGGTGCTGTCGTCATTTCGGCTGTCGCACTTCCTTGAAGTTGACGTCGAAACCGACACCAAGTGCGGACAGCGTACCCTGGGGTCTGGATCTATCGCTGCCCGCCAGGAGCGATGATCCTCGGAAGATGCGTAAATTCACAAAGAAAACACTAAACAAAATGAGCAGCGTTCGGCAGCGTTGCAGTGAATATATCATTGCTCTAATATACACGACAATGTTGGCATACATGTGCACAAGAACTCAATGCCATATATTACTGATACAATGGTATAACGATACAATAGATGTATCGAAACACGAGTGGTTACAAATGAAATCATGAATAACGAAGGGTGCTGCTTAGCACCATGTTGGTCGAAAAATGAGTTGCATCCTTTCATGTAGAATCTTGACGAAAGGGCACGGCCGATGCCGCAGCAAACTCGCGCTCTCCGAGGAAGAAAGGACTGCTCAGAGAAAAACGCGAAGATCTCTCGTCGCATTCTCCCCAGTATAGGCCTCAAAGCACGCCGGCAGCAATTCGCAGCTACGGCTTCGCATTGGTTTCGCCAAAGGCTGAACAGCCCCGCAACTATCAGAAGAGCCGAGAAGCACCAGCGCGGAAATCGGCGGTTGGGCACGAAACTCCTTGTCCCCGAAAACCAGCATGGACCGCACGCCAAAAAAGGTGGGATACCACACATTCAATTGTCACATGTCGATTGGTCTTGATCATGGCGCAATAGGGGCAAGTGGAAGTGCGAACCACCTGCCATCACTGCAACCGTTCTCGAGTGAGAAGCAAACCCCAGCCCAGCCGCCAGATAAAGTCCCGGATATGTCCTGGCAACACTGCTGCAGTTATTGGTTTCCAAGCGTGGTTAATTACAGATTAACAATGCTGGGGCACCAAGGGCCGTAGAAGGGCGGCCATTGTGTCCGCCACTTTAAAATCAGTCACCTCTATCTCTTGACCCGCAGCCTCCAAACGTCGGTGAAATGCCAGAAGGGCTAGATACAAAGGTGACAATTCAATTGATTGGGGCCTTTGTTCATTTGGCTAGCCAGCAGGAAGACACGTCGGGATGACCCCAGATAGCACCATACCAGTGTCTGAGCGGGAGTACCATCATTGCTCAAATATGGAAGCCATGAGGCAAACATCGGGGAATGCAAAACCACCCCGATTCGGTCATTCCAACGACGCAGGCGGCGCCACGCGGCTTTCCTCCGAACCTGGCACACGGTAATAAATCAGTGACGCAGTTCGGTCTCGCGGTATTCATAAGCACTGATTCGTTTTCGTTTAAACATCTATGCGTCTCTTTAGCGAGAGAAAGTGTGGTCTGCAGCGGGGCCTGACGAGCTTTGCTGCCTGAGACAGACACGTCAGCACCGTCTTGTCCACCATTTTGACATATACCGTCGCACCGCCTATAGTCACTGGAATGATCGAATCTCCGTACCACTTCGTGTAATAGTTTCCTTGAATGAGTCAGCTCCTCAAGGAAACAATTTTATCATGCTCCACAAAGGTAAATCGTAGTCACTTTTATGTACTGTTTTGCGATGGCTGCTGTTTAATAAAGTTCGTCTTTGATAACAAAAGCAGGCTTCCTCCTCATCCTTGACCGAATCTTCCATCCTTTTATCTGAAGTGTTTTCCAAAAAGCTAATATAATTTGATATCAAATTAACGACGTGGTCTTTATTCTATGCGCAAGAAAGGCGCTGAGATTTACATAGCGGCGAAATGTACAGTTCGTCTTTGTAGCGAAATTTAAGGGTTTCACTTTCGAAAGCCACGATACAATTATGAGAGACGACGTAATGGAGGACTGCGGAAAATTTTACCATCTGGTATTCCTTAACGAGCACTGACATCACACAGTGCACGGGCTTCTACTATTTCGACTGCATCGATATGTGACCGCCACGACCACGATCGGACTTGTGACCTTTACGTCAGCATCCGAGCACCGTGCCCATTGTTCTACGTAGGCGGGTTCTGCTGCGAGCTTTACAATTTAGTTGTGGCATCTGTGGCATAACGATCAGTTCGAGTCGTCCTCGTTTCATGCTACATCGGCCAGCCGAGGCAAACCACTATCTGATTCACTCCGAAGACGCGTTAAGACAATCTACAACTCGTGAATCCAAGATTAAGCTCCTTGAACGCATATACGCATATGCGGGTCATATCCTTCGCGAATCGTGCCGTGCACGCGTATACCTCGAACGCGAAATCTCTGCCAAAGCTGGGAAAGTCGCGACGTTTACAGCAACGCTAAGCAGTCGACGGCGGGCGACATATATTGGCTTCCAGTGACACATCTTGCAGTGCCGCTTTAAACAGCCTATTTCGACAAATTGGAGTATTTCTCCACTTGCTGGTTTCAGCGTTCACGGGGGTGGAAGGGGGGGGGGGTTGCATAGAACAAAGTATTATACAAGTCGAATCTATTACGCGTAGAGCTAAGAAAACCTGAAATAACAAAAAACAGAGGGAGGGTGACTTCGACAAACTGCTCCTTATCAGCAGGGACTCGAGCCAAATCGCCTTTTAGTGGCTGAAAAAAAAAGAAAAATCTAAAATGCCTGCGCAAGCAACGCTGCGGGGGCGAATCCCTTCTTTCCAGCAATCGAAACGCGCCTCCGCTAAGAGAGATCGCCCGCGCCTTGGCGCTCGCTCAGGGCGATCGCCTCTTTTCGAGTTTACGCCATCTGATAAGTGTCATGGCGCGGGTGTATGTACGAACACGAGGTGCATACACCCTATTCCGTTCTCCAGCTTACACCAAGAGTATGCGCGTGCGCAACGCTGCCAGCATACGTAGTACACACGCGAAGCTCCTCGCTCTCACATGGAAGATTACGCCACACCACGTATGTATGTACAAATATACATGCGTGTACGAGTGCGTCGCCTCTGCATAGCTGACACGCAAGCTGCGAAAACGCGCGATTTGCAAGAAATAACGCGTCGTTTTCGTGTCCTCTCGCGGGACCCGCCGCGGCGACAAATTGACTTGCAAATTGGCCATTTTGTCGTCGCCCGTCGCCGGAATTATTTTATTGCTCGCCGCCGCCGCCGCCACCACCCACACGAGAGCCGAGCGCAGTCGAAGCGTGAAGGAGAAGCGGGCAACACGCTAGCGTAAAGCAGGAATCGGAATCTATTTGGGCTTTCGTAAAGCAAAGCTAAACAAGCGAGGAAAACACGATTTTGCGTGTGTCGTTCTCGGTGTGCGTGTGCGTGCCTCTGTGTGTGTGTGTGCGTGTGTGTCTGTCGGTGTGTCTGTCTGTCTGTCTGTCTGTCTGTCTGTCTGTGTGTGTGTGTGTGTGTGTGTGTGTGTGTGTGTGTGTGTGTGCGTGTGCGTGTGCGTGTGCGTGTGCGTGTGTGTGTGTGTGTGTGGTGACACCGCTGGAAAGAAGCACGCCAAGTTTCGCTGCGACACACGTTTACACGTGCTCGGCCCTCATCTTGGCTGTATTACTTGATCATCTCCCTTTCTTGTTTTGCGGGGTATGGGCGTCGCAGCATCTACCTACACCCCAACCTCCTGCTCGCTCGCTGACCGCATTGACTCGAGCATAGACAGGCTTCGATTCGTCGAGCGACTCCAAGATATCGTAGGATCAGAAGAGCAAACAAGTGTTTCCTCAAAATCAAGCAATGGACGAGTATTATAAAAAATGCGAACTAAAATTCACGCCAATTAGAACAACGACAGCAAATGACAATTACTGTCCCGTCAAGCACCGTGCAGTCAGGCATCGGTCCCGACACCATGCCCTCTGCAGACATCGCACGCTTGACGCAAGTGCCTTCGAAACCGAGCCTTCAAAGAGCGAGTACTTTACGCCAGCCTCTGCACGTCACGTATTCAATGCGACAGGTGTTTATTGCGTATGCTGCGCAATGTATTTGGCACAGCGTTGATCTTATTGCCTTTATGTTTACCACCTTTATCGATCTGCTACTTTGTTGGTCTGGTTACGGCAGCTTTTTTATGAAACCTTTGAATGTAAGCCGACGAATGATTTTTCCCACTCTATAACCAGCGTTTCCCGGTGTTTATTTTTCTTTAAAGAACGATCGGGCTATATCCGGTGAAACACGACACATGCGGCGCACGGCAGCTCCGCCAGAGGCGCGACACGAGATATGCATGTGTATACACGGACATTTCGGGGCACAGTATACGTTTTCTTCCATCGCGGGTTCCACCCTTCCTCTTCGCCGCCGGAGAGATCGCGCCGGCGAGGAAGCGAAAGAGATAACGCGGGGAGACGCAGCGTGGAAGCACGCCTCCGTGATGTATGGCCGTGTAAGCGGTCGCGTGTGAAACACCCGCGCTCCGTCGTGAGAAGAGGTCTCGCACCGTTCTCACCAGGCACGCAAGACGCCCATAGACTTCGCACACGTGCGTATACGTAGTACGTGGTGGACACGTTGCAAGCGATATCTAAATGGGCAAGCTGTGTCTCTGTCGCCTGCTGACGACGACTAGTCTCGCCTTCTTTCCTTTTCCTCCTCCGCGAAGAAAATACGGCGCTGTCGGTGTCGGATTGCTGTAGGCCATTGCTCGCCTCTCAACGTTATAACGTATATTTCTAATCCACAGTCGGCCTCGTGCCAAAACCGCGATCACAAAGAAAAGACGAACATGCATAGACACACAGAACACGTAGACACGATGAGCGCCCCTTCTGTCTACGAGTACCTTTGTCTTTCAGTGGTCGTGATTTTGGCGCGAAGTTGGCCATTGATTCCGGACGTGCAAAGATGCACAATTAACATTGTGAAATCATCTTGGAGCCTGACTGCAGGACAACATTCATAACGGACGTACGGTCTCTTCAAGTCGTTTGCAGCCATCCTGGAATGTAATGCGGAAAAGTCATCAGGCATGAAAGCAACAAGAAGTCATTACTGAAATTCGTAAGGACAACACTGCAGGCTTGGAAGAGCAGCATTCGACTGAGAGTGATGCCGCATACCGCACAAGACTACTACTACTACTACTACTACTACTACTACTACTACTACTACTACTACTACTACTACTACTAATAATAATAATAATAATAATAATAATAATAATAATAATAATAATAATAATAATAATATCTGGGGTTTGACCTCCCAAAATCCTGATATACACAGTAGTGGCATTGGTGGACGCCCTAGTAGCTTCGGAAATTTCGACCACCTGATGTTCTTTAACGTGCGCTGACATCACACACTACACGAGCTTAACTATTGCTCCATCGTGTCGGACTAAAAGATTGATAGACTGCGATGTTGTGTGTGTGTGTTCTCTCTCTCACACTATCTCTTTCACTTTCTCTTCTCTTCTAACTCTGAAACATGCACGTCCCCTTTTCGCAGGCTATGGTAGCATACCGGTTATTGAGAAACGGTTAACGTCATTGCCTTGGTTCTCTCTCTCCCGTTTACCGTCCATGAAGGCGAAAGACCTAAATGAACCATTGCATCTAGATAGTTAATTAAAAATGCCTACGCGTTTTCTCTTGTGCTCCCCCACTGCCCCTTCCACGAGCGAGGTAGTAAATTGGACAACGCTTTTATTTCTCTCACTCTCTTCCTTGTGAATGTGTCTTCAAAATATTGACGTGACTGCCTTGAAACAACTATGCAGAAGACACACTTTTTATATATCAGTCAGCCACACACTCAACCATATAGACGTACGTGGCTTATGCGATCATGCTGTTCCCACCTGCTTTCGCATAAGCTTACGCCAATCCCATCTTGACAGCTGTCTGAAAGCGTGATGGCACGTAATCCAGGTATTTAAATATACAGCCAGCGTTGCCGCCAACAACACGTTGTAACATGCTCATGTCTGCATTTTTACAAGAAAAAGCACTTTCTCACCGCAATAGCATGCAGATGGGTACTTTGTACATATACATTAAGTTGCTGCTGAAGGCACACACGTAGAGATGATGCAGGCTACATGTGCAAATGCACAGGTTGACCGCTCTGCCCTTTTTTGTACAAAAAAAAAAGAAATCGCCTTATTTATTCCAAGATGATGGTCGTCGGACCTAACCGTAGAAGATGATGCGCTTTTGCAAAAGTAGCGCGTTACTAAATATGGTACTGAAAGTACACATTTAAGTACACATTTATGTTCAAGTATATGATGCGCTTTTACTTACGTAGTATGCCAGAACATACATAACAGAGGCCAACTTGCAAAGCGGGTATACGATGCTCTATTCTGGTAGACAAAGTATCGCATGACACTCTAAAGCAACACAATAAACTATTCAGTTACATCAGTGCTGGTGAAGTATAGGGCGTTACAGATGAGGGTGGCAGAACGAAGTAACGAAGTAACATATATACACTGTATCACCTGTGTTGTCTATCCTTTTCCGTAATGCGGCATGTAATACATGAAGCACGCCAGAACATCTTCATGCATCCAATGTCTCCTTGCTCGTAACTAACCTCTTACTGGTGCCAACCGGTAGCTTCTCTATGTGAAAACACAATGCAAGTGAGTTGACATGTTGCACATGAAAAGACTATAGCGTAAAATAAATCAACCTGCAGGTTCGTAACTTAATGAATGCTGTTATTTTTTTCAAAGCTGTGCTTACTATTATGATGAACGCCGCTAAGGAAAACTTCTATATCCTATTTACTTAAAGAGATTAATCACACATTTAGTTATATGTATGTGCAAGGGCCCATCTGCATGGCACTTTCACCTAGCAAACAGAACAGTACTGGAACGATAGAACAAAAAAAAAAAAAAAAACTCTCGAGGGTCTCTCAAGCATTTGCCTAAGACGACTCTAAGCTGAACTCAGTGTAATTTTTCTCCTCAGTTGGTGTATTGAACTTGACCCCCTCATCCCCCTCCGAAAACTTCCTGCCCCTAACGCGGTTTCGCATTGCCTCCAAGATCGTAAGCATTCCAGTCTTTCCGAACTTCATATGGTTTCACACTGCTTGCGTGATCCGTTCCTTTCTGATAAAGCGACCATGTCAGAGACCAACGTCATAGTGACGTGAAGGTGACGTCACAATGTCGGCAAATGTGAAGAAATAGTGAGGTCACATACTGACATCATCACGTGAGGATGACGTTTGCATCACTCGTGCTCACGTCGACGGGTAATGATTTCACATGGTGAGACATCTATAGATATATATAGAGATGTCTCAGCTTGAGCATAACGTGCTTTCAAGGCGAAAGCCTATAGGCTTTCGCCAGGAAAACATACATGTTACGCTCAAACACAACTGGAATACTTTTATTTCCACACACTCTTCCTTTTTCTGTGTGGTGGTATGCGTTATCACATGAGGGTCTCTCTTTCAAGGTCAAGTACTTGGAAAGTACTTATTCTGTCATTATTCAGTAAGAAAAAGAAGCCCGCGTTCTGAGACGTCCCGTAATGTTTCAGTTATATAAACTAAAATAGCGACTCAGGTTACTGCTTCGATTGCGTAACAAAAGGCGCTTCATTTATTTATATCATCGTGAAAAAAAAACACGGCCCTGTCACGCGCCTGGGTGCTTTTTCGAAAGGCGCTATATCAAGACGCATTTCCCTCCTTCATAATCCGCTCTCAACTCGTCGTATTCGCATACGACGGTCGCCATTTGGTCGGGAGCGTTTCGTGCGACGTATACATGTTTACGGCTCCTATACAAGCTTTGCCGGTGTCGCCCTTTCGATAACTTCCGCAGAGACAGGTGTGATCGGCGTTCCAGTATGCAAATTTGGCGCACGCAGAATAACTCATGCAAGACGTTAGGAGAGGAGTGGTGGCCGTGTAATATTTTTTTTTTCTATACACCTATTATTTTTTCGTTCCAACCTTCAAGTACGCCCCTATACAGGCGGAGACTTATCGGCTCGCCTTACCTTGAGTGTTACATTGCGACTATAGGTAGAACCCTAATGGCGTGGAAAGCGTCTAATCTCAGATGTTTCTGTACATCGCGTTGAATTGTACGGCCCGGCGGACACTTGCGCATTTTGGCGATGTATATAATGAAATATTGGGTCGCTTAGATATGTGCTTTCAGCGTCATGGGACGCAGATGAAGTTGCTTTACTAGAGGACGTGTTTAAGAGGCGAGAGAGATAAGCCCTTCTCGTGTTAGCTCTCGTTACGACGTCGTATATGATTAACTAAACTTGTAACGGCACTTCCCGGACGCCTTTGCTCGTGTGAACTGTTCGCCAGGCACGTAACTTGGCTTGTCGAGTCCATTCAATCTTATCTATTTCGTGTTTCCTCGACGCCTTATATTGAAGGGTACCTCGAGTTGCTCGAACGAGGCTGAAACGAATAATAAGATATGAGGTTTACGATATTTATTATTTATTATTGATTAAGACGGTTTGAAGGTCACAAGCGTTGTACCCAGAAAACTTCCGGTCACCTCATTTACGAGCTTCCAACATCAAAACTGAAAGTACGTTTTCAAGTTCCTTTTAAATGTAATAAATGTCTGTCTAGTTTTTCAAAGAAGGGGAACGTGCCTAGAGTTCAAGGGAATCTCTTATAACGTTTATGTAGGTCAAAAGAACATTTATTCGAATCTATTTTGCCAAATAAGAGATAGAAAGTATAAAGAATCAGCGGGCTATTTTCTAAAGCTCCTCTTGACCGCCGATGCTATTTTGACACATCGGTGAACGAAACCGGATGTCATCAAAGGGCTGCGTTTGTAAACAGTGAAAGGGCCGATACATTTTTAAAAAATATCGGGATACAGGACCTCTTGCATGATCGAAGTTCAAATGACCCAAGAAAACGAGAAAACAAAGAAAAGAAAAGACAGCAGGAGCACGTGGGTTCTATTTGTCCTTCCTATTGCCTTCATTTTCTTGCGCTGCTTGGATTCCGATCATCTATCTGTGTCAACTCGCCCGGATTCTTGCTTTTATGAAATTGAATTGGGTGTTTTTGAAAGTGTGCTCACCTTTCGTGCTCATTGTGGTCGTCCCTCTGTGGTTGCTTGCTTCGCAGGCAGGGCCTCGTTCGGGGAAACCACGGCGTAAATCACGGTAGGAGTTGTCCAGCTCATTCGACTGACGGGATGGCATTTCTGCAGCAGCTTCACCGGCATGGGATCCAGGAACGGTGACTGGTCGTTCACGCCCACGAATGTCACCGAAACGGTGATGCCGAGAGGCGTTTTTACACTGCTTCCAATAACGCAAACAGTTGTTGTTAACTTACACGCGCAAGATTCTTGCAAGCTTGTAAGTGCCGTAGAATGTGCAAACCACACGTATCACTGCGTGTGTTATTGCATTCACTGCAAGTGATGCTTCGAGCACCGCGACAAAAAATCGTACGCCCGTCAGGCCGGCCAGAGTGGTTGCTAGATGACTTTGCTCCCACAACCAGGTGCAGATGAGTGTTCGCCTAGACTAAAAGTAAAAAAAAAAAGTTTCATGCCAGAACCTCGATGGAGAAATCTGGAGTGTTGTATAAGTGGCTATTCACTGACAAAATGAACGACGGGGATTGCATATATTCATTTCAACTCCGTGGATTGAATGATTGTATCATTGATTGATTGATTTATATGTGGATGAATGTGGTCTTCAGGTTGTGCAAGATATCTGATCATAAAATTAACAAGTGATCGCATGGGAAATATGAAAAAAAAGAAGATGCCTTGTGTAATTTTACGATAAGCACCTCGAAGCTCAATTTTTTGTCGAGAAAAGGCCTCAGCGCAAAAGGCCATCAGGACTAATTTTTCACGGCTGAGCGTTTTCAGGCTAAACTTTATACCAAAAAAAAAATGCTTAGAAGAGAGAAATGAAGAAAGACACCGATTCTGCCCGAGACTCCGCACATATCTATTGAGGAAATAATGACACAGCGAAAAAATAAATACAAGAGTATTCGCATCTGGGAATCTCGCAAGCTTGAAAACATTAAGTATCAAGCGCACCCATATCTATTTCATCATCAACAAAAGAAGAAAATGTTATCGAGCATTACTGTCAGTAATAGAGCATCAACACCATACTTTTGTACTTCTTTAATTCATAATTCTTACATAGCGGTAGTTCGAAATCCTAAACGTGGTAACGAGTTTGACTTACTGTCATAACTGATAACCGGTCACAATTACTCACCTCATTGGTGTCAGATATGCACCTAACTAGTATCCTATTTTGTTGCCTGTACAGCGTATATTCACAATAAATATCAAGTACATGTCGTAAACAAATATGATTACAAAACTTACCTATACCTCAGATGTTATCTAATCATGTTTGCAGAACTTTTACACATACAGCGTCACTAAGATATGAGGTCGTGATATTGAAGAGTAAGTTTTCAATAGTCGTACACCTCGCCAAACAGAATTCGACGTGCAGGGTAGCGTTAATTGTTCGTCAGTTATAGTTTTACAGTTCCTTTATGTTCGTGCCACGTAGACAGCATTTGTGAATTAAGACAAAGCCACGTCAAAAGTGCGCTGACCTCGCATAAAACCTTATTCGGGCACCTACTCGGATCGCCCATTGACAACACAGATCCATCAGTGTCGTAAGCACAAGCAAGGCAGAGCGACCTGCATGCTTGATTCTCGAGTTGCCTTGTTCAATTTGAATTTACCCGCCTGGTTCGCCCTTTTCTTTCTTCGCTTTCTTTTTTGTTTCTTTGCACGCCATGCTATGACACTTTCTTCTAAAGCAGCAAAAAGTTCGATTGCCTGAACGAACCAGGTCGCAACACTGATGCAAACAAAAGCAGCCGGTAAATCAAGCAACCCTTGCGCGAGCCTCTACGGAGAAACGGAAGACACTGCCTTCACTTCTATAATTGCATCTTCGCTTATAGAACCTGAATCTCTCCCTTTACGAGTTGCAAGTTAATTTCAAACAATCGCTTCGCTACTATATTGTTACGATGATCAACGAAAACTTTCGCTCGTAGATCTCGCACATTCGCCTCAGCTGTACCATCTCGCAACTGTATTCGCCGCTCCATCTTTGCTCTCGCTGCTTTACGGCTAATGCGTGTCTCTGGCAAGCGTCTCCCGCACGCGAGAAGATCTTGCGCGTTGCTCCCGCTTCGCGAGTACGCATATACCGCGCCTCCGGTAGGCCATAAATAACGGTTGCCTCTTTTTCGAGGCACACATATATATACGAGAAGTGGATGCCTTGAGCTAGTCTACGGCACACTTATTCCGCAGTGTCAACTGGTCTAGAACAATAGAGAATATCGCGCAACGACTCTCGCCAGTGCGCTGTCACGATACCCGCACGCTTATGGAGTGAGGGCGTCGTTTTAGAACCTTTTGAACGACTTTTTTGTCGCGTCTCATCTTCGTAAGAGCCACGTCGTAGAATGCGAGCTGTGTGCCACGTGCGGCAACGCGCAAATGCAGGTGACGTTGGGCTCGGATTGTGACACGTTTTATAGCGCAGGATCTTCCATTGTTTCAATTTACGGCGCCCGTCGAGGAAGCGTCCCACCTTTATAATGGGTTTTCGGGGTAAACTCGTCCGTCATTTACGGAGGGAGGCGTTACACAACTTTTGTTTGCTGCACTTGGCAGGTATACGGATGTGCTTCGAGCGAAATCGCGAGTATTGTTTGCGCGGTTCATATGCAAGAGTGTGCGTCGGGGCGCGTTGTCCGGAAATTGAAGCGTTGTTTATTGAAGCGCTATCTTTTATCTTCCAACGCGAGGTTGTTGAGGAGCTAGATTAGCAGAAATTCCGGTGTCGTCGGCTGCGTCGTCCGTTGTAAGCGAAAACGTGGCTGTTGTCTGTGGGCGAAAATTCTAGAGAGATGCAAATAAATATATGATAAAAAGATCTTTGGCCCGAGTTAAGACCAAATGCAGGCCTTGTGTGTTGCAAGCATGGACTCAACCAATGTGAGCCCCGCCAGTGCTTGGAACTGCTTCGTAAATGTACGTCCTAAGTGTGTCATGGGCTGAAATGGACCTCCTTAAGGAATATAATGCTGCGTGGCAGAATAACAGAACCGCGCAAGGCGACGAAACGCAGGAACTAAGCCGCGGTTTGGTGTAAAGCTTTCCACTCATTACAAACAGAACAGTCGCTTAGGTGCGCGATGCAGATTAGAGATGTGTGGTGGGTACTTCACCCCTTTGCAAGAGGAATAATTATGACGTAAGGGGGCACTTCACAACCGCACTTGCAGTAGGCATTTATAATACATTTTGAAACGGGCCAATGTTACGCCCGTAAACGTGCCTTTCTTTTCGGCATCGTGAAAGGTGATGCGCCCGTCGCCCGATTATGCTATCGTCTTCTGCTACTGAAGGAGAAGCTCAGGAATCCTCCCTGCATTTGACGAGGAAAGCTGGGTGGGAATGCCAAACAATCGTGTTCATTTTGTATTGTATATATAGCTGGCTCGATTCGATAGACTGCTTCTTTGAGGCAGTATACACACGCAAGATACTAATAATTGTCGCGAGACTCAAACAATGAATCGGGCAATCAATGTAACAATAAATCAAAAGCAAGCCATCTATGGCACACTCACACACCAGGCACGTGCGTACGTTCAGTGAAGGTTGGTGCGACATCAATTTACGTAAGAAGGTTAGACAGAGTGCGAGTGAGCCAAGATACTAAGCTTGATTGACATGACTGTCAGGATGTTCAAGTCGTCATGATAGCCGCTGTAGCACTGCGCAATTCGCACATCCTAAGAAAACCAGACAACACAACACTAGGGCCTGTGTGTTTTGTTTATTACGCAATTAGTTGACGGCAAACTAACGCGTATAATAGTGTGCAGGCTTGAAGCTGTTGCACTGCATAGGAGAGTGAACTATACAGAAACAAGGTATTTCTAACAGGAACTTGTCACAGCGGTATATCAGGTATAGCATCTCATTTGCCATCAAAATATTTTCTAGCCAATATTTCGACAGCCCTGCAGAGAACTGTGCTTAGAAGCATGCTTAAAACAGATGAAATTGCCCTGTGTTCCTGAATTAAGTAATTGGTCACTGTTCAAAAATGCAAAACACTGATAATTTAGGAAGACCAATATTGTTCTAATTGCAGACGACCAGTGCTTTCGTTCGATGACGTTGGTGCCTTATCACTGGCGCTTTGTTATGTTCACTTTCGTTTCATGGCTCAAAAAAGAAAGTGCCGATGATCACCTCTTCGCACGCGAATCATCCACGTTGACTGACCGCCTGGACATAAGCATCACCAGGAAGAAGAAACCCACGCGTAAGTTTTCTCTCTTCTTCTCTGTGAGGCGTAATGCCGGTTTATCAAGTACGGAGTTGAATTTGGACACCCGTACATAATTGCTGACGTTTATGCAGCTGAAGGCTGTATGAGAGGGTGCATGAGTCCTCATGTTTTCCGTCGATTCGGTGAAGCCCAGTTGATTGATTCCGTCAGAAAACCGAGAGCATACAAGTTAACGTGTACGGTTGCAGCGTCGACTGGAATCGCACGACCTCTCTCGGCCCAAGATTTCTACTTGTCTTTCTATATAGCACAACACAGGCAGAATTCTCAGATAGGTTTTGCGTGTCCAGTTACTCATTCACCTCATTTTTCGTCTCTCTATTTCTATTCTTGTGACTCACCCGGTCCGACATGTCCTTGTGTCTACCGCTGTGTGGACCACAGCCACTCAACCGTGAATCGAATAACGTTGTAGTGCAATTTTGCATCCACTAGTTACACTTTTGTAGCCCTTCCAGGCTGCTGCATGTTGAAATGATGAATAAATAAATAAAATGCTTTATAGAGTATTGATCGCAGGAATACTTCGGAAATGAGGAAATCTTTGTGATTGTAAAAGCGTTTTATGCAGCTCAACATGTGCATGCTCCGGATGTCAGCCTCCCACGTACATCATATAAGCCTAAGGCTCTGATTTAGTAAGACTCGCTTTCATCAGATGTGCACACTCTCATGTCAACTCCAAGCGTTCGCTTGCTTTCCGAGGGGAGTTACAACTACCAAATAGGCATACGTCAGAGCGCCCCTTCACACTTCTATCATTACACTCTGTCACAGGGACACTGGCGCGTCGCTGTGACACGGCAGTGGTGTGTAACTTTCTAACGAGAGACCTGGCCAATGGCGGGCCTGATGCCTGATAGCGGCGTAGGAGTGGTGATTATTTTGTTATGGGATGGGTTAGCTGACAACTTACATCAGCAGTATGTCAGAATAGTCCAAAAAAAACATAACAGAATTGACGCCATTCAGGCAGGTTTCCAAGTGATGCTTTTCAAGTTTCTGTATGAGATATTAAATTTAGCGCAGAACCGGTCTTTTGCTAAAGCTAGAAGACAAAGTGTAAGTCTATAACATTTTTTTTAGAATAGAGTAGTCGTGTGCACGGTTGATGTGTCACCATCGGGCATGTGAGTGACCGCCAAGCCACAGCATCTATTCTCGGAAAGTACTCGTGACACGCTGGAAGAGCATTAGGCAAGGTTATACCAAGGCACTCGGTCGTATGTACAATAAAATTTTTTTCACTATAGCATTAATAGTAATAATAAGGATATATCCCAGATTAATGACAAGACACGACTGCTACGAGAGCGGGTGACTGTTGTCAGTTTTTTGCAAATCACTATATACATGACATGAAAGGAGTCTCACGTAGGCACTTTATTGTTGAAAGCAATCTGAACTCTCTCAAACGAACAAACTGAAACATTCAACCACAAACGACTTTAGCAAATATCTATACCGTACACTTTTATAGAATAGACTCCTTGCACTTGCAGCAGAAAGGGGCCTTTTTTTTTAGCTGTGAGGATGAAACGAAAACACAAGACGATGACCGGGAGCAGAAGTTTATTTGTTTAGTTTTAAAAAAGCTATGTTAGTCCATTTAATTTTAGAGATAACTCTGCAACGCTCGGCCAGTGCAACTTGTTATATTGTTGATAATGACATAAACTCCCTTGAGATCACTGAATTTGACACTTTCGAATGAAGCTCTGTAGCGTCGCTTCCAAATGGCGATATTTTACTGCTTTTCCTAACAGGTTTATACAACAAGAGAAGAAACGCCCAACTAATATTCATTGTGCCGCAGCATGTTCGGATCGAAAACATACAGTATTCACAGAGGCGCGAGCAGGAAAGTTTAGCTGTCTGCATTCTGTTTATGTTGCTAGCGGTGCAGAAAGTAAAAACACAAAAAAGACGCACAAGCGTGAGCTGCTGCCATTTGGTACTACAGCAGTGAGAACCTTCAAACACGATACATTTAATTTAAGCAGATAGTTTTTGCAGCAGCACTAGATAAATTGGCTTATATTTATTATGCAATTTTTGAAAGCAAGCTGGTAATTTTCTTTTATTAATCGCAATAAACATTCCCAATTAGCTTTTAAAAAAGTATACTGAGGATGTAGGTTGTGCTCGCAAGACTACTCTGCTTTATAAAGAATACTTGTACCACTGTTTAAACGCACACTTCTTAAAGTATGCCTCCCATCACATCGAGTGAATTAACCTGCTTTTCTGAACTGTATAACACATAAAAAAGGCTTGTTTTGACATGGCGTATATTCAGTCATCTCGGAGATTTTACGCCGTTGAAACAATATAGCCTCTCCCACCGTCATTGTTACTACAACGTAAACACAATTAATTACAGTCAAGTCGTTTTGGGGGTCGGCTGCGTGCAGCATCTTAGGAAATTGTGCCAGCTTCTTACTTAAATCACTATCGGGGAGGAAAAAAATAGACGCTATTTAGCAAGCTTGCGCACCAAACTCAATACTGTGACAATCTTGTATTGTTGCAAAAAAGAATAAATAAATAAAGTTCTGATTCAGTGACGCTGTGCATGCCTTATGCAATCTCCTCACGGCAACAAGCTATGTGCCAAAATGCACGTTTCAATGTAAGCCACAGCGCCCGTTCATCCATGTACAAGACTGCTCTTTGTCAATAATTTCAGAAGTTGTCATACTCTGAAAAGAAGGATTTTCGTGGTGCTATGAACATCTCGAGACGGACGCGAGCAGCAATCGTACTGTCTACTACATTGTGCATGCACGCACCAGCCCCACATTCCCGACTCTGCGTCAGTGCATGCACGCCCACTGCGTAGATCATACACAACGTGCGTGGAACGCGGACGCGCGCACAATGAACGCTGCGGTAGAAATAATCCATTAGCTCGTTCGCGCAAGAGGCTCTCGACAAACCATTTGTCACAGTTAGCGACAACACCTTTGGAGGTTTTGAACGGCCACGACATCTGAAGATGGCGTAAATCAGACCGAGTTTCCAGGAAGAAAAGAGGAGAGAACAAAGGCATTCTGAACACTTTTCTATTGCACAGCGAGCCTTCCTGAGCACAACAATAGTAACGAAAGACAAATCTGAACACAGAGCAGCCGCAGAAAATACGTTGCGAAATATGAGAACCGCGGATCATATAGCTTTCTTCATAAATATTCAACGTATCTCGGCTGAGACAATCAACTACATTGTGCACGAACAGTAAACGGCGGACTATATAACATAAGCCTTACGTATAAAAGAGGCCGACTGATAACAGAAGCACGTGATAGGAGACAGCGGCGAAGACGAACTGACGCGCGACCGCACGCCGCACTTTGCTGGGAGCCGCTCAGTAAGGCACTAAATGTGTAGCTCGGGAATCGAAGTGAGACACGAATATCGGTCGTTTCAACAAGCGTCGCAGGCGTTACAGACAGTCGCCGTTCGTTGTGCAAGCAGGCGGTTGCTTGCGCGGTGTAGCGTAAGTCGCTCACATCAACGCTTTTAAGCGAGTGAAAAAAACAAACAAAAAAACAACAGACACAATCGAGAGAGGCGTTTCTGTTGGGTACATGTTATCTAGCGAAAAAAATAATACACACATGTGCACGCAAGCGGCAACTATACAGACATACACGAATGTTTTCATCTTCCATCGTTTCTATAGAGCTAATTTCAGTTGCAACTATATTAGACGAACTGTAACCCTACGAACTTTCTGTCGTCCGCAATGTATACAAAATGTACGTACCTCGATATTGAGGCGTGTTTGAAGCCACACTCGACCGCTTAGGGATTCGAAACTGCGTGCTGAAGTCATCGCAATTCTGGCGGCCATAATGTCGCAGTGTTGCAAGCCATACCAGCCACGCAGATTACATGCGCATCATGCGCATTCTGCGTTGCAGTCACAGTGCGCTGCTACGCTGAAACGCTGTCTTTGTGCCGGCCCAATTTGAAGTGGCTGATCTCTTTTTATATATTCGAAATAGCAAAACATTGAAACAAACATGCATTTCACAATAAACTGAGTACTATAGCAAGTATGCCAAGGTCCAATTGTCATCATGTTTGCCCGTTAGTCTCATTCACACGTCATATAAAATGTCGTTCGCGTAGCGTATCGGAACAGGGGACAACATAACGATATAGTAACAATAATTTCGGGCTGCGAGTGTGTGTGTCTCGTCCTGCGTCGGAATGCAGTGCGCCGATGGCCTGTCAACAATGCTCTTGAACGTTTGGCTGACGCGTTTCTACTAACTGGAAAAGCTGTTTGAAAGAAAGCGACACATAACCGTCTTTACAATTCCACAGGCTCGCGTGGCACCGTGCTGTACAAGTTGAATGACATTCAAATGGCCCAGAAATTCCTCGCAAGAGCGGGTCACGAAACTCCTCACTGGGCTTACCGGGTCGCTTGCCACCGCCCAGCATAACATCGGCAGTCGGTGTCACAAGCCGCGACCGGCGCCCATAGAAAAGCAGCACAGTATCCGCCTTTGTGTCCGCAACCGATAAAGCAGCCGGAAGACAAGCCGGCTCACCCCTTTCTCCTAAGCACTGCTATCTGCGGCACCTATGGGATTGCCGGTCTATAAGAACGCCCGCGGCGGGTCGAGGACGATTTGTTTAGGGGAGCCGAAACCCAGGGTCGACCGATTTGCAAGCCGCCTTCTGTTTCTTCAGTCGCCGCCGACGAGACGCGAGCAGCGGACCGAGCGACGGGCGCGCCACCAGCGGGACCCAGACTCGGTGGCGCCGTCGGAGCCGTTATTCAGGGGCGGCCGGCTTCGAGGACGAGCAGTCGTGTGCGTACACTGCTCCCCCTAGTGGAGGTCAGTGTGTGCGTATAGCCGCGCCGGCGCCCGACTGTACGAAACGCATCCGCATCGTCGCGCTCCGCAAAGGACCGCATCGCAGCGAGAAGCGCGTTTGTTATGACGGACTGCTTTCCCGACTGCGCCAATTCGTATATACACTACCGCGGGTGAGCCAAAAGCGATAACTCGGAGCTCTTTGTTTTCGTGTGGTCCGCACACCGTATATCCTCCGTTCGCTCGGGTATGGGCCGTTCGTTGCTTACTCCTGGCACCACTCTGAGCTCGTTCTCGGCACGGCTCAAAGGCAGTGTCTATGTGAGGGGACGCCATCTCAGAGCGCACATTTTTTTTTCAACCTAGCCGTATCTTTGCTTTGGGTTTTGCTTTCGTACCGAATCCATTTAGCGCACTGTTCGCTCCACCGCGAAGAGAATGAAGAAAAAAGGGCTTGGCAGGCAGAGCACAAACGCGTACACGGGTTGCCAGACGGACGGACGCCACATTTACCCGAATCAGACGACCTACCTCGCACTCTCGCAGTTAGGGGGCGCGCACGTACGCGCGTGCGTACTTCTGCTCCCGTTCACACACACACACACACACACACACACACACACACCCACACACACACACTCACACACACACACCCACACACACACACTCACACACACACACACTCACACACACACACACACTCACACACACACACTCACACACACACACACACACACACACACACACACACACACACACACACACACACACACACACACCTCTTTGGCGGCGCTTGTGCTGCTTCTGTTTGGGCATTCTCGTTATGTTTCGCTGGCGATAACCGTAATAATAAGAGGGCAGCGGAAAGGGAGGAGGGAGCCGGAACGGATGAACAGGGCGCAGTTATGGTAATGCGCCTTCCGCGCATCCATGCGTGCCCGCGATCCCAATGACCCCGTGCTGTTTGCGCTCGCCAACGACGACTGCGCTGCTGCGGAGGCTGCTTACGTGCGGCACCTGCACAACGGCATGCTTATCGGCCAGTACACACCATATGCGTGGGCATCCCGGAGCGGCGCGGCTGGTGCGGCTTTGTGCGCCGCGTGAGGAGATTCATTTAGCCGGAAGTGCCACTATAGGGTGGTCTCATTTGAATAGCCTAACGAGCGGCACCGAGGCGCCTTTGACGGCTAGAGCCGCGTGCGCCAACGAAAAGAAGGTTGACGCACTTACAGGCTATAACCTCGTTTTGCCCCTCCAGAATGTATACATTTTATCTAACACCACCAGCTGAACTGCAGGTGGGCGAAATGGCTCGCGCACTCGGGTATCAGATGTGGAGCGTGGTGATGATTTGCACTGAAGGTTCTTTCTGAGGCACTACATGTGACGGGGCAGTACGTGTTACATGGGTAGACCAGTAGGGTTCTCTGAATATGCTGAGTATTAAAGCATTTAACGCCACTTGCTGTCGCTTTACGCTAAAGCGACGTTCTTTAGTAGTGGAATGTGCACAACAGGCGAGTTGATTTTGATAATACCGCGACTACGTCTCCGAAAGTTAGTATATACTGAAGAACGGGTACTATGTGAGCCGGGATTGAATTATTCTGGAGTGAATACATGAGAATACATTTGTTCTCACATGCACACGTTTGCAAAGAGTGCAAACGATTCGAAAATATTTTCATGACGAAAATATACTTGCACAGGTCTAATTATATGACACGACATTTTATACACTTTGTGGGCGGTATTTAGAGTGTCAAGTTCAGTAGCGCCCGCGTAACAGCGACCGAGCGCCGGAGCTATCAACGTAAGACTTTTTTTAAGAGAGAACGAACACAACGCTTTTTTATTCAGCTTAATGAAACCGGCTGAAGTCCACGTATGTTTTGATTATAACCAGCTTAACGGGCAGCAACGAACAAATAACAAAACACAGGACAAACTACATATCATTTTTTTTTTTTTCATCAGGATTACATTCTACGTATACATTTGCACCTCAGGACACGTTCACAGCAGTCACTTTACTTTTTTTTTTTGTGAGTATACGTATAGTGCCCGAAAAGGCTGCAAGGCATATATGAGCGAAATACGAATTCTAAATAACTGACAACATTTAAAAATAAAATCTCTCGATCGTCCTATACTGCCGCAAAAATCAACACGACTGAGCTGCGGAAACACTAGCAGCCATTGAATACAAAAAGTGTCATGAGAGAAGCTGGCGCAAAAGAAATGCCCGTTGCACATGTTCCTCCTTGCTTCTTTTTTTTCTCTTTTTTTATCCGCTCACTCAAAGCAAGCGCGGCATTACGACTACGAGAGGTACATTCTCTCAGTCTATGAGGCGGTAAGACATGACACGACGTGAATGCAAACGATTGACACACTGTGCCACTTTGGTGATGCCGCGATCACTCCTTCTTCGAATGCTTAAGGCACTCGGTCGTGGGAGACGGAATTAAAAAAAAACAAGCAAAAACGGGACAGTCTCACAACAAAGGATTGCACGAATGATTGGCATGAGAAAAAAAAACGAACAATAAATCCAACAAAAGTTATAGAGCTTTGTATTGCTATACCTTTTTGATTGTATGTCTTATTGCATTGGGCTTCACGCTGACTCCCACTGGAAGCACGCTGACCCGCCGTGCACGCTACAGAAGGCTTACGCATACACGCTACAGGCACACACTGTGTACAGCACTCTTAAATAGCGTCTATTATATAAACGACAAAGGCACCTTAGGACTCGATATAGCGGTCTCTAGATGACGAAAAAGGGGAGATCTGACGATGGGTGTACGAATGAGGTGATCACTGGACGGACTCCGCAACCTTTCATTTGTCCAGAATGAAAAAATTATCTGTTGAAAACAAAACAAAGTTCTTGACTCGACGGCGAAAAAAAGAACATGAAGGTCAGCAAACTTTACGCGCACTTTTTGCACGTCCACGTATGCAAGGCCGGATATAGCCGGCCCTCCGACGAAGCACGGTTTCAGGTGCGCTTCTTCGTCTCGGGAGATGTTCGTGTGCAAAGAAACAACGTCACGCGCGCGGGAGCGCTCCGCAAGATGGCGTTGGCGACGCACCCTTGACGTCCACGACGCCCAGCGCCAGCGAGAGAGGGCGCTGCGACGTGGCGGGCGGCTCGCGAGTGTCGAGGTCGTCGTAAGGCTCGTCGGGGTTCAGAATGACGTCGTCGTCGTCCTCCTCCTTGTCGCTGTCGTCGCTGTCGGCCAGTTCTGTCCTCGGCGCTCCGTCCGAGGACCTCCCGCCGCCGCCGGTGCGAGTCGAAGTCGCGGAGGAAGACGACGACGAAGACTGCGGCAAGGCGGCGTCCGCGCTCGAGGGAGTCTGCTTGCCGGAGTGCTTGGCCTCCAGGCGCGCCTGTTCGTTGATCTCCTTGACGGCGCGGAGCTCCTTCTTGAGCTTCATGCGCCGGTTCTGGAACCAGATCTTGATCTGGCGCTCGGTGAGGCACAGCGCGTGAGCGATCTCGATGCGCCGCCGCCGCGTCAGGTAGTGGTTGAAGTGGAACTCCTTCTCGAGCTCCAGGGTCTGGTAGCGCGTGTACGTCTGCCTGCCGCGCCGCCTGGGACAGCCGTTGGGACCTGAGCAATGAAAGAAATAATAAAATTCTGGTTATAAGAGGCATGCGGAGAATAAAATATTCGTGTCATGAGTCCGGGAAGCAGAGCCCCATAAAAGACGCACTCGCACACACATCCAATTCATATCCATTCATCCATCCATCTAGCTATACCTATCAACCTACATACCTAGCCAGCCATCCACCCACCCAACCTACTCAATCACTCATTTATCCATCGAGCCCCCTCGCCCCTAATGAAAGAGATCAATTCTTAACCTAACATTGCTCGTAGCAACAAGTTGTACGCAGTTGTGATACTTGGCTGATTATCAGAGGAAGT
Organism: Rhipicephalus microplus; assembly: GCF_013339725.1. NCBI lineage: Eukaryota > Metazoa > Arthropoda > Arachnida > Ixodida > Ixodidae > Rhipicephalus > Rhipicephalus microplus. The sequence continues at coordinate 107,283,521 of NC_051170.1, forward strand.
ATTTGTCTAATGGCAAACACAACTTCGAGAGTGAGACATGTCGTTGTGGGCAAGCACACTTCCCCGCTTTGTGTATGCTCTATCTCTGCATTACCTTTCTTTCGAAGTCGTGCATATCAGAGATACACGACATGGTTCGTCGCTTTAAAACAGCTTCAATTACACATGACACTGTAAAGTTGTTACCACTTTTCTTTCTTTGACTTCTTCAGCTCTGACAAACGTTATACTAACCAATATCAGGTTATGCGACAAGCATAATCTGAATACAGAAAGACTGTTTCATTTTTGCAAGGACGCCAATGAAATCAGAGAAATTATTTTGTGCGTTCCCCACACCTTTACGCACATATATCACGTAAAAACTCGGAGGACGGTTCAGCTTCGCCTTCGAGAATAGCAAAGCGATATAGCGTAACTGGACCTCGTGCTCGGAGCGTTCAACCGTTCTGCGGGCGCGAAACTTTGTCCGTTTCAAACTGTCCTAAAACTCACACTCTGCGAGTACAGTTGCGAAGTGCCAACTACGCCTTATTTGCTCTGTTTTTGTGATTTGGCGAAGTACCCACAACGCGTTCATGAATTGCCACACGTATAGCTGCACACTTTGTGGGGAGTTTGAAGCACTCACTTGTAGAGCGACTCCCGTATGTTTTGAAGCACAGGGCGATTCTTTCGTACGTAATATATATATATATATATATATATATATATATATATATATATATATATATATATATATATATATATATATATATATATATATATATATATATATATATATATATATATATATATATATATATATATTACGTGCGTCAAGGAGACTCCGAGACTCCCTACCCAGCATGGCATTCATAAATGGTGTTTTTACAAGTACACTTCGGAGCACTGGCGTGGCTCCAATGTTAGTACACCTGCTTACCACGCAAAAGGCCCGGGACAACTGATTGTTGCTCGAACCGAATTTCTAATATTATTTATTTATTTTCATACATCTCGCTTCGACGCTCACGGACAACGCTGATTTTTTGCTCACAGCCAACGCCGCCGCCGCCGCCGACACCTGAATTTCTACTAAACGAGCTCTTTAACGCGATACCATTAAAATAAAGGGCACCAATATTTTTTCTTGAGAGTGACCCACTCATTGCTTGTCAGATAGGAGAAAATAGTCGGATAGGACAAAACCAGTATAATGTCTCGTCGATGCAGGAATTCTTCGCGGGGCCCATTTCGATTGCAACGCAATAGAAGCAACGGTAATTCATGCAAGCAGTAATACACGTGCACGCACAACAAAGGCGAATTCTACATTTGAGCCTGCGTGCGATTGCATCGCTGAAGTGATGGTGCCGCGTCCTCTTTAAGTTAATGCGTTCAGTCTCGGATACAACTATAAGGCTCTGCGCGAGCACAATTAAATAAAAAACTGCGCACTTTGACGTCACAAAGAACAATAATACGCGTTGCACAGGGCAGTTTTTCTATTTCGCCAAGCAATCAGAGGAACTCGCCCCGCCACGGTGGTCTAGTGGCTAAGGTACTCGGCTGCTAACCCTCAGTCGCGGGATCAAATCCCGGCTGTGGCCGCTGCTTTTCCGATGGAGGCGGAAATGTTGTCGGCCCGTGTACTCAGATTTGGGTGCACGTTAAAGAACCCCAGGTGGTCGAAATTTCCGGAGCCCTCCACTACGGCGTCTCTTATAATCAAATAGGGGTTTCGGGACGTTAAACCCCACAAATCAATCAATCAATCAATCAGAGGAACTCATTCGGGCGGAATCGTAAATAACAGCTATATGGTTCGTAATTTTCCTCGAGAAGAAAAGACGTGGTCTCGAGGCTCGTTATCGCGTGCCTTAGAAACACACAATTCACCGGTTGTGATGTGCGAGCACTTCTATGTGTACATTTGGAATGTGAATAGAGTGACATTACCTGAATAAGAAATATGCGCACCGACACTTCTGCGGCGGAAGGCTGAACCGTTTTCGCGTTTTTTTGTGAAGCGGCGAAATTACCGGCGAATGAAAACCAGTCATTGCGCGCGCTTATAAAGCACGTTTACGACGCGGTTCTTACGACATGTGTCTTTTTTTCTGCGACGCTTCGTCATTCGCCATTAAATGGAGTCGCCGCCGGAGGGGAGTGTTAAATGAAACCGTGTACATTTTGTACCCAGTTTCGCCCATCTACCCAGGCTGACTCATACGTTCGTACACGTTTATAGGCGTTTTGTGAGCTTTCGTGCACCTGCATCGGGCTGAATTTCTCGATGAAGTGTGGGCTCGGAATAAATTGGCGTGTCTAATAGTGGCTCCGAGATAAACAAAAAACTGAAATTTGTTAAGGCACGTTGCTGGACAATAGTTGGTTAGTATCCTTGTAATTACACGGAGCTGCGCAACATGAGAACGACTGACTATGAGAAGACACGTAATAATATATGGAACTATACGTCCCCAAAACTACGATGTGGTTATGAGTTCACAATCATGGTGGTTCGGGTGTGCTGGTATGACTTGATCAATAAAATCCAAGCGTACAGTGTTCTATATAAGCGTGTTTTTTTTTTCTCCTCATCTGTATATGTGCGCTTAGGACTTATTGATTGTGAGAGAAGCAGTAGTTGAGGGATCCGAAAATTTGGAGCACCTGCAGTTCTTTAAGGTGTAATGACATCGCACAATACACAGGCCTCTAGCGTTTCAACTGCATTTAGAGTACTCGCTTTCACCGCTAACTTTCAGCTACGGCCCTTTGTGATCGGATGTATCATCTATAAAGCAACAATATCGTTATAATACGATCGTAAATAAACGCTTAGTTTAATGTTCGCGCTGTGTGCGTGTTCTTATTTACTCAGTGGCGTTGCGCAGCTGCATGTAATCCTACAGAAAAGTGAAAGTGTATATAATACAAACCTGAAAACAGGTGGAACGAATGCGGATAATCTTCGACGCGATGATGTAGCTTGTGAGCAGCGGCCCGGAACGCAGAACCTGCGGGAAAGAAAAAAGAAGACAACGTGAATAAGTTGATTCAGTTAAAGTGGCTCTATAGTGCATTCACAAAGAGGAGATTTTCGATTATTGGTGCACATGGAGATAAATTTAGATGTACCAAAAGTAAAGCGGGAATAGAGGGTGAGAGTAGTAAAAAAATGTGAAATGGTCTCACTTGGAGCGACATTATCACACAAAGTCCCCGTGAAATATCCACGTTCACTCAATACAGTTCTCTCTCCCTCTATTTCACTTTTTATTAGGTGTATCAAGATCCAATGGCTGTACTACATATGTGGACACTTCAATAAATCCTTTTTGAGTGCGGTAACATGATTGCAGCACTGTTTTCCGTGGTTGATAACAAAATTTTTCACTTGACCTAACAGTGCATTTTTGCCACGTCATAGGCAGTTTAGTAATCGCTCCCTGCCGATCCTTGATTTTATTCTCTCTCTCTTTAAACAAAAGGTAGACGACCCTTCGACTTTCACATAAGAAATAGTGCTGGTCATTTGCATATCCTTCAAAAGAATGCTGTGAAAGTTTTTCCATGAAGGGCCCATACGATGAAAAAAGAAAGCGAAATGAAACCCAGTGTTGCACATTGACAAAACATGCACTTCAGTTGCATCACAATTCTGAGATATGAAAATTTTGATTTCATCAAATGCGAGTTTATTAAACTTCCCATTTAGAGAAAGGCATTCTCCCAGGCATGTTAATGAGGGCTAAAATGACGATATGAATATAAAAATTGTGAGCCTTCCGAAGGTGAGAGACGAAGTCAGACATTTAAACATAGTAGTAGAGCGACATACATCCTTTAGCGATCGATATATTTCACGTTTGCAATCTTCCATCTCGGCCCATCAGAACTAACCGTAAAAACAATGGTAAAATACACTACAATACATATAGAATACTCTATAGCAGCTGATCAACAATGGACTTTATACACGACGCAAACCTGCATGTTTATTTTTGTATCAAACATTATTTTACCAAAAAGCATACTTTCGAAATAAAAAAATCAATGTTAATTATCACAAACGGTGAACGTCACTACTTAGTTGGTACGCATGGATTAAAATTTAAAAATTTACGTCGATAGCCGTGTAAACTAGCCCGACCTTGTTGGAAAACCACGACCTTATCTTCGTGAAACAATCTATATCATTTTAAGAGATTAGCAAGACAAAAGAAAAAAAATAACCATATTCGAAACAACGAAACAAATTGTATTTCGCGGTAACGGATTACGAATGGTCTAAAAAAAAAGTTCACCCAGCTGTTAGGCTTTTCAGGTTTCGCTCACACGGCCTCGTGCTACTCATGTGCAAGGTGTCATGCAATTATTCAGTTAGCATGCGCAAAAACGTGTCAAGCTCTGTCTGGCACAGACCTTCTCTAACTTTCCGTCAAACACCACGTTATTCAAGTACTGTTTGTACAGATGCGTTTGTTTTGTATAGCAACTCTTGGTACATTGGCCTTCCAATACAGAGAAAGGCCGGCAGAAAATTGAACCGAAACTTTGTTTAACTTTCATTAACACACTTTTTTTTACACTGCACTGCGCACTGAGCACGGAGATATGCCGCTATATTCGAAAATGCGTGTCTGTATAAAAGTTCTGACCACATACTAGACGGGTTTCAAAACTCAGACTAGAACCCAGAAATAGCCTCAATGACCTGACTTGTCTATACTAGCAGGGGGATGATTTTTTTCTTCAAAATTTTGTTGTCTTTAGGTTACGTGTAGCTGTTTATGCAATCACGCACTCCAATATTGCAGGTAAAATGAAACGAGAAGCCAAAGTTCCAAAAGATGGTCGCATGGTCATCTATGTGGACAGCAGTGACGCGGCTTGAAAGGCGGTGCAAAAATACCGCCCACAGCGTGGATCATGTGAGAAGCCGCGCAAGTAAGAATAGAAGAAGTAACAAGAATTATAGTGAACCTTTCAATAACATTTGTTGTACACGAAGTCACACAATTTTCTTTCATCAACTCTCATCTCGCTAATATGTACACTAAACAAACGCGCGACGTAAGTATAGTGTATATACGTTCGTGTCAGAAGCAAATTCGTGCGTGTATTCTGAAAGCACAAGGAGCACCACTCCGAATATTATACGCTACTTGGTAAAAGTTAGCTAATAATGCATATGTATACCGCATTGCTATTTTCGAGACGGCGGGTGCGTTTTTAAAGCCTGCGGCAGCCGCGTCTTTACGGCGATGAAATGCAAGAATGCTTATGTTAGCAAGACTTACCCCCGTATTCACAAACGCTCCTCGATTGATTGATATATGGGGTTTAACGTCCCAAAACCACTATATGATTATGAGAGACGCCGTAGTGGAGGGCTCCGGAAATTTAGACCACCTGGGGTTCTTTAACGTGCACCCAAAACACAAACGCTCCTCGACTTCCACCCTTCACTTGCCAGAGTTGAGCACTGCGCTACCGCTCGGCTGAAAATGACACTGCGCTACTCAAGAATCGCATCAGATTGTCGCTGATATGCAGTGACTTGCCGTGCCTAGAGACGGCGCTCCCATCGGCTTTCTCAAGTGAAAGTGAAGCGTTGAGTGAAGGGACGTCCTTGAATACGAGGATCAGGTGCATAAAAGAAGGGAATTTCGATGGCTCATTTCCGTTTATTTAACAACATTAATGAAAACCAGCAGACACTGAAGCCAAAGAAGGTATAAGCGACACTGATTCCATTGTTTTCTTTTAACCGTATCGTAGTAACTGTGACGTAGGAACAAATGAAGTAAAGTGGACGAAGAAACAACTTGCGGAGAGCAAACCTGATTCCTTTTGACGAACGCAGGCGGTCAACATTGATACGCAGTTCTGCATATCAACGTACATCACAATGACATCATGGTTTTTATTGGCAAAGCGCCAGACTTTATTGAGTGATTTGATTGATTTGTGAGGTTTAACGTCCCAAAACCACGATATGATTACGAGAGACGCCGCAGTGAAGGGCTCCGGAAATATCGACTGCCTGGGGAACGCTATAGACATTTTCACCTCTAATATTTCCGCCATGGTAACATGAGCCATATTAGAGACAGATCTTAACATGCATTTATATATGCATGGCCAACTGCATGATCACCATGAGAAAGAGCTCGAAATGAAATGTGGATAGGTTAATCTCATTAACTATAGCCAACTTGATGTTGCACACGAATGAATGGCTAAGAGTGTAAAAAGAAAAGAAAAAGTCGGGAAGCACACCAAACAAAAATGTTCGCACAAACCCGAGAAGCTCAGGTGATAGCGGCTACAGCTGTTCGTTCCGTACAGATGATAGCGAAACAGACACAAGCGCATATGACGAACAATAATGAGAAACCATCTAACATGATTTCTGTCACCGCGTGGTATACACCGGCTGTACACGTATCGAACGTCATATTAGCAAAAAAAAAAAATGAAACTACAAAACATAGGGAAAGCTAAACGCTGTTGGACTCGCTTCGGTGCTCCTGTTGCCACGCGACGCAACCACACGCTGTAAAACCAATCTGCCGCTTTCACTATAGATGCATGCACGGTAAGGTATTCACGGCAATAAAAACTGAAAAAAGGAATGCTACCCAAATTTAGATATGAGGATATATTAGGGTAATGGTACCATAAAAGGTATCATCACAAAGCAAAAAAAAAAAAGCTAACGGATAGCACGCAGTATAACAGACCACAGATATGTTAAATTTTGTTGACTATAGAAACGAGCGAGTTCAAAGTGCGTCGCCATATTGAAATATGTGAAGAATACAGCTCCGAAGCTTATATGGGGGCGTTTCGGCTTCCGTAGGCTACACAGTTCACGTGTACGGCGCGACAAAGTGCCATCCATGAAATCTCTTTTGTTGTTCTCGTTGTTACTGAAGCTGCAGTGTACACGCCTCAACTCAAGCATAGAAGAGGGACAACTCGTCTGCAATCCGAATTTTTCATTGTCCCTTCTTTTTCGCGTTAGAGCGCCTGCGGAGACCGGAAATTCGCGCAGCGTGAAGATGCTTATCAAAATGGCATCAAAAACAGGGACGGCGTTGTGCGTGGGTTAAAGATAAAATCGGCAGAATAAAATAAGAAAGGAGGGAACAAGAACAAACCAGGTGAAATTTAGATGGAGGCGCTCAAGTGCGGTGCCGTTAAATGTATACCTCGCTGCCCTATCTCTACAGTACGAAGGGAATTTCGTGGTGCAGGTGTTTTTATAATGGGCTGGGCAAATAGAGATGCCCAGACCGGAGAGTTAAAAATGGACTTCGTTTAATCGCGCGGACACCACTTTTCGCACGCACGTGTGACGCTGATATCGGCCTCCCGGGTGGTAACGGCGGCACTCTTATTCGGCGCTTGAAATATATATCTATGTAGCCTTATACTTACTGTTTGTGGGTACTGTTATGTGTTTCAAACCACGGAGCCAGTGACAACGATCTATGTAACGCTTCATGCTAGTTTTTTATGTTTTTTTTTTGCCTGCAGTCATTGCGTTGGTCTGTGGCTTACACTTTGTATAAGGTTAATATGATCACATGCAGCATTCAATTTCGTTTCTACATACGTACGAATTCAGACGCGCGCCTTGCAGACACGCGTCTAAATTACAGCCAGACAGACAGACAGACAGACAGACAGGACAGACGACAGACAGACAGACAGACAGACAGACAGACAGACAGACAGACAGACAGACAGAAGGACAGACAGACAGACAGACAGACAGACAGACAGACAGACAGACAGACAGACAGACAGACAGACAGACAGACAGACAGACAGACAGACAGACAGACAGACAGACAGACAGACAGTATAGATAGATAGATAGATAGATAGATAGATAGATAGATAGATAGATAGATAGATAGATAGATAGATAGATAGATAGATAGATAGATAGATAGATAGATAGATAGACGGGCGGACGGGCGGGCGGATGGACAGTGAACTTTAATCGATCCAGAGGAGTTGCGCGTCTTGCAGGATTTTTTTTTTTATTTCTCGCCTATAATGTTTCGAAAATACGTATGTCATCTGTCAAGTGTTACATGCAGATGTTTCTTCTGTGGTTAAAAACAAGAATTCAAGCTTCCACGGTAGGTTAATTAAGCGGTTTTATAGGCCCCAACACGCAATGCCGTTGTGAGAATTCTCATTCTTAGTGCAAGCGTCGCGACAGGAATGGAATCTTAGACTAAGCAAAGCAACGCCGTCAGCTTAGGTGAACCACGGCGAGCAACGTGATTACGGCGTCTCATATCAAATATTATTAACCCCTCTCCCCCTCCTCTCTCTGTCTCTACCTGTTGTTTACATGCTCGCTTGCTTCACAAAGGCACGCATGCAGGTTGTAAAAATTGCAAATGTATGTGATGTTGCACTACTATGCTTCTAATAATGTGCAGGTGCAAAAGCAAATTATAGGCGCACCAGTTAACTCTACAACAATGTACGCAGCTGCAACTAACCAAGAACACAGAACGCTTTCACTCACACACACACACACACAAAGAGTGTAACTTCGATGACGAGATGTGCTCAAGCTGAATACATTGAAAATATATTGACACCAGAAAATCTGAAGCTTGTGAAAGTCCAGTACAGACTACTTTGCTTAATGTTAATTAAATATCATTGAAAAAGTGACTACCCGAACAAGGAGGTTCCAATTTTCTTTGACAAAAAAAAGCCGGTGTAACAAGCAATCAAACAAATATACTAGCCATATGACTTAACAGGTTATTCATGAAAGGCATTTCTATTTGAATGGTGACTCGTTCTTTATCTACTCACGCACAGGGCAACTTGGAAGAATGTGTAGCTCTCAGTTGTTAGCTGTTTACCTGCACCATAATCTGAAGTCGGCAGCCCGGCAGCTGCCTTTTCGAATGCGCAAAGGGAGAATTTAGTGGCCAATTTCGTTCATCTGTCTTGCGTTGTGGCAAGAAAGAACGCGTTAGAAGAAAGCGGCGCACTTGTGTCTCAATGTAAGTGTCATAATAATAACAATACTCAGGTGTACATATTGTACAAGCAGACCGAGTCTTTAAGCAAACGCGTGCGTAATGTACGTTCGAGCTTCAGCCGACCCTTTACTTTCGTTCACGTATGCTCTCTCCTCGTTTTCCCAACAGCGGTCTACACTGCGGGTCTGAGAATCTCGCGAGCCTCGGCTGCAGCGGAGCAGAAAACTCTCGTCACGACCTCGTGAATGCGACCTGCCTGAAGTTCGTCGGAGCCAGCTTCCGTCGGGCAAAGTACGTGTAAGTCAGAGAGTGCATGAGTTCGTCGGAGCCAGCTTCCGTCGGGCAAAGTACGTGTAAGTCAGAGAATGCATGAGTTCGTCGGAGCCAGCTTCCGTCGGGCAAAGTACGTGTAAGTCAGGGAGTGCATGAGTTCGTCGGAGCCAGCTTCCGTCGGGCAAAGTACGTGTAAGTCAGAGAGTGCGTGAGTTCGTCGGAGCCAGCTTCCGTCGGGCAAAGTACGTGCAAGTCAGAGAGTGCACGCTTATAGACGACACCGGCTGCCGCACAGGCGTCGGCCATCGAACAACGTCCATTAGCGAGCGATCCATAATCAAGTGCGCGCGCTAACACATCGCATGCACATTGCGGGCACGCTTCGCTGACACGCGTGACACGCATCGCGTAAAAGCTTGTCGACCGCTGGCAAGCTTTATAAAAGACACTGACATCGACAACAGACACGCGCACCCTTGGTCATGAAAGAGCTCTTTTCTGGAATGTCTCAATCCACCCCATCTATGCCACTTCAAGCGATATGCCAACGCGCAGCCAGCGCATGTTATCATTTAAGCTTGTACCCTTTTTTTGCCACCTCGGCATTGTTCTTTATAAACGAGCTTCATTGCGAGCTTCCGAGCACGCGCATGCGAGCCAAAGAAGTACTTATGAATCACGCTTGCAATGAAGCTACTCCTAATGAGGCTGACAGCAGCCGTATAATGTGTGTGCGATCAGTCCATGCCGAGCAAGTGCTGTCCGGCGTGTACGTGTATAAACATACACAACGCAAAGCTACGTGACGCTATGCCTGCATGTATGTGGGTGCCCCTGTCAATCTAATAATCATTCACGACACCCATATAGTTGTACACACAATGCGGCGTTGCATAGAGAGCTTTCTGTGCACCCCAGAGAATAGACATGTCGCGCGGACCTCGCGACCGCTTTAAGGAGTGATTGTTCTCGCTCGAGATCGATTAACGAGAATCGCATGCTTGTGCTTGCAACGTTCCGATTGCACGTCTTTCGACTGCACGCGCGCATACGCAGAACAAGCGGGCGTTTTTGAGACCGCTGAGTAACTCGCTATTCCTCGTTCACTCTCTCGCCCCCCCCCCCCCCCCCTTTTTTTTTTTGCAGGTGCCACGGAAGCCATTGGCAAATGCCGTTGCGTTATGCGTGGCAGCAGTTGTTTCGAAGCTCGCGATGTTTTGTCCTCCTCGACGGTAGCTTGTTTTTTTTTTTTATTTATTTCCGCATAACTCATCTCCTCACGTTCCTCATCAAGGAATGATTCAAAGAATTTGCCCTTCGAGTTCACTCACCAAATCGAGAGCTCAGGTTCATTAGGACACGAAGCGATTCGAACGAAACGCCCTTTACGCCTCGAGCAAGACCGGAGTGCGAAAACCTTTAATGACAAAGAAAATGCAACAGACTAAAATTTCAAAAAAAACAAAACGAAATACCTAACGAGGCAAGGCATGATTTAAACAAAACAAAAGTCCTTGAAGAATCTTTAAGGCACAAACGTCAGGCGGGCACGCCGGCATGTAGCAGTTTAAAGACGGCTTCTCAGTCAGTAATTTGAGAAGGAGTTTTAAAAGAGTGAACCACACAATTCGACCTAGTTGCTCGTTCACCACCATCAGACTAATACAGCGCACACTCAACTGTGTCTCGTGTCCCTTGTGCCTGTCTACGCGTAATGTGCGCTGGATTGTCTTGGGACCAATAGTGTGAAACATTGAGCAGGCTCAGCCAATTCGCACAGAAGAAACCGTTAAATTGAAAACCTCCATACCGCACAACGAAAATATAAACATTCCTTTTCGTTTCTCTAATGTAAATGCCGCAAGAATATTGCTCGGATTTGTATAGAGGGACATCTAAGAAGCATAACTGACAAAAAGAAAGAGTGAAGTGACGCATTGATTCAACTTTCCAAACAGAGTCGTCGCTTGCCGAAATTGCTGTCATCATGACGTCGTTCTAATGCGCAACTGTAACTGACGTCATGCGCTCACCAAGCACTGGTCCGTCGTTTGAACGAAATTGTCAACCTAAAATATCGTCCCGACTGACTCGACAGTGGTAGGTTAAAGAACCACGCGACCCCGCCTACGGTAAATACATCTTACCTATTCAAGTGAAGTCGATGTTACTCCTAGGAACACTGATCACAACTGCCTCAACTATGGTTATCACCACCTTCCACTTGTTACACACGCTCGAAACGAAAATGGTCTTCTTTCTGTCGTAACCAGTTATTCTACGTGGCCAGTTGTCGTTGGTTTGAGGTCTGTATGCACAAACCAAACTTATCTTTAACTTTATGTTTTCCTTAAACCTCTGTACACTCAACGTGCCTTATAGAAGAAAAGTAGTGGCATGATAAGATATTAGTATACGATTTATTAGCGAGTACTAACCTACGTCTGGACCATGGCTATAGCGACCTGTTCGGCAACCTAGGCTGTTGTGGTTTGGACCACCGAGGAGTTCGCAATAAGGTCACCTTGATCAACAGTGACAGCATCAAATGCTTTTCCGCTCTTTTAGAGGTTGCCGAACAGGTCGCAATAGCCTTGGCCGTGATAGACGACGGGAGAACAACAATATACAGTGACTCGAGACCAGCAGTCAGAGCATTCGGTAGGGCACTATCTCATAATCAGCCTTGCGGATCCTGCGAAATAAGGAAGTACAGCAACACACAATCGTCTTTTTCCCAGCTCACATGGGACAGATCGAGGGCGCTCCGTCCAACCTCAACGAGACGGCCCACACGAGGAGTCGTCGACCGCGTAGCTATAACTGAACGGCATGGTGCTGAGCTTCCAGACAACAAAGATCCCCTAACGACGTACAATAACTTAACTAAGAACGTCTATCTGAGAAGGCGATAGTATCCGCCACCGCACTGTAAACTGAACGGGCCTCAGGCATTGATTCTCAGACTCCTGCAGGTCGGGGCATATCCGAGTCCCGCAATCCAGCACAAAATTTACCAGGAAATTCAGACGTCAAACACACGCGTGCTTTGCTCAGACTTTGCCAGCTTAGATCATACGCTCTGGCAACGCCCTGCGTTATGTGTTGAAAACGTTACATAATCCAAGTGGCATGCTGCGCTACGCAGTGTGGATTCAAGGACGCAGCTATGGGCACTCCAATTACGGGCCCACGAAGTGGCGGACTTTATCGAGCGCACTAAAGACACAAAACGAAAATCCCAGATACATATACGGATACGATTGTTTTATGAATATAAATGGTTCATGAGACTGCTTTGTGCTTCCTCTTATTGAAAGGCCCTAGAATACTTTTCTTTTAAATAACCTACCCCTGTCGCAACAACGCGTCGCAATTCAAGTGAGCCGTAGGTTATCTTGTTGTGGTTTATTTCCCACAACGCCAACACTAAACGTTGCGCGAGTTGTCGGGATGACTTTATTCTACCGAAGACCGCTTAAGCGCTTATCACTTTGTGGAAGCAAGAGCAAAACGTTTAAGTGAACGCTCAGCAAAAAAACAACAACAACAACACGTTGGGAGGCTCTTATCGTGATTTATCTGCCCTTCCTGTTGTTCATAGCCTCACTATGCGAGGCGAAAATAGCGAACAAAGCTATCACACGCGGGACGGCCGACAAAACAATGAAATGGCTTATAAGAACGGCGTCGAGCTCCTTTCGCACTTATCTACATGGCCTCCGAAGAGGATACATGCAAAGCTAGCGGAGCGCATTGTTAGGAGCGCGCAGGTTCCTTAATTGCCCTCCACTTTTTGCCTTGGCAGCTCACAGTGCCGCAACATCAGCATCCCCCCCTGGCCCCCAACCCCGGGGGGTCACACCCTTATTATCCGCGTGTATGTTATGTACTCCGTATTCCCGACATATCTCAGCTGGTGGGCCGCGGGAAACTCAGCGTGATGCTCATTGTCTGCGCTGACTTGCAGAGATCGACCGAAAAAAAAGAGAGCACCAACTGGGATGGCGCCGATATGAGACTCGTTATGTCCCCCCGAGAACGTAAAGCAGCGACACCGTATAACATGCACGCACCTGCCGAGGCACTAATTGAAGCTGGCATTGCTGCGAGGCTGTCGAAGGCGAGCTATGTATAGATACGAGTGGCATCAGAATCACGATGTATAAACGGTTGGCATTCCAGATGAAGATAAAACGCTGCCAATGGCTGCACAGTAAAGATATCGGCAACACGTAAAATTAAACGTATAGCTGTCATTTCACAATGCGTGGCGACATGGAAGACAACAGATCGCAATGTATGACTGTTTAAGCCTCCACTAGGTCGTTTTGTAAGACGGTTGGCACGTTTTGGTCAGTCAATGTGATGATTTCGTGTGTTACCTTCAGCAACCTCGGTGGATCTGCTTATTGTTTCTGAATCGGAAGTGAACGAGCTGCTTCGCTTCTTTATTTATTGTTGACGTCGAGAGTGCCGCGGTAGGAACGTAGGCGAATTAAAAGCAATGACACTTATGCGGCAAATAAGATTCACACTCATAAGCGCTCAGTCGTTGCTTCACAGAGCAAAAGAGAAAGCCTCTACATATTCGATCACTTGCACCATTCTGTATTTCACTTACAAAGGACGAACCTTGGAGCGTGAGACTGTTAAGCTCTCATTAACATTTTATTAATGATAATCTAAAAAGTGACACTGGCACAGAAGGAAGGAATTCACTTTTAAATATCGCAAGTTTTCGCTATATAGTCACACCAAACTAATACTATGCGACATTCAGCAGTGTAATTTCAATTTATTCTCATTTGACAATAAATATAGTCAAGTTCCCTATAGTAAGAACGCCACGAGTTAGCAATCTGTGAGTCGTAAAATTGTTGTCTCTTTTTAGTTTATGTGCCTGAGACTTTTTTTTTCAATCCATTCATTCATGTATAATATTTTCTTTCTTTCCAGGATGACAGCAGCCATCTTTATCCTGCATCGTCAGTTCAGCGGCTCAGTTCTCTACAACTTCCAGGACCACCTTTGAAAATTCCCGAACACAAATATCCGCAAGCAAATTTCGAAACATGCAGAAGCAAACTTACACATATCCGTAAGAATTTCGTCACACGCATTTTTTTTTGTATAGGTTGCATTTGAAATTAACGCACGCTAAAAGACAACAACAAAATACGCAAACGGTTCGATGTTTTCAATGTAGCAATACAGTTTACCAGTACACACCCAAAAAAACCAAAGCGACATGTATACATATTACAGTGTTTAATCATTATTCTGTCATTATTTTTTTTTCAGAACGGAATGAATCGTGGTACATCTGCAAGTCCTGCCAGTTGCGTGAAGCTTTTGTTCTAGCAAGATATCGCGATGAGTGACGTAAGCCAATCGCGAAATCTCAATTCCATGGAGTGGAGCCGCGCTTATGCCGCAACAGTAACAGTTTCAAGCATTACAGTCCTCTCGGAGCCCATTGAGGTACTATGCAATGTTGAAAACGGCATTAACCTCAGTCCCACATACGAAGACGAACCAGAAACGAGGCATGCAGTTCTACTAACCCTCGGACTCGTTTACACAACTTTATACATACAAGTCGTATACCACGACACCGGCGAGCACTAGTAAAGTGACTGCAAAGTGAGGGTATGAGGAGGAGGGTGAAGGCAAGGTCTCATAGGCCACAATGAATTGCCCAGCCTACGGCGTCGCGTACTGTACCGTTGTCAAAGACGTGACTCGGGAAAGTCTCATTGGTCGTCAAAAAGCTGAAAGCGAAAACGCTGCTTTCTTTGTGTACAGGCGCCGCGTGCTCTTCGCTTCTGTCGCACCAGGTCCAGCTCTTAAAGCTGCAGAGAAACCAGATTGTGAAAGACCTACGAATAGGTCGAGTGCAAGAGCGAAAGTGCATGTCGGAATGCCCCTTCCACTCTACCCATTTACAGCTGCCCCATTTGCAGCAAGTTTCTACACGGCTCAAGCCGACAGCAGCTCGCTAAGGAAAGCCATAAGTGGAGAGAGTGTACACGAAACGCCAGAGACGGGAGCATTTACACTCGGCATGCGCGTAAGGTTCAGCCCAATAATGGTGGTCGCTTTCGTCGTTCGAAACTTCCCAGAGCCAATGAGTTCAAAGGTCACCCGTTTCCGTACACAGCCCTTCCCAGGCCCCCTTGTGAAGGCAAGATACACATTCACTCGTACGAGCTAGATTGTCGGCGCATGCCACCAGAAGACGTTGAACGCTGAAATCCGTTGAAGTTCGCGATCTGCGAAATTTGAACCGCGGGAAGCCTCGCTCGCTGTTTGCTTCAAGTCCGTGGTTTAGGACGCAATGGAGTTGTAACTTTAAAAGCAACGATGGAGGTCGCGGTTACGCAAGACGAACGGATCCCACTCAAGATGGATGGATGGTGCCGTGCTAGTAGAGGTATGTTCTGTCTGCCTTATGGTCAAACATTGATTTGCACCATGAAGGTATTTTTGTCCTCAAATTACTACTTACATCTCGCCGCAGTTATAGCAACAATATTACGTGAAATATGAAGCATTATTTCACTCGTACTGTTGACAATGCTGCCACGATGACCACCAACACGCGTTCTTCGCCATATTCTCATTGCTCGCGTCCGATTACAATGTTTTTGTCATTTGTATTTGCTCTGTGAAAGCGGCTTTGAAAGCATAAGGTGAGGATTTTTCCTTATCAAGTCCATCCTCGGTCGAGCGTACTTTCTTAAAAATCACCATCACATAATTACACGTTTGGTGAGTGTTACATCAATGTCCATTGTAAAATAATGACTTGTACAGGCTTATCTTTTTTCTATAACGCACTGCTACGGTTGAAATATCGTCGTCGGATAATAGCCTTAGAATAGCTTTAAATAATAATAATAATAATAATAATAATAATAATAATAATAATAATAATAATAATAATAATAATAATAATAATAATAATAATAATAATAATAATACAGAAATAAGCGTTATATTCGTACCTTGTACCCGGCGAAAATATGCACCTAAGGCCAGCTATAATGTCATACAACATCGCTTAATGATAATATCTAAATGAAACTCCGTAAATCTTACAAACAGCCGTTGTTATTTATACCTTTGCGTAAATACCCTCCACAATATCAAACGTGTATTAACGAATTCCGTCGTCAATCCCTTCTGTCTTAGGGCGATCTCCGAGGCATGCTCGTAATAAGTTCCCATAGAGTACGAGAGATACCAGTGCTGTTTCTTTGTTATGTGAAAGATAAAAAGATTAGGGAGATAAACTGTGACAATCGTCATGAAAACTCCTTGGTTTTCTCGAGCCAAAATCATGATACGGCCGGTACACCACAGTGAGATAATCCTTTCTTTTTCTTTTCTTTCGCCCCTTGAATTACCTGGCGTGCACATAAACCTATGCAACCTTATACGAATCTCTGAATTTCGTCAACACACCCGCCACGCTGGATCACTGGTTGCGGTGCTCAGCTGATGCCACAAAGGTCGCGGGTTCGATTCCGGCCCTGGCGGTCGCGTCTCGACGGACGCGAAGCACCAGAGACGCGTGTATTTCGCGACGCCAGTGCGAATTAAAGAACACTGAACGGTCGCAATTTCCCGCGCCCCGCAATATAGGGTATCCCTCATAATCACATCGTCGCTTTGAGAGGTCAAACACCAGGTTTTATAACCTATCATTACTTTGCGAATTGCCGAATTTTGTCAACATGTAGACATGCAGCCGCCGCGGCCTGCAATTCGTGATGGACAGCCACCTGGTCAATCACGCGTCACAAGGTAACCCGTCGACTGACCGTCGTCTAATAAAATCACCCCAGAGTGGTATACGAATGACAGCACGGAACTTTTCCACGATCCGCGAAGGTAAGGGGGGCGGGGGGGGGGGGGGGCGACCTATAGCGCGGACGAGTGCGTCGCCGGCAGCGGTTCCGCGATTGCGACATCGACACAGCGAATGCCCTTGTTAGCGATCGTGACGAGGCAGCGCGCGCGAAGAAGCTTGCATAAATGCGTGCCCCGAAGGCCCGCTAATGGCCTGTGACGCCGTTAACACTATAGCGCCAGCAACAGCAGCATGCAGGAGGTAGCAGTTGCCGCACGTCTAATTCGTGCGCATTCACACACGGCAAAACGCGATCTCGACGCGCAGAGCTTCGTTTCAAGACCCACACCCGTCACTGATTCACATGATGCCTTCGCGGCACCTCGTTGACTTGCTTTGTATGTAGACATGCATTACACCCCATATATATATATATATATATATATATATATATATATATATATATATATATATATATATATATATATATATATATATATATATTATATATATATATATATATATATATATATATATATGGCACAACGGGAGCGTTGTCAACAAGGATAAATATATTTATTCCCAACAGTTTCGGGAGGGGTCCTCCCTTCATCAGGAGATGAGTTATACTGACATATATATATATATATATATATATATATATATATATATATATATATATATATATATATATATATATATATATATATATATATATATATATATATATATATATATTTATATTTATATATATCATAAGTTCAAGTAAGCACTGTATTGCAATAACTAAACATCAAGTGACATTAAAAGGGCAATGTTAACTGGTCGAGGAATTTCGCCATTTTTTTTCAGCTCATGATCGTAGTGGTGTGTACACAGGGATAGGCTCTCAGACATGAGCGGCATGTTTTCCACGACACCGACTTGAGGCGTTCTGGGTTAACACGACGTGCGTTTCTCATTTTTGCGTTATGCCATTACGTTTTCATTCTTTTGTTGTTGTTGTTATTATTCTGCACCTTTAAGCTATAATGTTTTTTCTGATCAAGTCTGCGACGCGCGAGCTAGTTTTGTTAGTTTTTTTTTCCTTGTAGTTCTAAATATAGACCTAGGACAGTGTTTTGTAATGTATTTTCTCTTATTTTGTTATTTTTAAAGCGACATTTTCGAATAGCCAATACGCACTTCAGATAAACATTCGCATCCCAATACTATTTTTTTTTTAATTTGTGGCGCAGATTAAACAGCGAAGCTGTTAAACAGAGAGGGCAAGAAAGCATGGACCTAAAAAGGAAGTCATGTTCTTCGTGTTTAACACGGAATACCTATACCAACTGGCTCAGCTCTCCCTTATTGGAAGTTTCATTTCTAGTGCGCTAAGCCATTTTTCGTGTTCTCATACTGATATTCAAAAACGTCTCTCTTGCGTCCGTGTTTGAATGTCCTGTAATGTTTGCATAAATATTGACCAACTAACTACCTCAGCTCTCCGTTATTCTAATCAAACAGGTGCCGTGGATGCTCCACTCGTCATTATCGACGATTAAGTAGAACCGGGCAGATCATTACAGGTGCTGAAGAGATGGCCTATTAATACCGTAACTGAATGATTACTAAGAAAATCAGAATAGTTGTACAGTGCGGTGATTATTTAAAATTGTCGGGCATTAATTGAAAATAGCATTCCTGAAAGAAGGGTGATCCGATATCCATCAAGATAAGCCATCCGATCCTGTTGTAGATAAAAAGAAGTGTAATTACGACGATAATCACTACCACGATTAATCGTGAGACGCGTGCTCCGTCAAATATTGCGGCTAGTGGTTACGGACAACACGTGTACGGCACGCAATCTACACATTGCCTTACTGTTACACTATGGAACTTCCATACCACAGATGCAAATGTGGGACATGTTAGATATGCTTATGACATGCAGTGCGGTATCCACATGCCTCACGGCTACATACCGCTACACTAGAACGCCTGGCTGAGTCCCTTGCATAACGTAACCACTCTGCTAACCGTATAGTGTATACAGGCTCGTTGGACGAAATTTCGAAGTTCATACGCGTCAGTGTCCGCCGTAGACGAACTGTACGCCTCAATACTTGATATTCCGCGATCTCGACGTGAGATTGCAGCGTATTCCAGCAATGCCTTGCATAGCTCGACTCTGAAACGAGACGCGCGTATACGTAGTACGTTGCTGCTTCCCGCAATATACAATACCTTGTAAGGACTAGATTTAAAATATCACCGCAATATACTCACAAACATTTAACGCGACTCCAAGGTACAGCTTTAGTGCTCGCCAAATAAGCTTCAAGTTATTAATCAAGATAGTTGAGCACGAAATCTGTCTCGCTTTTAAGTATAAGTTGCTCACACTAAGTATTTTGCATTCTCATGTGCACAAGAACGGAGTCGACGTTTCCAATATCTCTTTTTATTTTCTCCTCGTACACCAGAAATACAACAATCACTGTCTACGATGATGTCATTCACGTATAAAAAGGATATATATGTTTCATTACGCCTTCAGGCCGACGTTGTTTAAAGCATTTTTTTGTTACTATTTATACGCAGTAGGAAAGCAAAACCTCCCACTCAACTCGTAGCACATTGCATAGACAACAATCTTTTTCTAGTTGACGCACAGGCTCGGTCTGCTCAGCCCTGCTGGACGACGTATACATGCGCATCAGATACGCTCCATATTTTTCTTTCATTTATTCATGTAGCTAGCTTTATTACCTACAGCGACTATCAAACAAAGCAGTTCGTAATGACAGCCTTTCTTCACAGAAACAGCGAGCATTACCTGCTAACGTTCTACCGCGAATTCAGTCACGTGATTAGAGTGCATACATATATGACCACCCATCTATACGATCCACCCAGGTATGGCATAGATTCCCTGGATTTAGCCAAATGGCATTGTGCCGCACTTTGTTAATCACTGAACTGAGCTACAAGTTTTCCCAGTGTTCCTTGCTATATGTATCATTTCTTGAGACGTACTGTCTCGGTCGTTCTAATTGCAAAGCATTACATTCGTGCTTTGCATTCGCCTTTTGGGCGAGTTTTTGTGGCTGTGTATGCACGTTTTTGTGCCATTGTCTCGCAGTGGCCGTTGCTGCTGTTGTTATCATACAAACTCGGCCAATACCTATGACATACATACTTGACATACCTATGACTTTCGTAGTAGTCCTTTTTTTTCTCCGAAAAGCTTGTTTCTGAGAAATTTTGGTGATATGTGTAGTTTCTTGTTTTGTCTCAAGCAGCACTGATCGATTGAAT
This sequence comes from Rhipicephalus microplus, assembly GCF_013339725.1. Lineage (NCBI taxonomy): Eukaryota > Metazoa > Arthropoda > Arachnida > Ixodida > Ixodidae > Rhipicephalus > Rhipicephalus microplus. The sequence continues at coordinate 107,303,978 of NC_051170.1, forward strand.
GTTGAACCAATATCGATCAATGGCCATGTATCATAAGTGAAAGTTTCTCCAAGCTGCTTGAGCACAGCCTTTACTTTTTTTCCTTCTCTCCCCGTGTTCAGCATTGTACACAGAACAGTTTTTTTCCACTAGTTCCCACTACAAACCGAAAATATTGGAGTAATGCCAATTTTATAGTAAGCAATAATAAATGAAAAACAATACCTTGTGACGTCTGCAGATTAAAACAAACTGCATAAACAACATGGTCATTTATACTGATTAAACTGAGGATTTTCATATATGTAACAGTAACCTTGAAAGACCGTTTCCGTATATACGCACATGCGTACATTTACCACTGCTCTAGTGAAACAGTTATGGTGTTCCTGGTTTTAGCATTTAATTGCAACAGCTGCATGAGCACCTTATTGCGGTTCACCTTAAATGCAATAAGTATGCCCCTAAACTATACAGTACACAATAAATTTTTTTGATAAATCTCATCACGTCTCTCCCGCTATAGCTACACCACAAGCGACCTAATTCACGCTAAATCATTTTCGATGTCTAATCGAAAGCGGCGAGTGAGTCACGCAACGCGCGCAGTCATCCGAGAATTTCTGGCCCGGCTGATTTCGAAACAGCCGCCATAAACGTGACGACTGCTGCGGGAACTAATCAAACGTGTCTGTCACGACGAAAATAATGCCCCCTCCCTTCTTATACCTCCCCTCTACCCCAAAAGTATACCTCACCCCTTCTTCCTACATAGAACGCACATGCGCACAACAGCTTGCGGCCGCGAGGGGCATGCGCACGTCTTGTTTTCGCCCGTCGACGTTTTATGGCCGCTTGACAGGCGACAGATTCTCTGCAAATGACGGGCCCCTAAAGAGTCCATTTGAAGCCAATGTGTTGGCCCGTGCGACGCAGCACGCGGCAACATCGAATGACGAGTGTCTCGCGGAAGGCCGCGAAAAAGCGCGAACGAGCTGGCTCCGAGCAGAGTCCATTCCCTGTGGATATAGTATTGAATTCTAAAGCTATACGTATATAGTTACGATGACTCGGCTGCGTAAGGATTCGTAAGGGCATTTCAGGCGTTTCGACTGCACGTGTGAGGGCATTTCCGACAAGATCGTAAAGAACATATTTCTATTCTTTTGTTGTTGTTGTTGTTGTTGTTGTTGTTGTTGTTGTTGTTGTTGTTGTTGTTGTTGTTGTTGTTGTTGTTGTTGTTGTTGTTGGTGGTGGTGGTGGTGGTGGTAACGCCTATCACTGTGGGAGTGGTCGGGACACTCCCAAATAGCTTGATTTCATAAACTGAGTCACCGAGAATCTGTTAGGCTTGATAGCGTTTGCTGTCGGGATGGTTGGTACGTAGCGGAGGTTGAATTGAGTGGTGCAAACGTCCGGACAGCAACAAAGTATCCGCGTCTTTTGCTTCTTCGTCCCCATCCGAGCATTGGCGCCACTCAATACAGCTTCAGTTTTGTTGGTCGGTTAACTTTAGGGAGCGATGATTCTTAATTAAAGAGCCCCGAAAGCACACCGAGTTTAAAGGCGAGAGAGTACTGTTTCAAGGCGAGAGAGTACTGTATAGGAGTACCGCTCCTATACAGGCGATATCTGCTCCACGCCACTTATATCAATTCGTAAAGCACGTAGAATGTCAGCTCAACGCGTTGAGCCAGCAAGCAATTCGTACTTCCGGACCACTCGCTGTCAAAACGGCTTGCGCAGTCGCAAACGCAGCAACCAAAGTGAAATCGGTATATTCTGCGTGACGGTCATACAATGCAAGTCAGATCGGGCGTGCGACTGCGTGGCAAAACAGGAGAGTTTCGTATACGTTTCTTATATCGACAAATCGAGGTCTCATTACATCATGACGTCATGGTAATGAACTGATGACGTCATGGCCGCAAAGATGGGAAATGTCGGGAGAGAATAACACGCTCGTACTTCGTATCTTAAGAGATTCTTTATGGGCCAATTAATTGCAGTGCATTAAAATGCAGTGATCCTTACCGCCATCCTAGATGCACTTCAGGCCTCTATATAAAAATATATATTTTGGTTTTCCCACTCAACGGTGTACCATGAGTCAAGGACTAATGTAAAAGTCCCTGAAAGGCTTCTTCTGTTTCACGTACAATTACCATACGATTGTGGCATCAGTGAAATATACCACTCGTGTCTGTGTAACCGCATTGGTCCTAATAAAAGAATTTCCTATAAAAAAGCATAAAGAAGCGCCAGTAGCAGTGTAGGCTGAGCAAGCATAACTTGGAAGAAAACAGGACGGATGACATACAAGTAAAATGTATTTTTGGCGGTATTCAAGAACAGAGTGCGTAGTGTGCACCATGGTTAAAGCAAGAATAGTTCCAGAGAGAGAAATACTTCGACGTACATTACTCTGTTAAGAAGCATGACTCTGCTGAGAATCGATGTTTTTTGTAGCTCGTCAAATTGTTTCTGTAGCACATTTTACGCGCAGTCGGGCACACAACACGCTTCCTGCTTAAGATATATCTTTAATTTGCTATAGCAAAGGAAAGCACGTGGGACAAAACTGTTGCATCTTTACGTTTGCAAATGTCTTTTGTAACAGGGTGTCAATCTCCGTACACATCATCAGCCCCTAGCTGCGTTTTGAGTAAGCAATGATTTTAGCCAAATATTTAAAAAGAACAGACACTAATTGCTTATCGCGGTCTGTTTCGTAATGCAGCTATATCATATGCAAGAGTTCCGTCAAACAAGTCCCGCCGATTTACACAATTGCGAGAGTGATAATATTTGTTCGGGTTTATAACGTCCCAAAACCACCATATGATTACGAGAGACGCCGTAGTGGAGGGTTTCGAAAATTTCGACCACGCGGGGTTCTTCGACGTGCACCTAAATCTAAGCACACGGAGCTCAACCGTTTTCGCCTCCATGGAAAATGCAGCCGCCGTGGCAGGAATTTGATACCGCAACGCGCGGGTGAGCAGCCGAGTGCCTTAACCACTACAGGCCATCATGGCGGGTCAGTCTCAAGAGTATTCATACCCGTCTAAGAAGAAACTATTGCCAGATGATTGGGACAGTGAAGGATGCAGCCAAAGGATACATCAAGAATCCAACACTTTCATGGGCGGACTTTGGCTCAGAAAATTAGGAAACAAGCACACTATACACTTACACTGTCGCTAGAAATTCTCTACGCCTACAAACCTCGTTCTGTGAACTCCCGATGTGACATGACACAATCTCCGCGGTATAGTGCTTTGTCCGCCAAATCGAGTGCATATTGTGTTTCGTGTGTCAACACCGTACGCAATTTTGTGTTTTGCGCGTCACCACTTTGCGTAAATTCTGTTTCGCGCCTCAACATTAAGCGCGCCCTGCCGCGGTGGTCTGCTATATAAGGTATACTCGGCTGCTGATCAGCAGGTCGCGGGATCGAATCCATGCTGCGGCGGCTGCGTTTTCAATGGAGACGAAAACGCTGTAGGCCCGTGCGCTCAGATTTGGCTGCACGTTGAAGAACCTCAGGTGGTCGAAATTTCTGGAGCACTGTCACTATAGGGCGTCTCTCATAATCGTATGGTGCTTTTGGGACGTTAAACCCCACATAACTATCAATCAATCGACGTTGAGCACACGTTTGTTTTCCGCGTCAAAATTAAGAGCATGTCCACTGCACGAATGCACGTTGTCACGAGGATAAGGTATTCTCACCCCACATCGTAGCATATATCATGTACACGAACTCACAGATGTCAGCTCGCGAGCAAGAAGCATGGTGTACGCTTATTATGGCGTTCATACAGCGGCTCGAAGGCAAGCGGAAATTTAGTACCACCACTCAGTGCGGAGATAAGAACCTGATATACATCCGTCAGCTGCGCAATCTGTGGACTGAAATATAAACTTTAATTGCGCAGGTGGCGGGAAATATAGACGAGAGACAAA